>CM060445.1:31000414-32250414 GCA_030545235.1 Helianthus tuberosus
GTCAAAGCATTTCTAATAACCTAATTCCCTATAACCATGAGCTCTGATACTAACTCTTCTGTCACACCCCAACCGCGTTAAAACAACAAAACCGCGGCGGAAACGTCGGGGAGTGGAGCGACAGAATCATTGTTTCACAACCATGGATTAAAAAGTTTCGTTTTATTTAAATATTAACCATTTACATTGTCTTGAAATTAAAGATAAAACACAACCACATCCCACATCGTCTATCATTGTTATTAAGTCACTAAGGCCTCGTCAGATCCTAAGTGAGCATGCATCCTAGTAGCAATCAACATCATCAAACCACACCTGAAACATATGTGAAAATAAAGTCAGCAAAGAAATGCCGGCGAGCACATAGGTTTTGTGAGAGTATCAGATTCATGGCTCGTATACATGTTGTAATAACTCGTACAACTACATGAGTCGATATTAGAAAACCTTGTTTTGTAAAATGTTTGTTCTGTAATATAAATAACCAACTCAAACAAGTTACTTATAGTTTATAGTCTCTGCGATCGAATAAACTTGTTTTCGGCACACCAAACCCTCCAAAACTTATTTCTAAGTTATGTAAAGGTTGTTTAAGGTATGTTAAGCCTATGCCACTGTTCCAGAGTGTTTGTCGCATTAAAATGATTATGTTTACGCATTAGTTTGCGTATAACTTTCCAGAAAGCGATTTAAAGCTTGAAATCGGACTAGAATCAAAACGTAAAATCATCAAACACAATTATACAAATATTGAGATCAAAACATATCGTTTCATTGATAATTGATATTGTTTTACATCGTTCATCGTTTACAGAGTACAAATGTCACAATAATCACAACATATAATTGCAAAGAATTATACCTTGATCATATGGGGAAATTTAATTGAACTTTGACTTGACCAAAATGGTCAGAACTGATAGTGAAAGAAAAAGTCAAATTACTTGACTTTCAGGTGATTTCTAACTACAAAACTAAAATCAACATAAAAGAACACTTACTTGTGCTAGAAGAAACACTTGAACTCAGAAAAGGAGGCCCCTTTGGATCAGAAGCAGCTCCAAGAGTGTTTTGAATGAGTGAAGTATGAAGGATGTGAAGAAAACTCAGGAATAAGGTGCCTAATTATACTAATTGAGGATCAAGGAGGGCTTGGCAAGTGTTGCAGAGGTGTGTAGATGTTTCTTAGTGTCATACCAGGTGTTTGAAGGAGATTCAAGGTGGCAAAATGCGTGTAAGGTGGCATAATTGGAGAACAAGGTTGCTGCCAACATAATTCTATACTCTGGGGACTCCTTATGGACCGTAAGGGATAAGGCCTTGCAGTCCGCAAGGCCCTCTGACTCGCTGAAAATTTGTTTGCTGACAGTTTTAGCTCATGAACTTGTATCTTTGGCTGTTTGACAGTTTTAACCCTTCTAACTTATTATATAGGTGGTATTAAGACATGCGTAACTTAGATTTTGTCTTGGTAATGTCGTTAAGTTAAAACCACGTAGGATAACAAAATACGTAAATAAGGAATCGAATTTTACTAAGCACGAAAATGATCAAAGGTTTACAAGTTTGAAAATTTGCTAGGGTTATAGGTTAAGCTACAATTTTAGGGTTGTTCGTCGAAGATCTGATTGTCCACGGTTTCAGGGTTGAAGAGGGTAAAATAGATCTGGTCGTCGGTCAGGGGATGGTTCCACATCTGGTTGTTCTTTGCAGATCTGATTGTTCACGGTTCCGGATCTGGTTACCGATCAGGTGATAGTCGTGGTGGTGGTGTGTAGTGGCAGTGACGGTAATGGAGAAGAAAACCTTGTTACATGGTGGTGCGGTTAAGTCAAGTGGTAGTGGTGATGGATGGGTTTTAGAATGTGATTTATATGTGTTAGATGTTGGGTTTTTTGAGGTTTGAGTGTTCAAATATGTGGGAACAAAGTAACTATGCAAGATTGATGTTTTGTAGGTTAAACATAAGGATTGGGCGCGTTTATGGAAGCAAAAAGGAGTTGAATATGAAGGGAATGAAAAATAATAGGATCTGAAGGCTAAACATGAAGTTTAGAGGCTATTGAGAAGGTGTAAGAGGCTTGGAACGAAAGAAAAAAAGGAGAAAAATCAAATGAAACAAAAACTCACCGGAGTAAGCTACACCTACCAAAGTAGCTTGCGTTGGCCACCAGGTTGGCGAAACGAAAATTGCTCGGCATAAGCTACGTCCACGGGGTAGCTTACACCGGATGTCAAGTGTGAATTCCTATTTAAGGTTCGAAAATTAGGGTTTTATTACCATTTCTCACCCAATACGACAATTAACGATTCCAAACAACAATTGGGTGATTTTGAGGCTTCTTCCACCATTCCACATAATTCAATCAACCTCTAATCATCTAAACATGAAATTCCTCGTCACTTTTGAAGATCAAATCATCACAATGAGTGGCGAATCTCACCTATGATCTTCTCTGGGTGTAAGGTTTGTAATTAATACTTTTGAAACTTGTTTAACCTAGGTTTTTGGGACTGAATCTTTAACCCATTAATTTATTGATAGGTTCAATTGTGGTTTTTCGTTTAAAATATTTGATTTTGTTGAAACGTTAAATGAATAAACTTTTTGGTCTATGATTTGTTTGTTGGTTTATGTTTCATATAATTGAATTAGTGTTATGTGAATGAGACCTCTTGAGTTCGGTTCCTCATCTCTCACTTGATTAATCATATGCATAGTCACCATTAATGGCTTCCCCCAGGTTAACAATATTAATTGTATTTTGTCAAACCCGAAACCTAGAGTAGATTACCTTTTTTTCATAATTGTTTCTCCCATCAATGAAACTACTTTCAAAGCAACTCTCTCAATTAACAAAATACAGTGGTTTTAGAATTAGGTAACTACAAAAAACAATGAACTTTATCACTTTCCTGTAATTCTATGTGAATTCGACACCGTACTTTCTATTTACAAGTAAAGGTGATTAAGACACTTTTTAAATATATTTTTTACCGACATTACGACGTCAATCAAGTGGCAGGTGGTGGTGGTGTGATGTTGGCTGGTGGCTGCCCAAAATTTTGAGAGAGAGAGAGAGAACATTATTGAATATATTTTATACATATCATTTTCTTGTTTTTTTTTATTTTGTTTATAAAAATATTTAGTAACTAAATGGGTAAAATTACAAAACTACACTTATGTGAACAAATTAAACTGAAAATATTAATTAGGTTAGTGGCAAAGGACAAACTGTGCAAGATTTGTAAAACATAAAGAATGATGTTTGGCATTTTTAAAGTTAAAAGAAATCAACTGGAATTTCGTATAATAAGAAAAGACGAAAAGTGTAATTTACGCTAAACTATATACATGCATAGGTATAATAAGAAATAATAAGAAAAGACAAAAAGTGTAATTTACGCTAAACTCTATACATGCAGATTATGTCCCTGGGCTAGGATGTGAAGAAAAATAAAGAAAGTCGTCACGCAAAAGGGACAATGGGGAAGATGAGTGACTTTCGATATACCTACAAATTAAGCCATTTGTTACGATTTAAAAGTTAGGTTTACACCCGACCAACTGATTTAGAAAAACAACCATGAAACCATACTTCTAACCGTTTTTAGTGACTAGAACATACCACGAAATCCCTGCCATTGGCTCTTAAATAATGTTTATTAGATAGATCTTTTAAATATTGAACGTTAAACTCTTATTTTTTTTAAATATAGAGGAACATTCTTATGTTCTGAGAGACTGAGACGATGAGTCTTGTTCTGAGTTTAGACCTTGGTCAGTTTTTTTTTTTTTTTTTAAAGAAAACTTCATTAAAACACGCTCCTGACCCAACTGGCCAAGAGGCCAAACAACTCAAACACCCCCAACCCAAACAGGCAAAGGGCATACAAGTTACAACATATACAACAGGTATTTACACCATTCCGCCCAACTAATATACTTACACGAAGATCTATTTTTAACCCAACCGAAACCCCTCGATTTAATCTCCCCTATAATATTTTCCGGACTTCGATTAATTTGTTTGAAAACCACCTCGTTTCTTCCTTTCCAAATACACCAGCAGGATATAATCACTAATCCGTAGGTGATCTTCTTCGCTTTCTTACCCAATTGAGAAAAATTATGAATTTCCAATATGCCTTTGAAATCGAAGGAAAATATTGGAGGGATGTTGCACCAGACACTGAAACCCGACCACACCCGATTTGCCACCGAGCATGCAGTACATAGGTGCTCTACCATTTCCTCAAACTCATCGCAGAAAGGACACATAACCGATGGGATATCTATGTTCTTTCTTTTTAAATTAACTCTTGTAGCTAACCTATCCAAATTACCTCTCTAGGTCATAATATTGCATTTAAGAGGCACCCATCTGCACCAAACGAAATCAGGGAGGAGACTTGCCCCTCTATCCCCAACTAACACTTTTTTACTGCCTTCACCGAAAACCCACATGGATCGCCACCATCCCAATACGAAGAATCTTCAACATTGGACAACGTAACAACATTGAGAGTATCTTGGCAATCCTGCCATTCCAAAAGCTCCGCAACTGACTCCGACTGTCTAGACCAATTCCAGGAGTAACCGCCATTTTCGTGATCCGTGCCAATCCTATCTGCCACCCTGCAAGATTTAACCAATTCTAGACCAAACAATGTGGCCATCTTTCCATGAAAGAAAGATCGCCCACCCAAGTATCAATCCAAAAACTGATCTCAAAACCATTCCCCACCTTGCCTAAAATCAAACGACTTAAGCCTTTCCCGTTTATCTTCATTTTAAAAATCAAATTTGCAATATTTTTCCAACACCCCGAAATGTTATCATTAATCAGAAGGAAGTTCCTTTGATTGTTTTTAAAGTGACAGGCTTCCACTACCTTCCTTGAAAGACTTGGTGAGTTGGTTGATAACATTTGCATGCATACGATTATTAAAATTTTTAACTAGTAATGACTATTTTTGTAGACTTTTTTTAACATGTGTGTATTAATAATATTTCATATTTTGTTTTAGATTAGTTATACATTTAAATTTTCTTTTAAACTATTAATGACATTAACTAGTTTGTTTATTTTTTGAACGACAAATGTTACAAAAACTCCACTCTTAAATTACACTAAAATAATGTTAATCTATCTCATGTTGAGATTTGAAGCCAGGACCTTTTACCATTCAACTAAAGCTGAAATGGCATATTAACTAGTTTATTATTAGGCTTTGACAAACCAATAATCATGCTATTGATTCTAGTTGTAAAAATATCATGCTTTATAAAAGAATTGTCAAAGACTATAACTATTAATTAATGATCACGTGTCCTCTTCCAACTAAAACTTGACTCATTTATTGGCGCATTGCATTAATGTATATGGTTTCAACTCCTAAACTGAGTATCACATTGTTGTGTTATCGATTAATACACGAGGTGTACACTTTATACGGGCCATGCGAACAAACAAGTGAGTTTTCCATTTCGTTTTGATTTTTGTGTAAGCCATATTTATCTTTTAAAAAGTAGGATTCTATGAGTTTTAAATCAATAAATGATATATAAAATAGAGTTTCCTTTTTAATAAATTTTAATTTTAATACATATACTTCTGTTTTAGTGTATTTTATGATATTCATATTAATTACTTATAATTACCTTTCTAATCATCCTTCTAACACACACTTGATACAAAATTATATGATATTAACTTTTTGAAGATAAATGGATTATCGACACATATTAAGAAGTCAACTAAAATGATTTGGAATTTCACACCTTACACACTGATAATATGAATTGAGTTCGAAATAAGGAGAACCATACTTCATTAATTAGGCGAGTTGAAATTTGTTATTTCACTTGTACGTCTTACATCTATCATACATGTGCTATAAAGTTGTAATGTATAATATCATGTTGTACATATAAAACAAATGCTAGACTTACAAATAAGATATCGGACCTCGTTCAAAGCTTTCACTTCATGTTTCCATTGTAGATTAATATGGTAAGCTTGAGAATACGAGTATACAAATAAGTACATGTATAATTATTTATGAACCATTTATTTAATTACAATATACAAACAAGTTTTGAACATTTTTTTCTGTTTGATTTACACTTGGAAATATGATTTCAAGCAACGAAGAGAGCTAGAGGCCCGTTTCGGTAACTCCGAGTAACATGGGCTTGTGGCTAAAGTCTAGTAGAGAAACTATATAGACTTAAGAGTAGGGCTGTTCAAATTGCTCGGCGCTCGACGCTCGTTCGATGCTCGCTCGGAAAATGCTCGGAATTTGCTCGTTCGATTCAGCTCGATTAAAAAAATGTTCGGTTCGGATCAGTTCGGTTTGTAAACGAACCGAGCACGAGCAAAGGTCCGCTCAGTTCGGTTCGGCTCGGTTGGCTCGATTTATTTTTTTAATATATATATATATATATACATATTTGTGTTTGTGTGTATACCATTTTTAATGAAATGACTAGAGACCAACATTAACAATGTTTGGTCCAAGATTCAATTAGAGCTCATTTAAGTAATCAGAATTGAAATCTAATATCAATAGTCCATTATCCAATACTTAAATGTCCATTTGAGTAATTGAGTTAAAATTTCAAATACTAAAATGTGAAGTGTCGATCAATACTCAAGTCTCAACCCGCCATTTGATTCAGAAGTGCAAGACCCTAATCAAAACACCTCATTGACCATCGTTATTCGATTTCTCCATCGCCACTTGCCAAGACGCCAACTCGTCAGGGTTTTGCTTCAATCGATTCATTCAATTTCAAACTTCCGATAGAACAAGGGTATGTTTCAATCGGTCGACGATTTATCTTCCCGCTTAGTTAATCTCGATAGAACTAGTTGAGTGTTTTTGTATTCCTTGTTATTTGTTAAATTTTTACTTGTGTTCTATTGGACGAAACATCAGGGACGAAAACTGCACTTTATTCTAATAACTAGCACTCCCATCGTCACTTTCCTTGTTTATTCTGCGACGCTCGATACCTGCTCGACGCTCGTTCGAAAAATGCTCGGATCGAAAGACGCTCGCTCGACTTTGGCTCGGTTGAAAAAACGCTCGATTCGGTTCGGATCGGTTTATAAACGAACCGAGCACGAGCAAAGGTCTGATCGGTTCGGTTCGGCTCGTGAACAGCCCTACTTAAGAGTAGAGAACCCAATTTCTGATTTAAATAGGAAGGGTTGCCCTAAAAAGCCCGTATTTGGAATCGGATCCAGAAATAAAAACCCAGAATTGTTTTTTTTTTTTTGGTCCTGTGTATTCTATACCTGTAACTAACTGAACCCGATCATACCTGTAGGGTATATATGTTGAGCTCAATACTCGTACCTGATTTATACCCATAAATACCCGAATCCCGTCATACCCTATACCCGTTACCGGTATCCTTTTATCCAATAGAATACCCTGATTTTTTGAGTGTATTTTTTATGTTTTTTTTACAACTTTTATATTTAAATTTTTGAAAAAATGCATATTATAAGGTATATTATCAGTAATTAAGTGAATTTATATTATTGTAATATACTTTAATTACTTTTAGAAACTACAAACCAGATTTAATTTTAATATAAAATAATATAAGAAGCTTTTTTTAAATAGAGGGTATTAATGCCAGCTTATATAGTTGGGTTTTTCTCCTCAATACATGTACCCAAATTCTATCCAATTTTTCTCAATACCCGATATTCCAATACCTGAATCCAGAACCAGGTGTTAGAAAAACTGGAATCTAGTTGCTTGTATCATGGTCGATTTTATATTATATTTACTTAATTAAGACATTAATATCAATCAGACACGCAGGGCCGTCTCCGAAAATCTAAAAAGTTTTGGTCCGGTGCGAGATAAAAAAATTTGGGGCCAATTCACAAACCTCAATTTAACATAACCTCATCAACCATTCAATCAAATATATAAAAACTAAAAACCCATAATACAACCATGATTGTTATGAAATAGACTAGTCATTCTCTATCACACGTCTCCCTATTTGATAGAATTCTATTGTACATGATATTAGAAAAATGTCTTCTAAATTTATCCAAGGAGCTAACAACATCCATCTCTTTTTAGACCTTTGGCAACCAATTCTTTAATCATGTCATTACTTAGCCCACACCAATTTCTATGATAAAAAATATCAATATCCGAAACGGGATTAACATCACACCATCTTCACACATAGTAGCTTCTTCATCTACGTTAGCACTAACATTATCTTCACCCACATTAGCTTCTTCATCTACGTTCACATTGTCTTCACCCACATTATCTTCATCTACATTAAAACTAGAATTTTGAGTTTCTTTTAAAAAAAACTTATGTATTCGGTTTTGTTTTACTTCGTCCGCCTTTCTTTTTTCTTCCTCTAGCATCCTCCTCTTACGTTTTTTATGGCTGGATAGGTGCATGTATTTAGGAACAGGGGGCATAATTTCTAAACATTAAAGAAAAACATTCATTCAATCACACGAAGTCTAAACATACATAATACATTTAAAGTAATAAACATCAAACAAAGTTTCAACAAGATTTTTCACTTCCCCGAAGATTCAAAATCAAACCCTTACCACATTAACTAAACAAAATGTCACGACCCTCGACTTGTTTCCCTGGTTCGGGCGCCGCGAGACAGAAACCCGTGGTACCGGTATTTATTATTTGGCAGCGGAATTTACATCAGAACCGGGTGTCAGGAAAATAATATCATAGTTTTAAAAACACCGAATTATTTTATTATTAACTGTGGGGTAAACCTCGTATTTACAGGAAAGAAGTTTCACTATGAAAATCCTTCAATTACAGAAAACATGTTAATTTATAATTTACTAAGCCACTTTATTTAAGCTGAAGTGCTTCGCGACACTTTTCCTTTCTTCACAGTAAATTACCTGAAACATGTTTTAAAAAGATTTTATCAGCGAAAAATACTGGCGAGTGCATTCAATCTATACAAAAGACACAATGTTATAATATACAGTATCAAGAGCGATTACAATGTTTATACCAACCAATTACCCCAAATCGGTATTTGTCACTCGACGGCATCTATGACTATTGTCATATCACCAATGGCTAACCCGTTGTCCAATGGTGAAGCTTATCAAATAGTGTATACAAAACCCCACATACCGACAGTAATTGTAGAATACAAAGACTTAATCACTGTAATTACAACTTTGAAAACAAGTATGGTTTTGAAAACAATTTGATAAAAATAGAATGACTCACATTGTAGGTTTAAGCTGTCAAAGCGTGCCTACTGGTTAAGCTGGTAAACCTAAATAAATATACAATGCAAACGAATTAGGTTAGTAACTTAATACAACATTTATGATAATCACGAGATCAAAACCCTCACGACGAATGACAAAGTATAGCCGAGTATCGGCAGCACTTAAACATCCATCGGATCGGTTTTAATCGATCGGATATAGTACCGTAGTAGTGATCGAGTTATTACCCTGAAATCGATGCTGAATTTCGAGGTTTCAATTGTAATTTGAAAGAAACAGAGTGTGACACCCCGCAAAATCCGGTACTTTTCTTTATGTTTTTCTCCTGACTCACTTTCCTTTATATTTTATAAGTTATATAAACTATAATTAGCACTTGTAGTTATTTCCAATGACTAGGAAGATACCGTATCACGCATTGGCTAAACACGAACTTGTTGAGGGACTAGTCTTGTATGTGTATGAAAAATATATCACTAACTTCCTATCCAAGTTTCAAGAGTTAGAAACATTAGGGGCCAAAGTGTAATTGTAATATAGAAAACTTGTTTTAAAAACCCAAACCTCCCCACCCGTCGCCCACACCCTGCGAACCAAACCCTAATCGTTCATCTCCCTCTCGGCAATCGTAGCACAGCATATCGCCCCTCCTTCTTTCCCGTCGCCGATCACCAGTAAGAACCTCCTCTCCTTTTAGTTTGCACCCTAGTGTAACGTATCCGTCATGATCTCTGTGCGATCTCTTGTTCTCGGTATGAGCATGTAGTTTGTGATTTCAAGTAGGTGCATGAGGTTTAACTTTAGCACGTTTGACATGATTATATGTATGTATGGATGTCTACAAGTAGGTAGGAACTTGAAAGATCTTAAGTGTATGTGTGATATGGGTGAAAACTGTTGGGATGAATGTTGCATGAAACCGAACGTATATGTGATTATGCTAATGAAGCTGTGTGTGTGAATGTATGACATAAGTTTCTGAACACATGACCCGGACGTATGCGTGAATGTTGAATGTGAACCGTACATGTTGAGTTGTATGCGAACAGTTTATGTGTTAGATAGGTGAGCCATGTTTATGTCGCGTAGATGAACCGTAGGTGTGGATAAACGTGTAAAAACTGTTATGTACGAATCAAGTAGGATGTTATATGTAAATCGGGTATGAATAGCTTCATCGAGACCGGGGGTATGTATGCGTAATCGGTGAACTATATGAATAAGTTATATATCAGGGCCGGCCCGTAAGGCTTATCAATCTAGGCTAAGGCCTAGGGCCACCAAAAAACAAGGGCCTCCAATTTTATTTCCTTTCATATATTAGACTTGTTTTTTGCCATTTAAACAACGTTTCTAGGCCCAAAATTTAGGATTTACACTAGGAGTCTGCATTGTCCATGCACACAACACATCAACCCTCGTTACTTGCAGCGTCTTTTGAGTAACCAATGTGAAACTGGTTGCGGATTGAGCAAAATTAGGGCCAAGATTAGGAAAAATCATCGCTATGGTTATTCAATGTCTCGAATCTCAATCTGAATTCCTTTATACCAATTCAATAGACCATGACTTTGTAGTTTATTTAGGGCCTCCAAAAACGTTGGAACGGCTCTGTTATATATATAGAACCATAGATGTAGTGCAACCGTATTTATGTGTGAAAATGTAGTTGTATGAAGTGGATAATTATATAAGTGTGTGGACATGTGCGTACGTGATCGATGGTATACGTGTATTCGAGGGTGTCTAGATAATGCAGTGGTTGTTCAGAATTTGCTTTTAAGGTCCGAGTTTTGTTCTTGGAGTCCGGGTTTTCATATGTATGAATGATAGTCCGTTCCAGGTTATAATAAATAATGATGATGTCTGAACAAGGGTTGATCGATGAAAAGAAAAATGAATATAAGATATTCAGATCAGGATATATATGTACGGTCAAAACTCCAACATTTCCTTGGGCCAAGTAGTTTAATATTACTAAGGAGGTTATGTTAAATATTATGATATGCAAAGAGATATTTATGAGGTTGTTTTGATTAAATGACATTTTTATATTATATTGATGAAATATGGCAATTGATTGGAATGTTATTAATTGGCTAACTCATTTACATTAGACCCCGAGTTGTTTGGACATTAGGGTATTGCATGGCCCTACATACGTATACTTACATTTACCATACATTAGGTCGCGTGTAACGGACCTAACATTTAACGCGTAGAAGTACGTAACCATATACCGAGCAAACTAAGGTGAGTTCACTTCTTTCAAAACAAGCACACGTCCGGTGGGGACAATCAAACAGGCAAACAATTAAACGGGTTTTCAAATACCCACATCCTTGTAGGGGATGTGAGGCGGATTTCACAAACACATATCCTTGCAGGGGATATGAATCAGTTTTCAGTAAATGTTGATGTTGGATAATACACTCACTTTCTATCATTTAAGTCCCATTATACTACCGGGTTAGTTGCTTGTAGGGCAACATGGTTATTAGTTGATAGCGCTATTAGGTTTGGCACCCTCACGACGTACCTGGATATGACGGACGTGAACTAATAAATTTAAAAGTCATGGCCAATGTATAGAGCATTGGAGAAGGGCAAAAAGGAGCCGTCTGCGGTATCGAGTTATTATCAGCATAACATAACATAAGTCAATATTTGGTAACAAACGGTTAAACAAACTGTGAACTCATCAGCGTTGTCAGATACACTTTACTGCATGCTTGCAGGTCCTTAGGTACACTGGCATGGAACTTGCTATCTGGGAAGCTGGAGTGGTCATGGGTCGTGGCATTTGGAACGTTTTTCGTTGATGCATTGTTGGACATTTTTATTTAAACAAACTATTATGCTTCCGCTGAACATGTTGATTTTCTAACCGGTGTTTGAATTATACAATTTCATTTAATGGAAAGTTTCATTTTATTTTATATGACTACGGTTCAATGTGATTAGTGGCAAGATCCTGGTACGTCATACGCTACGCGGGGGTATCCGCTTGTGGTATTTTTGGGGGTGTGACACAGAGAAACGATCAATGAAATAAGCGAAATTTTACGTCGTAATGTGAATCAAGTCCCAGATCCCTGGCTTTATAGCCAGTTTTGATCTCTCCCGTGTGTCGCGCACGGCTCCGCCGTTCCTGGCGCGTGTCGGGGGCTAGGCTATTTAGCCTAGTCCTGCTATGTGTCGAGTATAGCCTAGAAATGTGTCAAGTTCGTTTGATACATGTTCACAACTCCTGTCCCGAGTCGCGGAACAATTAGGGAATCCCCCCCCCCCCTTGAGTTTTAGGGGCCCTTGTTGCTGGTTTCGTCCGTGTTTCGAGTCGCACCGTACTACTTGGGGGTTCCAATTAGGGTTCCTTAGTGTGCCTTTTTGGAATAGGTAACGGAAATTTTGTGAGGTTGTTACATCCTCCACCTTGTTTAAAATCTCGTCCTCGAGATTTACTGAAACATGTAAGGATACTTTCGTTTCATCTCTGATTCTAGCTCCCATGTGTATTCTGGTTCTCTTTTTGAATCCCATTTTACTTTGACCAGGATTAATCTCTTGTGTTTGAGGTTTTTGACCTTTCTGTCTTCTATTTGCAGAGGTCTTTCAACAAACTTTAATCTTTCATTTACCTATATGTCCTGAAGAGGTAATACCAGTGATTCATCAGCTAAATATTTCTTAAGATTACATACATGAAATACATCATGTACACCGGCTAATTCCTCTGGTAGTTGTAACTGATAAGCAATTGGTCCTATTCGTTGAATAACTTTAAATGGTCTGACATACCTTGGACTCAACTTTCCTTTCTTACCAAATCGGACTACTCCTTTCCAAGGAGAAACTTTCAATAGCACTTTGTCTCCAACTTGAAATTCTAACGGCTTTCGTCGATGGTCGGCATAACTCTTTTGGCGATCTCGTGCCGTTTTTAACCTTTCCTTGATTTGAGTTATCTTGTCAGTGGTTTCCTGCACAATCTCGGGACCTGATAACTGACTTTCTCCTATTTCTGCCCAGTATACTGGAGTTCGGCACTTTCGTCCAAAAAGTGCTTCGAATGGGGCAACATTAATGCTTGTATGATAACTATTGTTATAAGAGAACTCTATCAGTGGTAAATGGTCGTCCTAATTTCCACCAAAATCTATAACACATGCCCTTAGCATGTCTTCTAAGGTTTGAATCGTCCTTTCACTTTGTCCATCTGTTTGGGGGTGATATGCTGTACTTAAGTTTAATCGTGCCTCCGTGGTTTGTTGGAAACTTTTCTAAAAATATGAAGTGAAACGACTATCTCTATCAGATACAATGGAGAGTGAAACTCCATGTAATGATACTACCCCGTCCACATATAACTTAGCTAGTCTTTCCATGCTCAAGGTTTCCTTCATGGGTAGGAAATGAGCTGATTTGGTTAATCGATCCACAATCACCCAGATTGCATCGTTACCTTTTCTTGTTTTCGGTAGCTTAGTAACAAAATCCATTGTTATTAATTCCCATTTCCACACAGGCATTTCTAACTCTTGAAGTAACACCGAAGGTTTCTGGTGTTCTGCTTTAACTTGTGAACAGGTTAAACACTTAGAAACATAACTACCTATTTCCTTTTTCATGCTTATCCACAAAAAAATATTCCTCAAATCTTGATACATCTTGTTGTTACCAGGATACATCGTATACCTAGATTTATGGGTTTCCTCTAATATTTTATCTCGTAAATTTCCTTGTCTAGGTACCCAAATTTTTTTCTTATGGAATCTCCAAATTCCATCAGTTCCTTGTTCTAATTCCTTTATCCTTTTTTTCATTCCTTCAGCATCATCCTTGATTGCTGTTTCTTGGATATTTTCAGTTGTTCCATTAAATCTGCCACACCCTGTCTTTTGCGGAAGCGTATGTTTGTGTGATTGGTTTAATATCATTGCATTCAATCGTAATAAACAACTACATGATCAAAACGATGTTCATCCATTCATAAAATTTAAGTATTACAAACATTGCTTATTCAAGTTTTTAAAACACAACCTTCGACTAGGTTACAAACCAACAAAAGTGGATGACATCTAAACTTCTAGTTACGACACCTGCGTCCAAGATCCATCCTGTTACCTTAAATACATGTAATTTTGGAAAACATCAACATAAAGTTGAGCGAGTTCATGCGTCTTGATCGTATAATGTAATTCTTGAAAATTTTTGAGAGACTTCTTTGTAAACAGGTATGAAAAGCGTGTATGAACATGAATGTTTTACAAGAGCTTTAAGCCATGTGAGGACATGGGGAGTACTTGTTATGACTCCTTGTCGGAATACTCGTTCTGATTCCTTGTCGGAGTACTCGTTTTTGACTCCTTGACTGTGTCGATTACCCTCGACTGTGTCGATTTCCCTCGACTGTGTCGATTAACCTCGACTGGGACTCTGAAGCACTACTAGGTACTAGTTTTGACCATGAGTGGGGTTCGGCCGTACCCGTTAGATCTAACCCTCGTCCTTAATTAATGAATGTTTTTAATGGCTTCGTATAATGTAATTCTTGAAAATTTTTGAGAGACTTCTTTGTAAACAGGTATGAAAAGCGTGTATGAACATGAATGTTTTACAAGAACTTTAAGGCATGTGAGGACATGGGGAGTACTTGTTATGACTCCTTGTCGAAATACTCGTTCTGATTCCTTGTCTGAATACTCGTTCTGATTCCTTGTCGGAGTAATCGTTCTAACTCCTTGACTGTGTCGATTACCCTCGACTGTGTCGATTTCCCTCGACTGTGTCGATTAACCTCGACTGTGTCGATTAACCTCGACTGTGTCGATTAACCTCGACTGTGTCGATTAACCTCGACTGGGACTCCGAAGCACTACTAGGTACTAGTTTTGACCATGAGTGGGGTTCGGCCGTACCCATTAGATCTAACCCTCGTCCCTAATTAATGAATGTTTTTAATGGCTTGGTACTAGTTTTCACCAAGACTTTATGGCATGTTTAGTATTTAGTCTATGCTCACATGATCTAGTATTTCATAGGCATTTCATACCGTTTAAGTATTTGTACATGTATTTCACCCCCGAGAGTTATAAAACCAAAAACAGTTAAAGAAAAGGGGGAGCATGAACTCACAACTTTGCGTTCCTTGCGTCGTAAACTTCACCGGATTTGCTTAATTAACGTCGTGACCTATACATGTTTTCTTAACGTTAGTCACTAGACTTGTATCGCACAAGTACAAGTCACTATCTTTTGTATATGTTTTCCTTGTGTTAAAAATAATTTATATTTTTAACTAAGTGTCTTACTTATATTACTTTCCCAAAAATAAATATAAGTTTCTTGTATTTTGCACCCGAATTATGTATCTTGTATGTTGTATGTGTATTTTTGTATTTTCACTTCTTATGAGTATTTAGTGTATTTTCAAGTCCTTAGCACAGAAATTGGGTGGTCAAATAATATATATATTTTTCTCAAAAATATACTTAATGTAAATTTTAGCCCTGAAGAAATCATCATTTCTTAACACAAAAATTAGGGAAACCTTGGTAAATACCTTGATATACATTTTTAGGGAATAAGTTTCTTAGAAACTTATATTTTTCTAAGTGTCAAAGTTTACAAAAATTTTGACAGAGTTTCCCCTAAAAATGAAGGTTTCCCATGTTTTCAAAACATGTGTTTATTTTCTTTTAAAATCATCATCAAGCATCAACAACTCGTTCAAGTCTTACTACAAGCCAAAATCATGTAAATCACGCTATATCATGAACTTGTTATATCCGAAAACGCGTAGTAACTTGGTAAAGCTCTTAGTGGGCGTAGTTACCTTCCAAAGTATAATTATCTCTTTAAAAATCACCTTCTTGCAAAAGTTTAGTGTTTACAACTTGTAAATAATTTTTACAAAAATTATCCCTTTTGAACTCTTCTTGTAAATAAAATATTCTCATACTTGTCTTATCTCTAAAAATAGTGTATGTGTTTGTATTAGTTATGATTTTCCAGAAACCGCTTTTCTTACTTGGTTTCTTTACAAAAATCTTGTGTAACTCTTGGATTTACAAACTCATCAACTTACTAGTAAAATTTTATTTTGTGAAAAATTATTTTCATCAAGTTCATGTCTAACTAGAAAGTGGTTATTTTGTGTATCACATAGCCATTTTCTTTTTTTTTTCTTGTTAAATCATGTCTCCTAACATTATTTAACAAGATTGTATGGTGATTAACATCACATAAGCAAAAATTAATAATAAATCAACAACATACTCATGACAACATCAACTAGTAGCATTTTTCATGTTCAAGTAAACTTTTTATGTAGGATTTCATGTAAAGTTTCATGTTCATCTCTTTAGTGTTCTTGTTTCTTTAGTGATTTTGAACATACTAACATACTACAACTTTTGATCAAAAAAAAAAAAAAAAAAAAACAAGATGAACAAGGGTGTACAAGTAACTTACTACTAGCACAAGGCTAGGGTAGGATCTAGTGATGAAGATGATGAGAAAAAGATGAAGAACAAGCAAGAAACAAGCCCTTTTGAATCACCACAAGTTCAAGCTCCTTTGATCCTTCTTCTACACTTGAAGGAAGCTCAAAAATGGATGAGATGGTGGTAGAATGGTGGTGATGTTGGCGGTTGTGGGTGGAGCCGAGAAAGAGGGAGAGAGAGAGTGAGGTGAGGGTGTGTTAAGTGAGGTATGGTTGTGATCTAGAGCTCCATACTTAAAGAGATTACTTCTCATCTTATGGACACTTCTACAAGCAATATCTATTAAACAATTACAACATAATCAAGCCAAGATATATGAAGCATGGTGTGGAAATTGTGTGGGTCCACATGGGGACCGATTCGGTTGGGGGGGGTGTTGGTTGCAACTTTTCTAACTAATGTGCAAAGGTAAGTTGAATTTCAAGTAATGTGTTTACATATGTTAGTTAGTTGCTTTTTAGGGGGTGGTTAGGGTGTTCGGGGATCACGACTAGCCAAGAAATGGTAAAACAATGTGTTTGGCAAAAATTTAGTGTCTCGGGTAATGTCCGGTTGGATACCGTTCCGTTAAAGTGTTTAATTATTCCGCAAGGCGCCCTTTTGTAACCCTTTTAATTCCCAACACTTAGGAAAATATTCTGGATGATAAAACGTAAATTTTGCATGATATTTATATGTTTAAAAGCTGGTTATGGCTGAATTTAATAAAATTCTGCACTTAAAGTGTGTTTCGGGTGCTTTTTAGTGCATAATTTAGCTTCCGGAGAGTCTATAAATATAAACCCTTGTATGTACTCTTGGGTTTTAATGTATTCTTGTCATTGGACCTACACCTAGGCTCCAATTCTATCGTTTAACTGCTTTCTGCAGAATTGTTGACATATTGTGTTTTACCGGTGAGTTTACAAGTATTTCTGACGCAACGCTCTCGTTAATGCATAAAACAATATTTTGTAGTATAAAACGCGCATGAATTTGCTTGTATGGAAATCAGAAATTTATTTGTATGGTAAACTAGATCATGCACAGTCATTAAAGCACAGATTACTGTTTATTTAGTGTACGAAATGTACGAAAAAGTGACGGTTGTCACAGTCTCCCCCCGTTAAAAGAATTTCGTCCCGAAATTCAAGCGATGCCATCGGTCGCAGGGGAGTTGTGAAACAAATATGTTCACTTAGATTCATGATTTGTGTTTATGTTCCCATGTAACTCTGGGTCGTGTTATGAATTCTATTGTACTCAAGTAAATCAATCATGTCTTTTCTGTATCCTGTGGACTCTTGGTCCGTAACCTTAACAGGTTTCTATAGTATTGTGGACTCTTGGTCCAAAACCTTAACAGGTTCTATAGTAATTCTTGTCGTTTGTTATGGACGTGAATCTTATTTGTGGGAACTATGACTGTTCCTTGAGTCAGACTCCTCTAAAGACTAGACACATGAATGTGTCGGGATCACTACTAATCTTTTTCTGGAAGTTTCTTCTGGTGAGCAATGGTTCCGATCCCTACACCGGGGATTCAACCTTTTCGTTTTCTAAATCACATCATGCCTTCTTTAGCCAAGGCTCTCATTGAAGCCATACTTCTCGTTTCAAATTCCTACGATTTCCGCCGTTCATCGGCGCAGTCGTTCTGCATTCTGCGGGCTGCCTTGATATGTTCACATATCTAAACGGTTTGCCTCTAGTTCTTCCTAAACCAACTCGGGCCAGTAGATTATTTATTCCCGGTCTCTGATCAACACGACGGGGATCGACTTACTATGTTTCACCTAAAGCTTCATACGAAACGGTTTAAACGGCGGTGTGATAAATACAGTCGTAGGAAAACTCCACTAAAGGCAAGTGAGTGTTCCAACTTTTTATCAAAGTTTATCACGCAAGCACGTATCATGTTCATACAGTCTGCATCGTTCAGTAGCTTAGTCCATCTTTGTTAATATTCGAGTTCTAACGATCAACGGGGTGCTGCAACCTTTGTGGTTGGTAAAGATCGTGTAGCGTTTTCTTTCAGGTAATGACGTCAAATTTGGGGCGCGCAACTACTGTGTCTAGATCAAGGTTTCTTCTCATGATCTCTTAATCAACGTGGCGCGTTTGCAATGTTGTGGTCTCGTTGCACTGACGTAAAATCGAGACTTTGTCGAGAAGCGTCACATAATTGCAACTCTAGCTCCTTAGCTCTTGGTTGCAAGGTTGACATGAATCTTGTTTTTATCCGACATGTATCTTAAAATTCTCACTTTGCGAATTCGAAATCCGTTTTTCGTTATCATAGCACATACTGTTCTTTCTTTAGGAGTTGCAAGGTAAACTGCAGCTGTTGCTTACGACCTCCCTTGGTCGCTGGCCATATATGAACGTATTTAATAAGTATATGACTTATCCATGTATGGCTTACACGGTCGATTCATGAGGTCCATGAACATTGTCGATGCATGTGTAGCCAAATGATACGACAAGGAACTCGTAATGCTCGAAGCGAGTCCTAAAGGTCGTTTTAGGGATATTTCCTTCTTGTATTCACAGTGCAGGACATCTTGTCCTCAAGTCTATCCTTAAGTGGTAACTAGGATCTTATGATTTGCCTGTTTCATGTCATCAGTCCTTGGCAAAAGATTCTGATTCTCAATTTTCTGAAATTTATGCAAAGTGGAGTCTATCAACTTTTTCCTTGTGTCCTTAACTAAGGATGTCATGTCCTTAATTTCCCTCTGTCTAGCAGCTCTTGCAGTTATATCGGAAGCTCGTACTTCGCGGACGAAGCTAGTCGGTATGGCGTTAATCGGTACTGGTGCCGCTATTGGCACGAGATTTATCCTAAACTCCTCTTGGAGTTGTGGAGCCATTTCTGACAGGTCTTCAGAAACGGCTACTGGAACTTCTTCCGCCACGGGGATGTCCTCAAGCTCTGCAGTTTACTTGGATATCCAATCCATGCTGACCATCAGATTATGACTTCTCAAGTTAATGGTAACATGAGGTTCCGGCCTTCTGAGTCCCTAAGTACAACCCTTAATTGTTTCGTCTGCTTAAACTAGCCTTCTATATGCCCATTTCTAAAGAATACGGGACGTCTATTTTACTCAAAACTTGGCCAAGCAGTTCCTTAAGTTCTAAGCATGCAAGGTTAAAGTTGATGCCAGTATTAATTAAAAGTAGACGCATAGGGCTGGTTAATAGGGAATGTACCCGTAACCGCATCTGGATCCTGGCGCGCTTCACGAGCTCTGATCGTGAAAACCCTTCCTTGCTTGTTTCTTCCCAGGGAAATCTTTCCTAAAGTGCCCTGCTTCACCACATCTGTAGCAGCCTGGTATTCTCTTATTTCTTCCATCTGGGTCCTTTGCCCAACAGGCGTCCTTGCTGTGCCCTTCTTTTCCACACTTTCCGCACCTAGGCCTCAGACATCGACCTTCATGGTGAAAATTGCATTCCCCGCACCTCGGCTTAGTCCCCGAGTAAATTTTACCACCGGCCTTATTAGTGGCTCCATCAGTTTTCCTGCCATGCGGCGGTTTCACTTTCTTTCTTTTGTTTGCTTTAGAGCGTCCATAGCTGACTTGGGTGCTCATCTTTAGGTTTGAGGACTTCCTCTTCCTTTTGCCTGATGACTCCACCTGAGTCTCTTTCTTGTTATCCTCAGATTCAGAAAATTTTCCCATGCGCAAAGCTTCTTCAGTAAGAGTGACACTCAAATCGATAGCCTCTGTGATGGTCGAGGGCTTTGAGGTAGTAACCAAGCTCCTAATTTGGGGTGCAACTCCCCAAATGAATCGTCCAATCCTTTTGAATTCCGGTTTGACTAAGTAGGGGACGACCCTAGACAAGTCGTGAAATCGTTGGACATATTCAGGAATCTTTGGCCCGTCCATTTTCAAATTCCAGAACTCTACCTCAAGCTTCTGGATTTCGGCCCTAGAACAGTATTTCTTTTCCATCATTTCCTTGAGTTCGTCCCAGCTCAATGCATAAGCAGCACCTGCACCAAGGGTCTGAACCTGAAGGTTCCACCAGGAGAGTGCGCCATCCAAAAACAACCCTGAGATATAGGTAACACTCTGTTGGGGCGAACAGTTACTCATTCTTAGAATGGAGTCAGTCTTTTCTGACCAACGAACAAATGCAACGGCACCTCCTGTGCCATCAAATTTTAATGGTTTGCAGTCCAGGAACTGCTTATAGGTGCAGCTAGTCGGAGGGTTATTTCCAGTATTGCCATCGCTGTACGTAGAGCGGAGGGCTTCATGTCGTGCAATTTCCTGTGAGATGCATTCTTGCAGCTCGGCTTCTGTCCTTGGTAACGTACTGGTGTTTGTGTCACGTCTGGGCGGCATTCTCTTATGTCAAAATGGTATGAAGTAGGTTAGATAACATTCCAATGGTCTATGAGGTACATAGCACCATAAGCCATCATGTAATCACCCAGTTTTACACGTATATATACTCAATGTATGAGCGAGGAAACAATTACTGAGCCTTCGCATAGGCTTGCCAACTTGGCTTATTGTTTGTAATAAAATGAACTCGAGGTTACATCGACTCGGTCATTTAGGTTGCAGTTATTTCCTGCTGTATTAGCTTTATTGATGTGTATATTTTCCCAGAGATGGGGTTGTTCGTGTAGAGGTGATAGAGAGTGTAATGTTGCTGAATCTTTTTTATTGTTACCCATCTTCACTTGCTTAAATGTCTTTTCTCAAACGTCTCGTACATGAAGTAGGTAAAACAGGTTTCCCACTTTATAAAGTGCTAAAGCACTGATCTAGGTATTGTTATACCATTTGGAGGTGTGAACACCTAGAGTTTATTTTTGTATAGTGATCGTTAGTTCGACCCGCAGAGTCCACCAGGATTCCCATGCACTACAAGTCGTTATTACGTGGGCCCCCGTAATAATAAATTGTCTTGCACAGTTACCCTAGTTTCCCCTCGTCCGAGCAGATGATCAATTAATGAGGGGACACTACTGTCCTTATACCTTTGTCGTGGAAAAGGACCATTGCAGTGGTCCACGCGCTAACACTTGTTATCGTTACGCGCGTATAGGCACGATGATAGGAATAAAGAGAATTCCTAGTAGTTGGAGGGGCACCTTTGAGATGAATACTTCATCTTCCTTTTCTGGTCAAGTGTGTCGTCAATCTTGCTTCACATAAGCCGCGGGGATCTCGTCCTGTTGATTAAGAATTCGTTCAAGGTTGCCGCCTCTGCCTCGTCATCATCGCCGTAGTAAGGCACCTTCACGATCGAGAGGGAAGAGCAGCCATCTCCTACGGAAGCAAGCTCAGAATCTTGTCTGGTAATCACTCTAGCTATGAGCTTTGCAATGAACACGAGGTCGATAGCTTCATCATGCGAGTTACGTACAGTAATAGGAGTCGGAGTCGAAAGTATCTTGTTCACGTCAATAATTATTTCGTACACTTATTCGTATGTATGTATCGATAAACAAATATGTTACTTAGCATAAACAGGCATTTCGATGCATCATATTACTTATAACTCTCGTTTTGGGGGGGGGGGTCATTTTTCTAGTTGTTGATTTACGACAGGAACACTACTTGGTACTCGTTCTCACCAAGAGTGTATTTTAATTTTGGCAAGTCTAACTCGTGTAGACTATGCCTTAGTTGGCACCATATCTTGAGGGTATTCCCTACTAATGTCCTTGCCTTGTCTCTTTTTGAAAAGTGTTTGACTCGTGGATCTTGACACTTACGTGAATGCAATAAAAACCTTTTTGTAAAATGTTTTCGTGAGAGAACTCTAGTGATTGTCGTCTAGACTCGAGAAGGAATCCTAGTTCACTACAATCGAAGCTCTGATACCAAACTGTCACACCCTGTCTTTTGCGGAAGCGTATGTTTGTGTGACTGGTTTAATATCATTGCATTCAATCGTAATAAACAACTACATGATCAAAACGATGTTCACCCATTCATAAAATTTAAGTATTACAAACATTGCTTATTCAAGTTTTTAAAACACAACCTTCGACTAGGTTACAAACCAACAAAAGTGGATGACATCTAAACTTCTAGTTACGACACATGCGTCCAAGATCCATCCTGTTACCTGAAATACATGTAATTTTGGAAAACATCAACATAAAGATGAGCGAGTTCAAGCGTCTTGATCGTATAATGTAATTCTTGAAAATTTTTGAGAGACTTCTTTGTAAACAGGTATGAAAAGCGTGTATGAACATGAATGTTTTACAAGAACTTTAAGGCATGTGAGGACATGGGGAGTACTTGTTATGACTCCTTGTCGAAATACTCGTTCTGATTCCTTGTCTGAATACTCGTTCTGATTCCTTGTCGGAGTAATCGTTCTAACTCCTTGACTGTGTCGATTACCCTCGACTGTGTCGATTTCCCTCGACTGTGTCGATTAACCTCGACTGTGTCGATTAACCTCGACTGTGTCGATTAACCTCGACTGTGTCGATTAACCTCGACTGGGACTCCGAAGCACTACTAGGTACTAGTTTTGACCATGAGTGGGGTTCGGCCGTACCCATTAGATCTAACCCTCGTCCCTAATTAATGAATGTTTTTAATGGCTTGGTACTAGTTTTCACCAAGACTTTATGGCATGTTTAGTATTTAGTCTATGCTCACATGATCTAGTATTTCATAGGCATTTCATACCGTTTAAGTATTTGTACATGTATTTCACCCCCGAGAGTTATAAAACCAAAAACAGTTAAAGAAAAGGGGGAGCATGAACTCACAACTTTGCGTTCCTTGCGTCGTAAACTTCACCGGATTTGCTTAATTAACGTCGTGACCTATACATGTTTTCTTAACGTTAGTCACTAGACTTGTATCGCACAAGTACAAGTCACTATCTTTTGTATATGTTTTCCTTGTGTTAAAAATAATTTATATTTTTAACTAAGTGTCTTACTTATATTACTTTCCCAAAAATAAATATAAGTTTCTTGTATTTTGCACCCGAATTATGTATCTTGTATGTTGTATGTGTATTTTTGTATTTTCACTTCTTATGAGTATTTAGTGTATTTTCAAGTCCTTAGCACAGAAATTGGGTGGTCAAATAATATATATATTTTTCTCAAAAATATACTTAATGTAAATTTTAGCCCTGAAGAAATCATCATTTCTTAACACAAAAATTAGGGAAACCTTGGTAAATACCTTGATATACATTTTTAGGGAATAAGTTTCTTAGAAACTTATATTTTTCTAAGTGTCAAAGTTTACAAAAATTTTGACAGAGTTTCCCCTAAAAATGAAGGTTTCCCATGTTTTCAAAACATGTGTTTATTTTCTTTTAAAATCATCATCAAGCATCAACAACTCGTTCAAGTCTTACTACAAGCCAAAATCATGTAAATCACGCTATATCATGAACTTGTTATATCCGAAAACGCGTAGTAACTTGGTAAAGCTCTTAGTGGGCTTAGTTACCTTCCAAAGTATAATTATCTCTTTAAATATCACCTTCTTGCAAAAGTTTAGTGTTTACAACTTGTAAATAATTTTTACAAAAATTATCCCTTTTGAACTCTTCTTGTAAATAAAATATTCTCATACTTGTCTTATCTCTAAAAATAGTGTATGTGTTTGTATTAGTTATGATTTTCCAGAAACCGCTTTTCTTACTTGGTTTCTTTACAAAAATCTTGTGTAACTCTTGGATTTACAAACTCATCAACTTACTAGTAAAATTTTATTTTGTGATAAATTATTTTCATCAAGTTCATGTCTAACTAGAAAGTGGTTATTTTGTGTATCACATAGCCATTTTCTTTTTTTTTCTTGTTAAATCATGTCTCCTAACATTATTTAACAAGATTGTATGGTGATTAACATCACATAAGCAAAAATTAATAATAAACCAACAACATACTCATGACAACATCAACTAGTAGCATTTTTCATCTTCAAGTAAACTTTTTATGTAGGATTTCATGTAAAGTTTCTTGTTCATCTCTTTAGTGTTCTTGTTTCTTTAGTGATTTTGAACATACTAACATACTACAACTTTTGATCAAAAAAAAAAAAAAAAAAACAAGATGAACAAGGGTGTACAAGTAACTTACTACTAGCACAAGGCTAGGGTAGGATCTAGTGATGAAGATGATGAGAAAAAGATGAAGAACAAGCAAGAAACAAGCCCTTTTGAATCACCACAAGTTCAAGCTCCTTTGATCCTTCTTCTACACTTGAAGGAAGCTCAAAAATGGATGAGATGGTGGTAGAATGGTAGTGATGTTGGCGGTTATGGGTGGAGCCGAGAAAGAGGGAGAGAGAGAGTGAGGTGAGGGTGTGTTAAGTGAGGTATGGTTGTGATCTAGAGCTCCATACTTAAAGAGATTACTTCTCATCTTATGGACACTTCTACAAGCAATATCTATTAAACAATTACAACATAATCAAGCCAAGATATATGAAGCATGGTGTGGAAATTGTGTGGGTCCACATGGGGACCGATTCGGTTGGGGGGGGGGGGGGGTTGGTTGCAACCTTTCTAACTAATGTGCAATGGTAAGTTGGATTTCAAGTAATGTGTTTACATATGTTAGTTAGTTGCTTTTTAGGGGGTGGTTAGGGTGTTCGGGGATCACGACTAGCCAAGAAATAGTAAAACAATGTGTTTGGCAAAAATTTAGTGTCCCGGGTAATGTCCGGTTGTTCGGTTGGATACCGTTCCGTTAAAGTGTTTAATTATTCCGCAAGGTGCCCTTTTGTAACCCTTTTAATTCCCAACACTTAGGAAAATATTCTGGATGATAAAACGTAAATTTTGCATGATATTTATATGTTTAAAAGCTGGTTATGGCTGAATTTAATAAAATTCTACACTTAAAGTGTGTTTCGGGTGCTTTTTAGTGCATAATTTAGCTTCCGGAGAGTCTATAAATATAAACCCTTGTATGTACTCTTGGGTTTTAATGTATTCTTGTCATTGGACCTACACCTAGGCTCCAATTCTATCGTTTAACTGCTTTCTGCAGAATTGTTGACATATTGTGTTTTACCGGTGAGTTTACTAGTATTTCTGACGCAACGCTCTCGTTAATGCATAAAGCAATATTTTGTAGTATAAAACGCGCATGAATTTGCTTGTATGGAAATCAGAAATTTATTTGTATGGTAAACTAGATCATGCACAGTCATTAAAGCACAGATTACTGTTTATTTAGTGTACGGAATGTACGGAAAAGTGACGGTTGTCACAAAATCTAACTGCAGATTTAACCTAAGAGCACGTACTTGTCTTTGCTTCTCATGATACTTACGACTTAAGGCATCTTCTACTACATTTGCTTTTCCCTTGTGATATTGAATATCACGGTCGTAATCATTTAAGATTTCCATCCACCTTCTTTGCCTCATGTTCAATTCTTTTGGCGCAAAAATATATTTTAAACTCTTATGATCTGTAAATATGGTAAACTTACTACCATACAGATAATGTCTCCAAATCTTAAGGGCAAACATTATTGCTCCTAATTCTAAGTCATGAGTTGTGTAATTTTCCTCGTGCTTTTTCAATTGCCGTGATGCATAAGCGATCACTTTCTTACGTTGCATCAATACACATCCCAATCCTAACTTAGAAGCGTCACAGTAAACTACAAAATCTTTTGTTCCTTTTGGTAATGCAAGAATTGGTGTATTTGTTAATCTTTGCTTCAAGATTCTGAAGGCTTCTTCTTGCCTCGGTCCCCATTCAAACATAACCGTTTTACATGTTAACTTAGTTAATGGGACATCTATCTTATAAAAGTCTTGGATAAAACGTCTATAGTATCCAGCTAATCCTAGAAAACTTCGGACTTCTATAGCTGACTTAGGGAATTTCCAGTTTGTGATAGCTTCTATCTTTGAAGGATCTACATGAATTCCTTCATGATTGACCATGTGTCCTAGGAGTTGCACTTGTTGTAACCAAAATTCACACTTAGAAAATTTAGCATAAAGCTTTTTTTTCCTTAACAGGGTTAAGAATGCATGCAAGTGCTCACTGTGACACCCGTGCTTGAAATCATTGTAAACAGTTCAGTTATCAATGAAATAATATTATTTGATCCCAATGTTTGTTTATTTATGTTTGACATTTTGCATGTTTTGATTTTTGTTCAATTTCAAACTCTGTAACACTTTCTGGAGAGTTATATGCAAACTGGTGTGTAAACGTAATCAGTTTAACGCGACAAACACTCCCGAACATCAATATATGCTTAACATACCTTAAATAACCTTTACATAACTTAGAAATAAGTTTTGAAGGCTTTGGTATGGCAAAATCAAGTTTATTCGCTTACAGGGACTAAATTCAACAAACTGCGAAAGTATGCCGATTCGTACTGTAACGGACAATCCGGAACATGATCATAAGTTAAACATACCATAAATATCCTTTAAATAGCTTAGAAATAAGCCTTGAGAGGTTCGGTGTGCTAAAATAAACTTTTTGGTCATTTAGGGACTAAAAGCGTCAAAAAGTGCATAAGTTTGCATTTTCGCGCATATCTTACGGTCTGAATACATCTGGACATCTAAAATTTTTTTTAATCATTAAAATATTTTATTTTAGTGATTGGTATGCTAAAACTTCATTCGTTTCGCAATTTGGATCGTTTTCGCGTCCGTTACGACTTCCGTCGTAATTAACCGAACAACACAACCGTACGGCCGAACGAACCGACATCCGACATATTTTTTATCATGATTCATGTCCCTTATGTCTAGGCATCATCGTAGAGCCTTTAAAATGGCTTAACGGGCCTCAAACGCATCGAAAATGGCCTTATAAGCATGCAGGGACCAAAACTGACATTTTGCAAAAGTTGCTGATCTGCACATAGCATACGGACCGTAAGGGGAACTGCATACGGTCCGTAAGTAACCTTCAGACATCAAAAACTTGATTCCGGCTTGATCTAGCTGTCTCCCATGTTTGCAAATGGTTTTGGGCACTTCTAGGGGCTATTTTGGGTGCCCATAGTTTCACAAATCAGTGGGTATGTTGTGTACGACTTAGATTGAAGCACGATTTTCGATAAACCATCCTAACGATCACCAAAAATCTATAAACACCCCTAAGATTTTCACTTCAAACTCACACTTGATCAGCTCATATTCTCTAAGTTGAAGTTTAAACACTTCATACCTGAGAATTTGCTGATCAAACCTCCATTCTTGGACCTTTTGTAAGTATTCTGTCATTCTTTTACGCATTTTAAGCACGAAAGTCAAACTTTGTTTGACTTTCAGCTTTGACCAGTTTATGCACGAAGTTCGTTTGAACTTCGTAACGTGAGCGTAATCACGATGGTCATAGTCCTTTGTGACTATACTTACTGATTACCACGTTATTTAGGCATAGTGACGAGTCGTAGTTTCGGTCAAAATGCGCGTTTATGCGTATTTTGCAACCAAACTAATTTTAGGTATCAAGACCCTTTGTTTTGATTCCAAACCTATCTTCAAACCTCGTTAAACATGTTTTAACATGTTTAGCTCGTCACTTTAGGTTTAGTGCTTATATAGGGTCGTAAAGGTAAGCGGTCTAAACAACCGCTTAGACTTTCGAACCCGACCCGTTTGGTCGATCATTAGGATCCGACCAAACACATTAGGTGACCAAAGTTGTATAGGGAATAACCTTCCAAGGTTATACCTTATGGTCACTTCGTTTAGTTAGTTGTATGATAGGTAGTTTATATGCCTTAGGAAAATGACCAAAATGCCCTTTTTGCGCATAAATTCATTTTAAGTATATGTAACCTAATTTTTGACATCTAAACTGATTAGGAAACATTATTAGACATGTTAAGGCATATAATACTTTTCATAGGACTAATTAGGAGGTCCGAACGCGTTTTACGCGAACGACGCGTTAAAGTAGCGTAAGCTAACTAAACGAGTCGTAATGGGTTGTAAGCACTTAGGATAGGTTCCGTTTCAGAATGTAGGCTTTGTTAAACCATATTACATGAGTTCTTATGCTCATTTGGTTTACGAAACCACATTTTATCCGATCCTCCGATTTAGGTCCGTTTATTAACATAGTTACCTATATTAGGTGCCGTTTGATTCCGTGATCTTTCTAGCATTGCTTGGTGGTTATCTAAAGACTATTGAGCAATCTCAAGTGAGTACATAGTCCCCTCTTTTACTGTTTTTCAAACATTTTGGGGTGAAACACATGTGCCTACTTGTTACTTTCATGTTTTCATGTTTTTATATCATATACTTGCTATGTTTATTAGTACGTAGATAGTACATGATTTCTTGCATGTTTTGCTATGTATGTTTACTTAGCATGCTAGCACATTGTTTTACATTGTATTTCTGTTGCATATGTTTACTCGGCATATGGACACATTGTTTTACATTGCATTTCTGTTGCATATGTTTACTCGGCATATGGACACATTGTTTTACATTGTATTTCTGTTGCATATGTTTACTCGGCATATGGACACATTGTTTTACATTGCATTTCTGTTGCATATGTTTACTCAGCATATGGACACATTGTTTTACATTTCTACCTTGTATGTTCACTTAGCATACTAGGTACATTGTTTTCATAAAACATGCTTACATTTGGTATGACATTTGGTTTGTTTAACGAACTAAAATACGTTCGTTAACATTAGCTACGCCACTCGGTAGTAAGTAGTGGTACCATAGGACTTGACAACTCCCATTCCTGATATCCTAAGGTTGTTTGGATGTAAGGAATGACTGAATCCGAAAACATTTTAATAACCTTTACTCTAAGGTTATTCTACAGTCTCAAGGCTTGAATGTATACGTTTAACATTACCACATAAGTGTTTCATTTTTACAAAACATATCTTTGGTTTAAACTGTGTTTTACATCAATCACATTGTTTTGTACATTCTTCTTATAGGGTTGAGTAAATACTTTTATTCACTATACATTACATTTGTTTACATAATAACATTTTAACATTTGTTTGAACATTACATTATGGTGGTTTGTTTGGGTAAGTGATTTACATAACGAGGCGATGTGGAATATGATAAAAGCATGGTGGATACGCCGCTGGTACTTCCTATATATAAGTGCTTTTATGATATTACATATCGTAGCGTTATTTAAACGATTTCAATTTTGACATATTACATTTTACACAATTAACATATCTTTACAAAACATTGTTTTACAAACAACACATTTTATACAAATTCATTTTTACTTGGTTATTTATTTAACCATACATATTTCTTTTATATCATCTATTTACTTATCGATTTTTATATGATTTATAAAAGAAAAACATTAAACAATATTCATGACTAATTTTTATTAAACATTTCCTTAAACTTAAGTCATGAATCCTATTTTAACAAAACCTATGTATCTCATAGGCATTTTTATGCTGACGTACCTATTTTCACATGTGTTTTCAGGAGCTGTTGCATAGGATGGTCAAGATACACTTAGGCGGACCTGTGCCTTAGTGACATAAAACGAAGCTAGAACTAGTTTAATTATGTGATGTACTCTTTGTTTCAGTTGTTTTAAGACAATGTGACACCTTTGTTTATAAATAAAACATAACTTTAATTGCCATGGTTGTGAAACAATAATTCTGTTACAACACTCCCCGACGTTTCCGCCGCGGTTTCGTTGTTTTACGCGGTCGGGGTGTGACAGAAGAGTAGGTATCAGAGCCAATGGTTATAGGGAATTAGGTTATTAGTAATGCTTTGACCTAGACTATAACTTTTCTAGGACCCTAACACAAGTTATCTTGTGTTTAGATCTTAAAACATGCATTTCACCTATCCTTAGGTGATTACCAAAACAAGAACTCAATTTTTCCAAAACGATTTTTGAAAATCAATCATCTGTTTTTAAATGATTTATTATAAGGTTTTGAACCCTTCAATTTTTCAGAATGATTTTGAAAATTTAATCATCCATTTTTGAATGATTCTTTTGGCCTTGTGCCTTCCAAGTTTTCAAAATCTCGTCAAAGTTTTGGGTTCTAAATAGTGTGAACACGTGCAACCTGGAAGGGTGAATGCTTGTACCCTGAGTTTTCTGTCTAAGGCTAGAGTGCTCGTACAAATCCACATAATCGAACCAGTCACTCTTACCTGGGAACTCTTGGGGTGAGTGTTCACTTATAGGCGAGCATGTCTTTGCGATACATTATTTTTGACCCATTTACTTTGATTAGTCACTGTGTGTCGTTTGTTTGCTTTGTGGTACAGACGAATGACCACCATCTTTGCTTTTGTCGATTTTTTTTGTATTATCTCGCTTTTCATCTAATCGTCTCACTCGTTTTCTCTCATGTTTCCTCTTTTAGAATGCCTCCTCGACGCGAAAATCCGCCACCTAATGCCGAAATGGCAGCTATTATGGTGCAGCATATGGCTGCTGTACTCCCAGACATTATTGCTCAAGTTAACCAAGCTAACAATAACCAAAATGCTCCATGCAATTTCAAGAGTTTCAATTCGGCTAAACCACTCAAGTTTAGTGGTTCTGAAGGCGCAACTGGGCTCCTACAGTGGTTCGAGAGCATTGAGAGTACGTTTCATCACGTTCAGTGTCCTGATAATCGGAAAGTCGAGTTTGCTTCCAGCGTTTTTCAAAAGAGGGCTCTTACTTGGTGGAACGGGGTTATGAGAGACCGTGGTGCTGAGGTTGCTTTAGCACAGACTTGGGCCAAGCTTAGGGCTCTTATGATGAGGGAATTTTGTCCTCGTCATGAACTGAGAGCTTTAGAAAGGGAGTTCGATGACTTGAAACAGGATAGTGGTGAACACCGGGCTTACACCGACAGGTATGAGGAGTTAAGCCTACTTTGCCCTACAATGGTTACCCCACTCGAGAAGGCTATCGAGAGGTATATTGATGGCTTACCTGACTCCGTTCAAGACATCGTCACTGGTAGTAACCCTACCACAGTTCGTCAGGCAATCGAGCTATCTGCGACATTGACTGAGTCGCAGATCAGAAAGGGGAAGCTTCATAGGAAGGGTGACAAGGATAAGAAGCAAATGTCTGGTAAGGGTGAGAACAAGAAGGGAAAGAAAGTTGGATCTACTAAGAAGTCTAGGAAGTGCAAGGCTTCCCAAAACTTCGCTGTTACTTCACAGGCCAATCAAGCTACTCCAAATCAACCTGCGCAACCACTTGCCAAGAAACCATACCTTGGCAATGCACCTCTATGCAACAGGTGTAACGGTCATCATCAGCCGCACATCCAGTGTCGTTATTGTACCAATTGTGGAAGATCTGGTCATCTCGCTGCCACATGTCGCCTTCCTGCTAATCAGAATCTGGTAGCTCAGAACCCTTCTGTCACGGCCCCCGACCCACCCTGGACGGAATCGGGTGCCGTGAACAGTCCAGCGGTACCGGTGATTATTTTGAAAACGTTGCAGCGGAAATTTCATCAGAACCGTGAGTTAGGAAAAATATCAGAGTTTAGAAAACACCGGATTTTATTTAATAAATAAATGGGATAAACCCATGTTTTATAATGGTAGCTTTAATAAAGATAAATTTTATTACATAAAACAATATTTCTTATTTTGATTTAATTAATAAATAAGCCACTTCTTGATGCCTTTCAGTGCCGTATCCATCTCTTACTCCAATCTACTGTAATTACCTGAAAAGTGTTTTAAAAAGGTTTTATCAGCAGGGAAATACTGAGTGAATCATTCATTTTGCTAAAACGACTCTTTTGTTATAATTTACAGTATTAAGAGAGATTACAATGTTTCAGATATCAAACCAAATACCCACAGTACTTGTCACTCGAACATCCATCGATAGCCTCTTTGCCCGATGGTGTCTGTGACTATGGTCATATCACTCATTGGCTAACTCGTTGTCCAATAGTGACGGTTATCAAGTTATGTATACAAAACCCCACATACCGGCTGTAACTTGGGTGATTACATAAACTTAATCACTGTAATTATAATCTTTGAAAATAAACATGATTTCAAAAGTAATTTGATAAAAAGAGAATGACTCACTTTATAATCATGCAGATTTATACAACCAAAGTCTACAGATAAGCCTTGATGGATTGCAGATTTAATTTGAGCAGAGTCTAGCCTACTGATTAGTCTTTTTAACCTAAATCTAATAATAGGCACACAATCCTGGGTTAATAATCAATACAGCATTTACGATAACTCACGAGATCAACCCTCACAACGAATGACAAAGTGCTATGCTTAAACATCCATCGAATTAACGACTAATGACAAAGCATCACCCTATTGTGGGCAGCACTTAAACATCCATTGAGTACATTGATCGATCGGACAATGAATCGTAATAGCGATCGACTTAATACCCTGATTGCGGCGTCGATTAGTGATCCGTGTGTGTTAATTGTGATAAACAGAGCATAACTCCGTGTATATTTTCGACTTTGTTCGTCGTTCAAGCGCCCAGAATCAAGTGCCAATGTCCTCTATTTATACCCGAATTTTGGTCAGCCCTACGCATCGTAGGCCTAGAACCCTTACGATGCGTAGGGTACTTTAACAAGCCTGCGCATCGTAGGCTTTAAACCCCTACGATGCGTATGGTGTGAAAATAGGCTATAGGGTAGCCACGGTTGGGACTAGGCCCGCTGAGTCAACAATTTCTCGAAATTAAATTTAGACAACGAGTTATTTAGGATAATCATCAAGTAGGGAATACCCCCCCCCCCCTGAGTTTTAGGGGCCCTGATCCTGATTCTGATTGTTCTGATATTTTTAGGGTTTATGCAGAATCACTTGGGTGTCTTAATTAAGGTTTCCTCTTGGTTAAATTAAAATAAGAAATAGTATTTTTTTATGAGAGTTGTTATATTAGGGATCCGGGTTTATATTTACGGAACGTTTTTAGGATGTTTTTGTGTGAGTCGTTACATTCTCCCCTCCTTAATAAAAATCTCGTCCTCGAGATTTACTGGAATAAGTAGGAATACTTTTTCTTCATCTCAGATTCCAGCTTCCAAGTGTATTTGGGTTATGATATTTCTTTTAGACTTATGTCACCTTTTAGTTAATAACAATAATATTAGGGTATATGACACAGAATTTAAAATATCGAATTTTGTGAATACGAGTTGTATCATAAGTAGGATTCAACGAGTCAACGGAATTAGTTCGAAAAATCGAAAATGAATGAGATGAAATGATATAATTTCCAAGGTGACTAGGTTTATGCCGAAAGATATATGATTAATAGATATTTAAAATGAATATGAAGAACTTTTTAGAATCAATAAAAATTCTTTGTCAAAAGAAAGCTTACTTTGATTGGTAACCGAGGAAGACTTAGAATTTGACAGGTTCCAAATGAAATGATTTGTCAGATATTAAATTATGATATGAGAAAATCAATATATTGAGATGAGTGAATTACAAAGATACACCAAAAGACTATAGAGTTAGTGTATTATGGTTTAGAGTTCCAAGTTGTTTTAGCATAACCAATTATTATATTATTTTTGTAAAATAAATGTAATATATATTATTTGTTACACATTTTTATTATATGTAAATGGTTACTGCTTTTAAATAAATACCATTTTAGTATTTTACCATACTTTGTAAAATAACTATGTAATATATATTACAAAATACCGTAATGAAGTTATTACGTTACAAAATATTATTTTATAAAAGAAATCACTATTATTTATAATGTTAAATGAAAATTGTAAATAAAGGTGTAAAAATATTTATTGTACAAAAGTATTTGTAAAATATTTGGTAAATATATAACATTTAATGGGTCGATTCTATGTGATTACTTATTTCCATTTTGAAACCATATAACGTTGTGAATGTATTTTACAAATGTTGTAAATAAGTGAGAATGGAAATTATTCTTATATATTATAATGTTCTCCTAACCCAACGTAGTTGATGACTACCATATTATTCTTATATGGTTACTTTCTTTATAGTTATCACAAAACATATGATAGATAATTTATTTACATAATTTTATTTGTCCTTTGTTTTATGAAAATATGTCTTTTCCAAGGTATATATATTTTCATATATAATTAAAATTTACTAAATAAGTATGATGACTTAATTTATATTTATTAACTAGTCATTATCCTGGTTAGATATTGGTTAGTGCTGCCTTGTTTAAGCATAGGTGGCCAGTCCATGCCTAATTAAGGCTAGGCTATTCAATATCTGCCCTTGACAATAATCCTAGTATTAAAAATAATCTTAACACTACTACTTATTAGTATATTATTATTAATAATAAAATTATCAATAATAAATAACTAAACAATAACTTTAAATTAAAGTATACCTCAAATATAATTTCTTCACCGCAATGGTTTAAAATATAGTAATACTATATTTGTAAATTAGGTAATTCCATATATAATCAATTAAATTTATATATACTGTTTTTCGATCAACGATGATAGAGCAATAAATATTACGAAAGGCTCGATTGTTATTGTAATAACTATTAAGATATATATCGAAATATGAATTTGAGTATCATTATCTGAGCACATGATTGTTTTAAGATTGCTTGTATAAAATAAATTAACAAAGTGGATTCAATTTAAATAATTACATCCGAGATTAGCGCAATCTTCCGATTTTGTGAAAATGTTATCACAAGGTGATCATGATTAAAGAAATAATTTAGTGAAGTCGAGGATCACACACGCATGTTATAGTTCAAGAGAATTGAAATGCTTGTTAGGATTATTCCGAATATGATGGTTTTAATTCATCATATGGAACCTTGAATTGAATATGTAATACGAGCAAATTCAAACAATTGAACTCGGTTTGAGTTTAAATAAGAGAGTTCAGATATGGTCATAACAGAAACCATGGATGCCAAAGAAAATTGAGTTTTTCAAAAATTTATTGACTCGATATGTTTAGCAATAATGCGGTTCACCATGCCAAAAATCAAGTCTAACTAAAGGATATTTGAGTTTGAATAAAATGACAAATTAGAATGAAGCCCTCCAGTGGAATTCAGAAATTAAATGAACCACATGCGCAACAAACGATGCAGGTGTAACGTGTGGATTTACCAAGAAATGAAATGAATCAATATTCGCTACTATGAAATAAATCCTCCTGGTATGATGATCATTAGGAAAAATAGAAATGTGAAAGTCAACTTATTATATACAAAAGTCAGAATTTCAATGAAAGAAATTTAAGAGCTTTTATCTGGAATTTCTTATGATAACCGTTGTTAAGTGAAATTACCAGGAAATGTCGAATAAAATGAAATAGGGAATTTGCAAAGGTATGTGACTCCTTTTTCAGTGATAAATAATTATGACTTCGATTAGACTGTGTATCGATGGTTATGAAATTTTGTTCCAACATACCTCGGCGAGATTCATGTCGTTTGTGGCAAAGTGCTTCTTTTTTATTAGTAGTTCTCTTACTGACTGAATTAGTATTGGTGTCATCGTGCCCAATTTATATTTTTCAAAGATCTTGCCTCGAAAGTTGTGTGTGATATATTTCAACGACTATGGACGTTTTAAGTTTCATGTGTTTTCTTGTATACTAGCACATCTTTACATTTTTCTTACTTGCGTTAATAGTTTATGATAATGCTTTAGAAATTCTTATACTTTTGATGGTATCCCAACTTAATGGGTTTCTATTCTTATTATTGTCGCTCGAGTTACGAGGTAGATAATTTAAATGAAATAATATTTGATATCGGAAAAGAGATTCCTAATAAAGAAATCTAGACACAGATGCTTGTGTTTTATTCCAAATTGACTTTTGGAATTCCTTATAGATATACATATCTATTTAATCATATATTTAACATGCTGAAATGAACATACCATTTATCAGGTCAATGTAATTAACAGATTTATTTTTCCAAAAACGAGTCAGATATTAGATCATGATACTATTTAGGGAAATCTTGTCACTTGTTTGACATATTATATACCCCGTCTTATCCGATTCGCGCCGGAGAGGTAATCTCAGTATATCCGGACAACTGGAGAGTCTGCTACACCATACCCAGTCTTGCCGGAGAAAATTTTCTATTTCCCATAAATAGTATTTTTTAAAAGTGCCTCTTTTATTAGGGCTTTTATCCCGAACCAAGAAAACTTGTATTTCCCGTAGCATATCTTATTCTAGCCCAAGTAATATTAATAAGCAATAATTACTATTAAATCTTGTTTATTTATCATATCTTGCAATATTCTAATTACCATTCTCATGGCATACAAAAACTCATCATAATTTATTCACATAAGTACTTAGCTTATCTCGAAGCTGATACTAAGGCATCTTTTCTTAAGTTCAAGTCTAAATGCTATCATGCGTGCTACCAGTTAACAGCAATCTCCTAACTCTTTTATTTAAGTATTGTTATCACAACACTTATAGGCTTGAAGCAGTGGCTCTTTGAGTTGGCTCTGATACCACCTTCTGTCACGGCCCCCGACCCACCCTGGACGGAATCGGGTGCCGTGAACAGTCCAGCGGTACCGGTGATTATTTTGAAAACGTTGCAGCGGAAATTTCATCAGAACCGTGAGTTAGGAAAAATATCAGAGTTTAGAAAACACCGGATTTTATTTAATAAATAAATGGGATAAACCCATGTTTTATAATGGTAGCTTTAATAAAGATAAATTTTATTACATAAAACAATATTTCTTATTTTGATTTAATTAATAAATAAGCCACTTCTTGATGCCTTTCAGTGCCGTATCCATCTCTTACTCCAATCTACTGTAATTACCTGAAAAGTGTTTTAAAAAGGTTTTATCAGCAGGGAAATACTGAGTGAATCATTCATTTTGCTAAAACGACTCTTTTGTTATAATTTACAGTATTAAGAGAGATTACAATGTTTCAGATATCAAACCAAATACCCACAGTACTTGTCACTCGAACATCCATCGATAGCCTCTTTGCCCGATGGTGTCTGTGACTATGGTCATATCACTCATTGGCTAACTCGTTGTCCAATAGTGACGGTTATCAAGTTATGTATACAAAACCCCACATACCGGCTGTAACTTGGGTGATTACATAAACTTAATCACTGTAATTATAATCTTTGAAAATAAACATGATTTCAAAAGTAATTTGATAAAAAGAGAATGACTCACTTTATAATCATGCAGATTTATACAACCAAAGTCTACAGATAAGCCTTGATGGATTGCAGATTTAATTTGAGCAGAGTCTAGCCTACTGATTAGTCTTTTTAACCTAAATCTAATAATAGGCACACAATCCTGGGTTAATAATCAATACAGCATTTACGATAACTCACGAGATCAACCCTCACAACGAATGACAAAGTGCTATGCTTAAACATCCATCGAATTAACGACTAATGACAAAGCATCACCCTATTGTGGGCAGCACTTAAACATCCATTGAGTACATTGATCGATCGGACAATGAATCGTAATAGCGATCGACTTAATACCCTGATTGCGGCGTCGATTAGTGATCCGTGTGTGTTAATTGTGATAAACGGAGCATAACTCCGTGTATATTTTTGACTTTGTTCGTCGTTCAAGCGCCCAGAATCAAGTGCCAATGTCCTCTATTTATACCCAAATTTTGGTCAGCCCTACGCATCGTAGGCCTAGAACCCTTACGATGCGTAGGGTACTTTAACAAGCCTGCGCATCGTAGGCTTTAAACCCCTACGATGCGTATGGTGTGAAAATAGGCTATAGGGTAGCCACGGTTGGGACTAGGCCCGCTGAGTCAACAATTTCTCGAAATTAAATTTAGACAACGAGTTATTTAGGATAATCATCAAGTAGGGAATACCCCCCCCCCTGAGTTTTAGGGGCCCTGATCCTGATTCTGATTGTTCTGATATTTTTAGGGTTTATGCAGAATCACTTGGGTGTCTTAATTAAGGTTACCTCTTGGTTAAATTAAAATAAGAAATAGTATTTTTTTTATGAGAGTTGTTATATTAGGGATCCGGGTTTATATTTACGGAACGTTTTTAGGATGTTTTTGTGTGAGTCGTTACACCAGCTCAACAACAGGCTCAAGCTGCACGACCTCACTACCCACCTGGTTCTTGCTATAACTGTGGGGATCTGACCCACTACAGAAACCAGTGTCCAAGACTGGCCAACACAAATCAGAATCAGGCTCAGACTCAGACTCGAGGTCGAGTTTTCAACATGAATGCTAATGAGGCGCGAGCAGACAACGAGGTGGTGAACGATACGTTCTTTGTTAACAATTAGTCTACTTCTCTTCTTTTTTATTCGGGTGCCGATAAGAATTTTGTGTCATTGTCTTTTGAGCCTTTGCTTCGCATGTCTAGAACGAAACTAGGAAAACCTTTGACAGTAGAAGTTTCTAGTGGTGAGCCCATTGTTCTTGATTCCGTTCTTCGCAACTGCCAGTTGAACCTTAACAACCATCTTTTTCCCATCGACCTCACACCGATGCGACTTAGAAGTTTCGACATTATAGTGGGAATGGATTGGTTAGCAAAGTATCACGCAGAGGTAGTTTGTTTCGAGAAGATTGTTCGTATACCTCTTTCGACAGGTGAGATCCTACAGGTTCGTGGTGAGAAACCTGCTAGTAGTCTCAAGCTCATGTCTTGTACTCAGGCTCGGAAGTATCTGCAAAAGAATTATGTGGCTTTCTTGGCACATGTCATAGCAGATAAAGGCAAAGGTAAGTCTATTCAAGATATCCCTATTGTTCGGGATTATCCTGAATTGTTTACTGAAGAGTTACCTGGTTTACCCCCAGCACGCCAAGTCGAGTTCCGTATTGATCTTGTACCTGGTGCAAATCCTATTGCCAGATCTCCATATCGTCTTGCACCATCTGAGATGCAAGAGCTATCTAAGCAGCTTCAAGAGCTTTCTGACAAAGGTTTTATTCGTCCTAGCTTTTCACCTTGGGGTGCTCCCGTTCTTTTTGTCAAGAAGAAGGATGGATCTTTCAGGATGTGTATCAATTACCGTGAGCTTAACAAGCTTACCATCAAGAATCGATATCCCCTACCTCGCATTGATGATCTCTTTGATCAGTTACATGGTGCTTCTTATTTTTCAAAGATTGACCTGCGTTCTTGGTATCATCAACTTCGTGTTCATGAAGAAGATATTCCCAAGACAGCTTTCCACACTCGTTATGGGCATTATGAGTTCACAGTTATGCCATTCGGTTTGACTAATGCTCCTGCTGTTTTCATGGACTTGATGAATAGGGTTTGTAAGCCTTATTTGGACAAGTTCATCATCGTTTTCATTGATGACATCTTGGTTTATTCTAAGACACAAACAGATCATGAGCAGCATCTTCGTCTTACTCTGGAACTCCTAAAGAAAGAACAACTTTTTGCCAAGTTCTCCAAGTGTGAATTTTGGCTTAAGGAGGTTCAGTTTTAGGACATATCGTCAACGAACAAGGTATCCATGTAGATCCTTCCAAGATCAGCGCGATTAAGGATTGGGATACGCCTACTACACCCACCGAAGTATGTTCATTTCTTGGTCTCGCGGGTTATTACCGCCGCTTCATCAAGAACTTCTCAAAGATTGCAGTTCCCCTAACTGCTCTAACTTAGAAGAACAAACCCTTTGAATGGGGAACCAAACAAGAAGAAGCATTTCAGACCTTGAAGCAGAAGCTTTGTAATGCGCCTATACTATCTTTGCCTGAAGGCAATGATGATTTTGTCGTGTATTGTGATGCATCAAATTTGGGTCTTGGCTGTGTTCTCATGCAAAGGAACAAAGTCATAGCATATGCATCATGGCAGTTGAAGGTACATGAGAAGAACTACACCACTCATGATCTTGAGTTAGGTGCAGTTGTGTTCGCACTCAAAATCTGGAGACACTATTTGTATGGTACAAAATACGTGGTTTTCACTAACCACAAAAGTCTTCAGCACATCTTCAATCAGAAAGAACTCAACATGAGGCAACGACGTTGGGTTGAACTTCTAAACGACTATGACTGCGAAATTCGCTACCATCCTGGTAAGGCGAATGTCATGGCTGACGCATTGAGTCATAAGGAACGTGTCAAGCTTCACTGTGTCAAAGTTCGATCTGATATTCAAGCCCGCATTTCTCAGGCTCAACGTTCTTGTGTTTCGTAAAACTTAATGGGTAAGGAATTACCCTATCACATTAAGCCCGATCTTGAACTGAAGGACGATGGATCGTATTATTTCATGGACCATTTGTGGGTCCCAAGTCAAGACAATCTTCGCACCTTGCTTATGGATGAAGCTCATAAGTCTCGTTATTCTATTCATCCTGGTGTAGACAAAATGTATAAGGACCTTCGTACTCAGTTTTGGTGGCCTGGTATGAAAAAAGACATTGCCTTATACGTATCAAAATGCCTTACTTGTCTTAAGGTTAAGGCTGAACATCAGCATCCTTCTGGTTTATTGGAGCAACCAGAGATTCCAGTTTGGAAATGGGAAAACATTGCTATGGATCTTATTACCAAACTTCCACGCACAAAGAGAGGTCATGACACCATCTGGGTAGTTATTGATCGTCTTACTAAGTCAGCACATTTCTTGCCAATCTGTGAGGATCTATCTGCTGAAAAGCTTGCTAAAGTTATGTGGATGAAATTTTTTCTAGACATGGTGTCCCTTTAAACATTATTTCTGACAGAGATGCTCGATTCTCGTATCTTTTTTGGAGAACCATGCAATCTGCTATGGGACCCAACTTAATCTGAGCACAGCTTATCATCCGCAATCAGATGGCCAAACTAAAAGAACAATCCAGACTTTGGAGGATATGCTTAGAGCTTGTGTGATCCATTTTGGTGGTAATTGGGATTCGTATCTTCCATTGATTGAATTCTCCTACAACAATAGTTATCACTCCAGCATCAACATGGCTCCTTTCGAGGCTCTCTATGGTCGAAAATGTCATTCACCAGTCTGCTGGAATGAGATCAGTGAGGCTCAGCTTACTGGACCATACCTCATTCTAGAGACAACAGATAAGGTTAAGAAAGTTGTGATAACCTACAGACAGCTAGAAGCCGTCAAAAGAGTTACGTGGACCGACGACGCAAGCCCTTGGAATTTCAAGTCGGTGATCGTGTATTACTTAAGGTCTCACCTTGGAAAGGTGTGATCAGATTTGGAAAGACAGGAAAACTTGCACCTAGATACGTTGGACCATTCAAGATCGTCGAAAGAATCGGTAAGGTAGCCTACTGACTTGAGTTACCTCCTGAACTTGGAAATGTTCATCCAACTTTTCACGTGTCCAATCTCAAGAAGTGTCTTGCTGATGAGAACCTCCACATACCGCTTGATGAAATTCGTGTGGATAACACGATGCATTTTGTTGAGAAACCAGTGGAAACCATGGACCGTGAAGTCAAGTGGCTTAAACTCAAACGCATTCCATTGGTTAAAGTTTGCTGGGAATCTAAACGTGGACCAGAATTTACTTGAGAACTTGAAGATCAAATGAAGGCGAAATATCCACATCTATTCTCACGAGTTTCCTCTAAATAAATTTCGGGACGAAATTTCCACAAGTAGGGGAGAATGTGACACCTGTGCTTGTAATCATTGTAAACAATTCAGTTATCAACGAAATAATGTTATTTGATCCCAATGTTTGTTTATTTATGTTTGACATTTTGCATGTTTTGATTTTTGTTCAATTTCAAACTCTATAACACTTTCTGGAGAGTTATATGCAAACTGGTGCGTAAACGTAATCAGTTTAACGAGAAAAACACTCCGGAAAATCAATATATTCCTAACATACCTTAAATAACCTTTACATAACTTAGAAATAAGTTTTGAAGGCTTTGGTATGGCAAAATCAAGTTTATTCGCTTACAGGGACTAAATTCGACAAACTGCGAAAGTATGCCGATTCGTACTGTAACGGACAATCCGGAACATGATCATAAGTTAAACATACCATAAATATCCTTTACATAGCTTATAAATAATCTTTGAGGGGTTCGGTGTGCTAAAATAAACTTTTTGGTCATTCAGGGATTAAAAGCGTCAAAAAGTGCATAAGTTTGCATTTCCGCGCATATCTTACGTTCTGAATACATCCGGAGATCGAAAATTTTTTGTAATCATTAAAATATTTTATTTTAGTGATTGGTATGCTAAAACTTCATTCGTTTCGCAATTTGGATCGTTTTCGCGTCCGTTACGACTTCCGTCGTAATTAACCGAACAACACAACCGTACGGCCGAACGAACCGACATCCGACATATTTTTGATCATGTTTCATGTCCCTTATGTTTAGGCATCATTGTAGAGCCTTGAAAATGGCTTAACGGGCCTCAAACGCATCGAAAATGGCCTTAAAAGCATGCATGGACCAAAACTGACATTTTGCAAAAGTTGCTGATCTGCACATAGCATACGGACCGTAAGGGGAACTGCATACGGTCCGTAAGCAGCCTTCAGACATCAGAAACTTGATTCCAGCTTTATCCAGCTGTCTCCCATGTTTGCAATTGGTTTTGGGCACTTCTAGGGGCTATTTTGGGTGCCCATAGTTTCACAAATCAGTGGGTATGATGTGTACGGCTTAGATTGAAGAACAATTTTCGATACACGATCCTAACGGTCACCCGAAATCTATAAATACCCCTAAGATTTTCACTTCAAACTCACACTTGATCAACTCATATTCTCTAAGTTGAAGTTTAAACACTTCATACCTGAGAATTTGCTGATCAAACCTCCATTCTTGGACCTTTTGTAAGTATTCTTTCGTTCTTTTACACGTTTTAAGCACAAAAGTCAAACTGTGTTTGACTTTCAGCTTTGACCAGTTTATGGTCAACACGAAGGTCGTTTGAACTTTGTAACGTGAGCGTAATCACGATGGTCATAGTCCTTTGTGATTATACCTACTGATTACCACGTTATTTAGGCATAGTGACGAGTTGTAGTTTTGGTCAAAATGCGCGTTTATGCGTATTTTGCAACCAAACTAATTTTAGGTATCAAGACCCTTTGTTTTGATACCAAACCTGTTTTCAAACCTCGTTAAACATGTTTTAACATGTTTAGCTCGTCACTTTAGGTTTAGTGCTTATATAGGGTCGTAAAGGTAAGCGGTCTAAACAACCGCTTAGACTTTCGAACCCGACCCGTTTGGTCGATAATTAGGATCCGACCAAACACATTAGGTGACCATAGTTGTATAGGGAATAACCTTCCGAGGTTATACCTTATGGTCACTTCGTTTAGTTAGTTGTATGATAGGTAGTTTATATGCCTTAGGAAAATGACCAAAATGCCCTTTTTGCGCATAAATTCATTTTAAGCATATGTAACCTAATTTTTGACATCTATACTGATTAGGCAACATTATTAGACATGTTAAGGCATATAATACTTGTCATAGGACTAGTTAGGCGGTCCGAACGCGTTTTACGCGAACGACGCGTTAAAGTATCGTAAGCTACCTAAACGAGTCGTAATGGGTCGTAAGCACTTAGGATAGGTTGCGTTTCAGAATGTAGGCTTTGTTAAACCATATTACATGAGTTCTTATGCTCATTTGGTTTACAAAACCACATTTTATCCGATCCTCCGATTTAGGTCCGTTTATTAACATAGTTACCTATATTAGGTGCCGTTTGATTCCGTGATCTTTCTAGCATTGCTTGGTGGTTATCTAAAGACTATTGAGCAATCTCAAGTGAGTACATAGTCCCCTCTTTTACTGTTTTTCAAACATTTTGGGGTGAAACACATGTGCCTACTTGTTACTTTCATGTTCTCATGTTTTTATATCATATACTTGCTATGTTCATTAGTACGTAGATAGTACATGATTTCTTGCATGTTTTGCTATGTATGTTTACTTAGCATGCTAGCACATTGTTTTACATTGTATTTCTGTTGCATATGTTTTCTCGGCATATTGACACATTGTTTTACATTGCATTTCTGTTGCATATGTTTACTTGGCATATGGACACATTGTTTTACATTGTATTTCTGTTGCATATGTTTACTCGGCATATGGACACATTGTTTTACATTGCATTTCTGTTGCATATGTTTACTCAGCATATGGACACATTGTTTTACATTTCTACCTTGTATGTTCACTTAGCATACTAGGTACATTGTTTTCATAAAACATGCTTACATTTGGTATGACATTTGGTTTGTTTAACGAACTAAAATACGTTCATTAACATTAGCTACGCCGCTCGGTAGTAAGTAGTGGTACTATAGGACTTGACAACTCCCATTCCTGATATCCTAGGTTTGTTTGGATGTAAGGAATGACTGAATCCGAAAACATTTTAATAACCTTTACTCTAAGGTTATTCTACAGTCTCAAGGCTTGAATGTATACGTTTAACATTACCACATAATCTTGAGAAATAGGGTAAAAGTGGAAATTTGGTCAAGTGTCGACTAATGTAAACCAAGGCTAAAAGGATACCCATGGCGTAAGCCAAAATGGGCTAAATATGTAAGAAAAGCAAACTAATGAAAGAAAAATCTTAAATGGGTCGGATGGGCAAATTGGTAATTAAAAACCATGTTTTGATACATATGAAAATGTTTGGTCATATAGGCCAAATGGGTCGAATGGTGGTGATAACATTATTTGGCAGTATCTACTAATGTGGTTGTCAAGTTTTATGTTAACAGGAGCGATCAGCAATTCGGATAATTGCATCGCCAAAGATTAAGTGATAATTAACGCAAGGTATTAAAACGGGTCATATGTTGACCCGAGTTAGGTACGTATAAATATGATTGTAGTTAAACGTACAATTCCGGTTAAATAAGTAGCCAAAATCCTTCGTCGTAAAACGAGGGATTGAAAATGACCATAAAGCCCTTGATGGGTAAACCGGGTAAACAACCCTTAAAGGTTGTTTAGAAACTTATATTATGATTTTGTAACCTTTAGATGCGTATAAGATTTGAAGGCATAAACTTTCAAGGGTTGAATGCCTTAAATGCGTCTTGTCGTAGAATGGCACATTCGGGGGATAAAAACTCGGAATAAATAGTCTATTACATTAAATCCACCACAATCATAGTTGTGGTGGAAGACCAATCAATATGAATGGTTGAAATTATGAGGCATACGAGAAATGGGCGTGATTTATGCTTAAAAGGACATAAATACCCTTAATGGGTCAAAGTAAGATTATAAGTATAATGGGTAAATAATGCGTAGGAACCCGTGACTGGAACCTAATATGATAGTCAACGTTGGAGATAGAGGGTTCTTGAAAAATGGGGGTCAAACAAACATGTTTGTTTGATAAACACATAGACGGGGCAAAATTTAGTATAAAGATAATAAGTCGAAGGCTTAAAAATATCAAATTTATTTAATTCGGATGTCAGATTTTAACTCCATGTGATGGAGAATTAAATTACGATCACGTAGGAAAAAGAATCGTGTAAATCGGATCAATAACGAAAGAGTTATGCTCGTTTTCGTAAAATCAAGCTTGGCTGGGAATATGCAGCAACTGATGCAAACATTCTGTCAAAATGAAGCCGTGGCGTCGCGCCACGGCCAAAAGGGTTTGCCGTGGCGCGCAACGACGGGCTAAATTCTTGAAATTTTTGATTTTTTTTGTTTATTTTGATTATTTGACCCAATTACCTTGTTGTACTTGTTATTTAGCTATCAAAACTGACTTCTAAGTTGTTTTGATCATAGGTGAATGTCGAGAGTCCCGGATGAAGATCAAGCGGCGAGCAAGAACCGAACACACGTTAAATGAAGCTTCCGCGTCAAATCTTGAATTGTTTTATTATAAGTGAATTATGTAAACACTTATAAATATGTTTTTGAAATGTTGTAAACATATGGGAATGTTGGTATGACAAGTTTTTATAAAGTCACATTTTAGCATTAAAATGTGTATTTTATTATTAAAATCTTGATTAATTGAAACAGGCGTTACACAGGAGCATTTGTTAATCCGAATGGCATGACTGTAAACTCGTAGTGACCATACCTAGTACTGAAAGCAGTCTTAGGAGTGTCCTCTTCCTATACTTTCAGTTGATGGTATCTGGAGTGCAAATCTATTTTAGAGAAATACCTAGCTCCCTGAAGTTGATTAAAGAGATCATCAATTCTAGGTAATGGGTATCGATTCTTAATGGTAACCTTATTTAATTCTCTATAATCGATACACATTCGCATTAACCCATCTTTCTTTTTCACGAACAACACAGGTGCTCCCCAAAGGGATGAACGTGGTTGTATAAATCCTTTTCCTAACAATTCATCTAATTGCTTTTTTAGTTCTAACATTTTCATTCGTGCTAAACGATAAGGTGCCTTAGCAATTGGAGCAGTCCCATGTACTAGATGAATTGTAAATTCTACTTCCTTATCTAGTGGTAATCCAGGTAGATCTTCTGGGAATACATCGGGGTATTCTGATACTATCGGAATTTCCTTAAGTTCCTTTCCCTTAGTGTTAATGATTACTGAAATCATATACACTACACCTTGCTTCCGTACGTAACTAGCGGCTTTCATTACTGAGATGAATTTCATTGGCTTGGTCGGCTTATTTCCTTTGATCAGGATCATCTCTCCTATCGGTGCACGAACCTCTACAGAATTCTGATCACATAGAATTCGTGCATGGCTAGCTACTAACCAATCCATTCCTAATAGTACGTCGAATCCTGCTAAATTCATAGGTAGAAGGTTTGCAAAGAACTTATGTCCTAATAGTTCTATTTTTTCCTTCTTGAAGTACTTCGCGTATACCGATAGGGTTTCCTTCGGTCGTTTATACCGTATAATTTTGACTCAGTTTGGTTAAAGGCTGATTAAGAGCTTGACAAAATGCAGTATTTATAAAACTTTGGTTTGCACCAGAGTCAAATAATACTTTTGCATAAACGTCATGGTTAAGGAATGTACCGGCTATCACGTCGGGGATCATGGCTGCCTCTTGCATTGTCAGCTGGAAAGCTCTTACGTTCTTCTTGTTAGTTCCGCCGGCCGCTTTAGCTTTGTTGTCAGGTGTCTTGACTAATTTAGGGCAATTTGGCTTAAAATGCCCTGCCTCCCTGCAATTGAAGCAGATCGTAGATTTCTTTCTACAATCTTCCTCTCGGTGCCCCGGTATTTTGCAGAAATTGCAGTACTCCTTACATTTTCCAAAATGCTTCCTTTTACAGTTTCTGCAAAAAGGCGGAGCAGAAGACTGCCCGACTCCCTTCTTCTTGTTGTTGTTATTATTATTATTATTATTATTATTATTATTACTACCTGAGCGAAAACCTTGGGTAATCTTCTGAACCAACTCATTCTTCCTATTCTCATCCCTTGTACGAACTAATCCGTCACTCAAGGTATTGGCCAATTCGACTGCGTCGTCGATAGTCCGAGGTCTAGCAGCCTTGACTTTATCGCGGATTTCGCTCATCAATCCCCAAATATAGCGAGAAATGAGTACAGGTTCTGGCGAAGCCAGAGTCGGTACTATTCTTGCATACTCGAAGAATTTCGACGTATACTCACGGCACTTAACATCCACCATTCTGTGGTTCAGGAACTGATTTGCCATTTATTCTTTTTCATAAGGAGGACAAAATTTTCTTTCTATCATTTCCTTAAATTCTTCCCAGCTCATGGTATAAGCCATGTCACTTCCTTTAGCTTGTAGAACATTATTCCACCATTCTAATGCCTCCTCCTTGAAGAGATTGGAAGCATACATTACTTTGTCTTCCTCTGCACACTTACTTATTTTGATAACAGGTTTCGTCTTTTCTAGCCATCGTAGGGCAGCAATAGCTCCTTCACTGCCCGCGAATTCAGTTGGTTTATAGGCTAGAAATTCCTTATAAGTACAACCTGTTGTTATTACTTTCATCTTTTAGGTAACGGGGCTTTGATAATATTATCATTGCCTCCATTTACGCTATAACTGAAATTATCATCCCTGGTGCGTTTGCTATTATCAGCTTTGGAGGGTTCAACTGGGTTTTTAACAGATGCTACAATAGCTGGGATAGCATTGGCTATGCCCTGAGCAACTATGTTTTCTATATCTTCTCTATTTAGGGAATTTGCCTGGTTATTCTGACCCGATTGATTAACTTCGTTTGACATCTGAATTACAGACATAATACATCGATTAATATCACAAAATAGATAGCAAATAAATAAAGCATTGTAATCACAATATAAACTGAGTTAACGCATATAGCCAAAATTGTCGATCATTGCGACGTTTATATTTTTGTATATATATATATATATTATGCATCCGTACACAACCACATATTTACAGATAGTTAATTTATTTATTGGATGATATATATATATATATATATTATTTTTAAATATTATTTTTTAAACATATTAATATTATACAAACAACTATGCTATTGTTAGCCCGCCTCAGAAGTGGAACTCCCGCTCGTCGTATTTCTAGACGAGACTTTCACCCACTGTTTGGATTCTGTTTCCCGCGTCCACCAACTCTTCGCCGTAATGGTGCAGCTCAGCAACATTTTCTGGATTCATAAGTGGAAAAGTGGCCGGAGAAGGTTCAGATTTGTGGGTAGTATGGATTGGGATTGTTCATCAGATTTTGGAATTGCCAATCATTCGTCCACCATTCCTTAATTTGATCAGGAGGTGGTTGTGGGTTAACGACATGAGCAGGAATGGCGGGTTCCAGGTTTATAGGTAGTTCAACTTGGACAGTAGTATTAATGAGGTTTTCATCAACTGGACCAAACAGATCGCAGTTTGCTAACTTTCTGTCTAATTCTTCCCACGGTGGTAAAGCTGGGGCTTGACTGGAGCTTTCTCCCAAAACCTCTTTTCCCTTTGGTTCCACTATTTTCTTGACTTTTTGTGTGGCTGGTTTCTTCTTTCTTCCCCTTTTCCAGTCCAGAATTCTCCTTCTTTTCTTGGGTTTGGGTTTCTCCTGGGCTTGGAACACTATGGGTTCATCTAGTTTGGCTTGATACCCCGTTTGGTTTTCAGTGGTTTCCATATCGGTAGGATTTATAGAGAAGTTTTGAAGAGCCTCCAATAACTCATTCATACTGTTAGTCACAAATAATAAAAACACAAAATTCCAAAATTCAATATTAGTGATTACAAATAAACTTCACAGAAGCATCAAATCCCTGACTATTAAATTAAGTATTTTTAAAATACTTAATTAGCATAAACCAGTGGCTCTGATACCACCTTTTCTGTCACGACCCTCAACCTGTTTCCCTGGTTCGGGCGCCACGAGACAAAAAACCGTGGTACCGGTATTTATTATTTGGCAGCGGAATTTACATCAGGACCGGGTGTCAGGAAAATAATATCAGAGTTTTAAGAACACCGAATTATTTTATTATTAACTGTGGGGTAAACCCCGTATTTACAGGAAAGAAGTTTCACTGTGGAAATCCTTCAATTACAGAAAACATGTTTATTTCTAATTTACTGAGCCACTTTATTTAAGCTGAAGTGCTTCGCGACACTTTTCCTTTCTTCTCAGTAAATTACCTGAATCATGTTTTAAAAAGATTTTATCAGCGAAAAATACTAATGAGTGCATTCAATTTATACAAAAGACACAATGTTATAATATACGGTATCAAGAGCGATTACAATGTTTATACCAACCAATTATCCCAAATCGGTATTTGTCACTCGACCGGATCTGTGACTATTGTCATATCACCATTGGCTAACCCGTTGTCCAATGGTGAAGCTTATCAAGTAGTGTATACAAAACCCCACACACCGGCAGTAATTGTAGAATACAAAGACTTAATCACTGTAATTACAACTTTGAAAACAAGTAGGGTTTTGAAAGCAATTTGATAAAAATAGAATGACTCACATTGTAGGTTTAAACTGTCAAAGCTTGCCTACTGGTTAAGCTGGCAAACCTAATTAAATATACAATGCAAACGAATTAGGTTAGTAACTTAATACAACATTTACGATAATCAAGAGATCAAAACCTTCACGACGAATGACAAAGTATAGCCGAGTATCGGCAGCACTTAAACATCCATCAGATCGGTTTTAACCGATCGGATATAGTACCGTAGCAGTGATCGAGTTATTACCCTGATATCGCCGCAGAATTTCAAGGTTTCGATTGTATTTTGAAAGAAACAGATAAACGATCAACGAAATAAGAGAAATTTTACGTCGTAATGTGAAATCTGATCAAGTCCCAGACCCCTGGCTTTATAGCCAGTTTTGATCTCTCCCGCGTGTCGCGCACGGCTCCGTCATTCCTGGCGCGTGTCGCGGGGCTAGGCTATTTAGCCTAGGCCTGCTTTGTGTCGAGTATAGCCTGGAAATGTGTCAAGTTCGTTTGATACGTGTTCACAACTCCTGTTGCGAGTCGCGGAACAATTAGGGAATCCCCCCTAGAGTTTTAGGGGCCCTTCTTGCTGGTTTCGTCCTTTTTCCGTTTCGAGTCATACCGTACTACTTGGGGGTTCCAATTAGGGTTCCTTATTGTGCCTTTTTGGAATAGGTAACGGAAATTTTGTGAGGTTGTTACACAAAACTTACTAAACATTAGCATTTAGGGCCCTAAACATATAAATAATGAAATCAGACAATAAGAATAAAGATTCTAAAATAAAACAAGAATCTCAAGAATTTTATACCTTAATCTCAAGATTATCCACCCAACAAAACCCTGAAATCGCCTTTAGAAACCCCTCTTGCATCGATGATAATGATATCCTTGTTTCCTCACTCGATTTCAACCTAACAATATCCACTTCCACTCCTCTGCGGCTCTGCTGACTGCTGCGATGATGATGAAAGAACCCAGTGAGCGTGATTGGCGTTCTGACTTCCCCAGCGACCAGGTTATAATTTTGAATTAAGTTAGTTTATTAGCCACTTGGGGCATGGGCCTGTTAGTGTTAATTAGGCACAGATTGGCAATTGGGCCTATTGCCCAATCTCATTCTCATATGTAATGTGTGCACACACTTATAAGTTAAAACACAGGCCCATTTAATTTTTCGTTTTGTTATACATAGACCCTTTAAGGATATATTTATAAAAACATACATTTTTTTAAATATATATATAAATATGAGTAAATTACAAGTTTTGTCCTTTATGTTTACACCAAATTGCAGGCGCTGTCCTTTATCGCAAAAGTTGACAAGTTTTGTCCTTAATGTTGCAAAATCTTGCACGTTATGTCCTTTAGGCCAAACCAAGTTAATTTTTTTGGTTAAATCTGGTCACCCAAGGGTATTTTTGTCTTTTTACCTATATATTTAATATTATTATTATTAAAAAATACTATTATTATTATTACTATTATTTATATATATAAATCATATATTCATACACATTCTCCTCTCTCTCACTTCATTTTCCATATCTAGCTCTCTGAATCTCTATATCTCTACCACCATCAACCACCGTCTCAGCCGCCACTATCCACCACTGCAACCACCATCCCCGCCGGCCACCCCTGCAAGCACCGTCCACCAACCCACTCTATCTCTCTCTCTCTCTCTCTCTATACCCAACCACCACCGGCGCAACCAGCCACCACCGCCCCACCCCACCTACCACCGCCACTGTCAACACCACCATCTACCACCTCCCCCACTAGTAGATCAAAATCAATGGACAACTAGAAGAAAAAGAAGGTGGTTTCGTGTGGGACATGGACGAGACCCTGATCCTGCTGAAATCGCTAATCACGGGCACATACACCAAGGCTTTCAATGGCTCTAAAGACGTTCAGAAGGGCATCGAAATCGGCAAAACTTGGGAGAATCAAATCCTTCGCATCTGGATGATTACTTCTTCTATGAACAAGTAAGAAGTCACTTTTTACCCCCCCCCCCTAATTTCTTACCTTTCAAACTCTATTATTATTGTTGTTTATCTGCAGATTGAAGGTTGCAACAAGCCTTTTGTTGATTCAACCAGGGTCTACGATGATGGCTTGGATCTCACTGATTATGATTTTGTTATGTTGTAGATATGTTTCTATGTGATGGCCCCATAGTTATGTGAATCAGTAGATGACAGAGATGGAACCATGGATATCTTATCCTATTCTTGTTTATGAACCATAGTTGAAGATTGGATGTTGAAGATTGGATGATGTTTTAATTTGGGGGTTTTTGTTTATGAACGGCGTTGAGAGAATGAAGAGAGAGAAAGAAGAGAGAGACTGAAAAGAGAAAGGGGTATGATGTTTTAATTTTTTTATTTTTTAATTAATGGATAAAATTACAAAAGTACCTTCATCAATCTTCTTAAATTACAAAAATACATTTATTTAACAGGAAAAATTAACTGGGTTTGGCCTAAAGGACAAAATGTGCAAGATTTTGCAACATTAAGGACAAAACTTGTCAACTTTTGCGATAAAGGACAGCGCCTGCAATTTGATGTAAACATAAAGGACAAAACTTATAATTTACTCTATAAATATAAAAGATTTAAAAAATTTTCGGGCCCTATATTGGTTTGGGCGTTGAGCGCAGACCCACCCTATAACGAGCATTTTTTATCTTTAATATGAGTATGATATTGTAATATAAAAATAAAATAAAAAATTTCATTTTTACTGGGTTTTCTTTGTATTGTGTTAAAGGTTCTAGTCATTGTGTCTTTCAACTGGGTTTTGGTTTTTCCGTTTTACTAAGGTTTCTATACATTGTGTTATTATCAAAACTTATAACACAATGTTAATTTGGCTTATGTCCATTGTGTTCTTATCAGAACCTATGACACCATGTATGACACAATGAAGATAGTGTTATATTTGGGATTTCTATACATTATGTTATAGGTTATAGTCATTGTGTTTATTATGTTATCGATTGTGTTTTAATCTGTTGTCCATTGTGTTTTAGTCTACTGTCCATTGTGTCTTTTATCTGCTGTCATCAATTGTGTTTTTAGTTTGATACTCATCGTGTTTAGTCTGCTATCTATTGTGTCTTTTATCTGTTGTCATCGATTGTGTTTTTTGTCTACTTTCCATTGTGTTTTTAGTTTGATTGTCTTTTAGTCTGCTGTCCATTGTGTCTTTTATCTGCTATCATCAATTGTGTTTTTAGTTTGATACTTATTGTGTTTAGTCTGCTATCCATTGTGTCTTTTATCTGTTGTCATCGATTGTGTTTTTTGTCTACTTTCCATTGTGTTTTTAGTTTGATTGTGATTTAGTCTGCTGTCCATTGTGTCTTTCATCTGCTGTCATCAATTGTGTTTTTAGTTTGATACTCATTGTGTTTAGTCTGCTATCCATTGTGTCTTTTATGTTTTATCTGTTGTCATCGATTGTGTTTTTGGTCTACTTTCCATTGTGTTTTGAGTTTGATTGTGTTTTAGTTTGTTGTCTATTGTGTCTTTTATCTGTTGTCATCAATTGTGTTTTTAGTTTGATACTCATTGTGTTTAGTCTACTATCTATTGTGTCTTTTATCTGTTGTCATCGATTATGTTTTTTGTCTACTTTCCATTGTGTTTTAGTCTGCTGTCCATTGTGTCTTTTATCTGCTGTCATCAATTGTGTTTTTCGTTTGATACTCATTGTGTTTAGTCTGCTAACCATTGTGTCTTTTATCTGTTGTCATCGATTGTGTTTTTGATCTACTTTCCATTATGTTTTTAGTTTGATACTCATTGTGTTGTATGTTATGTACATTGTGTAATACGCAATTGGGTTTTCTCATTGGGTTTTACGTTATGTCCATTGTGTAATACGCAACTGAGTTTTTGATTTTTTTTCCTAAATATAACAATATGGTACTCATATTAAAGATAAAAAGACGCTCGATTTTATAGTATAATTTTTTTTAAAAACAAATGTCGTATAAAAAAGTTATGGACGTTTAAAAAATATGGGGAAATAGCATGTGACTTGCATGTGCATAATCTTTTTATTCTCTTTGACAAAAGTATCCTTCCCACTTGATTTCTTTTGAGACACTTTTCACTCTATAGTAGCTTTTTACACTTCTTATTTTTGTACTCCTTTTTAGAAGGGTGGTGTTAAATGTACCCACAAGTCAACTTTTTTTATATATTATTTTCTCACTCTTAACTTTATTGGATATAACACAATGCAATAAATGGATATCATTTTCACACTCCTAACTTTATTGGATGAAATATACTCCCTTTTATTACATTACATTTTGTCATGTTCCCCCCCCCCCTAGATTTTTTTTTGGAACGACCAACAGAATCAATTCCGAGCACTCTCAGGGCACACACTAAACAAACGGAGTACTCCGAGAGTAACCCGAGTCCACCACCAATTCCGGGGAAAACCCAGTAACCCACCCGCCCGTAGGTACGACGGTGAAATTACCAGTAAAACCCGTTTGGCTCAAGGATTCAACCCAGGTTTCCCTGGGTCTCCTATCATTGCCCACCAGTGCCTCACTCTGTACCGAATTGGAGTCGAACCTGCATCTCTCAAGAGAAATGCAAGTCTTCCACCACTTGATCTAGAGATCATTGGCTTCCCCCTAGATTTTTTTTTAGGTAAAGAAAAGTTAATACGTTTTTTATAAATAAAAACATGTTCCAAAAAAATAAGAAATAAACTTTTCTGAATAAAAAAATACACTTTTAAGTTTGTTTTTTATAAAATATGTATGATGAAAAAGTTATATATAAATACATAAAAATGTTATCTAAATGCAAGATACAAATTTAATAATAATAATAATAATAATAATAATAATAATAATAATAATATATTTATATTACGAAACTCTTGGACTATCAACTACTATATTGTCTTTGTGAAACAAGTATCTATAAAATTATAATACGTATGTACTCATTATAAATTCATATAAAATCATCAAATAGTATTTGTCCAATGGACCAGTTCACATGCTCATAACATTCAAAAGATACAAAAATGTTTTTAAAAAACACGAAAACTCTTTGCATATTATTAAAAAAAAACACTTTCTAAAAAAATTGAAACGAGGTTTTTGTTGAAGTGGTCTTCTGAAACAAGAAAGAAAAGTTATTTAAGAAGAAAAATAAGAATTTTAGAAAAAAACAAATGTTAAAAAAGTTCTTTAGACATAAAAAAATATATCCAACTTTATCGTCGTGAAAATGGTTTTGTCGATCTAGGTGATTAATTGTTTTAATGTTTGCATGTTTATTTTTTTATTAGAGACTTGTGATTTATTTATTTATGATGAACTTTTTCACTTGATTATTTATTTACTAATATTGATATTAATACTAATAATAGTATAACAAAATATAAAAAAGTAACAAAAGTATTATAAAATAAAATAACATAAAAAACATAATTATTACTTTTGACTTTAGAATAAAATAATGTATTAAAGTACTTAATCATTAACAAGTTTGACTAATTTGGTATATTAATTCATATGTTGGGTGTATTTATCACACCCCTTCTAGAATAACTCAACCCATTCTCTTACATTTTTATTTCTTAATTGTGTCTTAGATGCACCACATTATTATACAATACAATCTTATAATACAAGTTAGACAAGATTAGCAAGTATACAATGGAACAACAAATCCGAAATTAATGCATTAATCTTGTCACATGTGAAATCCGAATAAAAAAAAGTCCTCCAATTTTGTAATTAACCCATCAAGTAACGTTAATTATCCTATTTCTAGACACCATTTCATCGTTTGATATTGTAGAATTAGTTTTTCTACTCCAGATGTTAGTTATAAGTCCCTTTATACATCTCACGTTATACAAAGACTAAATATCAAATCGGATTATAAAACGTCTATTTTTTCCATGTCACTCTCTCTTTTGCTGAAAAAAGATGAATGCCTCATTCCTTTGAAAGGAAAAATCACAATTCTTCAAGGTTATATGATTTGCAAAACATATCGTAGAATAAAAACCGAATTTATTCCTATATAAAATTTATGTTTCTTACGTAAATAAATTATTTTTTTCGATGAAAAATGTTTCACTAATTGGGTAGACATAATAACAATATCTTTAAGAAGTTTATTTTTCACAAGATAAAACGAGTGTAGACAGGTTTAACCGATACATAATTGGCTAGAGGGCAAAGATTCATCTCTCAAAAGCCATTGCAACTCCATTATACTATTAAAATCAAGTGAACAAAACGTTAAAAACAAACTAAGAACACTTAATTGATCTCATTTATTTGGAAAGACAAATCACAAAGAAGTTATGGTTGATCCTATGACCACTTCCTCCGGAGGAACATGTTTATGTACATTAGAAAAGTAAACGCGGAGGAGGGTGTGAATCTATACATGACAAAGGAAATAACAAACTCAAACTAGAAATCGATAATAGGTTCACCAACTGTAAGATTACGTTTGAGAGTCCATGGAATGTCAAATAGCTTTGCGGTCACAAACTTGAAAATTTTATTAACATTGATATTGTAAGATGCACTTGAGAAGAACAATGTCGTGTTTAAGGCCTTCGCATATGCTCTCGCCTATAAAGGTAAAAGAAATACATAAACATGCATGTGTATGATGATAAAATTTAGATAAAAACTTTGTATTTAAGAGTAAATGGTGTTAGTTTCGTCTCATGACGTGACTCTTGTGACAAATTCAATATTGGAGGTGGGATAAAGAACAATCTTTTAGAAGCTAGTGAGTGATGAGTGACCCATCACCTTTAATTATAAATGGTCAAAGGTAGTTGCCTCATAATATGACTTTAAAGGTTAGATGTCTAGCGTCCCTTTCAAGTTTCAATCATAATGAAAGTTTGAGCAATCTTTATATATTAAGATAAGATGTTACTTATAATAATAAATTTTAATAATCTCAACTATTGACTGTTGGCCGATAACAGTCCCAACTTCAAAAATAACTAATGGTGGTCTTACATTTTCACATATTGTAAACCAATGGACTTTTACTTACAGAACCTTAATTTCTTTTTGTCCATTTATCCTTTTCGGTTTAGTAAAGATCCATTGGTTTACAATATGTGAAAATGTGGGACCGTCACTGGTTATTTTTGAAGTTGAGACCGTTGCCGGCTAACGGCTAATAGTTGGGATTATTAAAATTCATTATTCAATATATTAACTTTATATATTATCATCTTTTTGTGTTTTAAATGATTAATTGATTATATTATGAACCCTTGATGTTAAATTAATTTATAAAGTATTATTACCGACATACTAAAGTATTTAAGTCTCTATCAAATATCATTGAGAGATACTTTTAGAGAATAAATTCGAGTGTTTCAAATGAAAATTTACTTTTGGCTTCTTTTGGTTGGTTGGATGGACAGATATGAGACATTTCCTTGTAAAATAAATGACACTCTTTTGTTGTGTGATTTTAAGTTTAAAGTCTTAATCAACCCTGTTTTTACTAGTCAATTCATATGGCATCTTTTGATTAAGTGGTAATAGTTTAATAATCTACGAAATTTAATTGTTAACTTTATTCAAATGTTAACTTGTTAATCTAATATGCTACAAAATTTAAAAGTTACTAGTATATTTGTATCTTTTTATATTCTTGTTTTAATTTTAAAACAACTAAGGCTATACATTTTTTATCTATCGTTTCTTTTCAAATCTATACTCTTACAAGCCGACCACCACAACCACCACTTTCGTGTTAAGAACTCTACCCCAAACAAACCCACAAGATTTATAAAAGACTATACATTGTTCAAAGACTAAATTACTTTTTGAGTCTTTGTGTTTTAATGGTTTTAACCACTTGAGTTCAAAATAAAAAAAGTTTAACGCCCTAAGTCTCTAACCGTTCATTTTATAACATTTTGAGTCCAGTGGTTAAACCACTAAAACACGGTGACTCAAAACGTTATAAAATAAACGGTTAGAAACTCAGGGCGTTAAACTTTTTGATTTTGGACTCAAGTGATTAAAATCAGTAGAACACAGAGACTCAAAAAGTAATTTACACTTGTTCAAAACATTTAGTGAAGACTTAAACCGATCGACTACATGAGATATGACTCATATGAGCAAGAAAAACAAAAAGGACTTTATATAGGGAGTTAATATTCACACATCTCTTCTCTCTATCTCTCTCTATACATACAAAAATATATATAGACAGAGAGAGTGAAAAAGGATGTGTGAATAAGATTTAGGGATTACCTCGCTTGCGATAGTCCATTGTAAATCCAAGGGAAGCTGGACAAATTCATCAAACTTGCTTCCAACCATCACTAGCATTGCTGTCTAATAAACTCAAACAATCAATCAGAAAATCAACTAGGAAAACAAATATCATAAATTAAGTTAACACCTTTTGTCTTAGTGTGTCACATCTTAATCTCACATGTATTGTAGATTAATACTTTACAAAATATATATATTACATGGTATAACTTTTGAATACATAAGGTAACTTTATATTACCTGGTTGTAGTTCCTAGCTTGCTGATGCCAATTGATAACACTAAACAAAAACCAAAATGCATCACTTAATTTTTAACAATTTCAACAAAGTATTTAAAATATTAAAATATAAAGGCATTTTTAAACACTCATATTACCTATAAAGTGTACGACGACTTGTTAAGTCAAACATGAAGAATATAGCTACAGAGTCCTTACAAGCTGCAGGAATCATATTCTTTGAATCACCGTCTACAAAAATCAACATTACTTATTAGAGAAATAAAATTATCAACAATGTATAATATCTTTTATCTAAAAAAACGAAAATAATTATTTTTCTATTTTCCAATGGCATTATTCAATGTTTAATCTCTATAGCTACACGATACTTCAACAAGAAATATCTAGGAGTGTATAATACACTTTTTAAGAAATAATGTCAACTTCAAAAAAATGTGCCTAACCAAAATTTACGTATAAATAAAAAATAAGAAAAATGTGAGTCAAGTTTATATGTTCCAAAACATTTTATAAAATAGATACGTAAACAGAGCGCCATTTAGTGATTTAGTTTGGAAGATGGAGGGATTTTAACGTCCGTGATATTATTGTCTAATGTACGTTTTTTTTTCTTTTGGGACTTCTTGATGTTCTATTTTATGATCTAATAAAATAGTCGCCGTTCGGGAAAAAAATAGATATGTGAAATAACTATTTTGGTTATTTATTTTTTACCTGGGTATAACGCGTCTCCACCAGCTTCCCAGATGTTGTAAGAAATTCTAGCTTCTCCAATCCGTAGTGTTTTATCCATATGATTTATTCTTTTAGCTTCAAATTCTTCCTTATTTTTTTCTTTACCAACATACTTTGCCTTCAATGGATAAAAGGGTTAGATCATCGAGCAATGTATGTCTACGCTTAGCAATAAAATGTAGAATAAAGAACCTTAGAAAAACAAAATAAATTGTAAAAATGGGTATTTGATTTAAAGTTTTAAACTGCCATGAAAAATGTTTTAATGATTTTACAAATAAAACCCCCAAAAATTTAAAAGTATGTATTTTAATCCTTGCAGAGGTGATAAAAACCGTTAAAACTGATCAAACCGTCCAAATCAAAGCAAATCGAACCATCAAAATCAAAGCAAGTAGGCCGGTTTGATTGCTTTGAGATAAAAGATGGTTCAGTTCACTTGGTTTGACAATCCATAATTTTGGCTCAGAAACGGTTTAACCAGAATTCGTAGTACACGGTTCGACGAAAACAAATTTCCAAAACTGACCGACCCCTGTTTTAATAATTTTGGGTTAGAAACGGTTTAACCAGGCATCAGACGGTTCAACCAGGTTTACCAGACAGTTTAACCGGCCGGTTTGAACCAGTTTTAAAACATTGCCTATAACCCCAATGGAAAAAAAATCAAGATTTCAAAAAACAGGAAAAAAAAAAATAAATTCATCTTTCAAAACTTCTAAAATCTGTCAAAGACCTCCCAAAAACTGGTAAAAAAAACCTCAAAAACATTAAAATAAAAAAAAAAAATCTTGAAAATATAATCTGCAAAACCGAAACAATACCAACCAAGAAGCTTGTTTTTCCAATTTGTTCATCACCCAACACACAAATCTTCAAAGCAACCAAATCAGAAGCATCATGATCATCGCCGGAGGATGACGTGGCTTCACCGGAACCAAACCCATCACCGCCACATGCCGACATTTCTCTCGACGGAAGCTGGTGGCACACGGTGGCCATATCAACCGTTGTTGTCATATCCACCGGAACAGAACGCCGGTGACACGTCGGAATCAGAGGACCGGAACCGGAATTCAACAGTTGCCGGTACCGGATTGATTTACCGATCCAGCATACGAGAATTTGGTGCCATAAAGATCGAGCACATCGCCGGAGAAGAGATAGCCGCCAGATGATCGTTTTCTTGAGGTTTAATCTCCTCATTTTTCTGCTAATTTGACTCATCTTTTTGAATGTGTAAAATGTTCTTATTTTTTTTTTTCTTCTAAAAGTTTTGATGAAATATTTAGCATGAAGATGAATGGTCTTTATATCTGTGGAGAGTTGAGTTTTCTTATTGATATTGTTTTATTTTATTTTATTTTATTTTTCACTAATATTAATTAGATTTGGAATTGATAATATAGGTTTTTAATCCAATGATTTTATTTTGTTCTTATAGTTCCGTTCATTAGTTTTTTTAAGAGTAAAATGTACGGATAGTCCCTGTGGTTTGATGAAATTTCACCTTAGGTCCCCAACTTTTCAGAATTACACTTTTAGTCTATGTGGTTTGACAAGTTGTTACTCGGATAGTCCCTAAAGCGGATGAAGGTTACTCGGAGTCTCGGATAGTCCCTGTGGTTTGACAAGTTGTTACTCGGATAGTCCTTGTCATTTCACACCCACTTAACCAGAAAAACTAACCTCCATCCGCTTTGAGGACTAAAGGTGAAATTTCACCAAACCACAGGGACTATCAGTGCATTTTACTCTTTTTTTAATATAAAAACTAAATACGTGATTGCCTTTTTTCTCGACATTCCAATATATATTTCTTTAAAATGGAGTTGTGGAATCGGGCTAGGTATTGAATCGTCGGTGTGGGGGAAGTTAGTATACACACGATTCGAGAGAAACGATGCGTAACCCGCCATATCGAGCATAGTGGAGTGTATTAAAAATGGAGCAATTGGACGATTGGGTGGTGGGCTAGTATTTTCTTGTAATGCCCACGGGTTGTTCGGGTCAAAACCACGATTATGAGGATTCATTTTTCGTATTGTGGTAGGATGAGATTTAAAAAAAAAAATAATAAGATAGAGATGATTATAGAAGAGGTGGAGTAGTTGTGGTAAAAAAATAAATAGAAATATGAGTTTTTATAGTGAATTTTTTTTTTTTTTACATAGCTGTTGGCCAACGGCTAGCACAAACGGCTAGTTCTCTTGGCCAATCAGATCCCGCCATATCACCTTGATAGACCCGCCCAACACCCGGGCTGAATCCCCCGCCCAAGGGCCACGCCGAAACCCAAGCCCACCCGGGGTGATGACTTGGTCGTTTGTACCCAACCCACTCCCCAACCCCGTCCCATACCCCATAGTCTAACTTTGGGGCGTGGGAAATCGAATAAATAACAATAAATTGTACCAAATAACAATAAATTGTAACAACCATTTAGATCGGTGACGATGACCGTGTATTAGGGACACTTGGGCGGTTTTTTAGGAAGGCTTTATCCGGTGAATCATCGGAATGAACAAAAATCTAAGGATATCTTTGTAAATGTAGCTGAAGATGTTCTGTTTTCCAGATAAATAATATTGATTTTATTAATTTATAAGTAGTATTTTGTTTTCTTTATGTGTTATACATTGATGATAATGTTGATACGTGTGAATTTGTTCTGATATAGCCATAGTAATATAACATACTCCAAAAAGGAGTTTTTTCTGATATAAACAAAATGGAATTCAATATTGAAATTGCCATCTTCTTCACATATGTTCATCCATACATATACAAGTGTAAACAATAGATATAGATAATAACTTCTAAAACGGTTATTGTGTAACTGCCCAAAGCACTTATTTGGTGGAGTTATATCTGCTTTTATAACACTCCCCCTCAGATATACATACTATTCATTATACACTATTAACAACATTCTTCAGGATGATGTTAAATCGATACTTCAGGATCTATATGATAAACTGATACTGCAGGACCAGTTATGCTGCCTCGTTAAAAACCTTACTAAGAAAACCCAATGGGACAAAACTTAGTCAAGGAAAAGAGTACAGTGTGTATAATGCTCTCCCTCAATTTAGCTAACGTCTTTTAATCTGCGAAGCCCGATCTCATGTGATAACTGCTCGAAACTGCTTCTAGGCAAAGATTTTGTGAACAAGTCAGCTAAATTTTCACTTGACTTGATCTGGCGAATGTCAATTTCCCCTTCTTTCTGCAAGTCATAAGTTGAGAAGAGCTTTGGTGAGATGTGCTTTGTTCGATCACCCTTGATGTAACCTTCTCTGATCTGAGCTATGCAAGCAGCATTGTCTTCATAAATAATTGTTGGCTCCTTCTTGATCTGTTCTAATCCGCATGCTTCTTGTATGTGATTAATCATTGATCTCAACCACACACATTCTCGACCAGCATCATATAGTGCTATTAATTCGACATGATTTGATGATGTTGCTGCCACCGTATGTGAATACATAACCTGTCTGAGATTTTGCTTTGTGAGGATCTGATAGATATCCGACATCAGCATACCCAATAAGCTGGGACTTTTGATCTTTCTGATAGAAAAGACCTAAGTCTTGTGTCCCGCAAATATATCGAAATATATGTTTCACACCATTCCAGTGTCTACGTGTTGGATTCGAACTGTATCTCACTAGTACATGAACTACAAATGCAATGTCAGGTCTTGTGTTATTTGCGAGATACATAAGGGCACCAATCGCGCTTAAGTACGGTACTTCTGGACCAAGTACTTCTTCGCCTTCTACTTGAGGGCGATAAGGATCCTTGTGTGGATCTAGCGGTTGGACAACCATAGGTACGCTAAACGGATGTGCTTTATCCATATTGAAACGAACTAACATCTTCTGGATGTAGTTTGATTGATGGACAAATGTGCCATTGCATAGATACTCAAATTGTAGTCCGATGCATAATTTTGTCATACCAAGATCTTTCATTTCAAATTCCTTCTTTAACAACTGAGCAGCTTTCTCTATCTCTTCAGGAGATCCGATGATGTTGATATCATCAACATAGACTGCGATTATAGTGAAATTTGATAGTGATCTTTTTATAAAGACACATGGACTGATTACATTAGACTTGTATCCTTCTTTTTCGAGATATTCACTAAGTCGATTGTACCACATACGACCAGATTGTTTGAGACCATATAAAGATCTCTGGAGCTTTATAGAACACATATCTCGAGGTGTTGATTTTAATGCTTCAGGCAATTTTAATCCTTTAGGAATTTTCATGTAGATGTCATTTTCAAGTGTCCCGTATAAGTATGCGGTGACAACATCCATTAGTCTCATATGAAGTCCTTTAGAGATTGTAAGGCCGATTAGGAACCTAAGGGTTATCGCATCCACTACAGGGGAATACGTTTCCTCATAATCAACTCCTGGGATTTGGGAAAACCCTTGCGCTATAAGTCGAGCCTTATATCGTACAATCTCATTCTTTTCATTTCTCTTTATTGCAAACACCCATTTATAACCTACTGGTTTGACGTCTATGGGTGTTCGGACTATAGGTCCGAAAACATGTCGCTTTTTGAGCGAATTTAATTCGGCATTTATGGCTTCTTGCCATCTTGGCCAATCATTTCTGTGCATGCACTCTTCTAAAGTTTTAGGTACGTAATCATTTTCATTGATTACATGCGAATATATCATCAACACGTGTTTTGTTCCGGTTCCACATTGTACTATCTTGTACATAATTAATAGAGATCTCATTTGCGTTCGGTACCGGTGTTTCTTCTGAAACTTCATTTTCCTCTGGAATTATAGTTGTCTCTTCCGGGACATTCACCTCTACCGGGGTTTCATTTATAATCTTTTGTGAGTTTTCACCAACTGCGTTACTTTGCTCTTTTCGTTTCCGTGGGTTTTTGTCTTTGGAACCGATTTGCCTCCCACGCTTTCGTTGTATAGTAATCGCTTCTGGGATTACTTCAATTCGAGCAGGTGCATTTGATGCTGGTACATGTGACTTTGTCACTCTATTCGTGTATGTGAATGCATCTGGTAATTCATTCGCTATTCTTTGCAAATGTATAATCTTTTGGACTTCATATTCACATTGACCACTTCGGGGGTCGAGATTTGATAGCGATGATGCATTCCATGTTATTTCTTGTGTTACCAGTCTTTCTTTGTCCTTATCTCCCCCTAAGACTGGGAACAGTGTTTCATCAAAATGACAGTCAGCATACCGTGCTGTAAACATGTCTCCCGTCATTGGTTCTAAATATTTAATTATAGACGGGGAGTTAAAACCAATGTAGATACCCAGTCTTCTTTGGGGTCCCATTGTAGTATGTTGTGGTGGCGGTATTGGTACATATACCGCACAACCAAAAATTATAAGGTGGGACAAACTTGGTTCTCGTCCGGAGACCAGTTGCAATGGGGAGTATTCACGATCAGCAGTTGGTCTCAATCTAATTAGTGCAGCGGCATGCAAAATAGCATGACCCCATGCAGAAGATGGTAATTTACATCTCATTAAGAGTGGCCTAGCGATTATTTGTAATCGTTTAATCAGAGATTCAGCTAAACCGTTTTGTGTGTGAACATGAGGTACTGAATGTTCAACATTGATCCCGATTGACATACAATAGTCATTAAAAGCTTGAGATGTGAACTCTCTCGCATTATCCATCCGGATGTTTCTAATTTGATTATCCGGGAAATTTGCTCTCAATTGTATGATTTGAGCTAAAAGTCGGGCAAATGCTACATTTCGAGTAGCTAAAAGGCTCACATGTGACCACTTTGAGGATGCGTCAATTAAGACCAAGAAATAGCGGAATGGCCCACACAGAGGATGAGTAGCTACATTTCATGTATTAGCTTAGTTTGTGTGGGGCGAGTTATAAGTTTGCCCAGAGAGCATGCTGCACATGTTAAGTCTTGTGGTAGCAAAACTTTTAAGTTTTTGAGAGGGTGCCCAGTTGCACGTTTGATTAATGCATTATCAATAGTTAGTTGGGTACCCGAAGATAATATTATGTGTGCTCTGCCGAAGCCTTCAATAAGCTTACTGACACCAGATATAGTACTAATCGGTGTCTCTGCCGGAGACAACTCAGAGAAAAATTTCATATCTTTGAGAATAGTGTTAGTACTACCGCTGTCTACCAGACATTCATAACCAATAATAGCTCTACTGGAGCTAGTATACATATTTCTTCAGGAAATAAAAATAAATAAAAGTTAATGCAAAGAAGTAAAATGAAACATTGCAAGAGTTGCAAATGAAAAGTAAAACATAAAAGGTACATTATCCTCAATCAAATTAGTTTCAGCATTCTTTCCTTTTTTCTTTCATTATATGTTAAGATGCCTCAATGAGCTGTTTAAGGGTGCGACATGTGCGGGACCAATGATTTGACATCCCGCATTTATAACAAATGTTGCTTTGGTTCCCGCTACTTTTCCCTTTTGAATGTCGCCCCGTATTATGTCGACTCGATGCACCACCGCTATTTTTTTAGTGTTCTGGGACTCTTGATGCCATGTATATCCCCATCCTCGACTACGACCACGACCTCTGCTGGGGCCGCGACCTCTACCTCTACCTCTACCTCGTCCGCTTTGAGAATTGGCCACATTCTCTTCAGGAAATGGGCTTGCACCGGCTGGTCGCGATTGATGGTTTTGGAGTAGGAGCTTGTTGTTTTTCTTCGCGACCAGAAGACATGATATCAATTCAGAATATTTAGTAAATTGACGTTCCCGGTCTTGCTGCGACAGGAGCATATTTGAGGCATGGAACGTTGAGAAAAATTTTCAAGCATGTATTCATCGGTTATTATTATTTTTTTTTTCACCACATAATTTAACTCAGAGGTAATGCGGAACAAGGCAGAATTATACTCACTAGCGGTCTTAAAATCCTGTAGTCGTAAATAAAGTCATTCATAGCGGGCTTTGGGGAGTAAGACCAATTTCTGGTGGTCAAAACGTTATTTGATATGAATTTTAACATTAAGAGTCCATGGGAGGTAGTTGTTACCCGAGATGTCAAGTGCGGTAAATTCAAGTTTTGATAAGTTCGACATATTATCTACCAAGGAAAGAATAGGGCATTTTAAAAACAAGCCTTCCAATGAAAATGTATATTGTATGAGAACTTCGGGTTCTCTTTTGCTAGAACTGCAGGTTCTAAATTTTACGTCGTTTTAATAATAGAGTAGGAAATTAGATACTCTCGTATGATTTCCTATTGTAAATATAAATTGTGTTTTGATAAAATATCAAATATATGATATGAAACTTTGTGAAATTGAAAATATTCAAATAATTAAAGTGTTTTGCTTTTAAATGTGATTTTCAACTTTCCATGTACGTCAACTTAAATATAATATGATTAGATATGGGAAGATATTATATTAAACTTGGATGAACAGCTGTATTCCATTTCTTCTTCTTAGAGCATTCACATTCAATCCATCAAATTATACATACATTCCACTAAAAAACAACTCCTATATCAATATATTTCCACTAAAAACAAATACTTTTTCTCTCTCCTTTCAATTAAATAATATTATCATTACATTTTTCTCTCTCCTTCACTCACAACCACTTTCAATATATATTAAAAAAATTATACTGGATGAACAGTGTCCCCCCAAATATACAGATAAACAGTAACATTTTCTCTCTCCTCCACTCACAACCACTTTTTATACCCTTTATAATATAAAAACCTCTCCTCTCATTATTTGATGGATTGAATGTGAATGCTCTTACACACACTATAAACAACCCTAACTTTTTTTTTTCAATTGTTTATTTCTTCTTGTGTTTCAAGATAATTCGTCTGATCAACCCATCATTTGTTCTATCTTTAATTATACAGGCATGCTCCATATACAAACATACACGATTAGTGTTTTGTAGATCTATCAAGAATGAAAAATTACTGAAAAAGTCAAGATCTGGTAGTGATCACCCTGGTAGTTACCCTCACAAAAAAAATCGAAAAAGAAAATCCCTTAGAGTTAGAGTAACCAGATTGCGGGTATCATCGGACGCACCACCGTTACGGCGATTTCTCCAGAAACAAGTTCCGGATGTTGCTAGGTCTTCCGGTGGCGGCGATGGTTAAGAAAAAGGGAAACCGGTGACGGTTATGCCGGCGGTTATTGTCCGTCAACGCAATTTTTACTCTGACGACTGAGAGGACGGCGTTTTGCTCCGACGGTTGAGACGGCGTCGGTTGAGAGGCGGCGTTTTGCTCCGACGGTTGAGACGGCGTCGGCTGAGAGGCGGCGTTTTGCTCCAAAAGAGAACCAATGGTTTACTCCGGCAGAGGACTTGCGGTTTTGTGTTTGTGTACTATGAAGGTATGGTTTTGGTTTGATTTCCTCAAAAAAAATTGGAAACATCAAACAGAGACAAACGAGAAAAAAAATGTAATTTTGATTCTTTGTATTCGATTCTTAAAGATGTTAAAGGATTGTGATATTTACGATTTCGTTTCTGTCCTAATACACAAAGACAAAGACAGGGCAATCCTAAAACAGGGCAATCCTAATTTGTTCTAAAGTTCAAAGGAAAAATTGCAGAAAAATTAATATAGTACCCGGATTATGCCGATTGCCGATTGATGTCTAGTGGAGAGCAATCGTGCTGATAACGTGATATAAACAAAATGGAATTCAATATTGAAATTGCCATCTTCTTCACATATGTTCATCCATACATATACAAGTGTAAACAATAGATATAGATAATAACTTCTAAAACGGTTATTGTGTAACTGCCCAAAGCACTTATTTGGTGGAGTTATATCTGCTTTTATAACACTTTCATGATTTAGTTTTTGTTTTTTCATATGAATTTTTAATAGTTTTTCAAATACGACACGAAAGGAGTGATATATATTTTGATGTATGGGACTATAAGTTAAAAGCTAAATTAAGTAATTTGTAAATTATATGTGATGGGAACATCTAGGATAAGAATTGCGTGGTCCATCAGTTACGAGGCGTGACTTATTCATTGAAACAAGTTATATCAGATTTTACTGTGAATGTAAATTAAAAGACGAGTTATCACCACAATGACTTCGGTTTAGAGTATGGGGTATGAGACGGGGTTGGGGCGTGGGTTGGGTACAAACGCCCAAGTCGTCATCCTGGGTGGGCTTGGGTTTTGGCGTGGCCCCTTGGGCGGGGGTTTCAGCCCGGGCGTTGGGCGGGCCTAGCGGTCTTCCGTGACCGGCTCTCATCGGCTGGGTTGGCTAGGCGGGCTAGGCTAGGATTTAAATTTAAAAAATAACTGTTTGGCCAAGCCAAACGGATACCCCAACTACTATAAAACCCCCCACCGCCTGTCCACATCGCTACCCCAACCCTTCACTCCACCTACCGAACCCGCTAACCACACTTGAAAAATGGCCACATGGACGCACGAGGAAGAGATAGCACTTGTAACGAGCGTCGTGGACGCGACGAAGGGCCGCCAACCCGGTGAGACCAGTTACTGGCCGGAAGCTTTCGCTAGCTACCGGCACAACGTGGGGACCGACCGGCACAATCTAAACGCGTGCCAACACAAGTGGCGCGAACTACGACCGAAGCTCGACCGTTTTAAAGCCTACTACGACAGCGTCCCGAGCGGTGATATAAGTCACGAAGACCGGGTGGCGGTGGCCAACATCGAGTTCCGGGGCAAGGAACAGAAGCCATTTGACAAGCTCGCCCTGTTCGAAATCTACCTAATGTTTAATTAGGGTTTTTTTTATATGTCTAATTATGTTGTTTTAGATTTGCAATCCTTGTTTTTTTTTTAGGATTTTGTAATTTTTAGGAATTTTTAATAATAATTTTAGGCTTTTTTTTATTTTGTGTGTATTTTTATAATAATTGAAAAAAAAAACACGTGGCCAACCCACGCGGGCTAGCCACGCCCCGCCATACCGACCCAAAATGCACATGACCAGCGGTGCCCCTCGAAGTCTACGTGTCAACCCATGCCTCAAACCCCCGCCCCACCATACCCCACGGTCTTAATGGAATCAAGTTGTAATTGTGGTATCTCTAAATCAAGTAACCGAGAGATAAGCCGAATAAGTGAGTTAAACCTAGCAAATACTAACTTCCACTTGGGTTAATAATATCATGAGTCGAACTTGCTCGACTCAATATGAGTTGAAACCATATCTCGTAATCACCTTGACCCAACTCGTGTTTCGATGAGCTGACTCAGTTTTCTGAAATTGATGATTTTGTATGTTTCTATTTTTTTTATTTATACAAAATTATATTAGAAGGTTAGAGCAAATTACAAATCATGGGTTGGTAGACGGGCAACAAGCTGCGCCGCCACCCTCTTTTGAATTGCAAATCCTACTCGGCTAAACACATAACTATGGCCTACAGACACTGTCGCATGCGCAAGTGCTGCCTTTTGAACCCGCTTCAAGAAACCGGACGCCACATGGGCCAGACAACCAAAGGTATCGAACGCGAAAGGAAGGAAGGCATGTTGATTATCTATGCAGGCCTGCTCGTGCTTGGATATTTTCCCCGCCTCAGCCTTCCGTGTCGCTTGCCCTGAAACAAAACCACTGCCCATGAAACCGGCAAGAGGCGACACCCCCGTGAGATCAATGCAAGCATGCTTACCCCCGGACCATCCAAAAACCAGCACATCGGCTGGTCGAACGGAAGACCTCCCCTCCTTCGGGTCCGTTAGGAAATTAACCGGAGCCTCTTTTTTAGCAGCGATACCAGCTCGCTTGAGAACGTCAAACAACACATCTCTAACCAGATCGTGTCTGTACTTGAAGCCAGGAAGCTCTTTGCAGTGAAGGGCATGTTCCCCGAAGCTATCAAGACACACCTTCCGACAAACAGGGCACGGTTCATCCTCAGGGTACAACGGTATCATCAAACGATATTTGAGGACAGACCGATATTCTACTGCCGACATACATTGCCCCAAGCCCTCGATCGGGATAACAGTAAGGAAATCTTGAGCGTGGGGGGCTCGTAAACAATCAAAAACAACTTTTTGCCGAGGGGATAACCCGAAAACACCATTGATTTCCTTCACGGTTTTACCATAAAAAGCACTCGCCAAAATAGTTTGAGGTTCACGGGGGGCGGTGTCTTTATTAGCAAAACCGCCAAGGTCAACATCAGGAAGAACAGCTTGTAAACCATCCAACGCAGCCCTAAATTCCGAATCCAAATCACCCATACAACAAGCTCGCAGAATATGATCTTGAAGTTCCAAAGATTGCACTCTGGAGGCCACGAAGGCAAAAGACGAGACATCCCCCGCCGATAGTAATCCAAGCCCACCCTCCTTGATTGGCAAGGAAGCCAATCACCATTGCAAGTCCCCAAAGAACGGCCCCCCGCCAACCACAATATCATCAATGGCTTGCCGAAGTCGTTCATCGAATAAAGTAACAGCCGCTCCAACATAAGATGGTTGGCATGTGCGGAGACCAAAGATAAGCTTGGCAACTCCTATGCACGAACGCAGTAAAAGGAGTTCACATTGTGGGTTCTTAAGTTGCGGGAGTACCCTCATGAGATCGACAGCCCGGGAGGCCCTCTTAACAGCCAGGTCACTGATGAAGTCCCGATCACGGCTGACAGCACCCCCCAATAACTTGACTCCCAGCTTAGGCCTCCCAATATCCTCTGGGAACAACCCCGCAGCAAACTTCTCCCCATTGCATGATGGCCAGAACAATTCAGTCTTCCGAACATTTAGTTGGAGCCCCAAAGAAGGGCCTTCCCTTGAGATAACTTCTAAAGCCTTAGCCACTTCACGAACAGGATCAATAATCGTACCATCATCAAGGTACCAAGCATGAAAAAGCAGGTGACACTGCTCTTGGGCCCGGGTAATGAGGGGGTGTAAAGCCAGAGCAAACAGTAAAGGTCCTAGCGGATCCCCCTGCTGAACCCCGGTGGTAGACCAAATGCAGTTATCCCCTACGTAAAGCCTAGCAGGTTGACCATACAAAAAATTTACCCATGGGGATATGGACGGACAAACTCGATGCACCTCCTTTAACATTGCCGACCTATCCACCAGGTTAAACGCATTAGAAAAGTCAATGGTCAACATGACCAACGATCCATCTGCATGATAGCAATCAAGAAACCTATTTGCACTATGGAGAACCGCTTCTGCCCCATTGGGGATTCCAACCCCAAATTGGAAGTCCCTCAAGTAGTTAACCATATCTTCCCTAAGACGGCGCATTGCCACCTTAGAGACAAGCCGTCTCCAAATAGCCCCAACTGCGATCGGCCGTACCCCATTGTCCGGCTTAAGAAGAGGGGTTAGAGGGGCCGAGGCAACAAATTCTGCCAGAGAAGCCGGACACCGTCCAGCCAGCCAAAGATTAACCACCCCCATGATAGCTTGAAGAACCCTACCTGCAACAACAGATCCTTCTCCGCACAGAGCATCAAGAAGATGCTGAGCCCGTAACCCGTCTCTACCACACGAGGTCCCTTTCGGAAATGATTTAATACCCCCTAAGACATCCTCCACATCTACCACCAACGATTGATCAGCGAACAATGGGCCTGGCAACAAGGGAGGGGGCAAAACATGATGTTTATCAAGCAAAGCCTGCATGGTAGCGCCATTACAGGGGGCTACCCCAGAAGAAGAGAGAACTTTCACAGCAGCCGTGAAATGTCCATCTGCCACTTTTCGGAGACACTGCTTAACATTTACACTGGTCTCCGACCGGGCAGCACCACCTAAAACCTTGTCAGAAGCAGGAGAGGGGTTCCCTTGATCAGCGAACAAATCTCTAATAAGGTCACAACAACCAGCTCCATCCCCCCATACCGAGAGCGCACGCTGGATGGCAGAACACTGCAAAGATTTACGATTCCCCGATTTACGCTCCTGCCTACACGAAGGTCTAAAAACCTTGAGCGTGCAGCGAGGTAGCACCATTAACTTAACCCAAGCTTCAATAGAGTGAGGATGTGCCAAAACCCCCCGTAGGGAAAGGGAGAGAGCCTGTGCGAAAGCCATCCGACAACTGTAAGGGATGCTCTTGACAGTCTTCATAGGGAGGCTAAAAACACGTTCCAAAAGTGACACATCAAGGGCAATACCCCCACTCTCAACAGGTTCAACAGGGGGGACCAGTGGGCATAACCCCACTATGTAGCTATCCGCACAGTCGCAGTCCCCTTGAAATTTGACCACCCGATCAGCATGATGACAAAAACGCGATAGGCCGTGCAAAGACATACACTCCCCGCATAACCACTGCCCAACTGTCTTAAGAACCACTCCCGTAGCCTGAAAGAGGTTCCCGTCAAACGAAAGGGCTTCACGCAAAGAAACTTTACGAGTTTCAGAGGATAAATGGTCACTTTTCAAATGGCCAATCATCCGCAAAACCCTTCTAGACCCCTGCCGGCCACCCGAACAACAATGAAACCCACTAAATGGGCACGCCAAAAACCCAAGAGACGAACTCGGCTCCGAAGAGGTGCCAAGAACACCATTACGCACCATGATCAATAAGAAAAAAAAGACCCACACAACGTACAATGGTTAATTTGTCGATAAAATAGCTGAAATAAACTCAAGACATTTCATCGAACACCTGGCGTACCACTGATTTCTCAAAGAAGTTTAAAATTTTCAGCTAGACATCTGAACAAACAGTTGGTGTGCAACAATTCTACACGAGAAATACTTGAGATCACTAACAATATGTTCACGTTTACGATCGAACCTGCGGCATGAAGATTGAGTGTTGCGAGACAAAAACCCTAGGTGAAAAGTGTAGAGGTTTGAAGCCAGGAAGCCGACAACCAGAGCCGAAACAAAATTTTGGTTGAAGTGGCAGAAGTGGAAGGAGAAGTAGTTGAGATTTATATAATTTTTAAATAGCAAGTTCACAACCATTTCAAATTATACGATTATCAAATAACACACTATTAAACTACAAACCTACCAACATTAGTGATGGATTTATAAAATTATTATGGACTAATGAGTGAGCTACCTTAAATTATAATTTAAGCGAACTAAATTCAACTTGAATCACGCTAGAAATTATTTGAGCCTAGTTAGCTCGAATCATAGCTAATAGAGTTTTAACCATGAGTTATGTAGATTTTTGTAGTTTGGGACATCGTGGATACCTCGTTGTGTACAATTCTATTTTAGACCAGAGTATCTAGATGGTGATCATGAAATATTAATTGTATATTTCAAAGAGAACACATGAACGAGTATGTAATTTTTTGTTTTGAAAAAAAAAAAAAACGTACCGTAAATAGAACAAACACTTGTGTTTTACATATGGGGAATCATCACAACATTTAGTAATAAAAATACAATAGTTCGTGAAAGAGTTGTGTCAATTGGTGGTTAGAACTATTGGCTAATATACGATTACCATCCACAATGACTTTGCAAACGGGAAATTGTTGAGCAGGGACTCCTAATTTAGCGTGGATGATTGATTTTTCATCAACGTCTCCATTATCATTGATCGGCTAAGTTGTCGCTGATAGCCAAAGTTACAAAGTTAATGGTGATAGTAATTATTGCTTATAACATAATTGTTGCTGATCATAGTTGCTATCGATGGACCAAATTCCACTGATAAGTAGTTCCCAATGATGATCATTTTATCATCGACGAACCAAGTAACCAACCATATTAGAAGCCATTTCCTATCCCTTTTTCAAAAGCCGTTTGTTGGTTGGCCAACGAGACCCTCGTCAGGGACTCAACCCTCTTAAAACCCTCATGGTAGATGGGGGTTTAAACCCTTCACATTCCAAGATGCCATAATTCATAATAATCTCTTGAATGCGTGTGTACTCTACACCATTTAACTTGTGTCAATGTTTGTTCAAATTTTCCTTGGGTCTTAAGCAAATCCAACTAACGAAGATAGTTGGATGAAACTAAATAAATCCATTCTTTTAACCGCACTTTACTAAAATGAAGTTCTCACTTACAATCAATGTTTGTCTATTTTGATGTATATATAAAATGAATATAACTCTGCATAATTGAGTTTGATAAACAAAATATCTTTATATAAATATTTGAGCTTTTCAAGTAGAGCTAAAGCTAATTTGGAATCCCTTAGGGAACTTTAGATTGCAACATATGGATCCAAGCTTGAGCTTAGCCGAAAGTTATCACGTCAAGCTTGAACCCTTATATCATATTTGAGCTTGACTCGACTCATTTACTCCCCTACGACTTCAACCACCCTTACTTATTTAAAGAGATTACACGTATTAAACAAATCTCATATTTGTTATTAATAATCCCAACATAATTTTATAAATTTGTAACTAGATTTTAAGATTGCGCGTTGTGACTTGTGGCTTAACGCCACCTTCCATATCAGCCGTTAATGGCTTGAAACACCAAAACATGGGCGTTAAGCAAGGGCGCCGTTGAGTGGGGCGTTAGTCCAGTAGCGGGGGTTAGAGAGAAAGAGATGTGAGGCCTATGGAACCTCAACCAATCACCATTTTTTTAGTTAAACCATGACGTAATAATTAAATAATATATTAGTTAAATTCTATTGTCTACATGATAGTGACGTGACAAACTGCTATGTTAAAAGGATAACAAATGGTCTAAAAAATACCATCTTCAATACTATCTTCAAATTATTCATTCGGTTGGTTTCAATTGGACAACAATTTTATATAAAATAAAAAAAGTTTGGCAAAACAGAAAAACAAAAATCTAAGGGAAAGGAGAGGTACATGTGTCGAGTGATGAGAAAGTGCATGTGTTACATATGAGATTCTTGATAAAGATTTGTCATTACAATGACAATTTGACAGGTTTACATTAGACGTACCATTGTTCAACAGTAAGCAGACAAAAAAATAATGGTGTCGTTTGAAACGGAGATAAGAGAATCAATTTTGGTTACTCAAATATCGTTCACTTGTAACTTAATTTGAGTCCCAACTTAATAAAAAAAGATAAAAGTTACCAGAATAATTAATAAGTATCATAGTTTAGAATTTTTTATTTTTTGATAAATGTTATTCATGTTACGATATAATAGGAAGTTTATTTGGCTAGGAAGCCTAGGAAGTAATCTTGACCATCAATAGATTTAATCAAGGGCTAAGATTAAATGAGTGAAATTGAATATCAAAAAAAGAGGCGCGTGGGTTGTATAAGGGTATTCTAGTCACTCCACCATAATAGTTTCTATCTCCTCCAATTTCCCCCTCATTTTTTAAACGTTAATAACTCTTTCATACGACATTATTATTTTTATAAAAATTGCACCTAAAAAACAAGCGTTTTTTAACTTTAAAACGAGTATACTATTGCAATATTTTCGAAGAAAAAATTTAAGACCCAGTTGCGTAAATCGCAATGGTTAAAAAAACCTAAAAATGACATTTTTCTAAAACGCAATGACTAGAAAACGCAAAGAAATGTCTTATTGCTAAAACGCAATAGTCTAAAATCACAAAAGAAAGTATACTTTTTAAAACGCAATGGATTGAAAACACATAAAAATGTGTTTTACCTAAAACGCAATGCACCAAAAACACAAACAAATGTCTTATTTCTAAAACGCAATGGCCAGAAAACACTTAAAATGTCTGTTTTCTAAAACGCAATGGACTGAAAACACATAAAAATGTGTTTTTACCTAAAACGCAATGACTAAAAACACTTCAAAAATGTGTTTATCTAAAACACAATGGCCAGAAAACACTTAAAATGTCTCATTTCTAAAACGCAACGGCCAAAAAAAAAAAAAAAAAACAAAAGAAAGTGTTTTCTCTAAAACGCAATGGACTGAAAACACCTAAAAATGTGTTTTACCTAAAACGCAATGACTAAAAACACTTCAAAAATGTGTTTTACCTAAAACGCAATGACTAAAAACACTTCAAAATTGTGTTTTTCTAAAACACAATGACCAGAAAACACATAAAAATGTCTTAGTTCTAAAACGGAATGACATAAAAACACCAAAGAAAGTGTTCTCTAAAAAACGCAATGACTAAATAAAAAACCCAGATCGTAAAATTGAAATTAAAGAATTTCTTACATGGATCGAAGCCGATTTCTTCAACGATTGACAGAATTTGAATGATAGAAACATTTATCAGCGATCGAATCGAACGGATCGAGTGATTATCTTCAAAATCACGGGAAAAAACGAGATTTTAAATGAAATTAAACTGGGTTTTCTTAAAAAAAAAAAAGCTGAAGAACACGTTGATCGGGTGTTTGAATCATTGATTGGTGATGAAAATCGCACTATAATGTAGTGATTATTGAGATGGAAAGTGAAGAAATGGTTGAAGATGGTGGGTTTTGAAAATGTGGGTTTTGAAGTTACTGAGGAGAAAAAGGAAGAAGAAAGGATACGATTGACTAAAATACCTTTGCTCTTTATTTTAAATTTTGCCACATGTTCTAATCATATTGCTTCCTATCCTTCCTAGCCAAAATAAACTTTCTATTTGATCTTCACCCATGTTATTCATATTCTACTTTATACCACTTTAAGAGACATGTATGTCTGTCTATTAAGTGATTTAGTCCCACAATTACAGAAAATATTTATGTGTAATTTTATATTTTTTATAACATGTACATAGTCTTTTTTAACCATACTAACAGACAAACAATAGAAGGATACCGTATCATGTTTTTTTTTTTTTTTTCACTACGCTTAATTTAATTGAATAACTATACCAATAATTGGCATGTGGTAAGTATACGACTGTTTTACAAAATATTATATTTAAACCATGAATAATAAATATATAATGATACATAAGAGGAGTGTATTGAAGGAACTAGTGATGCTAAGGCTATATGTAGGGGTCACCCCCCTTCATCCTCCGTCATCTGAGGTTATTCGATACGTGACATTTGAGAAAGAGATATTATATCACATGGGTGTGTAATGGGGTTATATCCCTTCAATCATATATATATATGGGAATTATAGAGAGCAAACTCACTTAAGTTAAGAAAACTCAAGAAAACCTTATGTAACAATTTTTTTTTTTTTTTTGTAAAAAAATTAGGGAATGTTTATGTAAGTTACATGTTATTGAACATTTTGTAAAAAAAAAAAAAAACAGTTTGTGAATCTCCAAGGTCATTAATTTGGACTTGGTAGATAATTAGATGAATCAAGGTCATTAAGTTGAACTTGATTATTGAAGGGCTTGTGGTGATTGGATACTTTGAATGTCAGATATATAGTTATTTGATAGGGGGAGAGAGCCAGGTAATTTGTTCCTAGGTTTACAAATTCTAAACTATCAAATATTTGTGTTAAAGAGCCAGCTTACCAATCCTGGTGATCTCAAAAGTTTTAACTGTCAAAATATCATATTATGAGAACCAGGTGTTTGATTATAAAGTGGTTAGAAATTCTCTCATGTGTGTTTTGAATTGTCATATGATTTTGAGCCAGGTTTCGATCTTGAAAGTTGAAAGCTTAATGCAAGGGGGAGTCTGGAGAGAGAGTTTATCGAAAGGGGGAGCTGATGAATCAGGACGCAAATCTAACGGGAGTCTGTTAAAGCAAAGGGGGGTCTGTGGAGCTGAAACTGTTAAAGCTTTATGAAGACTTAGAGTGTTGATAAAGATGCTACGAGATTGACTGCAGCAATATCCAAAGGGGAGTCTGTGAGTACGTATGTCTATCGCTTCAGTTAATCACGTATTGTAGCTGAACGAATGATCAAGACAAGGTTTTAGAATGTTGATTATACAAATTAAGCAGGTCCGCACGAGTGGACCAGGTCCACACTGTCACACCCCAACCGATGGCGGAAACATCGGGGCATGGCACTGAGCGAAATAGATTGTCCAGAAGTTTCCATAACAATTATCATTACCAATTAATTTAAAGTAACATGTCCCATACCATGTCTTAAGAGGCAAACAAATTATTACAGACAAATCTAGTCAAGTAGTTCTGTTCCGACAACTCATATTTATACATAGATAGTTTATTTATTGGTTTCTAGGACCTCTTTTCCTAGCTTCGATTTCATCACAGCACAGAGAGCATCCTAGACCTTTCCTTGCCTCAAGTTCACAGCAAGCTAAGCATATAAACAACTTAAGCACTTGTCACATACGTTAAAGTAACAGTCAATACACATAGTGTAAAGGTGAGCATACAAGTTTGATAATAGCATAATAGAGTTCGAAATCGTTTACGCATAACCAGCACGTACGCATAGTAAAATGAAGCACGTTAGTTATCGACATAGATCTATCGATACCAATGACTGCGGGTTGACTGCCCAAGGCAGTTCGTAATACATGATCACCACTGTAATCCATGCAAATAATTGTCCTTAACAACCCCCGAGTGAACGGGTGCTGAGTCCAAACTATAGTACTATCGTTGCTAAGGCAGGTAGACAGCATTCCATGTGTAAACATAACAAACAAGCATTCATTAAGCCACGTATAACATGCAGGAATGGTTAACGCTTAAATAATATTGAGTAGTGTGTTCGATGTGATTTCAATATTCGTAACGTATGTAACACCCAAAGGTGCATAAAGAAAAAAGGGATCGAGTATACTCACAGCGATTGATGGATTGAAGGGAGCGCTAGAGAGTAAGGTTAGCCTGAACAGATCGATAGTATAACGATAAGCGACGCGTGAAACGATGCAAGGTACAAGTGAGTCGGACAGCAGTTCGAACGGATGGTAATCCGATCGGACGGCCAGTCGTGCGGGTGGTAGTCCGTTCGGACGGTCATCCGGTCGGATGACTGTTCGAGTGGATTGCTTCTTCCTTTGGGAAGGATGTGTTTGTGTATAATGGTTTGTCTTTTGAAGTTTTCGTTGTAGCATTTTGAAAACATTAAAGTATCTCTACCTTTCAGGTCGGTCGATCGGACAGTCGTTCGATCAGACGGCAACCCGTTCGGTTGGGCACTTCGATGAGAATAAGTTCATAGCAGGGTGTCACTCGGTCGGACGGTTGTTCGATCGGGTGGCATCCTTTGTGCATTGAACATGTTGAAAATTGTTTAAGTGTTGAAGTTTCGAAACATCCCATATTCGGATGGTCGGTCGATCGGGTGGTAACTCGATCGGATTGCAATCCGTTCGGTGTTCCAAAACTCTTGAAGGTTGATTTGAAACTAAAAGTGGGGCCAAGGTGCAAGTCGTACGGGTGGCCGGTCGTCCGGGTGGCTGCCCGTTCGGTCAGCAGTCCGATCGGACGGCACCCCGTCCTGGTCGACCTGTTCGTCTTACCCTGGGATGTTTTGATAGTTTGTCATTTTATCGAGACGTGTTGATATCGTGCTAACCAACAGAACTCCATCCTACGTTCTAGTGACCCGATCGAACAGGAACCACCCAAGTTCGGTCAGCCCACCGGTTTAGGATGATTGTCCTTGGTTAACCCGGAATCGGTAATCTCGTGGACAGAATACGGATCTCGAACCAACACAACCACAATGATGAGTAGTAAGTCGGCACAAGCTCCGACTCTATCGGTTTTGAGTGCATTGAGTGTAAAAGAGTTGAAAGGAAGTTGAAAAACCATCTTTCAATCCTTTTTCTTGTGAATATGTTTAGATCCATGAAGGATCTTTGTTTGTTTATATGGAAATCGGTTAGATCTAAGTTGTTCTTGGTGGATTGAGGCCAAAACATGAAGTTATTCAAGAACACATGATGACGTCATCCTAGAACACCTTGAATCTTGATGATTTCACGGTTAAAAATTAAGATTCAAAAGATAGAAAGGTGTAGGAGTGCGTGTAGATTAAGGAAGTACAAGATTTAGGACGAGATCTTACCGGAATTGAGAGAAATCGAAGAAAAGGTGGGGAGCACGAGCTGGTCGGACGTCAGTTGCCAAAAGTGGTAATAATGAGAGTGACAGGAGGTATTTATAGAGTTCCCAAAGTGGAAAGGGCTGGTCGTTCGGCCAGGCAGCTTGATCGGACAGCCTGTCAGATCAGACTGCAGTCCGATCGAATGGCTGGTCGATCGGCTGGTCGCCTGATCGATCAGTCACTCGATTCGAGCGTTCGGTGTGATGAGTTTTGCCGTTTCGATTTCGATTGCGAGCGATGCGAATGCGATAGAGTTTCATATTCAAATTACTTTTAATCCCAACTACTCATATCTCGCACTATCTCTTCTCTACCAATTACCATACTATTTCGTTTGCGATTGAGTTTCGATTGTGTTTCGATTGATTACCACACATAACATAAATAAACATGCACAAGTAACACATAAGGCACACACACACGTATAACAGTAACCAAAATGCGTAATTCGAGTTGCGAGTTCGATTGCGATTTGATGTCGATTCGTTTAGTATAGTTTGAGTATCGTTTTAGTTAACTTTATCGCGTTGTTACTTCCTATAACTCACAGTCGTAAGTCGATTAAATAGCGAACAACACACGTCGACTACTGCGATTATTGACACTTACTCCACATAATACAACTAAAGTTAAACACATAAAAGAATTCACTATCAGTCAAGTCGCGCGATCGGTAGTTGACTTTGACCTTGACTTTGACTTTGACTTTTGACTATCGAAACACGGGGTGTTACAGCCTCCCCTAGTTGAGGGAATTTCGTCCCGAAATTAGGCCGAAGCCGTAACAAACAACTGCGGGTACTTTGCCTTCATGTCGCTTTCGAGTTCCCAAGTGAACTCTGCGCCTCGTTTGCCTTCCCATCGGACTTTCACAATAGGAATGCGCGGCGATCCATGATTTCGACAGGTTTTTCCACGAAGTGTAGTGTTTCGTTTACTTGAAGGTCATCGAGAGGTACAATTAAATCATGCTCAGCTAGGCACTTTCGGAGGTTTGACACATGGAAAGTCGGGTGGACGTTACTAACTTCCTCCGGTAGTTCGAGTCTGTAGGCGACTTTTCCGATCCTTTCCAGAATCTTAAAAGGTCCAACATATCGAGGCGCTAGTTTCCCTTTCTTGCCGAATCTGACCACACCCTTCCAAGGTGATACCTTTAGGAGTACATAGTCGCCAACGTCAAATTCAAGGGGCTTGCGTCGTCTATTGGTGTAACTTTTCTGTCGACTTCGAGCTTTCAACAAGTTGTCTCGAATTTGGAGGACTTTGTCAGTCGTTTCTTGTAATAGCTCAGGACCGGTTAGTTGCGAGTGACCGATCTCGTGCTATACAATAGGCGATCGACATCTTCTTCCATATAAAGCCTCGAATGGTGCCATCTGAATGCTGGAATGATAATTGTTGTTGTACGAGAATTCAACTAATGGCAGATATGCGTCCCAATTACCACCGAAATCTATGACACATGAACAGAGCATGTCCTCAAGAGTACGGATCGTTCTTTCAGTCTGACAGTCGGTTTGAGGGTGGAATGCGGCACTCAGATTAAGCGTAGTACCGAGAGCCGCTTGAAACGTTTCCCACAGTCGCGAAGTAAACCGAGCATCACGGTCAGAGATGATGTCGCGAGGCGTCCCATGATTACAAATGATCTCGTTGGTGTAGATTCGGGCTAATCGTTCCACCTTGTAGTCTTCCCGTATTGGCAAAAAGTGAGCGGATTTGGTCAAACGGTCAACAACAACCCAGATGCTGTCGTGACCTGATGACGTGTGCGGAAGCTTGGTTATGAAGTCCATAGCTATACTCTCCCACTTCCACATAGGGATCGGTGGTTGTTCGAGTAAGCCAGAGGGTCTTTGGTGTTCATCCTTGACCCTTGCACAGGTCAGGCACTTTCCAACGTAGAGAGCAATATCCCTTTTCATGCCAGGCCACCAGTACTTGTAGCGAAGGTCCTGGTACATTTTATCGGCACCGGGATGAATAGAATACCGGGATTTATGGGCTTCGTCCATTAATATCTTTCGCAAATCGGTCCGTTTAGGGATCCAAATTTGATCCAGATAGTGGAATATCCCAATCGACTTATTTACAAGTTGGGCTCCATCGTGGTAGATTCTTTCCTTCTTTAGAGTGCGTTCATTAAAACAAGCATGTTGGGCTTCGCGGATGAGAGTTTCGAGATCGTATTGGGCTTGGACGTTACGAATGCTGAGCAAATAACTCTGTCTGCTGAGAGCGTCGGCAACGACATTTGCTTTGCCTGGGTGATAACGAATCTCACAGTCGTAATCGTTGAGTAGTTCTACCCATCGGCGTTGACGCATATTAAGTTCTTTCTGATCAAAGATGTGTTGTAGGCTCCTATGATCGGTGAAGATCGTACACTTGGTACCATACAGGTAGTGTCGCCAAATCTTTAACGCAAAAACAACTGCGCCTAGCTCGAGATCATGGGTTGTATAGTTCTTCTCATGGATTTTGAGCTGACGAGATGTGTAAGCTATAACCTTGTCTCGCTGCATAAGAACACAACCAAGACCAAGGTTGGAAGCATCACAATAGACAATGAAGTCGTCGTTTCCGTCGGGTAGAGTGAGAACAGGAGCATTGCAAAGCATGTGCTTGAGGGTTCGAAAGGCAGTCTCTTATTCGGTTCCCCAAACAAAAGGCTTGTCTTTATGCGTGAGAGCGGTAAGCGGCACAGCGATCTTTGAGAATCCTTCGATAAATCGTCGATAATAGCCCGCTAGTCCGAGAAAAGAACGGACTTCAGACGGGTTCTTAGGTGTAATCCAACTCTTAACGGCTTCAATCTTCGCAGGATCGACGTGAATACCCTGACTATTGACAATGTGACCCAGAAACTGAACCTCCTCCAGCCAAAATTCACACTTGGAGAACTTGGCATAGAGTCGATTCCCCTGGAGTAGCTCGAGAACCAAACGTAGATGTTGCGCGTGTTCGGCTTTCGACTTGGAATAGATCAAGACATCGTCGATGAACACGATGACGAAACGGTCGAGATATGGTTTACACACGCGATTCATCAGATCCATGAAAACCGCGGGTGCGTTGGTTAAACCAAAAGGCATAACAACGAATTCGTAATGGCAGTATCGAGTGCGAAACGCGGTTTTGGGTATATCATCCTCTTGTATGCGTAACTGGTGATAGCCCGAGCGTAGATCGATCTTCGAGAAACACGTAGCACCTTGTAGTTGATCAAACAAATCATCAATGCGAGGCAGGGGATAACGGTTCTTGATGGTTAGCTTATTCAGTTCCCGATAGTCGATGCACATCCGGAACGACCCATCCTTCTTTTTGACGAAAAGGACTAGCGCGCCCCAAGGAGAGGTGCTCGGGTGAATGAAGCCTTTCTCAAGTAATTCCTGGAGTTGGTTCGAGAGTTCACGCATTTCGGACGGTGCGAGTCGGTAGGGAGCTTTGGCAATAGGGTTGGCTCCAGGAATGAGGTCGATACGAAAGTCGATATCACGACTAGGCGGTAGTCCGGGAAGATCCTCAGGAAAGACGTTAGGAAATTCTCAAACCACTGGAACTTCGTTCACACCAGGACTCCCTGTCTTTTCCTTCTCCGCTACTACAATGTTAGCCAACAAAGCTCTGTATTCCTTGCGGAGATACTTGCTAGCTTGGACACAAGACATGAGTTTGAGACCTTTCGAAGCAGTTTCACCATAGACACACAATAAATCACCATTCGCGAGCGAGAATCGAATCATCTTATCAAAACACACAACTTCAGCATGGTTTTCGCGAAGAAAGTCCATGCCTACTATGATGTCAAAACTTCCGAGTTGCATCAGAATAAGGTCGATTGGGAAGATGTGATTGTTGAGCTCAAGAGTACAATCACGAAGAACAGAATTAACGGTGACAGTTCTTCCGGTGGCGACTTCAACATCGAACGTCGTGGCGAGTTGGGAGCGCTTACGACTAAGGAGTTTCTCGAATTCGAACGACACAAAGCAATTATCGGATCCAGTATCAAACAAACACGATGCATAAATACCATTCACAAGGAACGTACCATTGACCACGTTGTTGTCAGTCTGGGCTTGGCGCACATTGATGTTGAAAGTTCTGGCGCGTGCAGCTTGTTGTTGCTGCTGGTGAGGCTGCTGCTGCTGGGGCTCTTGTTTCACAACCCTGTTCGGGCACATGCTCACAAAGTGGTTGGGATCACCACATGCGAAGCAGACTCGGGCGTTGACCGCGGGTACCTGAGCCGCTTGTTGGCTTTGCGGGGCTGGGAGTAGAGCTTGATGAGCAGTGGCTTGAGCTGGGGCTTGACGGGGACCAGTATGGCAATTAGCAGTGAAGTGGCCGTACATATTGCAGTGAGCGCAGAAACGACAGGCGAGACCCACGGGGTGATGATAAGAGCATGTCGGGCAAGCCGGGTGGGGGCCTGTGTATGCACGCTTTGCAGGCGGTGCATAAGTAACTGGTGCTGGACGGTGATGGTGCTGCTGCTGGGCCGGTACGGCTTGGAGTGGAGTAGCAGTGGTGGTTACAGCACAGTTCTTGTTGCTGGAGCTGCTGTTGTTGTTCTTCTTCTTTCGGCGTGAGGACTTTGATGATTGAGCGGCGGCGGTTTCATCGGTTGGTGCGGCGGTGACTTGATGTAGGTGCTTTGAAGTTTTATCCTAGAAACCAGCCTTGACCTGCTTGTCGTTGATTTCAGTGGCCAGTAGGTAAGTTTCTTCGATCGTTGTAGTCTTAGCCGCTTGCACGAAATCTACAACACAGTCAGGCAGGGCTCGGATATACTTCTTGATTGCGATCTCCGGAGTCTTGACTTGATCAGGACAGATAATACTGAGCTGCTTGAAGCGAGCAGTGAGAGCAGCGTTTTCTCCATCCTTCTGCTTTATGTGCCAGAATTCATCTTCCAACTTCTGGCGCTCATGAGGAGGGCAAAATTCTTCCAGCATGACTTCCTTAAGCTCGTCCCACGACAGACCGTAGGCGGCATCGTTCCCCTGCTTGTTCCTCTCAGCCGTCCACCAGTCTAAGGCGCGAGACTGGAAGACGCCAGTTGCGTTGAGAGTGCGGAGATTGTCGGGGCAACCGCTCTGTCGTAGTGTGACCTCGATGGAGTCAAACCATTGAAACAAAGCTGTTGGGCTTTCTTCTCCGGTGAACTCTTTCGGTCCACATGCCTTGAACTGTTTGAAGCTGAAAGCAGCTTTGGGAGTCTTAGTTCGGGATTCCTCAGACGATTTGCTCATGTTTTCGTACAGCTCACTGACAACTTGGGGTACAACCTTTGCCATTTGCTTAGTGATCATGGTAGCAAGGCGTTTGTCTGCTTGCCTTCGGCGAGCGTCTCGGGTAGCACGAGATCCAGATGACGACATTGTCTGCAACAGACATCGTCGCAGGACTCAACATGACATATTCGAATCTCACCTCACAATCCTACTACTACTAAAGCTCAGGAACATAATGAAACATGTATCGCATAATCACAGATTCACATAAGCACAGAGGCACATAAACACGTAAGCACATAAGCACGTAGAGCACAAAAGCACATACGCATTTAATCACCAGAGGTACATAGGAGCATATAAAGACACGTAGAGCATTCCGACTACCTCAGAACACAGAAACCTATCATTAAAAGTTTACGAGTGTTCGATAATAGCGGTCGCGAATAATTTGTCGAGTAGTATAGTAGTATAAGCGTATAACATAGCATAAGGTCGTCCATAATTTAGCGATTTGTCAGCGTTTTGAGATAGAAATGCAGTGCGAGTCGTGCGTGTCGATCAAAGTGAAAGCAAAAGTTGAATGAATCTCCAATCATTAAAACATATAAGTAGGTAAATACACATACAACACATAAAATCGACGAATCATCAGAGTCAGCAGTTGCGGGCTCAGAATCGAAACACATAAAAATCGAAAGATGGATTGTCTGTGGCTATTCAGACATCGACTTACTACAGTGGTTTAACTATTCACAAGGACTTGTTGTGCACATTTTGACCTTCAGGACTGTGCTTCTTTCAGATCGGACTGCAGTCCTATCGAAGGACTGGTCGATCGGTTGGTCGCCTGATCGATCAGTCACTCGATTCGAGCGTTCGGTGTGACGAGTTTTGCCGTTTCAATTTCGATTGCGAGCGATGCAAATGCGATAGGGTTTCCTATTCAAATTAATTTTAATCCCAACTACTCATATCTCACACTATCTCTTCTCTACCAATTACCATACCATTTCGTTTGCGATTGAGTTTCGATTGCGTTTCGATTGATTACCACACATAACATAAATAAACATGCACAAGTAACACATAAGGCACACACACACGTATAACAGTAACCAAAATGCGTAATTCGAGTTGCGAGTTCGATTGCGATTCGATGTCGATTCGTTTAGTATAGTTTGAGTATCGTTTTAGTTAACTTTTTCGCATTGTTACTTCCTATAGCTCACAGTCGTAAGTCGATTAAATAGCGAACAACACACGTCGACTACTGCGATTATTGACACTTACTCCACATAATACAACTAAAGTTAAACACATAAAAGAATTCACTATCAGTCAAGTCGCGCGATCGGTCGTTGACTTTGACCTTGACTTTGACTTTTGACTATCGAAGCACGGGGTGTTACATGCACGGATGGAAAAGTATTGGTTTGCACAAACCCATGCGCCTGATTAGGGTTTATGTTATATGCAGGTTTGTGCGCACGGACTCTAGTTGACCCGCGTGAGTCCATCCGCAGTTATATGCGCTGATCCGTAGGTTATGATATGCGCGAATGGACATGCCTATATATATGTGTGTCTTGTGTTCATTTGTCTTTTAGATCTTTGAGAGACAGAGAGGCGAAGTTCTGCTCGTTTATATCACCGTTATGAGCGGTACGTTTCAACCAATTAAACTATAAGCCCCCTTCGGGAGTAACTCTTTGCTTCTTGTCCTCTTACTTATTGCGCATGGATACAAGTTAGGCCTTGGAATGAAAGACAATTCTGAACCACATAGACGGAATCAAAATGAACGTCCCTCTAACCAAAGATGACCCTTCATCATACTTTTAGTCAGGAAGACTTCCTTTTTCCCTTGCCTGGCTGGCCTCAAGTTCGTTGTAACGCCGCCCGTGCTAGAATGAATAACAACAGAGATCAGACTCTTTGAGAAAGTCGACCCATACGGTTATTACCTACACCTTATGTTAGGCTCTAGAGCGAGAAAGGTGCTGCTAAGGTATGATATATTCTATATAGCATATCTTAGGCCTTACCGAGGGAATTGATTGATCTGGCACAAGCTATCTTCCTACTTGGATCAACTCTATCTCGTTTACTTGGATTGATTGCTCTTTGAGCTTTCTACTTTAGTTCATCATTTTCTTTGCAACTCTCTTGAAAAATCTTCTCTCGTTATCGGTCGACCTTCAAGACTTGCTTACGATAGGAGGGAGTCGAAAGGCTAATCCGTGAAAGACAAAAAATAAATTACATTCCCAATAGATCAAGCCGAGGTAGTAGACCAAATCGTCTATCAACGTCCTCCACTTACTCTACTAGGTTGGCGAAAGCCTTATTACGACGACAGGTTGAGGTACTTTTCCAACCGCCAGAGATGTTATTTGCTGTAGGGTCCATCTTAAATCATGATAAGTTGTTGTACTGATTTGATCACTATTCTCCAAGAGGTGCCGATTGAGGCGACCCTCAAGTTCGTCGTAACGCTGCCCGTCTTCTATAACCGGTTTGATCACCTCAAGACCTACAGGAGGGGCGCTTCGGTGCGCTACAGGATGGTCCCATAGGTAATCCTCTTCTGCCACGTGAGGCTCGTGAGAAGGTCCGGGAAGCATCCAATGCGCCAGAGAGGGGCTTGCTTCCGTAGTGACGAGTGCTCGAAAAGCACAGCCAATCACGAAGGCCAGAGCGGAAGAGCAACCCATCTTGCTAAAAAGCAAAGAGAGGGCCTTCACCCCTATGAAGCCTGCTACTTTTGAAAGTACATCAATAAAAAACGAGATTCCTCCTATCGAAAGACAGAGAAGATAGAAAAGCATCAGAAGAGCGACGAATAAGAGAAACGGAATGAACGCCCTACCCAAGATACGAGATCTACGTAGTCAACGGTGTATCGGAATCGATCCTAACACGAACTCACAATTATCCTATATTTTTATTATTATTCAGGGTCAAAGATTTCAATCTTAACCAGCACATACATAAATTTCGATTAACCCGAACACGACCTGTCTAATACATTTATAAATGAGTCAAACAAGTTAATGAGTTATAAGCGGTTTGTTGAGTTGTAAGGGGTTGGGTAACATGTTTAATGGGTGAGTATGAGTGTGACAGCTAGATAATACGATGTGACAAAGCAAACATTATTATGAACAACTATATAAAAGATTTTTTTTAGAAAAAAATGCAAATAATATAGAGTCGGAGAGTAAAATTAAGAGTTTTTTCATGCAAATTTTAAAAATAGGAGTAAATAACCAAAATGGACCTTGAGGTTTGGTCATTTTTGTCACTTTAGTCTAAAACTCAAAATTTTTGAATCTGGGTCCTTATGTGAAGAAACACTAGATAAACAACCGGGATCGAAATATCTAGGGGGTTTGGATCTGCATAAAAGGGTTTGTTCTCTCTCGTTTGATTCGATTACGATTGGTCTTCTTCTCCGATAAAACTCTGCAAAAAAGAAGCACCGTTAGCCTCGCCAAGGGGAGAAAAGGGTTCTCTCCTTGACCCGACTCCGGTGTGAGAATAAGTATGGGTTATGAAGAAGAAGATGTATTGAAGAAGTGTTTGTAACTTGAATTTCGTACCTGAATGGTTCTCATATTTATAGTCGAGAGTCTTTGGGCGGGAAAACCCGTTAATGAAATGTTAACGGAAGATGCTAACCCCGTAAGCGGTTATATTTCCTTCCGTTAATCTTCTCGATCCGACGTGAATGCACACGGATCGCTGTTCAGATCTATGGCTGGGGATTTGCCACGTGGAAAGTGACCAAGTGGAGGTTTCTCTCCAATTACATGCTATCATTGTGATTTCAGGGATGCCTGAGGTGGTGACACGTGTCCAGACGGTTATAACCGTCTTAGTGGTGCACGATTGAGTCTTTCTAGAAGTTTATTGCCACAATCCAGTGTGACTTCTTTATCGTGTGGCATCAATTAGGTAAATAATATCCAAGTCTGGATATTAAGCGGAAATGTTTATTTTAGGATTTTTATCCTTTGTTTTATGGAGGAAAGCGCAAGGCTCTATGGCGCGCAAGTGTTGCCTGCTTTGCTTGTCTCTTTTTCCTTTTTGTTGAACCAGTGCGCGGCCGCGCAAGGCAAAAAGGCTGAAAGGCGAGGTTGTGGTATGGTCCCAAGCACTTATTATGAGGTTTTTGGGACTTTACCCCTTTAAGTCCCCCCAGTCTAGTGTTGTACTTATGCCAATAAGTGGAGCACTAGACTTGTAAGAGGGAAATGTTTTTTGGCGCGAAAATATGGAATCTTCTAGGAGAAGATTTACTTTGCTTACTGTAAAGATTTTAAAAATCTTTGACTTTAGATGTGACTAGTACAGTAAAGACTGATTGACAGGCTGTCACTGTCAGTTGTCCCTTACTGTCTGTGTTTTGCACGCGCGCGTGTACTCGCGTTTGTGTTGATTTTCACTCGCTCTATCGCTTGGATAACTGTGATATCCGAAAAAGGTGCTATGGCAGTTACCGATGCTATTTATTGCGGTGAGTATATAAGTTTGTTTGAGTTGCCCCTTTTCTGTTTAATCATTGCTTTGTTGAAAACTTTTCTTCTTCCTTTCTTTACCGGAGAAAAGGTTTATCATTTCCTCCTCTTATGTCACCGGAGAACACCAAGAAGACCTATCTGAAGAAATGTCTGCTGAACTTCCACCGTTAAAATGGCCTAGAGCGACCTTTGATGGTTTGGTTCGGAAACTTAAATTTCCGGAGAACTGGGGTGCTCTGTACCCTGAAGAGGGGCAGACAGCAGCGGATGCTCCGGCTGGGTATATCACCCTGTTTTGGGATTTTTTCTGTGAAGGCAACTTTCGTTTGTCTGTAACCAGATTTTTTCTTGAAATCCTTGAGTATTACAAGTTACATATTTCCCAATTGCACACTATTGGTATGGTTAGGGTTCGACATTTCGAGTTTGTGTGCCGAACGATGCATATCGAGCCGAAAATCCCTCGATTTAGGGTTTTTTACCAAATGCATTGTATTCAAGGGTTTTATTCTTTTGTTTAGAGAGCATCTGCAAAGAAGATTTTGCAACATCCTCCAAAGTCCTTCCATGACTGGAAGCAAAAAATTTTATTTATCAAAGCCGGAGTGATTCCGGTGAGGATGGTTTTTAGGGGAAAAGAAGATGTTCCTGTCGAAACAATTCAGACCCCTGTTGACGAGAACTGGTATCAAGATCTAAAGGATGTTCCGAACATCGCCTTACCGGAGAAGGCCCTTGTTGGTGCTAGTATGAGCTTGAATTGGAAAATGGACCGTGATGACAAGCCGGTGTATACGGAGGATGGGCATGGTCAGATTGGGGTTTCTCCCTCTTCTCTTTCTCTTTTTTTTTTTTTTTTTTTTTTTGAACTTGCCTTTTCTTTTTTCTTGTAGTTGTTTCGCTATATGTTGTCGCGTTCAAGAGAGAAGGCGGAAAGATGGTTACCATTAAGAAGAAGCCTGATGAAGAGCTTTGGTACCATCGTATTGTGAAGAATTTTGTTCTTCCGCGAGATGCGGATCTGTCTGTTCAGCCTGCTGCTGGTGCTGGTAAACTATGTGCATATTGGTTTACTGTTCACTTTTTGCGCTTTTAAGTAAATTGTTTTTGCGCTTCCGTAGGTGAGTTGTCAAACTTGGGCACAGGTCCTGAGAAGAAGAGGCGCGCGGCGACTTCTACTTCTGCGCCAAAGAAGAACGAAGCTGATAAAGCTCAATCCTCGAGGACAAAAAATGTTGGAGGGGAGAAGAAAGGTATGCGCCGTTCCTCTGACGCTGATACTGATGCTGAGGGTCAACCCTTAAAGAAAATCCAGCGGAAGAAAATTACCAGGAAGGGCAATCTGGATGCTTTCATTTCGGAATCTGCTCCTGGTAAGTGTTGTCTTTTACTTTTCCTCCTTATGCGTATCAGATATTTACAGGCTTTTGTTGTTTCTTCCTGAAGCCCCTGTTTCCCCTCTTCCCACAGAGCCGCAACCTGTGGTTAATGAAGAGCTCCCACCTACCCCTCCGCGTGCTTCTGTTGCTGATTAGTTAAAGACTACAGAGGTTGCTGATGGTGGTGTAGACAAGACTGTTGAGGCTGATAGGCCTGTTGATGTTACTGCAGGTGTTGAAAATGTTGTTAATCCAGGGGTTATGGATGGTGCTGAGAATCCACGAACCCCTGAAACTGTTGCCCAAGACCTGGGAAAAGAACAACCTGCTGAAAAAACTTCAACTTTTTCCCCTAAACCTTCTAATGTTATGCCTGAGCGTATTGAGAAGGTTACTGTTGAGGAGCAAAGCGCGTTTTCTGATGCGGGCCAGAGTTCTCCAATTCGCCCAGAGGAAACTCCGGGGGATTATTACTATAGAACTTATTCGGAGAAAGATGCTTCCGAGCCCCATGCCACTGTTTGGAACTTGAAGAAAGGTGATACTTACTCGGATTGGCGCGTGTGTCGAGACTGGTTGCAGCGAATATTCCCGCCCGGGGAGATCAAATTTCAAGAAAGCCGGTCTCATGAACAGACTTATCAAGCTTACCTTGAGGAGATGCTTCTCATGTTTCTACCACTCATCGCATAGTGCGGGAGTGGCATAGTATGCATAAGGATTGGGAAACTTTTAGGGTATCCCAGAAGAAGTTTCCTAGTGATGAGAAACGCTTAGCTCAGCTAAAAGCTAAATTGGAAGCTGATCGAGCCAAGTTTGAGGCTGATCGTAAAACCGAGGAATGGTCTGTTGCTGGTTGGAAGAGGAAAGCAGAAGCTGAAGCTGCCCTCCTTTCCGAAAAACGCAAAAATTGGAAGAGAATTTGCGAAAAAGATAATGCTGAGAAGGTAAATCTTCGCAATGTCATCAATAATCTCAAGGCTGAGATTGAAAAACTGAAGAGGCAGGATTCGGAGATAGAAAGGTTGAAAAAGGAGAGAGCTGATGCAGAACTGCGCTAGAAGAAGCGCGTTCTCATAGGGAGCGCAGTGAGCAACGAGAGGTACGAGCTTGCGCCACTCTTGCTCTTAGAGATAAAGATTTGGAAGAACTTACTGCTTTGCTTTCTAACCAGGAACAACTTAAAAAGGATCTGGAGCTTGCGCATTCTGAAAAGGCTGAAACCTCTCACCGTTTGACCGAAACTGAAGAAAAATTGGAAAACTCTGAAACGGCGCGAGCCACGGCGGAGAGCGAGCTTGAACCTTTAAAGAGTGATATGGCGTGGCTAAAAGATCGTGGAATTGCTTGTGTAAGTTGCTTGCCCCCTTTTTTGTGGGCTTGTTTATGCGCCTTCTTGTGATTTACCCTCACCTATTTTCATAGGTTGCTGAATCAGTGCTGAATTCTGAGGAGTTGGATAAAACCGTTGCGCGTTTAGTTGTTGCTGCGCGAATGGACGGGTACGCCCAAGGACATGCTGAATGTTCTCATCATGTAAATAGCGCTTTGAAGGTTGATTGGGATATCAACAAATCTGCAACTTATGGCGTGAATACTGGTGCTGCGCTTGCTGCTTTAAAGGCAGAATTTAACAACTTGCAACTTCCGGTTATGAATCTGATAAATGTTGCGCTGCAATCTGATGATCACGTAGCACAACTAAAGGAAATCTTTCCGGATGAGGGTGAAGATTTGGCGTAGGTTGAAAATGTATTGAACAATTTTCTTGCAATATTTGGGATGTATATCCCTTTCTTTGTTGGTGCGCTGTTGCGCAAGTAACTAAAAACTGCCGTGTTTGATAGTTTTTAGGGCGTGTCTGTACGCCGAGAATAGTATGTCATGTTTTTCGTTTTACAATATCTTGCATGAATACGATTACTTTTATTGATTAAGGCGAATAAAGTTGGTATAAAGCTCATGTGTGAACTTATGGTCGTTTATGACGTAATCACTGACCGTTCATGAGGCTTTGTTTTGTAGTTACCATAATGTTTTTGCGCTTACTAAAAGAAATTGCATGCATTTTGTAAGAAAAACATCCAAATAATAGAAACTTTGCTATTTTATTTAGGGATAGAGCACATAGGCCATTACAAAGTTTGCTAATATAAATATATGAAACTTAACTTACTCTCTAATTTTCCTGCTTCGTTTGATAGATCATGTTTTCCCGCGGGGAATTCATAGAGTTGTCTCTTAAGTTTTCGCCCTTTTGCTTGGGCCCTCCTCACCCCGAGTTATCTGCTTTATTTCTTTGCGCACATTTTGGAGCAAATGTGTGAGCTCGCCGCTCTTGAGGGCTTTTTCTATTTCTGTGCGTAAAGAAATGCAGTTGTTAGTGGTATGACCGCTGTCTTTGTGATACTCGCAATATTGGGCAGGGTCCTGTCCATGCTTGTTTTTCATGGGGATCGGAGGTTTGAATTGATAGTCTTCAGTACTCAAAACTTCCGCCGGGGTCTTAGTTAAGGGAGTCCACTGTCTCTCCCTATTCTCCTGTTTGATCTCCCTCTGCGCGGTAAGTTTGTTGATCGTTGCTCGAGCATCTTCAGACGAATGATTTGTCGAGCCAGAATCACGCCATGACTTCTTAAACTTTCTCCCGCCAGTGGAGCCTAAGTCCGCGGGTCTATTATGTGGTGGCGGCGGCCTATTTGTGGTAAGGTTCTTTTCAGTTTGAGCATAAACTTTTGCCGCTGCCATTACCTTCTCCCAGCTCTTCGGGAGGCCTTCTGTTCCGGATAAGACCTTAATCATGTCATCGCACCTAACCGCGTATTTGAATTGAGCGCGGATTAGTTGCTCATGAACACCGCCAATCTCCAATACCTCTTTGTTGTATCTGGTGATAAAGTCCTCCAGATTTTCGTCATCGTGGCGCCAAATGTTCATTACATCAGATGTATCGCGAATGGAACGTCGTTGTTGGCTAAAATGCGTCAGAAATTTTTCGCGCAGATCTTTCCACGATGTGATCTGTCCGATTGGCAAGTTATCAAACCAGATTCTCGCCGCGCCGGTTAGGGTCTGTACGAACAGATGGCACCATAATGGGAGGGTCCAGCCCCCAACCAAACCTGCACTGGTAAACACTCTTAAGTGATCATCCGGGTCTGTCAACCCGTTGAACTTTCCCACATTAGATGGTAATTTTGCTTTCTCAAGCGGCGCGAGAGCTATTTCCATGATGAATTTCGAATTTTACGCTGCTTCCACAGGGCGGTAAATCAAATCGTAATTATGCTCGGCCTCCGGGTTGTAAACCGTACGAGGTCTGCATTTGTTGTAATTGGGCTGCAAATGGTTAAACACACTGGTATTCTCACTCACACGATAGGTTGGATCAGATTCATCGGTGTGAGTGTTTCGTTGAGGACCCAGCCTGGTATGAACTGATTGTCTGCGGTGGAGGTGTGCTTCATCACGGTACTCTCTCTGATGACTTCCTGACTGAGTGTACTCATGTTTTGAAGTAGATCTGGAGTAAACTTCTGTATTCTCGTTGTCACACCCTGGCTTTGCGGAAGCGTGGTTAATTTTGGTGTGACTTCTTAATACCATAGCTTAACCATAACAAAGCTATATGAAATAAAATCATGCAAGATCATCCGTTTGATTAAGTTTTAAAACCAGAGTAACATACCATTGTCTTAGAGACTTACAACATCGTAACATAAAACATTGTCTTTAACAACATAACCATTAACATGAAATAAACGCAGTTTAAGATTTGTGACTTGTCCAGGAAAGAGTCACATTTCCTAAACTGGGATGACCTTGGAACCCTTATGCAGCGGGAAAACATAACATACCGTGCCAGATCTTTAATTTCCTGAAATACATGTAAGTTGAAAAATCAACAATAATGTTGAGCGAGTTCATGTGTAAGTGAGTATGTAAAACACTTGTAAGTATAAAAGTTCCCTGGTATGTAGCAGTGTAAGGAAAAAGAGATCACCAATGGTTTGCAAGGCCATTAGTATGTGTGAAGTGTAAGTAGGAAGACTCAACCTAGCAGATTTCGCGTCGGGTACAAAGTCACTCCAAGGTCCGTTCTGTTGGGCCTCTTAGAGGTCCGTTCTGTTGGGCCTAGAGTTGGGCTCGCTACACCCAGATAGATCTACCGCTTACGTCCCTCGGTGTTTCTGCCTACCCACTCCCATGATCTAAGTAGTAAACCTCCTTACGCTAACCATACCATGTATAAAGTACTTGTAATCAAAGTAACATGTATTTCACCCCCGCAGTTAAGAAGACTGAAAACAGTTAGAGAAAAGGGGGACATGAACTCACAGTGGTGCGTCTCTACCAAGTATGCCTCCAAATCGATCAGCTGTATGACGACCTACACGTGCTAACTCTATTAGACGGATGGCCGTACCATACCTTTATGGTTTATGTTTTTGGGAAATAGTTAGGCAACTATTTCGTGTTTACGTTCTGTATATACTTGGTAGTTAATCTCCTTCCCAAGGATGGGGGATTCAATACATGTGCGTTCAAATCATATCATTAAGTCTCACTTAATATGTATATATTTCCAATTCCAAAATATAAGTATTTTTCTCAAAATATTATATTTTCATTTCACATAATTTTTCTCCAATAATACGTTGTTAAAATACGCGTTCATAAATATTTCCGTAAGTGCGTAAGTTACGTTTTAACAATTGAGTGGTAATATACTTACCGGTGTAACTTATATATTTATGGTGAAAGCGTTCGTATTATTTTGGAATCGTTAACGTTCGTAAATATTATTTTCACTCTAAAAATAATATTTATGTATTTTCACAAAATAATCATAAACAGTGTGTGAAAATATATATTTATCACGTTAAATTTTGTGAAAATCCCACCTCCGAATATTTAGTAAATAAAGTCATGGCGAAATTTATATTTTGAAAACATGTCCAAAAATAATTCTAACACTTGTAGTGTAAATAGTTCTAAGTGTTAGGTTGTTAGAAAAATTTCGCCAAAGTTTCCTCTGTAACTGGAGGTGGCCACGCTTTCAAGCGTATCATTTTCTTTAACAAATCAACTCAACAATTTTCTTTATTTGATCAGAACAACTTTCAGCACAACAACAAATCAACATATGTGTAAATTGCTAAAAATTACATGAACTTGCAGTTTTTCCCAAAACTGTGGTGTAAATCCCCTTAAATTTAGTAGATCTTCATATAAGGTAATTTGATCTTGTAAAAACCTCGTTTTTAGAGAAAATCCATCTTTACAACTTTCCGTCATCTTTTACAAAAACTGTTATTTTGTCGGATCCTTTCATTTCACAAGTGTTTACACACTTGTGGTTTATAAAAATCATGCTTGTTAGTGTAAGATCCATCTTTTAAATACATGATTTCTTTGATACGTGGTTCTTTGTAAATACCACTTGCAGATACGTAGATCTGCTAGTTTTTAAACACAATTTCACAAGTAAAACTCTTTTACACAAGTTCACGATTCGCGTGTGGTAGAGTTTCACCTTTTAACCCTTGTATTATTCAAAACAAGCTTATGTTAAGATCCATGATCCTACCAAACCGGGTTAAACGATGATCCGAGCTACCACATCATAGATCGGGCCTAAATAATCATACATTTCGAATACTACATCATTTACACAACATATGAGTCATTAACCACCATTTTTAGTGTTTTAGTAAACTTTAAAGCATCAACTTGTATGTTAACGAGTTTTAACCGATAAAAATCCTTTTAACCACTTTAGATTAGTTCAAGAAGGCGTTTTAAGCATTATACCTCTAGCTCGAGGCTAGGGAAGAATCTATGCGCAAAAGAGGTGGATAAAAGCTAAGTAGAGAGGTCCTTCGCGTTCCGCTTGCACCAAGCTTCCTAATACGAGACCCTTGAAGCTTGTATGATCTTGTAATGTGAAGATGGAAACCGAAAAGTATGATGGATGGGCAAAGGGATCTCGGCCGAAGCATTAGAGGGCAAGAGAGAGAGTAAATTTTGGGTGTTGGAATGTGAATGAGCTTAATGTGTTATGGTTCTAACTTATAGACAAAGTACATGTGTATTAACCAAAGGATTAAGTGTCTAGTAGATACTAAACACAATTGATTAAAATAATCAACAAGGGTACAAGTGTGTCCCCTCTAGTTTGGGGCCGGTTAGCAAGGGGGGGGGGGTCTTGGTCCGATTCCAACTAGTTAGTTAGGTATTAGTTAGGTTAAACCAAGTTAGTTAAGTGTTTAACCCAATTATTAGTGTGTCACGCGTTACAATGGGTGTTAGGGTACTCAGGGACCCTAACTGGCTCAGAAAAAGATAAATAATGAAAATAACAATATTTTCATGTTTCGGGTATAGTCCGGTTGTTCGGTTGGATAGTAATCCGTTAAAGCGTTACTAAAGCTTTAAAGTGTCGTTATTACTCTTTTTAGTGACACAACTCATTCCTGACACTTTGGAAAGTGTCTAGTAATATTTTTCTCATGTTTTGGCACTTTATTAGTTAGCTAAAAGCTGAATTATTTTGTAAAGTGCTGAGTTTTGTACTTAGAGTACGTTTTAGGCACATCCAGTCATAGTGACTTATTCCTAGAGACGCAGTTCCACAACCCTTATATCCCTACACTCACTACTAGTGTAGCAAAACATTTCTGGCTCATACAGGCCTTAGAGGCAGTGTTTGCCTGATGCTGGCTTTATCAGCATGTTCAATAGGTTGTCCGTTATAGTGCTACTGTGCTTTTTGTGCATCATGGTTGTCACTAGGGTTCAGCATGTAAATAATGTAGTGACGATAAGTAAAGTATGATGCAAGTAAGTACATGTATCAGATATCAAGTAGCAGTTCATCAGCTAGTTCAAACAAGCACAGTAATTAAGCAGTAATTAATCATTAGTTAAGTCGTACGGATACCTGGTTTAGTGCGGGTTGTCACATTCTCCCGCCGTTAAATAAATTTCGTCCCGAAATTTAAGTTCTGCTTGTAGACGCAGGGTTCTTAGGAAAAAGGTGGGGGTATTTTTCTTTCATCCGGTCCTCACGTTCCCAGGTGTATTCAGGACCATGTCTGGCATTCCAACGAACTTTGACGAGCTTGACACTGCTCCGGCGGGTCTTGTTAACTTTCCAATCCGTGACCTCAACAGGTTCTTCAACGAAGTGGAGCGTGTCGTCAACATGAATCTCGTCGGTGGGAATGGCAACGGTGACTTGAGTTGGACTTTTCTTTAGATTGGATACGTGAAAGGTGTCGTGAACACCATTCAGTTCAGCAGGTTGGTCCAACTTGTATGCTACTAGTCCTATTCTTTCCAGAATTCTGAAGGGACCAATGTAGCGCGGATTTAATTTCCCACGCTTTCCGAAGCGTGCCACACCCTTCCAGGGTGAGACTTTCAATAACACCATTTCTCCAACTTGGAAATCCACATGTTTTCGGTTGGGATCCGCATAGGCCTTCTGTCTGTGGCGAGCTGCTTCGATGCGTTTAAGAATCTGCGCGATCTTGTCTGTCGTCTCTTGGACGATTTCGGGGCCAGCAAGTTGCCTATCACCTGCGTCAGCCCAACATAAGGGTGATCGGCACTTGCGTCCGTAAAGGGCTTCAAAAGGCGCGACACCAATACTGGTGTGGTAGCTGTTGTTGTATGAAAATTCGACCAAAGGCAAATGCTTATCCCAGCTACCGCCCAAATCCATAACACACGCTCTCAGCATGTCTTCCAAAGTCTGTATCGTTCGCTCGCTCTGGCCGTCAGTTTGTGGATGAAACGCAGTGCTCAGATTCAATTGTGAGCCAAAGGCTTCTTGGAAGGATTGCCATATCCTTGACACAAACCTTCCGTCTCTATCAGAAATGATTGAGAGAGGCACTCCATGGCGCGCGACGATCTCTCTCATGTAACTTTCAGCCAATTTGCTCGTATTATCCTTCTCTCTGATAGGTAAGAAGTGTGCTGACTTCGTTAATCGATCCACTATCACCCAGATAGTGTCATGGCCTCTTGGCGTTCTTGGCAATTTTGTAACAAAATCCATTGAGATTTGTTCCCATTTCCACTTGGGAATCTCAGGTTGTTGCAGAAGTCCTGAAGGCTTCTGGTATTCCGCTTTAACCTTAGCGCACGTTAAACATTTGCTCACGTAAACAGCAACATCGCCTTTCATCCTAGGCCACCAATAGTAATCTTTGAGATCCTGGTACATCTTATCCGCTCCTGGATGGATAGAGTACCGCGACTTGTGAGCTTCCTCGAAAATAACTTTCCTTAAATCACCAAACAGAGGAACCCAAATCCTTTTCTCAAAACATAACGTTCCTTCCTCGTTTGGTACCAGTAGCTTCTCCGTCCCACGGAGATATTCTTCTTCAAGGTTTCCTTCCTTGAGGGCTTCTTTCTGCGCGGCACGAATGCGCAAGGAAAGATCGGTTCGTATAATCATTTCTAAAGCTCTAACCCTTATGGGCTTGATTCTCTCTTTACGACTTAGGGCATCGGCGACCACGTTCGCCTTCCCTGGATGGTACTTTATCTCGCAGTCGTAGTCGTTCAACAATTCAACCCATCGTCTTTGCCTCATATTCAACTCTTTCTGGTTGAATATATGCTGTAGGCTCTTGTGATCTGTAAAGATTGTACACTTCTTACCATAAAGGTAGTGTCTCCAGATCTTTAAAGCAAAAACCACTGCGCCGAGCTCCAAATCGTGTGTGGTATAGTTCTTTTCATGCACTTTCAGCTGACGCAATGCGTAAGCAATAACCTTTTGGCGTTGCATCAACACACAACCCAATCCTTGACGCGATGCGTCGCAGTATACCACAAAATCATCAGTACCCTCTGGTAGAGCTAAGATTGGCGCGTTACAAAGCTTATCCTTCAATATCTGAAACGCTTCATCCTGTTTGATTCCCCAATCAAACTTCTTATCCTTCTGCGTGAGGAGCGTCAATGGTTGAGCGATCTTTGAAAAATTCTCAATGAATCTTCGATAATAGCCAGCCAAACCCAAGAATTGCCGAATCTCGGTTGGCGTCTTTGGCGTTTCCCAATCCTTGATCGCCTCGATCTTGGTTGGATCCACGTGGATTCCATCTCCATTTACCACGTGCCCAAGGAATTGGACTTCACGTAGCCAAAATTCGCACTTGGAGAATTTGGCATACAACTGTTCCTTCTTCAGCAGCTCCAAAATAGCTCTTAAATGTTGTTCGTGCTCAGCCTTTGTTCTTGAATAAATCAAGATGTCGTCGATAACACAATCACGAACTTGTCCAAGTACGGCTTGCAAACTCTATTCATCAAGTCCATAAAAACTGCAGGTGCGTTTGTCAAACCAAACGGCATAACAAGGAACTCGTAGTGTCCATAACGAGTTCTGAAGGCTGTCTTCGGGATACTCTCCACCTGTATCCTTAACTGATGGCATCCAGATCGCAAGTCGATCTTTGAGTAAAAGCTTGACCCTTGCAGTTGGTCAAACAGGTCGTCAATTCTTGGCAGAGGATACCTATTCTTGATTGTCAGCTTGTTCAACTCCCGGTAGTTGATGCACATACGAAAACTACCGTCCTTCTTCTTGACAAACAGGACCGGAGCTCCCCAAGGCGAGAAGCTTGGTCGGATAAATCCCTTGTCTAACAACTCTTGAAGTTGTGTTGACAGTTCCTGCATCTCAGACGGAGCAAGTCTATAAGGTGCCTTAGCCACAGGCGCGGCGCCTGGAACTAAATCAATGCGGAACTCTACTTGTCTCTGAGGTGGCAGTCCAGGTAAGTCCTCTGGGAAGACTTCTGGATATTCCCTCACGACAGGGATGTGTTCGATTCTCGGCTCAGCAACCTTCTTATCCACAATGTGTGCCAGGAAGGCAATACATCCTTTCTGCAAACAATTTCGCGCTCTCAGGCAGCTGATAATTCTTAACGGCGTATCACGCTTCTCTCCGTGAACCACAATTGTCTCGCCATCTTCGGTTGGGATACGAACAATCTTTTCATGACAAACTATCTCTGCCTTGTTTCCCGATAACCAATCCATTCCTACCACCACGTCGAAGCTTCCCAACTGGACTGGTAGTAGATCTAGAGCAAACTCACGCTCTCCTAATTCGATCACACAACCTCTGATAACTTCATTGGCTTCTACTAACTTCCCATTGGCCAATTCGATTGAGTACGGAATATCTAACTTATTAGCGGCTAACCCAAGCATATTCTTAAATTCTAACGATACGAAGCTATAATCGGTGCCAGTATCAAACAAAATAGATGCAAAAGTTTTTGGTTGATAGGGAACGTACCAGTAGTCATGCCTGGATCCTGGCATGCTACACCAGCTCCGATGTTGGATATCCTTTCACGGTCTTGTTTCAACTTCGGGCATTCCCTCTTAAGATGTCCAACATCCCCGCAATGGAAGCATCCTGACACTCGGCCATTTCCTTTCCCATTTCCACCTTGAACGTTGTTACTGTTTTCTCCTTGTCTGGGACTCTTCATCCCACAACCATCCTTGTTGTGTCCTTTCCTCCCGCACCTAGACCTTCGACATCCACACTCGTGGTGATATTTGCACCCGGCACGTCTTGGCTTAGTTTCTAAGTAAATCTTATCATTGGCCTGTTTGTTGTTAGGGCAGTCTTTCTTGAAATGCCCTTTGTCCCCGCAGTCAAAACAACCTCGAATAGATCTTTGTTCATCCTTATTCGTTTTGGTATCTTCGGTAAGCTTCCGTTTGTTCTTTCCAGACAACTCTACCTGAGTCTCCTTATCAGGGTTTGCAAGTTCTTCTAGTCTAATTGCTTCCGTAACGAGTGCCAGACCCATCTTACTTGCAACATCAGTTGTTGGTGGCGTTGATGTGGTCATCAAGCTCAAGACTTGAAGCGCTAGTTCCCAGATGAATTGTTCTAATTTCTTTAATTCTGGTTTCACCAGGTACGGAACAACTCGTGACAAATCATGAAGTCTTTGCACGTACTCCAACACCTTCGGACCTTCCATCATCAGGCTCCGAAGTTCATCTTCCCACTTCTGGGTTTCCGTTTGGGGGCAATACTTCTTATGCATCATTCCTTTCAGTTCACCCCAGGTTAATGCATATGCTGCAGTAGCACCCTTTATATGGGTCTGAAGATTCCACCATAATCGGGCTTCATCTAGAAACAGCTCAGAAACGTATAGGACTTGTTGTTCCGGCGTACAACCGCTCACTTGAAAGATGGAATCCATACTTTCGATCCATTTTACAAAAGCTATGGCACCTCCAGTGCCGTCGAACTTCGGAGGCTTGTGGTTGAGGAAATGCCAGTAGGAACAACCGTTATTTTCTGAGGTGCCTCCGCTAGGTTCAGAGCGTAGGGCCTCGTGCTGTGCTATAGCTGCAGCATTTATCTCTTGAAGTTCTGCCTCTGAGGTGGGCATGCGCATTTCGCGTCTTGGTGGCATCTTCTAAAAGATGTTTCACGTAGGTTAGGTCATAGTAAGTAGAGTGTACGTAAGTATACAACAATATCAACACATAACATCTCATGTTATCAATCACATAACATCTCATGTTATAGATAAATCACCCATATTGATAGCCTCTGCAATGGTTGAGGGCTTCGAGGTAGTAACCATACCCCTGATCTGGGGTGCAAGTGTCCAAATGAATCGTTCAATCCTTTTGAACTCCGGTTTGACTAAGTAGGGGGCGACCCTAGACAAGTCGTGAGATTGCTGGACGTATTCAGGAATCTTTGGTCCGTCCATTTTCAATTCTAGAACTCCACCTCAAGCTTCTAAATTCCAGTCCTAAAACAACATTTCTTCTCAATCGTTTCCTTGAGCTCGTCCCAGCTCAGTGCATAAGCAGCGTCTGTGCCAAGGGTCTGAGACTGAAGGTTTCACCATGAGAGTGAGTTATCTAGAAATAACCCCGGGATGTAGGTAACACTCTATTGGGACGAACAGTCACTCATTCTTGGTATGGAGTTGGTCTTTTTGGACCAACGAACAAATGCAACGGCGCCTCCTGTTCCGTCAAAGTTCAAAGGCTTGCAGTTCAGGAACTGTTCATAGGTGCAGCCAGTTGGAGGGTTATCTCCAGTAATGCCATCGTTGTACTTAGAGCGGAGGGCTTTATGTCGTGCATTTATCTGTGAGATGCGTTCTTGCAGCTCGGCTTCTGTCCTTGGCAACGTACTGGTGTTTGTGTCACGTCTGGGCGACATTCCCTTTAGTGGTGTGAAGCGGGTTAGACAACGTTTCAATTGTCTATGAGGTATATATAGCAACATAAGCCATCATGTAATCACCCAATTTCACACGCAAATATACTCAATGTATGAGTGGGGAAGTAAATTTCTGAGCCTTCACATAGGCTTGCCAATTTGGCTTGTTGCTTGTAATAGAATGAACTCGAGGCTACATCGCCTCGCCTTGGTCATTCGTGTTTTAGATATTTCCTGCTACATTGGTTTTCATTAGCTTGACCCGCAGAGTCCACCAGGATTTCTGTGCACTACAAGTCGTTATTACGTGGGCCCCCGTAATAATAAATTGTCTTGCACAGTGACCCCAAATTTTCTCTCGTCCAAGCAGATGATCAATCAAGGAGCAACAGCAGGTGCATCGGCATGAACAGGGTCATGCTCCAATGCGGGGTCAGGAGCAACGCCTGGCTCAGGGGCCACGGCCGGCTCCGGATAAAAAACTCCATCTCAAGATCAGCTGGATCAACAAACACAGGGGGTTACAGGATCCTCCAAGGGCTGGTCTAGGTGTATGAACTCAAGGTCATGGTCTGGATCAAAACCAGGTGGAAAAGCAGGATCAACCTCAATATCGTGATCAAACTCAAAGCTGTGGGCGGGATCCGGTGCAGCTGATGATGCCATATCAGGGTCGGCGTCGTGTGAGTGGTGCTGCATTCCCTGTATGTGCGAAGATGCGGATGTCAGAAACTCAAATGAGTCTGGGATAGGGGAATGGACATGAGTTTCCCCTACAGGAGCGTCCGCATGCAGTAGTCTAATACCAGCAGCAATAGGGCCCTGCCCTCGAATGGGTCCTCCTCCAGTAGATCGTTATCGTCGTCAGAGGCCACGTCGGGGGGCATATCATCAACAGGATAAGCGGCAAGGGCACAGGAGCAGGGATCAGCGCGAGTGGCAATTTCCCAACAAGATGGCCATCAGTAGGCTCTGCTACGACTTCAGGCAGCGCAAAAGGGCTGAAAGTCGTCATTGTCTGTGCCGGTAGTATCAGAAACATACACCTCGTGCTTCGATGAAACTATGTCGTCTGACACTATGGCCATGGGATTCGTAGTGTCCATCTTTCTAGTATATGATGAAAGCATGATGTTTGTAACACAAACGCATATACATATAATAATCAATCATATAATCAGTTAATCACATAGTCACCAAGTAAGCATCCAAATCATTCTCCTAGTCTCACTAGCCAATTTCTCCCAGTCTTTAAGACTGCTCTATCCTCCACCTCGACCTCTTAGATCGAGCCTCGGTCCCCTTGACCGAGCCCCAGCCTTCATGACTGAGCCTACTCTTCCTAGCCTCACTAGCCAACTACCTCGGTCACCTAGACCGAGCCTCGATCCTCCAGACCGAGCCTCAGCCCTCCAGGCTGAGCCTATAATAAATCAACGTGCTCAACTACCTCGGTCACCTAGACCGAGCCTCGATCCTCCAGACCGAGCCTCAGCCCTCCAGGCTGAGCCTATAATAAATCAACGTGCTCAACTACCTCGGTCACCTAGACCGAGCCTCGATCCTCCAGACCGAGCCTCAGCCCTCCAGGCTGAGCCTATAAATAATAAAATGTGCTCAACATTTGTTTGAAAAAAGTTTTGGATCTGGACTTAAGTGGTATGCAGTAAAAATGTTTTCGTGAGAGCCCTAGTGATCATAGTCTAGACTCGAGAAAGAATCCTAGTTCGCTATGATCAGAGCTCTGATACCAAGCTGTCACACCCTGGCTTTGCGGAAGCGTGGTTAATTTTGGTGTGACTTTTTAATACCATAGCTTAACCATAACAAAGCTATATGAAATAAAATCATGCAAGATCATCCGTTTGATTAAGTTTTAAAACCAGAGTAACATACCATTGTCTTAGAGACTTACAACATCGTAACATAAAACATTGTCTTTAACAACATAACCATTAACATGAAATAAACGCAGTTTAAGATTTGTGACTTGTCCAGGAAAGAGTCACATTTCCTAAACTGGGATGACCTTGGAACCCTTATGCAGCGGGAAAACATAACATACCGTGCCAGATCTTTAATTTCCTGAAATACATGTAAGTTGAAAAATCAACAATAATGTTGAGCGAGTTCATGTGTAAGTGAGTATGTAAAACACTTGTAAGTATAAAAGTTCCCTGGTATGTAGCAGTGTAAGGAAAAAGAGATCACCAATGGTTTGCAAGGCCATTAGTATGTGTGAAGTGTAAGTAGGAAAACTCAACCTAGCAGATTTCGCGTCGGGTACAAAGTCACTCCAAGGTCCATTCTGTTGGGCCTCTTAGAGGTCCGTTCTGTTGGGCCTAGAGTTGGGCTCGCTACACCCAGATAGATCTACCGCTTACGTCCCTCGGTGTTTCTGCCTACCCACTCCCATGATCTAAGTAGTAAACCTCCTTACGCTAACCATACCATGTATAAAGTACTTGTAATCAAAGTAACATGTATTTCACCCCCGCAGTTAAGAAGACTGAAAACAGTTAGAGAAAAGGGGGACATGAACTCACAGTGGTGCGTCTCTACCAAGTATGCCTCCAAATCGATCAGCTGTATGACGACCTACACGTGCTAACTCTATTAGACGGATGGCCGTGCCTTAGCTTTATGGTTTATGTTTTTGGGAAATAGTTAGGCAACTATTTCGTGTTTACGTTCTGTATATACTTGGTAGTTAATCTCCTTCCCAAGGATGGGGGATTCAATACATGTGCGTTCAAATCATATCATTAAGTCTCACTTAATATGTATATATTTCCAATTCCAAAATATAAGTATTTTTCTCAAAATATTATATTTTCATTTCACATAATTTTTCTCCAATAATACGTTGTTAAAATACGCGTTCATAAATATTTCCGTAAGTGCGTAAGTTACGTTTTAACAATTGAGTGGTAATATACTTACCGGTGTAACTTATATATTTATGGTGAAAGCGTTCGTATTATTTTGGAATCGTTAACGTTCGTAAATATTATTTTCACTCTAAAAATAATATTTATGTATTTTCACAAAATAATCATAAACAGTGTGTGAAAATATATATTTATCACGTTAAATTTTGTGAAAATCCCACCTCCGAATATTTAGTAAATAAAGTCATGGCGAAATTTATATTTTGAAAACATGTCCAAAAATAATTCTAACACTTGTAGTGTAAATAGTTCTAAGTGTTAGGTTGTTAGAAAATTTTCGCCAGAGTTTCCTCTGTAACTGGAGGTGGCCACGCTTTCAAGCGTATAATTTTCTTTAACAAATCAACTCAACAATTTTCTTTATTTGATCAGAACAAATTTCAGCACAACAACAAATCAACATATGTGTAAATTGCCAAAAATTACATGAACTTGCAGTTTTTCCCAAAACTGTGGTGTAAATCCCCTTAAATTTAGTAGATCTTCATATAAGGTAATTTGATCTTGTAAAAACCTCGTTTTTAGAGAAAATCCATCTTTACAACTTTCCGTCATCTTTTACAAAAACGGTTATTTTGTCGGATCCTTTCATTTCACAAGTGTTTACACACTTGTGGTTTATAAAAATCATGCTTGTTAGTGTAAGATCCATCTTTTAAATACATGATTTCTTTGATACGTGGTTCTTTGTAAATACCACTTGCAGATACGTAGATCTGCTAGTTTTTAAACACAATTTCACAAGTAAAACTCTTTTACACAAGTTCACGATTCGCGTGTGGTAGAGTTTCACCTTTTAACCCTTGTATTATTCAAAACAAGCTTATGTTAAGATCCATGATCTTACCAAACCGGGTTAAACGATGATCCGAGCTACCACATCATAGATCGGGCCTAAATAATCATACATTTCGAATATTACATCATTTACACAACATATGAGTCATTAACCACCATTTTTAGTGTTTTTAGTAAACTTTAAAGCATCAACTTGTATGTTAACGAGTTTTAACCGATAAAAATCCTTTTAACCACTTTAGATTAGTTCAAGAAGGCGTTTTAAGCATTATACCTCTAGCTCGAGGCTAGGGAAGAATCTATGCGCAAAAGAGGTGGATAAAAGCTAAGTAGAGAGGTCCTTCGCGTTCCGCTTGCACCAAGCTTCCTAATACGAGACCCTTGAAGCTTGTATGATCTTGTAATGTGAAGATGGAAACCGAAAAGTATGATGGATGGGCAAGGGGATCTCGGCCGAAGCCTTAGAGGGCAAGAGAGAGAGTAAATTTTGGGTGTTGGAATGTGAATGAGCTTAATGTGTTATGGTTCTAACTTATAGACAAAGTTCATGTGTATTAACCAAAGGATTAAGTGTCTAGTAGATACTAAACACAATTGATTAAAATAATCAACAAGGGTACAAGTGTGTCCCCTCTAGTTTGGGGCCGGTTAGCAAGGGGGGGGGGTCTTGGTCCGATTCCAACTAGTTAGTTAGGTATTAGTTAGGTTAAACCAAGTTAGTTAAGTGTTTAACCCAGTTATTAGTGTGTCACGCGTTACAATGGGTGTTAGGGTACTCAGGGACCCTAACTGGCTCAGAAAAAGATAAATAATGAAAATAACAATATTTTCATGTTTCGGGTATAGTCCGGTTGTTCGGTTGGATAGTAATCCGTTAAAGCGTTACTAAAGCTTTAAAGTGTCGTTATTACTCTTTTTAGTGACACAACTCATTCCTGACACTTTGGAAAGTGTCTAGTAATATTTTTCTCATGTTTTGGCACTTTATTAGTTAGCTAAAAGCTGAATTATTTTGTAAAGTGCTGAGTTTTGTACTTAGAGTACGTTTTAGGCACATCCAGTCATAGTGACTTATTCCTAGAGACGCAGTTCCACAACCCTTATATCACTACACTCACTACTAGTGTAGCAAAACATTTCTGGCTCATACAGGCCTTAGAGGCAGTGTTTGCCTGATGCTGGCTTTATCAGCATGTTCAATAGGTTGTCCGTTATAGTGCTACTGTGCTTTTTGTGCATCATGGTTGTCACTAGGGTTCAGCATGTAAATAATGTAGTGACGATAAGTAAAGTATGATGCAAGTAAGTACATGTATCAGATATCAAGTAGCAGTTCATCAGCTAGTTCAAACAAGCACAGTAATTAAGCAGTAATTAATCATTAGTTAAGTCGTACGGATACCTGGTTTAGTGCGGGTTGTCACACTCGTAAGATGGATCCTCCCGTTGGGAAGCATTAACACGAGATCCTGGTCTCCGTGGTTGAGTTAAGGGAGCAGTCTGTGCACACAGCTGTGTGTATACTGCGTTTAGTGCCCCTTGAGACCTAACGTACCAGGAGATTGCAGTTTCTCCTGGTGGTAAAATTGATTGAACAGGATCTGTTGGTAACACTCCTGGAGTGACAGGTTCGTTTACTCGATTGGATTGGACCACATTATCATCGGAGACTTCAGGTTGGACGTTGTTACCAAAATTCGGCCGAGGGCCGGTTTGCCGGTGAGCTAATGTAACACCCTAAATCGTACATGACAAAAGTCACAGCGGAAAACACGAACCATAAAATTTCTTTCTTTATAAATACCTCAACTTATTTAAACTTTAACTTTAACATAACTCTTATTCATAAATCCGTCATTCTCTTATTTACTAATTAAAAACATAACTTATGATTGCTACATGTTACATTCAACGTCCCCGTACAATCTATCTTGTGACTCGATCTTCGATCTCTAATCCTTGTGATAATCGCCCATTATCCGTACAACCTGCATTCACCACATACATACATAACATTAGCACACATTAATAAACAAGATTCATTCGCGTATACAACACATTTCGTCATCTTTCAAGCTTTAAGCATGTCATCTGCGTATTCACTTCCTGGTGATGCTTCAATGATGTACCTGCATTACTTTTCATTCTCAAAGTACACCATTAATAACGTTAACTCCCAACGTCTCCAAATCATAATTACCTACGTACTTACATAAGTACATACATGCACACATACATACATACACCTCTACATTACATACGTGCTTACATACATACATACATATATACGTACACATCTACATTACATACGTACTCACATACATACATCCATATCTACATTCGTACATATCTTTCCTACAACATTACATACATGCATACACTCGTCTATATCGTTATACATACATACATACTCATTACATGCCTTCACACAAACTACGTACATGCATATCTTCGTACATTTTCGCCTTCGTGTATATATGTTCTACCTACAAACACACCTACATACACATCTACATACATACATACCTCTCCTACATCTTTACATACTTGCGTACACTCATACATATTCTTATACATACGTACATACACACCTACATACGTACATACCCTTCCTACATCGTTACAAACATGCATACACTCGTACATATCTTTATACATACATACATACATATCTACATACGTACATACCTTAACGAACACGTATTAGATCACGTGTATCTCCTACATAATCATTCATTATTTACATGGGTCTTAGACTTAGTTTTATAACCCATAAACATCTAAGGAACCATCAAAATCATGTTTGGAAGGTCCGTTGTAGTCCACGGATAACAAACCAAAGCCTACGATACATAAATCAACTTAGAAACAAGATTTCAGCTTTTTAGACTTGGGGAGGTCGTCGGCGACGGCCCTAGGCCCGTCGGCGACGGCCCGTGGTTCTTCCCGTAGCCAAAAACCCCGTAGACAGGTAAATAACCCGTCAGCAAAAAATCAACTTTCTAGAGCCCGTCGGCGACTACCCTTGACCCGTCGGCGACTACCTCTAGAAATGGCACTTTTCTGCAGTTCCGTTTCGTCGTCCGTACGCACTAAAACGCGCATAACTTTTGAACCGTTTACCCGTTTAACCTCCCGTTTCTTCCTACATGCTTGTAAATTCACATTCTATCATATAAACTTAAAATCCCACATCCGGATTAACGAAATTCTTATCTTACGCCTTATTGACTTATTATCACATTCCAATTATTTGACCCATTATGGGTATTTGCGCATTAATTGGTTTATGACATACCAAGACCATACTCTTCACTTCCATACTTGCTCAAAACATTATACTCATCAAATAACTTGTTCCTAAACTACTTGTTAAGATCGTTTGCCCAAAATACCCATCAAGGGCATTTTGGTCAACTTTAAATTCCATCCTTTACGACATAAGATTACATCACATATTTGACCTCAACCATCAAGTTTAGTAAATTAAAACACCATATCACCTATCCAAACATAAGAAGTGATTATAGAAATCACTTACCTTATGCGTCCGCGCTCGTATCCGATTCCTTGCCTCATCTTGACCCGTTAACACCTCCTACTTGAGTCCGTCACGACGTGATTCCTATACTTTCATTTCATCGAAACCACGCTCTTATTAGCATACTCATTTGTACATGTAACATTCATATCATTCGCATAATTCACACTTAACTTGCCTTAGTCATTTCTAACAAGCATTAAAATACATAATCAACTTCATATAATCATATCCGTATACGTTAAACTCATATAACTCATCATGTCATTACATTTAACACGGATTGCTATTACATGTACCATACGACTTCTCATCAACCTACATGTACGACAACGAGTCAACTCATGTTTCTTATACTTAGTTGACTTTCAAAAGTCAACTATCAACCATACATAACTATCGACTTATCAACATATTCCCGTAACAATCATAATCGACTATACGGACGACACTATATACATTTTATCATTCACTTGATGTACGTACTACCTTTTAAGCATAACGTACAACTTATTCATACACAATCTTCTAAATTCATACATAGTTCATCAAATGCTTCTACAATCCAACATGGGGTATTTAAATTAAACATCAAACATGTTATCATCACATTTTATTCACTTCATCTAACAACAATTCATCATTTCTTATCCCGTATCTTTAAACATTCACACACGTGTATGATTCCAAACATTATTAACATAAGTGAATCATCAATTTACATTACATCATCTAAAACCCACTTCATAACTACTTGTTAATCACTTACAAGTGATCTAATCTTAAGTTCTTCATAATTCATCATACTTTTGATATATGTACTACCTTGTAAGCATAGTGTACAACTAGTTCATGCATATCATTCTAATCTCATACACAATTCATCAATTTCTTCCTCCTAATCAACATGATTCATACATGCATAAACATCAAACATACTAGTATCACATTTCTTTCAATTCTTCTAACAAGAATACATCATACAACTCAAAATACATCAATATTAAGCAAGAACTTAGACATAGATGATTTACCCATGTCATCATCTTCACCATAACAAACGGGTTTCACCCTTAAACATCAAATTAACCTAATTCATGCATAATCCATGTTCCAAATGATGATTCCAACACATACTCATACTCAATTTCATACAAATTCGTGATTTACATCATAACCCGCTTCATGCATAATCACCAAACTAGCTTTTAAAACATACCTTGCGATCCCCACGAAGAGGTGATCATTAATCCGTGTTTATTCATGAATTTAGACCTTGATTTGCCCTTCAATTTGATGATCCTTCATGTTTAGGGTTTTGAGCTCTTATGGAGCTCCTGCTCTTCTAGAACACACGTACGTGTGTGTGTGTTTTTCATAAATAATATTCAACTTTCATTTTACCCTATTTTAGTCCCTCAAGTTTGCCACTAAATAATATTGGCACAACTATCATCCTTTAATTACTTTTTACCATATTCCTAACTAGGTTAAATAACCTAGTCACTTATTTCTTGATGTACCATATCGTAACATTTAACGAATATAAAAATTCGGTTTTGGGGTGTAACAAGTCTACCCCTCTTAAATAGGGTTTCGTCCCCGAAACGTTTCTGATTTCCTTTTACCCACACACACATCTATGATTGACTTCATAGTCACATCATAATTATAAGTAATCATCCTATCTCATTTCATAATTATTCATACAATTGACCTCTTCTCCTTAACTAGTCTATACTTTCCATGGCATACTTTCACATAACCTTCTCATTTCCTTTGACCCGTTAATAACAGGTTAATATACATACTTATTCAAACTTATAATAATGCTTGCCTTCATATGATCATTTTATAACAGATTAAATACCTTCATCTCATCCTTTAAGATTTCATTCTATAGACGTATTGCCTAACATTTAACCCTTGTTTTGTTATCCCAACAAAACTACCTTTTCATAGTCACACCTACGTGCTTACCTTCATAGTTAACATCGTTCTACATTTCTTTATTTACCATACATATCCCTTCGTTACTTACGCATTCGGATCTTTTCATTCCCATCATTCTTTTGTTCATTTGCTTTACATTTACTTATATGACTTGTTTGACGCACACATGGTCAAGCTATCGACTTCTTCTTATATAGACTAGTTCCGTCTTTTATATCTTAAATCTGTTTCGCGGATTCGAACACATCATTCATACCATTCGTACCTCCTATGTTTTGAATCCATCTAACGGTTTCAAACATTTCATTTATACTTTAACTTCTTTCATGTTTCGAATCCGTCTCGCGGATCCTAGCATAGCGTTTCATGTTTCGAATCCGTCGCGCGGATTCTAGCATAGCATTTCATGTTTCGAATCCGTCTCGCGGATTCTAGCATAGCATTTCATGTTTCGAATCCGTCTCGCAGATTCTAACATAGCATTTCATATTTCGAATCCGTCTCGCGGATTCTAGCATAGCATTTCATGTTTCGAATTCGTCTTGCGGATTCTAACATAGCATTTCATGTTTCGAATCCGTCTCGCGGATTCTAACATAGCATTTCATACTCTCATTCTTGAGAGTCTTACATTTCTCTTCACCCTCACGTCCACCTACTACTTAATTCTAACGGACATACCTGTATCAATTATCACGGTCCCACGAACGTTATATGCTTCACGTGTACTGGCCAGGTACACAATCCACATACTAGTTTCGTGTCTTCGTGTAATTGTCACCTTATGTCTGAAGAATTAGGTTTCGGCACGTGTATCATTTTTCAAAACATGTTTACTATACCATCATGGTCCTTCATTTAGCATTTTTCTTCCCTTAATGCATTTTACCATTTCATATACCGACATATTGAATTTACGTACCTGGGTTCAACTTTATCTTATTTCATGCCTTGGTGTCGGTACTTGACCGCACTCGCGGATCATCCTCTTCAAACGCTTATACTTACCTTGCATAAACAAAACCGTCAGTTTCTTTATGCGTATACATAAGTACATACTTACATTCTCTTTTACCTTTGGATCTTGACCGAGTCTTGGATTGTACGGGTTTCTTATCACAAGAGCACACAGGTTTGAGTTCAAGCACTTACCTTCTTACACTTGATTCTCTCAAACCAGGGCTCTGATACCAACTTGTAACATTCATATCATTCGCATAATTCACACTTAACTTGCCTTAGTCATTTCTAACAAGCATTAAAATACATAATCAACTTCATATAATCATATCCGTATACGTTAAACTCATATAACTCATCATGTCATTACATTTAACACGGATTGCTATTACATGTACCATACGACTTCTCATCAACCTACATGTACGACAACGAGTCAACTCATGTTTCTTATACTTAGTTGACTTTCAAAAGTCAACTATCAACCATACATAACTATCGACTTATCAACATATTCCCGTAACAATCATAATCGACTATACGGACGACACTATATACATTTTATCATTCACTTGATGTACGTACTACCTTTTAAGCATAACGTACAACTTATTCATACACAATCTTCTAAATTCATACATAGTTCATCAAATGCTTCTACAATCCAACATGGGGTATTTAAATTAAACATCAAACATGTTATCATCACATTTTATTCACTTCATCTAACAACAATTCATCATTTCTTATCCCATATCTTTAAACATTCACACACGTGTATGATTCCAAACATTATTAACATAAGTGAATCATCAATTTACATTACATCATCTAAAACCCACTTCATAACTACTTGTTAATCACTTACAAGTGATCTAATCTTAAGTTCTTCATAATTCATCATACTTTTGATATATGTACTACCTTGTAAGCATAGTGTACAACTAGTTCATGCATATCATTCTAATCTCATACACAATTCATCAATTTCTTCCTCCTAATCAACATGATTCATACATGCATAAACATCAAACATACTAGTATCACATTTCTTTCAATTCTTCTAACAAGAATACATCATACAACTCAAAATACATCAATATTAAGCAAGAACTTAGACATAGATGATTTACCCATGTCATCATCTTCACCATAACAAACGGGTTTCACCCTTAAACATCAAATTAACCTAATTCATGCATAATCCATGTTCCAAATGATGATTCCAACACATACTCATACTCAATTTCATACAAATTCGTGATTTACATCATAACCCGCTTCATGCATAATCACCAAACTAGCTTTTAAAACATACCTTGCGATCCCCACGAAGAGGTGATCATTAATCCGTGTTTATTCATGAATTTAGACCTTGATTTGCCCTTCAATTTGATGATCCTTCATGTTTAGGGTTTTGAGCTCTTATGGAGCTCCTGCTCTTCTAGAACACACGTACGTGTGTGTGTATTTGTGTGTGTTTTTCATAAATAATATTCAACTTTCATTTTACCCTATTTTAGTCCCTCAAGTTTGCCACTAAATAATATTGGCACAACTATCATCCTTTAATTACTTTTTACCATATTCCTAACTAGGTTAAATAACCTAGTCACTTATTTCTTGATGTACCATATCGTAACATTTAACGAATATAAAAATTCAGTTTTGGGGTGTAACAGCTAATGTCTCTTCCATGAGCAAATGGAATCGACGAAGTGAATCGAAAAACAAGAGAAAAACGGGTGAAACAGAGAAAAAACGGTGGGCGCCAATGAAGAAACACTAGATAAACGACCGGGATCGAAATATCTAGGGGGTTTGGATCTGCATAAAAGGGTTTGTTCTCTCTCGTTTGATTCGATTACGATTGGTCTTCTTCTCCGATAAAACTCTGCAAAAAAGAAGCACCGTTAGCCTCACCAAGGGGAGAAAAGGGTTCTCTCCTTGACCCGACTCCGGTGTGAGAATAAGTATGGGTTATGAAGAAGAAGATGTATTGAAGAAGTGTTTGTAACTTGAATTTCGTACCTGAATGGTTCTCATATTTATAGCCGAGAGTCTTTGGGCGGGAAAACCCGTTAATGAAATGTTAACGAAAGATGCTAACCCCGTAAGCGGTTACATTTCCTTCTGTTAATCTTCTCGATCCGACGTGAATGCACACGGATCGCTGTTCAGATCTATGGCTGGGGATTTGCCACGTGGAAAGTGACCAAGTGGAGGTTTCTCTCCAATTACATGCTATCATTGTGATTTCAGGGATGCCTGAGGTGGTGACACGTGTCCAGACGGTTATAACCGTCTTAGTGGTGCACGATTGAGTCTTTCTAGAAGTTTATTGCCACAATCCGGTGTGACTTCTTTATCGTGTGGCATCAATTAGGTAAATAATATCCAAGTCTGGACATTAAGCGGGGATGTTTATTTTAGGATTTTTATCCTTTGTTTTATGGAGGAAAGCGCAAGGCTCTATGGCGCGCAAGTGTTGCCTGCTTTGCTTGTCTCTTTTTCCTTTTTGTGGAACCAGTGCGCGGCCGCGCAAGGCAAAAAGGCTGAAAGGCGAGGTTGTGGTATGGTCCCAAGCACTTATTATGAGGTTTTTGGGACCTTACCCCTTCATTATGGTTTCAATTTTTTTTTTGTCATTTTCATCCAAAAGCAAAATCTAGTCAGATTTTTCAGTTAACATTCAGCGTTTTTTTTTTCTACCATTTTAATGAAAGGCAAAATGGTTAGATTTTTTTAATATGTTATACTAAAAATAGACGATGTTAACTCAAAATTCTTACCAGATTTTGATTTTGGATGAAAATGACAATAAAATTGAAACCACATGAACCCAGATTCAAAAGTTTTGAATTTTGAATTAAAGTGGCAAAAGTGACAAAAACTCATAAGACCATTTTGACAGTTTACTCTAAAAATAGATTGGAAATTACAAGCGTAGCTTAAGAAAAAATGGATAATTGTAAAAACAAAATAAATTTGTTTTATTAAATACTTAAACGGCTTTACAAGTCAACATGAACCTAACTTGTTTTTTAAACGGATCAAACCGAACATCTCCTGTTTTATAAAATAGGTTGTATTAGTCAACCCAAATCCCTTCTTTTTCGTGTCATATCAAGAATTGCCCCGTCTAATAATGAATCATGGTTATGTCTCGATGCATGGGAGGTGTTTGATGAAATGTGAGTGAAAATTTGGTTGTTACGGAGTTTCAATCAGGGACGTAGCTTTCAAGGGGCCGGGTGGTGGGGGGCCACCCGAACTTTTTGCTCGGTAGTGTTACGTATGTACGTTTCGTATAGAATTTTTAGGTATGTATGTTTTTGACCCCCCGGTTTTATAAAAAAGAAATTTACCTATATAGAATTTTTAAATTCGGTGACGTCCAACCCATTGGCAGAAATTTCAAGCTTCGCCACTGGTTTCACTTACATCTAGCCGATATAGCTTTTAAATATATCCATCCAAAACCAAGGTTTTCATCAATTTACTCCACTTTCCTTTTCACACATCTATGACTCTGAAAGCTTCCTAAGGAGTAAGGACCATCAACATTCATCAATATTCTCAAGTATTGTCCTTTTCAATTTTGCAATCATAACTTTTTAGATATTTACATGGACACCATGCCCACCAAATTATTAATACAACATCATCATCATTGCCTCTAAAACAGTTGGTCATTTAAGAATTTTTTTTTATTGAAACCAAATATCGGCAATATCATTCCACACGAAAAAGGGCAATTACAAAGCAATGGCAGGTAGTCGGGCAACAAGTTGCGCCGCCACCCCCTTTTGAATAGAAAAACCAATTCTACTAAATACAAAGTTTGAAACCTTTAGCGACGAACAATGAATACCTTTTTATAAATTGGCAAGAATTTTATAACCTACAAATCCACCTGTTAAAACGTGTTTTAAATATGTTTTAAGTGGTTTATACACCATATTCACCTACCTCATCTTAAGGTGTGGGTTTATGATCTTATGACACAGGTAATAAACATAAGATGGAATTTGAAGTGGTATTAATCTCCAAATGAGATTTTGAAAGATTTATTTTTTGAAAATTCGGTCCAAACCCATAACTGCTCGATTCAAATGGAGGCGGTTCAAAAGTATTCAATTGGACCGGCGAAGGATGGCCAAAGAATTCTAACTTGGTGTTAGAAACTAAAACACTTGGAACGGGTATGAGATTAGTTTATTTTTCCAGAGATATAGTATTAGACGATACCTTGTTGGGATTGAACCCTATCAAAGGAACAGATAATTAAAGCCAAAACTGGATCAGAGCAGTGGATCCAGAATAAGCAGATGTTACATACAAGTCTCTCCCCTTGAAAGTGGTTTCAACATCTGCTGACCTCCTATCTACTGATCGTGCAAACTGCTGACCTACAAACTGCTGATCAAGTAAAGGCCTGATGAAAGACTAAAGCTCTGCTGTTCAATCTACTGCCTTGAGTCAAGCACTGCTGATCCGAACAAGTACTGCTGGGTTCACAGCAGTGGAAGGATGCAGCAGTTGTTTAGATGTCTTTTATGTAATGAAATGTAATAGCAGTAGTTTAGCATAACAGAGGTTTGTATAGATCAGAGGTTAGAGTTTGTTAGGAGGTTAGATGTCACTTTCATGGTGACGTCAGCTTAGATGCTCAGTGGTTTGCTAGTGCCTATAAATAGAACCGTGTTCTGTACTATTCTATTAGCTCTTTGCAAAATTGTTTTCCTGCACGAACAAACACTGAGCTCAGGCTAAGGGGGAGTTTGCATTCAATCATCGCATTGTAATCGTTATTGAAATAAATTCAATCCTTCGGTTCTTTGTGGAAAATGTTTTGATTAAAGCAATTCTCTCGTTTGATTGTGTGTAAAGTTTGTTTCCATCTTAATTCCGCTGCACAACTCATCCATCTTCATCTTAATTCAAACGTGAAAACACAATCAAAACCAAACTCAGATCCTAACAATTGGTATCAGAGCTTGGACAGTCAAATTTGATTTAACAATCATTTTGACATAAATAGTTCAGCTCATAATCGTTGATACTGATAGTTTGTTCGTTTGTGTTGAAAAACAGAGCAAGGTTTAATCACCATTAAAGTTGATTAATCAGTGCCTGCAAAACAACTAGGATGACGTCACAATCACAAGATGATAAGAATAACATTGGCTCGCTTTTTAAACCACCCATGCTTAAGCGTAATGAATACAACATCTGGGAGAGAAGGATGGGTCACATCCTTGCTCAACAGAACACTGGATGTTGGAGGTCTGTTATTTTTGGTCCCCATGTTCCTATGGTGCCAAGTGCTGAGGATGCAAAGAAGTTCATTCCTAAACCAACTGAAAACTATACTGAAACTGATTTTCAAAAGTTCGAACTCGATGCTAAAGCATTTAGCATCATAGCATCCGCATTACCCAATGAGATCTATGCTGGACTGTTACATTGTAACAGTGCCAAAGAGCTATGGGATGCACTGAAGGAACAGTTTGGGGGAACAGAAGAAGTCATTGAAAACAATAGGGAAATTCTGAATCAGCAGTATGAAACATTTTGTCACATCAAGGGTGAATCACTGACTCAGCAATTTGAGCGATTCAGTTGTCTCATTAGTGAACTAAGGCTCGTTAAAGTAATATTTCCAAATTCAACTCAAAATAGCAGGTTCCTTAGTTCACTACCAGAAAAATGGGATACCATAGCTTTTGTCACTAGAAACTCTGCTGAGTTCAAAGATCTGACCCTGACCCAACTTCATGGTAGACTCCTGACTTATGAAAGGGAGTTAAACCAGAAAAAGAAGTTGCAAGAGTCTGGCAAAGTTGCTGATGATTATTCATTCGGTAGCACAACTTTTTTTGGTCAGGAAGAATCTGGTAGCAGTGGTAAGGATCAGGGTTATGATCACTTCATTGATATAACTGCTGGTGGAAATTTTAACAACCCTGATCCTCACTCTGCAAATTATGCTTTTACTGCAAATTGTGAAAACCAGATGTTAGATAATTTGTGCTTTGAACTCAATGATTTGCAACACTTTGATCCCACTGACTTAGAAGAGATGGACATTTTGCATCAATTGGCTTTGCTTAGTGTAAGAACAAGCAAATTCTACAAAAGAACAGGGAGAAAATTCCCAGGGTTACATGGGAATTTAAGGGTGGGGTTGGATAAATCTAAAATCAAGTGTTACAAGTGCAATAGGCTAGGTCATTTTGCTAGGGAATGCAGGAGTCAAACTACTGGTCCTATAATTACTCATCCCAGCTCAAACCCTAGACCACAAAATCAAAGCACTGTTCACTATACCCAATATACCCCTGCAGCCCATGTTAACACTGTTCACTATGCTGCAACCCCTGTGCCTGTGCATTATCTCCAAACCACTGTTCACAAATTCAGTATGTTCAAACCCCTGTCCCTCAGGCACAAGTGCAACTTGTTGCACCTCAAACAGCTGCTCCAACAGTGGAATAACCAGATCAGCAAAGCTTCTTCACTCAAGGCTTTGTTGACTGGAGCAGCATGCCTGATGAGCTTGGTGATGAAAATTTTGCACTCTATGCTTTTAATGAACCTTCTAATGATGAATTTTGTTTGATGGCATTAGAGTCAATACCAGAGGGGGTAGAAACTGAAGGTGAACATCTAAGTGATGAAACAGTGGACGAGGTGACTGAAGCAGTTGTTAATGCAATTGCTGGTGAACTGCTGCTGGGAGAAAATTCAGAAACCCTGATTGAACCACTGACAGATCCCTGGTCCAAAGAGGACAAAGAAGAAGAGGAAGAGAAGAGAGCAGGTGAGAAAGAATTAAGAGCTGATGATGAAGAAAATCATCAATGTGATTGTGCCATGATGGCTGCTGCCAAGGTATCACCTCAAGTTCTTGAAAAACTGTGTTCAGACAATTGCATTATTGCTTTTTCTAACATCAAAGAGGTAAATGAAAACGTTAGGGATAAAATCTTAACTGATGAAGTCAAATTTGAAAGGTCTTTAAAAGAACTTAAAAACAAATTGACTGAAAAAGAGAAAGAGATCAGCAGTCTTAAAGAAGAGCAGAGCATAACCAAAACTCAACTCCAAACTATGGTAGAAAAATACCATGTTTGCAAAAAGGAGTTGGAGTCCACTCAGATCACCTGTGAAAAATGGGTGGAATCATGCAAAGGGTATGAGGTTATGCTTGAAAAACAGATTAAAAGCAATGTGAAATTTGGTGTTGGTTATAGAAAACATGATGATGAAAACACTGCTTTTGAAAAATCTGTTCAAACCACTGATGTAACCACTGAGTTCATCCCCACAAAAAAGAATGGCCAAGAAGTGAAAATCACTGATAAACTTGGTAACAAAATCACACTTGACAGACCAATGGGATCCTCTACTTTTGAGGAGATTGAGAAATACCAATTTAAACCCACATGGTCTGATGAGTGTGACATTCTTGAAAATTTCAAGCCCATGGATTTTACAAGCACTGACGGTGTTAAAGCTCCAAAAGCAAAAGTCATCCCTCTTAAGGACATCCCAACAGAGGTTAAAAACTCTGTTGCAAAGGAGTCTGAGAAGAGAAAGAAGAGAGAAAAGATCAATAACTTGTTTTGTGAATTTTGTGAGAAAAGAAATCATCTAACAAAAGACTGTTTTCATTTAAAAGCATACAATCTAAACAAAACAAGTGTCATTGTTCCTGCTGAAAGCTGCATCGTCTGTGGTAAAACAAACCACAAAACTCAAGCATGTGTGTATCTCAAAAACTTTGATGTGAAAAGGAATGAATACACTGCTAAAACATCCTTGAGTTCATCAACATCATCTGTCAAATTCACCAAGAACCAACCACTGTTTGTGCCAGTTCAAACAGCTGTCACAAAATAGCTGAACCAAACATCTATCAAAAGAGATGTCACACCCCCAAAATCCAGAGGCGGAGTATCACCGCTTGGAGGCGTGACTGACCAGGATCCAGCCACCAATCATATTGAACAAGCATGTAAGTGATTATAAAATCCAACCAATACAATTGGTGTCCAAACAAAAACATAGTTTAAGTTGCAAGCGGAAGCATAACGATTAAAACCAAAACAAAATATAAGTGATTATGGTTTCAATGTTTAACATGGCACGCAAATGTCCATGTCCCACAACGACTCTTCCCCATGCAAGCTCCAACTTAGTACCTATTGACCTGCAAAGCATGTAGTAACGAGTCAACAACAAAGTTGAGCGAGTTCACAGTTGGGTGTTTGTTTTAAGTTGTTCCAAAAACATAGTTTCCTTTAACTGGCATCCTTGCCGTGGGGGTTACCCCAAAGTTGAAAACGTGTTTTGTTTAATCCCGTTCACTCTGGCAATCCAGCCGTGGGGGCTACCCCATGTTTAATTATCTGGCTCTCTGGCCGTGGGGGCTACCCCATGTATATACTACTAGACTCGTTACCATATCGACCGCTGACTGTAGTCATGTTTATGTGCCCTTAGCTGTCAATGTCTATCATCATTGACGTGCCCAGATCCATTAGTTCACGCCCGTCCTCTGCGGCACGGTGTGAGGCTTGTCAGACCTAAATAGCGCTATCTAACTAATGACCCGCTCGCCATTGGCCCGACGATTAAGTCGATATAAAAAGGAGGGACTTCGTGATAGAGTTTTGGTCTAGTGAAGTTTAAACTGTCCAAGAGGACGAGGAATTATATTCCTTAACCCGTACTGTCCTACCCAAGGAGGACGAGGAAATTCCTGTTCCTTAACCCATTCCCAACCCCTGGGAATCCCATGCTTTGTAGAAAGTGTGAACTCACCTTAGGTTAGCTCGGCAGATAAACAAAAGGTCAATCGAGCTGCTAGAGGTCAACCACGTCCTAACATGGTTACCATACAAGTCAGGTCTAGGTTCAAGAAGTGCACATATGTTTACACATAAGCTAACAGGTTACGAACACGTATTGATCATGGCAAACACATATCATCACATTTAATAGACATAACATATCCGAACTTGTGCGATCAATAGATTGGGCTCACACAAGTTTAACAACCTTGTGCGAGTCACCCATTGAAACCCAATAGTACCCGGCCCATTAACTAGAAAGCCCAACACATCCATATACATATACACGGCCCAAATTAATAAACAGATAATCTATCTTGTGCGATCCATACATCTTGTGGGATTCGGAACATCTTGTGCGACTGGGAACATCTTGTGCGACTGGACTTGGGCTTTGAGGCCCAACAGTAATGTAATTCATGTGAGGCCCAAGCCTTGTGCGATCGACACTATCTTGTGCGATCCACAAGTCTTGTGCGATCACGCATAATAAAACAGTACTATATGCTTTATGTGTTTGTACCCCGTCTTGTGCGATGCACTTGTGCGATCAGATCAGGTCTTGTGTGACCTGATCTTGTGCGACCGAGAAACTTGTGCGATTGGTTGTTTAATATCCGAAATCATGGCAATCAGTTATATTGTTTCCATTTATGTAGATAATCAATCAACAACTAACAGTTTCCATTCATTCAAATAAATCGATCAAACAAGGGTTTTAACATTAATTCTTATGAACCCTAAACAAAATCGACACATGAACAATAATCACAACACTTAATCATAATAACAGATTCATGTTCTAGATCACTATCATGCATATCATCATAACAATCCAACACATTATCCACCTATATTCTTCTAACAGCCGATTAACATGAAATCGATTCTAGATTATCAACAACAACATCATATGATTAACAATTCCATATTGATCTAAGATGCTATACATGTGAGTCGATTTACACAAACTAAAACTCAACAACTTTCATCATATTCAATCACAAGATATCACTAAATCATTATGTAAAACATAAGCCGAATATCATTCAATCATGCAAATCAAAAGTATTACACTAACCAGTTAAGAAAGTATAACGAGGATGATCCGAACAATAAGATCTTCGATTGAGAGAGGATGTGTTGCCGTCGGCTTCAAAGAGGAGAGGAGTAGGGTTTGTGTGTGCTAAGAGATTTTGCAACAAATGAGAAGTGTTAACCTCCTCATGAGGTTATGCGTGTGTGAGGTAGGCCGAACCCATCATGGGCTGCCCATGTGTTCCGAGTGGGGAGTGGGCCGAGAATAGTCAAGGACCAAAGCCCAAAGCTTGTGCGGTGCCAAGTGTTGTGCGGTTGGGTTGTTGTTGTGCGACTCGGGTCATACATTTATATACATACACACATTCACATATTACAACATAACATTCCATTAATCAACCAAGTTCATATAATCACATAGGATCCACATACGTTACATTAACACAAAGATAGGTTATGAAATACGAGTTGTCACATTATTCCCAAGTTGAAAGAAATTTCGTCCCGAAATTTGGTACGTACTCACTGAGGAAGCTAGTTAAGTTGCATGGTTTTCCTGGGGTGTCACATCCTCCCCCCGTTGATCTGGAATTTCACCCTGAAATTCCGCAGTAGTTTCAGCCTCAGTAGTGGTTGTACTGTTTGCGAACAATTGGGGATACTTTTGTTTCATTTGATCTTTGCGTTCCCAGGTGAACTCTGGGCCACGACGGGAGTTCCAACGAACTCGAACGAGAGGAATTCTAGTCGCTTGAGGACCTTAACGTCTCGGTCCGTGATTTCAATTGGTTCCTTGACAAATCGCAACTGCTCGTCGATAGTGAGCTCCTTCAAAGGAACTATGAGGGTCTCATCTGACAGACACTTCTTCAAATTCGACACGTGGAAAACGTTGTGAACTCCACTGAGTTCTGCTGGTAGGTTCAGCTTGTAGGCCACCCTGCCTATGTTCTCTATGATTTCAAATGGTCCAACATATCGTGGGTTAAGTTTGCCTCGTTTGCCAAAACAAACAACACCCTTCCAGGGTGAGACTTTGAGTAGCACTCGATCCCCAACCTGGAACTCGAGTGGTTTCCTGCCCTTATCAGCGTAGCTTTTCTGACGGTCACGAGCTGCCGCCATTCGTTTTCGTATTTGAGCAATCCTTTCTGTTGTGTCTACCACAAGTTCTGGGCCAGTGATCTGACTATCCCCCACCTCTGCCCAACAAAGAGGTGATCGGCATTTACGCCCGTACAATGCCTCAAATGGAGCGGCCTGAATGCTGGTGTGGTAACTGTTGTTATACGAGAACTCCACTAATGGGAGATGCTTTTCCCAACCATTACCAAAGTCGATAACACATGCACGAAGCATGTCTTCAAGTGTCTGGATGGTGCGTTCAGACTGCCCATCCGTTTGCGAGTGATAAGTTGTGCTCATATCTAAACGTGAGCCAAAGGACTTGTGCATTGCTTGCCACAGTTCAGAAGTAAAACGTGCATCACGATCAGAGATAATGGAGGTGGGCACCCCGTGCCTCGAGACAACTTCCTTAAGATATACGTCTGCTAGAGTGGATAACTTATCCGTTTCCTTGATAGCCAAGAAGTGTGCAGACTTTGTGAGTCGATCCACGATCACCCAAATAGTATCATTTCCACGTTGAGATCTAGGCAGGCCAGTAACGAAGTCCATGGAAATTTGCTCCCATTTCCATTGTGGTATCTCTGGTTGTTGGAGTAGGCCCGATGGTTTTTGATATTCAGTCTTGACTCTCACACAAGTCAAACACTTGCTGACGTAAGTTGCTATGTGGGCTTTCATGCTAGGCCACCAATACGTAGTTTTCAGGTCATGGTACATCTTATCCGAACCAGGATGTACTCAGTAACAAGACTTGTGTGCCTCATCCATCACAAGCTCTCGTAGGTTGCCATAGAGTGGGACCTAAATGCGTCCTGTTACATAGTATGCGCCGTCTTCCTTTTGTTCTAACCTTTGCCTTGAGCTGCGTAGGGCTTCAGCCCTGACGTTTTCTGGTTTCAATGCTTCTACTTGAGCATCTCGTATCTGGGAAGGAAGACTAGACTGGATGGTAAGTTGTAATGCTCGCACGCGCTTAGGCGTAGTATCCTTTCGACTGAGGGCGTCAGCCACAACATTGACTTTGCCGGGATGGTACTTGATCGCGCATTCGTAATCATTCAGTAGCTCGACCCATCGACGTTGTCGCATGTTCAACTCCTTCTGCTTGAAGATATGCTCGAGACTCCTGTGATTGGTGTAAATGGTGCACCTGGTACTGTACAGGTAATGTCTCCATATCTTGAGTGCGAAAACGACAGCTCCCAGCTCCAAATCGTGTGTAGTGTAGTTCCTTTCGTGAATCTTAAGTTGATGTGAGGCATAAGCAATGACCTTGTCACGTTGCATCAGCACACATCCAAGTCCGTGAATGGATGCGTCGCAATAAACCACAAAATCTTCTGTGCCTCCAGGCAATGAGAGGATAGGGGCGCTACAAAGTCTATCCTTTAAGTGTTGAAACGCAGTTTCCTGTGCATCACCCCAACGATAGGCGACACCTTTCTGAGTTAGTGAGGTGAGAGGTTGTGCAATCTTGGAGAAATCCTTGATAAACCTTCTATAATAGCCCGCCAAACCCAAGAATTGGCGGATTTCCGTTGGAGTTTTAGGTGCAGGCCAGTCCTTGATCAAGTCTACCTTGGAGGGATCAACATGAATCCCATCCTTGTTTACCACGTGGCCTAGGAAATGGACCTCACGAAGCCAGAAGTCGCATTTCGAGAACTTAGCATAAAGCTGCTCTGTTCGAAGGAGTTCCAAAATAAGTCGTAGATGCTGCTCGTGTTCCTCCTGGCTCTTAGAATAGATCAGGATGTCGTCGATGAAAACAATGACGAACTTATCCAGGTAAGGTTTGCACACTCTGTTCGTAAGGTCCATGAAAACCGCAGGTGCGTTCGTCAGCCCGAAAGGCATGTCCAGAAACTCGTAGTGTCCATAACGAGTTCTAAAGACTGTTTTGGAGACGTCCTCTTCTCGGACTCTCAGCTGGTGATATCCCAATCTCAGATCAATCTTCGAGTAGTAGCTCGACCCTTGCAACTGGTTGAATAGGTCATCAATGCGTGGAAGAGGATAACGATTCTTCACCGTCACCTTGTTGAGCTCGCGATATTCGATACACATTCTGAAAGTACCGTCTTTCTTCTTCACAAATAGCACTGGAGCTCCCCATGGCGAAGAACTAGGACGAATAAAACCCTTATTCAAAAGCTCTTGTAGTTGCGTGGACAGTTCTTCCAATTCTGATGGAGCTAGGCGATAAGGTGCACGAGCTATAGGCGCTGCTCGATTTGAAACTCGACTTGACGATGAGGCGGAAGGCCAGGCAATTCCTCAGGAAATACCTCAGGAAAGTCACGTACGATCGGAAAATCTTCTATCTTCTTTTCTTTCTTCGAGGTGTCAGTAACGAGAGCCAAAATAGCAGTATGACCCTTTCGCAAACACTTCTGGGCCTTAAGGAAAGAGATGATGCTCACAACAGCACCATTCTTGTCTCCACGAATCATAAGAGGTTCACTACCAGAACGAGGAATACGGATGATCTTCTCATTGCAGAGAATCTCTGCTTGGTGTTGGGATAACCAATCCATCCCAATGACTACATCAAAACTACCCAGAACGATAGGAAGGAGGTCGATAGAGAAGGTGTGACCAGCAAGAACAAGATCACAACCCTTGACTACGTGTGTGACCTCTAAACTTTTACCATTAGCTAACTCTACAGTGTGCTTGGTGTTCACTAGTGTTGGGGTACGCTTAAGCATTTGACTAACTTTTAAGGACACGTAGCTAGTATCAGCACCCGAATCAAATAAAACTGTAACATAAAAGTCGTCCAGTAGGAACTTACCAGTCACAACGTTGGGATCGTTCCTTGCTTCACCTTGGCCAATAACGAACACACGACCCCTTGCACCATTGCCGTTGTTACCCCCGTTGTTTCCATTCCCCTGGTTGTTGTTATTGTTGTTGTTGTTCTGGTTCCAGTTCAGTTGGGGACAATCTCTCTTGATGTGGTCTTCAGCTCCACACTGAAAGCACCCTTTGTTGATACCTTGCTGCTGCTACTGGCGTTGATTCTGTGGGGCTTGTGGTTGACGATTCTGAATTGCGGGGTATAAACTTCTGCAATCCTTTGCGGCGTGGCCTAGCTTGTTGCACCGATGACAGTTACTCCTGGTGCATGGCCCGCTGTGGTGTAGGTTACAGCGATTACATTTGGGGTGAACTCCCCTGTACCCTCCTTGGCTTTGACTACCAGATGATTGCTGACTAGGGCTCTTGTAGTCGTCAGTCCTTCTCTGCTGGGACTAAGGCTGAACAGAAGTTGAACCTTTGCTTGAAGTTCCATCCCACTTACGCTTGTTGTTGCTGGGAGTATCAGAAGTAGCTGTAGCACTAATACGCTTTGGTAACCTGTTCTGCTCCACCGCCTGATCGGTGAGACGATGAGCCAACTTGATGATCTGTTGAATGGTGCCAAGATTTGCTGAGGTTACGTGACTTTGAATCTCTGGCACTAAACCCTTGAGATACAGTTCGATACGTTTGATGGGAGGGTCTACCATAGTAGGACACAGAATAGCCAACTCGTTCGATCTTTTGGTGTATGCCTCAATTTCCGACCCCGTCATCTTCAAGTTGTAAAACTCTACCTCCAGTTTATGAATGTCATCACGGCTACAGTATTCTTCTTTGATCAATTCCTTAAAATCGTTCCAGGGGGTGGCGTTAGCAGCAACTAACCCCAGCATTTGGACCTGAGCATTCCACCACGTGAGCGCTATACCCTCAAGAGTACCAGTAGCATATTTCACCCTGCGAGCCTCAGGGCATTCACACATCTCAAAGATGGATTCGAGCTTCTCAAACCAGTGGAGGAGACCGACAGCTCCTTCAGTACCACTGAAGGTACCAGGTCGACAATCCATAAAGGTCTTGAAAGTGCACACAGGAGGCTGTGCAGGTTGACCTGTCGTGAGAGTAAGAAAGGACAAAGTTTAACACAAAGGTTGGTTCACGAGAGTAGGATCTAGGGATCCTAGAGTGAGTTTCGACTGCAGGATATACTTCCTGCTTGGGCGGCTGCAAGTGCCGCAGCAACTTGTTGGTTAATCAGAGCCATCAACTGGGCTTGAGTCATGTTAACGCGTCCACTCATGATCTTCATATCAAAGGAAAACATGAGTGAGAGAGGTTCGTGAAAGTGCGATGACGGAAGAGAGTAAGCACACATGTGTTTTCAAACTATCGTTGCTACGTTTATCTAAGCATACCATAAGCAAAGTTCTATGTAATCTAGCAAGTAGGCAATAAAACATAAACCGTATCACCTAGAATGTCGAGTCTTGCACGTGGAGCGAAGCGTCGTTGTGGATCGTTGAGCACTGTACAGGTTATAGTCTGGTTTTAACAAAAACTTTTTCCCTTATTAAAACCAAGTTCTCTATAACCAATGGCTCTGACACCAATCTGTCACACCCCCAAAATCCACATGCGGAGTATCACCGCTTGGAGGCGTGACTGACCAGGATCCAGCCACCAATCATATTGAACAAGCATGTAAGTGATTATAAAATCTAACCAATACAATTGGTGTCCAAACAAAAACATAGTTTAAGTTGCAAGCGGAAGCATAACGATTAAAACCAAAACAAAATATAAGTGATTATGGTTTCAATGTTTAACATGGCACGCAAATGTCTATGTCCCACAACGACTCTTCCCCATGCAAGCTCCAGCTTAGTACCTATTGACCTGCAAAGCATGTAGTAACGAGTCAACAACAAAATTGAGCAAGTTCACAGTTGGGTGTTTGTTTTAAGTTGTTCCAAAAACATAGTTTCCTTTAACTGGCATCCTTGCCGTGGGGGTTACCCCAAAGTTGAAAACGTGTTTTGTTTAATCCCGTTCACTCTGGTAATCCAGCCGTGGGGGCTACCCCATGTTTAATTATCTGGCTCTCTGGCCGTGGGGGCTACCCCATGTATATACTACTAGACTCGTTACCATATCGACCGCTGACTGTAGTCATGTTTATGTGCCCTTAGCTGTCAATGTCTATCATCATTGACGTGCCCAGATCCATTAGTTCACACCCGCCCTCTGCGGCACGTTGTGAGGCTTGTCAGACCTAAATAGCGCTATCTAACTAATGACCCGCTCGCCATTGGCCCGGCGATTAAGTCGATATAAAAAGGAGGGACTTCGTGATAGAGTTTTGGTCTAGTGAAGTTTAAACTGTCCAAGAGGACGAGGAATTATATTCCTTAACCCGTACTGTCCTACCCAAGGAGGACGAGGAAATTCCTGTTCCTTAACCCATTCCCAACCCCTGGGAATCCCATGCTTTGTAGAAAGTGTGAACTCACCTTAGGTTAGCTCGGCAGATAAACAAAAGGTCAATCGAGCTGCTAGAGGTCAACCACGTCCTAACATGGTTACCATACAAGTCAGGTCTAGGTTCAAGAAGTGCACATATGTTTACACATAAGCTAACAGGTTACGAACACGTATTGATCATGGCAAACACATATCATCACATTTAATAGACATAACATATCCGAACTTGTGCGATCAATAGATTGGGCTCACACAAGTTTAACAACCTTGTGCGAGTCACCCATTGAAACCCAATAGTACCCGACCCATTAACTAGAAAGCCCAACACATCCATATACATATACACGGCCCAAATTAATAAACAGATAATCTATCTTGTGCGATCCATACATCTTGTGGGATTCGGAACATCTTGTGCGACTGGGAACATCTTGTGCGACTGGACTTGGGCTTTGAGGCCCAACAGTAATGTAATTCATGTGAGGCCCAAGCCTTGTGCGATCGACACTATCTTGTGCGATCCACAAGTCTTGTGCGATCACGCATAATAAAACAGTACTATATGCTTTATGTGTTTGTACCCCGTCTTGTGCGATGCACTTGTGAGATGCACTTGTGCGATGCACTTGTGCGATCAGATCAGGTCTTGTGTGACCTGATCTTGTGCGACCGAGAAACTTGTGCGATTGGTTGTTTAATATCCGAAATCATGGCAATCAGTTATATTGTTTCCATTTATGTAGATAATCAATCAACAACTAACAGTTTCCATTCATTCAAATAAATCGATCAAACAAGGGTTTTAACATTAATTCTTATGAACCCTAAACAAAATCAACACATGAACAATAATCACAACACTTAATCATAATAACAGATTCATGTTCTAGATCACTATCATGCATATCATCATAACAATCCAACACATTATCCACCTATACTCTTCTAACAGCCGATTAACATGAAATCGATTCTAGATTATCAACAACAACATCATATGATTAACAATTCCATATTGATCTAAGATGCTATACATGTGAGTCGATTTACACAAACTAAAACTCAACAACTTTCATCATATTCAATCACAAGATATCACTAAATCATTATGTAAAACATAAGCCGAATATCATTCAATCATGCAAATCAAAAGTATTACACTAACCAGTTAAGAAAGTATAACGAGGATGATCCGAACAATAAGATCTTCGATTGAGAGAGGATGTGTTGCCGTCGGCTTCAAAGAGGAGAGGAGTAGGGTTTGTGTGTGCTAAGAGATTTTGCAACAAATGAGAAGTGTTAACCTCCTCATGAGGTTATGCGTGTGTGAGGTAGGCCGAACCCATCATGGGCTGCCCATGTGTTCCGAGTGGGGAGTGGGCCGAGAGTAGTCAAGGACCAAAGCCCAAAGCTTGTGCGGTGCCAAGTGTTGTGCGGTTGGGTTGTTGTTGTGCGACTCGGGTCATACATTTATATACATACACACATTCACATATTACAACATAACATTCCATTAATCAACCAAGTTCATATAATCACATAGGATCCACATACGTTACATTAACACAAAGATAGGTTCTGAAATACGAGTTGTCACAAGAGATGTTCAGGTTACTGATGCACCCCTGCCAACCAGTTCAGAAGAGGTAAGGGACAACCATCTTACCAAAGGATTCCACACGTTTATGAGACCTGCAAAAGGCCCTCTAAACCTAAAGTGAATAGGCATCCTTTTGGTTATCAACAGGTGATTGGTCAAGACCCCCAGTAGTGGTTAGAAAGAAACAGTCCTAAAACTGTCCAAACCCCTGAACTAAGCACTGTCCATCAATCTGCATCCATCCCAGACACTGTTGAGACCATCCAAAGCCTTATTGGCTTTGGAAACCCTAATGAACTAATCCTTTTACTTCATCTGCAGGGAGCTTCTGCATGCTTAGATAGCCTTTGGTATGTTGATAGTGGAGGCTCCAGGCACATGACTGGATGTAAAGCCCTACTCAAAGATTTCAAATTTCATGGAGGGGGTGATATATCCTTTGGGAATAATAGTAAAGGGAAAGTTCTGGGGTCTGGTACAGTACAGTCTGGCAATGTAAAATTTGAAAATGTCAATCTGATAGACAGTCTGAAATTCAACCTCCTGAGTGTTTCACAAATGAGTGACAAGGGGTATGGGTCATTCTTCACAAAGGAGTGTTGTAGGATTGTTGGACCAGAAATGGTCAAAAAGATTGAAGCAATAATAAAAACTGGAAAAACAAAACTTGTTGCTCAAAGAAGTGGCAATGTTTATGTTGTTGATATGTCAAAAGAGTGTCCCAGATCTGATGCCTGTCTGTTCTCAGCTGCCTCTAACAAAGAGACAGAACTTTGGCACAGAAGACTGGGGCACACAAATCTCAAGACAATCACTGAAATTTCAAAAAATGGCCTTGTAAGGGGCATGCCACAAAAATTGTTTTCATGTCCTGAGCATTGTGTTTCTTGTTTAAAAGGAAAACAACATAAAAGCTCCTTTAAGTCCATTGAAGAGTCCAAAACAACCCAGTGTTTGCAAATGCTGCACATGGATTTGTTTGGCCCAGTTCAAGTCATGAGTCTCAAAAAGAAGAGATATTGTTTGGTTATTATTTATGACTTCTCTAGGTTTACATGGACTTTCTTTTTACACTCAAAAGATGAGACTGCAGGCATTTTGCAAGACTTTGTGACACAGGTTGAAAAGCAATTTGACCTTCCAGTAAAAGTCTTCAGGAGTGACAATGGCACAGAATTCAAAAATAAGGAGTTGGATGCCTTCTGTGTGAAGAAAGGGATTGTAAGGCAGTACAGCATCCCTAGAACACCAGAGCAAAATGGGGTAGTTGAAAGAAAGAACAGAACTTTGATTGAGGCTGCCAGAACCATGCTTGCTGATTTAGGTTTGCCATTAACTTTTTGGGTAGAGGCAGTAAACACTGCTTGCTATGTCCAAAACAGAGTTTTAATAAACCCCAGGCACAAAAAGACTGCTTATGAAATTCTGTATAAAATCAAACCACTGATCTCATACTTCAAGGTATTTGGCTGCCCATGCTTTATTTTGAACTTAAAAGATTCCATTTCAAAATTTGCAGCCAAAATTGACTGTGGTTATCATCTGGGATACTCAACCACTGCCAAGGCCTACAAAGTGTTTAATACACGGACCAAGGCAGTGGAGGAGACCTTGAATGTAAAGTTCAATGAACTTTCATCAATGAAACTCCCAGCAAATCCTGCAGATCTGTTTGATCTTGATAAATTCACTTTTGAAAATACTGCTGTCAAGACTAACAGTGCAGGTCCATCAGAGGATTCATCACCAGACTATGGGTATGAGATCATCATTCCTCAACAAAAGTCTGCCAAAATGGGAAGAGCAGCAGATGTTCAAAACAGCTGTCAAAGCTCAACCACTGCTACATCAACAGTTGTTGACCAAAGTAGCCCCTCAACCACTGCTTCCACATCAACAAACACTGCTGACAAAAGTCCCCAAACAGTGGATAAAAGTCAGCATGTGTCCACACCATTACCTCCTATTCCACCACCTTTTGAAGCCACTGCTGGATCATCAAAGTCACCAGCAGTGGTTAGCTCAGATGATACACATTTGCAGCCTTCACCAACAAATACCATCATTCCATACCAAGGAGATTTAATCTACTTGAGATCTCATCCACCTGATCAAATCATTGGCAACATCAATGAAGGGGTGCTCACAAGAAGCCAAACCCAAAACATTTGTCTTTTTGTTGGTTTTCTATCACTGCATCAGCCAGTCAAGTACCAAGAGGCACTGAAAGACAACAGCTGGGTAGAAGCCATGCAAGAAGAGCTCCAACAGTTCAAAAGACAACAAGTATGGGAACTTGTACCACTGCCTAAATATGTAAGTCCCATCGGCACAAAGTGGGTCTTCAAAAACAAAACTGATGAAAGGGGCATTGTTGTCAAGAATAAAGCCAGGCTTGTGGTTCAAGGTTACAGACAGGAAGAGGGGATTGATTATGATGAAACATTTGCCCCTGTAGCAAGATTGGAAGCTATAAGATTGTTCCTGGCCTTTGCTGTCAATCACAACATGAAGGTGTTTCAAATGGATATCAAAAGTGCTTTCCTCTATGGTACAATTCAAGAAGAGGTGTATGTTTGTCAACCTCCAGGTTTTGAGGATCCATTTTATCCAGATCATGTCTACAGGCTAAACAAAGCCTTGTATGGCCTGAAACAAGCACCTAGGGCTTGGTATGAAACTCTTTCCACCTTTCTACTCTCAAATGGTTTCAAAAGAGGTACCATTGATAAAACACTGTTTTTAAAATGGAGAGGGAAGGATTTAATGATTGTCCAAATTTATGTGGATGACATTATTTTTGGAAGCACATGTAATAAAATGTGTGAGGAGTTTAGGGAACTCATGACAGCTGAGTTTGAAATGAGTGCAATGGGTGAGCTGCAATGCTTTCTTGGTCTCCAAGTTCAGCAAATGCAAAATGGAACTTTCATTCATCAAAGCAAATATGCTAAAGAACTTTTGAATAAATTTGATATGAATGATTGTAAACCATGCAGCACACCCATGGCAACAAATAAGCTTGTCATGTCTGATGAAAAGGATGAGCTGATTGACCAAACACTTTATAGAAGCATGATTGGGTCTTTACTGTACCTAACTGCATCTAGACCAGACAACATGTTTGCAACATGTGTCTGTGCAAGAAGTCAATAAGCTCCCAGAAAATCAAACCTCATTGCTGTAAAAAGGATCTTCAGATACATAAAAGGTGCTCCCACACTTGGTATCTGGTATCCAGCTAATGGGAATATCAAGCTTTCAGGTTTCTCAGACAGTGACTTTGCTGGATGTAACACCACAAGGAAGTCCACTTCAGGAGGGTGCCAGTTTCTAGGTGATTGCTTAGTCTCTTGGCAAAGCAAAAAGCAAGCAGCTGTTTCAACATCCACTGCTGAAGCTGAATACATTGCTGCTGCAAGCTGTATAGCCCAACTCCTGTGGCTTCAAAATCAGTTGCTGGATTTTGGTATCACTGCCTTAAAGAAACCACTCATGTTGGATAGCCAGGCAGCAGAAAATATCATCAAAAATCCAGTTTCTCATTCAACCACCAAACACATCGACATCAAACATCACTTTGTGAGGGATTGCTATGAAAAAGGTTTGATTTCTCTGCATCATGTTCCAACTAAAGACCAGCTGGCAGATGTGCTCACAAAATCATTAGATACAGCCACCTTTGAAAGTTTGGTCTCTAGGATTGGCATGCTAAACATGGAATAACAAGCAAAATCTTGTTTTTCTATGAATAAAAGCATTAAAATGTTTTCAGAAAATCAAAAATCCATCCTTAAAAATAGCTAAAAATGAAGTTTTCATTAAAATCCTTAAAAGTCTGCCATAACCACTGATTGTTCAAAAGTCTGCTCTACTTCAAAGTCTGCCCACTGCTGAAAGTCAACCCCTGTTCTCCCATTTCCTTGATAAACACTGTTGTTCAAAAGCAGTGTCTTATCCACTGATATGCTATCCACTGATAGTGAAAATCATCCACTGCTTCCATTTGTTACCGTTTTAACCACTGCTTTCATCAGTAACTTTCATAAAAGTACTGTCCTTCATTTCATCAGGGGTTGGCATGTGGGCCGTACATAGTGGTCAGTACTTTTGTAACCGCTGCCACGTCAGCTTTCTCTTTGTTCTCTATAAAACCCCCACTTCACACCAAAACAGGGTTTTACTGTCGAATTGAATTCTCAAAAATTCTCTTCTCAAAGCAGTTTTTCTTCAAATTCTTCACTGTCTTCTTCGATCATCATCTTCAAAATGACAAAATCGAAATCATCTGCAAAACCCACTCCCAAATCATCTTCGAAAGAAGCCTCTCAAAAGGCTAAACCCACTGAAATTCCACACAAACCATCTCACAATCTTCTGGGTCTCCTCACAAAACCCGGCACTACAGACGCTTTCGATTCCATCCTTGCTACCATATCTGCATCAAAGTACAAAACTTTGTTAACAGCAGATGCACCAATTTACTTGACAACCCAAAGAGAGTTTTGGAAGAATGCAACCCTTGAAAAACAAGGAGACGCTGTAATAGTCATAAACTCTTCTATAAAGGGTAAAGCCGTCAAGATTACACCACAATCAATTTCAGAGGTCTTTCAACTCGATGATCAGGAAGGTACAATTTCTTTTCCCAAAAACGAGTTAAAAAATGATTTTCTGGAAAGAGGGTATAATGCAGAAGTAAAAAAGGACACCTTACAAAAAGGTTACTTCCCTTCTGCAACAAGATTTTTATTTCATACCCTCCTAATGTGTGTTTCAAACAAAACCACTGCTTTTAATGAAATACCATTAAAAATTCAAAATCTGGGATATGCTATTCTTCAAGGAGAAAATTTTAATTATTCTCGGGAAATTTTTAATGATTTGGTTAAAAATGTTGAAACAAAGGCATTCTTACTGTTTCCAAGATTTCTGAGTTATTATTTTGAAAAGAAACTTGGTAAGAATGATCCTTCTGCAATAAAACAAGGTGAATCTCTTCAAATGCACAGCTTAACTGCTGAAACTTTTACAAGAATGTCAACACCTTGCAAAACATAAGCAGAGGTGCCTGAGCAGAATTTAGCAGCTACCACTGCTCCTCAGGTATCTGCTGCTGAGCCCACTGCTCAAGGTGATCAAAGTAGCAAAACAACTGCTTTGAAACCCACACCTACAATCACCAAAAAGCCAACAAAAAGAAAAACTCAAAACCCCCCCAAACCCATCAAAAAGGCAACTCTGGAGGATGAGATACCAGAGCAACTGCCTGTGATAAAACAAAAGTCACAAGAAACCACTGCTGCTTCTTCCTCACAGCAGTTGGTACAAATATCTCAACCCATAACCGAAACTCCTCCTGTTTCTTCTAAAAAAGAACAGGTTGTACACATAGGGACTCCACAATATGATGCTCTAGAATCACTCGTTTCCATCATCCACAGCCCAATGCCCGGGGCAAATTCTCTTCTAACCCCAAACCTCACATTCACAATTCCTCCACCAACAAGACTTTTGTTGGAAGCAATTGATTTGAACCAGGCACAAACCAGTCCTTCTCAATCACCTATCAATGAGAACATGCCTCAACAAATGAATGGGTCTGATGTATCAATCTTTGCTAACCCACCAACACAACCTGAGGAGGTTACACCCCTTGAGTTACAAGTAACTCTTGGTGGTAATCCAAGTGAAGCAGCCACTACAACTGTTAAACCCACTGGTTTACATTTGGACAGTGGTTACATTAATAAGACTTCCTTGGAGGCAATTCCTTCCATAGAACCTCTGACAACTACCAGTGGATTCTTTTTTACCACTGGCAATATCAAAAGATTGTCAAGTGTTGAAGGAAGAAGACCCCAGTACCAAGAAAAAGGGGCATCAGTGGTTAATGTTTGGAGTACACTCCCTACCTCAACCACTGATAAAACCACTGCTGGTGGGAAATCAGATGATCCCATTAAATTGGGTGATGGTTTAAAATATCTGGATTTGACGGAACGAGTTGACAAACTGGATACAGATGTTGCAGATATCAAAGACATGCTACAACAGTTGTTGACAGTACAAAAGATGCAATCCACTACTGCTCCACCTCAAGCACCTGCTCCACCACAAGCACCTGCTACAAATGAGCTCTGGAATCTATTTCAACCTTTTCTCCAACAACAAAAACAAATGGCTGATCAGCAACATGAAATACATGTACAAAAGCTGAGAAACATCATGGAGTCTAGGTTCAAGAACACACAAGCAGACATCAAGGCTCTCAAGGCCCATTTATTGACAACCACTGGTACTGCTCCTCCAACTGTTCTTTTCATTGATCAATTACCCCTAGATAATGCCAAAAAGGGGGAGAAAATTAAAGAGTGGAAGAAGAAGGGAGTAGATGATGGTCTTTACATAGAACCAGAAATGGAGAATATGACCAAGCAGATACCTTTGCCAGATGGTAGCAAAAAGGTTGATGTTACCCAAAATGCACTTGATGAAGCTATAGCAAGTGTAAAAAGGGACAGAGCGGCAAAGGATATGTCAAGGTGGAACAAGGAGAAAAGAGCTTACATGAAGCTGAATGCGCACGGTTGTTCTGGGCTGAAGGATGTTCAAAATCCTGAGCTAAAAAGAAATCCCACTAGAAAAGTGAGGGAACCCAAGTCCACACCATCCAGACTTAAAAAGCATACTCCTAAACCATCATCCAAAAGCCCCCAACATCAAACCTCTACCCAAACAGTTGTTGTAACTCCTGCTGTATCAACTACTGCTGGTACTTCAGAGGTTTCAACATCTGTTATTACTTCAACACACACCACTTCAACACACACCACAACCACTACTTTACCACCACCACCAAAAACTACATCACCACTATCGCCTCCTGCCAAAAAGCAGAAGACAGCAGATGTTACAACATCTGCTGTAATGACAACAGTGGTTGAAGCACCAGTTGTTTCAACAGCTGTTAGTCAATCACAAACCACTGCCACTCAAACTACCACCACTGTTCCACCCAAAGCATCATTAGTCCCTCCTCAAACAAAAAGGATAAGGCTAATCTTGAAAGATGATGACACTTCACCACCACCAACATCTTCAAAATTTTTGTCACTTGTTACAATACCCAAGCCTGTTCCTCTCTCATCAGCACAAGTTCAACAGCCCTTAGCTCCTGCAGGTGTTCAATTTCCTCTTGAACTTATAGCAGTCAGAGAAGAAATCAAATCTTTCTACTATGAGGATGACCCTGATAATAGGAAATTGCCATCTGTTGAAGGATATCCCAGGCCTAACAATATTGAAGAATATTTGAAAATCAAGGCTAAGCAAGCAGAGGATATTTAAAAAAGAAATACACATGGGAAATCTGATAGAGAAATTCAGCAGAATTATCAATACTTGCTCACACAAGTCAGATCTTTAGAGCAGTTTGCAAAAAATGTTTGTCAGCAAATCTCAGAGAGAGCAGATGAAACTCTGAGAAAAGACTACATTGAAAGCATTATGGCAACCAAGAAGTACAAGGGAGAGAAGCACATGTATAAGGAGTGGACCATCCCTGAGCTTGTGCAAGAAGCAGCCAGGATTCAAGAAATGATAAAGAATAAGGTCAAACACACTCCTCCAGAATGGTCAAAGTACAAAAAGAATGTGCCTGAAAAATCACTTGAGCTGAAGAGAATGAAAGAGGAGTTAGTTGCTGCTGATTATGGGTCTAAACATCAAGTGGCAAGATGGAAAGAAGATGTAGTCAGGGCCACTTACAAAAGGCTGGAGGAACTAAGAAAGAAAGATCCCACGGTTCCTCAAAAACCTGACTATCCTGAGGCAGAGGTTTCAAAGAGACCATCAAAGCTGCAAGTCAGGAGAGCCACTGCTCCAGCTGGTGCAGCCATCTTTAAAAGAAGGCCACAAAAATGGTTGGATACTGAAACAGTGGCAGAGCTAATGGCAAGAGATGAGATTGTAAAAGAAGGTATTAAAGAAATGATAGCTGATACTCTTGGCCTGAATCAACCTGCAAATACTGCTCAAACAGTTATGAATAGGCCTGCATCTCCTAACACCTCTTCCAATAAAAATCTCCCAAGAAACCCACCAGGCTCAAAAGTACTAAAGTGGGAAACTGACAAACAGACCCATGTATTGACTATGTTCAGGTCTGGTGGAGAAGTGAAGAAAATAACAAGGGAACAAGCTCTTGGCCTGAGTCTTGAAGATATGCAGGATCTCCTTGATCTTCCACTTGGTAGGGATGAAGATGACACAGATGCCCTAGACTTTGAGTTACAACTTAAAGGTCAGATAAGGGAGCTGTTGATGAGGCAATAAAGTTACACAATAATGAAGGGTTTTAGCATTATCTGTTCCAGGGGGAGATTGTTGGGATTGAACCCTATCAAAGGAACAGATAATTAAAGCCAAAACTGGATCAGAGCAGTGGATCCAGAATAAGCAGATGTTACATACAAGTCTCTCCCCTTGAAAGTCGTTTCAACATCTGCTGACCTCCTATCTACTGATCGTGCAAACTGCTGACCTACAAACTGCTGATCAAGTAAAGGCCTGATGAAAGACTAAAGCTCTGCTGTTCAATCTACTGCCTTGAGTCAAGCACTGCTGATCCGGACAAGTACTGCTGGGTTCACAGCAGTGGAAGGATGCAGCAGTTGTTTAGATGTCTTTTATGTAATGAAATGTAATAGCAGTAGTTTAGCATAGCAGAGGTTTGTATAGATCAGAGGTTAGAGTTTGTTAGGAGGTTGGATGTCACTTTCATGGTGACGTCAGCTTAGATGCTCAGTGGTTTGCTAGTGCTTATAAATAGAACACTGTTCTGTACTGTTCTATTAGCTCTTTGCAAAATTGTTTTCCTGCACGAACAAACACTGAGCTCAGGCTGAGGGGGAGTTTGCATTCAATCATCGCAGTGTAATCATTATTGAAATAAATTCAATCCTTCGGTTCTTTGTGGAAAATGTTTTGATTAAAGAAATTCTCTCGTTTGATTGTGTGTAAAGTTTGTTTCCATCTTAATTCCGCTGCACAACTCATCCATCTTCATCTTAATTCAAACGTGAAAACACAATCAAAACCAAACTCAGATCCTAACATACCTGACTCGATTACCCGAAATAAAATTACTTGTTTACCTCTAATATACTGTAAATTGTTATGAATGCATCATTTATAAGGTGACTTTCCACATACACAACTCCTATAACTCCCATCTTTTTAAGTTCTTTTGTATTAATGTGTATGCCTATATATAGTGGCATTTGTATATGGTGTATACATCTCAATGAATAACAATTCTCAATTCTATCTTTCTCTCTATGTTCCTTTGATATTTGCGCTTTAGTTCATATACTAGTCGCTAGTAGGCCGTTGTTGCACGGTCTAATTATTACTCAAACTGCAGTTCGAGTATATATGTAATTATATTTTACTAATCCCTCAAGTACATCTAGAATATGACGTTTGGATATTTTAGCATCGACATAGATGAACCTTAAAGTATGTTAAAGTTTGTTAAGTCATTTGTTATAAGAAATGCCTATTATCATCTCCTACTAAAGTAGAGATTCTCATTCTAGAAGTACCATCGTTAAATGCATAAGTGCATTAATATGTTTTGCTAGCTATGTATGGTTATAATATCTTTCACTTGAGCTTATTGTCATGATATAACATTTGTCAAGCGAAGAGACATTGGAATGAGTTCAAAGAAATATTTCAGGTATAAACGATATTTGATCATACTTTACTAACCCATCAAAACAAGTTTGGTTAGTCTTATAGATGCAGGAATGTAACGAAACACAGTTGTGGACATATGATAATATTTGGAGGGAGGCACCTAAAGTCTCGTTAGAAGATTATACAACATTGCTCAACATAAAGGATTGCACATTAAGGGATCAAGCAACAAATCATTCGCTACAAAGGCTTTATTCGACTTTCAAGGAAGATGGACATACGTCACTTAAAGGAAACATGTTAAAATGAGGGGGAGACTTATTCAAGTTGCACTCTTTTTCCCTTGACTAAGTTTTTTCCCATTGGGTTTTCTTAGTAAGGTTTTTAATGAGGCAACATATCTGGTCCAAAAGTATCAGGAGGAGAAAATACGCGCTGCACTCTTTTTCCCTTAGCTGAGGTTTTGTCCCACTGGGTTTTCCTAGCAAGGTTTTTAATGAGGCAGCATCACCAAGCGTATTAAAGGTATGTGGATAGTCAAGGGGGAGTGTTATGAATGCATCATTTATAAGGTGACTTTCCACATACACAACTCTTATAACTCCCATCTTTTTAAGTTCTTTTGTATTAATGTATATGCCTATATATAGTGGCATTTGTATATGGTGTATACATCTCAATGAATAACAATTCTCTATTCTATCTTTCTCTCTATGTTCCTTTGATATTTGCGCTTTAGTTCATATACTAGTCGCTAGTAGGCCGTTGTTGCACGGTCTAATTATTACTCGAACTGCAGTTCGAGTATATATGTAATTATATTTTACTAATCCCTCTAGTCATCTAGAAGATGACGTTTGGATATTTTAGCATCGACATAGATGAACCTTAAAGTATGTTAAAGTTTGTTAAGTCATTTGTTATAAGAAATGCCTATTATCATCTCCTACCAAAGTAGAGATTCTCATTCTAGAAGTACCATCGTTAAATGCATAAGTGCATTAATATGTTTTGCTAGCTATGTATGGTTATAATATCTTTCACTTGAGCTTATTGTCATGATATAACCTTTGTCAAGCGAAGAGACATTGGAATGAGTTCAAAGAAATATTTCAGGTATAAACGATATTTGATCATATTTTACTAACCCATCAAAACAAGTTTGGTTAGTCTTATAGATGCAGGAATGTAACGAAATACAGTTGTGGACATATGATAATATTTGGAGGGAGGCACCTAAAGTCTCGTTAGAAGATTATACAACATTGCTCAACATAAAGGATTGCACATTAAGGGATCAAGCAACAAATCATTCGCTACAAAGGCTTTATTCGACTTTCAAGGAAGATGGACATACGTCACTTAAAGGAAACATGTTAAAATGAGGGGGAGACTTATTCAAGTTGCACTCTTTTTCCCTTGACTAAGTTTTTTCCCATTGGGTTTTCTTAGTAAGGTTTTTAATGAGGCAACATATCTGATCCAAAAGTATCAGGAGGAGAAAATACGCGCTGCACTCTTTTTCCCTTAGCTGAGGTTTTATCCCACTGGGTTTTCCTAGCAAGGTTTTTAACGAGGCAGCATCACCAAGCGTATTAAAGGTATGTGGATAGTCAAGGGGGAGTGTTATGAATGCATCATTTATAAGGTGACTTTCCACATACACAACTCTTATAACTCCCATCTTTTTAAGTTCTTTTTGTATTAATGTATATGCCTATATATAGTGGCATTTGTATATGGTGTATACATCTCAATGAATAACAATTCTCTATTCTATCTTTCTCTCTATGTTCCTTTGATATTTGCGCTTTAGTTCATATACTAGTCGCTAGTAGGCCGTTGTTGCACGGTCTAATTATTACTCGAACTGCAGTTCGAGTATATATGTAATTATATTTTACTAATCCCTCAAGTACATCTAGAAGATGACATTTGGATATTTTAGCATCGACATAGATGAACCTTAAAGTATGTTAAAGTTTGTTAAGTCATTTGTTATAAGAAATGCCTATTATCATCTCCTACCAAAGTAGAGATTCTCATTCTAGAAGTACCATCGTTAAATGCATAAGTGCATTAATATGTTTTGCTAGCTATGTATGGTTATAATATCTTTCACTTGAGCTTATTGTCATGATATAACCTTTGTCAAGCGAAGAGACATTGGAATGAGTTCAAAGAAATATTTCAGGTATAAACGATATTTAATCATATTTTACTAACCCATCAAAACAAGTTTGGTTAGTCTTATAGATGCAGGAATGTAACGAAACACAGTTGTGGACATATGATAATATTTGGAGGGAGGCACCTAAAGTCTCGTTAGAAGATTATACAACATTGCTCAACATAAAGGATTGCACATTAAGGGATCAAGCAACAAATCATTCGCTACAAAGGCTTTATTCGACTTTCAAGGAAGATGGACATACGTCACTTAAAGGAAACATGTTAAAATGAGGGGGAGACTTATTCAAGTTGCACTCTTTTTCCCTTGACTAAGTTTTTTCCCATTGGGTTTTCTTAGTAAGGTTTTTAATGAGGCAACATATCTGATCCAAAAGTATCAGGAGGAGAAAATACGCGCTGCACTCTTTTTCCCTTAGCTGAGGTTTTATCCCACTGGGTTTTCCTAGCAAGGTTTTTAACGAGGCAGCATCACCAAGCGTATTAAAGGTATGTGGATAGTCAAGGGGGAGTGTTATGAATGCATCATTTATAAGGTGACTTTCCACATACACAACTCTTATAACTCCCATCTTTTTAAGTTCTTTTGTATTAATGTATATGCCTATATATAGTGGCATTTGTATATGGTGTATACATCTCAATGAATAACAATTCTCTATTCTATCTTTCTCTCTATGTTCCTTTGATATTTGCGCTTTAGTTCATATACTAGTCGCTAGTAGGCCGTTGTTGCACGGTCTAATTATTACTCGAACTGCAGTTCGAGTATATATGTAATTATATTTTACTAATCCCTCAAGTACATCTAGAAGATGACATTTGGATATTTTAGCATCGACATAGATGAACCTTAAAGTATGTTAAAGTTTGTTAAGTCATTTGTTATAAGAAATGCCTATTATCATCTCCTACCAAAGTAGAGATTCTCATTCTAGAAGTACCATCGTTAAATGCATAAGTGCATTAATATGTTTTGCTAGCTATGTATGGTTATAATATCTTTCACTTGAGCTTATTGTCATGATATAACCTTTGTCAAGCGAAGAGACATTGGAATGAGTTCAAAGAAATATTTCAGGTATAAACGATATTTAATCATATTTTACTAACCCATCAAAACAAGTTTGGTTAGTCTTATAGATGCAGGAATGTAACGAAACACAGTTGTGGACATATGATAATATTTGGAGGGAGGCACCTAAAGTCTTGTTAGAAGATTATACAACATTGCTCAACATAAAGGATTGCACATTAAGGGATCAAGCAACAAATCATTCGCTACAAAGGCTTTATTCGACTTTCAAGGAAGATGGACATACGTCACTTAAAGGAAACATGTTAAAATGAGGGGGAGACTTATTCAAGTTGCACTCTTTTTCCCTTGACTAAGTTTTTTCCCATTGGGTTTTCTTAGTAAGGTTTTTAATGAGGCAACATATCTGATCCAAAAGTATCAGGAGGAGAAAATACGCGCTGCACTCTTTTTCCCTTAGCTGAGGTTTTATCCCACTGGGTTTTCCTAGCAAGGTTTTTAACGAGGCAGCATCACCAAGCGTATTAAAGGTATGTGGATAGTCAAGGGGGAGTGTTATGAATGCATCATTTATAAGGTGACTTTCCACATACATAACTCTTATAACTCCCATCTTTTTAAGTTCTTTTGTATTAATGTATATGCCTATATATAGTGGCATTTGTATATGGTGTATACATCTCAATGAATAACAATTCTCTATTCTATCTTTCTCTCTATGTTCCTTTGATATTTGCGTTTTAGTTCATATACTAGTCGCTAGTAGGCCGTTGTTGCACGGTCTAATTATTACTCGAACTGCAGTTCGAGTATATATGTAATTATATTTTACTAATCCCTCAAGTACATCTAGAAGATGACATTTGGATATTTTAGCATCGACATAGATGAACCTTAAAGTATGTTAAAGTTTGTTAAGTCATTTGTTATAAGAAATGCCTATTATCATCTCCTACCAAAGTAGAGATTCTCATTCTAGAAGTACCATCGTTAAATGCATAAGTGCATTAATATGTTTTGCTAGCTATGTATGGTTATAATATCTTTCACTTGAGCTTATTGTCATGATATAACCTTTGTCAAGCGAAGAGACATTGGAATGAGTTCAAAGAAATATTTCAGGTATAAACGATATTTAATCATATTTTACTAACCCATCAAAACAAGTTTGGTTAGTCTTATAGATGCAGGAATGTAACGAAACACAGTTGTGGACATATGATAATATTTGGAGGGAGGCACCTAAAGTCTCGTTAGAAGATTATACAACATTGCTCAACATAAAGGATTGCACATTAAGGGATCAAGCAACAAATCATTCGCTACAAAGGCTTTATTCGACTTTCAAGGAAGATGGACATACGTCACTTAAAGGAAACATGTTAAAATGAGGGGGAGACTTAATCAAGTTGCACTCTTTTTCCCTTGACTAAGTTTTGTCCCATTGGGTTTTCTTAGTAAGGTTTTTAATGAGGCAACATATCTGATCCAAAAGTATCAGGAGGAGAAAATACGCGCTGCACTCTTTTTCCCTTAGCTGAGGTTTTGTCCCACTGGATTTTCCTAGCAAGGTTTTTAACGAGGCAGCATCACCAAGCGTATTAAAGGTATGTGGATAGTCAAGGGGGAGTGTTATGAATGCATCATTTATAAGGTGACTTTCCACATACACAACTCTTATAACTCCCATCTTTTTAAGTTCTTTTGTATTAATGTTTATGTCTATATATAGTGACATTTGTATATGGTGTATACATCTCAATGAATAACAATTCTCTATTCTATCTTTCTCTCTATGTTCCTTTGATATTTGCGCTTTAGTTCATATACTAGTGGCTAGTAGGCCGTTGTACACGGCCTAACACAACAAGCAAACCACTGCACCACATTAGTGTTTGGTTGTTGTGTTAGGCCGTGTAGACCGTGATATGATCGTTGTATACAAATTCATATTTGAATACGTTGAATATAATTGGAACTCCTGATGAGTATCCTAAAGCATTTAAGTGCTTATAAGGTTAAGTGGAAACATCTTATGGATGTAATTCTTGTGCACCAATAAACATACATAGAATACCTGTACTTGGTGATTATGGTATCTCAATGTACAGTGTATAAGCATGGTACAATATGTATTATACAAATGAAGCAAGTGTTCAAGACATCCTTGCATATGATATAGAAATCAATAAGGAGGTTTATGTAACAGAACTCCTAAAGAGTGTATGCACATACATTGTTTTTCAAAGTGGAAAGAAGTAAGTGAATGATTGTAAATGTCTGAAGCATTGATTTCAAAACCTCATGAATGTATCTTTATAAACTAAAAAAGATAGTATGGATAAAATAGTTGGATTGAGTGTTGTACAACTCATGAGATATTCTGATAAAGAGCAATATGAGTTTGATAATATAATCCATCTTTATCAAAAGTCCTCTTCTAAAAGTTCAATATAATCGCAGTTTACAGTGATGATGTCTAGGCACCATCGAGAGAAACTGTCAAGCTTTTAGAGGGAGAATTTTTGAATGACCTTGACACATTGTAATTATTGCTCGACCTGCAGTTCGAGTATATGTGTAATCAATCAAACTATATCTATTAGAGGTTTACGCGTTTTACCATGGACAAAGTTTATCCTTTAACTACGTTAAGGGTTGTTCAATTACTTGATATATAAAATGGCTGTTATAGCTTCATATGAAAGAAATTGAAATTTTTGGTCTAGAGGTACCATATTTAAGTGCAATTGTGCATTAGTATTTCTGGCTATCTATTCATGATTTTATATATCTTTATTGAATTTATTGATTTGATATAGCATGTGTTAAACGACGAAATATTGAAATGGGAAAACATCTATTTCAATACATCTAAGGTATGTAAGATATGAATTTATATTTTACTAACCTATCAAAACAAGTTTGGTTAGTTTTGTAAATACAGGGAATGTAACAAATCACAGTTGTGGATCTTATTATATTTATTTAAAATAAGAGACATTAGAAGGCTCATATGAAGATATACAACATTGCGAACATAAAGAATTGCACATTAAGGGATCAAGCGGCAAATTATTGACTACAAAAACTTTGAGCAAATTTCAAGAAAAATGGGCACTAGTCACTTGAATAATACATGTTCAAATGAGGGGAGTATTATACAAGTTGCACTCTTTTTCCCTTCACTAAGTTTTATCCTATTGGGTTTTCTTAGTAAGGTTTTTAATGAGGCAACGTACATGATCTAGAAGTATCAGGGGAGACGATACGTGTTGCACTCTTTTTCCCTTGGCTGAGGTTTTGTCCCACTGGGTTTTCCTAGCAAGGTTTTTAACGAGGCAACATCTCCAAGTGTATCAAGTTGATAACCAAGCGTATTAAAATTTATAGATTATTTTCATTTATCACGTGGATAGTCAAGGGGGAGTGTTATAAAGAAATTATTTATGATGACTCTCCTCGTTCTTAACTACCGTCTCTTCATGTACTCTTGTATTAATAACATGACCTATATATATAGGTCATTTGTATTTGATATGATATACTCAACATCAATAAGAAATTTATTCTCCCATTCTCCCATTCTTTCTATACATTGCTAATAGATTTCTAGTTATTACATAACGGTCTATTAGCAACCAATATATAACTCTAATAAATATGAGAGAACAAGACTATAAAGATCATGTAGAGAACAAGAATATGGAGAATAAGAGAACATGAATTCTTATTCATTAAGATATCATCATGCAATACAAAGAAACATATATATATAGGGTTCTTACATAATACAAAGGAAATGAAGAGATGGGAGTTAGGATGTGGATAGTCACTTTAATATAGTTTATTTATAACACTCCCCCTTGACTATCCACGTAATAAAAGAAAACAATGTATTATACACTTGGTGTTGTTGCCTCGTTAAAAACCTTGCTAGGGAAACCCAGTGGGACAAAACCTCAGCTAAGGGAAAAAGAGTGCAGCGTGTATTTTCTCCACCTGATACTTTTGGATCAGGCATGTTGCCTCATTAAAAACCTTACTAAGAAAACCCATTGGGATAAAACTTAGTCAAGGGAAAAAGAGTGCAACTTGTATAATGCTCCCCCTCATTTTTACATGTATCCTATAAGTGACTTAGGTCCGGCTTCTTTGAAACTTGCTCAAACCTCGTAATCCATTGATGTGCAGCTTGGTATGTTGCTTGATCCATTAATGTCAAATCCTTCAATGAGCATTGATGTATGATCTTCATGTGAAATTTTAATTGCCTTCACTTGTAAGTAGATACCATAAGATCCATGAATATGTTTTGTTACATTCCCTGCACTTACAAAACTAACCAAACTTGTTGATGGGTTAGTAAAATACGAATCCATATCTTTTGTACCTTAAGGGTATAAAAATATATGTTTTACCCGTTACATTATCTCCTCATTATACACGAGTTATATCTTATCAATGAATTTCATGACATGTGTCTGTGTATAAATACTAGCAAGATATATAATTCGTATTTAACTATGGTACTTCTGGACCAATGATCTTTACTTCTCTGATAGGAGATGATAAGAGTCATTTTCTATACCAACTACTTGGTCATCATAAAATGTATGTATACCATAAGCTTTGTGCGTATGAACATGTCCACCATCTTGTATTATGATTGATGGATAATAATAATAATAATACAAATGCTTATTCTATATATCAAGCCACATATTTGCAATACCATCTTTAATTTGCAAATTCTTCCTTTAATAATTGAGCTCATTTTTATCTTTTCAGGAGATTCAATGATATCATCAACATATATTAGAATACTTATAAACCTTATATTGTTCTTTTAATGAAAACAAATGGATTCACTACAATTTATGTATTTCTCTCTTTGCTGAGCTCATTAGTAAGTCGATTATACCACATTTGAATTGATTATTTTAGTCCATACTATCTTTTTTAACTTTATAAATATACATTCTCATACTCCTTTCCACTTTGACCAACAATGTTTGTGCATACACTCTTTAGGAGTGTTGACACGCAAACCTCCTCATTGATTTTATGCAAGGATATCTTAAACACTTACTTCATTTGTAAAATCCATATTGTACCATGTTTATACATTGTGTACATTGAGATACCATAATAACCAGGTACACATTTTCTATGTATCTTTATTGGAGTATTGGTGCACAATAATTACATGCATAAGGTGTTTCAATTAACCTCTTAAGCACTCAAATGCTTTAGGATACTCATGGGGAGTTCCAGTTATATTCAATTCAATAACATATACAACATGTATACATATTCAGATCCGAATTTAAATAATAATCATAATATTCTCGAGAACTTATTTTATCTGACTTAGTATCAAGTGATACATAACTTTCATACGACGCATGTCAATTCTCTTTTATATATTACCAGACTAATAAGATATTGGAAAGTCAAAACATCCACCACGGGAGAATATATCTCCTCATAATCAGTCATAAGTCTTTGCAAAAATTATTGTGCCACCAATTTTGACTTATATCACTTAATTTGATTTTCACATGATTCGCGTAAAAGACACATTTGTATCCAACATATTTTACAACTTCAGTTGTATGGACTGTTGTTCCAGAAACTTTCCATTTCATTAGAGAACTAAACTCTGTCTTATTTGCGTCTTTCTATTTTTTGGCCAATCATTTCTTACTATTCATTCATAGGCAGATCTTAAATCTGATCCTCATCATTTAATCATTTTAAGCGGGGAGAACTATACCTTATTGGCTTGATGTGAATTGATGGTACTATATAAAAATTACATGTACCTAAATGAACTTTTGCTCCTCTCATGATCATTGGCTTTGTAAACAATAGTAGATGTTTAGTGATCATCTCAACAATAACACTTATTCCAATGATCGTTAATAACTTGGGAATCAAATTCACTATTATCAAATAAATATACTAATTTGGATTAATATGTTTGCTATCACATTAGCTAAGCGACAATCACACAAACGGTCTATTAGCAACCAATATATAACTCTAATAAATATGAGAGAACAAGACTATAAAGATCATGTAGAGAACAAGAATATGGAGAATAAGAGAACATGAATTCTTATTCATTAAGATATCATCATGCAATACAAAGAAACCTATAGATATATATATATATATATATATATATATATATGGTTCTTACATTAATACAAAGGAAATGAAGAGATGGGAGTTAGGATGTGGATAGTCACTTTAATATAGTTTATTTATAACACTCCCCCTTGACTATCCACGTAATAAAAGAAAACAATGTATTATACACTTGGTGGTGCTGCCTCGTTAAAAACCTTGCTAGGAAAACCCAGTGGGACAAAACCTCAGCTAAGGGAAAAAGGGTGCAGCGTGTATTTTCTCCCCCTGATACTTTTGGACCAGGCATGTTGCCTCATTAAAAACCTTACTAAGAAAACCCAATGGGACAAAACTTAGTCAAGGGAAAAAGAGTGCAACTTCAATAAGTCTCCCCCTCATTTTAACATGTATCCTTTAAGTGACGTGTGTCCATCTTCCTTAAAAGTCGAATAAAGCTTTTGTAGCGAATGATTTGTCGTTTGATCCCTTAATGTGCAATCCTTTATGTTGAGCAATGTTGTATAATCTTCTAACGAGACTTTAGGTGCCTCCTTCCAAAAATTATCATATGTCCACGACTGTGTTTCGTTACATTCCTGCATCTACAAGACTAACCAAACTTGTTTTGATGGGTTAGTAAAATATAATCAAATATCGTTTATACCTGAAATACTTCTTTGAACTTATTCAAATGTCGCTTTGCTTGACAAATGTTATATCATGACAATAAGCTCAAGTGAAAGATTTTATAACCATACATAGCTAGCAAAACATATTAATGCACTTATGCATTTAACGATGATACTTCTAGAATAAGAATCTCTACTTTGGTCAGAGATGATAATAGGCATTTCTTATAACAAATGACTTAACAACCTTCAACATACTTTAAGGTTCAACTATGTTCATACTAAAATATCCAAACATCCTCTTCTAGATGTACTCGAGGGATTAGTAAAATATAATTACATATATACTCGAACTATAATCATACCTTTTAATTATCTGTTATATAGCAGAGATCCTTAAATTCTTATTTGTTAATGAAGAATAATGTGGACCATGCTATTTTTTCTTAATCCTTTTAAGTAGCCATCATGTGAAGAGTTTTGACTGATAGACCATTGCAATTTAAGGCAAGACACTTATGTTTAGGCTATCCAATGTCTTGTTTGTTTGTTTCTAAAAATCCTTATATGGTTATTAAATTTATTTTGTTATTACCTTTTAAGTTTTGGTTCATTATCTCTTAATTATTACATTTAATATATGTCATAAAACTTCATTTATAATTTGGCTAATAACAAGCATAATTTTTATTATTGTTTATACTATCAATAATAGCATACGTTGCAATTTATAATTATTGATAGTTCAAGATGCTCGTAAATGTACAAATTTTTATTATTATCTTGTCTTATACAAACTCTTTACACTATGTGTTAGATTTTTTTTTCTATTATATTCAAAAGCATCGTAGCTCCATAATAGGCCATCATGGAGTTGTTATTTTGATATATGTTTTTTTATTTCGAATAGAGCAATTGCATTAAAATTGTGGTTTGTTTTCATTTTTATGAAAGCTTATGAGCATGCTTTGTCACAAAGTGGGAGACTCCATAAAGTTTATTATAAAGTTATAGAGCTTGTAAGATTTTAAAACCGATCAATTTAGATGACTCGGTCATATAACCACTTCTCAATTTATATCATGTGATGAGAAGATTATTTATAAGAAAAGTTTGAATACATTTTTTTTACATTCTGGAGTAGCAAAATCATTAAAGAATATATAAGTTTTAAATAACCACATGTGAAAGTTGTGTGAATCTAATCCATGAAGTGAATGTGATGATATAATGACCAGTGTAAAGGTGAAGATCATGTACACAACTAAGAAAATTGTAATGATGTCACCATGATAGTTGTTTGGTTATAATCCATTCCTTGAAGTGAATGTGATGATATAATAATTGGTGTAAAGTTCGTAATCATGGTAATTGAGGAAATTGTTATGATGCTCATGTAATGAGATCAACCATGTTAATAATGTGATGACTATACGATGATCGTTATAAAGGTCGTAAGATATAAGATTGATAAATCTTATACGACTCAACTACTTTTCAATTGATGGTAAACAAAGAGAACATTATTTACAAGGAAAAATTGATTAAATTCTTTTCATTTGTCACACTTTAGACATATGCTCCTAAAGTAGCAATATCATTATAAGAGTCATGAAAAAATGAAATGCTTTTATACTCATGTGACCGAGTAAATAATGAAAAACTATAAAGCTTGTTTTGGTTCTACTCCATTCCCAAAAATGAATTTGATTATATACTAATCATTGTATATGTAATGATGGACCTGATTGAGAAATTTGTAATGATGAGAATGACTATAAGAATTGTAATGATGGTCATTTTAATAATGATAATGGACCACAAAAGTGGCAAACTAAGAAGTGATTGCATAACGTGATGGTTTGAACTTTGAAGTTATAATACATTCTCTCATATATTACATTTTGTATTAAATACGTGCAAGTAATACATATGTGATCATAATCCAAAAGTTTATGGATCATAATTATTTAATTAATTGGCATGACCGGTTAGACCACACCAAGTCAATGATGATGTGAAACGTATTGAAGAACTAGAAGATTCTTCAAGTTGGTAATTAGCATGCAATATTTGCTCTCAAGGGAAATTCATTATTTACCAACCAAAGTAGGGTAAGAATCCCTTAATATTCTGGAAGTGATTAAAGGATATGCATATCCCAACATGATACCGTTTAGTGTTTTAAATCGATGCATCGTCTAAATGGTTATCAAATCCACAACCTGAAGTTTGTGTGAGTGTGGCTTAGCTAATGTGATAGCAAGCATATTAATCCAGATTAATATATTTATTTAGTAAATAATGAATTTGATTCTCAAGTTATTAACGATCATTGGAATACGTATTACTGTTGAGACGATCACTAAACATCTACTATTGATAACAAATCCAATGATCATGAGAGGGGCAAAAAGTTTATTTAGGTACATGTAATTTTATATATAGTACTATCAATTCACATCAAGCCAATAAGTTATAGTTCTCCCCATACAGTTGGTTTTTGGTCAGGAACCAAATATGTCTCATCAACGATTTTGGTTGTGCGACATATATTGAAACTCATCCACCACACCGCACAAAGATGGGACTTCTAAAAAGTTTGAGAATATGTTGGGTATAAATAATCGTCTATGATTAAATACTTAAAGCCATTAGTGAGAAATTCGTTTATGGCTCATTGGTTTTCACTTTAGTGAATGAATGTTCCCAACATTAGGGGGAGATAACAAGCAGTTGGAAAGTGAAAAGTAAAATGATATATCATGTCATCTTGATCCTCAGACTATAAACTATGAACTAGAAGTTTAAAGTATAATTCATTTACCAATATTAAAGAACAAATTACCAGGCAAGTTCACTGACCTAAATAGAGTGACCAAGTAAGTCACATAATCAACTGCTTATGCTCCAGTTATCTTTGTGTCCCAAGAGGACAACCGCATATTTTTGTAATGAGTCTATTGCACGCCTATAGCGTGGTAGACTATTTGATTCCAACAATAAAATTCCTCGAGAATTGGAGCAAGTAATTAAGATGGTCAAGTCGAGGTTATAGTAATAAGATCCCCTGAAGGGACAATAGACATGATGGTTCAAGAAGAACCTCAGGTACCTGAAAATAAAGAGATCTCGATAAGTTGTATCATGTCTAAGATATGTATGGAATCGAAATAAAAATCAACGTCGTTATACTTTTGTATATACTGTAGCGCTTAAAATGATTAAATGATGAGGATCAAGATTTAAGATCTGCCTATGAATGAATATTAAGAAATGATTGGCCAAAATAGAAAGACGCAAATAAGGCAGAGTTTAGTTCTCTAATGAAATGGAAAGTTTCTGGACCAACAGTCCATACAACTGAAGTTGTAAAATGTGCTGGATACAAAAGTGTCTTTACGCGAATCATGTGAAAATCAAATTAAGTGATATAAGTCAAAATTGGTGGCACAAGAATTTTCACAAATACCTATGATTGATTATGAGAAAACGTATTCTTCAGTGGTGGATGCATTGACTTTCCAATATCTTATTAGTCTGGTAATATATAAAAGAAAATTGACACGCGTCTTATGAAAGTTATGTATCACTTGATACTAAGTCATATAAAATAAGTTCTCGAGAATATTATGATTATTATATAAATTCAGATATGAATACATATACATGTTGTGTATGTTATTGAATTGAATATAATTGGAACTAGTGTTGCAAAAGTCGGATTCCTCGGCCGAGTACTCGGTCCTCGGACCTCTACCTTGGCGACTTCCTCCTAGGCGGTCTCAACTAGTCGGCCTCGGGAGTACTCGGTCCTAGTCGGCCTAGTCGGAGCCTAGTCGGCCTAGTCGGTCTAGGCGGTCAACGTGGTTTGTTGACTTTTAATCGGTCAAACTCGGTCAAAATCGGCCTACTCGGCCTTGTACTCGGACTACTCGGCCTTGTATTCTAAATATTTGAACTTTAAACATGTTTCATTTTAAATTATACCCAGTTGACATGAATTATGCTTATTTTAACACATAAATAATATATAACAATTAATTTTCTTTATATTTACCATGTCCGCGTACTCCCCGAGTACTCTTCGAGTACTCCGATTACTCCCAACTCCCCAGTCGGCCGACTAGGGATCGCCTAGGGACTTTTACAACACTGATTGGAACTCCCCATGAGTATACTAAAGCATTTGATTGCTTAAGAGGTTAATTGAAACACCTTATGGATGTAATTATAGTGCACCAATACTCCAATAAATATACATAGAAAATGTGTACCTGGTTATTATGGCATCTCAATGTACACTGTGTACAAACATGGTACAATATGAATTTTGGAGATAAAAGCAAGTGTTCTTCATATTTTTGCATATGATATAGATATATCTATGTGTTAAAAGGGCAAGTTTATATAGCAAAACTTCTAAGAATGAAAGCACATGCATATTTGGATAAGATGGAAAGAATTCCCTCATGGATTGATAATGCTAGAAGCATTAATGATGTCAAAACCTCAAGAATGTACTATATCAAGTTCATAGAATATGTATGGACTAAAATAGTTAGATCGAGTGTTATACAACTCGAGATATTTGCATAAAGAGGGATATAAGTTTGATTAACCATGTTTTATCGACGTTCTACTTTTAAAAATTCACTATAATCGCAGTTTACAGTGATGATGTCTAGCCATCATCGAGAGAAATTGTCGAGCTTTTAGAGGGAGAATTTTTTTAATGACCTTGGCACGGTCTAATTATTACTTGAACTGCAGTTCGCATATATATGTAATTATATTTTACCAATCCCCCAAGTACATCTAGAAGATGATGTTTGGATATTTAGTATGGACATAGTTGAACCTTAAAGTATGTTAAAGGTTGTTAAGTCATTTATTATAAGAAATGCCTATTTTCATCTTCTATCAAAGTAGAGATTCTCATTCTAGAAGTATCATCGTTAAATGCATAAGTGCATTAATATGTTTTGCTAGCTATGTATGGTTATAATATCTTTTAATTGAGATTATTGTCATGATATAACCTTTGTCAAGCGAAGAGACATTGGAATGAGTTCAAAGAAACATTTTAGGTATAAACAATATTTGATTATATTTTACTAACCCATCAAAACAAGTTTGGTTAGTCTTGTAGATGCAAGAATGTAACGAAACACAGTCGTGGACGTATGATAATTTTTGGAAAGAGGCACCTAAAGTCTCGTTAGAAGATTATACAACATTGCTCAACATAAAGGATTGCACATTAAGGGATCAAGCAACAAATCATTCGCTACAAAGGCTTTATTCGACTTTCAAGGAAGATGGACATACGTCACTTAAAGGAAACATGTTAAAATGAGGGGGAGACTTATTCAAGTTGCACTCTTTTTCCCTTGACTAAGTTTTGTCCCATTGGGTTTTCTTAGTAAGGTTTTTAATGAGGCAACATACCTGATCCAAAAGTATCAGGAGGAGAAAATACGCGCTGCACTCTTTTTCCCTTAGCTGAGGTTTTGTCCCACTGGGTTTTCCTAGCAAGGTTTTTAACGAGGCAGCATCACCAAGCGTATTAAAGGTATGTGGATAGTCAAGGGGGAGTGTTATGAATGCATCATTTATAAGGTGACTTTCCACATACACAACTCCTATAACTCCCATCTTTTTAAGTTCTTTTGTATTAATGTATATGCGTATATATAGTGGCATTTGTATATGGTGTATACATCTCAAAGAATAACAATTCTCTATTCTATCTTTCTCTCTATGTTCCTTTGATATTTGCGCTTTAGTTCATATACTAGTCGCTAGTAGGCCGTTGTTTTACAACATAAATGTTTTATTTTTTATTTTTATTTTCCTTTCTCTCTGGTAATAATGTAATCTACTAATTTGTTGACTTTTTAACTTTTATATTTTCTATATTTTCTTGGGTAATATAATTATATACAAAATTATATATCTATTAGAAAATTTAAACAAAGTAATGGGTATCTTCAATACCCGATGGGCAATAAGTAATTGGGTACTTTATGGGGGTAGGACACGGCCTTACCGTTGATTTTTATGTAGACCCTAGTTTTGAACCGGCTTGGAAACTTTTTATGAGCCCATAAATTGAATATGTCCATACCATGATGGCAATACTCCGGGTCAAGATCCATTCAGGTAACCATGTCTTTTCGAAGATAAGATTTCCCTCTTCATGAACGTAACTTGGTTTAATGTTTGGATCTAACAATCGAATCACATATAAGAGTGTGTTAATCTTTTTACACTTTGTTGGAAAATGGCTCATATTTGGTCAATTTCAAGTTCATGGATACCGCAGGACAACTACTAATGAATCATTACACTAGATAAAAACATTACATTAGCCATGTCAGTAACGCTATCTTTGAATTAAAACAATCACTAAAAATCCTTTTTGACATTACACTATAGCCATGTTTCGCTTAGCTTTTCACAACAACTTATGACTTTTTGAAAAAGTTAATAAGTCACAATGAAGTGATTTATTGACTTTTCCCCTCACATAAGACCATGGGGTATGGGGGTCGTCCCCTCCCCGTCTCGGTTCGTCCCCCACGTTGCACACCGCCCTCTTGGGGCTCGTCACGTCGCAAACGGCTGCAGGAAGACGGAAGGGACGAGCTTGGTGGTTGGCTGAGCTTGTAATTTGGTGGGCCCCCTCTCTCTCTCTCTCTCCTTTATTATATATTGGTTTTTTATTAAGTTGGGTAGTCCTCCACACCCTTGGGTAGTCCCTAAGACCAAGCGGTATGGGGGCCGGCTTAGGCCTGGCTCCGGTCCTCCACACCGCCCCCCTCGGCCCGTGATGTTAAAACCGGCTCCCTCACGACGTTGAAGACGGGCCCATGTTTTGAAAATATAGCCGTTGAACGGTTATATGCAATTAATAAAAAAAATCCCTTTTTCTATAAAACCACCTCATTTTATACCATTTTCTCCCCACTTTCAACCCAAAACACTCTCATTTTTATACCATTCTTCTATAAAAAATATCTTTTCATCCACAATGGAATCTAATTCTTGGTGGTCCTCGGGTTCTTCGGATGAAGAGGAGATGTTTTTCGCAAACGCTGTGGTAAAGGCGGTGCAGATTCTTATGGAAGAGGAAGACGTCTCGTCTGAAAGCGTTATTACCAGACGAATACGGGTTAACAGATACCGCGAAGGTTTGTCATTAATAAATTTTATTATCCTTATTCCTTATTTCCTCGTATTTATATATTTTTTACGACAGGAGCACACGAGAAATTGGTGAACGATTATTTTTCGGATGCACCCCTTTACAACGCCGACATTTTCAGACGAAGGTTCCGAATGAGTCGTGTAATTTTTTAGGTAGTGTAATTTTTCAGACGAGTAGTGTAATCTTTTAGGTAGTGTAATTTTTTTTTAGGTTATGTAATTTTTATTTATGTTATGTAATGGATTTTATGTCTTATTTTTAAATTTTGAATTGTTTTTTTAAAGTTAAACAAATAAAAAAGCTAAACAAATAAAAAAGCTAAACAATAAAAATTAAACATTAAACTATAAAATTTAAACAAATAAATAAATTAAACATTAAAAAATTATATGGGGTAGCCCCATCATCCACCCCCCTCAAAAATAGAGGAGGCTCATCCTTCATGGGATGGTGATGTGGCGCCTACGTGGCGGCCCATCCTCATGGGGATGAGCCTCCCCATACCCTCTGGTCTAAGACCAGTGGGTATGGGAGACTCATCCCCATGAGGATGGGCCGTCACGTCACCGCCACGTAGGAGAGGCTTGGAGAGGATGGACCTAGGGGGTGGGGGATGAACCCCTTTATATATATATATATGTATGTATAGATGTGTGTGTGTGAGGAGAGAGGAAGTTGGCACGTCATCATCAGCTGGGGGAGGACGATTTGGACGAGGCTGGGACGGCAACGGGGCTGGGGGGTGGTTATTTTGGGGCGGCGGCGGGAGGACGGGCCGGAGGACGGAGCCCATACCCTCCGGTCTAAGGGGATGGTCCTCCACCCTTGGTGATGTGGCGCCTACGTGGCGGGTAGCCCTAAAGAGACTAATCAAACAACACCCAATGGTCTAAGAATTCATGCCAAACATCTTTTAACTTTTCAAAAAATCAATAAGCTAATAAGTCAGTGACTAAAATAAGCAATACCAAACACCCCTAAGTCCGAAAAATTGACTGAAACTTCAAATGGGCCTTGTTAACCATCTTTCTTCTTTTTTTTTTTAAACAGTGAACTAGAAAAAAAAGATATTTTTTTGAAAAAAAAAATATATACTTTTTTTTCACAAAACATTTTATAAAATGGATAAAATATACGAGTTAGGAATGTGTTCTTTTATGGGCCAAAAAACTAAGGGTGGTGGGATAGTAGGATACTGGATTACTGGGATCCAGGTTTGTTTTGTAAGCCCAATGGTTCGAGACTCTTTTGTAAATAAGCAAATTCTACTTTTCCAATCCAAGCTCAATTATCTAGCGCCGAAGCAGAATTCCGAGGAATCGCACGAGGTCTAGCAGAAGTTCTATGGATACGCAAACTCCTGAATGAAATCGGATTCCTTCAAACTGAAGCAAGTATGATCATGTATGATAACAAAGCCGCTATACAGATCTCTGAAAATCCGGTTCAATACGATCATACAAAACATGTGGAAGTTGACAGACACTTCATTAAAGAAAAACTCGAAGCAGGGGTTATAGAGCTTCCTTACGTTAATTCAAAGGACCAATTAGCAGATATATTAACCAAGGCCGTCAACGGGAGAATCTTTAATCAGTGTCTAAGCAGGTTAAGTATTGGAAACCCCACTACTCAACTTGAGATGAAGTGTTTGAAAATATTCAAGGATTAGAAATCTTTCTCAGATGTCAAAGACTATTGGTCCCATATCTTTTTCTTTCCCTTTATTATTTTTGTTTCCTTTCTTATCCATTGTATCCCTCTATTTAGAGAGGTTGGTGGTCCCTTCTTTATAACATACAGAAAAAAAATATATATATATATCAAAATCCTTTTCTTTCAATATTTTAATTGTTCACAGTGTTGTGGTACAAATCGAAAGTTGGGAGTGTTATTATCGGCCAATTGGTGAAAGTTAAGGTTATTTAAATCCAATATCCCTATTATTTATAACATTATTATATATAATATATAATTTAATATTACATAAATATCACCATATTTGAATAAGCATATAGGATGATTTTGGCGTGCAAGTCTAACCAAGCTCTACGTATAATACTTGAGCTTTGAGCTTGGCTCGAGATTGTTTAAACTTGACTTAATTCGAGCTTTTAGCAAACCGATTTCAACTATCTCACAAAAGGCTCATAATCTGCTAACATAATCTGCATAAACAATACAACAAAAGAAACTAACAAGACTGTATTCATTATTCTAACTACATGCCCTATCCAGGCATCTTAAAAATTGATTTCCTCCTGCAAAACAGATTATGGTTTACATGTACAAAAGCATGCAAGAACATATCTTTCCACTTCAGGAAAGTTACTAATTCTGCACAACAACAAAATCTCTAATCTAACGAGGCGAATCGCTATGCTCGTTACCTTGAAGCTTATGTCGTTTCAACATTTCCTTAATCTCGGCTTCTTTTTTATCGTAAAAATCAATTAAATCTTTAAAACTCGTGGACAGTAATGTTCGTCTTGAACTCCGCCTTGATGATTCGGGTTCTGGAATCTCTTGTGTTTCTTCTAAATCCGGGTCGAATCTTCTGTATTGACATAAGACTCTCCAAAAATAGATACCAAGAGAAATGAAACACGCGATCCCACATATGAGGAATAGGCCCCAAAAGCTGCTTAAAGAGAGGCTATTTGTGTCGGTTTCCATAGCTTTAGATGAACAAGAGCTTGTGGTTAACCATTTGTCGTGAATTCGTTCTAGTTCCCCGTTTTCTGAGAGTTGGAGAACCGCGGTTGATAAATCGAGTGCTAGTGGAGAATCCCTTTGGAATGCCTGAAAATTTACAAAGTAATCATATATTAGTCTAGGGCTGCAAACAAACCGAACGAACACGAACAGACCTTGTTCGTGTTTGTTTGTTAAGAAATATATATGTTCACGAACTCTTCATGAGCACTTACCGAACGATATCTTATGTTTGTGTTTGTTTGTTAAGGAAATGAACTTGTTCGTGTTAGTTTGTGTTTGTTTGTTAATTTTAGGCAACGATCGAAAACGAACGTTGATGAACACAAATGAGCACAAACCAATGTTCATGAACACAAATGGAAACAAACGAACACAAACAAGCATTCATGAACAAAATATATAATACACCGACACTTATTAAATATTTTATTTGTCGGAATTTTGAAGTATTTAAATAAAATATGAAAACTAAAAACACTAATGAACTATCGAACACAAACGAATACGTCACCCAACATTGACAAACATATATGAACAAACACGGCCACTGTTCATGTTTGTTCATTTAACTAAACGAAAGAAATTTCTTGTTTGTGTTCGCTTGTTTAATAAACGAACGAACACAAACGAACTTACAGTCGAACGGTTCACAAACTGTTCGCCCAACGTTTGGTTCGTTTGCTGCCCTACATATATTTAATCTGGTGGTTAGTAAGGTGTAAAGAATTTATGAAACTTACAAATCCCCAGCCGCTTTTCGTGAACTCTCGACCAACGATCCTGAACTCGCACTGGGTGTATGTCATAAAAAGCTCAACATAAGGAAGCTCATCAACAATGGCGGCCACACCACCGCGTTTAGGACCAAGACGAAGCGCGTTTATGTAATCGTTTTGGTCTTTCAAAGATCTGATCCTAGACTGTGCAATATTTAGTTCTTGGACCAAATAGTTATATGCAAAAGATCCATCTTGAATTCCAATTGGCTCATTGCTTGAAATCATCCCATCTATCCCCTCGATTCCGGAAGTCAACTGTTGAACGGTCAGGATCGATGTCAAACTCGCTGTGTAGCTTGAGTTGATGATCAAGACAACAAATAACCACAAGAGTAGAACAAATCTCCCTAGTGTGCTAACTGTGTTCTCCCCTGCATGAATAATCACAAATAATCAGCTGTAATAAAACACAACAGCTGTAGAAAACAGTTTTTGTGTTTGTTGTTTGAAGTATAATCATCAGATAATCAAATGATTGAATGTTTGTCAGAATCTTATTAATTAATAAATCAATAGATTAAATCATAAAAAATGACATCTTCTTGTGAGTAAAATGGAATTAAATGACATTTTTACTATGTAAACCGTTAGGGGTGTAAACGAGCCGATCCGCTTGTGCGCTAGTTAAGATCGGCTTGCTAAAAGCTCGGACGAGTTGAGCTTAAATGAGTTCGAGCTTGGAGCTTATTTAACAAATGAGCCGAGCCCGGGCTTCACATATCGAATTTGACTAGGCTCACGAGCCTAAATCTTTATTTAATATATAAAATAAATTTACATGATTATTATTATATATAATATTTATGATTAAAATAACAAAAACAATATATATTATGTTAAGTATAAAAATTATTATCATTAATATAATTTTATATATAAATTAGTTAAAAAATGTTAACAAATAAAGTAATGAGTTGGGCTCGAGCTCTCTTAAGTTAAACGACCCGATTGGAACTTATTTCAAGCTTTCAGCTCGTTTCCACCCCTAAAATCGCTACGTTTTGGCATTTGACAATTGCGCTTTGAAAAACATACTGGATAGCTAGTATTGTGTGCATTAATGCATTATGTACAGGTGTAGCTTAATCATTTTCTGTATTTTGTGTTAAAAAGAGTTTGTTAGAGGTACATGTACATCTATCATGCATCTATCATTTATATTCCTATATTATTGAGGTCATTGTGTGTATCATAATTATCAGATTTTATATACCTCAATGAATGATCTCTTTCATAACAAGATTGTTAAAAACAAACTACTTAGTGGTATGATCATACTTACTATGTGAAAAGAACATGGTTGAGAAGCTAAACCACAAAATCGTAATGATTTGTTGACTCGGGGGTCCTCGAAACTCCTGATTCAAACGATGTTCAAGAATCCAAACAACAAATCCGACAAGAAGAAAGAAACCACCGGTGACAAGCCACATTTCAAGCGTAAATGGTCTCAGAAAAGCCCATTGGCTGGTTTTTGATTTCTTTACAGGAACAACTATCACAAGGCCCGATTCCATGTAAGGCTGCGTAAAGTCAACTATTCGTGTTCGGTTTGTAATGATTGTAACATCTCCAACCGCTGCATCGAATGTCTGAATAACAAGGCAAATCAGTTGTAGACTTTGACCATGGAAGTCAAAAATAATGTTGTCAAAGATTGACCCGCGTTAAATCAGTGTCAAATTACTTGATCTCAAAAGTCAAACTCTTAATGCAATGAGTAAACATATGATTTGAGGATTGAGGAAAGTAGTATTTAACAAGAAACTAGACATCATCAAGCAAGAACTTGTTTTTAGAGACACAATTTACTACAAAAGGAAAATCAAGTTAATTACATATCTTTCAAGTTTGAAGACTTCGACTTTTCAGATCAAAATAAAGAGTTGACAAAAATTTTAATTAATACGGTTCAAGTTCTAGTTCTATGATAATAATATTCTCGTTTTGTAGTACTTGTAATAAGTTTCAACAAAATGATCATAGATTTCTCAAAAACTAGCATTTGGTGATTCTATTAGGAAGTCAATGACAGGCTAGTTGACCTCAAAAAGTCAAACTCTTTATGCAATAACTAAGTTTATGTTGGATAAGAAACTAGATATCAAGCAAGAACTTACATTTCAAGCATATGATTCAATTCATAAGGAGAATCAACTTTACTTTATATCACTTAAATTTTGCAGAGTTTGACTTTTGAGGTCAAAATTAATAGTTTCGATTTCTAAAGTATTACTTATGGATTTTGGCATAATAAACAAGTCTTGTTTCAATTATGAAACCAGTTAAAGACTAGTTGACCTCAAAAGTCACCAGAACATTATGCAAGAACTTACATTTCATACCTAAGCTTGAATTCAAAAGGAAAATCAAGACTTTGACTTTCGAAGTCAAAATCAAGACTTCAAAAACATAAAAAACTGATATTGTTTTACTTCCATTCCCCCCCCCCCCCCCCCCCCCCCCCCCCCCAAAAAAAAATAAATAAATAATCCCTTTTGTAATATAGATTTAAAATCTACTATAGTAACAAAAAAACTTCTCAAACTTAAAAATTTTACTAAATTTTAAAACATCTAGAACAAGTTGATTGACTTCAAAAGTCAAACTCTGTATGCAATGAAGCAAGAACTTACATTGTCAGCAACAGCAGCCACAAGATTGCTATAACTCGGGTTTCGCACACCGTTTCCATACAGAATGTACTCCCGAGGCACCGGGTAAGGTAGCAAATCTACAGCAGCTTCGAAAACGTCTATGCTATAACCGCGTACACCTTGTGGAGACCGAACATCCTTAGTCACAACCTCTATATAACTATGCCTATATGGTACACCAATCCGTAAAGGCTTCCCATTGTTCGGAAACACCCACCCGCGCGGCTTCACACTCGTTTCACCCGGCCAAATCACACTATAAAGCCGTTTAGTTCCACTCGAACTGTTACTGTTCACTTTTTTCGCATAAGTTTTATCTGGTGAGTCAACTGATAAACCCGAAGATTTCGTCCAGTACCCAATCGTCCGAACCCCCGTACCACCAATATTAAGCACATCATAACCCGGGTTTACCAAATTCTTCTCACGATCGAATCGGATCTCACCGGATACACCCGTGAAGTTCGTCGATAGGAGCGTTTCGAGCAGCTTCGGACCCTCGTTAAACATCCGAAGCCCTGAAAACTGGAGCATCGACTCGTCCGTCTTTCGCAGCCTCGCGTCCGACGAGAACGTGATGCTCTCGCCGGATTTCAGCAGCGCGTCGAGTGCACGCGCCACCAGCCAAACCGAATCATACGCGTAAAGTGCATACGTATTAAAACTAGCCGTTTCTTTTAATTTAATATTTTTCCATTTTCCCGCGAAAAGTTTTTTTAAATATGAATTAGGTGTGTGTTGCCTTAGAGTCACTACCCCTTGTAAAAGGGTCATGACGTCAGAGTAATCGGAACCGGTATCAGTATTTATTTGTTGAGACGAATCCAGCACGGCCGGAAGCCATTCGGTCGTGATCCAAACGTAACCACTCGTCATCATCCCGAGTTTTTTCGCAACTTTAAAAACATCGATACCGGTATCAGGATTCACATGCACAACATAAACACGTGACTCCATTAAATTAACGGCCGTTAGTATCTCCGTTAACCGGTCAACCGACGCGCCAGACGTAAACGCAGCTTTGTACGTAATTTTGGCGCGGTTTTGGGCTAACGAATCGCCTAACGATGAGATGGCGTTGCGACCGTAATCGTCGTCGACGTAAATGGCGATTACTTCTTTCCATTCGAAGTGTTCGATAAGATCTGCGATGGCGGACATTTGGTAATAATCGGTTTGTGTTGTTCGGAGAAAATAAGGAAACTGGAGAGCTGATAGTGTGGGGTCGGTTGCACCGAATGAAAGTAGGGGTACGTGAAGCTCGTTGACTACGTGTGAGATGATGTGTGCGATTGTTGATGATTGTGGGCCGATTGCAGCCACTACGTTTTTCTCCATTAGCTCCAAAGCTGCATAAAAAAAGTAAGAACAATCGTTGACTTTTGGGTTTGAAATCGTTGACTTTTGCGGTGTTTAAACTGCTCGTGTTTATGGGTTGACAAGTCTAAAGTAAAAGTCGTGTCATACATATGAACCCCAAATGAGTCAATATTTCTTATAATTTTGGAAAAGCAAAATAAAAAATTTACATTTTATTTATAAAATCTCAAATTTGTTAGCTAAACATGTTCACTAACTCGACTCAAAATTGGTCCAAACTCCAAACGCGCATTGCTGGTGCCGAGAATCTCTAAAAAAATTTAGGCCTGGGTGAGTAGAAAAAATGGGCCACAAGCCAAATTTGAATGAGAGTTTATACTTTTTGTTGGGTTTATATTTAAACTATTGGACCACTTCTAATGAATGAGAGTTTAAACTTTTTGTTGGTTTTATATTTATTTAAACTATGGACCACTTTTAAATGAGTTTAAATTTTACTAACGGGTGTTCGACTAGTAAAACAGTAACTTATGTTAAAATGAATTTAGTGTTTAATGAGTTTAAAATAAATAAAATATTAATGGATTTAAATGTTTAACAAAGTATATAGATTTTTTTTAAATATATAGTATATATACACACATACTAAACCCAAACCTGTGAATCTTCATACTAAAAATTCATACCCTTAATTTTACTACTAAATCATTCCAAATCGGCAGTGATATGTTTCTATGTGCTTGTGAAGTTTTTCTTGAATATTGTACTTGCCGACAATATTTTCAGAGGTGAAACTATTACATCTGACCTCAAAGTTCAAATTAGTGATCTCTTTATTCCTATATTTGTTACTTGACTTTTACTTTCTGAAAAAAACAAATATAAAAGTACTACTTTCAAAACATTGTTTGAAAAAAAAAAAATTAAAAATAGACATAGATACTTAGTTGTTCTCGAAAGCGCGAGCTAATCCTGAGTCGCTATCCAAAAGCACAACAGGCTAGCCCGTGCTTTCATGTCTTAGCCAAACGTCTTGGCAAAATCATAGTCATCTTAGCCGACGAAGCTGTTATGACAACTTCTGATTGGAGGAATGATGGTTAACTACTTTGGTGGATGCTAAATTCCAATGTCCAATTTTAAAAACTTCGTCACTTTTGACTATTTTGTAATATTCCCATTTATGATCATAAATTCATAATGGAATATTTTACAACTGTCTAAACCAAGTTTCTTGAATACCATATAAAAGAAAGCTAACAAATTTAGCCAAAACATATAAAACTTTACCTCTAAACCAAGTTTCTTGAATACTATATAAAAGAAAGCTAACAAATTTATTTAGCCAAAAACATATAAAACTTTACCTCAACTGTCTAAACCAAGTTTCTTGAAAACCGTTTAAAGAAAGCTAGCAAATTTACTCTAAAAAACAAATATACACATTATTATAAGACAAAATAACATTAAGAGAGCACTTACCTTCAATGGTGCCAAGAAATCCACTACAATTTGTATCATGTAAGATGAGATTCAAATGAGTGTCTCCAAGAATTGTTTTATCAGAATTCACATCATCAACAGCAGCAATAATTGCAGGCTTCACAGACCTCCCAATTACTGAATTCACAGTTAACAAAGCTCCAATATTCACAACTTTAGGCCCACTTGATAATGATGATGACAATAATAATGATGATGTATTTACAGTTATGCCCTCAGCAGCCAAGGCCACAACAAGCAAAACCCACAAACCAAAACCCAAGAAAAACATATTTTTTCTCATCATAGGCCCATCAATCTCCATTTTTTGAGGATACCCTTTTGAAATTTGAGTCAACTATGGCAGCTTTTACATGCCATATGGAGTGTGAACTATGAAGTTGAAATCTTGAATTTTGGAACAAAAGTCAAGGTTTTCAAGAAGATAAAAACCCCACCAGATGAATATAAGATAGACCTTATTTTCTGGACAAGAACATTAAAATCCAGCAAAAGAGTGGTTAGATATGGATACCCACAATGGAAACCAGAGAATTTGTAATAAAAAAAGGAGAATATTATAATAAACAAATGAATAGAAAAAAGTAGAGCTAAATTATGCAAATTCTTGTAGTGATGATGTAGCCAATCAAAAATGAAGTTTTAAAGTGTTAAATTAAAGGAAAAGTTTATTAAATGGTGACAAAAGTGTGTTGGTGACTTGGAGATCTACCTGGATCTATTAACAAGAGAAAGGGAGAGGAGTGTTTGTGTGAGAGAGAGAAAACTACTTTAAATTAACAAAATCCCTTTCCTCATACACTCATGGCCCCTACCTTTTTTATGTTAATTTTATTTTGTTTGGTTGTATATTTATTGAAATTACATAAGAAGCACCTTTTAACTATTTACTACACATATTTAGATACTTTTATAATATAAAGAGTAAACTGCCATTTTGGTCCCTGTGGTTTAGGCACTTTTGCCATTTTAGTCCAAATCTCAAACTTTTTAAATCTGGGTCCCTGTGGTTTCACTTTTATTGCCATTTTAGTCCAAAATTAAGAGTAAACTGCCATTTTGGTCCATGTGGTTTCACTTTTATTGCCATTTTAGTCCAAATCTCAAACTTTTTGGAACAGTCAAAAAAAGAGGGATTTTGAATTTTGGACTAAAATGGCAATAAAGATGAAACCACAGGGACCCAGATTTAAAAAGTTTGAGATTTGGACTAAAATGGCAAAAATGCCCAAACCACAGGGACCAAAATGGCAGTTTACTCTAATATAAAACTAGTGTTTCATACTCATATGTTGCCGTAGGACCATTAAAAACGTTAAACCACACACGTGCGTTAACTTGTAAAAATTGAATCGAAACGTAAAATATAGAAAAAATCTATACTATATAATAAAAGAAACCACTTTAGGGACACTTGTCATCATATTATGCTATCTCTTATAGATAATTATTATTTTAGTTTAATCTCTTTTAATTAATTATTAATAATCCTCCTATTAACTATTATTTAGTTTAATAACTTATAGATAATTATTATTTAGTTTAATCTTATTCTCATTTATAATATTATTTATTTGAATTAATTAGAGTTAATTACTGTTTTCGTCCCTGTGATTTGTCAAAAATCACTATTCAGTCAATTAGTTTAAAAATTGCGATTTCAGTCCCTATGGTTTCACTATCGTAACTATTTCAGTCCACGTCGTAACCATTTCAGTCCCTCTAATCAACAGAATAATGGATTGAAATTGTTATGAAATTGAAACCATATGGACAGAAATGGTTACGAAAGTGAAACCACAGGGACTGAAATCACAATTTTAAAACTAATGGACTGAAATAGTGATTTTTAACAAACCATATGGATGAAAACAGTAATTAACTCAATTAATTATTACTTTTATATTTATTTATTTACTTCAAATTCAAACTTAGTTATCTAATTTGATCTTAACTATATATTTGAACGTTTTGTTTAGTTTGGTATCAAATAGATTTTACGAAACTTTAAATAAAATTAACTAATATTATTTATAATTTATATATTTACGGAGTTTTAAATAAGGGTTACATTTATTGAGACTTCGTTAATAAATTTTGCAACAACAGAATAATCTATTTTTATCATGAAAACCAAACTTTGTATTAATATATTAAATATTTTTATTTTCTCTATACAAAATTACATTTACTCGACCCATGTAATACATGAGGTGTTTTAAGATATATAAAGTTAGATTTATTCAATTTGTACAATACACGGGGTTTTTTAAGGATATATATTTTTTTATTTAGTACAGAAAATTACATTTATTCAAACCATGTAATATGCATATTTTTTAAGATGTAATATTTTATTATTTGGTATATAAAATCACATTTATTCAACCCGTGTAATAAATGTGGTTTTTTTTAAGATGTATTATTTTATTATTTAGTAAAAAATATTATATTTATTCAACCCATGTAATACACGTGGTTTTATAGATATAACTTTTTTATTTGGTATATAAAATTGCATTTATTCAACGCGTACAATATGGTTCTTATAGATATAACTTTTTATTATTTAATATATAAAATTATATTTATTCAACCCGTGTAATAAAGGAGGTTTTTAAAGATATATATTTTTTTATTATTTAGTATATAAATTTATTTATTCAACCCGTGTAATACACGAGGTTATAACCTAGTATAATATATAATAATAGTTAAATAAATTTATAAAGTACATGGTTTATTAAAATTAAATACATCAAGTATAGGGTCTATTGAAACTCAAACTTAACCATAAGATTTATGTTGTATTTTTATTAATACTTTAAGAGAAGCAATGTAAAACATATTAATACCTTAAAGGAAGAAATTGGAAACTTACTAATCTCCAAAGGAAAAAAATTGGAAACTTACTAATCTCCAAAGGAAAAAAATTGTAAAGGGCTCTTTGTTTACCTCTTAATGGGACTTTTAATGGTTCAGACCTCTTACTGTTTCAGCACTTAATGGTTTAGACTGTTTGTTTCGTGAGCATATATCTGAATGGTTCAGACATTTGCCTCTAAATGGTTAAGCATTATACTAAGTCTGAATGGTTAAGACCTCTAATCTAAATTGGTCAAACATTTGTCTCTGTACGGTTAAAATTATATTGCCTCTTAATGGTTCAGATCTCTTACCGATTCATCACTTAATGATTCAGACCTCTTACTGGTTTAGCATTTAACCATTCAGAAGTTGCCAAACGGCCTCTAATAGTAAGATGCAAACCAAATAGCAAATAATACAACCATATAAATCACAACTAAATTAAGCAATAGGTTTTTGACTGGAATCTAATTTGATAATTAGTGTTTTGTTAATAAGAAATAATAATATCTTTTTTATCAAAATATTTTAGTCTAACTTTATTATGATAGTCAAAATTTCAACTTCATGTGTTCCTCAAAAGAATTTAAGTGAGCCATGTGACATGTGACAAAGACGCTTTCAAAAATTTCAAGATGTTAATACTTTTTAATTAGAATCTTCTTACAAGTTTCTTACGTAACTTCGTGTAAAAAGCGACTGATTTTCAAAGCTCAGGTAAAAAGTTGATACATGTGGGATAATTCAGGGGTTAATTCTGTAAATAGTATAACAGTTGTTAGAACAGATGTTAGGAAGGGACAGTTGTTAGAACATATGTTAGGAAAGGGACTGGAACTGTAATAAGTCAAATGTGTATGGTCTGTTGTAAACTTGATAGTTAGATGGTAGTTAGCTGGTAGTTAGAGTTGTTAAATACTGTTGAGATTGGAGGAATGAGTATGATTTGGCTTGACTAATTTCTTTGTTCCTTCTTTCTTTCTCTTCTCTCAATTACCACGTATCAAATTGGTATCAGAGCTGTTCGACCCTCGTCGGAGCTCCGGTAACCACCGCCATTCCGATCATTTTTTTTCGATTTCTCTGCTTCCATTCAATTCATTTCTGTGCCGGGATTGATCAATTGTGATCAATCTATTCCAATCAAATTCATGACGAATACAAGGAGTCAAACTGAAATTGAAAGAACAATTCAAAATCATACCACTTCATTGTTAAAATTCGATGCATTCATGGAAAAAACAGACAAATCTTTCCATGAATTGAGGCAAGTGCTTGAAAAACTTTCTATGAATCAAACAAATGTGAACAATCCTAAAGATAATGGTCCAGATAACACAGTTAGCACTAAAACAGACAGGCTGTATCGGTTGGGGAAGATTGAATTCCCTAAATTTGATGGAGATGAAGTGGAAGATTGGATCTGCAAATGTGAACACTTCTTTGATGTAGATGAGACTCCAGAGGCCTTCAAAGTGAGGTATGCTGCAATTAATCTTGATGGTAAAGCAATGAAATGTCATTCCTCATTTGTTAAGCAATTAACTAAACCTATAGCAGAAGTTACCTGGGCTGAATACTCAGGAAATGTGTTAGAAAGATTTTCTACACATCAGTATAGTGATGTTATGGGTATTCTCACATCTACTGTTCAAACAGGAGAATTAGAAGAATATTGTGAGAAATTTGATGCAAATCTGTTGAGGGTTAGTCTTTGTGAGGAATATGCTGTTAGCATATTTTTGAATGGGTTAAAACCTGAGTTAGCAGGGCCAGTTAGAATGTTTGAACCTAAGAATATGAAAGAGGCTTATAAGTTTTCCAAAAAACAAGATATGGCCAATAAAACTCTGTTGATTAAACCCAAACCCTATTCAAACCAATCTGGAAAGTTTTATCCCAATCCTACCCCTGTTTCTACCTATAAACCAAACTCTGCAAATACATCTTTTAAACCACCTATTAATACTAACCACCTACCATTGTTACCATCACCGCCACTTAACCAAAGGCTGAATACTAATAAAAACAAGAGTAAACTGCCATTTTGGTCCCTGTGGTTTAGGCACTTTTGCCATTTTAGTCCAAATCTCAAACTTTTTAAATCTGGGTCCCTGTGGTTTCACTTTTATTGCCATTTTAGTCCAAAATTAAGAGTAAACTGCCATTTTGGTCCCTGTGGTTTCACTTTTATTGCCATTTTAGTCCAAATCTCAAACTTTTTGGAACAGTCAAAAAAGGGGGGATTTTGAATTTTGGACTAAAATGGCAATAAAGATGAAACCACAGGGACCCAGATTTAAAAAGTTTGAGATTTGGACTAAAATGGCAAAAATGCCCAAACCACAGGGACCAAAATGGCAGTTTACTCTAAAAACAAACTTAACTTGCCTACTAAAGAGATGGAGGCCAAAAGATTGAGGGGTGAATGTTTTTGGTGCCCAGAAAAGTTTTCTTCTACTCATAAGTGTCCAAACAAGCAATTATACATTCTTGAGATCAGTGATGATGGAGAAATTGATGAAACTTTATCAAATGAGGAAATTGTGATTGATACTACAGCTAATGATCCTCTTATTTCTATCCATGCACTCACTGGTGTACCTTCTTTTTCCACTATGCAAGTTGTGGGTAATATTGGTACAAAAACATTGCATATCTTAACAGACTCAGGCTCTACCCATAATTTCCTTGATGAAAAATTGGCCTTAAAGTTGAATTGTCATTTGGAAGATATTAATCCTATGAAAGTGGGAGTGGCAAATGGTATTCCCCTTATTTGTAAGAAAAATTGTAGGAATTTTGAATGGCAAATGCAAGGTTTATGGTTTAAAGCAGATGTGTTGGTGATTGCATTAGCCTCTTATGATATGGTGCTAGGGGTACAGTGGTTGTTACCACTGGGGGATATTGTGTGGAACTTTAAAGACTTGACCATGCAATTCAGAGTGGGAAACAAGACTTATCAACTCAAGGGTAGTCACAGCAATAAATTATCTCTGTGTTCAATGGAAGTCATGCAGCATCTCTTATCAGAAAAAGGTCAGCTGGTACAGGGTCATTTGTGCAGCTTAAAAGTGGATGAGGGTGACCAGTTTCAGCACAAAACAGTGGTTTCAAATGCTGTAAATACTGATCAGTTGAGTTCTTTATTACAAGATTATGAAGAGGTTTTTAAGACTCCCACAACTTTACCTCCACAAAGGGCTTTTGATCATAAGATTATCCTTAAAGATGAATCTGTCACAATTAATCAAAAACCCTATAGATATCAATTAGCTCAGAAAGATGTTATTGAAAAAATGACTAAGGAACTATTGGATACTGGAGTTATTAGGGGTAGTTCAAGTCCTTTTGCTGCTCCTGTTGTTTTGGTGAAAAAGAAAGACAATACTTGGAGGATGTGTATTGACTATAGGAAGCTGAATGATGCTACAGTAAAAAATAGTTATCCTATCCCTTTAATAGAAGATTTATTAGATGAGTTGGGAGGGGCTGCAATTTTTTCAAAACTGGATCTTAGATCAGGTTATCATCAGATCAGGATGTTTCCTGATGATATCCATAAGACAGCTTTTAGAACACATGAGGGACATTTTGAGTTCATGGTTATGCCATTTGGGCTGACTAATGCACATTCCACTTTTCAGTCCCTCATAAACCACACCTTCAAGCCTTTCCTTAGAAAATCATTCTTGGTTTTCTTTGATGATATTCTTGTTTATAGCAAGAATATGGATCAACATATAATTCATTTGAAGGAAGTTTTGGAAGTGTTAAAAGCAAATCAGCTGTTTGCAAAAATGTCAAAGTGCTCTTTTGGGGGCAATTCAGTGGAGTATTTAGGGCATATTATTACTAAGGAAGGGGTGGCCACTGATCCAAAGAAGATTGAAGCTATAAAGCAATGGCCTATTCCTTCTACAATCAAACAACTAAGGGGCTTTCTTGGGCTTTCAGGCTATTACAGGAGATTTATCAGGTCTTATGATATTTTAGCAAAACCTCTTACTAATCTCCTAAGAAAGGACTGTTTTAACTGGAATGAAGAAGCTACTGCAACTTTTGAAAGGCTGAAAGAAGTGATGTGTGTAAAATGCAACATATAAATTACATCAAATGAGGCATAAAACTAACCCTTTTTAAGTACTAATATTGGAAAAAGAGTGTTTTTGTCTTCCTTTTGTATTTTCAGGATTAAATGAGCTCAAAAACGCAAAAGAAGCAAAAAGACAGCTAAATCCAACATAAATACAAGAAAAGGAACATTAGTGGACTGCCCGACCCCTCAACGGCACCTTCCAAAGCAGATTAGAGAAGTCAGAAGTCAGAAGACTGAACACGCCCCGTGCTCAGCCAGCACGGGGCCGTGCCCAAGAAGCAGCAGAAAAGACAAACCTATAGAAGCTTCTATTGCCCACCACGGGCCGTGCTCAGCAGACACGGGGGCGTGTCGAAAGTACAGCAGGCGCATTTATTGTAATTGCGAATTACAATTAATGAGGAGAGAGAGTGTCAGACAGGCACGGGGCCGTGCCCAGCGGACACGGGGCCGTGCCCAGCTCTCTGTTCAGCCTATAAATAGGAGTGCTTGGATTCATTTCATCTCATCCCTTGGCACACCACCTCTCTCACACTTCATCCACCACCCACCACCATCACAACACCATCATCCACCACCATCATCCATTGTCCATCGTCCATCGTAGAGTGTGTGAGTCGTCTCGGGATCCAAGATTGATCGTAAGAGTTCTTGACAATCAAGGCCATGTTTGCCTAAGTCTCTTACATCACTTGGTGAAGACAAAGTGTCTAGTATAATACTTTTTATTTCTAATCTTTTGCACTTTTTATTTGGTTTTGTATTAATGACTTTAATAACTAGTTACTTATGTTGAAGGTGATCTTTCCTTATCGTTTGTCCGTGGTGTCTTGGCATTATTTTACTGTCTATATAAAATAAAGGATTTTCACCATTCATATCTCCACGGTCTATATGGAGGTATGTTGGCTACCTGGTCGGGGGTTAAGGGAACGGTTTGGTAAAGGTCTTGCCATTGTTCAGCGTTTAGAGGTCCTGCAATGGACCTGGGTCAAATTTAGTAGGACCTCCTTCAATACTTCACGGTATTGGATGGCGGGGGTCCAAACTCTTTGATCCCCTCATAAGTTAACTACTATTAATACTATAACCCGGCTATTTAGGACTGTATCCCTGCTGACTCAGACTACTTAGCCGAGGGTAACGTCACCGCCAAAAGCGGGGCCTACCACAATACTGCATTAATAACTTAATTCATTATCTTCCAATAATCCACCCTTTTAGGATTGTATCCTTGCTGACTCAAACTACTGGGGTGAGGGTAACGTCACCTTCAAAAGAGGGGCCTACTACAATAACTAAGATAATCTCTTAATTATGTGCAAAAGTGCGGAAATAATCAAAGGTTATACTAGATACGAGTCGGAACCAAGTGATTCATCTTGTCTATCTGTTTTTATTTTTATTTTATTTTCAGCATTTTAGTTAGTTTTTATTTTTCTTAGCTTAAAACATTTTTCTAAACTTTTATTTTGGTTAGACGTTGAGGATAAACCGGTATTAAAAGCTCTTGTGTCCTTGGACGACCTCGGTATCTTACCAACGCTATACTACACTCAACGATGGGTGCACTTGCCCATATGTGTGTTTAGTGTTAGTGAAATATCGTGTTTTATAAATTTAAAACTTGGCTAAAATAAGTGTTAAAAAGGGCTTAAAATATACACCTAATATATATAACACTTCGCACGCATCAAGTTTTTGGCGCCGTTGCCGGGGACACAAGGATTTTAAGAAAGTTAGGAATCAACGGCCTAATCATCCTTTATTTTTCTTTTTAATTTTTTTAGGATTTTCTTAGTTTTTTCAGCTTCTGCAGAGCTCAGCACGGGTCGTGCCCGCTGAACACGCCCCCGTGCTCAATCATTGGAACTGGCAATCCTGTTTTACGTCAGACAGTAAGCTGAACACGGGGCCGTGCCCACTCAACACGCCCCCGTGCCCAAGTTTCAGTTACTGAAAACAGAACCGTAAGATCCCAGCGGTTGGTAACTTCTGACATAAACATGAGTGATAGTAATTATTTTTACTTTCGGCACTCTTATGGTACGTGGTGTCAATTATGTGGTGGCAAACATGAAGAAGTAGAATGCTACTTTCTAAATTATAGGCCCCACTACATGGACCCACCGACTTCTGACAACCTTAAGAGGGGCGAAAGTAAAAATAAGCACTATTTCTCCCTCGAATGCGCCCAGCCAGATATTCTAGGGGAAATGCTCCTTGATGAGTTATTTCAACTAGAAAAGCTAATTCAGAATTGGTTAGAAGAGCTTAGGAAGGATTTTATTAATCCACCCCAAGACGATGACCATGACGAAATGCTGGAACCGCATTCCAACAACCTCGTTGCTCCCAAAAATACCTTCGTTCCTAGCAAAGACTTGGACGATAGTCGTCCCTGTGTCGATTGTGCCGTGAAGGACTCTCCATCGACTTCGTTCGGTGCATACATAGACCTGAGCGATTCGGCATACACCTTCTTTAACGAGAGCCCGGGAAAGGGTTGGACTTGTCCACCTAGAATGAAAATAGGAATTACCCTCACCGACAACCTCTTGCGTTCTCGCCTTAGTCTAGGACAATTAAGGTATCTTAGGCACTTTGGGGTTGTTCCAACCAGTAAGGAACCACCCGATGTCGATGAGATCCTTAGAAGCAGCGAAACTCCATAAGACAGCCTCCAGACACGGGGCCGTGTCCAGGTCAACACGTCCCCGTGCTCACCAAAAAAGATTCTCTGCTGATTTGGTCAGAATACTGACAAAATGTGTCAGGATTTCATCTGAACACGGGGCCGTGTCCAGTCAACACGGGGCCGTGCCCAGTGCGCTGTCGTTATCTTTAAATGCAGCCTGATTCCTGCTCATTTTGACCACTTCAATTGACAGAGATCCCTGGGATTTTCACTCATACCATCCTAGGTAAGTGTTAAAAGAAGGTTCCAAAGGACCCTCTTGTCCCTTCCACTTTTATTCATTTCCTCCTCTTTAAAATTTTTTTCAAAATTTCCTCCATGGAAGCTTGGAAATCCCTTGATTCCAACCCTCTATGAGAAGTTTGTAAGGTTATTTGCTAAAGATTCTTGCTTAAAGTTAGTTGTATAACTTTGTTTTAAATTATCTGAACTTAAAAACCAGATAAAAATCATAAAAATAATTTAAAACTCCAAGATTCTTTAGCCAAAAATCCTGCAGACAAATGGACACGGGGCCGTGCTCAACGAGCACGGGGCCGTGTCCGGGGCTCTGTTTTGTAAAAATTTAGCTTTCTTCGGTTTCCTTCACAAAAAATGGCAAGCAGAACAAGCGGATCATCTTCAAGGAATAACCGACAAGGGAGGAGATCTTCAACAGCAGAAGACTCTCTTGTAAACTATGTTTACGCTCTAAGGGAGGCTATTGATGAAATGACGGGAGTGGAGGAAGCATTAGTCGACCGTATCAACCATCTTACATTGGGGCTGGAGGGCTGTCTCCATGAAGTAAACCTCTTGCACCAGAGGTTGAACCTTCTCGCCTCCCCGCCTTTGGTACCTATAATAACCCAAAGAGCGTGGAACATGGTACCCGAAGTTGTCATTCCAGCCGAATGGTACGCCATGCACCAAGAGCCTCCGCGAAGGGTGGTGCAAGGAGTCCCGGTGAATGTTCCTCCTCAGCCACCAGTTGCGGAAGAAAATGAAGCCGCATTCTTTCTTCCTAGGGAAATCGAAGAATGGCTTTAAACAGGATTTAGGGAAGAAATCCTTCGGCTAAAAGTCCTACTATATCGGGAAACTATTCTCGAAATTTTCTTAGAATAGTAGAACTCTCTATGATAACCTCGTGTACCTCCTGACCTATTTAGTTAAGCTTTTATTATCTAGTTTAAATTTAGGATTATGTAAGTTATCTCTATGATGAAATGAAATGATGGTTTTAAGGTTTGGATGGTTTGTAATGAATAAAACACACTCATGGTGGTAAAGGATGAAAAGGGGAACGAGAAAAATGAACTCATGCACAAGAACAAGGCAACCCGACAATTCTCTCCAGTCCAGAAGGTTCAACACGGGCCGTGCCCAACCAACACGGCCCCGTGCTGAACCACCTGCAGAAAAAAGCCCAGTTCAGGTACCTGGACACGGGCCGTGTTCACCCAACACGCCCCCGTGTCCAGACTTCTGTTTCTCTTATTTTAATTTTATTACTGGCACTTGAACACGGGGCCGTGCCCGGATAACACGGGGCTGTGTTCAGTGCCCAGTAACACAAATTTTTGCTTTTTAAACACTATTTTACACATCTAATCAACCTAAAAATTTATTTTTTGGGACACATTGAGGACAATGTGTAATTTAAGTGTGGGGGGATGCTAAAACCTTGAATTTTGCAAGTCCTAAATACAAGCCTTACACAAAACTCTATTGGAACCGCTAATCACCCCAAATTTTTTTCAAAAATTTCTAATTTTTTTCAAAAATTTCTAATTTTTTTCAAAAATTTCTAATTTTTTTTTTTACTTGTCTAGGTTTAATTCGGGAAATTCAAGTTCTTAAAAAGGTTATATTTTTACAAATTTACAACCGATAGCGTAGTGATAAAAAGAACCAACATAAGAAAATTATGAAAAGGCATGACAAACTTAGTTAAAATTTGATTATATATACTTGATCACATAAAAACCCATTCCCACAAAAAAGTGAGTTTTGAGCCTTTATTGAGCACAATTACATATCATTAGACTAAATGCTCATTTTTCGTTTCTTGTGTGAATAGCCGCTTGGTTCTTACGACTCTAGAACTTGCCATGACGATACATTCTCGGTCCTTATCAACTTAAACCCGAGTAAGTAAATGATGGAGGCATTAGGACTAACCCTTTTTATTTCTACACCATTATTTTTCTTTTTCTTTTTCCACCTACCCAAAAATCCCCCTAGTTAACCCCTTTGAGCCTAAACCTTTTCATTTCATCACCCAAACCAAAGACCCTTTTACCCACCAAAACCTTTTTCATTTTTAACCCTTTGTTTTAGTAACAAGTTCGGTTTTTCGTATGATCAAAAAAAAAAAAAAAAATTATGTGTTGATGATGAAGCAAAAAGAAAATAAACAAACAAGTTCATCAAAAATAACTTTGTTTGAATAAAAGCTTCATCAAAATAAAAATAGAAAGTCTTACGAAAACCGACACTTGTTACGCTTTTTCGCCCTTTTTCTACTAACCACTAACCACTACCCCAACCACCTACCTTTAACCCAAGCCTAACCCTTAACCCACAAAGTCCTCTTGATATTTACAAAGGTATAAAAGTTAAAAAGGAGGAGGATTGATTGCTTGGCAAGCCTATGGTAGGAATAAGTTCCATGCCGCTCTCGAGTGATTCACTAAAAATACACCTTCGGCCGAGTGTGAGTGATTTCTCCCGTAAGGTATGTGAACTTGTATATAAATGGAATTTTAAAAAAGGCATGTTATGCCCAAATAAGTAATTTCTCCTATGAAAAGTTCTAAATAAATCATTACGAATAGGATTGTAAATAAATAAAGATAAAACCCAAAAAGACCTTGGATTCCCGACACTTTACGACAAGCCCAAAACCTTCTCTTCTACCTATTCCATTTGGGAGTGTAAGCCACATATTAAAGAGTTTTGCTTGAGGACAAGCAAAAATTCAAGTGTGGGGGTATTTGATGTGTGTAAAATGCAACATATAAATTACATCAAATGAGGCATAAAACTAACCCTTTTTAAGTACTAATATTGGAAAAAGAGTGTTTTTGTCTTCCTTTTGTATTTTCAGGATTAAATGAGCTCAAAAACGCAAAAGAAGCAAAAAGACAGCTAAATCCAACATAAATACAAGAAAAGGAACATTAGTGGACTGCCCGACCCCTCAACGGCACCTTCCAAAGCAGATTAGAGAAGTCAGAAGTCAGAAGACTGAACACGCCCCGTGCTCAGCCAGCACGGGGCCGTGCCCAAGAAGCAGCAGAAAAGACAAACCTATAGAAGCTTCTATTGCCCACCACGGGCCGTGCTCAGCAGACACGGGGGCGTGTCGAAAGTACAGCAGGCGCATTTATTGTAATTGCGAATTACAATTAATGAGGAGAGAGAGTGTCAGACAGGCACGGGGCCGTGCCCAGCGGACACGGGGCCGTGCCCAGCTCTCTGTTCAGCCTATAAATAGGAGTGCTTGGATTCATTTCATCTCATCCCTTGGCACACCACCTCTCTCACACTTCATCCACCACCCACCACCATCACAACACCATCATCCACCACCATCATCCATTGTCCATCGTCCATCGTAGAGTGTGTGAGTCGTCTCGGGATCCAAGATTGATCGTAAGAGTTCTTGACAATCAAGGCCATGTTTGCCTAAGTCTCTTACATCACTTGGTGAAGACAAAGTGTCTAGTATAATACTTTTTATTTCTAATCTTTTGCACTTTTTATTTGGTTTTGTATTAATGACTTTAATAACTAGTTACTTATGTTGAAGGTGATCTTTCCTTATCGTTTGTCCGTGGTGTCTTGGCATTATTTTACTGTCTATATAAAATAAAGGATTTTCACCATTCATATCTCCACGGTCTATATGGAGGTATGTTGGCTACCTGGTCGGGGGTTAAGGGAACGGTTTGGTAAAGGTCTTGCCATTGTTCAGCGTTTAGAGGTCCTGCAATGGACCTGGGTCAAATTTAGTAGGACCTCCTTCAATACTTCACGGTATTGGATGGCGGGGGTCCAAACTCTTTGATCCCCTCATAAGTTAACTACTATTAATACTATAACCCGGCTATTTAGGACTGTATCCCTGCTGACTCAGACTACTTAGCCGAGGGTAACGTCACCGCCAAAAGCGGGGCCTACCACAATACTGCATTAATAACTTAATTCATTATCTTCCAATAATCCACCCTTTTAGGATTGTATCCTTGCTGACTCAAACTACTGGGGTGAGGGTAACGTCACCTTCAAAAGAGGGGCCTACTACAATAACTAAGATAATCTCTTAATTATGTGCAAAAGTGCGGAAATAATCAAAGGTTATACTAGATACGAGTCGGAACCAAGTGATTCATCTTGTCTATCTGTTTTTATTTTTATTTTATTTTCAGCATTTTAGTTAGTTTTTATTTTTCTTAGCTTAAAACATTTTTCTAAACTTTTATTTTGGTTAGACGTTGAGGATAAACCGGTATTAAAAGCTCTTGTGTCCTTGGACGACCTCGGTATCTTACCAACGCTATACTACACTCAACGATGGGTGCACTTGCCCATATGTGTGTTTAGTGTTAGTGAAATATCGTGTTTTATAAATTTAAAACTTGGCTAAAATAAGTGTTAAAAAGGGCTTAAAATATACACCTAATATATATAACACTTCGCACGCATCAAGAAGCCTTGTGTACACCTCCTGTGTTGGCTTTGCCAGATTTCTCTAAAACCTTTGTTTTAGAGATTGATGCTTCTGGGTTGGGTATTGGGGCAGTATTAATGCAAGAGGGACACCCATTAGCCTTTATCAGCAAGGCCCTTTCTCCTAGACAACAAGTTTATTATGTTTATGAGAAGGAGCTGTTAGCTATATTGTTTGCAGTCAAGCATTGGCACCATTACCTCATAACCAGCTATTTCATCATCAAAACATATCAAAAGAGTTTGAAGTATTTGATGGAACAAAAACTTACCACTCCACTACAACATGTTTGGCTATCTAAATTGATGGGGTTTGACTATGAAATAGTTTATAAAAAAGGAATTGAAAACAAGGTTGCTGATGCTCTATCTAGGGTGCAGGGTCCAGCTTTAAGTGCCATCTCGGTTTCTCATCTAAACCCTTCACTAATGGATAAAATTAAAACATCATGGCAACAAGATCCTATGGTTCAGCAGAAGTTTCAACAATTGATGAAAGGAGCAGTGGTTCCTAAGTATAAATGGAATGGGAGTATTCTTACCAAGAATGAAAAAAATGTTGTGGGAAAGTCTGAACCTTTACAACAAGAGATCATTGATCTGTGTCATAGTTCACCAATGGGGGGTCATTCTGGGGTTCATGCTACAATTCAAAGGATCAGGAGTATGTTTAGTTGGAAGGGTATGCATAAACAGGTGAGACAGACTATTAGAAGGTGTGATATATGTCAAAGAGTTAAGCATGAAAATGTGGCCTATCCAGGGTTATTACAGCCACTTCCTATTCCTAAATATGTATTTTCTGATGTGTCAATGGATTTTGTTGGGGGATTTCCAACGGTTCAAGGGAAAGACACCATTTTAGTAGTGGTTGATAGACTCACTAAATATGGACATTTCATTCCCTTAGGGCACCCTTATTCAGCTGAAACAGTGGCTCAGCTTTTCTTAGACAATGTTTTTAAACTTCATGGGTGGCCACAGACAATTGTGTCTGATAGGGATCCAGTGTTTTTGAGTAATTTCTGGAAGGAATTCACCAAACAGCAAGGTATCAACTTGGCAATGTCTACTGCTTACCACCCACAGTCTGATGGACAAACTGAGGTGGCAAATAGGTGTATTGAATCCTATCTAAGATGCATGACTAAGGGTTCAAGCAATAATTGGTTAAAATGGCTATCTTTGACTGAATGGTGGTACAATACAAATTTCCACTCATCTTTGAATATGACCCCTTTCCAGGCCCTATATGGTTACCCTCCGCCCTTATTTGTGCCCTACATACCTAAGGATTGCTCATTAGAGGTCGTGGACCAAATGTGTTGTGACAAAGAGCTGGTATTGCAAGAATTAAAAAAATCATTGCAAAGGGCTCAAAACAGAATGAAACAATTAGCTGATGCAAATCGTACAGAAAGGGAATTTACTGTGGGAGACTTTGTTTACCTGAAGCTGCATCCTTTTGGGCAGAATTCGTTAAGATACTCCAAGCAAAATAAGCTGAGTCCGAAGTACTTTGGTCCTTTTATGATTGTGGAGCGTATTGGGAAGGTGGCTTATCGTCTTGATTTGCCAAATGACTGTCCAGTACACCCCACCTTCCATGTCTCGTTATTGAAGTTGGCTAGAGGTCCTCACAGCAAGATAATTCCTATTCCATCCCAACCGAGGTTTACGTTTTACCCAGAAGCAGTGGTGGAAAGAAGGATTATGAAGAAGAGGAATCAAATGGGTGTGCAGGTTTTAGTTCGTTGGAAGAACTTACCGTTGACTGAAAGTTCTTGGGAGGATTTAGAAGAAATGGAGCTGCGATTCCCTGAGTTTGATTTTGGAATTTTGGGACAAAATTCTTAAAAAGGGGGAAGTAATGATACATGTGGGATAATTCAGGGGTTAATTCTGTAAATAGTATAACAGTTGTTAGAACAGATGTTAGGAAGGGACAGTTGTTAGAACAGATGTTAGGAAAGGGACTGGAATTGTAATAAGTCAAATGTGTAGGGTCTGTTGTAAACTTGATAGTTAGATGGTAGTTAGAGTTGTTAAATACTGTTGAGATTGGAGGAATGAGTATGATTTGCCTTGACTAATTTCTTTGTTCTTTCTTTCTCTTCTCTCAATTACCACGTATCAAAAGTGATTGAACTACAAACTTATGAGTTTTTTAAGATAGTTTTTTTAATCTTAATTTGAGTCAAAATAGGTTTCTTGTTTAGGTCTATATATAATGGAATTTATGAGACTTCTTTTTGATTCAATTGACGAAGGACAAGCGATTGTGAGAAACTTGCTACGGGTTTCTGGTGATCACAGAAGACGCGACTATAGAGACTTGGCGCAAGATTGATTGATTCGTTCAAGATCAAATTCACAAGCGTAACTTTGTTTTAAGGTAGCAATTGAGAAAAAAAGGAATAGAAGGACGTGAACCTGCAATTAATTTTCTTGGGGTGAACTTTAGGGCATGTTTGGCAAAGCTTTTTAAAACAACTTATTGACTTATTGGCTTTTTGAAAATTTATAAGCTCCAAAAAGATGTTTGGTAATGAGGGTGTATGTGAGAGAAAAAGTGACTTTTCCAAAAAGTCACTCCATCCTGACTTTTTCAAAAAGTCAATAAGGAGTTTCATAAGCTTAGCCAAACACCCTCTTAAGTTGACTTTTGTGTAATCAAAACTCAAAGTGAGGGTTGGTTTTTGAAGCAATCTAAAGAAACAAGACACAAGGTTGTTTGTTTTTTTACCTTTACTTGTCTGTTTACAAGGGACTTTTTTGTTTTATAAAATTGCTTCAAGCCCAGTTACTCCTCTTACTTACAACAGACAAAACCGAGGATGGGTGATAACATGAATCGGGTTCCTCCATCGAAGAAACATCTGCCTATTCTTCCTTGTCCAATGCTTACCGGTACTAACTATGCCATTTGGGCTATGAAGATGAAGGCTATCTTCAAGGTTTATAAGGTTTGGGGGGTTATTGATCCAGGAATGACAACGGATGAGAGCAAGGACTCAATTGAAACTGCCTTACTATTCCAAGCGTTACTCAAAGAGCTAACTTTGAAAATCGGTAACAGTGTTACAACAAAGGTGATGTGGAAAACCGTAAAAGACTGCAATCAAGGTGTTGATCATGTAAAAGAAACGAGACTTCAAACCTTAATGTCTGAGCTTGAAGCCTTAGGAATGAAGGAACCTAGCACCATTGATGGCTTCGCAGAAAATATTTCAGGAATGGCTTTTAGATCTGCTTCTCTTGGAATGGTGATTGAAGAAGAGAAACATGTTAAAAAGTTTCTACATGCCTTGCCGAAAAGGTTTATTCACATGGTTGCTTCTCTCGAGCAATCTATTGACCTTAAGACAATTGGATTCAATGATGGCGTGGGTCGTCTTATAGCCTACGAGGAATGAGTTAAACTTGAAGAAAAGGATCAACCCACTAAAGGTGATCAGTTACTGATTTCAAATGAAGAGTTGGAAGAAAAAAAGGAAAAGGAAAAAGGGTTATGGAAGGGGTAAACAGGAGTCAAGACTAGTGAACGTGGTCGAGGTATGGGGCATGGTAAATCTGGGGAGCAAGGAAAGGGCAAGGAACCAGAACAAAAACAAAAACAAAAACAAAAAAGACCGTTCTAAACTGAAGTGTTTTAGCTGTGACGGTTTAGGTTACTTATCTTCATATTGTGCCACAGGCAAGAGAATAAATAAAGCAACCTTGTTCAACAAGCTGGTCCTGTACTCTACATGGCAACTCACGAGAAAGAAGTCTTGTTATTGAATGAAGAACGAGTCGGTCCGAGAATGTTTGTATCAATTCCACATGAAGATCATACATGGTTCTTGGATAATGAGGCTAGTAACCATATGTCGGGTAACCTCGAGTGGTTTACTAATGTTGATCGTCACTAAACACCTCGTATTTCTGTATTCCTATTTTTAGAAAGTTCGTATTCGCATTCTATTTTTAGAAACTTACATTCGTATTTCGATTCCAATATCACAATTCGAAGCGTTAATCATAATGGGAATTCACTTTTATACTCATACGTGTTAAATTTCATATTTGTGTTATATACGCAATCAAATCTTTAAATACGTGTTTATACGCAAAACCGACACTTGAAATATCAATTATACGTGCATTATATTCATACACTATTTGATACACTTGGAATACCTAAAAACATGCTTAATTATGAGTTTCTAGTATAAAATAATGGAATTATCAAACTCTAGAGGTCAAACTGCAAATTCTAGAAAGTTTGGTAAATTCTAGAGGTGGTGCACGGCTATGCAACTGAGGCATACGGCCATGCACACTGCAATCTGCATGACCGCGCACCTGATGTGTACCACCCTGCGATCCGCGATCCGCACGGCCATGCAAAATGACCAGGTCTGGCATAATCTTTTAAAACATGCGAATTTTGGCTCCATTTCCCTCCTATAAACCCCCCAACCACCTCATTTAACACCCAAACCCTAATCCCAACTATAAATACAACCTATTACCACCTCCTAAACACTTTTCACTCATCTAAATCTCTCTCAAGCTCTCTAATCTTCTCTAATTTCTCAAGTCTTGGTAGAAAGTTCCATGTATTCTAAGTGAGTTTTCACTCACTTTTCTTCTTATTTCTTCATGCTTTCTTCTTCTAAACTACTTGGATAACCTCTAGGAAGGTTTCCACAAGTTTGCTATGGCAAATTAAGGTGGAACCTCACCATATTTGAGGTCCAAAGTAGAGTTAAAATTCTGCTTTGATTTTTATACTTATTTCTTGTATATTTGATTAAACTTGATAAAATCTTGCACTAAACTAAGCTCATAGTTGTGGTTTGTGTTGTGGTTAATTTCCACCAAGAAACAAGCTTAAAATCCCTTTAAAATTCTGCCCAAAATGTGCTAAGTGTTGAAACCATCCAAGCTTCCAACCTTCAATGTTGGAAGACTTGTGTATGTGTAAGGTGTGAACCATGGAAGCCTTGGCTTTCCAAACTTGTTTCACTACCTCACTTACATGTTTTGGTACAAAACAACTTCCATAAAGTGACAAGGCTACATCACGTCCTCGAACACTTACCGTGATCGAGATATACGCATCTAGATTGCTTACTAAGTTGATGAGTTTGTGCTTTGGTGAATCATACAATGAGGTTTAATGGATGGAAATCATCCTACCTCCATGCTTGACTTACATGATAATACATGATGGACTAAATTATACTTATATTATATAATATATACTATATACATATTAACCGAATTCTTGATACTAACCGAATTATGGTTAGATGTCAAGGACTTAGGTTAGATTATCTTAGTTCTAGACTCCTCGTTTGGACCCATGAAAACATATGAAAACTTAGTGTCCAAACGAGTATTTAGACAAGATATACTTTCGTGTATATATACTTTTATACTTAAATCTGAATCCAACTCTCTAGGAACCCCATATACTCATACACCTTCGTTTTCCCTTTAGAGTGACTTCGGTGCTCCAAACTCAAGAACTCATCAAACTCACTTTCGTGGAAATGTACGCAAACCGTGAGTATACATGACCCCTTTTTCGGTTTTACACTTTTGGGTGCAATATATAAAAACTCACACAAACACTTATACGCAAACACATTATTCATATAATCGAATCCAATATACATGCTTTATACGTTTATACTTAGAAATACATGCATGCTAGAAACTTTACTCGCACAATACTTTGTCATTAACTTCGTACAAGCCTCCCTTAACATGTATAGCGCTGTAGGAGTAACATGCCGCTTGTATTCTTGAGATCATGTTAAGTTTATACATACAAAACGGTCTTGTCATTGCAACGACAAGATCATGCTAGTGGGAATCTTTGAATTGACAAGTAGATGATGCATGCTAAATATGTCATGTTATGCCTTCGTATACATTTTTGCCATGTGGATCTCGATAGATTCTTTTATACTTATACTAGCACACAAAAACTTGTATGCTAGCCCACAAAAACTTGTAGGCTCGCCAATACTTTATGTGTTGACATGTTACTTTAATATGTATTACAGGACCTTGATGACGTTACGTTGAAAAGAATCTAGTTGGGAGGACTAGAAATGCACCAAACTTTAATTCATGTTTAATAGTTTAGTCATTACATTACTTGTTGTACTTTTGTTTCCAAATCATGTACTTAAACCGTTAGCAATGAAATGAAAATTTACTTTTTAAATACATGTCACAATTAGTCGTTATGAAGTCTCTTGCAATCTCATTTTTGTCTCACTCTGATGTTTCCGCCATCGGTTGGGGTGTGACAGTCACACGGTTGGAAAGGTGAAGTTTCGAAATGGATCGTGCATTGAAACCAAAGGTCAAAGAATGATTATCTTGGAAGTAAAATCTGGGGAACAAAGGATGTTGCACGATGTTTATATATTCAGTTACTATTAAAAAAATAGAATTAGCATTGGTCAACTTGACAAGATTGGATACAAAATCACGATTCAACATGTCGTACTTTGGATGTTCGAAGAGGATGGAACACTGTTGATGAAGGCCAAACCATATTTATAAAATTAACTTAAAAGTTGTGTCCCTGGTGTGTTTACGAGTTAAGCTAGATGACGAGGCTTGGATTTGGCATGCTCGTCTTAGACACCTTAATTTTGAAGCACTCAAAACTTTATCCAAGCATGCAATCGGGTTGCCTACGATATCACATCCCATGCAAATATGTGATTTCTGCATAATGGGGAAACAAACACGAGATGCCTTCCAAAAGAAGACTCTTTAAAAAGAAGACTCTTTATTGTGTGATCGACCCATTGTAACTATAATAGGCGGATGTTTGTGGTCTAATCACACCATAGACGAATGTGAGAAAGCAATACATACTCCTTGTATTCGAGGATTTTAGTCGCTGCATGTGGGTAACATTAATAAAAAAATGATCAAGTGTCGGCTGTTCTAGTTAGGTTAATTACAAGGATTAAGAACGATTTGGTAAGAAAGTTAAAGCATTGCGAACCGACAGTGGGGGTGAGTTCATACATATGTCTTTGGGAGATTTTTGCAAACAAAGGGGAATTACATGCCAACTTATCATTCCTTACACCCTGTCATAAGCGGGGTGGTTGAAAGGGGAAATTGTATGATTTTGGGCACCAAACGAAGTATGTTGAAGGCAAAGGGTTGCCACAAATTTTTTGGGGTGAGGCGGTACAATACTCGATTTATCTTTTGAACTGATTACTGAAAAAAGGCTTTAGAAAACTTAATGACTCCGTATAAAGAATTGAAGGGTAGAAAGCTAGACCTTGCCTACATAAAGGTATTTGGTTGTTTGAGTTTCATGGAGAACTTAACTACCGTGCTGAAAAAGTTGGATGATAGAAGTGTGTTAATAGTACACTTGGGTTCTTAACCTGGGATGATGTACCGTACGTTCGACCTGAATAAAGGACGAGTACATGTAGCTCGAGGTAGAGATATAGAGTTTGATAAAACGAAGAGTTACAAGTGGGAAAAATATTTAAAGGGCTTTGATACATGTGAACCAGGATAGAAAGAATTTATTATTCATGTTGAAAATAGCAACCGAACAGATCAATCAACGACGTAACTTAGCGACTAGTCTGGTCAGTTAGCGATACAATCTGACCAATCAGCGACATAACAGACCTTTAGCGACTGGTCTTTGACAGATCAGTCTTTTTGCGACTCGTTTGTGACAAACAAGTCTTTTTGCGACCAGTCTGTGAGAAACCAAATTTTCAACACATCGACAAGTTCAAAAGGCTCGAATCAGGTCCAAAATAGCCCAAAATAGGTTCCAAATGCAGCAAATGGTTCAAATGAGTTATGAAGGTCGATGAGAGAAACCGTAGTGCCTAAAAGGTTTAATGATTTTGTTGTAGAAGGTTTACTTGGTTCTTCAAATCAAAGTTCAAGTTTGGAGGAAGGAAATTTGTTATTTTCAATTGATGACGAACCAATGAACTTTCAGGAGGCAATACAAGAGGTTCATTGGAAAAAGGCGATGGATTGCGAGATAGCTTCAATTGAAAAAAAAAAGTGAAACTTGGAAGTTGGTTAACCCTCCACCAAATGTAAAACCATCAGGTTGATGTTGGTGTATAAAGTTAAAAAGGAGGCAAAAGAGGAAATATTAAAGTATAAAGCACGCCATGTGGCTAAGGGATATGTCCAATGGTTTAGGATTGATTATGAGGAAGTTTTTGCACCGGTCGCACGTATTAAAACCATAAGGCTTATGCTTGCTTTGGCAGCTAACTGGGGTTGGGAAGTACACTACTTGGATGTTAAGTTGGCCATCCTTCACGATGAGCTAAAGGAGGATGTTTATGTTAATGAACCGGAGAGATATGTGAAACGAGTTCAAGAACGTCGAGTTTGTAAATTGATAAAGGCATTGTATGGGCTTTGTCAAGCATCGAGAGCATGGGATACATGACTCAACGGGCGTTAAAGAAACTTCGTTTTATTAGGTGAAAACACAAGCAGGCGATTTACAGACGGGAAATGAACCAACGCTTACCGTTGGTTGCCCGTGGTTGTAAAAATCCCGACTAGTCTCCGATTAGTCGTCGATTAATCACTAATCAAAGGTTCGCCAATTAGTGGCCGATTAATAGCTAGGCGGTCAATGGCGGTCCTATTATGGCCATTTTTTTCCCAAATGCTGGCCAAATTTCGACCAAACCTTATAAATTCCTTCCAGTTACTTAAAAACGGGTCAATGAGAGGTTAAAACATGTCTACTTTAAAAAAAACTACGTATAAAAATTTGTGAGTATATATATAACTAAAAATTACTTGTAGAATTCCCAATCAGATTAATTATTATTAATCCCTGTTAATCCTGATTAATCGCTAGTCGGTACCCCACCGCCCTACTAGCGCCTACCGATTCTTACAACATACCTATGTTGATGACTTAATTGTGATCGGAGCAACAAATCAATACATAGTTGATTTCAAGAAACAAATGGAAGCTCATTTTGAAATGAGTATTGTTGATTTACTCCATTATTATCTTGGGATCGAAGTTAATCAAGATGTTCGGGGAATCAACATCAAGCAGTCCGCGTATGCAACTAAAGTTCTAAAATAGTTTGGTTTATGGGAAAGTAAGTCGAGCCAATTCCCACTTGATCTTGGATTAAAGTTGACGAAAAAGGATGAAGCCAATAAGACCGATCCAACCGAGTATCGGGAGGTTGTTGGATGCCTACACTATTTAACCCACACACGACTAGACTTGTGTTATTCGGTGGGTTATGTTAGTTGTTTTATGTAAGAGCCAACGCAGACTCATGCTCAAGCTGTGAAGCAAATCTTGAGGTACTTGAAGGGGAGTATCGACCTTGGTATTTTCTATCCAAAAGGTGGAACAAAGATGTTACATGGGTTTACTGATACTAGTCATTCAGTGGATGCCGACTATGGGCGAAGCACACAACAGGAATAGTCTTTTATTATGGCGATGCACCTATAACGTGGAGTTCTCAAAAACAAAGCACTGTTGCATTATCATCTTGTGAGGCAGAGTCCATGGTGGCTATCTCAGCCACGCTTAAAGCATTGTGCCTTTGAGGATTGCTACTGGACATAACCGGTGAAACGAAGGAGGTGTTGACATTAGGAGTGGATAATTCATCGACTATTGCCTTGATGAAAAATCTGGTATTTCACGGAATGAGCAAGCATATACACACGCGCTACCACGTTATACGGGAATGTGTTGAACAAGAGCAAATAAAAGTGGAACACATGAGTGGGGATTTACAACAGACTAACATCCTCACAAAAGCCTTGACATGGTTGAAGTTCATTGAGATGAGAGGACTCATTGGTGTCACAAGATTAGGAGGTTTTTGGATATAGTTTTTTTAATCCTAATTTGAGTCAAATAGATTTCTTGTTTAGATCTATGTATTATGGAATTTATGTAACATAATGATATCGATCGTTAATAAGAGAACGAAACGTGCTTTTAATTCAATATGTTAGTATGCATCTGTACCAATTTCTAGCAATCCATAATTGATTTGTGAACCTCGTTTTAGTTTATTTGTTTTGAACATTTGAAGAAAAATATGGCATAAAATCTTCAATGAACGCCTCTTAATCTAGATAATCACATCATTATCATCAATAACCAAAAAATTATTGGTTATGAAGGGGTATAGTCCCAAAACGCCGCGCAGACCAATCAGGTCGCGCGCTGAACCATACTCCTTATTGAATAAACTGAGTATTTTGCATACCCCGCGCGGGGTACCTTGTAAACAACAAGACCACGCGCGAGATATATGCAAGACAATCAGCTTCTTCCCTTAACATCCTAAATAAGAGCCCTCAGCTCCTACAAGCTCGCGCCGGCTAGTTGTGCACACAATAAGGCCGCGCGAGATCCAAAGCGCAGGGCCACTTCAGGAAGTATCAAAGGTATAAGTGGCAGAAAAGCGAACCAATCAGCGTCCAACAGGCTGTAATATATCGTGCTCCACGATTAACAATCGTGCAGGAGACCGAAGATACACAAGGACGCCTACGTGGCACCAATCAGGGGGCAGCGACAACTGCCCCATGATCTCCACTCACCTTCTGATGTCAGAAGGGCGGCAGGGACGACAGCTTGGACACGTGGCTCCAATCAAGATGCGCCAGCACCAAAGATCTTCTAGAAGCCAGCAACGGTCGATACCAGTGAGACAAAGAGGATATTCCTTGTCGTCGCCTTCCGACCCAAGGCCTATCAGCCCATCTCCTCTTTCACCACTTCGGCTATAAATAGGGACCTTCATACCACAGGTTAAACATTCCGTTCACTCTACTCTCACTCTTAACACACACTTTATTATCCTCAAAACGGTTACTTATTCTCACGCCGGAGCCTGGTTAAGAGGGAAACCCCCCATGTTCCCCTCTTAACGAGCTAACGGTGTTGCTGTTTTGCAGGAAGAAAGGATCACATTCAAGCTCAGGAAAGATTAAGAAGATTAACCCTCATGTTTGAAACATAAACCACCTAATTAACCTAAAATTAGATACGTGTTTCTTCATTGGCGCCCACCGATTTTATACAATCACTTCATCTTCTTTTTTCTGAGTTTTTTCCGTTTTTTCTTGATCATGGCTGGTCAAGGAATCCCAGATTTTGGCTTCGGCACCGCCTCTTAAGTAGGAATGGGGGAGGACAACTCGCACATCCAACTCCATCCTACTGACGAGCTTGTCGTAGAAGAAGGAACAAACACCGGGGGAACCCGCGCGAGTATCACTCGTATCACTCAAACGGGTACCCTAGGAAGTAATGTTGCTGGTACGTCAAACCCAGCTCCAAATCCGAACATTTCAGCGCTATTGGGGCTACCAGAAGGCGAAACTCTAGCCTCCTGGTACGCCAAGCAGATTGCCACTATAAATGATGCTTATCAGTCATTGAGCGCACAACAAGCCGTTCTGCATGCGGAACCATCCTTGGTCACACCGCCAGGTCCAACACAGGGGATGCGCCAGACACCCCCTCAGCAAATCATTCAAGGGCAAGTTAACAGACCTCCTCCACAAAGAAGAATGAGCGTACATGACACGCGCGACACATATGGGGAGACAGGCACTTACTGTGACCACCCATCTTATGTCCAACACAAACGTCCAATTCACAGCCGGCTAGGGCCGCGCAACATGAACAATGAATGGGACGACACTGATCCGGATGATCCTACTTGGCAAGATGATGAAGGCTCTTCAGTCTTCAACCGTTTGCAGAAAAATCACGAGTCTTACAGACCAAGGCCGTGCGCCGCCTACAACAAAGAAGCAGAACGCGATTTCAGCCTTGTCTAGAGGCCAGCAGAAGCTGAACACTTGAAGTTCATTCGGAGCATCGCCCTGGCCCCGCTAGAAAAAGCAAAACTACCTCCAACATTTGGAAAGTTCAACGGTCTCACCAACCCCGATGATCATGTGCGAGTATTTACAAGCGTTGGTATTTTAGGACAATGGACCATGCCGATGTGGTGCCATCTGTTCATTCAAACTCTCACAGGGGTTGCGCGTGCCTGGTTTGACAGCCTCCCATCTGGAAGAATAAAGTCATGGGTCGACTTCAGAGACCAATTTGTAGCCCATTTTAGCCAACAGAGACGTTATCAGCGCGACTCATCCGAGGTAACAGACATCTGGCGCAAAGAAAATGAGGGGTTAGAAGATTTCATCACTTACTTCAACAAGGAGTGTCTAGAGATTGGAGGTGTAAGCGAACAACTAATGCACGCCCACTTCAAGAAGGAAATCCGTTGCGATAGTTTAATCAGGACTATCATAGGAAAGGATGGTATGCCCAAAGAATGGGATAAACTGATGGCAGCTGCAAAGATCGTAGCGCAGACGGAAGAATCATTGGCAAGAACCAAAAGCTCTTACATCGAAGATCGATTTTCAAAAGGCAACTCGCACGACTATGGCAAGCGCAACAAGAAAAGAAACCCTGGATGGAAGTCAGGATAATCCAGTGGTTATGAGGAGCGATCTCGCTTCAAAGAAGACGCGCGAGAAACAATTGACAGAATTAGCTACCGAAAAGCCGTCAAACATGAAAACCGTGAAAAGCACTGGACTCCGCTCATTAAAACACCCAAAGAGGTGCTCATGACGGAGAACCACGATGTCACACCCCAACCGATGGCGGAATCATCGGGGCATGGCACTGAGCGAAACAGATTGTCCAGAAGTTTCCATAACAATTATCATTACTATTCAATTTAAATAACATGTCCCATACCATGTCTCAAACAATAAACAAATTATTACAGATACAAATCTAGGCAAGTAATTCTGTTCCGACAACTCAGATTTAAATAGAGCAATTGTTTATCTGCTTCTAGAGACCCTTGATTCAATTACTACAGACAACTATTTATTGGGCTCTAAAGCTTTATTCTAGCTTCGATTTCCTACCAGATGTGCATCCTAAGCACCTGTCACATACGTTAAAATAAAGTCAATACATAAAATGTAAAGGTGAGCATACAAGTTTGATAATAGCATATAAAGTTCGAATTCGTTTACGCATAACCAGCACGTACACATAGTGAAATGAAGCACGTTAGTCATCAACATAGATCCATCGATACCAATGACTGCGGGTTGACTGCCCGAGGCAGTTCGCAATACATGATTACCACCGTAATCCATGCAAGTAATTGTCCTTAACAACCCCCGTGTGAATGGGTGCTGAGTCCAAACTATAGTACTATCGTTGCTAAGGCAGGTAGACAGCATTCCATGTGTAAACATAACAAACAAGCATTCATAAGCCACGTATAACATGCATTAACGGTTAGCGTTCAAATAGTATCGAGTAGTGTGTTTGATGTGATTTGAATAGTTGTAACGTATGTAACACCCAAAAGTGCAAAAAGAAAAAAGGGATCGAGTATACTCATAGCGGTTGATGGATTGAAGGGAGCGCTTAGCGAGTATGGTTAGCCTGAATAGTTTGATAGCATAACGATAAGTGACGCAAAAAAAATACAAAATGTGAGTGGGTCGGACAACAATTCGGTCGGATGGTTATCCGGTCGGACGGTAGTCCAGTAGGATGACTATTCGAGTGGATTGTTTCTTCCTATAAGAAAGATGTGTTTGTGTATGATGGCTTGTCTTTTGAAGTTTTCGTTGTAGCATTTTGAAAACATTGAAGTATCTCTATCCTTCAAGTCGGTCGATCGGATGGTTAATCGTGCGGATAACAATCCGTTCGGATTGTCATTCGGTCGGACGGTAATCCGGTCGGACGGTGACCTTACTGATGAGGTTACTTAGTAGGAACAGTTCATAGCAGAAGAGTCACTTGGTCGGATGTCCATTCGACCCGGTGGCAACCTTGTTAATGAACATGTTGAAAATTGTTTAAGTCTTTAAAGTCCTAGTATCTCATGATCCGAAGAGTAATCCGGTCGGATGGTAGTCCGATCGGATGGCAATTCGTTCGATACTCAAACTTGAGATAGAGTTGACGAGGTGTGGGACCCAAGGTGTTATCCGTTCGGACAACAATCCGTTCGGATGGCTTATCTGCTCGGACAGTAGTCCGGTCGGACAGCATTCCGTCCCGATTGTTCCGTTCGTCCTACACTTGGTCATTTTGATTGTTTGTCGTTTTATCGAGACGTGTTGACAACGTGTTAACCCACAGAACCCCATCTTGACCCAAGCGACCTGGTCGACAGGAATCACCCTAGTTCGGCCAGTTAACCGATTCAAGACGATTGTTCTTGTTTAACCCGAAATCGGTGGTCTCGTGAGTAGAATCCAGATCTTGGACTAGTACAACACTAAGAGCGAGTAGTCGACTAGAACAAAGTCCGATTCCGTCGGTTTTGAGTGTATTGAGTGTAAAAGAGTTGAAGGAAAGTTAGAAACCATCCTTCAATCCTTTTTCACCATGTTTATGTTGAGACCTCTACAAGATCTTTATGTATTTGTGTGGAAATCAGTTAGATCTAGGTTGTTCTTGGTGGATTGAAGTCAAAACATGAAGTTCTTCAAGAACACATGTTGACGTCATCCTAGAACACCCGAAATCTAGTGATTTCACGGTTAAAAATTAAGATTTAAAAGATAGAAAGGTGTAGGAGTGCGTGTAGGTCAAGAAAGTACAAGATTTAGGTCGAGATCTTACCGGGATAGAGAGAAATCGGAGAAAAGATGAGGAACACGAGCTGGTTCGATACGATAGGGTTTCCTAGTCAAATTACTTTCAGTCCCAATCATGGGTTGTATAGTTCTTCTCGTGGATTTTGAGCTGACGAGATGCGTAAGCTATAACCTTGTCCCGTTGCATGAGGACACAACCAAGACCAAGGTTGGAAGCATCACAGTAGACGATGAAATCGTTGTTTCCGTCGGGTAATGTGAGAATAGGAGCATTGCAAAGCATGTGCTTGAGGGTTTGGAAGGCAGTCTCTTGTTCGGTTCCCCAAACAAAAGGCTTGTCCTTATGCGTGAGAGCGGTAAGCGGCACAGTGATCTTTGAGAATCCTTCGATAAATCGTCGATAATAGCCCGCTAGTCCGAGAAAAGAACGGACTTCAGACGGGTTTTTAGGCGTAATCCAACTCTTAACAGCTTCAATCTTCGCAGGATCGACGTGAATACCTTGACTATTAACAATGTGACCCGGGAACTGAACTTCCTCCAACCAGAATTCACACTTGGAGAAATTGGCATAGAGTTGGTTCCCCCGGAGTAGCTCGAGAACCAAACGTAGATGTTGCGCGTGTTCAGCTTTCGATTTGGAATAGATCAAGTCATCGTCGATGAATACGATGACGAAACGGTTGAGATATGGTTTACACACGCGATTCATCAGATCCATGAAAACCGCAGGTGCGTTGGTTAAACCAAAGGGCATAACAACGAATTCGTAGTGGCCGTATCGAGTGAGAAATGCGGTTTTTGGTATATCCTCCTCTTGAATACGTAGCTGGTGATAACCTGAGCGTAGATCGATCTTCGAGAAACACGTAGCACCTTGTAGCTGATCAAACAAATCATCGATGCGGGGTAGGGGATAGCGGTTCTTGATAGTTAACTTATTCAATTCCCGATAGTCGATGCACATCCTGAACGACCCATCCTTCTTTTTGACGAAAAGGACTGGCGCGCCCCAAGGAGAGGTGCTCGGGCGAATGAAGCCTTTCTCAAGTAATTCCTGGAGTTGGTTTGAGAGTTCGCGCATTTCGGATGGCACGAGTCGGTAGGGAGCTTTGGCAATAGGGTTGGCTCCAGGAATGAGGTCGATACGAAAGTCGATATCACGACTTGGCGGTAGTCCGGGAAGATCCTCTGGAAAAACATTAGGAAATTCTCGAACCACAGGAACGTCTTTCACTTCCCTCTTTTCTTTCTTTTCCTTCTCCTCTACCACAATGTTAGCCAAGAAAGCCCTGTATTCCTTGCGGAGATACTTGCTAGCTTGAACACATGACATGAGCTTGAGACCTTTCGAAGTAGTATCACCGTAAACACACAATAAATCACCATTCGCGAGCGAGAATCGAATCATCTTGTCGAAGCACACAACTTCACCATGGTTCTCACGAAGAAAGTCCATGCCTACTATGATGTCAAAACTTCCAAGTTGCATCGGAATGAGGTCGATTGGAAAGATGTGATTGTTGAGCTCAAGAGTACAATCACGAAGAACAGAATTGACGGCGACAGTTCTTCCGGTAGCGACTTCAACATCGAATGTCGAGGAGAGTTGGGAGCGTTTACGACTAAGGAGCTTCTCGAATTCGAATGACACAAAGCAATTATCGACTCCAGTATAAAATAAACACGAAGCATAAATACCATTCACGAGGAACGTACCATTTAACTACGTTGTTGTCGGCTTGGGCTTGACGCACGTTGATGTTGAAAGTTCTGGTGCGTGCGGCCTGTTGTTGCTGCTGCGGCTGTTGTTGTTGAGGCTGCTGCTGGGGCTCTTGTTTCACAACCCTGTTTGGGCACATGTTGGCGAAATGGTTAGGATCGCCACATGCGAAGCAGGCTCTGGCGTTGACCGCGGGTGCCGAAGGAGCTTGTTGACCGTGAGGGGCGATGAGTAGAGGTTGATCAGCAGGAGCTTGTCGAGCGCGCAGTTGGTAGTGAAATGGCCGTACATATTGCAATGAGCACAAAAACGGCAAGCAATGGCAGTCGGGTGGTGGTAGGTACAAGTAGGGCAGAGCGGGTGTGGCCCAGTGTATGCACGCTTTGCAGGCGGTGCATTTGCCACAGGCGCCGCTACTTGACGTTGTTGGGCTGGTACAGCTTGAATCGGTGCAGCAGTGATCGCACAGTTCTTGTTGCTGGATTTGTTCTTTCTCTTGTTCTTCCTCTTGTTGCTCGATGAGGTGGTGGTTTCAGCAGTTGGTGCGGCGGTGGTAGCTTGATGCAGGTGCTTTGAAGTTTTATCCTAGACACCGGCCTTGACCCGCTTTTCATTGATTTCAACAGCCAGTAGATAAGTTTCTTCAATTGTCGTAGTCTTAGCCACTTGAACGAAATCAGCAACACAGTCAGGCAGGGCTCGGATATACTTCTTGATTGCCATGTCTGGAGTCTTGACCTGATCGGGACAAATGATGATGAGCTGTTTGAAGCGAGCAGTTAGCGCAGCATTTTCACCATCCTTTTGCTGTATGTGCCAAAATTCATCCTCTAGCTTCTGACGTTCTTGAGGAGGGCAAAATTCTTCCAGCATGACTTCCTTGAGCTCGTCCCACAACAGACCGTAGGCTGCATCGTTCCCTCGGTTGTTCCTCTCGGCCGTCCACCAGTCTAGTGCACGGGACTGGAAAACGCCGGTAGCATTCAGAGTTCGGAGGTCATCGGGGCAACCACTCTGTCGTAGAGTGACCTCAATGGAATCAAACCATTGGAATAGTGCGGTAGGACCTCCCTCGCCAGTGAATTCTTTTGGCCCACACGACTTGAATTGCTTGAAATTGAAGGCCTTGTTGGTAGCTTTAGGAGCTTCGGTTCTCGACTCCTCAGACGACTTGCTGGCATTCTCATAAACATCACTCACAGCCTTTGCTACACTTTTAGCGATGATGGCAGTAAGGCGTTTATCTCTCTTTTCTTGACGATAAAGTAAGGGATGACGGGATCCAGATGACATTGTCTGCAACAGACATCGTCACAGGACTCAACACATTGTATTCGAATCTCACCCCACACGTCTACTACGTACTAAAGCTCAGGAACACATACAATTACGTAGGCGCATAAACACATAATCAATCAGTCACAGATTCACATAAGCGCAGATTCACACAATCACGTAAGCATATAGAGCACAGAGTCACAGAAGCACCTAGCCATGTAGTCATAAGAGGCAGTCAGAATACAGAAACCTATCATTCAAAGTCTGCGAGTGTTCGAATATAGCGTTCGCGTTTAATATATATCGAATTGTGTAGTATAAGCGTAGCATAAAGTCGTCCACGATTCAGCGTTTTGTTAACGTTGTGTAGTGTGTTGTGTGATAAGCAGAAGCAAAAGGCGTTAGATCGAATCCAATAGTACCTCAAAACGCTAACAAATAAACATAAACCACATAAATCACATAAAATCGACGAATCATCAGAGTCAGCAGTTGCGGGCTCAGAATCGAAACACATAAAATTCGAGATGTAGATTGTCTGCGGCTAGTAGACTTCGACTACCCAAAGTGGTTCGACTATTCACAACGACTTGTCGTGCACATTTGACCTTCAGGGCAGCGCCTTTGCCTCGATTCTTGGGCATTTGGTACGCATCCCGTTAGTCATATCGCGACTTCAGGTCATTGGAGTCCGTCGAGACTTTGGTGAGAGCTTTGTATAAAAGAGGAACAAGTCGTCAAGGTTAGGGTTTCACCCCTAGCTTAGCAACTTCGTTCCTGTTTTTAATAAAATAGAGGAGATTATTCATCAAAATATGGATTTCACTCCTGATTTGGAATAATTCTCCCCGTTTGTAGATAAAATACGGGTCGATTAAGCAACTTTAGTCGAGAGTTTGCGGTTTTCACACCTAATCTCGGCTTAATTGCTCATTCATAGCTGAAAAGTCGAGTGCAGTGATAGTGTAGCATAAGCGAAAATAGTGAGAAATAAGCTCGTACATGATCCCTACTGGATGTACTCAAGTTGGTATGTTGGTTCCTAACAATAGACTAGATATCTAAGACATCGACCCGGACTAGGTCGTGTCTTGCCTAATTCCCTATAGTTATGGCTCTGATACCAATCTGTCACACCCCAACCGATGGCAGAATCATCGGGGCATGGCACTGAGCGAAACAGAGTGTCCAGAAGTTTCCATAACAATTATCATTACCATTCAATTTAAATAACATGTCCCATACCATGTCTCAAACAAGAAAACAAATTATTACAGATAAAAATCTAGGCAAGTAATTATGTTCCGACAACTCAGATTTAAATAGAGCAATTGTTTATCTGCTTCTAGAGACCCTTGATTCAATTACTACGGACAACTATTTGTTGGGCTCTAAAGCTTTATTCTAGCTTCGATTTCCTACCAGATGTGCATCCTAAGCACCTGTCACATACGTTAAAATAAAGTCAATACATAAAATGTAAAGGTGAGCATACAAGTTTGATAATTGCATATAAAGTTCGAATTCGTTTACGCATAACCAGCACGTACACATAGTGAAATGAAGCACGTTAGTTATCGACATAGATCCATCGATACCAATGACTGCGGGTTGACTGCACGAGGCAGTTCGCAATACATGATTACCACCGTAATCCATGCAAGTAATTGTCCTTAACAACCCCCGTGTGAACGGGTGCTGAGTCCAAACTATAGTACTATCATTGCTAAGGCAGGTAGACAGCATTCCATGTGTAAACATAACAAACAAGCATTCATAAGCCACGTATAACATGCATTAACGGTTAGCGTTCAAATAGTATCGAGTAGTGTGTTTGATGTGATAATAGTTGTAACGTATGTAACACCCAAAAGTGCATAAAGCAAAATGGGATCTAGTATACTCACAGCGGTTGATGGATTGAAGGGAGCGCTTAGCGAGTAAGGTTAGCCTGAATAGTTTGATAGCATAACGATAAGTGACGCAAAAAAAATACAAAATGTGAGTGGGTCGGACAGCAATTCGGTCGGATGGTAATCCGGTCGGACAGCAATCCGTGCGGATAACAATTCGTTCGGATGGACATCAGGTCGGACGGTAGTCCGGTCGGATGACTATTCGAGTGGATTGTTTCTTCCTATAAGAAAGATGTGTTTGTGTATGATGGCTTGTCTTTTGAAGTTTTTGTTGTAGCATTTTGAAAACATTGAAGTATCTCTATCCTTCAAGTCGGTCGATCGGATGGTCAATCGTGCGGATAACAATCCGTTCGGATTGTCATCCGGTCGGACGGTAATCCGGTCGGACGGCGACCTTAGTGATGAGGTTACTTAGTAGGAACAGTTCATAGCAGAAGAGTCACTTGGTCGGATGTCCATTCGACCGGGTGGCAACCTTGTTAATGAACATGTTGAAAATTGTTTAAGTCTTTAAAGTGCTAGTATCTCATGATCCGAAGAGTAATCCGGTCGGATGGTAGTCCGATCGGATGGCAATTCGTTCGATACTCAAACTTCAGATAGAGTTGACGAGGTGTGGGACCCAAGGTGTTATCCGTTCGGACAACAATCCGTTCGGATGGCTTATCTGCTCGGACAGTAGTCCGGTCGGACATTATTCCGTCCCGATTGTTCTGTTCGTCCTACACTTGGTCATTTTGATTGTTTGCCGTTTTATCGAGACGTGTTGACAACGTGTTAACCCACAGAACCCCATCTTGACCCAAGCGACCTGGTCGACAGGAATCACCCTAGTTAGGCCAGTTAACCGATTCAAGACGGTTGTTCTTGTTTAACCCGAAATCGGTGGTCTCGTGAGTAGAATCCAGATCTTGGACTAGTACAACACTAAGAGCGAGTAGGCGACTAGAACAAAGTCCGATTCCGTCGGTTTTGAGTGTATTGAGTGTAATAGAGTTGAAGGAAAGTTAGAAACCATCCTTCAGTCCTTTTTCACCATGTTTATGTTGAGACCTCTACAAGATCTTTGTGTATTTGTGTGGAAATCGGTTAGATCTAGGTTGTTCTTGGTGGATTGAAGTCAAAACATGAAGTTCTTCAAGAACACATGATGACGTCATCCTAGAACACCCGAAATCTAGTGATTTCACGGTTAAAAATTAAGATTTAAAAGATAGAAAGGTGTAGGAGTGCGTGTAGGTCAAGAAAGTACAAGATTTAGGTCGAGATCTTACCGGGATAGAGAGAAATCGGAGAAAAGGTGAGGAACACGAGCTGGTTCGATACGATAGGGTTTCCTAGTCAAATTACTTTCAGTCCCAATCACTCATATCGAGCACTGTCTCTTCTCCACTAATTATCATAGTTTGATTTCTATTGAGTTCGATTGCGTTTTGAATTTCGATTGCGTTTTGATTGATTACCACACATAACATAAAGGAACATGCACAAGTAACACATAAGGCACACACACACGTATAACAGTAATTAAAATACGTAGTTCGAGTTGCGATTCGATTCGATTAGCATAGTTTGATCATCGTTTAGTTAACTTTATCGCATTGTTACTTCCTAAAATTCACAGTCGTAGGTCGATTGAATAGCGAAAATCATACGTCGATTATTGTAATTATTGACACTTACTCCACATAATACAACTAAAATAAACATACAAAAGAAATTCACTACAAGTCAAGTTGTGCGAAATCGGTCGTTAACTTTGACTTTGACGTCTCGAAAACACGGGGTGTTACACACGATTTCAAGACACCAAACCCTATGACGAACAAGAAGGGGAAACACCCCAACCTTTACTGCGATTTCCACAAGGATACAGGTCATTTGACAGATGATTGTATCAGTCTAAGGCAAGAAATCGAAAAGGCGCTGAAGAGCAGCAAATTAAGCCATCTGGTTAAAAACATGCGCAAAGAGACGTGCCAGATCCAAAGGAACGATGAAGGAAACCAGATTAAAGTCAGGCGCCTGGAAACTCATATGGTCAAAGGACCAAAGTGTAGCGCGAAGAGCAAGGGCAAGTGCCCATTTGAACCAGCATGGCAGGAGCAACATGTTATTTTTCCGGTGGTGCGTGGGGGACCACGCGCTACGCGCCTCGTTGTCATCACCGGCATTATTGGCCATTACGAAACAGAATACGTCTTCATCGATCCAAGAAGCACATCTGATATTATCTACGAACAATGCTTCAACCAATTCGATCCGGAAGACAAAGCGCGCCTTGAACCTGTAGATTATCCTCTAACTGGATTTTGCAATGAGACAGTCTTCCCGTTGGGTCAGATCGGCTTCCCCGTCACACTGTCTGATGGGAAGCATTCAAGAACTACAAATGTCAATTTCATGGTGATGCTGATCAAGTCAAGGCATGATGTCCTAATTGGCAGAGAAACCCAGGATGAAATGAATATGGTAACTTCCACGCCCCACTCAGCTATCGGTTTCCCAACCGAAACAGGGGTAGCTATTATCTATTCAAAGAAAGAGGTGATGCCAGCAGAAGATGCGTGACCAGTCAAAGCAACTAAAGTCTCAACAACAGAGCCAGAAAAATGGGTCTTGAACCACAAGTACCCAGAACAAATGGTGACAATTGGTCATGTAATTTAACCAAGTATCAGACAACACCTCAAGCAATTGTTATTTAGAAACATGGACATCTTCGCCTGGACCCTGTCGAATATGACGGGCGTCCCGTGCGATATAACAGATCATTGCTTAAACATATATCTATCTGTTGAACCCAAGGTCCAGAGAAAGCGCAGCCTTGGATTAGACAAGACAAAAGCTATGAATGAGCAGGTGTGCGAACTACTCAAAGCAGTCATATTGCTAGAGGTACGCTATCAAAGCTGGGTTGCAAACCCTGTGATGCTTGAGAAGTCCACGGGCGGATGGCGAATGTGTGCTGATTACACTGATATTAACAAAGCGTGCCCAAAGGACTGCTACTCTTTACCAGAGATCGATAAGAAGATAGACTCCCTCGCGCCGTTTAGATGGAAGTGTTTTCTAGAATGTTACAAGGGATATCACCAAGTCCAGATGAAGCTAGAAGATGAAGATAAAACAGCATTCCGCACTGACTTCGGAATCTTCTGTTACACAAAAATGCCCTTTGAGCTCAAAAATGTTGGCGCAACCTACCAGCGTTTAATGGACAAGATATTTGGTGATGACATTGGGAAAAATATCTATGTCTGTGTTGATGATCTCGTAATCAAGAGTCCTGAGGAGGACCAAATGTTGAAGGACATAGAGAAGACGTTCAATTCTCTAAGAAGCGTAAACATGAAGCTGAATCTAGCAAAATGTTCTTTTGGCATGGAGGAAGGCAAGTTTCTGGGTTTCGTGGTCACAAACGGCGGTTTTAATGTTAACCCTGAAAAAGTTCAAGCAATCGAACGAATGCCCTCACCGCGCACGATCAAAGAAATGCAAAGGTTAGCCGGCCGGTTAGCCACGCTTAATCGTTTTCTGTCAAATCACGCAGCAAAGTCATATCCTTTCATTAGTACATTGCGCAACTGCGTCAAGAAACAAGAGTTTAAATGGACACCAGAAGCGGAAGCAGCCTTCCAACAAATGAAAGAATGTTTGATCAAGCTTCCAACCTTAACAGCTCCATTTGAAAAAGAACCACTCATTTTATATTTGTCCTCTTTAGAAAAGGCAATTGGTTCAGCACTACTGGTGGAAAGAGATGGAGTTCAAACTCCGATCTATTATGTTAGCAGAGTACTCACTGATCCAGAAACAAGATATTCCACCATGGAAAAACTAGTGTTTGCGCTGCTTCACGGCTCCAGAAGGCTGCGCAGGTACTTCACTGGCCATGTGATCACAGTACTAACTAACTTACACATCGGCACAATATTGCAAAAACCAGAGACATCACAGAAGTACCAGAAGACAAGATCAAAGGGTGCGAAGCAGTAGATACTCCCATCAAAGACACATCAGACGAACTGTGGTTGTTGTTCACTGACGGAGCCTCAAATGAGGATGGCGCAGGAGCTGGTTTGCGCCTTGTCAGCCCAGAGAAACATGAGTTTACATATGCCATCAAGTTGGATTTCAAAAATACCAACAACGAGGTGGAATATGAAGCATTCTTGGTAGGCTTGTGCCTGGCCATAAAGATGGGAGCTCAAAATTTACAAGCACATGTTGACTCTCTCCTGATCGCGAGTCAAATCAATGGGTTGTATGATGCGAAAGGCGAGGTCATGGCTTTATAGTTGGAACAAGCAAAATAGCTACTCCAGAAGTTCAAGTCATACAAGGTTGTTCATATCAGCCGGTCAGAAAACAAGCAAGCTGACGCGCTAAGCAATCTTTCCTCAACGGCCTTTCAGCACCTGGCCAAGGATGTAAGAATTAAAGTTTTGAAAAACCCATCAGTATTATTATGCCAGGTCATTGTGATTGAGACAGGGCCACCTTCATGGATGACCCCTATCATTCAGTATCTCCAAGAGGAAATTCTCCTAGAAAATAAGACGGAAGCAAGAAAGATACAGAACAAAGCACTGTTTTACGAAATGAATGGGGGCATTCCATACAGAAGATCTTTCTTGGGCCCACTACTACGATGCGTAGACGCAAGTTATCTGATCAGGGAAATACATGAAGGCTTCTGCGGCATTCATGCGGGCCCGCGCATGGTAGTCGTGAAGATAATGAATGCAGGTTACTATTGGTCAGGGATGCATGTCGACGCTTTGAAAGAATTGCGCAAATGCGACTCTTGTCAGAGGCACGCGGCAAAGACCTTGCGCCCAAAAAACGATCTGAACCCTGTATCAACTGCTTGGCCTTTCCAACAGTGGGGGATAGACATGGTGGGTCCATTTCCTAAAGCCCCAGGTGCTGTAAAGTTCATAATTGTTGCCGTTGATTACTTCACCAAGTGGGTGGAGGCTAAGGCCCTTGCTTCAACTTCCACCACGATGGTGCGAAAATTCATTTGGGAGCACATCATTTGCAGATTTGGCCTCCCACTCAAGATCGTTGTTGATAACGACACCAATTTTACCTCAGAAGACATCCAGGAATGGATGAAAGAGCTTAACATTGAGCACACTTTCTCTTCCGTTGCGCACCCTCAATGCAACGGTCAATTAGAAAGTGTCAACAAAAGCATTGTTGAAGGGATAAAGGCCTGTCTGGGCACCAAAAGGAGAGGCTGGGTAGATGAGCTCCCTAGCATCTTGTGGGCTCATCGAACCATGCAAAAACAAGCAATGGCGAAACCCCCTTTAGCCTTGTGTATGGTTCAGAGGCGGTTATCCCAGCTGAAATAGGCCTCCCCTCGTCGCGCTTATCAGCAGTCAATAAGATTGATAACGAGACGGAGCGCCGCTTAGACTTGAACCTGCTCGAAGAAAGGCGTGAAATAGCACGAATCAAAGAGGCCAAGTATAAGACGCAATTGGAGAGGTACTACAATGCAAGGGTGTGCATTTGTACCTACACTCCAGGAGAATACGTGTTCAGGGACAACGAAGCCTCCAATGCTGAACGCCCCGGAAAACTAGCACCAAAATGGGAAGGCCCATACTTGATACATGAGGTGCTAGGGAAAAGGGGCATACAAGTTGCGCACCCTGGATGGCCACATTATCCCGCGCACATGGAACACGCAACAATTGCGCAAGTGCTACATGTGATTACCATCGGCCATCTGCCTTTTCACTCAGTAATGATGGCCATGTGCCATTTTATTATTTATGTTGGCCACGAGCCTTTTAGTTACCTGTGTTGGCCACGCGCCTTTTCTTTTTCAGTTATGTATGATGGCATTGCGCCTATTTCCAGCTACTTAATACAAATGTTGGTTGTTCCTTATGATTATCATCTATGTCTTCTATGTTACAAATGCATGTTAAACTTTTGATTAGCACGAAAACACTTCAGTAAATTACGAGCTCTTGAGTTATGCCTCCAAGGTCCTCCGCGAACATAGCGCGAGACCGGGCAATAACACTCACTAACTAGCCACACTTACATTTATTCGCGCTAACTTAAACAAAGTTTCTAACAACAATGCAATAATTGTAATTTGGAAAATAATGAGTCAAACTTAACATAATCCATACAAAAAGCGCGAATGCGCAACGATTACATAAGTTGAAAAAACAAGAAAAAAATACAAGGCATCAGCCTACAAATCCTACTGCCTATTCATAGCCATCGCCATCACCATCACCACTGGCTTCCTCCTCCTTATCGGTCAACTCCACAGTTTCCGAAGGGTCAAGGATAGACTTGAGCCGTGCATTCCAATCATCATGCTTTAACGATTTAGTGACCAACTCCATAACTTGTAAGGAGAGATGGCCATAAACATGTTCGGCATGAGCAAGTAAATCGTCAGCCTGATCGGACACCGAGCAATGGCGAGTATCAAACTGTTGGCCAAGCGCTTCTTCAACGTGATGAGCACATTCCAGATAACCACCGCGGTGCCCAACGGCACCCGCGGCATCAGTCAGCGCGGCAACAGCCTCATCCAGCTCGGTAGCATTCAACACAGCGTTAGCAATCTACACAAAAAAGGAAAAATCATGAGAACTAAACAACAATAAAGAAAGCCCAAGGCAAAAGAGGAGAAACTCACCTTGACTACCCCTCTACTGCGCATCCATTCGGACTCAGAGACAAGCATGTCAACGATTGTTTGAGTCTCAGCGTAATTATTCTGAGCCACATTCAGGGCAGAAGTGTTGATATCTCGCGCCTCCTCGGCCTTCTTCTTCGCCTCCTCGGCGGTCTCAGCCTTCACCCTTTCGGCCTCAAGGTCTATCTCTAATGATTGATTTTTATCATGGGCCTCAAACAATCTACGCTTCAGCTCTGCAATCTCTACATCCTCTGCAGCAAGCTCCTTGTCCTTGCGCGCATTCAACTCAGCCTGTAAACGGTGACAGGGTTAGAAATATTTTGACAAGATGCAATCAAGAGGAAAACAGGGTTAAAAAGACTGTTGAACCTCAACACGCTCTTTGTCTGCCTGAACTTTCTAAACCTTCCCTTTAAGTGTAGCGATTTGGGCCTCAAGGTCGGTAATTTTGGAGCGGGCAGCGTACATGCGCTGATTATCTTTCTCTCATACCTTCTTTCATTCGGCCCGCTCCTTTGACAAAATCTCCTCAGTAGCTTGGAGCTTGTTTTTTAGGCCTTAACGCCCCCATTCTTCCGACTTCTTCTCCGCCTCGAAGGCGACCTTCTCTTCAACAAATTTATTTCTCACTTGTTCAAAATCCCGGACTTCTTTCACAAGACGTTCCCGGTACTTCTCCTAATTAGCTTGCTCTTTATTCATTGTGCGCCATTCGAGCACAATCTAATGGTTAGCTGAGCGAGCGTTGGCCTCCCCAATAATGTCGGCGCGATACAAACCCTCTTGAGTTCGCGCCCTTTGACGATTTACTTCACCAGGGGGTAAGGAATCTAAGAACCAGTCTCGATAAGCAGCGAACTCAACAAATGTATCCTTCTGTTTTAAACCCCAAACAGGTTGGTGGGGAGCATCATCGCGAGCCTCCTCGGTATATGTCTTGTAGTAAATATCGCCCAAGGTATCCTTCGGGCCTATAGGAGTTTGTGGCATCGACCACTTACCGCCTTCACCCTTCTGACTAGCCGCACCAGCGCCTAATCCTCCAACACCAGCACCAGACGCAGCAACAGAGGTATCTTTAGGCGTTGGCTGCTCTGGTACCATGGCAGCAGATCCCCCAGCAGCAGATGTAACTTGTACGTTATGGGTGGGGGCATCATGTTGCGCAGGTTCAGTTGGCCTAACAACTTCAGGCTCTCGCTGCCTAATAACTTCAGCTTCTTTTCTCTTCAAGGGCTGGTCAAGCTCGGTGATGCGCACGACCTCCGGACCCTGCATTTTATCTTGTTCGGTAGTAGCAGCGGTCTCGGTCTCTTTTGATTTCTCCTTCTGAACCACCTTCTCAACCTCCTTCTCAACAGTTTTATGAGGCTTGATGATGAACTTGTTCTTCTTTGCCACCGGCTCCTTCGGTTTCTCCAACTCAGCATCCTTAACCTTTTCGAGGGTTTTCTTCAAGGCCTCTGCAAAAGTCAAGTATCAGAAAATCTGCTAAGGAAGAGTTTTAACATAAAAAAACATGAGTGTCACTACATTAACCTGGAGAAAACTTATAGAGGGAGCGCAGCCTGCTTTGCTTCCCTATCACTGGGACCTCTCCAGCCTTCTGCGCCGGCCCAGCTTCAGCGGCAGTCTCCTCTCTCGACCTTTTCCTGGTCACCAACTTAGCAGCAACTTCTTCTTCATGCTTTTCCTCTTCTTCATCCAAAGTGATTGAAGAGGGAGTCACGCCAGCCTTAGGGATCCGAGGCCCCGCGCTTCCAGAGTTCTTAGAGCCAGCCGTGCCGCCTTTCTTCTTCTCACCTATACGGGACAAACCCTCTAGTGAGTCACTTGTGACAACATAGTCTTCGAGGTTACTCTGTCGAAAGCGAAGAGTACCTTTATCATGAGCCGCAACAGGAGCGCGGCTACTTCCGCCCTTCTTACTGGGCACACCAGTGTCGACGGTCACCTTCTTGGTCTTCTTCTTTGCAGCCTTCTTTGACCTCTCTACTGGGTCTATCCCCAAGTCGCGCAACACACCTGCAAAGATGTTAGACCATGAGCTTAACTCTTCTTGAGACGAACCTACGGACTCTTCGCTGGAAACAAACAAGATTTCCTTTCCAGCAGAGGTCACTCCGCGCAAGGGTCTTGGTTTTAGAAGTAGCGAACCTTCAGTCGCAGAAGATGGATTGGCAAAAGCTCCAGCGACGGGAAAGAGGAAATAACCCTTGATTTGTTCATAGAAGTAAGGCTCCCCAGACTGTAACGGGCGCACGCCCATAGACCCACCAAAAGCATGAAAGGCTGCTTGATAAAGTTGCACCTCTACGATAAGAAGCAAAAGTCAAGCGCATGTATATCTCAAGAAAAATAAGAGGAAGTAACACATACCTTCACTATTGAGCTTCAAAACACGAACATCCTCACTAAGGTCCGGCCATTTATCGCTCATACCGGCCGCGACCAAAACCTGCTCACCAAATATACGGTTTAGCGTCGCAACAAGACTCAAATACCAATCAGCACCTTTGGGGAGAGGGAGTTCCTCCTTCTCGATCACCCCCGATTCATGAAAGATCATCGCGATCGGCATGACCTCCTCCCTGATGAAGAAGAACTTCATTTTCCAATCGTGAAAACTCTTGGGAGGGCTTTTCAAAATCTTCTTAGCAGTACCTCGGTTGCTGAAGGAATAGAAGCCGATGTTCCTTATCAACTGATAAAAGGCTCGGAACTTTTCGACGGTGGGTTCTATTCCCTAAGATCGGCATAAAAACTCGAAGTGTCTCACCCTCACCATCCCTGCCGGACTCATCTGAGAAATATGGAAACCATAGAAGTGCAATATGGATGCCATAAAGTGAGTCACCGGCAATCGGAAATTTCCTTAAAGGAAAAAATCCTCAAACAGAGTGATGTACCCCGGCGGTGCATCGGCGGCAGTCTGACCCTGCCGTGGATACTGTGCATCCCACTCCAGTGGAAACTGGAACCCTCTAGTGATCTGTTCGAACAATCCCTGATCCCACTTGAGAACAAGGACTGGACCTTCCTCGACGTGCACTGATTCTTCTTCAGCCATAAGTATTCGAGTATGATGATTCACTAACTTCTGGAAAAACTCGAAGAACACTCAAGATAAATCTTGAAGATTTGAAGGAAAATCTTGAAGTTTTGAAGAAAGATCTTAAAGATTTGAAGATCAGAGATAGAAGAGAAGAAACTGCAAAGGAAAGGGTGTCCACTTCTCTCTCCGTAATCGGATATATATACCCATCGCATTTAATGCGATGGGTAAACATGACGAAATCACCGCGCGTGTAGCCAATAACAAAGTGACACGTGAGACGGGATTATCGGAGTGACGGTTACCACGCGTGCGTGGTCCTCACTCGCCTGACAAAAGGTGAACCGTCAGTGACCGCATGATGATCACCGTGTCAGCAGTCAACTCAACTGTCGCCATCAACGACATTTGCACCAACCTGTCAGAATTTCAAATTTCGAGAGTTTTCCCGCTCAATTTCAATACAACTCTATGTAGAAGTTAGCTAAGGTTGCACCGCATTCATCATTACCCAATGAGCTCGCGCGCTAAGCCTCAAAGAAACATCCATCAATAGACAGTCTGGTAGTTGCGCCGTAATAACTGACGACCACTTATACGCTCGTCGTCTACCAAGACCTAACAAGCAGTTTCAAAGGCAACACTTTCTTTTTCTAAGTCCAGAGCTCCAACCATACACTACGCGCATGGAAGCAGCACTGGACTGGGGGGACTTGAAGGGGTATGGTCCTAAAAAGCCGCGTAGACCAATCAGGTCGCACGCTGAACCATACTCCTTATTCAATAAACTGAGTATTCTGCATACCCCGTGCGGGGTACCTTGTAAACAACAAGACCGTGCGCGAGGTATAAGCAAGACAGTCAGCTTCTACCCTTAACATCCTGAATAAGAGCCCTCAGCTCCTACAAGCTCGCGCCGGCTAGTTATGCACATAACAAGGCCGCGCGAGATCCAGAGCGCAGGGCCACTTCAGGAAGTATCAAAGGTACAAGTGGTAGAAAAGCGAGCCAATCAGCGTCCAACAGGCTGTACTATATCGTGTTCCACGATTAACAATCATGCAGGAGACCGAAGGGACACAAGGACGCCTACGTGACACCAATCAGGGGGCAGCGAAAACTGCCCCATGATCTCCACTCACCTACTGATGTCAGAAGGGCGACAGGGATGACAGCTTGGACACGTGGCTCCAATCAAGGTGCACCAGCATTATAGATCTTCTAGAAGCCACTAACGGTCGATACTAGTGAGACAAAGAGGATATTCCTTGTCGTCGCCTTCCGGCCCAAGGCCCATCATCCCATCTCCTCTTTCACCACTCCGGCTATAAATAGGGACCTTCATACCACAGGTTAAACATTCCGTTCACTCTTCTCTCACTCTTAACACACACTTTATTATCCTCAAAACGGTTACTTATTCTCACACCGGAGCCTGGTTAAGAGAGGAAACCCCCCCCCCCTCCCCATGTTCCCCTCTTAACGAGCTAACGGTGTTGCAGTTTTGCAGGAAGAAAGGATCACATTCAAGCTTAGGAAAGATTAAGAAGATTAACCCTCATGTTTGAAACATAAACCACCTAATTAACCTAAAATTAGATACGTGTTTCTTCAGGTTACAAACTCGTTTTAATTAAGCTTGGTAGCATAGTGAGTTATGTAACAGGTTAAAATTGAGTTCAAGTTAATCTGATTCAGGTCCAAACATATAAAAAAATATATTTGGCAACTAGGTTTTCTGAAATTGATGTATAAGAATCATTCCGTTAATAACTATAGTTCATCATTGAAAATAAATCTTTTTGCAATTTTTTATAATAGTTCATCACTGAAAATAAACATTCTGCAATTTTTTATTACAAAATGGAAAATTAATATAATAATACCTTTTTTTATTTGTATATTGCAAGGCCACAGCCAAGTTTTGTGTTACCAGCAAAGAATATTTCTTCAACTTTTCCCATTTGTGTTTTACATATTCTTTCAATTTCATATCAAACTAGTTAACAAGCTAGGTATACATATTTATATGGCTTTACAACGAATATTTATTTAAATATGTATTAAACCGATTTTAACGGTCAAAACTAATGACTTCTTAGGTTAGGTCGGCAATAACTTGATTTTATTGCATTAAGAGAAAATAAAAAATAAAGAACTACGACAAAATGAAATAAAATGGTATAGTAATAATGTAAATGAACCACATAATTCAGTTTTTTTTTTTAAAATCACCCAAAGCTAAGAGTACAACCAACTAAGCTAAAACTTGTTGTTTATTTATGGGTTATTGGATTTTATCACCTCCAATTATCGGCATTTGTCCGTTGCCACCCGCAACTTACATTTTGACACCCGACACCTCCAACTTGACTTTTTGTTTGTGCTGGCACCACTCATTTAATCTTCACTAACTGAGTTTGTTTCTTATCCTACGTGGCACATAGTTGATGAGTTAAACATGATTACGTGGCGAATGATGTGTCACTCTCCCTCCTTCCACACCTCCAACTCATCTTCCCCCTTATTTCTCTGTCTATCTCTCACACACAAGCTTATAAACCTCCATTAATGGGGAAACACCGAGCTTCAGTGTTTCTCGCTCTACTCTCTCTCTCTCCTCCCTTCTCCTCCACCACACCTCCCTCTCCGCCACTGCCGATCCTCACTTCGAAGGCTTCAACGCCGACGACGATCTCGATCTCGACGACGACTCACTCTCCGGCATCCCCCGCTGTACCCCTCCTCCTCCCACCGCCTTATCCTCTGCTGATCTGGAATCTCAACCCGACGTTCCTAACTCATCATACATCATCTCATCTCCCTCGGTTAACTCTGATCTCACCACCAAACCCTCACTTTCACCTTCCTCATTTGATTTTTGGGATGAAGACGAGTTTGAAGGCTTTCCTACCGATATTCCACCGTCGGAAGTCTCCATAACCTCGCCGGCGAACAATACCGAGGCGGCTCCGACACTGGCGAAGAAGAATATTGGATCGTATGTGTTATGGGTGATTTTCTGTTCATATATCCTGGGAAATATTCTGACTTTGCTTGTTTTATTGTGACCAGGATACTGAATCAGGGTATTGGTAACATCCTGGTACGATATCCTTGTAATAACTAATTAACCCACGTGCAGATTAATAGGTGCGAGTCTCTAACGTTCAAGTGGACTTCTTCTCCTCAAGACTCGGGCAAATCAGTTATATTATGGACGTTGAAGCCGGAAGACATGGACTACAACATTCACATATGGAATATTCGCTGAATCCCGGAATAATAGGTTAGTTAGTGGGTTTCTTTTACTATAAAAGGGATTGATCGGATCAGATTAGGGACACACAATCTCTCGCACACTCTTTCTCTCTATTTGCAAACATTACACACTTTCTCTTGTATCGAATTTACATTGTAACACTTAGTTGATCCGCATCATATCCTGCACTGTATCCTGACATTTGAAGTAATAGAAGAACAAGGCAGCTGCGATTGTCAGCTCCCGAGGTTTTGTGCCGGCGATCTAGATTGATCAAGGGCTTTCCTCGTATATCTCGTGTCACCCTTTACCTCTTTTGCTCACTGTTTGATCATTGATACAGCTCAATATCCTGAGCCGTATCCTGTAAACTGTTTTTGCAAACACCTTGATTAGCATATTTTTAACACACATTTTTAGCACACTACCTCACTTAACTAATTTGATCACTTAATTGCTTCGGTAATTTTTGAGCAAAACAATTTGGCGCCCACCGTGGGGCAACTGGTGTTGCTTCTACTAAAAGTTTTTGCAAAATCGTTACTTGGTTTTCTATTTTCAAAACTTTTTGCTACACTATTTTCAATGGCCTCGAGATCAAACGTGAGCTCTTCCACCGTGTCTGCTACAACCTCTGCAACAATTGGTTCGGTGCTTCCACCACCTCCTCCGAGAACGCAAGCCTCTTCACTAGGAACTGAAATTCATGTGGCTCGGGACGTTATCCCCGCTCGCAATATCCAGGGATCTGGTCCTGTTTTAGCTTCTAATGTAGAAATTCTAAATTTGTTTGGTAGTGTACAGGAACAGATGAGGCAGCAGCAGGAAACTAATCAGATGTTGATGAGAGAGATACAACTCTTGAAATCCAGCTTAAGCAGGCCATCTGAAGATACTGTCACTCCCTTGCAACCCAGGGCTTTGAACTTCAGTTCTGCAGTCTATAATGAGGATAACCGGGGGAATATTGTGCCTAGCCATTCCCAGAATCATACTCCTGAGATACCCTCTTCAGTCAGTGTGTCAACTGTGAGAAGCTCAGGATATGCTTCAGGATATGGCCAGAATCCTCAGACTGGTAATGTATCTAATAATAATAATAATACTCTTGCTACTAATGGTGTTGGATCTTTGCAGGATGCAGATATGACATCAGCATTTTCCAGGGAGCTTCAAAAATTGAAGGACATGATATCCAGTGTACCTGGCGTGGTCCAACCAATTCCAGAAGTATCCCAAGACAGCCACAGAATATCACGGTTCGCGTATCCCATCTGTGATGCTGAAATCCCAAAAAGATTTCAAGCCCCCAACATGAAGCTCTATGACGGAACTACGGATCCTGAAGAGCATATTGCTCAGTATAGGGTGTGACAGCCCCCGACCCGATTTGACCCGGTTCAGGAGCCGCGGGACAGAAAATCCCGTGGTATTTATTAAGTTGACAGCGGAAGACTTTATCAGGATCTTTTTAAAACTGAAATTTCCCGATTATTTTATTTTACAATTCGGGATAAACCCCGGTAATTTACAATCATATGATTTCACTGAGAAATCTTTATTTTACAAAACATGTTTCTTTATTTTTATATTGAGCCACTTCCTTAAGCTTGTAGTGCTTCGCGGCACTTTTCCTGGATCACAACAGATCACCTGAAACATGTTTGAAAAAGTTTTGTCAGCGGGAAATACTGGTGAATCATTCTTTTTACTAAAATGACGCGTTTGTTATAATTTACAGTATTAAGAGCGATTACAATGTTTCCACATATCAACCAACTACCCACAGTATTTGTCACTCGAACATCCATTGGTAACCTCAGAGTCCAATGGTGTCTGTGACTATGGTCATATCACCCCTTGGCTAACTCGTTGTCCAATGGTGAAGGTTATCAAGTAATGTATACAAAACCCCACACACCAGCTGTAATTTGGTGATTACAAAGACATAATCCCTGTAATTTTAACTTTGAAAACATTTAAGAATTTATAAAGTACTTTGATAAAAAGAGAATGACTCACATTGCAGATTTATATGAGCAGAGCTTAGCCTACTGATTAGCCTTTTAACCTAAATTTAATAACATGCACACGAACTCGGTTAGTAACTAATACAACATTTATGATAACTCACGAGATTAAACCTTCACAACGAATGACAAAGTGCGATACTTAAACATCCATCGAATTTACGACGAATGACAAAGCATAAACCCTAATGTGGGCAGCACTTAAACATCCATTGGATAGTTTAATCGATCGGACATTGAATCGTAGCAGCAATCGAGTTAATACCCGGTATCGGAGCAGCGCCTCGCTAATATTGAAAGTAATTTCGAATTTAGAGTAGTGTACTTTCGTTTTTACGAAAAGATTTTGACACCAGTGGATTGTGCATGCAACAAGCTATTTATAGCTAAAATTGAGGCCTCACGCGGCCCGCGTAAGCCTTCGGCTTAGCTTTACGCGGCCCGCGTGGCCGCCCAGTCTACGAGTAGGCTTGATTGGTCACGAGTAGGCTAGCCAGGTGGTCACTACGTGGATCCGGAACACTTATCCGGTCAACCTATGTTTGACGCGGCCCGCGTAAGACCATGCTTACTCTTGCGCGGCCCGCCGGAGAACCATATTTCTTGTTTTCTTGGTTTTTCATGCACAGTATGGCTTTAGGGGTTCGGGATTATACTTACGGGTATTTTTAGGACAATTTTGAGAGTCCTTACATCCTCCCCACCTTATTTAAAATCTCGTCCTCGAGATTCATTGGAATAAGTGAGGATACTTTCGCTTCATCTCTGATTCCAGCTCCCAAGTGTATTCAGGTCCTCTTTTTGAATCCCACTTGACTTTAACTAGTACCAATCTTTTGTGTTTGAAAAATTTCACCTTTCTATCTTCTATCTGAAGAGGTTTCTCAACAAATTTTAACTTTTCGTTTACCTCTATATCTTGAAGAGGTACTACCAAAGATTCGTCTGATAGGCATTTCTTGAGGTTGGATACATGAAATACGTCATGTACTCCAGCTAACTCTTCTGGTAGTTGTAAACGATAAGCAACTGGTCCTATACGTTGGATCACTGAAAATGGTCCTACGTATCTTGGACTTAACTTTCCTTTCTTACCGAATCGAACTATTCCTTTCCAAGGAGATACTTTTAAAAGTACCTTGTCTCCGACTTGGAATTCTAACGGCTTGCGTCGATTGTCGGCATAACTCTTCTGGCGATCTCGAGCCGTCTTCAGTCTTTCCTTGATTTGTGTGATCTTGTCGGTAGTTTCTTGCACAATCTCCAGACCTGATAATTGACTTTCTCCTATTTCTGCCCAACAAACTGGAGTTCTGCACTTTCTTCCATACAGTGCTTCAAATGGGGCAGTTTCAATGCTTGCATGATAACTATTGTTATAGGAGAATTCAATTAATGGTAAGTGATCGTCCCAATTTCCACCAAAATCTATTACACATGCTCGGAGCATGTCTTCCAGAGTTTGTATTGTCCTTTCACTTTGCCCGTCTGTTTGTGGATGATATGCAGTACTCAAATTTAGTCGAGTTCCCATTGCTTCTTGGAAACTTGTCCAGAAATGAGAAGTAAAATGACTATCCCTGTCTGAAACAACGGAGAGTGGAACTCCATGTAAGGATACTACTTCATCTACATACAACTTTGCCAACCTTTCCATACTAAAGGTTTCTTTCATAGGTAGAAAGTGAGCTGATTTGGTTAATCGATCCACAATTACCCAAATCGCATTAGTACCTTTTCTGGTTTTGGGTAACTTAGTAACAAAATCCATTGTTATGAGTTCCCATTTCCATACAGGCATTTCTAATTGTTGTAGTAGACCTGAAGGTTTCTGGTGTTCTGCCTTAACTTGTGAACAAGTAAGACACTTAGAAACATATCGAGCTATATCCTTTTTCATTCCTATCCACCAAAAGTTATTTCTTAAATCTTGGTACATTTTATTGTTTCCAGGGTGCATGGTATATCTAGATTTATGGGCTTCTTCTAAAATCTTATTTCTTAATTCTCCCTGCTTAGGTACCCAAATTCTTCTTTTGTGGAATCTCCAAATTCCATCAACTCCTTGTTCTGATTCTTTTGTTCGTCCTTTCATTCCTTCAGCATCATCCTTGATTGCTGTTTCTTGAAAATGCTTTAGTTGTTCCATTAAATCTAACTGTAGATTTAATCTAAGAGCACGAACCCGTCGTTGTTTCTCATGATATTTATGACTTAAGGCATCTGCAACTACATTTGCCTTTCCTTCGTGATTCTGAATATCACAGTCGTAGTCACTTAGGATTTCCATCCATCTCCTTTGCCTCATGTTTAACTCTTTTTGCCCAAATATATATTTTAACTTTTGTGATCCGTATAGACAGTAAATTTACTTCCGTACAGATAATGTCTCCAAATTTTAAGGGCAAAAATTACGGCTCCTAATTCTAAATCATGCGTCGTATAGTTCTCCTCGTGCTTTTTCAATTGCCTTGATGCATACGCAATTACCTTCTTGCGTTGCATAAGCACACATCCTAATCCTAGTTTTGAAGCATCACAGTAAACTTCAAAATCTTCTGTTCCTTCCGGTAAGGCTAGGATTGGAGCATTTGTTAATTTCTGCTTCAAGATCCTAAAGGCTTCTTCTTGTTTAGGTCCCCATTCAAACTTAACTGCTTTACAGGTTAGCTTAGTTAATGGTACAACTATCTTGGAAAAATCCTTAATAAACCGTCTATAATATCCAGCTAAACCTATAAAACTTCTAATTTCCATTGCGGATTGCGGAACCTTCCATTTAGTAATTGCCTCTATCTTAGAGGGATCTACGTGAATACCGTCATGATTCACCATGTGACCTAGAAATTGCACTTCCTTTAGCCAAAATTCACATTTTGAGAATTTGGCGTAAAGTTTTTCTTTTCTTAACAAAGTTAAGAGTGCATGCAAGTGTTGACAATGCTCGTCCTGATTCTTGGAATAAATAAGTATATCGTCAATGAAGACAATTACAAATTTATCCAAATACGGTTTACAGATTCTATTCATCATGTCCATGAATGCGGCAGGTGCATTTGTTAGTCCAAAGGGCATGACTGTAAACTCGTAATGACCATACCTAGTTCTGAAAGCAGTTTTAGGTATTTCTTCTTCTTGTACCTTCAATTGATGGTATCCGGAGCGTAATTCGATCTTAGAAAAATATCTAGCTCCTTGAAGTTGATCGAAAAGATCATCAATCCTAGGTAATGGGTATCGATTCTTAATTGTAACCTGATGTATTGTAAAATACATCAGTATTCGCGTCTGTTTTAGTCGTTAGTTATTCGTTTTTAGTGTCGGTTTTAGATAGAATGTACATACTTTTGATGTTTTTGTATTTTCCAGGTCTTTACAGCCAAAAGGAGCAGAAACGACTGAAAATCTGGAGAGGCGGAAGTCTGGAACGGAAATCGAGGAGCTCGAGAATGAAACGAAAAGAAAATACACTACTGGAGCATTGAGGCGGGCCGCATAAGCTAATACAATCCATTTACGCGGGCCGTTTAAACTTAAACAAGGATTCCGGAATATTGATACGCGCGCGGGCCGCGTTAACTTACCTTCATCTATTACGCGGGCCGCGTGGGCGTTACAATCATGAAACCGACTTAACAGCTACGATTTTTAGGTTTTTTCTTGGTTATTTAATAATATCATCATCAACAACCGGAGGGGGGAGGAACAATTACGAATTTTAGAGTTTTTGGACAACTTTGGAGGCTGTTTTGAAGCTTGTTGAAGGTTCGGGAAGCCAAGGAATCATCGGGAAACATTCGGGAGCACACGGGATCGAAGTTTACGGGTTCTATTATCTTGTTTCTTCGTTTTTCGTTTGTTTTTGATTGTTTAATGATGAATTCAGATTATACTATGATTATGAACTTGTTCTTGAACATGTTTAGCGGCTAGATTTCTTGTTACTACCTAGACATGGTTGAATGATTGCATATGCTTTGATTATTCTTGGATTTTTGAATGCTATGGATAGTTTATAAATTGTAAACGGTTTGTTCTATCAGTTAGATGTGTTTGCGTGCTTGATGTTGTTTAATTATTGATTATTGCTTCGCATGAATCTTGGTGACGGTCTTTATCACATAATAGAGTCATGCTAGGTTTTAGATTTTGGTGACTGTCTATATCACGTAATAAATCTTGAATCTTTAGGGTTAAATCAGCCAATAAACCTTAGAAGTAATAATTGGTATTTTTATAAAATCAAGTGTTCTACTAATCGTCAATAGCTGTAAGGTGCGAGATTATTGATAGGTCTAAGTGATTAAACCGCAAGGTGGGTCCTTCTTAGGAAGTTAACCTTTTGGCTGCTGTCTAGCAAGTCTAGCTGAGAAAACAAACCTATCCTAGGTTTAGGTCTCGTAAGGGTGTGAGCCTTGTAGGATACTTTTATAAACCCATTAGAGGTCTTGTAAAGGAGTCTAATAACCGGTAATTTAACAACCTTTAGGGGATCTTAGCGTGCTCTTGAGAAGGGTTAGGGGTCCTTAGATTTCCCGAGAGGTGAGAATTTTAAGATCCCGGTTCCATAGCAGACAACTTCTAATTATAATCATAACTAAAAGCAATCAGGATTCCTGTCTAGGTAGTTCATTCATCATCCTTGAGTTCAGTCTTCGTGTGAGTTCGTGTATAGTTTGTTTAGTTAATTTAGTTGATTTTTAATTATAATTTTAGGATATTTAGAAACCCCCCCCCCCCCCATCAACAAACAATTTAGTTATGTCGTGTCAGTCTTAGTCTAGATAGAGTCGTAGCGTAATCAGTAGAGTCTCGTGGGTTCGATACTCGGACTTGCTTTAGCTTTACTACATTGATCGGTTCACTTGCCGGTTGTGTGGTTTAGGGTTTAGATCGAGTCTTAGTTTTATAAATTTAAAGCTTAGAGTGAGTCTAGAATTAGGGTAATTTTAGTTGTTTTTAATTAACCCATTTTCAGCACATCATAACCTTATTCAATTCTCTATAATCAATACACATTCTCATCGAACCATCCTTCTTCTTTACAAACAATATTGGTGCTCCCCAAGGGGATGAACTAGGTTGTATGAAACCTTTACTTAATAATTCATCTAATTGCTTTTTCAGTTCTAACATTTATGTGGGTGCTAACCGATAAGGTGCCTTGGCTATCGGTGTAGTTCCGGGAATTAGATGAATTCTAAATTCTACTTCCCTATCTGGTGGTAATCCTGGTAACTCTTCTGGGAATACATCTGGGTATTCTGAGACTACAGGAATCTCCTTAAGTTCTTTACCCTTAGTACTAATGATTACTGAATTCATATATACTATTCCTTGCTTTCGTTCATAATTAGCAACTTTCATTACTGATATGAACTTCATGGGCTTAAGTGGTTTATCTCCTGTAATCATGATTACTTTCCCAGTAGGTGCCTGAATCTCTATATAATTTTTATCACAAAGGATTCGAGCATGGTTGGCTACTAACCAATCCATTCCCAATACGACATCGAATCCAGCTAGATTCATTGGTAATAGGTTTGCATGAAATTTATAACCTGAAAGTTCTATATTTTCTTTTTGCAAAACCTTATCTATTTTAATAAAATTCCCATCTGCTGTTTCGACTATAAAAATCTGCCTAAGTGGTTTGCACCAGAGTCAAATAATACTTTTGCACCAGAGTCAAATAATACTTTTGCGTAAATGTTAAGGGTAAGTTAAGAGCTTGGCAGAAAGAAGTATTGATAAAACTTTGGTTTGCACCAGAGTCAAATAATACTTTTGCGTAAATGTTGTGAACTAGGAACGTACCAGCTATCACGTCAGGAATTAGCTCGGCTTCCTGAGTAGTTAACTGGAAGGCTCGAACATTCTTCTTGGTAGCTCCGTCAGCTGGCTTGACTTTGTTGTCTGCTGGTTTAACCAATTTAGGGCATTCTGGTTTAAAATGTCCCATTTCTCCACAGTTAAAGCAGATCCTTGTTTTCTTTCTACAGTCTTCTTCGCGATGTCCTACGACTTTGCAAAAGTTGCAGGTTACATTACATCTTCCATAATGTTTCTTTTTGCAATTCCTGCAGAACGGCGGAGTTGAAGATTGCCATGTTCCTCTTCTCTTGAAGTTGCTATTATTACCCATACGAAATCCTTGGGTAATTTTCTGAGCCAGTTCCTTTTTCCTGTTTTCATCTCTTGTGCGTACCAGTTCGTCAGTTAGGGTGTTAGCTAATTCTACCGCATCGTCAATAGTACGAGGTCTCGCAGCTTTAACGATATTACGGATTTCGCTAATTAATCCCCAAATATAGCGAGAAATGAGTACCGGTTCTGGCGAAGCCAGTGTTGGTACCACTCTAGCATATTCAAAGAATGTCGAAGTATACCCTCGACAATCTACACCCATCATTCGATGATTTAAGAACTTATTTGCCATTTGATCTTTTTCATATTCGGGACAGAATTTTCTTTCTACAAGACTCTTAAATTCTTCCCAGTTCATGGCATAGGCCATATTTCTTCCTTTGGCTTGAAGTACTGTATTCCACCATTCTAGTGCCCCTTCTTTGAAAAGATTTGACGCATAAATAACCTTGTCGTCCTTGGCACATTTACTTATTGTAATCACTGCCTCGGTTTTCTCTAACCAACGCAGTGCCGCAGTCGCTCCTTCATTGCTTGCAAATTCAGCGGGTTTACAAGCAAGAAATTCTTTGTAAGTGCAACCAGGCGTTGCAGCTTTCATTTTCTTAGGGAGCGGAGCCTGCCGTGAATCATTATCGTGATTGGTATGATTACCGCCTCCGTTTACACTATTACTAAAGTTATCTTCAGAAATAGGTTTGCTAGGAATGATTTGTTGAGGTTCAACAGGTTTCTGGGCAGCAGCAAGTATTGCTGGAATAGCATTGCCTATTCCTTAAGCAACGATATTTTCTATATCCTGCCTAGTCATAAATTGATCCTCCGGGTGTTGCTCAGAATGGTTAACCTCGTTTACTGGTTCATTATTAGCATTTTCCATGTGATAATTAATATATATAATTTATTAGTATCGAATAAATAACAATCATACACAAAATAATCATACAAATTTTTTTACAACACACATATAACCAAAATTATCGCTTTCTCGATTCCCATTTTATATATTTTATAATATGCATCAATACACACCATTATCTTACAAAGTTTTATTTGTAGTTATTTTACAAGATTATATTTTTCTATTTATTATACAACCACAGTTTCACAACCCCATTATCCCTCGTCAGTTGGTATTTTAATAACGACATTCCCTCTCGTCGTATTTCCAGGAGATCTGTTCTCCTACTTCCCTGATCCTATTTCCTGCATCCACCAGCTCCTCGCCAAAGTGGCGGAGTTCAGCTAAATTTTCATTGCTCATTGGTGGATTTGGTATAGGTTCTGGGTCGAACTGAGGGGGAAAGGTATAAGGATTGTTGAGAAGGTTTTGGAACTGCCAATCATTAGTCCACCACTCGTCCATTCCTAGAGGTTGGGTGTGGATTATAGGTTCTGGGATTGCTGGTTCTAAGTTTATTGGAAGTTGATTTTCAACAGGATAAGAGTAGAAATTATTATTGACAGGCCTGACGATATCACAGCTTGCCAATGCGCAACTCCTCGATTTGTCTAGAGCTTTCCCCAATTTCCATCTTTGTCTGCCTAGAACCTTCTCCAATCTCCATTTCTATCTGCTTAGAACCTTCCCCGACTTCAATCCCCTTTCCTTTATCTAAGGGATTTTCTATTTTGGGAATCTTCCTAGTGGCGGGTTTCCTTCTGCGCACACGCCTCCATCCCACAAATCTTCTCCTTTTCTTAGGCTTGGGTTTCTCCGGAGGTGGAGCGTTGAATTCCATAGGTTCTTCTATATCGGGTATATAACCAGTAAAATCTCTAGAAACCTCTATTTTCACAGGATAGAGATTGAGATTCTGAAGGGCTTCAGATAAGTCATTCATGCTGTTTAGCATATATGCAAAATACACAAAATTGCTAAGTTAAAATTTTATAAAATTTCATAGATAACCTTTAAATATTATTTTATACCGTGTGACTAATTTAATACAAAGACAACTAAAAATTAAAACACACTAGGGTTTACTGTAAACTTATTTATTTACTGGATAAGGTTTCTGGATTGTAGGTGATAAGGGTGCTAAAACTTGAGTTAGAGTATTTAAAGATTTGCATTTACTGCTACAGTGGCTAGCATATATAGATCTGCCCATTTTTCATCTAACTTGTCTTCCCATGGTGGGTTACTGCCTAGTTCTTGGGTTTTCTGATTAACTCTCTTTTCTTTTGGTTGAGATTTCTTTATTTTCTCCTGACTTTTCCTAATAATCAAACTTCTTTTATTAGGAGAAAGTGGTTCCTCATATTGTGCTTTTCGAACAAATATTCCTTCTTCAGGATTTGCATAGTGTTTTGAGGATGATGATCCTTTTTCTCTCGGTGTAGTATCTAATTTATAATAGATATCCGAAAGTCTTTGCTTACCCATACTGTAAACAAATATTCAAATAATAAAACACGTAATCACAAAAATAGCAATCAGAAAAAAATTAAGTATTTTCTAAATACTTAATTAGCTTAAATCAGTGGCTCTGATACCACTTTTTTTCTGTCACGGCCCCTGACCCGGTTTGACCCGGTTCAGGAGCCGCGGGACAGAAAATCCCGTGGTATTTATTAAGTTGACAGCGGAAGACTTTATCAGGATCTTTTTAAAACTGAAATTTCCCGATTATTTTATTTTACAATTCGGGATAAACCCCGGTAATTTACAATCATATGATTTCACTGAGAAATCTTTATTTTACAAAACATGTTTCTTTATTTTTATATTGAGCCACTTCCTTAAGCTTGTAGTGCTTCGCGACACTTTTCCTGGATATCAACAGATCACCTGAAACATGTTTGAAAAAGTTTTGTCAGCGGGAAATACTAGTGAATCATTATTTTTACTAAAACGACGCGTTTGTTATAATTTACAGTATTAAGAGCGATTACAATGTTTCCACATATCAACCAACTACCCACAGTATTTGTCACTCGAACATCCATTGGTAACCTCAGAGTCCAATGGTGTCTGTGACTATGGTCATATCACCCCTTGGCTAACTCGTTGTCCAATGGTGAAGGTTATCAAGTAATGTATACAAAACCCCACATACCGGCTGTAATTTGGTGATTACAAAGACTTAATCCCTATAATTATAACTTTGAAAACATTTAAGAATTTATAAAGTACTTTGATAAAAAGAGAATGACTCACATTGCAGATTTATATGAGCAAAGCTTAGCCTACTGATTAGCCTTTTAACCTAAATTTAATAACATGCACACGAACTGGGTTAGTAACTAATACAACATTTACGAAAACTCACGAGATTAAACCTTCACAACGAATGACAAAGTGCGATACTTAAACATCCATCGAATTTACGACGAATGACAAAGCATAAACCCTAATGTGGGCAGCACTTAAACATCCATTGGATAGTTTAATCGATCGGACATTGAATCGTAGCAGCAATCGAGTTAATACCCGGTATCGGAGCAGCGCCTCGCTAATATTGAAAGTAATTTCGACTTTAGAGTAGTGTACTTTCGTTTTTACGAAAAGATTTTGACACCAGTGGACTGTGCATGCAACAAGCTATTTATAGCTAAAATTGAGCTCACACGACCCGCGTAAGCCTTCGGCTTATCTTTACGCGGCCTGCGTGGCCGCCCAGTCTACGAGTAGGCTTGTTTGGTCACGAGTAGGCTAGCCAGGTGGTCACTACGTGGATCCGGAACACTTATCCGGTCAACCTATGTTTGACGCGGCCCGCGTAAGACCATGCTTACTCTTACGCGGCCCGCCTGAGAACCATATTTCTTGTTTTCTTGGTTTTTCATGCACAGTATGGTTTTAGGGGTTCGGGATTATACTTACGGGTATTTTTAGGACAATTTTGAGAGTCCTTACATAGGGAAAGGATGGAAATTAACCCTATCCCTCCGGATATCAAGGAAGCATGCCTCTGCAAGGGCTTTGGTTCTACCTTAACAGGATCAGCCTTAAAATGGCTCTTAAACGTTCCTCCTCACTCAGTTACTTCATTTGCTCATATGGTTAATTTATTTAATAGTCAATTTCCTTGTAGCCGAAGTTTTGAAAAACTAACCAGTGATCTTTACAGGATAACTCAAGGACCCCAGGAATCCTTGAGGGATTATGTGAACAAATTTAGCCGGGAATCCTTAGATATCCCGCATCTTGATGTTGCAACAGCTGTGCAGGCTTTCAAGATGGGGTTGCAAAAAGATTCTCAATTTTACCAGGATCTTGTAATGAATCCCTGCAGGAATCTGGATGAAGCTCGTAACAGGGCTTTAAGATATATTCGGTTGGAGGATGACAAAAAGATGCAAGAGATGATGAATTCATCCACAACCTATGAGTCAACCAACAAGAAATCAGAACCCTCGTATAAACTATATCGCTCTAAGCCATATGGCAGGAATGACAGCAAAAAAGTGAATGTTGTTGAAGACGAGGATCCTGAGGAATATCCTGAGTTGTCTGAATATTGTTTTTCTGTTAATATACCTGAGTTGATGTATGCTATGCAGGGTTTAGGAGACAAAGCAAGATGGCCCCGGAAGAATCAACAAAAAGCTGATTGGAAGGATAAGTCCAAATGGTGTGCCTTCCACGAGGATTTCGGACATGTTACTGAGGGCTGCATTGCTCTAAGGAAAGAAATAAGTTATCTCTTGAGCAAGGGATATCTGAAGGATCTCCTGGGCAGAAAGAAGAATAAAGGTCAGGATCCTGAGAAAGATCCTGAACGAGCGGCATCACCTCCTGCGGACACCAAAATAATTAACTTTATTTCAGGAGGATCCGACATCTGTGGCACATCATATTCTGTGGCGAAAAGACACGCGAAGGAAGCCAAAGCAGAGAGGAGAGATAAGACAACCAGGATGTCAACCCTCACGACTGACAAAGTGATCACATTCGATAGCGATGACAGGGATACCGTCCAGGATCCTCACCATGATGCTCTGGTAATAACATTATATGCTGCTAACCATTTTGTGCGCATGATATTAGTGGATAATTGCAGCTCCGTCAACATAATTCAGCTGGAAACGTTGAAGAGGATGAACGTATCCCCGATGGATATTACTTCGAAGTCCACTGTGCTCGTTGGTTTCAGTGGAGAAGCCAGGAATACCGTAGGAGAGATAAAGTTGCCCGTGTATGTTGAAGGGGTCAACTCAATGCAGCGCTTTTGTGTCATGGACTCTTTATCCTGCTATAATATTATATTAGGTAGGCCTTGGATCCATGATATGAAAGTTGTTCCGTCAACCTACCATCAATGTATCAAGATCCCTACCCCTTGGGGAGTTGTCAAGGTGGAAAGTGATCAACAGGAAGCAAAGGAGTGTTATTCTTCTTCGATGAAATCCTCAACAAAGCCTAGTGCAGCATAGCAATTAAAGATGTGAGGCCAGGATATCATGGAGGCTTCAGAACAGGATGTAAAGAAAGTTATCCTGGATCAGGATAATCCGGATATCTCGGTGCTCGTAGGAACCAATATCCCTCAGGATATTGAAGACCAATTGACTAACTTTTTGAAATGCAGGATGTCAACATTCGCGTGGAAACACGAGGATATGACAGGAATTTCCAAGGATATTATAACTCACAAGCTCGAAATTGATAGGTCTTTCAAGCCTGTCCAACAGAAACGAAGAAAATTTGCTCCAGAACGGAACACTATCATTCAAGAGGAAGTTGAAAGATTATTAAAGAGCAAAATGATTAGGGAAGTGAAGTTTCATAGATGGCTGGCAAATGTAGTTGTGGTGCAAAAGAAAAATGGGAAATGGAGAGTCTGTGTAGATTACACAGACTTGAACAAAGCTTGTCCCAAAGACCCGTTTCCTCTACCTCATATCGATTCAATGGTGGATGCTACTGCTGGTCATGAGATGCTAACATTCATGGATGCCTCCTCAGGATTCCAACAGATCCAAATGGAACCCTCGGATCAGGAGGATACTACTTTCATGACACCAACAGGTATTTATTGTTATACCGCTATGCCTTTTGGTTTGACAAATGCAGGTGCAACATACCAGAGATTGGTAAACATGATGTTTAAAGACAAACTGGGGGACACCATGGAGGTGTACATCGATGATATGGTAGTAAAATCCAAGAAGGCTGAGGATCACCTCCAGGATATTAAGGGAGCATTTGATATCCTGGATCAGTACAACATGAAATTAAATCCTGCTAAATGCCATTTTGGAGTGGGAGAAGGAAAGTTTCTAGGATACATGGTGACGAAAAGGGGGATAGAGGCAAGCCCGGAGCAGATTAAAGCTATCCTGGATATCAAGTCACCTTCAAATATAGCAGCATTAAATAGATTTATCTCAAGATCCTCGGAAAAATGCAAAGAATTTTATGATATCCTGAAGAAGAATAAGAAATTCGAATGGGGAAAGAAGCATGAAGCGGCCTTGCAGGATTTGAAGCAGTATCTTTCAACCGCACCTCTATTGATGAAGCCTGAGGATGGTGAACCATTATCCCTGTATCTTGCAGTATCAGGGAATGCAGTAAGTGCTGTCCTTGTAAAAGATCATGAAGGTCAGCAGTATCCTGTCTATTATGTTAGTAAAATTTTATTAGATGTTGAAACTAGATATTCTCATTTAGAGAAATTAATATTAGCCCTAGTTATGGCATCAACAAAACTTAGACATTATTTTGAAACACATAGGATTCATGTAAAACCAACTATCCTGTTAAAAATGTGCTTAGGAAACCCGAGATGTCAGGTAGGATGGCTAAGTGGTCAGTAAAATTAAGTGCCTATGATTTAATATATGAGCCTAGAAATGCCATAAAGTCTCAGGCCTTGGCTGACTTTGTGGTTGATTTCAGTAGTGACATTCAAAATGAAGTAGACCTAGAAGTACAACAACTAGGAGAAACCTTAGAATCCTGGATATTATATACTGATGGTGCATCCAATGTAAGAGGTGTAGGTTTGGGTATACTACTAAAATCGCCACAGGGGGACATATTACCCCAGGATATTAGATGTGAGTTTCCTGCCACTAATAATGAAGCAGAATATGAAGCTTTAATTGCAGGATTAGAATTGGCTAAGAGCATGAATATCAAGAGTTTGCAAGTATTTGTTGATTCCTTGTTAATTACTAATCATTTTAATGGGACCTATGCAGTTAAAGGTGAGAAATTGATCGAGTATCTCGAAATCCTCAAAAAATTAGCAGGATATTTTGATGTTTTTACGTTTGAACAGGTACCGAGAGAGGATAATGCTGAAGCTGATGTCTTAGCAAATCTAGGATCATCAGTTAGGATACCGGAGGGAACCCAAATACCGATATTACATGTCCTGTATCCTGCGACGGATCCCCAGGATAAGGAAGTGGTTAGTGTTCAGGATCCTGATGATGAGTATCCCAAGGAGGATCCTAAGTCCTGGACGGCTCCAATCATGAGATATCTCAGGGAAGGACATATCCCGAAGGATGAAAATCCTAAGGCCTTTAGAATGAAGGTATCATGATTCACCATCATAAATAATGTTTTGTACAAGAAATCTCTTGCAGGACCATACCTGAGGTGCTTGGAGGATCCCGAAACCAAAGAAGTGCTTCAGGATATACATGAAGGGGATTGTGGTAACCATACTGAGGGCAGGTCGTTATTTTCAAAGGTATTAAGAACAAGATACTATTGGCCAACAATGAGGAAAGATGCTGCAGAATATGCTCGAAGATGTGATGCATGTCAAAGACATAGTAATATACTACATCATCCTGCTGAGCCACTTTATCCTATCGCTTCCCCTTGGCCATTCATGAAGTGGGGAATGGATATAGTAGGAAAATTGCCAAAGGCTCCAGGAGGAAAGGTCTTCATGCTGGCAATGACTGATTATTTTTCTAAATGGGTTGAAGCTGAAGCATTTGTTCAAGTTAGAGACCAAGAAGTAGTATCCTTCATAAAAAGGAATATCCTGACCAGGTTTGGAGTACCGGCCGAGATTATTTGTGACAATGGATCTCAGTTCATAAGTAAAAGAACTACAGACTTTCACAAAAGTTGGGGAATCAAAATGATCACATCCACACCGGTACATCCTCAAGCAAATGGACAAGCAGAATCCTCAAACAAGATAATTGTCAACAATTTGAAGAAAAGGCTTGGAGCTAAGAAGGGAAGATGGGCAGAAGAACTACCCTTTGTTTTATGGGCTGATAGAACGACGGTGAAAAGTGCAACTGGGCAAACCCCATTTTCCTTAGTATTTGGAGCAGAAGCGGTAATCCCAACAGAAATGGTGATACCAACGACGAGATCCAACCTCCAGGATCCTGAGCAGAATCCTGAAGCCTTTTACCAGGAATTGGATACTATTGATGAGACAAGAGATGCAGCAAAGCTAAGGATGGCAGCATATCAACAGAGGATATCCAGAGCATATAACAAGAACATAAGGACTAGAAGGTTCCAAGTTGGAGATTGGGTATTGAGAAAGGCTTTTCAGAATACTACTAATCCTGCTGATGGAAAGTTGGCTCCGAAGTAGGAAGGACCCTATGAAATCGAATCAGAATCAGGAAAAGGAGCATATTGACTTAACAATATGGAGGGGGATATGCTACCAAGATTCTAGAATGCTATACATCTAAAGCTCTATTTCAAGTAAGTTTGGAATTTAATTTCTAACTCAGAATGGTACGGATTCTATCTCTTTTAATATGTTTGATATTATTTGTTCTTTTAAACCCATAACTGACTTAAGCATCGGAGGGGTGTTAGCCAGGCTAACACCCACCTTAGTTTACGACTGTTTTGCAATATATGCTTCGGGATATAGCTCTAGGATATACACGAGGATTGGCCCCCTCTCTCACGTTTAAGGGATCCTGATCCCTTCACGGGTTTAAAGTTATTCACTTTTCTCTCGAATTGGGTTTAAACACCCCGCCTGGAGCGCAAGTTATCCAGGGATAGTTCAAGATAGCGGGACCAGTCCATGTAAAAGTGGCTGACAATTTCGTTATTGTTGGCTATGTCCTGGATCCTAAAGGTATATGAGGATTGATCACCCTCTCTCAAGGAAGGGTATTTTCATACTCTCTAAGGTTTAAAGGTTGTCACCTTTCTAAGTCTTGGAGTTTATACACTCCCGCTTGTAGCGCATGAAAATTTAGGATTTTCCCCAGAATACTTATGAGTTTATCCCCAGGATACTAAGGATTTATCTCCAGTACATTTTAGGGTTTACCCCCCGTAACACAAGAATTGTTCAAACAGTTGGAACTTATATCCAGAAAATTTCTAAGTGTTTAAAGACATTATGCACAGGGGACATTCCTACTGAAGCAATTGTGTAAAGAGGATCAAGCTTGGACCTGGTATACTAACTATCTCAGACCGGGGACATCTTCATTGGAAAAATTGTGAAAGGATTGAAGTTTGAGAATAGGGTTGCACTCTATTCCTGGTATGATCCTTCCTTATTTGAATTATCTGAGTTCTTGAAACCATAAAAGCTTAAATAGCTTGATTAGGATATATTCCCAGAATATATTCTCAAAACATATTTTCAGGATACGTTTCGGGATATTTGGAACATGATACCTGGGTTTAAAATCAAAATTGTGTTCATGTTAAACATCTATTATCAAAACAATGTTTATAAATTCTAAGTAAACTATCTTTTTCCTTTGAAAACTTCATGTGAATTGTTTTGAGTTATAAAAACCCTATTTGCGTCATGATATTGGAAATAATTGCACTAATTTTGGAAAGTTGAAATCTAAACTAAGCAATGTAAAAACAACAACGAATAAGTCAAAAGGAGGTTATATTATTAACTTGTCAAAAGTTGTGCTTTTGGTTTTATCTCAAACTGATATCCATCCACCGAAAGCACTATTAGTTTCTTACCATATTTACACAACGGTTGAAGGTTTCATCTCAAACCGAGACCCATCCGCCTCCAACCGTTGTATTGTTCAAAACAGATTATACTAGTTGATGACCAAGGGCTTCATCCTGAAACCCAGGACCCATCCACCTTTGGTCATCATAGTGTTTTAGTGCAGGAAAAGTAAATTGTTTAACAGACCACAACTATCAGACTTAAAAAAGTGGGCTCCGGCCTAGGCACATACATCCATCATCGCCCACGTCGCTGCTTTTAAGGGGCAGCACCCTCTTCCATCATGACTTCATCGGTAGCATCCTCTCCGGCATCCCTTCCAGCATCCTCTCCAGCATTTGTCCCAGCATCACCACCAGCATCCTTTGAAGCACCAGCATCATGCACCTTCTCGGCCACCTTAGCAGGCTCCTCCGCAGCGGACTTCAAAGGGGGCTCTACAGGATTACCACCGAGATCTTTCAGCTTCACCTCCCAAGCCTTGATGTTCCATGAAGGGCACTCAAAGCCCAGAGCCATAGCCTCATAGGCCATTTTCAGCCTGGCCTGGAGGAGGGAGATGACAACTGAATTCTTGAGGCTCTCCTGGTATAAAGCCATATCCTGCTCGTGTTGAACTTGGGCAGCGTCGGACTTAGCTTGGGCCTCCTGGGTGATCTTTTGGATGGCAGACTGGTGCTCTTGGGTCATTACCTTGTATTTGGCTTCATAGTGCTCTGATTTGGCGGTGGCAAGCACTGATTGATCCGCGATGGTGGCTTCGGCCTTTTTCAGCTTGCTCTCTAGCATGACGTTCGAGCCACATGCGTCTTCATAGAGGAACACCAGGCGTTCAAGACCCTGCAAAATAAGGAAACATGTATTAGCCTTTATTGACATTTATGACCAGCATATGGTGCAGGATATAGGTCAAGGATACGAACCTGGTTGAGGAAGCCGGTCATGAACTTGCTGGATTCTGTAAACCCATAGTTCTCAAATGGGAATACATGAGGTGCAGCAGGGTAGTCTGCTTCTTTCCTCTTCCGGAAGCTAGAGGCTCGGGTTCTGGATGCTGGGAGAGCCTTGGGTGCGGTAGCGGTTTTCGAACTGGTAGGCTTGGGAGTAATGGCTGGCTTCGGATTGGTCTCTTGCTTTGCAGGTGCAAGGCTAGAATAACTGTCCAACTCGTCGAGCTGGAAGCCTTCAAGGTTGATGACTGGCACTGTACAAAGGGAGAAATGTTTGATTCTTAACACTTATTACTCTATAATCAATCTAATCATATACTTACCAGACATTTCTGAACTTGATTTTTGACTTGAGCTTATGAGAGACAGGGAGAAGGTTCTTTCACTAGCAGGAAGTCGATAGATCTCTTTGATCCTGGGCTCCGATTTTGCGCTTAGGGGTGCTAGGTCTCTGAAATTCGCTGCACAAAATATTAGGATATCAGTTAAGGATATAGTTTAAGGATATATTTGGGGATATTCCTAAAACCCTAAATCCTACCCTTAGTTAACCATCTAACAGGCAGGTCAAAACCCTTGTCAATAGACTCCCTTTTAACGAAGAAGAACTTTCGTTGCCACTGATCTTCGTTCTTAGTGGCCTTGAGAATTAGGGGGTTCTTGGAGGTGGAGAACAAAAGAAAGTGGCTGTTGTCATGGGATCTCAGTCGATATGCTATGGGAAGGTCTTCGATGCATAGGTCAGGGCAATGACGAGATTTAATTTGGTTTAACACCATTAAAACTCGCCACACCATTGGCATAGTTTGAGCATAACTAAGGCCAGTAAGTTCAAAGAAACGGAAGATGAAGGGTGGAAATGGATACCGGAGTCCCAAGGAAAAGGGATAGGCGAAAAACACACCCACTTGTTTGATACCCCATCTGATCGGGCCTACCGATCAAAAGGACGGATGATTGTTCTGGCAGGAAAGGCACCAGAATCTTTCAAGGAGGCGATATCAGCATTGTTGAAGGAACAAATCTCATTTTCCGGTTCTCGGATAAGGTTTTGACTCACGAGGGTTGGGACCGGCTCGTTTGAACGTGATCTTATTCGTGATGCCATGAGAGGTATCGACCAAGAAATTCAAAGAAAAGAAAAACAGAAAAGAAGAGAGGAAGGAAATACCTGAGGAATGGCTTGGAAAGTGATGATCATGATGCTGAATAAATCAGCTAAATAAGGGGCTGAGTATAGGGGGTAAAGAGTAAATATCATGTTGGAAGTTGCACCAAGTCACATCAAGCGTCGTTTCGGTTTATTAACCTCGATTTAAAAGATAAGATTAAAAATATATCTGTTGGAATTGGTATACCAACAGATATATTTTTTGGGACAATTGTTATGGGTGATTTTTTGTTCATATATCCTGGGAAATATTCTGACTTTGCTTGTTTTATTGTGACCAGGATACTGAATCAGGGTATTAGTAACATCCTGGTACGATATCCTGGTAATAACTAATTAACCCACGTGCAGATTAATAGGTGCGAGTCTCTAACATTCAAGTGGACTTCTTCTCCTCAAGACTCGGGCAAATCAGTTATATTATGGACATTGAAGCCGGAAGACGTGGACTACAACGTTCAGATATGGAATATTCGCTGAATCCCGGAATAATAGGATAGTTGGTTTCTTTTACTATAAAAGGGATTGATCGGATCAGATTAGGGACACACAATCTCTCGCACACTCTTTCTCTCTACTTGCAAACAATCACTACACACTTACTCTTGTATCGAATTTACATTGTAACACTTAGTTGATCCGCATCATATCCTGCACTGTATCCTGACATTTGAAGTAATAGAAGAACAAGGCAGCTGCGATTGTCAGCTCCCGAGGTTTTGTGCCGGCGATCTAGATTGATCAAGGGCTTTCCTCGTATATCTCGTGTCACCCTTTACCTCTTTTGCTCACTGTTTGATCATAGATACAGCTCAATATCCTGAGTCCTATCCTGTAAACTGTTTTTGCAAACACCTTGATTAGCATATTTTCAACACACATTTTTAGCACACTACCTCACTTAACTAATTTGATCACTTAATTGTTTTGGTAATTTTTGACCAAAACAGTATGTTGTTGAGATAATATGTGTATTAATATTAGTTCTATACGGTGTTAATTAGTTCTATTCGCCATGAATTAGCTCCAACATCACATTTGTGCCATGTAATCAGCTCCAATTCATCACATTTGTGCCACGTCGGATAAAAAACAAATCCAGTTAGTGAAGATTTAACTGGGTGGTGTCAGCACAAACAAAAAGTCAAGTTGGGGGTGCCGGGTGTCAAAGTGTTAGTTGCGGGTGGCAACGGTCAAAGACCAATTGTTGGGGTTATAAAATCCAATAACCCTTTATTTATAATGTTTAAATTGCAATTTCTTTATTCATATTTGTACTTTCTTCAAAGATAATAATATTGATACTTTTTTGCCTGTTTCGTTTATGTTATTCTTAAGATTGCATGTACAAGAACCACGAAAGCCACTAAAAAAATTATATAAATTTTGAATTTAACGTCCTCTAGAGGACATCTTGGTGATAATGGTGTATGTCTCACATCAAAAAGTTTAAACTCCGTAAAACGGAGTGTGATGTATATCCTGAAAAATTTAGAAATTACTTGTCAAATAAGAATTTTTGATTTTAATACATTAGGCGTGTCTCACAATCAAAATGTTAAGAGTTTAAATTCTTCAAAACAAAGTTGTGGTGTGTTTATTTTGAAAATTCAGAAAATGTTTTGAGAACCGTAGGATTATGATTCATGTGATGCCTAACATTTTGAAAACCGTAAGATTATGATTCATGTGATATCTAACAAAATGTTTTGATTAGTTCACTTTGTTAGTGCTATTAACAACTTCACTCTCAAAAAATCAATTTAATGGTGCTATTAATAACTTCACCTCAAAAAAATCAATTTAATGGTGCTATCAACTTCACCATAAAAAATCAATTTAATGGTGCTGTATAATTTCCAAGCATTTAATGGTGCTTTGTAATCTATTTTTTTGGTAGTGTGTTTTTTTATTAGTGTGGTAATCTTGTTATTTGGTGCTTTGTATTCTAAAACACCACCAAAAATTGAATTTGACACCACCAAAAAAATGGTTTTGTACTAGTGAATTGTTAGTAAAATAAGAAATTTTGATTTTAATACATAAGGCTTCATGTACGTAAATATAAAAGGCTGAAAATGATATGCATTACATACAAATGTATATCTTTATTGTATTCTTTACTTAAAACTAGTATTAAACATACACATGTATCGTGTGTATATGTGCGTATATAGGACACATTTTAATTGCAATTTTAGATTATTTTAGTGTTTCGTTTGTTTTAGATATAAGCAAATAAAACAAGGCACTTTATATAAGTGCCAATAATAATAAACATTATATTGTAACCTTTTTGTTTTAATATTCGGACATAAACGAGTCCAAATCAAGTACCATTGAAAATTGAAGAAGCTGCCTAAAACTGATTTTAGAATATTATTATTGGGATTGGGATTTCTGGTCGGTATAAAAAAAAATTAAGCTAAGAGGGGCCCAAACACAAACAACCTACATAATTACAAATCTACACCAGTTTAGCCACGTAAGGTTTTTAAAACTAGTCCTATTTTTGAACCATAAATAACCCGATGCTTTCACCTCACTAATAATGTCCCCAATTCTAATCTCCTTGTTTTCGAACCTCGCTTTGTTTCTAGCTTTCCAAATACTCCAAACAACAATCCTTATGATGCCTTTAAAAGCTTCCTTTTTTTCTCCGTTTAAACCCACATACCCGTGAATCTCCGTGATATCATTGAAACCGAAAAAAAAAACAGATTTTGAATGTTACACCACCTACTAATTTGGTTCCAGACTACCGTAGCCACATAACAAGACGAGAAGATGTGGGCTACCGAGTCCTCTCCATCCCTGCAGAGCGCACATGTATCCTCCTTTGCGGATATTAAGATTATTTTAAAAAGATAAAATTGCAGTGCATCTCCTTTACGTTTACATTAAGTCACAATGCACGTCTTTTATGTTTAAAAGTTTCAGTGCATATCCTTTATGTTCATTAATTAATTAATTTTTTTTTTGTTGTAATGCACGTCCTTTACCACAAACTCAGTTAGTTTTCTTAGTTAACTTTAATCACATACCTAACATAGGTGAGCAAAATAGTCATGTTAATCCTTAACTTGTATATGTTTGTATACCAACTCTTTCTCCTCCCTCATACGATCGTGTGATATTCGTGATTAAAAAAAACTAATTATGCTGGAAATGTTATAATTAAATGGAATTTATTACGTGGTTTTATTAAAGCAAATGCGTTGAATCTGTTGACTTCAAAAGTCCATCACCATCCTTATCGCTTAACTTGTTTCAAAGCCTATCCATGTTTTGTTTAAAATTCAAAATCTTATGTTAACTCGAAGAATCTTGGGGATGGAATTAGGATTTGGGACCAATAGGTTCTGAGTTCGATTCTCACGATGGGGGGTTTTCCCATATTTATTGGGTTTCCTCTTGAATTGGTGTATAGCCATTATGCCTAGTGGAGATGGATATGACCGGGTGGTTCACGATGATACTCCAGTAGTCCATCAGTGATCCAAATCTGCCGTTCAAAAAACATCGAAGAAAACAATCCCCAATCTCTTTATACACTCTCCCAACTATCTTTCTTCAATCATTTCCTAAGCTACCCCTGACCCGTTGGGTTTCCTATCATGTCACACTCAGTGGCAGATCTAGAAAGTTCGTATAGGGGCAATATTTCAAAGAAAAGGGGTAATGAAATTAAAAAAAAAAACGTTAAAATTTTCCAAAATTTACACTACCGCCGGAGCGTTAAAGGGTAACGGAGGCTACCCCTTATTACATAGTAGGTACGCCTCTGGTCACACTCAACTGTGACCACATCTCACCTACTTACCATCAATGCATTTGGTCTAATAAAACCACGTAATAAATTTCATCTAATTTTCAATTTCCAACATTATGAGATTTGTTTTAAATTATGAGTATTCTACGATCGCATGATGGAGGAGAAAGAGTCGGTATACAAAACCTATACGAGTTAAGGGATTAAAATGACTATTTTACAGTTTTCCCCATCATTTGTGGGACATAGCCAAGCTCTGAACGTGTTACGATTACAAATACAAGTATACATACAACAAATGCAAATGCAAGTTCAACAACAAATGCAACAAATGCCACGGCTTCAACCACCCCAAGAAGTCGGGCACGATTTCATTTGTCCAAACCAAGACAATGAAGAGAAAATTGTATCCGAACCCTAACCGCAAAAATCAAAGAACAAAAAGAAAAAGAGGGGAAACGGGCACAAAAAGAAACGAGCGGCAAGACACAAAGCATACCATAAAACCCGATCAAGTTGGAAAAAAATGAAAGATAAAGTTTCAACAAAATAGCTTGGGGTGAAAGACAACTAAAAGTTTAACTTTATGTATGTAGTTTTTTTAATTAGTGTACTTTTTTTATTAATGAAAACTTTATTTTTATTTTAGTTAAGTTAAATTAAATTAAATGGACCGTATAAAAAAACAAAATAAAAAATGGATAGGGAAGGGAAATCACAATCCATCAGACTGGAGGGTGTGGTTGGAGCCCCCTAGGGGCTTTATCAGGCTACATAAGCGACACGTAGGATCCATGGTGTGGATGAAGCCCCCTTTAATTTGTATGGTGTGGATGGAGACCACTATTAAACAAAATTAAAAAAAAATAAAAAATGGTATTGGTTGAAATAGATGTGGGCCCCACCTGAACCCTTCTTCCTTCGCGTTACCATGATGGAGCCCCATCAATGGCGCCCCCTCTTGAATTGCATGGTGTGGATGTATAGTGCCTTGGGGCGCTATAGACGATTATGTGGCGAGGGTGGCGCCCCAACACCCTCCGGCCTCATAGGGAGGAGAGGAAAGGGTAGAAGAAGATGGTAACATGTCACTGAATTAGCGGATGAGATTAATGAGGGAGTGCCGAGTGAATTACCACACACTTATAAGTAATAACTCACCAAAATATAAATATGTTCAGATCCAACAATGACCACTTAACTGATAGAGAAACAAAAGAGTATATATCTTAAACTAAGAAATAAATATTATATATATATATATATATAGAGAGAGCGGTTAACATACAAAAGGGCTTATCCTACAAAACGTACGCGACGCCGTGAACCATCAGATCTGGATGTAATCACGCATGGGAGCCCTAATCACGCATGGGATCAGATTTTGAAAGATAATCACGCATGGGAACATTATTACGCAAGTTCAGTTGATCAAAAGTTGGTGATAATCACGCATGGAAGATAATCACGCAAGTTCTATTTTGGTCGCGTACGATAATGTATGATAAGCAGTATTGTACATTATACTTTCTCTATATATATATGGGAATGTTTAAATGAGAACGTTAAATATTGTGAGAACCGTGAGAACAAATGAAAAAACCACGAGAACTTGGTCAAAAACAATTTAAATTCAATTTTTTTTTCTACACTTATCAATATTATTTGAATACAATGTTAGAAATTTGATTTACACGTTTAAAATTATATGAATTCGTAATTAAAGAAAATTTACACATGTGTAAGTTTGCCATTTACACATGTGTAAATTCGTGATATGTACACATGTGTAAAAAATCTTAAAAAAAATGATTTTGAAAGGAAAAATGAATTATTTGATGTTGTAAATTCTTTTATTGATGTTGTATCTTAATTAATAGTAACAATTTCTTCGGAAAAAAGTATATATATTAATTCATTAAATAGCGATTAATAGTAACAATTTCGTTTTTTTATTGTAAATTTTTATTTGTAGCCCTTATAGTTTAATCATTCTATGTCTTTTATTAGAGTAAAATGCACGGATGCTCCATGTGGTTTTGTAACATAACACCTTTACTCCCTTACTTTTGAAAATTACACTGATGATCCCTGTGGTTTGACAATTTGTTACTCAGATAGTCCCTGGAGTGGATGGAGGTTAGTTTTCTCCGTTAAGTCCATGTGAAATTGCAAAATTACCCCTTGCTTTTATTAAAATATAAGAAATAATTCAAACTCACACATATATATATAAACACACACACTGACTCTCTCTAAAATGCACACTCTGACTCTCTATCTACTCTATCTCTTTCTCAGGCAAACCCCACCACCACCTGCCGCCACCAGCATCACCATTTGCCACCACCACCAACACCTGCCATAACCCCCCACACAACCACCTGCCACCCCCCAACACATGTCGTCACCACCATACCCCACTACGTTCACCATCATCCACTACCTAACACCACTCACCACCACCCACCTTTCACCTTCAAATCCGAAAACCTACTCGCATACAACCAACCATCACAACCGGTCCACCCCCTGTCAATAACCACTACAACCACCATCATTCAAAGGTATAACAATCCTCTCCACCATAACCACCGTCAACAACACCTTCTCCAACTCCAACCACTAATTCCTACTAAAGTAAATCGAAACCTAATTTGTAAACGCGAACCTGATAAGCCCCCAAGCAAACTCGATGAAGCCCCCAAGCAAAAACTCAGCCCAAATAAACTCGATGGCGATTCTTAGTGATGACAATGAAACCCCCAAATAAACGCAATAACTATTTTTATCCATCAATTCGTGACCAAATTGAAGTATAACAAGGGGAAACTCTGTGAAATCAGACGCCGAGGTAGTGATTGTCTGATTGTATATGAAATTGGACGATGGCGATGGGTGGTGTTTCTTCACCGGATAAGATCAATGGACGGAGGTCAGTTATGATCTATGACTGTTATTTGATTTGTTGGTGCACCACCATTTGATTAATTTCATTGGATGAAGATTCGTGGAACTAGGTTTTTGAATTGAGATGATGATGATGATGACTGGATGATGATGATTGACCAGGAAGACCAGGGAGAACAAATATATAATTTAATATTTAGTTAGTTTATTTTGTTTTATTATTAAGGGTAAATAAGTGATTTCACAGCCACTTAACGGAGAAAACTAACCCCCATCCACTCCAGGGACTATCCGAGTAATAAACTGTCAAACCACGGTGACCACCAGTGTAATTTCTAAAAGTTTGGGACTATAGGTGTTATTTTAACAAACCACATGAACTCCTTTTATTACTTTATTTAAGCATTTTACCTTTTTTACCCTTATATAACTCCCAAACTATAATAAAGTTGTTGGTATAAATTCACCATCGTCTACATTTTAGGTCACGTAAGTCACTTTATGTTAAAAACTTTGTGTTTTCATTTTACAAGTTTTCCCGGTTTTGGATATCATTCGGTTTACACCCTCCCCAAACACAAGTAGTATGGTTTACGCCCCCTGTCCCACAACACGGGAGGCTTAAGACTAGTTCAATATTATATTACAACTGATAGGGAAATAAATGTTCAATATTATATTATAATTTTATTTAAAACTAATACCATGTAATAAGTGTTCATAGACAGAAATAAGATTTATCCTTTACATTTTATTAAGGAAGGGTAAGATCAAATGAAAAGTTTATTTTGCCTAAGTATGATAAGAAGTAATCTTAATCATTCATTTTTCAAATCAATGGTCAAGATGAAAGTGTAGGAAAAAAAGAGTGTGAGGGTATCTTCGGAAAATCGTATTTATTGACTCTCTCTCGACATGCAAGGTACATGCATATTCCACCTTCATTTTTTAAATGTTCATACATTTTTATACGACATTATTTTTTCATAAAAAATTTCCCATAAAATCGAGCATTTTTTAATCTTTAATTTGAGTACCATATTGTTATATAAAATATGACGACTAAAAATACCCACAAAAATGTGTTGTATTTTTATGTTGTATAACATTTTTTGTGCTGGATTTTTGTACTATATTCTTGTGCTAAATTTTTTGTGCTGAATTTTTCCGTCTTAAATTTTTTTTTTCTCAATTTTGTGCTTTATTTTTTGTGCTGAATTTTTTTGTATTATATTTTTTGTACTATATTTTTTTGTGCTATATTTTTTCTTGTACTGCATTTTTTGTGCTATGTTTTTTTGGACTGGATTTTTTGTGCTAGGATTTTTGTACTGAAATTTTTTTGTTGTATTTTTTAGAAAAGAAAAGGGGTGTCACATGTTATTTTTACACTTCTATTTATAAGAAGCAAAATGTCCTTCATTCATACTTATATGGAGTACCACATGAAATCATCTCAATTCTTTTTGGCTACTTATGTAAAATCTACCTTTTTTTAGTGAACTAGGATTGCGACCCGCCGCAATGCGGCGGGGATTCTTTAGTTATAACTAAGTCAATCTAGGACCCACACGTTATGTTAAACCTGTCAAACGGGGAAAAAATAAACGATGTAAAAACGTTCACCCACACACGCACGTTGCGTCTTGTTAACTCGCAAAATTTAGAACGAAACGTAAAAACGTTAAACCAAAGACGCACGTTGCGATGTGTTAAGTCACAAAATTTAGAACCAAGCATAAAGCGAAAATTTGCGGAAAATGAAAACTATAAAGGATCAAAGTTGAAAGTAAAAAAAAGTTATGAGAATAGATTACAAAAGATAAAAAGTTTTGGGTTAAAAGTAAAAAAAAAAAGCAAATAGTTTTGGGTTAAAAGTAATTTATGAAATACTTTTGGGTGAAAAGTAAAAAAAAAATCGATTTTTTTTAAAACCCCCAAAGCCAACGTTACGACAACCATATGCATAACCATTTTTTCTTTGATAACCCCCCAAAACACACCCTGCGTTGCGGCGAGGCGTAAAACAGTGTGTCAAATAGTACTAATGTCACACAATCGTCATCGACCGCCAACACAGACTCGACCTAGGATATGCGTGTTGCGATGAACCTGTCAAACATGGAAAAATAGAGGTATAAACGTTGAACCACACATGCACGTTGCGTCATATTAACTCGAAAAATTTAGAACTATACGTAAAACAAAAATTTGTGAAATACGAAAAGCATAAGTGACAAAAAATTGCGAAGTTAAATTGCAAATAATGAAAAGTTTTGGGTTAAAGTTAAAAAACAAATTATGTAGGGTTAAAATTGAAAAAGTTAAAAACCTTTTGTTTAAAAGTAAAAAATCAATTTTTTTTTTTTGAAAAACTCACAAAGCATAATTTACAAGTTGTTATGCACCAAAAAGTTGCAAACTTATATATGGAATAATATACGTGGATATTTAATATTGTGATATTAAGGATTTATCATTTAAATTATAGGTGGATATTAAATATTGTGATAAGTGGAGGCCCACTTGGAATATGATGTCCGCGCAGTCCACACATGGAACATGCGTTTCTTCCAGCATCTAGAATAATTCCTTTTAATCTTATTACATCACACACCCTTTTTCTTTGGCCTTTTAACATGTTCTTCTAAAACATCTTAACCTTTTTATTCAAACTTTCTTAGCAACAAAAGATTTACGGGATCTGATCTTCCTAATATCATCAGACAAAACGTAGGTTTATTCTAGGCATCTGACCCCCAACGAGATTAAAGAAATAAAACTAGTGCCGTAAGGACTCAAGCATTACCGATATATCACGCATTTGAAAGTAACTTACTTTTATAGGAAAAAAATAGCTTAACATTTGTTACTATGATGACTTGGAAACACGACATGATGATATGTACCATTGTACCGTTTCTTGATTAAAATTATGTTGAACGTTATGATTTTAAAGGTACTGATAATCACATATCTAAAATAAATTTTATTCTGGTTGAAATAATCGTGAATGAATTTTTTGTCCATATATAGAGTATGATAAACTGATGTTACCTTACTACTATATAAAAAAGTTCTAAACATGTCAATGATTTACTTTTTTTTAATATCAAAAGATAAATTCTTAAGTGTTATATATGTGTGTGTTTGTATAATGTTATTTTACATATGTGGCAACTTTTTGACAAATTAAAGTATAAGTCTTCTATTATAACTTGTTAATAAGACTATACATACAATACCACACACATATATGTACATGTACATACATATGCATGACATACACACATGACACATACATACATACATACATACATACATACATACATACATACATACATGTTATAGGCCAATGTTGTTTTTTTCTCCATCTTCTATATGTTAAATTTATAACATGAATATAATAAAGGTATAGGTGTTACAAGGAAAAAAAGAATTTAAGACAATTATATCAATATGTGGTTAGGCTGTAATAATGAAATTATTATATATTATATTATATATATTAATAGAAAGTCACCATGAATAGTGTTTTAAAATTATTTTAATATTGTTTGTTTTTAATATTTAATTATTTTATTAATATATTTTTAATTTAATTTAATGGATTTTGCATGTTTTTTTTCTTTATAACTATTAAGATACAATATTTTATATAATTTTGAATATATTGTTTCGACATGTCTAAATTTTTCTCTGGATTGATACGTTTTTTTTTTTTCACGAAACTGAGTTGTGAGTGGTAAAGCTTAAGTAATTGAAGCACAAACGTACATGTTATCAAACCTAACTCACATTTAGTTTTTTATATTTAAATGAGTTAAATGCCCGGATAGTCCCCGTGGGCTGTGGTTTGCCATTTTTTCACCTTTAGTCCCTAACTTTCTAAAATTACAGCTATAGTCCCCAACTTTTCAATTTTCGTTCTCAGATAGTCCCTGCGCCTAACATCAGTTATTTTTCTCAGTTAAGAGAGTGTGAAATGACAAAAATACCCTTTCCTTAAAAATGCCAAACCACAGGGACTATCCGGGCATCTTCTTCATCAAACTAAATCATTACTTCAATTTCCGGCCACTCTGTTTTTCCGACTCTCCGACGTACTTCGGAATCGCTGCAAACGCACAGAGCAAATTCACATCAGCGGACACCACTACCAAATCATTTGAGCAAATTGACTTGCTGGCAAGGTAATCAAGAATAACAGGCTTGTTAGTTTTTAAGTTAAAAAGGGTTAAAGTTGTAGGTAAAAAAGAAGTGTTTCCTAAATTATTGTAGCACATAAAGTTAAGAGGTCTTGCTTCTCAAAGTGGATTTTGATAAAGCGTATGATTCCGTGAACTGGGAGTTTCTGTTGGATAATATGAACATGATGGGGTTCCTAAAACGATGGAGGAGATGGATAAACGCATCCCTGAAGTCAAGTAAAGCGTCGGTTCTTGTGAACGGGTCTCCCACGAACGAATTCTTTCTTAAAAGAGGTCTCCGGCAAGGTGACCCTCTCTCGCCTTTCCTTTTCGTTTTGGCTTTGGAGGTGCTCGAGGTCTTTATGAAGCGAGCGGTTAGATTGGGCTTTTTTGATGGGGTTCAACTTCCTAACGGAGGCCCTACCCTTACTCACTTATGCTACGTCGATGACGTCATTTTCTTGGGAACGTGATCGAGAAAGAATGTGCTTAACCTTCGGAGGGTCCTTAGGTGCCTCTACCTTGTTTCGGGCTTAAAAGTGAATCTTGCCAAAAGTAGCTTAATGGGGGTGGGGGTGGATGAGGAAAAGGTGCAACTTATGGCGAATTATATCCGATGTAAGTCGGGGACGGTGCCTTTCACGTTCCTCGGCCTTCCGATCGGGGAGAATATGAAACGTATAAAACCTTGGAGACCCATCATAGATAAATTCGCTAAGAGGTTGTCTAGTTGGAAAACGAAGACCCTCTCTATGGGTGGGAGAATAACTCTCGCTAAAGCGGTTCTTGGTAACCTCCCTTCCTATTTCCTCTCGATTTTCAAAGCTCCAATAAAAGTTACCAAGACTTTGGAAGGTTTGAGGCGTGACTTCGTGTGGGAAAAAATGGGGTCCAGATGCAAGTTGAGGTGGGTGGCGTGGAATATGATTCAAGCTCCTAAAAGATGTGGCAGGCTAGGTTTGGGTGAAATTCGTAGCTTAAATTGGGGCCTTCTGTTAAAGTGGAAGTGGAGGATCAAGCGTGATCCGAATCAGCTGTGGGTGTGCGTGATCAGAGCTATTCACAGTGGTAGTATGGGGCTGGATCAGGTTCCTTTCAGGAAGGAGGTGTCTGGGGCTTGGAAGGATATCATGTTGGTAGGAAAGGATATGGTTAAAGCTGGTATAAAAGAGCCAGACAAGCTGGGTTTTGACGGAAATAGCGGCATGTTCTCGGTAGCGAAATTTAGAGGGGAGGTGGCTGATGTTATTGGGGGAAAGGGTTCAGATTGGGAAATTAAGTTGGAACAATTGGGTTCCTCACAAGGTGGGTTACTTTGTTTGGAAATTGGTGCTGAGTTGCATTGCGTCAAAGACTGCGTTGGTTTCGCGCGGAGTTCCGTTAGCTGACATGAGATGCGAGCTGTGCGGATACGGGGAGGAGACGGTGGAGCATGTGACGGTGTCTTGTGTCTACGTCAGAGCGGTTTGGTGGCGTCTCGGTATTTGGACGAAAATCTGGCTCGACACTAACGCTGAGTCGATCCAAGACATATTAGAGGGGCTACAAAAGATGAAAGGTTCACGCACGTGGAAGAAGGTTATGGAGCTTGTTGTTTCTGTAGCTCTGTGGAAGATCTGGAAGGCCCGCAACGGGCGGGTTTTCGACGGCATCCCTTTCAACGTTTCGAAGGTGGTGGAAGATATAAAAGAGGAGTCCTTCGGGTGGATAAAAAATAGAACTCCATTCAGTGAAATGAAGTGGGAGAGATGGCGGGATTTCAACATTCGTGATATTGTTATGTAATTTGTGTGTTTGTTTCGAGACTCCCAGTTGCCTGCTGGCCCCTTGTTCTATTTTATGTGGTTGAATAAAATAGTCGCCGTTCCAAAAAAACAAAGGTTAGCTGTGAAATTATTATGGGTTGAGGGATGTGAACGTAAAATCTATACTATATAATAAAAGAAACCAATAAGAGGACACATGTCATTCATTGAAGCCATCTATTTTTTAGTTTTTTCCTCTCTATCCTACTTAATTATAGATAATTAGTATTAATTAAAAGATAATTATAAAATAAAATTTAATATAAATTTAAACAATTCGTATAGGAGATAATATAATATTTTGAAATATTTATTAGATTTCAAAGTTATTTATCCTGAAATTAACAAAAGAGTACACTAAATATAAATTAATATAATGTAAATGATTTATTTATTTTATTAAACTAAAGTAGTTAAGGGTAGAACCTATTTCATAAATGTTTATAAGGGGTAAACAAAAACATTGATCAATGTTTATTGGTTCTATACTTTTATTTTCGTGTTCAACTCTCAACTCAAACACGGTATTCACTATGTTTACGTGACATTTATAAGAATCATCACCGCAATCATCCCATCCATCATATATCGAGTATATCTGTTAGTTTTTTTAAAGATATAATTTTTTATTAGATTCATTCAACCCGTGTAATAAACGAGGTTTTTTAAAGATATAACATTTTTATTATTTACTATACAAAATTACATATATGCAACTCGTGTAATACACTGGTTTTTTTAAATATAACTTTTTTTATTGTGTGGTATAAAATTAGATTTATTCAATCCGCATAATACACAAGGTTTATAAAGATATAACAATATATAACTTTTTATTGATTGGTGTGACAACCGGCAAAAATAATGGTAATTCCGTACAACTTAAACACTCGATTTAACGTTTAATTTCTCTCGTTACGATTTAATTATTGCATGATTAGGTCGTATAAGTTCTAGCAATCAGAGGACATGGTTAAAAATGCTAAACAATATTAACACAATCGCCATGTTGCAAGAAAACCGCAAACTATGTCCTAATATGTTGGCAAAATGCTGAAAGCACTTTTCACCTGAGCACACTATTCATGCCAGCAAGTTCCGAAAACTGTCTGAACGAGCGACGAAAGGCATGGACGCACTCTATAAAAATTCCTAATTAGGGACACTAAACACTAAAACGCATTAACGTTCCGGTAAATGCACATAATTACACTTTGTCCGTTCTGCGCCAAAATATAACCGAAACAGAATGTCCGCGGCACTAGAAATTAACATTTTAATGTCCATAGGGCTTATAAATATTATAATACACCTTAATTAGGCTTGTGGAGGCTAATGGAATATCCGAATTATAAGTCTCTGGTATTACGGCATAACTTGCACCACTTCGTCGTTTTCACACCGATGAACTAGTTAGCGATATTTTCGCCATCCAAACAACTAAACGAACATCCTATTGAACTAGTTAACCACATTTTGGTGTCAAAAATATTGTCGGAACGCTTACGGTGCAAGAATTTATCAAACCCCCTAAACCCCTAAACTTTTATTAAAACTTACAACTTTTATAATGTAACATTTATAAAAAAAAAAAAATAAATAAAAAACATACCCCTCCTAATTCGGTCATAAGGTGGACCCCACCTAATTCACCTACATCAAATTTAGAATATGGTGAAAGATTTGGGGCATGGATGATGATATGTTTCTTGTTGACTAGAACTTTTATATATATATCATTTTCACCATACCTCCCATCATTTAACCTACACAAAGTTGAAACCAAAACTTCTTTCCTTGCTTCCCTAGATCTTGGCCAAAACAACCCAAGGAAAACCCACCACTTTCAATTCAAAAACACCCTAAATTCATATAAATCAAGCCTTTACAAGATCATCCATGGAAGGTGCATGCATGGAGGACACTTAGGGCTTTGTTTGGAGCTTAATCATCTTCTTAATCATCTTATAATCTTGTGCAAAGTTGTAAGCTCTCACCAACCATCTTTTTAAGCTTGTTATTATATGTACATTAATAAAGTACTTGTTGATCATCTTGAAATCAAAGAAGAAATTCACCTAAAACCCTAAACCAAAACTTAACAGCTTACTAAATAAGAAGTATTATGTGTATTAGTGTTGAATGAGTTGTATGAGCATATTGATTTTATTAAAGTAGGTTGATTAAGCATGTGATTTATGATGATCATGTTATTTATTTAGTGTAGTATTTTGTATTAGTGATGATCTTACTATATTAGGCATAAAAATATGATTTAAACAAGTAGATGTTTAAATCTTGAAAGATCATCACCTTCATGGTTCATGAGCTTTACATATAATTTTGATACTTGAAGAATCATGGACTTTAATAGACTTGAAATTTGATTTAATGAACTAGGAAACTTGATTTTTATATATAACAAGTGATATAATCAATGGTTATAAAAACTTCACATAAAAAGTCTTAACACTTTAATACTTGAAAGTCTTGGGATTTTTAGAGGTTTAAAAGTATAAAAATATATAATCAAGTTGTATTCAAAAGAACTCATTAAAAAGATGAACATAAAGTTTATTAAAACTTTTATAAAAAAAATGTATGTATGAAGGCTCATGAAGTGTGAAGTGAAATTGTAGAATTTATTCACTTGAAAAATAAGTTTGATGAACTTGGTAAATTGATGATGATTTGGAAATTGAAAAATGATTTTTAAACACGTTTTGAATACGTGGGAAAAACGCCATAGTTTGGGGAAATTATGGCGAAATTTTCTAAAATCTTAATCGCGATTAAAATGGGATTAGCAGGGTGATTAGCATGGTTAATCACGATTAGTGACTTTAATCATGATTAACAACCTTAATTGTGATTAGACAAACCCTAATGATAAGGGGTAAGTCTTAACCATCCAAGAGTTGTTTAAACACTAAAAGTTGCTTTTATTAAATAAAGTGGGTAAAAATTATAAGTATAACAATCAATATAATTTTTGGGGAAAATTATATACACTTCAAATACCCTACTAGGTGTATAATTTGTGTATAATAATGTGTATGTATTAGTACTAGGAATACATACTAAAATAATACATACAATACTTACAAAAAATATACACTTACACTACGACCAAAATCTCATAAATATTCGCAAATATAACGACGGTCGCGAACCTTCACGCATACTCAAAATGCACACTTGTGTGATACCTAACTCAAGGCGCGAACATCGGGCGATGGATCTCGAACGACGGACATCGGACGATTCTTTATGCTTCTACAACGAAACGGACAACTTCGACGCAAAAACTATATATATTACCCGAACGTCACTACAAGCCTAAAAGTAAACCGTTCTAGACACTTCATATGTATCAATGACAACGAAAAACCGGAAAGTTCGATAACGAGAATAACACCAAGTGTAATTATGAAAAGCTTACTAGTATGTTATATCATACTTGGTAAAAATTTATCACACATCCAAGAACTAATATTGGGCTAAAAATATAACACTTTGGGCTCTTAAATTAATAGTGGGCTTAAGATAACATAAATTTTGGGCTAGGCCCAAATTCTTAAATATATGGGCAATGGCCTATTTCCATAAACCCTTATAAAAGCCCATTTGTAATAAATAATATGGGCTAGGCCAAGAGACAAAATACATGGGTTAAGCCCAATGACACTAAAATGTGGGCTAGGCCCAATGTAAAATACATGTATAATTTTTATAAATATATATTATAAAAATACATTATAAATACGGTATACCTACACGTATAAATACAGTATACCCATGCGTATAATACAGTATACCTACATGTATAAATACGGTATACGTACACGTATAAAGCACACAAATACAAGTATACATACGGTATACGTATATGTATAAAAGACTCTAGTACATGATGATATACTCACATACACTTGTTGAAGTGTACTCTCTCACTAAGGTTGTATACATACGACAACGTATTTCGACGTTAAGAATAAATATTTTCAACACTTTTATCAATTAAAGATATACACTTATATTTGTGTAACAAATATAAAGTCTCGAATCAAAGTATACCGGAAACAAATGCCAGCATATTACTAAAATACACAAGTGTTCCAAGAACAAAATGAAAATAATAAACGTTCAAGATGAACAACGAGTACAAGGTCTAGGAAGGACCGACGTGTCTAATGAGTTAGAACCCTTGTAGGTTGACTCGCGTTTACGGAACACGTTGATTGAATATCTCTATCTTAGGAACGCAAAGCTGTGAGTTCATGTCCCCCTTTTCTCCTAACTGTTTTCGGATTTATAACTCTCGGGGGTGGAATACATGTCTCAATGGTATGGTTTAGCTAGGGAATGAACTGTTAGATCATGTGAGCGAATAGTAATCTCTCTTAAGTGCCATTAATCTTGTATAAGACCGAGGGAAAAAGTGCTAGATCTATCGGGTGTAGCGAGCCCCACTCTTGGGTCCTTGTGTGGCCCATGTAGTGCTTTTGTTGTTCTAACTGGGTGTACCGGGGGAAATCAGCTAGGGTTGTGTGCTTCCTATGTCGCCACACATATTAATATCCTTGCAAAACATTAATGATCTGTTCATAGACGCAATACATACCTGTTTATTATAAAAGATCTCTCAAATGTTTAAAGGTTTAATTGGAGCTCACTCAAAACACATGAACTCGCTCAACTTTTGTTGATGTTTTCAAACTTACATGTATTTCAGGAAACTAATGGGATCTCGGTGCTGGTGTTTACTATGAAGCTTTTGGATTACAAGTCATCGATGTCATCCTTTGTGGAGGGTTTGGTCCATATATCTCATCTTCAATGAGATATAGGATGCAAAGCCTTATGTTTTAAACTTATGTCAAACCAGTCCTTTTGTAAACTTAAAACTTATGTTGGTTTGTATCCTAAATAACTTATGATGTGTAATATTTTATTATGTCAATGGATGGACATCGTATGTTTTTAATCATGTAGTTGTTTACTTATATCGTATGCAATGAAAACTAATCAAGTTCACACCGCGCGCTTCCGCAAATGAACGGGTGTGACAGATTGGTATCAGAGCTTCGATTGTAGTGAACTAGGGTTCATTCTCGAGTCTAGTATACAATCACTAGGATCCTCTCACGAAAATATTTTGTTTTTGTAAAATGTTTTCATTGCATATACAAAGGCACCAAGGTCCGATAATAAAACTTTTTTCAAGGAAACAATGCGAGGACATTAATTGGGGCATTGTCTATATGGGATAGACTTGCCGAATTAGAACTGGAACGCACAAGAACATTGTGATTATATTTGATGTGCTGTGTTTAACTATATATATAATAAGTAATGTTATTATTTATTGATGGATATGTCCATGTTGTACGGATTATTTTGCCAGGGTACTATGGCTTCCTCAGCTAGCAGTGGTATCTACGACCCTATGGAGATAGCGTCGGATGACGAGTTTCCACATATTATTGAGATTGTTTCTTCTGATGATGAGGACGCGGATGATTTCCAGCCATTCGCACTACCTGATCCTATCTTGGATGGCGAGCCTTTGGAGGATGACGTTTAGCTGTGGGGCCACAGCTAAACGAGTTTGTGATTATTGGTCATCCTGATGGAGCTCACATCGTCGACTACATTCCACTGGAGGTTGCTCCTCTCGCTGCGATCCAAGGGTTTATTGTTGTTCTGATGACGAGGATGACATCCCCGTCATCCATGTCCATCGTTTGGACGATGAGATTGATGATGGTGAGGCCTTTGACATAGCCATTCTAGAGGTTTCCTCTCCTATCGTTTCTGTAGTAGATGTTTCCTCTCCTGATTCTAGTGACGACGCGTCATCCTCAGCCATCCGCCGTGCTGGATTGCAAGCGGATGCCACCGATAGTAGCTTTGACACCATACCCATCGCTACACAGTCTCTTGTTCATACCCCTGCACCTGTTTCGGCCCCCATTGCTACTCCTGCAGTTGTCCCATCTGATATCCCGACACCTCACACTACCTCCGTTACTCCCACTACTTGACACCCACTTTCATCTCATGTTGCTGATCCTCACCGTGCTGACACACATATCCTTTTCTCTCATGAGATTCCAGCACCCCGCCCTGGGGAGGGCACTTCTCGACAGCCGGCCTATCCCGATACCCATGTGCCAGCTGATCACTTATCTACGCGATACCCCTCACCACGTATGTCTGAGTCTGATCCGTACCATCCATGTCACCATCCTGTTTTCACACCCGATGATGTTACTCTTTCTTTACAGCTACAGATTCGAATCCTCTCCCGCCAGGTCTGGGAGTTGCAGCAGTTTAGGGATTCTATGCCACCACCACCACCAGCCTATCCCCCACCACCTATTCCACCACCACCATCATCACCACCACCACCATCTCCGCCACGTTCACACCCACTTTCCAGTCTCGAGGCTCGTGTGCTCACCTTGGAGCAGCTAGCCAACCTGTCAGATACCCGTATGGGTCATGTACTGGATGAGATGGATCATCTCCGCAGTCTGGTTGTCCCTACCCCACCTCCATCTCCTCCAGCCCCCTAGTTATCTTTTATTTGCAGGTACTTTTGTGTGGGAGTTGCAGACCCACTTTCATGTACAGATGAAGACCTAGTATGAGCTGAAGACACTTGAAGATTTTGGAAGACCAATGTAGAAGAAAAAGACTTACTACTTTTGTATATTATGAACTTGTACGACCGGGGTTGTGTAGCCTCGAGTCCTTTTGTTTTCTTCTACAAAAAAATGTATCAAGTTGTCTAATATATGAAAGCTCAGTAGTTTGTTTTCTTTATTACACATTGTTGCTTATACATGTGCATGTGTTGCTTATTTGATTGCATGTTTGGGTGATGTGACGATTATTTATCTATTATATATATATACCTTGGTAGACTGGATTTATCATTAAATATGTGTCTAATCGCCGCGATACTTCTTATTAGAAGACAATGCCGCCAAGACGAAATACCAACACAAACCCCCTACCGAGAACAGAAGCCGAACTGAATGAGCGCATCTCTCAGGCGATTGCGTAGTACGAGCCAACCGCTCCGAGCAAAGCGGTGGTACATCAGGAAACAATCCCCCTGCCGGTAATGTTAAGTCGTCTATGACGCATTACAATACTCTCGTATATTCTATTCTCGCTTTGACAATGCCCATTCATGGTTTGTTGTTGCAAATGTTTCAGGTTGCACGTACAAGCAGTTTTTGGACTGCAAACCCTTGAACTTCGATAGCACAGGAGGTGCCATAGCGTTTGTACGTTGGACCGAGAAGACAGACTCAGTCCTAAGAATGAGCAAATGCCTTCCTGAGCAAAGGGTCACCTACATTTCCGGGCTATTCTTGGATGGGGCGCTTTCATGGTGGAACCTACAGGTTCAGACTAAAGGGGAAACAGCTGCGTATGCTATGAACTGGGAAGAGCTCCAGGAGCTGATGAGGAAAAGTATTGATCGAGGGCTGAGATCAAGAAACTTGAGACCAAGTTTTGGAATTTAAAAATGATCGGATCTGATATTGCTGGGTATATACAACGCTTCCATGATTTGTCAAGGGTTATTCCCTACTTGGTGGAACCTGAGTTTAAGCGGATTGAGAGGTTTATCTGGGGACTTGCTCCCAAAATTCTGAGCATGGTTACTTCTTCCAAGCCCCCTACAATCAGCGAGGCGATTGACTTAGCTGTTGCCCTCACCGAGGAGGCTCTTCGTTTAAATAAGTTTTCAAAGCCGGGCTCTAACAAAAAGGAGACTCATGTGGAGTCTACAAGTGATAACAAGCAGAAGTTTTTGAATTTCAAGAAAGGCACCCGGGCTAACAACAACAATTCCAACAAACGAAGGGAAGTTAACCCGCCCGCCGAGCCCAGGACTGGAACAACAACCAATGCAACCGGTGGTAAAGGTTATGCGGGCTTTTTAACCAAATGTGATAAGTGTAGATATCACCATGCGGGTCCGTGCAAAACAAATAGGTGCGAAAATTGTGTCAGGATCGGGCATAGCAAGGAGACATGTTGGTCTGGTACGGGGCATGGGAATAGGAACCAGGGAGGTAATGGAAATCAGGGTGGCAATGGAAATCAGGGTGGCAATGGAAATCAAGGTGGTAATAACAATAATAATAATCGAGGTGGAAATGGAAATGGCAGAGGCCAAGGTTGTTATGGATGTGGCGACAAGGGGCACTATCGGAAGGACTGCCCGAAGGAAAATCAAGCTCGTGGGAGAGTTTTTACAATAGGAGCACGCGAGGCACGCCAGGACCCGAACGTAGTTACGGGTACGTTCCCTATAAACCAACACTTTGCATCCGTTCTGTTTGATACTGGCGCCGACTTTAGTTTTATATCTATAGTATTTAAGAACATACTTGTTCTAGAGTCGAGTAAACTAGGCGTCCCGTATTCTATAGAATTGGCGAACGAAAAGTTAGTCGAAGCGGATGAGGTTATCAAGGGTTGTACACTCGAGCTTGGGGAGCGAAAATTTTCTATCGACCTCTTATCCGTTGATCTGGGCAGCTTTGACGCGGTTGTTGGAATGGATTGGTTATCCGACAACCGGCCAGAAGTGGTTTGTCACAAGAAGACCATCCGCATCCCACTGCCGAATGAAGAAACGCTTATAATTCGTGGGGAGAAACGTGAGACACCCCTACGGATCATAAATTGCGTGAAGGCGCAAAAGTGTCTTCGAAAAGGCTGTATAGCCTTCCTCGCCCATGTAGTCGACAAGGAAACCAAAGAGCTGAAGCTAGAAGACATCCCTGTCGTGAAAGAATTTCCAGAAGTCTTTCCAGAAGACTTGCCTGGACTACCTCCACAACGTCAAGTGGAGTTCCTAATTGATTTCGTGCCAGGAGCGGCACCAGTGGCAAAATCACCATATCGGTTAGCTCCGTGTGAAATGCAGGAGTTATCTACTCAGCTGCAAGAGCTGCTAGATAAAGGATTTATTAGACCGAGTTTCTCACCTTAGGGAGCTCCGGTATTATTTGTTAAAAAGAAAGACGACAGTTTTCGCATGTGCATTGACTATAGGGAGTTAAACAAGCTGACCATCAAGAACCGATATCCCTTACCGAGAATCGATGACTTGTTCGATCAACTACAAGGTTCCAGCTACTACTCCAAGATCGATCTGAGGTCGGGTTACCATTAGTTGAGAATACAAGAGGAAAGTATCCCCAAAACGACCTTTAGGACTCGTTATGGACATTACGAGTTTCTTGTTATGTCGTTCGGCTTAACTAACGCACCGGCGGTATTCATGGACCTCATGAACCACGTGTGTAAGCCGTATTTGGACAAGTTCGTGATTGTGTTTATTGACGATATCCTAATATACTCGCGAACCAAGGAAGAACACGAACAACATTTGCGAGCTATTTTGGAACTCTTGAGAAGGGAACAACTGTATGCCAAGTTTTCTAAGTGCGAATTTTGGATTCGCGAGGTTCAATTCCTAGGTCATGTGGTAAATGATAAAGGAATTCATGTCGACCCGGCCAAGATTGAGGCGATTAAGAATTGGGAAGCGCCTCGGACCCCTACTGAAATATGACAGTTTCTGGGATTAGCGGGCTATTATAGACGATTCATATAGAACTTTTCAAAAGTTGCTCAATCGCTAACGTCCCTAACATAAAAGGACAAGAAATTTGATTGGGGCGAGAAACAAGAGGCGGCTTTTCAACTACTAAAGGATAAACTTTGTGATGCGCCTATTTTATCCTTACCCGACAGTACCGATGACTTCATGGTTTATTGTGATGCATCACACCAAGGTCTTGGTTGTGTGTTGATGCAACGGGACAAAGTCATCGCGTACGCGTCTCGTCAATTAAAGGTGCATGAGAAAAACTATACCAAACACGATCTGGAGTTAGGTGCGGTGGTATTCACGTTAAAGATCTGGAGCCACTACTTATATGCTACTCGTTGCACAATCTTTACAGATCACAAGAGTTTGCAACACATATTCGATCAGAAGTATTTAAATATGCGGCAACGACGATGGGTCGAGTTATTGAACGATTATGATTGTGAGATAAAGTATCATCCGGGCAAGGCGAACGTTGTGGCGGACGCCTTGAGCCGCAAGGAACGTGTAAAACCTCTAAGGGTGCGAGCCTTAGAATTGACCATACAAAATGATCTCACTTCTCGGATTCACGATGCTCAACAAGAGGCGCTTAAACCAGAAAATATGCAAGCCGAATCCTTACGAGGAATGGAGGCACAATTGGTGCCAAAGGAGGATGGAACAATGTACTTTATGGGACGAATTTGGGTCCCGTCCTTTGGCAAACTACGAACGATTATTTTGGACGAAGCACACAAGTCAAGGTACTCTATACATCCGGGTTCAGATAAGATGTACCAAGATTTAAAAGAATTTTATTGGTGGCCTAAGCTTAAAAGGGACATTGCTACTTATGTTGGGAAATGCCTTACATGCGCCAAGGTTAAGGCAGAATATCAAAAGCCTTCAGGTTTGCTCTAACAACCTGAAATTCCTGTATGGAAATGGGAACAAATCTCAATGGACTTCATTACTAAGTTACCTCGAACCTCGAGAGGCCATGACATGATTTGGGTAATTGTAGATCGACTTACAAAGTCCGCACATTTTCTACCGATCAGTGAGAAGGATAGCACCAAGAAATTGGCTGAAATATATCTCAAGGAGATCGTGGCACGACATGTAGTGCCTGTTTCTATTATATCGGACCGAGACGGTCGGTTTGTGTCTAGGATATGGCAATCATTCCAAAAGGCCTTTGGATCACAACTAAATCTTAGTACAGCATTTCACCCGTAAACGGATGGCCAAAGTGAGCGAACGATACAAACTTTGGTGGACATGTTGTGTGCTTGTATGATGGACTTGGGTGGAAACTGGGATACTCACTTGCCTTTAGTGGAGTTCTCCTACAATAATAGCTATCACACTAGCATGTCACACCCCGATATTTCCACGTATTACCGGTGGGCCCGATGGGGAGTATCGTGATGTAGTTGATATCATCATAGTCAATTAATCACAGTTTAATGCACAGCGGAAGTCTAAAAGTAAATTTATACAAACCGAGTTGAAAGTAACATAAAATATTACACAACGGATTGTAAGTGGATCCACAGGCGGATCAAAAACATAAAGAAATATTATTCAACAGATTTTAAGCATCAAAAGCTTGCAAGACTCTTTATTTGATACTAGGAGTAGCCAACCCATTACGCGTAGTACCTGCACTTAATCTTTTTGAAAAAATACGTAAGTTTACACTGGTAAATACAATTAACTGACTCTTTTTGAAAAGTGTTTATAAAATTGATTTAAACGCCCAAGGCATATAATCTTTTATAACTTGGGACAATTATTTAAAAATAATCTTGTATACAGATTTATATGTTTGGCGTCCATTCAGTAGCTCGGGTTAAAAGTACCGGGTTAAGGATTAATAGACACACCAGTAATATAATCCCACGGCGAGTTAACCTCAACGAGTGGTTATACCTTTTACATACGCAACTATCAGGTGTATGCCTACACCTCGTGCTTAAGTCGTGGTCATTCAATGAATGAGCCGAGGATATCCAGGACACGGTCATTAACCCCCCAAAGGCATTGTACCAAACAAAACAGATTAAAATGGGTTATTTCAATGATTTAACCACTAATCGATTAAAGATTCAATACCCGACCAAGCGGTATTATTAAATACCGTATCCCAATCCCGTATAACGGAAAATAAGTTAAAAGTATTTACCTGAGCTAAAATATAATTTTATTCTCAGCCGTATATCAATCAACAAGCACAAGTAGCTTTTACTGGGCTCCTAAATCTGGAACGAAGGTTTTTAATAACCTATTAGATTCCTAACGGGTCTTATTTAAGTCTTAACTTAGACCGGTTAGTTTTAATGAAAGGTTTACGGTTCAAAACGCAAGATTAAGCGAAGAGCGGATTAGAATGTGATTTAGACCCGACAAGTATGAAGAGTTGTATAAAATGGGTAAACTAAACACATTCTGGATTTTGAAGTAAAAATGATAAGGTTTGACCCGTTTCGGTTAATTTATGCAAACTAGCTACATAAACCGTACCGAACGCGAATATGCATAACGGGTAACCAAAAGAGTCATGTACAGGTTCCACAAGTTAATATGCTTTAAATATGTGGTGATATCAGTAGGATACCTTCCATTATGCCCAAAACGAATTTAAAACCAATTTAAGCCCCGTAAGGGTATTTTGGTCATTTTAAAGCTTATAAAAGAGGTTAAATGGTAAATCTGAGGTTCTGGTCTAAAATAATCAGGAAAAATATTTATTTTAATAAGTTACATCGGTAAGATATCACACATATGTGAATTTTATCATTTATGGCCAAACTATGCACCGTAGGGGCATTTTGGTCATTTCACATATGTTATAAGGGTCAAATTTAGAAATCTGAGTTCGAAACTTGAACTTACTATTAAAGTATAAAAATTTATTCATAACATCAGTAGGTAATAAGTCTTAGGTGCCAAATATGGTTTTAAACCATACTATGCGCCTAAATCGCATAAAAGTCGGTATTTGACGATATTCGGGTTGATTAAGGAAATCTGAGATTTTGATCAGCCTTAACAGTTTAAAATATCTTATTTAATGTATAAAATCAGTAGAAAAAGGTTTGACATGTAAAGGATGTGCAAAACTCATTTTATTAGCGAAAAGGGCATTATCGTCAGTTACCGAGCCTATGCAAGAACTCTATGTTATGATCAGTTTAAAATTTAATAAAAATTTCCAAAAATCCCTAAATATTATATTACATCATTGGGTAGAAATTTTGGTGTCAAAATTTGGGTTTACATGTGAATTATACTAAAAATGCCATTTAATTAATAAAAAGCTTTCATTTTACGATATCTCGCATAACTTCTATTTTAGACCATAAACTGATGTCAAATTTTTAGGACATACTTAAATATTAGTAATAAAGGTTTTTGTCCACTCACATTTTCAAAAATCTCGTTTTATTGATAAAAGGGCATAATGGTCAACTTTTAAGCATTTAACGGAAACATGCAATGAACTAGGATTTCTTTGGAACCAAGTTGTATAACCTTAGAGGGTTGTACTAACATGTAATATGGTCCTAAAGGAATCCTAAGGCACATCTAAACTAAGCCAAATCGGGTCAGAACTGAAAGTCAAAGCAAAAGTCTACTTTTGCGACTTTCGGTTGCGAACCGAGCCTAAACTCAGAATTGTCGGGTTGAACATGCCTAAACATGTTCTTATATTATTTACCAACTTATTTTAGTGTTTAAACATGTTCCATAACTTCTACATTATCAGTTATGAATTATTTTGTAAAAACTGACTCGTTTGACTTTTTATTAATAGGTTTGACCCGACAATTGACCAAGATAACGTGATAATTAGGAGGTGCCCTTTTAAGGGTTTAACACCTACATAATTACCAACACATAGCCACTTTCAATTCGGATAATGGCCGGACCGTTAGTGATTAATCACAAAGTCAAAGCGTATTTACGATATCTTTGACTTTCGGTCATTACACTAATGAAAACTAAATTACAGAGGCTATGCACACTTACAAGAGTCCTTAGCACGAAAATTTGAACTATTAGAGCCTCCTTAAAGACTAGGTTGCTCCAGAGAACTTGTTTTGAGAAATTCTTGAGGTGTGAATGAACAAGTGAAGGAGTGAGGCCTTTATATAGGATTTTAAGTGTTCTAGGATCAAAGCAAGTGTCCCCCAGGTGAAATCTGATGCATACAAGTGTCTAGTGGTTTTCAGAAACCATTTGCATGCTGCTGTTTACGTTAACAGGTTACAGAAGATCCATAATAGATTTCACATTGCAGAGCTGGGCAGATGGCAGTCTGGCTGGAAAACCACCTCCGTCGCGCCACGCGCCAGACCAAGCAGGTCCTGGCGCGCCACGCGAGACACCCCATTTCAAATTTGTTTTGTTTTGTTGCATGTTTAGTCCCTGCACTCTTATTACTCGATAATCTGACATTTTCAGCATGCATTGTCAGTGGAATCAGGTCAGGGGTGTTCTAGGGAGTGTAGCCATGCATTTGTAAGTCTTGGACATATTGTAAATGGCTCTCGAATGAAGAATTCATATTTTTACACTTTTAACCCCTATTCTTGGAAACTTCAATTTACATCAAAATTTTGAGTCGGATCTTTATGAAACCTTTATCAGATGTACATGAGGGTATAATAATGTGTTACAAAGCTTTGGGAATGTTAAAAGGTCACTCAGAGGTAAAAATTAACATGTTGACACTTTTAACCCCCGTGTTTTGTAACTTTTGATTTTTAAGCACAAACGGCTTCTAGTGTCCGACAATTTACTCACTATTGGATACGAACATTATATAAAGTCATTCAGAGGCACAAGTTTGGCATGTTGATGCTTCTGGTCCTTCAAATTGCATCTTTACATTGTTTGACGGTTTCAGTCCTTCAAGATATCTTAAATCACGATCAGGGTTTATGACACGTGTCACTACTGTATTGGACATGATTTTGCGAGGTGTTACATAGCATCCAAGCCGCCCCGTTTAAAGAATTATATGGACAAAAGTGTCGGTCCCCGCTATGTTGGGCGGAGACCAGGGATAAACAACTCTTAGGTCCGGATTTGGTCCAGGAAACCACAGACAAGATCATGCAGATACGGGACCGTATCAAGACGGCTCGTGATAGACAAAAGAGCTATGCCGACAAACGACGCAAACCATTAGATTTCAAGGTCGGAGACATGGTATTGTTGAAAGTCTCGCCTTGGAAGGGCGTAGTAAGATTTGGTAAACGTGGAAAGTTGAACCCACGTTACATTGGACCTTTCAAAATCCTAGAAAAGATCGGAACTGTTGCGTACAAGTTAAAACTACCAGAGGAACTGAGCAGTGTACACAACATGTTTCACGTGTCAAATCTCAAGAAAAGTCCCACTCAAGAAATAGTCGTCATCCCAGCAGATGGGATACATGTCAACGATAAACTCCAATTTACGGAAGAACCTGTTGAGGTTACGGACTGGAAGGTCCACAAGACACGGAGGAGTCGTAGGAAGCTAGTTAAAGTTCGTTGGAACTCGCGTCACGGTCCCGAGTATACGTGGGAATGTGAAGATCAAATGAAATCCAAGTACCCTCACCTATTTCCAGACTCCCCTGCAACCGGTAGCACGACTTGAATTTCGGGACAAAATTATTTTAACGGGGGGAGAATGTGACAACCGGCAAAAATAATGGTAATTCTGTACAACTTAAACACTCGATTTAACGTTTAATTTCTCTCGTTACGATTTAATTATTGCATGATTAGGTCGTATAAGTTCTAGAAATCAGAGGACATGGTTAAAAATGCTAAACAATATTAACACAATCGCCATGTTGCGAGAAAACCCGCAAACTATGTCCTAATATGTTGGCAAAATGCTGAAAGCACTTTTCACCTGAGCACACTATTCATGCCAGCAAATTCCGAAAACTGTCTGAACGAGTGACGAAAGGCATGGACGCACTCTATAGATGAAATACGAATAAAAATTCCTAATTAGGGACACTAAACACTAAAACGCATTAACGTTCCGGTAAATGCACATAATTACACTTTGTCCGTTCTGCGCCAAAATATAACCGAAACAGAATGTCCGCGGCACTAGAAATTAACATTTTAATGTCCATAGGGCTTATAAATATTATAATACACCTTAATTAGCTTGTGGAGGCTAATGGAATATCCGAATTACAAGTCTCTGGTATTACGGCATAACTTGCACAACTTCGTCGTTTTCGCACCGATGAACTAGTTAGCGATATTTTCGCCATCCAAACAACTAAACGAACATCCTAGTGAACTAGTTAAGCACATTTTGGTGTCAAAAATATTGTCGGAACGCTTACGGTGCAAGAACTTATCAAACCCCCTAAACCCCTAAACTTTTATTAAACTTACAACTTTTATAATGTAACATTTATAAAAAATATATAAATAAATAAAAACATACCCCCCCCCCCAATTCGGTCATAAGGTGGACCCCACCTAATTCACCTACATCAAATATATAATATGGTGAAAGATTTCGGGCATGGATGATGATATGTTTCTTGTTGACTAGAACTTATATATATATATATATATATATATCATTTTCACCATACCTCCCATCATTTAACCTACACAAAGTTGAAACCAAAACTTCTTTCCTTGCTTCCCTATATCTCGGCCAAAACAACCCAAGGAAAACCCACCATTTTCAATTTAAAAACACCCTAAATTCATATAAATCAAGCCTTTACAAGATCATCCATGGATGGTGCATGCATGGAGGACACTTAGGGCTTTGTTTGGAGCTTAATCTTCTACTAAATCATCTTATAATCTTGTGCAAAGTTGTAAGCTCTCACCAACCATCTTTTTAAGCTTGTTATTATATGTAGATTAATAAAGGACTTGATGATCATCTTGAAATCAAAGAAGAAATTCACCTAAAACCCTAAACCAAAACTTAACAACTTACTAAATAAGAAGTATTATGTGATTATTATGTGTATTAGTGTTGAATGAGTTGTATGAGCATATTGATTTTATTAAAGTAGGTTGATTAAGCATGTGATTTATGATGATCATGTTATTTATTTAGTGTAGTATTTTGTATTAGTGATGATCTTACTATTTTAGGCATAAAAATATGATTTAAACAAGTAGATGTTTAAATCTTGAAAGATCATCACCTTCATGGTTCATGAGCTTTACATATAATTTTGATACTTGAAGAATCATGGACTTTAATAGACTTGAAATTTGATTTAATGAACTAGGAAACTTGATTTTTATATATAACAAGTGATATAATCAATGGTTATAAAAACTTCACATAAAAAGTCTTAACACTTTAATACTTGAAAGTATTGGGATTTTTAGAGGTTTAAAAGTATAAAAATATATAATCAAGTTGTATTCAAAAGAACTCATTAAAAAGATGAACATAAAGTTTATTAAAACTTTTATAAAAAAAATGCATGTATGAAGGCTCATGAAGTGTGAAGTGAAATTGTAGAATTTATTCACTTGAAAAATAAGTTTGATGAACTTGGTAAATTGATGATGATTTGGAAATTGAAAAATGATTTTTAAACACGTTTTGAATACGTGGGAAAACGCCATAGTTTGGGGAAATTATGGTGAAATTTTCTAAAATCTTAATCGCGATTAAAATGGGATTAACAGGGTGATTAGCATGGTTAATCATGATTAGTGAATTTAATCATGATTAACAACCTTAATAGTGATTAGACAAACCCTAATGACAAGGGGTAAGTCTTAACCATCCAAGAGTTGTTTAAACACTAAAAGTTGCTTTTATTAAATAAAGTGGGTAAAAATTATAAGTATAACAATCAATATAATTTTTGGGGAAAATTATATACACTTCAAATACCCTACTTGGTGTATAATTTGTGTATAATTATGTGTATGTATTAGTACTAGGAATACATACTAAAATAATACATACAATATTTACAAAAAATATACACTTACACTACGACCAAAATATCACAAATATTCGCAAATATAACGACGGTCGCGAACCTTCACGCATACTCAAAATGCACACTTGTGTGTTACCATAACTCAAGGCGCGAACATCGGGCGATGGATCTCGAACGACGGACAGCGGACGATTCTTTATGCTTCTACAACGAAACGGACAACATCGACACAAAAACTATATATATTACCCGAACATCACTACAAACTTAAAAATAAACCGTTCTAGACACTTCATATGTATCAATGACAACGAAAAACCAGAAAGTTCGATAACGAGAATAACACCAAGTGTAATTATGAAAAGCTTACTAGTATGCTATATCATACTTAGTAAAAATTTATCACAAATCCAAGAACTAATATTGGGCTAAAAATATAACACTTTGGGCTCTTAAATTAATAGTGGGCTTAAGATAACATAAATTTTGTCTAGGCCCAAATTCTTAAATATGTGGGCAATGGCCCATTTCCATAAACCCTTATAAAAGCCCATTTGTAATAAATAATATGGGCTAGGCCCAAATACATTAATAATATGGACTAAGCCCAACAACTTAAAAGACATGGGCTAGGCCCAAAGACAAAATACATGGGTTAAGCCCAGTGACACTAAAATGTGGGCTAGGCCCAATGTAAAATACATGTATAATTTTTATAAATATATATTATAAAAATACATTATAAATGTAGGATCGTTTTCAGACCCAAACGAGTCGTTCAGAAGAGTTTAATTCAATATGAGAGGCGGAATTCATTCGTATCGAAGTTATTTCAGCTGATTTGCTCGAGATTCACTTTAAACTGTCTCTTTGATTGATATAACAAGGATTTACAGCGAGTAGACACTTCGACAGCAATTCGGCACTGAAACCGGAAAGTTACAAATGAAATGGCACAACAGGTATTTATAGGCAATTGGTTTCGCACGGAACCAACTCACACGAAATAGTGATTTCGTGCTGAATAACACAAACGAAATGGCCAGCTTATTTCGTACGAAATGCTATAAACACTCTATTCTCGTTCTTCGTGCCCTGATCTATCTAATACAATACAATACAAGACTCGATACAAGACGAAGTCGACAAACATATGCACCAACAGACTCCCCCTTGGATGTTGACGAAGTCTTCAGTGTCGAGTCTTCAATCTTCAGTCTTTATCAGTCTTCTCGTTCTCTCCCGAAGTATCTGACAATGTAAGCATCCTCAATCTCTCTCTTATCTTTATCAACTAATCTCCCCCTTGGATGTTGACCTATCATTTTCATAGTCTTTGAATCTCAATCTGACTCTCGTGCTTTCAAATTCTCTTGATCAGATATCTTGATTCCTTAAGCTCATCAGCATCAACAGTACCAAGATCATAACCTGGCTCACATTCTGCTCAAGTTTAATCACTAGAACCTGCACACATCTCTACCTCACAATAAATTTCACAAATTTAAAATTTGATAAATTTATATACCACTTGCAGATATTAATCAATCAATAAATGATTTTACAATGTTAATCGCTGATGAACCACTTGAAGAAATAACATTTTTCTTTTCAAACAATTTTTCATTTCAAACAAACTCTCCCAAACCTTTTGTTCATCATGTTTAGCACTTGGAATTTTGAAAATCAGCTCCCCAACATCAGTTATCGAAAATCTTTTTGAACTTTCAAATTTATGCTAAAACGCTCAGAAAATCTTTTTGAATTTTTGAATTTAAAGACATGCAGTAAAGAAATATTTACAGACAATATTTTTGTGAGTTTGCGTAAGAGGATCATATCAGTTTTAAGACAAATCACCAACACCGTTAAGCTATAAACATTTTAAGTTCTAAACGATTCACTTAGATTGTCAGTATACTGATCCACTTAAATTTTCACACAAAGTTCAACTGATCCGAGATACGAGATTAATGTTTTAGAAACTTAAACTTATACGCGTGTCCCACCTCAGAATATACTCCCGTATCCAGATCCCAATATTCAGTCTTACAGGTGAGTATACCTAAATGATATCTGTAAAGGGTTAAATACGAGGGCCATGAGAGCTCAGGCTATTGCTTCCGCAAAATCAGAGAGATGATGGCTTCGACTTTAGGTGTGTTCCCTTTAGAGAATCTTTTCTTCAACAGCACATGATTAGCATTTTGCAATGTTTCATCATTTTTTATGCTGAGGGTGGTGCTTTTATTTCAAGCAAGTGAAAAGTATTATACGGGGACTAGGCCATTGCTTCCGCAAAATCAGAAGTCCCGGGATAATACCCCAGAAATCACTAAGCAAAAAGACCTAGTATCTCATAAAGAGGGGTCTTTCAAACAAGATTTCGGGGGTTACCCATATATCCGAGAGATGTTCCCCACGAGATAAGTAAGTTTGAAATTTAGGTTTATATCTCGAACACAATCTACTAAGTGTGTAAAAACCTACTGGCATATCATCAGTGAGACCGTTTATCACATATTAACTTTCCAATTCTTTAGCATGTTGTGATAGTCCACTGATGTACTATCATTTCCTCTTTTTCACAACAAAACTCATTTTTGATTTTATCATGTTTTGGGTTTTTCAAATTTTCAAATGTTTTTGGATTTTCTGAAAATTTTTACTCCCCCTAAAATGCAAAAGCATTTAAAAGAAATTTGAAAACAAACTGTACAAAATAAAGTGACAACTTTTGTGAATTGCTTCAAATCGCCATCCACTTAGCATAAACAATCAGAACTCCCCCTGACAACAAACTATTTTCCCATTATGATTTCAAAACACTTAAGTTTGTTTTAATCAAATGTTTTTTCCAGAAAATTAGTTTTGTTGATTTTACCACTTGTAGGAATGGGGATAAACTCATCACTTTGTTTTCCATTTACAACTTGAATGAATACTTAAATCAAGTTCAACTTAATGACCTTGATTAACCACTTGTATGTTTACCCAACAAACATTTTCAAGAATGATGCCGATTCCTGCTCCACGATTACCAACTTGGGAACTCCGGCAAGTCAGGTTTTTCAGTTATCATGATTCTCCCAAGCCTGACGGTCCTTGGGAGATTCCGAGTTATCAATACTCAGTTTCTTTCCTTTCATCTTCTTCTCATAGAATTCCTTTACCCCTTTGACCTTCCCGTCAATCATTTTTCCAAAAATATTTTGAACTGTAGGGTTAAAGGCCTTTTCAACATCAAAATCTTTCTTTTCAGAAAAAAAATTGATTTGAAATCTCAACTTTTCCAACATTTTGTTTAAAATTTTCAGCCCGCAATGGTGGAAAATTTGCATCATCCATTGGCGGAACCGAATTTTCACTCTTTTTCTCAACCTGTGGCTTCTCTGACTTTATGGAATCAGATTCATTGCCAGAAGATAGCTCCTCTGATTTTGTTGAATCAGAATCATTTCTAGAACTATCATCAGATTTCTTAACAACCCACTTATGGTTATCAAGATTCACTTTTCTTCTGTAAAAACTTTTTGAACACTCACCAACTTCAAACTTTGAATTTTTGAAAACTTTAAATTGTTTGGTTGGTGGTTCATTCTCAACCATCTTTTCTTTCAGTTTAAGAGAAACTCCCTGTTTTGGTTAGATTGACTTTGGACAATTCCTGGCAATATGACCAATTGTTTTGCATTGAAAACAGGTTCTCGTTTCCTTTTTCTGAGCAACTTCCTTCTTCATTTCTTCTTGCTTTTTAGCAAGGAATTCTTTGTTTGTCTGCTTTCTGAACAATTGCTCGTTTTCTTCTTCAGATGATGTTCCTAAAACAAAAACAGTTTTTGTTTTATAAGTTTTCTCATTTTTATGATTTTTCGGTGGAATAAATCCAAGGCCTTTTCTTTTGAAATTACCGTTATGGTTTGGTTTCTTTCGATAACCTGAACCAGAACTGTAACCCTTTTTCTTGTTTAACCGTTGTTGATCTCTTGAGGTGTACTTTTTAGGTTTTTCAGCAAAAAATACATTTTTTATTTTAGAAATATTAATTTCTGTTAGTTTGAAAACCTTTTTGATCATTTCAGTTTTAACACCTCTTATTGGAAATTCTTCATTAGAATACAATTTGTCAGAATCATTCAAAGTATATGCTACTTTGAATGTTTCATCATTCAAATTAGATTTTGATAACAGAAACTCTTTATTGTAAACCCGTTTGCCCTTTTTTACAGTTGGACTTGACGTTTCAGACTTTGACTCTGAATTTAACTCTGACTTTGACTCCTCGGTTTCATCTTTATCCAACACCTAATCGACCACTTTCTTTATTAACTCTGACTCATGATCAGTATCAGATGAAGTGAAAGTGACATCAATATTGTCTGGCAAATAATCTGAAGACTCAGATTCCCATTGTAAATTGGTTGCCTTTTTGACTCTCTCCAAATTAGGATTTCGTGGAGAATATCCATTTTCAAGCGGAGGCGGACACTTCTTATAACTGGCACTAGATTTCTTACCATAAATTTTTTCTTCAGTATCCTCTTCTTCAAACGCCTTCATGCCTTCAATAGTTGGATAAATCCTGTTAATAACATAAGAAGTACATGAGTAACTTTTTAACAACTTGTTTACCCTTTCTGTTTCAATCCTCTGAGTTTCCAGTTTCTGTTCTAGCACAACACATTTCTCAATGTAATTATTAACGATTTTCTGCTTTGTCATGAAAGCTCCTTGAAGTGTTTTCATAGCTGTTGCTTGTTCACTGCTGGATTGATTGTATTGATTCATGACTTTGTTTAGAACATCATAAGATTCTTTCAATCTGTTCATGTTGTGAATCAAAGTGCTGTTTTGCTTCTTCACTGATTCACAATTTTCACATTTCACAGGAATCTTTTGTGCATCAACTTCTGCTTCAAATTTGAAAGTTGGAACTTCTTTTACCTTTCTCTTGATCACACAAACTTCTTCATCATCACTACTAACTTGTTTTTTAACTTTCTTCTTTTTCTTTCTAACTTTTCCATCATCACTGTCACTCTCCTCTAACATCTTTAAATGCTCTTTCATTCTGTTCGCATAATAATCATCATTATCACTATATTCAACAACTCGAGCAACAAAAGCTTTGGCTTTTAAAATCTCTTTATCCGGAAAATAATCGTCCCAACTAAAATTTTCCCAACTAAAACCTTCTGGTAATCTTTCATCATCTTGATCTATCATTTTGTTCATCAAATATGCTTTCTTTGATGACTCCTCGATCGCCTTCTTAGCATGTGCAGTTTGTGGTTCTTGTTGTTGTTGAGCAACTTGATGATAAATTGCTTTTCGATAATAATCATTGTTGTTGAACAGATTTTGAGCTCCACTTGCTTTGCGATTTGTACACTCTCTCTTTGAGTGTCCTTTTTCCCTGCAATGAAAACAAGTAACTTTAGATTTATCAAATCCTAAAGTAGAAACATTTGCATCACGGAAATCATCTCTTCCCGTAATTTGTTTAAACTTTTCAGCTCTTCTCAACACACTCGCCAAACACCACTTTATATCCATTAACTCCATCTCCTCAGCATCAATCTGATCGTAATCCTCTTTTGTCAGCATTGGATTCCCGATCCTTCCTGCAACTAAGCTCCCATATGATTCTAATACAGTCACCAACAAAGACATATGACTTTTTGCAACTTCTTCTGAGTAATTCTGATCATTTTCAAAGTTCAGTGCAATGTTGCATTGTAGAACTTTGCCATTCTTTGTCGTTGAAAAATTTGGATCAAATGATGGATATGAAGAAAATCCCGTTTTGCTGTTTGATCCTTGAGAAGACCCTCCAGAAGAACTTTTAGCATTAAATGCAGTTTCGATCTTTGGTGACATGTTGGTCTTATCATTGATACCTCCTTTGTAATAAAGCCCAATATCTTGTTCACCATCAAAATCCTTCATTCTTGAAATCTTCCTTTGTTCCATCTCTTGAGCTTCAAGTTTTTCAATGAACTTTCCCAGTGTTAGATTCCCAAAATCTTTCTTATTTCTCAACATCATAAGATACGTGCCCCAAGTTTCATGTGGCAACGCATCAGCCAATTTCTCAATCAATTCTTCATTATCTTTTGTTATGCTTAACCTCTTCATGTTAACAATCAGATTGCAATATCTTTCAATGATCTGCTTGGTGCTTTTTGTTCTTAAACCACGAAATAGATCAAATTCTTTCTTCAAGAGCGATTTCTTGTTCTTGATCATTTCTTTACTTCCAACATATTTTGACTTTAGTGCTTTCCAAATTGAATATGCACTTCCATTGTGTTGCAGTAGAACCAAGATATCTTCTTTAACAGCTTGATGCAATAAACTGGTCATCATCTTTTCATCTTTGTATTTCTTTTTCTCTTCAGCACTTAGATTTTTAATAGCAATAACCTCTTCGTCGTCATTCATCGGTCTAACATATTTTGTTTCAACACATTCCCAAGCATCCAAGTAATTTGCTTGAACCTAATTTTCAAATCTTTCCTCCCATCCCTTGTACTCCTCAATGTTCATGAGCTTTGGTGGTTTTTGCATGGTGCCCGTTTCATTTTCCAACATTGTGTGTTGTGCAATAGTAATCGGAGTAGCAAAGGCGTTGTCAAACTCTTCTTCCATGATTAGGTTTTAAAATTTCACAAACTTGGATTTTCAAACGAAATAACTTTCACGCGAAATGAACTTTGGTGCGGAATGAAACTTCTTCACACGAAATGACCAGCTCAAACGAAAACAATCAATCTGAAGCGAAAAGACTGATTTCGTGCGAAATACCTGATTTCGTACGAAATAACAGAAATTTCAAGCGAAATGACAATGTTGTTTCGTACGAAATGAATTTATAATGCAATTTCAAACGAAATAGCCTTTTTCGTGCGAAAAAAGAACTAATCAAGCTATTTCGTGCGAAATGAATGTGGTATTTCGTACGAAATGAATGATACTGAGTGATTTCGTGCGAAATAAAATCCTCAATTCGTGCGAAATGCTGCTGATGTCATCATCTCAGCCATGTTTTTGTCAAATTGATCAGGTTTTAGTCCGATTTTAGATCCAATTCTTTCAAGGCTTTGTTATAACACAGTTTCGCATATAATGTGAGAAAATTAGACCATGTTGACCGTGAAAAGTTGTTTAATTTTGAAAAGAAGGTGTAGAAATCAGATTTTGCAGCTGAAATGGTAAGAACTCTTCCTCCTGAGCTCTGATACCACTTGTAGGATCGTTTTCAGACCCAAACAAGTCGTTCATAAGAGTTCTATTCAATACGAGAGGCGGAATTCATTCGTATCGAAGTTATTTCAGCCGATTTGCTCGAGATTCACTTTAAATTGTCTCTTTGATTGATATAACAAGGATTTACAGCGAGTAGACACTTCGGCAGTAGTTCGGCACTGAAACCGGAAAGTTACAAATGAAATGGCACAATAGGTATTTATAGGCAAGTGGTTTCGCACGAAACCAACTCACACGAAATAGTGATTTCGTGCGGAATAACACAAACGAAATGGCTTCCAATTCATTTCGTGCGAAATGCTATAAACACTCTATTCTCGTTCTTCGTGCCCTGATCTATCTAATACAATACAAGACTCGATACAAGACGAAGTCGACAGACATATGCACCAACAATAAATACGGTATACCCACGCGTATAATACAGTATACCTACACGTATAAATACAGTATACGTACACGTATAAAGCACACAAATACAAGTATACATACGGTAAATGTATATGTATAAAAGACTCTAGTACATGATGATATACTCACATAAACTTGTTGAAGTGTACTTTCTCACTAAGGCTGTATACATACGACAATGTATTTCGACGTTAAGAATAAATATTTTCAACACTTTTAACAATTAAAGATATACACTTATATTTGTGTAACAAATATAAAGTCTCGAATCAAAGTATACCAGAAACAAATGCCAACATATTACTAAACTACACAAGTGTTCCAAGAACGAAATGAAAATAATAAACGTTCAAGATGAACAATAAGTACAAGGTCTAGGAAGGACCGACGTGTCTAATGAGTTAGAACCCTTGTAGGTTGACTCGCGTTTACGGAACACGTTGATTGAATATCTCTCTCTCAGGAACTCAAAGCTGTGAGTTCATGTCCCCCTTTTCTCCTAACTGTTTTCGGATTTATAACTCTCGGGGGGTGGAATACATGTCTCAATGGTATGGTTTAGCTAGGGAATGAACTGTTAGATCATGTGAGCGAATAGTAATCTCTCTTAAGTGCCATTAATCTTTTATAAGACCAAGGGCAAAAGTGGTAGATCTATCGGGTGTAGCGAGCCCCACTCTTGGGTCCTTGTGTGGTCCATGTAGTGCTTTTGTTGTTCTAACCGAGTGTACCGGGGGAAATCCGCTAGGGTTGAGTGCTTCCTATGTCGCCACACATATTAATGTCCTTGCAAAACATTAATGATATGTTCATAGACGCTATACATACCTGTTTATTATAAAAGATCTCTTACATGTTTAAAGGTTTAATTGGAGCTCACTCAAAACACATGAACTCGCTCAACTTTTGTTGATGTTTTCAAACTTACATGTATTTCAGGAAACTAATGGGATCTCGGTGCTGGTGTTTACTATGAAGCTTTTGGATTACAAGTCATCGATGTCATCCTTTTTGGAGGGTTTGGTCCATATATCTCATCTTCAATGAGATATAGGATGCAAAGCCTTATGTTTTAAACTTATGTCAAACCAGTCCTTTTGTAAACTTAAAACTTATGTTGGTTTGTATCCTAAACAACTTATAATGTGTAATTTTTTGTTATGTCAATGGATGAACATCGTATGTTTTTAATCATGTAGTTGTTTACTTATATCGTATGAAATGAAAACTAATCAAGTTCACACCGCGCGCTTCCCCAAATGAACGGGTGTGACAATTGGTATATAAAATTACATGTGTTCAACCCATACAATAAATGAGGTTCTTAAAAATGTAACTTTTTTCATTATTTAATATATAAAATTAAATTTACTCAACTGGTACAATACACGAGGTTCTTAAAGATATAATTTTTTTATTATTTAATATATAAAATTACATTTATTTAAAACGAGATTTTTAAAGATATATTGTTTTATGATTTGGTATATAAAATTACATTTATTCAACCCGTGTAATAAACGAGGTTTTTAAAGGTAAAAAGGCCAGAATTCTTCTATGTTTCTGAAATTCATGATCTTTGTATCAAAACCCAGATCGGAAATTGGGGGTAAAGTGGTAAAAGATCGTTAATTTTGGAGGAAAGGTTCAATATTTTGGGAATTTTGTTAGGGTTTTCAAGGTTGACTTTTTATTAGTTTAGAGAGGGATTTGGGGGAAAAGGGTGAAAAGGGTTTGCGAGTGATGATGAGTGAATAAATCTTGGAGGAAGGGTGTAGTGAGTATCGAAAGTGTTTGGTGGTGGCGTTTTTTCGGCAGGGTGAGGTTGTGGTGGTGGTGGTGGTGGTGGTGGTGAAAGGTGGAGGTGGTGAAGATTGGGGAAGATGAAGAGGGTGGGGTGGGTGTTGGGTCTCACATAAATTTTTAAATAGTAATTATGTTTCTTTTAACTTTTTAGTTATTTATTTAACAATAAGGGTATTTAGACCATTTCACACCCACTTAACAATGAAAAATAACTAAGTTAGGGATAAAAGACATAATGTGTAGGGGTTTGCAAACATCGAGTACATTTTTTGTACTTTTTGAATATAAATGACAAACTTTGCAATCTAGTGTCAACATAAAATACGATTTTTGTAATTTACTCTATAGAAAATTAATTATTTTAATGGTAAACACAATTTACAATTTTGTTATTATAATCTCAATCATTAAATTATAAATCAAAGGGTTTAGATTCCTTCCTACACTTCTTACAAAACACACCCTCTAATCCTCTATGCATATTGAGGATTATAATCTCAACCATTGGGCCGGGCAGCCCACGCGAAAGCCGAGGCCCAAAAGCTTCAAGGGGCCCAAAATTAAAAAAAGAAACTTTTTTAGTATATATTTTGAAATTCCATACCCTCTATGCATATGGAGGATTAACGTTTTTTTTTTTTTTTTTTCATTTGTTCGAATCGGTTAAAGACAGTAAGATGAGATCAGTTTTAGACGATAGTTATGAGATAACATATGGAAGGATGCCACCGCGATTGAAATACACCAATTCTACGTGCATAATTCAGGGTATTGGATTTCAGAGTATGGGTTTAAAGAAACGTGAATGATACCCATAACATTGGTTGTCCATACCCACTTATAGTCCTATAGTGTTGGCTTGCTTTACATCCAGGGGCGGACCTACCCATAGTCGTGGGTGTGCGAACGCACCCTTTGAAAACAAAAATTAGTATGTATTTTAGACAAAAAACCTGACCACCCCTTAAAATATGATTGAACGCCGCATCTGCACCATAGCAAATAATTCCGGGTCCGCCATACATCCCCATCCCCTCCTATTGTCAAATTCATATCCATAGTGATTCCCAAGTGCAAACCATGAGGCATGGGGTATATCATCCATGTGAGGTCAGCTACTTTTTTATCAAACAATTTCGAATACACGTGTCAGAATTAGCAAGTCTTGGTCGAGTTGGTTGGGTTGTGTTGTTAGCCCGCCAACAACTTTTGTAAACAATATTAAAATAATGTATTACTTCGAATTCTAGCAAATGTGCTATTAAAGGAGTGAAATAATGCTTTTGAAAACACTTTACCATATACAACATGTTTGTTTCAGTAAGAATCTAATTTTCTCAATGAAATAATTTCAGAGACATTAGGGTGGCCATTCCCAATAATAACAATAAAAAAACTTTTGTGCTTTGTGCGAGACAAAAAAAATTGGGTCCCTCCCTATGATATAAAGTTATCAATTATATATCTAAAACATACAATACGACGATAATTGATTAATTGTTATAAAATAAACAAAACAATTGTAGTGTAACAAAATGATCTAACTAACTTCGTTAAGCAAATCGTGGATGGGAAACCAATCACTATTTAAGTTTTAGAGCCTCATCCTTGTTATTATTATTTTTTAATATGGTTTGAAATTTAGGCTTTTACAAATTTGGGTAAGTTAACATGTAGGTAAATAGGAGTTTTGGGGCCTTTTATTATACAGAGCTTTTAAAACTTGTCGGGCCGCTTGGATTCTTGGGCCTCAGGTCGTTGCCCGACTTGGCCTAGCACACCCTTTTTCCAAAAAAAATTAAACAATAGAGAAATAATCAATGCGTTGAACATACAAAAATAACATTATTTCAATACATACCTAACTTCTTGAATTCATTACATATATAGATCTAAGCATAGAATATAACACTTAAAGTCATTTGATTTGCTTCTCTGTAATCGATTTTAATTTTAAGCAGTTTGATACATTAGATATAAAATATGGATCAACCCATTCAAAAGGAAATGGGTCTGAATTTAGTTATGTACTAACTTTTCTTGATGATTTTATTTTTGGTGATTATAACCACTATTAAAAAATAACAGGTATGAACTATCTTGGGGTCAACTTATCCATTCAAGAGCTTGTTAACGATGCGTATGTTGGCAAAAGTACCCTCGGCCATAATTTCATCGCTACCTGTTCAACGTCCATAAGAATTAAAGTCTTTGCGATCAACACCATGATCAAGAGCAAATTTAGCAGCCGGGCTGTCTTTGTGAGTGCTTCCTGCAGGTGAATGTGATCTGTTGTGATACTTCACCAAAGCTGAGTAAGCAATAGGAATCCTTCACACCGTCGGGACCAGGGGGTGTCCATTGTCATGTTTTTGATATATGGTGGTTCTGAATTTAGAGGTTAGATTAGATGCACTTTAAACCACATCAATAAGTCACAACTTTAGTTTTCATAAAGGCATGCCTTTTGCAGCTTAAGTACGATACTATATATTTATATCCTAACCGATAGAAATCCAAAACATTTGTCAAGGCTTCATCGCAATTAATAGCGCTCACTTGATCAAACAACAAATGGTTGGGTAAACAATTAACACACTACTATATTCGAATCAGTGAAATCCCTATGTATAATCTTCATGAAGCGAGCTGACATAACTACTTAGTATAAAGTATAAACTACAACAACGTTGTCATTCCCTCTATTAATGTAACAAGGATCATTCGATATTCTTAAATGTACATTTTCATTTATTATATATATTTTCCTATTAACTTTTTTTGACAGCAATATATGTATGTATTTAAAATACATATTTTCCTATTAACTATATTTATTATGTTGTCAAATTCATTCGCAATTCCAACCATATGTAAGTAAGTCGTTAACCCCATATATATGCATTCTAGCTCACTTATCAAATTCAACTGCTATCTTTACATACCAACGACCTTAAGGTTCGACATGTCAAGCCGCGTGTCAGAGTCAATCAGCATGTTAGAGGGAATCCCTAGGATAACCGATGAGCAGACGAAAGAACTCATCTCCCAGTTGCGACAACTTGTTCCCGAGCTTCAAAATGCCTGTTCCCAACACGTATGTATCATGTGCTTCACCTTTTTGTATTATCAGTTTAGATACTTCAACAAACATATGTGGATTTTAGGAGGGGGTGTGTTCTTCGTTCAAATAAAAAAAATATAAAACACAAGTTCCTAACATGTGACATGATCTGTTTTTTTATTTTTTTTGTAAAAAACTTAATTCACATACATGCCTATTGACCAATCACATTATGACCACTCATTCATTGTGTGTTCAAACTTCAAATAGTGAGGATGCTTCTAAGATAGCCTAAACATCTTAAGTTAAGATATCACGGTTCAGAAACATTGTCCGGAAATAACCTACAAATTCCACTCTTGGGAATAAGACATACCACAAAATTTACATGTTAGGATGATTTTTTGACTCTCATAATGAAATTTTTGTATCATAATTATGTATGTGATCATTTTTCTTACATGGTTTTTATCGTAGAAATCGACTTGGAAGGTGTTAGAGGAAGTGTGTGAGCGTTTGCGGAGCTTCACCAAGGAGACTAAAGACCTTAACGCGCGGTACCACCAGTTATTGTCCGACATTGACAAAGATAGCCCTCAAGCTGCAGTAATAAGGAGTTTACTTGATAATTAAGTACAAATATAGTTAAGAATATTTAGATATTGTGAATAAACTTTCATGCTCATTAATATCAAACATGAATTAAAAGAGAAAAGCCAGCTCCTTGACTACTAAAATCAATTATAATTGGCAGTAGAACTTTTTATTCAATTTGAAAATAAATTAAGGTAAACAGTATAAAAAATGGTCAGCAGCAAGTAATACATGGGCTAAATATGCATGTGGGCCAAAGTCATCAATGAACAAACATAAATGAACACGAACACGTTCAATTCTTAACAAACAAACACGAACAAGATTTTCATTTCGCTGTACATGTTTCTTCATTTGTAACAAACAAACCATGTTTGTGTTCTTTCAATTCGTTTACAGACCTACACCAAAAACTTGGTTATAAGGGGCAATGAATGATAGTAATACACATTGATGTGATATAATGCCAAAACAGCAGCCTCCTCTTTCAATAATGATCACTTTTATACCAAGTCAACAAGTCTCGCGGCTTTAGTTTTCATTAAAAAACATGCCTTATGCAGCTAAAGATGTAAATTTAGAACATTCGTAACAGATTCATGGACTATCGATGGCAATCACTGATCAAAAAACACAGTCACGTGCACAATGAAGGCATTACTATATGCGTAACAATGAAGTCCCTCTGTAAAGTCTACTTGAAGTGAGTTGTCATAACTACTTGGTATAAACGACATCATCATACACTAACCATTGAAGAAGACAACCAGTCAATCACATGCCTAAAGGAAAAAACCCTATGCTCAACACAAAATAACTAACCCGTAGAAATTTAGAAAACAAACTTGTGCCTAATGCAAAATGCTCCATAGCCCTGCTTGGACCATACCATTGATTTTTTTTTGGAACCGCAAAATTGAAATCATGCTACACATGCCGATCTAAACTTCTTTGGCGCCCAGTTTACCCATATCATGTCACTAATATCATCCAGATTGAACGTCATACCATTGATAAATTTTAAACAATCTACATATCAAAGCAATTGACAATATTATGTCAGCTAAGACTATGTAGTGAGCGCAAAGCCATCAGACACATCGGCATTTGGGGAGTTAAACACCACACTGTGGGCGCCAAAGGCCCACAGTGTGGTAACGAATGCGAGAGTGGAGTGCAGTCTGTAAAATTATCAACAAAAAGTTCCTAAAAATCAACAATCAGTGTGCACATTAATGCCCAAATAAATAAACATCCAACCAAATATTACAGAAAACACAATTATCAAGCAATTATTAGGCAATAAAAGCAAAATAATCAAGTCTAACTGCATTTCATCCATCCATCAAAGATTATAAACAACATAATAGCCTGTAATTAATGAAGAATAAAAAAAAAGTGATGCACAAATGGCATAAAAATCTCAAAAAATACACAAATGAAAGCCAGGAACAACACAATTAGATACAAATATTAATGACTTTTATTGATCATATTTCAACATTATGAACATAATTTCCGATTTATACCGCAGAAAAACAAGCAACTAACCTAAAATTCAGAATTAAATAAAAAAAACCTAAAATTAAACTCTGTATATTCTACACAACGATATAAACGATAAAACAACCTCAATCAATGAGCAGCCAGAGAATCACTACTGAAAGCATCAATAGCAGATCCAGAACCAGAACCATCTGACGGTTCAGAACAAAACAATCTAACAGCCATCAGTTTCTTCCGTTGCGGACACCGCGGACCGTAAAATCTCGGCGAGAAACACGGCGATTCAGCGTCAACAACGGCGGCGTCTGGTTGTGGAGTGGAACCAGCGGCGTTAACAGATCTGGACGGAGAAACAGCAGCAGGAGACGACGGTGAAGCTCTGGATAACGAGATCTGATAATCGGATGATCTGTAGTGAGTTCTAGCGTTGATTTTTCTGTCACGGAGTTGAGCGAGTGCGCCTGGCTTTAGGTAGCGGAGGTAGCCGTCGACGGCGGCGGATCGGTTTCTGATGCGGCGGTTCATGGCGGTGGAGAGTGGTGGTTGGGTGAGGGTTGTGTGTGTGTGTGAGGTGGGGGTTTTAAGGAGTGAGGGAGGGAGGAGCGGGAAAAAGGAAAGGAGGGAATATAGGGGTGGCGTGAGGATGAAAATCCGTAATTATTGCTGTTTAAAATTAAGTGTGGCGCGGGGATTTAGTATTTTTTTTCCAACCCATGGCTTTATAGCCTAGTGACATCTTGGTGGTGGGATAAGGTTTTGAGACCAATAGGTTCTGGGTTCGATTCCACAAGAAGGGTTTCCCATATTTATTGGGTTTCCTCCTGAATTGGTGTGGCATTATGCCTAGTGGAGATGGATATGATCGGGTGGTTCCTCTGGTGGCACGATGATACTCCAGTAATCCGTCAGTTATCCAAATTTGCCGTTAAAAAAAAGTATTTTTTTCCCTTTTAAATATAAAATAATTTTGGCTAAAGAATTAATATTAAAATTAATAATTAATAATATTTATTAATAATCTATCTATACTTTCTATACAATGAGAAATCCTAATGACATAAGAAAAACTGATGTGTCAGCCAGAGAGGCTGTCCAACAAGGCTTTTCTTATATCATTATCGCATCATAAACCTTAATATATAAAATAAAATCACTTTAATTTTCAAAGGTCTGATCCACATCTATACATTCAAACGTCTGTACGTAGGTTCTTATGCAGTGTTTAAACATCTGCCCACATACAAAAGGGCAGCTGTTTATAAAAACACTTCAAATCTCTGCCCATAGCTTCTGCCCATATTCAAAATTTAAAATCCTAGCTCCAAATTCAAAATTCAAACTACATATGAATCTGGCTCCCTATAAATAACATATATGAATTTGGCTCCACATTCAAATTTCAATTTATCTCTCTCACTTATATTTGCGATTATATCTCTCTCACTTAAATGTATAGCTCTCATGATTGAGCCGGTTTTTCTTCGATTACAGCTCTTTGTTCGAACATTTGTTGACTCTGTTTACACATTATCCTTTCAATATCATTGTTCCAATATCATTGTTCCAACATCGTTGTTTCATTGAAGCTCTATTTCACACATCAACGTTTCACCTCAGCTTTTCTTATGTCACTTGGTCTTCTCTTTTTATAGAAAGTATAAATAGATTGTTACAGAATGAAGAATTTCCATATTCAGTCTGTTCATCTGCGATTACAGCTTTTTGTACTTCACATAATTTTTCCAACATCATTGTTGCAACATCATTGAGGGTATGTTTTTTTCTGTAATTTTGAATCTTAAATTTTGAACTGATCTATTCTAATTCTCGCTTTATATTTCAGCCTAATCAGAGTTATTTGAAATTCAAACAATCAGTTGCGGGTTATTTTAGGTTTGTGGATTCTTTTAAACTGTTGATAATATTTATTTTAAGGTGTTGATATATTTCAGCTTTGTTTTTTCCGAGCGAGCAGTGGGAAATTCTTCTGCACTGTTCTTGAAGTCTGAAGTGCAGAAAGTGGAGTGCTTCATGAAGCCCCGATGCTGTTCCAGGTTTTCTTCTATTTATTATCACTGATGATGTCGATTTTATATATTAGTTCTTCAATCAGCCTAATCATTAGCCTTTTATAGTGTTTAAAATGCATCTTTAGGATAAATGAAGAAGTTAATGGTAATTATGATAGCCTGTTTTTATTTATTTATTTTTGTTCTTTCGGTTTCTTGATATTTAACTTTTTAGTTTTCCCATGAAAACTTATTTTTCAAAGGTTTTGCATTAAATGGCTGCTGTTTTGAAATATATGAATTTATATGTTTATATTAAATGTATACGTTTTTGCCTCCTAGATTAGTTTAATGGTGCGGTGAACTTAAGTCTGACCTTTGGGCTGTTAGCTATTTCACTATATAATATGATTGTCAGTTCAGTTGTTTTTCATCACGTTTTACTACCATAATATCCTTCTTTTACATCAGAATTGAAGAAATATACAAGTTAAAAATGTCATCATACCCTTCTGCAGATTCTGATGATTTAAAGTATCGTTTATCAAGCAAGTTGAGGATCAAGTATATGAGGATAGGGCTGTTGATTAGTTCTGTTTAAACATAATGGAAAACATGAATAACATACCTGTTACAGCAGACAGGCCAGTAGAGAATCCAGTCAGAGATGCAGCCATTGAGTTCGACATACTTGTCAGGATGATCTGGTTCCTCCTTAGGGTGTAAGGTGATGAACCGAAACTAGGGAGGGTTTCGGTTGAGAGAGAGAGACGATTATGATGTTATGAGGGTTGTTAGATTATCTAACTTGTGTAACCCTTTAACTCTCTAATAAGCTCCTTATTTATACACCCAAGAGGAAACCTAATTAGTTAATAAGGGTAATATGGTCCATCAACAATTACCAACTAATTATTAATAGGTTATTAATATATTTTGATCTATATAATATAAATGATTATAAAGGCTACAAGATTAAATATTACATTAATAATATATTTAATCTCACATTCTCCCACTTAGCCGAGTAATCATTTATCATGAGTATTAGGTAAGCCTGGCCAGAAGTTAACACTCATTTTAGCCTTAAACCAAGAACTATAGCAGAGAAATACAGCCGTTGAATCATCATTCGACTCAGGACCCCCATTAGTCATACTATAGCCTCATTATAAAACCTAACAGTTATGATCAAAATACGCATAAGCCCTTTAGCGTCTGATTTGTATTTATATTTGTCTATATGTCATTACACCGGCAGAACATATGTTAGAGACATACAAAATCAAACTGAGGAAATTTTATTAATTAAAACATAAGCTAGTACAATATGCCATTAAATAAGGTTTTAGTAAGTCCCATATTCGATACATGTTCTTCGAAAACTTTAGGTGGGAGACCTTTAGTCATCGGATCCACAAGCATATCATTAGTACTAATATACTCAATACAAAAATTATTTTCCTCAACTCGTTCACGTACGAACAAATATTTTGTATCGAGATATAAACCAGCTCCAGTCGAACTGTTACTGTTCGAGAAACTAACGGCAGCTGAGTTATCACAGTAAAACTTTAATGGTCTAGAAATGGAATTAACGATTTTGAGTCCAGTGATCAGATTTCTAAGCAACATTCCATGACAGGTTGCGTTGTAAACAGCAATGTATTCTGCCATCATTGTGGAAGTTGTAGTTAACTGTTGTTTATGACTCTTCCATGAGATAGGTCCGCCTGCTAACATAAAGATGTAGCCCGAAGTGGATTTCTTGTCATCTTTGCATTTAGCAAAGTCAGAATCAGAATAACCTACCACTTCTAAATGACCACTTCTTCTATAAGTCAGTTTATAGTCTTTCGTCCCTTGCAGATATCTAAGGACCTTCTTAGCTGCTTTCCAGTGATCTAGGCCAGGATTAGTCTGATAACGACCTAGCATTCCAGCAATATAAGCAATATCTGGGCGAGTACAGACTTGAGCATACATCAGGCTCCCGACTACTGACGCGTAAGGTATCTGGCTCATCTGCTCCTTTTCAACCTCTGTTGTCGGACACTGGAATGAACCGAAAACATCTCCCTTAACTACTGGAGCGACTGAGGGTTTGCACTGTTGCATGTTGTAACGTGTAAGGACACTATCTATGTAAGTCTTTTGAGACAATCCTAAGATCCCTTTGTGTCTATCTCGGTGAATTTCGATGCCAATGACGTAAGAAGCATCTCCGAGATCCTTCATGTCGAAGTTATGCGAGAGTAACCGCTTCGACTCATGCAACATGTCTAAACTATTACTTGCCAATAGAATATCGTCTACATAAAGGACAAGTACAGTAAAGTTACTCCCACTCATCTTGAGGTAGGTGCATTGATCCACTTGATTCTTCATAAAACCTTGCCTCTTCATGACTTCATCAAACTTGAGGTACCATTGACGTGATGCTTGTTTTAACCCATAAATGGATTTCTTCAACTTACAGACTAGATGCTCCTGACCTTCAGGTTTAAAGCCTTCAGGTTGTTTCATGTAAACATCTTCGTCTAAGTCTCCGTTAAGGAAAGCAGTTTTGACGTCCATCTGATGCAGCTCTAAATCAAAATGAGCTACTAGGGCCATAACGATCCTTAATGAATCTTTACGAGAGACAGGTGAAAACGTCTCTTGATAATCGATTCCCTCTTTCTGAGTGTAGCCCTTTGCAACCAATCTTGCTTTGTAGCGTTCAACGTTCCCATTCGGATCCAGTTTTGTTTTGAACACCCATTTACAACCTACAGGTTTGGCACCATTGGGTAATTCGACTAAATCCCAAACGTCATTTTTCTTCATGGATTCAAGCTCATCAATCATTGCTTTATTCTATTCAGAAGACTGATCACTGCTAATGGCTTCATTATAAGAGATAGGATCATTGAGCTTTCCAGCATCCATTTCAGTCAGGTAGGTAACATAATCATCCCAATTAGTAGGCCGCCTTTGCCTAGATGACCTCCTGAGTTGATTATTGGGTTCAGCGTTGTCTAGGTTTTGAGCATTTGATGTGCCTTCGTTATGAGGTATAATGGGTTCTGATCGTGGAGATGGAATTTGTGCAGTGGCTTCAGGTGCAGTTGCATGGGGTACAAGAGGAGTAAACGGAGTAATGGTAAGCGGCGAGTCTCTCCCCCCGCGTCTTGTACTTCTTGCAATTCTTCGTAAGGGTTGGTACTGCTCCCACTGACCTTGAAATCCTCCAGGAACGCAGCACCCTTGGTTTCAACAATACGGGTAACATAGGAAGGACAATAGAAACGATAACCCTTCGAATGATCAGGATACCCGATAAAGAAGCAGGTAACTGTTTTAGGGTCAAGTTTCCTTAGGAAAGGATTATAGAGTTTTGCTTCAGCAATGCAGCCCCATACTTTCATATATTTAAGACTCGGTTTCCGTCCTGTCCAAAGTTCATAAGGAGTTTTAGGGACAGACTTAGAAGGAACTCTATTGAGTATATAAACAGCTTCTTTTAACGCTTCAGTCCAGAGGAATAATGGTAAATTAGTGTTGGCTAACATACTGCGCCCCATGTTCATAAGGGTACGATTTCTTCGTTCAGCGACACCGTTCTGCTGAGGTGTACCAGGCATGGTGTATTGGTTCACAATCCCCTGGCCCTTACAAAACTCATAAAATGGACCAAGAGCTTGACCCACATCAGTATGTCTTCCATAATATTCACCGCCTCTATCTGATCTCACAACTTTAATCTGACGATCTAATTGCTTTTCAACTTCAGCTTTATAATCTTTAAAAGCTGTAAGAGAGTCAGATTTTTCCTTAATAAGATACAAGTACATGTAACGAGAATAATCATCAATGAAAGTGATAAATGAAGTATGTCCTGTTATGCCAGCGATTTGGTAAGGACCACTAATGTGAGTATGAATGAGTTCTAATAAATTAGAGCTCCTAGTGGCACCTTTCTTATTCGCTAATGTCATTTTGCCTTTAAGACATTTGACACATGTTCCAAAATTAGTGAAATCGAGAGGAGGTAAGACTTCATCCTTTACGAGACGATTTAATCATTCTCTTGAGATGTGGCCTAAACGTTGATGCCACAACATAGATGAAGTCTCTAAGTCTCGAACCTGTTTCATCTTTGTGAGTGATTCATTAATATTATATGACAACAAAGATTTGGAAAAATTATCTTCTAGTTCTAATCTATAGAGACCACCATCCAGAATGACAGTACCATAAACAACGGAATCATAGAGAATAGAGAGTTTGCGATGACCATGAGAAACGACAAAACCGTCCATGTCTAACTTTGGTCCTGATACAAGGTTCCGAGTTACCTCAGGAACATATAAGGTATCATAAAGTTTAATACATAAACCAGTTTTCAAAAATAATTGTAATGTTCCTATGGCCTTCACTTCTAATTCCCGATCATCCCTAACTTTAAGTGTTCTTTGGTTTCTTCCCAGCTTCCGGATTGAAAGGAATCCCTGAGTAGAGTTGGTTACATGAACCATAGAACCAGAATCAAACCACCAAGAATTAGCAGGAACATTTAAATTAAAGGACTCAAGTATCATGAAAAAATCGTTACCTTTCTTAGCCAGCCACTCCTTGAAGTCAGGGCATTCCTTTTGCTTATGTCCTGTTTTCTTACAGAACTTACAGTAGGGTTTGCCTAAGGAGTTCTTAGAGCTGGAAGGTGCACTTGTATGAGGATTTGGATTTGGCTTTTGGACCTTGGAAGCATCCTTTATGTGATGATTGTTCTTCCTCTTCTTAGAGTTGGAGGTGGTGAAGTTAGCAACATCAATAGTGCGATCCATCTTCATACGCTCTTCCTCCTGCACGCACATAGCGATCAGCTCACTCATCATCCATTTGTCCTTCTGAGTGTTGTAATTGATCTTGAATGCTTCATAGGACGAAGGAAGCGAAGTGATGATGAAGTGAACAAGAAAACCATCACTAATTTCCATCTCTAGGCCCTTCAGCTTATTGACCATGTCATGCATCATCATGATGTGTTCACGAATGCCGCTCCTCCCATCATACTTAGTTGTCACCAGCTTGAGGATAAGAGTACTAGCGTGTGCTTTTGATGTTCCCTTGAATTGATCCTCCACAGAAGCCAAGTAGGTTTTTTGCATCTTCAGAATCAGGAATGGCTCCTCTGATTGAGTTATGAATGGACTGCTTCATGAACATGAGAGACATGCGGTTACACCTAGTCCATTTTTCATGAACTATCTACTCAGCAGCAGTACTTTGAGTAGTAAGGTCCGCTGGCTTATTCTCTCTTAGAGCATAATCAAAGTCCAGCAATCCAAGTGTAAGCATGAGGGCATCCTTACATGCAGCAAAGTTATCACCAGTCAAAGGTGGAATCCCCTGATTTGGTGCTGATAGTGGAAATAAGATGAGCGAATTATGATACTAAGAAGAAAATCTTAACGTGATCTAAGGGCATGTTATACTAAGGCAGGTATAAGTAATGACCATTTTAATTATGAAGCTGTGATATTGTCTATTACTAACATCAAAATAATAGACTTAGTTAAAAAATTCTACTTAAACGAAGACAAATCAGTTTTGGCCAGAAGTGTAATCATTTAAGTATGTGTGCAAAGTAATCGTGACAAATCAGCTTTGGCCAGAAATGAGACAATCACTTTAGTTATGCACTCGTCAAGCATGCTAAACATAAATGAATTAAATCAGCTTTGGCCAGAATTAAGACATTTCACGTTTGTAATGCATACTCAACATAGCTTTTATAATACTTGAACAATAAATAGATGTATTAAATCAGCTTTGGCCAGAATTAATACATCAGAAGCTCATTCAAGTTAAGCTAAATTTTAGTTCACATGAAACAACCTAAAATAATGAGGTTTCGAGTTGGGTCTCGAGTCAGGTCTCGACTGAGTTATGAGATCTCGATTCAGTTATGAGGTCTCGAGTCGCAACTTGTTGTGTCGAGTCGGAAACATGGTCTCGACTATCGTATTTTATGAGATCTCGAGTCAGTTATGAGGTCTCGAGTCGCAACCACGGTCTCGAGTTGTGAAGATTGAAGCCCTTAGTCGAAAACTCAGTGGTCTCGAGTCGAGACCTTGTAGTCTCGAGTCGAGACCTGATGGTCTCGAGTCGTAATCTTCTGGTCTCGAGTTGTAAACTTCTGGTCTCGAGTTGTAAAGATTTGAGGACCTTTATGATTTCGAGTCGAGACCTCGTGGTCTCGAGTCGTAGTCTGATGGTCTCGAATCCACTGTTAACAGCTGTTTATTGTGATAATAACCGAAAACTCGAAATTTTAGGGATTGTGGGATAATGTTTCCTATTTTATTGTTGAAATAAACTTATCAAAAGATTTCGAAAATAATAACTGATTATCCTTTAACAGTTTTCGGAAACTTTAATAGATAAAATTAAGATCAAAACAGTAAAAAACACCACTAATCCAAATTATATTCCAAAATTTAAGGAATTTTCGAGTTTTACTTAGAACAAGTGATGAACCGTAAAAAATAAAAACATAATTCTGGGTTCCGAAATCTAAATTTTAAGACTTTTGTTAACAAATTTCGGATATTAGTTTGCCCTTTATGGTCTCGAGTCAATTTAATCAAATATATTTTTCCGAAACAGTGATTTCGGTTCAATTGGAACTCAAAACCAGCCATGATTTAGGTGTCTTTAAAAACTTTTCTGTTTTCCAGATTTTAATCCCAGAATAATGGATACAAAACATAACTGATTTATCAACATATGCTCTGATACCACATATTGATCAGTTCTGTTTAAACATAATGGAAAACATGAATAACATACCTGTTACAGCAGACAGGCCAGTAGAGAATCCAGTCAGAGATGCAGCCATTGAGTTCGACAAACTTGTCAGGATGATCTGGTTCCTCCTTAGGGTGTAAGGTGATGATGGTGATGAACCGAAACTATGGAGGGTTTCGGTTGAGAGAGAGAAACGATTATGACGTTATGAGGGTTGTTAGATTATCTAACTTGTGTAACCCTTTAACTCTCTAATAAGCTCCTTATTTATACACCCAAGAGGAAACCTAATTAGTTAATAAGGGTAATATGGTCCATCAATAATTACCAACTAATTATTAATATATTTTGATCTATATAATATAAATGATTATAAAGGCTACAAGATTAAATATTACATTAATAATATATTTAATCTCACAAGGGCTACTCATCAAGAGCTGAAGAGGTGTTTTGATGGACTGCATCTTGGTCTGTTTACGAGAGACCAAGTGTCCAGAAACCTGATGGTGATGCCTTCAACTGCCGTACGTGACCTTTGTGTTGTCAGTAATATAGAGTGCGTAGATAGAGACTTGGAGTTCATGTCGAAGCTCAAAGATATACATAGAGAAGTTCAGTACTCAATGGAGTTGAAGCTAAAATTTCTTAGTTTTTGGTGTTAGATTATTAAATTTCGTTGACTACTGCTTGAAATTAGTGTTTTTAGATTATTAAATTTCGTTGTTCAGTACTCGATGTAATTGTTGATCTATCGTCATATGTGATAGGTAAATTTTAATTCTATTAATCTTTGTAGAGTATTTTATTTTTACTAATTTGAGCATCAACAGTTGTTAGAGTTGATAACTGCTGTTGTAAAGGTCTGTTAAAATTAAATTTTGCCAAAAGAGAAGAACTGTTTGGAATCATCGTCTGTTGATGATTAAAACATTATAATGTCTTCAGAACATCAAAAGTCCATTCTTAAAAAATAGGTATTTTTAAAAAATTTGTCAAAAATCTTTAAAAGTCTGTTGAAAACAGTTGTTTTTAAAACATCTGTTTGGCTAAAGATTCTAAAACTCTGCTTAAAGGTATTGTCTGTTCTCATAACGACTGTTGAGTTGCAACCGTTGCCAACATCTGTTATTCCCAACAACGGTTTCCAAACAATTGTCAACCATTAACACAACAGAAGTTCTGAACATCCGTTATTGCCCAACAGATCTTTGTAAAATGTCTTCAGAACATAAAAACTCCATTCTTAAAAAATAGCTATTTTTTTAAATATTGGAAAAAAAACTCTTAAAAGTTTGTGGAAAACAATTGTTGGGCAAACTTCTGTTTTGCTCAAAAAATCACGGTGACATAAGAAAAGTTGATGTGGCAGGCAGAGAGGTTGTCCGACAATGCTTTTCTGAGGTTATTATTTGTAATACCCTAAAAACGGGTTCGGTAATCGAACCACGTTAATATTGACGACGGGTAAAATACCGTTAGCGGTGAAAATTTACCCGGTAAATATTAGGATTTAAATAAACAAATCTAATATTAATAAAAAGGAGGATAAATACTTTGAGAAAACAAAGTATATAAAAGGACCGAGTTAACGAGACTTAAAGTGAAACGGGTTAGGTAAAACCCGAAAAATATATAGGTGTTATATATTTATTAAATATCGGTTATGAACAAGATAAAATAACAAGGAAATAAATAACCCAGTTAATTATAAGTCTTGTAGTAATAAAGAAGTTGGTTAAAATACACTCTATGTAACTTGGGTGAATTAGAGGGGTTAAAGGTGTTAAAAGTTAAACTAGTTTTAATTAAAACAAAAAAATTGAAATTCCAAACACACACTTGTGTGTGTCTGGATCGAACAAAACACAGGAGGGCGACCAAACTCACCACCAAACCCTAGTTCTTGCTAATTGATTAAATTGAAGACTCAAATCGATTTCAAATCGAAATCCAAGCATAGATTAGTGATCTCCTCAGCAAAGGGATCATAAGGTATGTAAAAATTTCACTATTTGTTTCAATCTAAAATTCTGGATGAACACTTATGATTCAAAATTGAGCTTGCATGATAGTTGTTTGGGTGAATTTGGGTTGAAATCATGTCTATGAATATACCCTAGCCATTAGTTTGTTCAATTATGTTCATCACTATGAAAACGCATAATCACTAATATAGGTGCTTAGAGGGTTTTGTAGAAACATGTCAAACACTAGGATTATGATTATTATTCTAGTGTAATTTGAGTTCCATGAAGTAAATTCAGATTTGTTGATGCTAAATTCGTGTATGTGATGTTTTTTGGGTTTTGATTGCTAAAAATAGTGTTATAATGTCATAAACATGTTTTAAATTGAAAGCTGAATTCTAACAGCTTCTGATCAGAATTTACAACCGATTTGTATTGGCTGTAACATGGACAAAACGTGACAAGAACATGTGTTTTTTTGAGTCTAAAATGTAATTCCAGGAAATATCTTTAAAACCCCACTGGGATTGCATTTTTTCGACGAAAATTGAACGTTTTATGAATTTTTCCGTATCGAAGGTTTAAGCTGCGTTTTCTGGCAGAATTTGCAGCCCATTACGAATGTCATAACTCAATTTATGAATTTAGTTATGATCTTAATTTTTTACTATAGATAGCTTTAAGTGATTACAAAAATCTGCAATTGGAATTTCGTCAATCGGATAAACGAGGAATTTTAAATGAATTTTTTCGTAAGCTACAGTCAGAAGTGACGAATCTGATTGCAGCTTAGTAAATGAATTTTTCGAATTTTTGGTAAAGAGTTAGATCTTGAAATTCTAACACAAGGCCTAACCCTCCGAGATGTACGTCACATAAAAAAATCATAATTTTTGAAGACTTGTAAACAGGTTAAACAGGTCACCAAAAACAGTCTTTTTTCAGTGATATGAACTTGGCTTGATTGGGTATCCATATGAACGCCAAATAACGTGATAAAAAAGGGGGTGTTTCATTTATAGATGAAAACCCGCAAATGTTGTCTAATGAATAGTGTGTCTTTGATAATAGATGGGTTTGCCTAAGTGAGTTATGTAAGTCCCGTAGAACGGATCTTTCAATGATATCAAACCTAATCTTGTGAGAGTGCGGAAACCAATCACAAGATGATTCAAGATAAACTGAAAACGAGAAACAACAAGAACACCAAAATCACTTTTAACTCACACACGTTTTGATTACTTTAACAAGCAAAAACGTCTGGTATGAGTACACAACCAAAATCGCCACCCTCTCTAGCTCTCTAGAATTTCTGTAACAATGGAGGTTCCAAAAGGTTCAAACCTAAAAACAAGTTAGAAACTTGTTTTTATACTTACTCAAGCCCAATTCCCTACATGGGCTCCCCTTGGGCCTGCTTGGCCCACATGGCCTAAAGCTTGGCCCAAGTGACCTATAAAGGTCCAAAACCTAATATAACTAACCCGGTAAAGCCCAGTTCGTAACCATAACCCGTTGTGTTAATTTGATGTGTCAGTCTCACACTTTAGGGCCTAACAATCTCCCCCTAGACTGATGCCATCAAATTGTCTTCATAACATGAAATCAGCAACGTCTTCAATGAGTCTATGGTTGTTGCTATGCTGTAGATGTTGTGGAAGTTCTTGACTTCTGGACTCTCAGCACTGGGTCTCTTTCTTCAGCTCTTGTGGTTAGCTTCATATCAGGATCTCGATCAGCTTTGCTTGAAAATCTTTGTCAAAAAGAATGTGAGAGGAGGATTCTCAACAGCTCTTTTCTTCTTCAGTCTTTTTCTTTCAAGCAAGTTCACGGTACTTCTTCAAATGTACTTTCACTGTCAGACGGCGTTTCGTATCCGATTCTTCTGACTCAGGTACATCTTGTTGTTGTGCTGCTTCAGGCTTCTTCAGCAACTAACAGCATCTCAATCTTTATCAACCCCTGTTCTTGAATGAAATCAAGTTCTGCACATGCTCACAAACTCATAAGCAAACATTTCTTATGCAACAGGGAGAGTACCATATGAACACTAGGTACATCCAAGTACTTATAATCGGATTTCACAATTTAAATTCTTTAAACTTTTGATGATCAGTCAAATCTTCAAGAACGGTTACATTTTTAATTTTAAGAAAAACAAATAGACACTATATTTTTGGATTTTTGGTTTTAAAGAAAAGCAAGACACTATTTTTGTATTTTTGAATTTTTCTATTTTTTTTAATTTTTAAGAACTAAAAACAAATAAAAACTCAAAATATAAACAACTACCATAATATACAATTACAATTGCAATGGGATCAAAATTCGTTCTCAGGCAGACTAAGGAACACTTTTCAGTACGAGCCTAATCAAACTGGTCTATGCGATTTCCAATATGTTTGTCCGCTTAAACTTTAACGCTCAACTTTCAATTTTTCAACTTCGTGATATGCTTAAGGTAATATTATACTATTATACCTGTGTGTCCCATTCCAAGACATACCCCCGCGATCAAGGTAAGCACAACGATTCATCGTGACATGTGAGTATACTGATGTCATCCTTTTTTATTAACAACGTTAGACCATTGGTGACAGGTCAGTACTTTCGTACAGCAGAGCGATCAATGATTATGTCCAACGAGGGCGAGGCAAATACCATTTTGGTACGAATTTGGCTCTTTGAGCATTGGGAATTTTCTCATTTTGAGATTTGATTCCTTAAGGTTTTTGTCCTCTTGGGATCTTTTAAGATATCCTAACTGTGTCTAGGTCTGCATATAATCTGGATACAACAGAAGGACAACCAAGATATCCCCGGATGATTCAACAATATAAAGACCTGAAACCTCAGATGTTGGCTATCAATCAACACAAGATTTAAGACCATAAAATCATACGCCGTTGGTATGTTACCCACATGGTACATAGTTCGTTATGTTTATATCACTTAGTATCTTTTATCATTTTGAGCGTCAGGCCTATCGACATATCGCAGTAGATCCTAGTCTTTTCAGCTATAGCACCTTACATGTGTTAGTCAAACCCTTTAACACGAACATTTATTTCACTTCCCATATCATGCAATTTATCTTTTTGGCTTTTTCATTTTTCTAATGTTTTTGTATTTTTCTCATTTTCTCCTCCTAAAACAATGCATATATATACAGCAAACTCTTTTTGTATTTTATTTTTTCTCAGTTTTCTCCCCCTAAACTCTATATCTATCTATATGTCCCTCCCCCCTAAATTTGTGCATAAATCTTGGATTTTTGCGCAAATTTACCATTTACTAGAGAAAGGACACTTTATATACAAAATAATAAACTAAGAAAGAGAAAAAAAAAATTTGGTTAACCATTCTGTCATCAGATTGAAGACTAATCAAAATCAAATCAAAGTACTGAATTTAAACGGTACCTTTTGCTGATCTTATCTTACTTCTCTAATCTCCTCCAAAGGAAACATATCATCTGTAAAAAAAAAAATTGAACTTTTTGCAACAGTGAAATGTTACCCGTTTTTATCTCTGGAACAACCGCTATCAACATTCCAGAGATTGTCAACAGCTCCTCCTTAGTTGTTCCTGAAAAGTAAGGAGATTAGTAAGACATGGGTACCCAGGCCATCGTGGTCCTGGGTTTACCTGAAGCATCAAAATAAGACACTTCTTTCAAACACAGGTCCCCTTTTGTCTCAAAGATTGGAGACGTTGCTGCCTTGGATTTGGGGTTCCAAATCTGTTTCGGTTTAACAAACGTGTTTGTTGCCTTCGGTTGAGCAACTTTAGCTGATTCAGGCTTGTTAGTTTTAGAAAAACGTTTTTGTTCTTGAACAACCTTGTGTTTGTTTTTAGCAGCGTTCCAATCCCCATCAGAAGGTTTAACCTTGGGATTCACATTCTTCATTGCCTTAGGTGATGAAACCTTCATTGGCTTAGAATGGTAGTTATCCTTTGGTGTAACCCTCTGATTTTGCACATGATAGGGTATATAGGGACGATGTGTGCAGTTTCGAGCAATGTGACCAGCAATGCCGCAATTGAAGCATGTTTGTCTCTTCATGTAGAAAGTATTATGATCAGCTGGATTTGCTCTTGCAGGCCCTGAAGGACGAACCGGTCCTTTCTGTGCTTCTTTGTGTTGCACATTTCCCGCAGACGAAGATGAATTGGGATGTCTGTACTTGTCGTTTGCAGGGGCCTTCTGTGGTGGAGATTTCTTTTGATTCTTCTTGCTTTGCTTAGACTGCAAGTCTTGTTCAGAAATCTCACCAGTCTTTCCGAAAGCTTTGTTAGCACAGTCAAATGCATATTTATCACATTTGCCATTACGGACCAGTCTTTCCGAAAACTTGTTTCTAGTTATTAATATTAAAAAAAATTAAGAGGGACATATAGATAGATATAGAGTTTAGGGGGAGAAAACTCAGAAAAAATAAAATACAAAAAGAGTTTGCTGTTGAATGATGACTTGTCAATTTTTGGACCATAAGCCATCTTGTCCTCATTCATCAATTCATCCTCAGTCATGGGTAAGTATGTGTAATTGTCATTGTAGGGAGGAGGAGCCTGATTGTAACCCAACCCACACCCTTTCTTTTTCTTGTATGCAAGTTGTTGATCACACAAATTTTTAACTAGTTTGCTGGAAGAATCAAATTTCTTGATATTGAGTTCATTTATTTGATATCTATCTCTGATATCTTCCAGTTCTTTAGTCAAAATGCATACTTTCTCCTGAGCTTCTAAGAAATGGGTTGTTTTTACACTTACATCATCTTTGAGTTTGATGATATCTTTTCGCTGAGCTTCAATTTTTTCTTTATAAAGTTTCTCATTTTTCGATAAAGTAAACTTTTTATTTTTAATATCTTGATAGTCTTGAATTAGCTCAGCGTTGTGTATTCTATAAGCTTCAACCCTTTCTCTACACTCAGGAGTGCGAAAGACAGAAAGTATCTCTTCAACAATCATTTCTTGAGCCACGGGTTTGTGAAATATAAATGCTGAATTTTGTGTGGATGAGCAAACTGCAGCAGATGTGTTGCCTTGAGTAGACTGCTTGTCAGCATTGTCATATGATTTGATGAGTGAGATCAGCTCATTTGACTTCATTTTGTAACAGTAGCAGTCGGTTGTCAATATTATTTGATTAACATTGCTAAACCAACTACAGTTCGCCTGATCTGGAATCTCTTTTATAGCATCCAGAAGCTTTCTATTGCTCGTGTGAGTAGACACCACCATCTCTGCCTTCTCCATTTCAGAGAGCAGTTCAGCAAATCGGCCTGTAAGTGCTTCTATAGATTCACCATGTGAGTATCTGAATCCTTGGAGTTCTTGCTCAAGCACCTCTCTCTTAGAAGACATTTTTAAGATGTGATCCAAAAAAAAATGTGATTCCCCGAAAATGTGCGTTTTACCGAAACGGAGTGTTAAAACTGTGGCCGCACACTTGTACAAATCGCACACTTGGAATCCTGTATACTATTTCCTCAACGCAAGCCCAAAGCGAGAACCCGTGTACTCGCTAACTCAAACCCCTTGCACGCGATTGACTGAAACCGTTTTCTAAACCGCACCTCAAAACCTGTCAATCCTTATCACAAACGAACAACCCCCCCCCCCCCCCCCCCCCCTCTTTTTTAATTAATAATAACCCCTTTTTTTAATAAAGTGAAACCTAATTGATATTAAAATAATTATTATTATAATTATGCAATGATTGATATTATAATTATAATAATTATTATTATTATATTAAAATCAAAACAGAACTGTATGTCTTCTTCGTTCAAAAAACATACCCCAAAACCCTAATTTTTTTTAAATTAGTCACTGTAGCACTTCTTTCTAATCAATATTCTGCAATAACTCAAACCATTTGAAACCAATCCAATGATGGTGAACGACTGTGGTGCAGAAGAGGTCTAATGGTAATGTAGGTACCGGAGATACGGAGATGGAGATGCAGATGGACAGTGTCGGACTCGAGAACTCACAATGAAAGATGGTTGCGACTCAGAAGGTTGACCGGTGATTATGTTCAATGTTTGAACAAGACGATGAACGGCGGTGGTGATCGACGGAGAAGATGTTCGACAATGACGGTGGACGGAGGTGGTTGGTTGTCGAAGATGGTGGTTACGTTGAGATTAATGTTGGTGAACGGAGTAGTGGTGATGTGCTGACGAACGATGGCCGGAATGTACAGGTGGTCACCTGAGTTGCAGGTTATCCGAGTTGTTCAGTGATGAAGACGAAAACTCGAAAACTCGAAAACTTCGAAAACTATGTCGAAACAATGATTGCGAGTGATCAAAAATGAATTGACTCGAGACCGTGAAATGGATATTGCGACTCGAGACAGTGGATGTTGATGACTCGAGATCTTGATTGCGACTCGGAACCGTGGTGAAGATGAGTCGAGACCTTATTGTTGATGACTCAAGACCAGCTGATGATATTAATGATATGGATGATGAGTCAAGATCGGCGATGAAGTTGATGTCGAAGACTCGAGACCTGTTGTAAGATGGTGTGGACTCGAAACCAGTTTTTCAATTTGAGTCGAGACCTTGATGTTGAGATACTTTCCAAATTTAAAATTGAGTCGAGACCTCCTTGATTGTTGCTGGTGTTGATGATAACTCGAGACCAGAAGATAAGGATTTAGTCGAGAGAAGAATGACTCGAGATCTTGTGAAACTCGAAACCTTGTGTGACTGGATACAGTGAACAAAATCCAGAAAATAATGGAAACAGTTGTCAACAATGAAATGTAATTTGATGATTATATTTTTTATTTTAAATTAGGAAATAGTTGAAAAGTTTTAAAAAGATTGATTGGGAAACGATTCGAAAATAACGGAATTTTTCAAATCAATTATTTAATTTCAAATCTTTTCAAAAGATAAAACAATATCCCCAATCCTTTAACAACTTCCAATACGATCAAGATACTAAAATATGACGATTTTTGATAAAATTCCGATGAAGATTACCAAGAACACGATGAACGAAAATTCAAAATCTTGAATATTTGATATCACACCGAGCCTAGAAACAGGTTCTAATGGCTCTGATACCACTTGTAAGTCCCGTAGAACGGATCTTTCAATGATATCAAACCTAATCTTGTGAGAGTGTGGAAACCAATCACAAGATGATTCAAGATAAACTGAAAACGAGAAACAACAAGAACACCAAAATCACTTTTAACTCACACACGTTTCGATTACTTTAACAAGCAAAATCGTCTGGTATGAGTACACAACCAAAATCGCCTCCCTCTCTAGCTCTCTAGAATTTCTGTAACAATGGAGGTTCCAAAAGGTTCAAACCTAAAAACAAGTTAGAAACTTGTTTTTATACTTACTCAAGCCCAGTTCCCTACATGGGCTCCCCTTGGGCCTGCTTGGCCCACATGGCCTAAAGCTTGGCCCAAGTGACCTATAAAGGTCCAAAACCTAATATAACTAACTCGGTAAAGCCCAGTTCGTAACCATAACCCGTTGTGTTAATTTGATGCGTCAGTCTCACACTTTAGGGCCTAACAAGTTACTTAACGCAAATTCGTATTTTTTATGATTAAGGGTAAATGACTTTTATAAGTCATATCAACCAATGATGAAGTCGAATAGTAGATTCGACATAGAATTCGTAAGATGGAATAGTCGTATGTGATAATGACTAATCTAACCGTCTTACGAATTATGATTATAGTTTGACGCTTGACAAGCTAGGTGGAGGCTTGGAAAGGAAGCGTGTCTAACGAATCAAGTGTGAAGGAAAAACGTGTTTCGGCTGCAAGGTAAGTGAAACTTACACCCCTTGTAGAATAATTGCTTATTTTATGAGTATAAATACGATAAAGATTATACGGGAAACATCGATTTCCGACGCAATTGATGCGGGTCGGACTAATATAAACAATAAAAACCATGGGTTATGGTAAAAAAGGTGAAATGGTAACTTGGTCATGCAAGGACTAAGAAGGGATTTAATGAAAGGAAAATCCGAAATGGGTCGGATGGGCAAAGTGGTAACTAAAAACCATGTTTTTGCTATACATGTAAGAGTTTGGCCATATAGGCCAAACGGGTCAAATGGTGGTGGTAACACCATTTGACAATATCGACTAATGTGGTTGTCGAGCCTTATGTTAACAGGAACGATTAGCAATTCGGATGATTTCGTCGCCATAGAATTTGTGATAATAAAAGCAAGCTATAAATCGGGTCTATTTGTTGACCCGGGCCAGGTACGCATATTTAGAATTATACTTAAAAAGCGATATTTTGGTCAAATATTAGCGAAAGTCCTTCGTGGTAAATGAGGGACTAAAATTGACCAAAAAGCCCTCAATGGGTAAATTAGGCGAACAACCAATAAAGGTTGTTTAGTAACTTGCATTTGATTATGGAATCATTAAATTTGAATTAAAGTTATAGGTATGCACCTTCGTGGGTCAAAATAAAGTAGGTGGTAAAATGTTGGTTTAAGTGTTATAAGGTTACAAAATAAACCGGCGAAAGTAAACGCGTACGCAAACAAGCTCGGGAATGGGTAAAAATGACAAGGAATAATATTCGTTAATAAACATGTAGTATGGTGCTAAAATGAAATGGGTTAAATAATGGCATAAAGAATTTATAAGCCGTTTGCTTATAAATCAGCTTTTATTGCGAATCGAGATGATAAACGGATCCGTAATTGTATTACGGTCTCATAGAAACAAGAATCACGTAATTCGGATAAGTAGATCGAAAGTTATGAAACTTTTAAGTTGGAATTTTGGATGAAAAACATAGCTGGGCAAAATGCAGCATCAAGAAAACAACCTGTTGTGAAAAATAGGTCGTTGCGCTACGCGACGGCGAAACCACAAAATGGTCGCGCGACGCGACCCTTGTCGCGGGCCGCAGAGGATGAGTCAAAAACGGTCGCGGGGCGCTACCGACTTATAGTTCAGAAATTTTGTTTTATTTCTATGGTTGGGCCTTAGAACTTGTTTATACATGCTTAAACATTGTCAAAACTAACAGTTATGTGGTTTTGGCACTAGGTGAATGCTTCCAAGATTTCCGGATGAAGATCAAGCGACTTACAAGAACATAACACACCGAACAAGCTTCCGCATTGATTTATTTTGTTTTAGTTAATATGTAAACATTAAGAATTGCATTTGAAATTCTTTTAAACTAGTTAGAATGGTAATTCAAATATTTCGATCATGTATGATTGTAAACCCAACAAAATTTTTGTAAGCTCGCATTTTTGTAAGAAATGCGTGTTAAATAGTACAAATTCTGTTATTTCAAGATGAGTCTTACATTATTGCATCATAATCATAAGTCTTAATATATAAAATCAATTTAAAACTAATTATCAGTGTTTTCATAGTATTTGTTGATGTTTTGAATCAACTTCTGTTTGGATATAAATTCAAACACTGCTGAAAGGTATTGTCTGCTTTAATAAGTGTTGTTTATGCTAGCGACTGTTGATTTACCACTGTTTACAGCATTTGTGTCCGATGAAGTGGTAGAAGCCTCTGTTTGCCATGTAGAGTATTGTTGGTGTTTAAATGATAACGTGGCACATAATCCCTAAGATCATCAAACCAGGGATCATAATTTGGATCTAAAGGATTAGGGGCTGGTATCCTAGGTATCTCCTCAGGGTTAAAATCATGCATTTCTACCTCCATTGGTTGTGTGGGAATTAAAGGTAATGGTTGTGGGGCTACTAGTTGTTCCAGACTTGAGTCAGCAGCAGTTGTGGCTAGGATATGGAAATTGGGTAGGCTTCTATTAAGCATATCCTGTGTATGGGCATCTAACTCTCTCTTAGCAGCTGCTAGAACTCTTTGCTGTTGCAACTTTCGCATTCTTTTCCTACGCGCAAATGCTTCCTTACTGAACCATCCTCTCTTTTTATGAGGGAATGGCTCCTCCGACTGAGCTTTAAAGGTAAACATCCCTTCTTCCTGATCAACAGAATACCCAGAAAGGGTAGGCTGTGAAGAGGTACCTTCACTCCTAGGTGAATCAGACAATTGACGACACATGTCTGAGGGTTCTTGATCACTCATACTCTAAACTAACAAATAGTCAAATAACACAAAACACATAATCACATAAATTATTTCCTAACACAAAATTTAAAATTTAAGTGTCAGCAGAACACTTCTTTGGCTCAAACCAGTGGCTAGGCTCTGATACCACCTCCTGTCGCAACCCCCGATCCCTTATCTGTCCCGGGAACGGGCGAACGCGAACTCATAATTTTGGTGGTATCAGTTTGTTAATTTGGCAGCGGAAATTACATCAGGATCGTAGTTAGGAAATGTTTATCAGAGTAAAACCACCATATATGATATTAATAATCACATGGGTAAAACCCAAGTTTCTTATTACAACATGTTTATAGGAATAAACCCTATTTTATTGAATTTAAAACATCGTCTTTTAGGTAACTTTTATAGCCACATTTTTCCCAAGCCTTCAGTGCTCTCCAGCTGGCTTTTTACTAATTGGCTGTCACATTGTGTTACCTGAAACGCGTTTTAAAAACATTTGTCAGTGGGAAATACTGGTGAGTGAATCCCAATTTAATCAAGAAACATTTTATCAATTAACACAGTATTAAGAGCGATCACATTGTTTATTTCTACACAATTACTCATTCAGTACTGTCAATCCTGACTGGTGGGTCATATTACACATTGGCTAACTCGTCGTCCAATGGTAACGTGTTCCACATTTTGTATACAAAACCCCAACATACCGACAGTAATTGAAGAACTACAAAGACTCAATCACCGCTTAATCACATTGTAAAACATTATGGTTTTGTAAAATATTACAAAAAAGGTTAACAAAAAGAGGATAAACTCACATTGCTATCTTAGACTTCGCGTAAGGGTTTCTTGGGATTAATCTATAATTTTCACAAATGTACATAGGTTAGTTTAATAACCCTTTGATTATATTAATGATACCCTCCCCGAGACGGTATTCCAACAACTACATCGGGCAGAACCACGACAGTTGTTACGGAACCCTAAATCAATCGGGCAGCGTATCTAATACAAAACTGGGATTATAATACTTACAACGGAGTAGAACCTCGCTAATTATGGGGTATAATACTTGAACATAATGCCTATAACTTCAGAAAGTCGAGATACAGAAAAGAAATGAACGATTTATGTTGAAAGCCGATGCGTTCTATTTATAGGGTCTCATCTCGAGTTTCTCGCGGCCCGCGTAAAGGTAAGCAAGGGCTTACGCGGCCCGTGTGGCGTAGGGGTCTAGGCGTAGCTGATCCGGGTCATGACTAGGTTCAACACGTTGCATGACACATGTCAACACCGGAGATCGCTGGACCTTTAAGTTGTCGCGGCCCGCGTAAGGGTTAAGGGAAGTTTACGCGGCCCGCCTAAAATCCATTTTTCTTGTTTTTTATTTATTTTAAATGTTATAACGTATTTCGGGCTCGGTTTTCACATACGGGGTGTATTTAAAGACATATAAGGGTATTTTGAAATATTTTAGGGTGTCGAAAATATTCGAGGGTGTCGGTTTTATTGAGGGTTGTTACACATGAGGGGTGGGGGGAAACTTTTTTTTTTTGCTTTTTTTATAAACTATTAATTATTTAATAAATGAAACTTCATTTTAACAAAATAAAAGTACAGTAAATTAAAAAATACAACATTACATTAAATTAAAAATAAAATAAAAAACATTACATTAGTATAATAACCAATTTTAACATTAGTAATACCCTCCCCGAGACGGCATTCCAACGACTACGTCGGGCAGAACCACGACAGCCGTTACGGAACCCTAGATCAATCGGGCAGCGTATCTAATACGTATCCAGGGGTTATAATACTTACAACGGAGCAGAACTTCGCTAATTAGGGGGGTAGAATACCCGCTTATAACTTCTACTACTCAGAAATTAGTTTAAGAAAGAAAGAAATGAACGACGGAAAATGAAAACCCGATGCTTTCTTATATAGTGCCTCATCTCGGTTCTCTCGCGGCCCGCGTAACATGAGAGCAGGGCTTACGTGGCCCGCGTTGACCCCAGGTCAACGTGTAGCTGGACTGAGTCGATGTATAGGGCTGCCGGGTGTTGGGCCACGTAGCGGCCCAGGGTTGCGCCGGATGTTAAGTTCACGCGGCCCGCGTGAAGGTTGGGGTGGGGCTTACGCGGCCTGCCTCAGCCCAAAATTCAATTTTTTTTATTATTTTTAATACTATTTAATATATTTGAGGCCCGTTTTCGCGTATGGGGTGTATTTTGGGACATTTTGGGATATTTTAAAATATACTAGGGTGTCGGAAAAATATTCGAGGGTGTCGATTTTATTGAGGACTGTTATATCCTCCCCACCTTGTTTTAGAGCTCGTCCTCGAGATCTACTGGAACAAGTGTGGATATTTCCTTTGCATTTCTGACTCAAGCTCCCATGTGTACTCAGGTCCTCTTTTGGAGTCCCACTTCACTTTGACCAGAACTAATCTCTTATGCTTGAGATTCTTGACTTTCCTGTCTTCAATTTGTAGAGGTTTTTCTACAAACTTGATTTTTTCATTTACCTCTATATCCTTAAGAGGTACCATTAGCGATTCATCAGCTAAGCATTTCTTGAGATTAGATACAAGAAATACATCATGTATCCCTGCCATTTCCTCTGGCAATTGTAGCTGATAGGCTACAGGTCCTATTCTTCTAATTATCTTAAAAGGTCCAATATACCTGGGACTTAGCTTTCCCCGTTTGATGAATCTTGTCACACCCCGACCACGTAGAACAACCAGACGTGGCGGAAACGTCGGGGAGTGTTGTAACAGAATCATTGTTTCGTATCCATGGAATAAATAATTTTGTTTTATTGAATAAATGAACTCATTGTTTTAATACAATCAAATAAGTACAACTATGATCTTCCAAGTTTTAAAGTCGCTAAGGCACGAGTCCATCCTAAATGTAGCATGTATCAACAATCATCTGAAGACAACACCTGAAACATGTGTAAAAATAGGTACGTCAGCATAAAAATGCCTGTGAGATACATAGGTTTTGTGAAAATAAGATTCATGACTTGTAAGTTTAAGAAAATGTTTAATAAAGTTTAGTCATGAACCTCGTAAATTGATTTGTTTTGTAAATCGTTTGAAAAACAATATGATCAGATTATATGTATAAATAAATGTAAGGTTAAATGAATAACCATGTAAAATGAGTTTGTATAAGATAAGTTGTTGTAAAACAATGTCTTATGAAAAGTATGTTATTTGCATAAAATGTTATATGACTTAAATTGAAATGATTCAAATAACGCTACGATATGTAATACCATACAAACACTTATATATAGGAAGTACCAGCGGCGTATTCACCATGCTTGTATCATATTACACACGCCTCGTTACTTAAGTCACTTATTCAAACCAAACCACCAATATAGAATGTTCATGTTTAAACCAGTAGTCCAATGTTGTTGTATAACTCAAGTTAAATGAAAACCATGTAATGTGTAAACAAAAGTTATGTATGGTAAGTAAAATGAGATTTCTTAAACCACAAGTAAAAATGTACAAAACAAAGTGTTTGAATAAATCAAAAGTTATGCTTTGTAAAATAATGTAAGGTTAAACGAATAACCTTATAGTAGCATATTTAAAAGTATACTTTTGGATTTGTAAATAACATATTAAACTATGTTTTGGTTTCATAAATAACATATCAAAATATGCTTTGGGTTTTATAAATAACATATAAAAATATGTTTTGGTTTGTTGATAAAATATATATGTTGGTTCTGTACAATACCACACATGAGAGTATATCAAACTACACTTTTGGGAGTATATCAAAATATACTTTAAATGTGTGATTTAAGAATTCATTCAGACCTAGTGCATCAAACTACACCTTTGAGACTATAGGGATACCACAAAGGCAATCCCTATTTGGATGGAGAAACAAATTGGTTTTAGACATTCCATGACAATAGGAATGGGGTGTCTAATCCTATAGCGCTATATCATACTACCAATCGGTCTGGTGAACATAAAATAAGTACAATTCAACATTTTATTTTATGTTCATTGAGAAATCAGTGTTTAAACCATAGATAGTCATTTAGTTTGTCAAATGATAAGTAATAACATGTATAATCAATTATACTTTGAAATCATGAAAATAACACATAGGTACACATGCTTCACCCCAAAACAGTTTGGAAAACAGTAAAATAGGGGAACTATGTACTCACTTGAGATTGCTCAGAAGTCCTAAGATAACCACCAAGCAATGCTAGAGATCACGGAATCAAACGGCACCTAATATAGGTAACTATGTTAATAAACCGGACCTAAATCGGAGGATCGGATAGAATGAGGGTTCGTAAGCCAAATGAGTATGTGAACTCATGTAATATGGTTTAACAAAGCCCACATACTAAAATGAAACCTAACCTAAGTGCTTTCGACCCATCGCGACCCATTAAGGTAGCTTATGCTACTTTAACGCATCGTGCGCGCAAAAGCGCACTCGAGACTGTAGCAAATGTTTAGGTTACATATGCTTAATTACCAATTATACATGAAAAGGGTATTCTGGTAATTTACCTAAGGCATATAAACTACCTATCATACAACTACTCAAACGATGTGACCATAAGGTATAACCTCGGAAGGTTATTCCCTATACACTATGGTCACCTAAGGTATTTGGTCGGATCCTAATGATCGATCAAATGGGTCGGGTTCGAAAGTATAAGCGATTGTTTAGATCGCTTACCTTACGACCTTATATAAGCACTAAACTAAAAGTGACGAGCTAAGCATGCTAAAACATGCTTAACTAAGTTTAGAAAACAGGTTTGGTATCAAAACAAACGGTTTTAATACCCAAGAGTAGTTTGGTTACAAAATATGCAAGAATGCACATTTTGGCCGAAACTACGACTCGTCACTGAGCCTAGATAACGTGGTAATCAGTAGGTATAGTCACTAGGGACTATAACCATCGTGATTACGCTCACGTTATGAAGTTCAAACGAACTTCGCATTGACCATAAACTGGTCAATGCAGAAAGTCAAACATCGGACTCGAAAAGCAATAAAAGAACGAAGGAACACTTACAAAGGGTCCCCGAATGCTAATCTAGATCAAAATAGCTCAGGTATGAAACAAAGGTTTCAACTTAGACGGGAGTCGTAACGAACGCAAAAAACGATCCAAATTAAGCGACGAATGGATTTTTGACAAGCCAAACACTAAAGCATAATATTATAATGCTTACATAAATTTTTGGATGTCCGGATGTATTCAGAACGTAAGTTATGCGCGGAAATGCAAACTTGTGCACTTTTTGACGCTTTTAGTCCCTGAATGACCCAAAAGTTTATTTTAGCACACCGAACCCCTCAAAGCCTATTTCTAATCTATATAAAGGATATTTAAGGTGTGTTTAACTTATGTTCATGTTCCAGAATGTCTGTTACAGTTAAAATTGGCATACTTTCGCAGTTTGTCAAGTTTAGTCCCTGTAAGCGAATTAACTTGTTTTTGCCATACCAAAGCCTTTAAAACTTATTTCTAAGTTATGTAAAGGTTATTTAAGGTATGTTAAGCCTATTTCACTATTCCGGAGTGTTCGTTGGATTAAACTGGTTATATTTACGCATCAGAGCGCGTATAACCCTCCAGAAAGTGATTTAAAGCTTAAAATCGAACAAGAGTTGATATATGCAAACGATACACATATTTTTACAAATCCCAAGTATGAAATACAATATTTCATTGGTTTGTCATTTTTTTGATGGTTGAAGTGACACAGGTGTCACAGTCTCCCCTACTTTAGGAAATTTCATCCCGAAATTTAATTCTAGAGGAAACTTGTGAAGACAGCTGTGACGGTTTCGCCTTCAAATAAATCCATTGAACCTTTAAGTAAACTCTGGGCCATGTTAGGATTCTTAGCGAATTTGTTAACCCTCAAAGTGAATTCCTTGTAATAGTAAAACATGGAATTTTGAACTACGGACAGAAGAACGTTTCTTATGAAGACTTATCATAGGAAACTTGGTGTGTGATTGAGATCAGAATTGGGGAGTGTGAGAATAAATGACATTGGTCGAGGTCCAAGACTTCTCTCGTATCATTATTCTTGTCACTATAGGTCTTAACACATGACAAAGCTTCCTGTAGTTTCTGTGCACTGAATTCCATAATTATGTAGGCCTCCATAATTACGTAATTCCTTACACAGTCCGCACAGTTCATTTCATAATGCGTAGGAAAAATCACTTGAATAAACATGAAGTGACTCGACTAGACCACCAAAGGGTCCTTTTAATTAGATCAATGAACGATCTTTTTAACTAGATCAACACATGATCTCCTTAATTAGACCGACATATGATCTTCTTAAATAGACCACTTAAGGGATCTTTTCAATTATATCATCACATGATATTTCTAACCAGATCTTCAAATCAATCTGTTTAACTAGACCACCCAAGGGGTCCAATTATAGAATAGTACTTTAAAACCCAAGGGACTTGACTACAACGTAGAAGTCCATTAAGGATTTAAGATAGTAACTTTGGATATCCTATTATGAATCTCTCGTATGAGATATGGAAGATTCTATGAGGATTTGGATGGATCACATACAACCACAAAACATATAAGAAAACACATAAGCACATAATTAGTTAACTTGATTCTTTAATTTGTTGTCTTTGAGCATGGATAATTAAAGCACATCAGGAATCCAATCCATGGATTTCATTTGGCACTTTAAGCTTTTTCAAGGATCCATCTATAAAGATAGAAGGATTTTCAATAAGAGTTTGGCTTTTTTTTTTTTTCTTAAAAGAAACGAGTGTTAAAGGTTCTTAGGGAGATCACGAGTGATCATAAAATGACAGAACCATACGAGTAGTTTGTCTTTGGGTTGACATTATAAGGTTGCATCAAACATTCACATAAACGCATAACTTTTACAGAAATAAAAACAACAATCTTTATTTATGTAACAACCGAATTGTCTTGAAGTGTCAAAAGATAATAACCAAGGAATTACAAAACACTAATTGTTCACTGTTGCATCATTGTTCACGTTTGCCTCATTGATGTTGAACACTCGTCCACGCGCTGGAGGTATGTTAACAAGTCTTGGGCAATTGTTCCTGTAGTGGGTAAGGTCACCACAGTTATAACATGACCCCGGAGGGAACCGCGCTTGAACAGCAGCAGGGTTTGCAGCAGCTTGATTTGCATAATGACAAACATTGATCAAATGTCCCAACCGCCCACAGTGGGTACATTTGTGACACTGCTCTTGCTCCAGATGATGACGGTTGCACTTGTTGCACAAAGGGGCGGTACCAACATAGTTTTGCCTTTTACGAGGTTGTGCTGGCTGGTTTGGTGCAACCTGTTTGTCTTGAGCAGTTACAACGTAGTTTTGAGAGGCTTTGCACTTCTTCTTCTTGGATACCTCAACATTTTCTTCCTTTGGTTCCACATGAGCAGTCTTGTCAGATGGTCTTAAGTCGCCCTTCCGAAATAGCTTGCGCTTCCTGATATGGGATTCAGTCAGAGTGGCAGCCAATTCAATGGCTTGTCTGACAGTAGTAGGGTTGCTGCCAGTAACGATATCCTGAACTACGTCAGGAAGACCATCAATGTATTTCTCAGTCGCCTTATCCAGAGGCGTAACCATAGTAGGGCATAACAAGCTCAATTCCTCAAAGCGGTCAGTATAGGCTCGATGTTCACAACTGTCTTGCTCCAAATCATCAAATTCCCTTTTTAGAACCCTTAGCTCATGACGAGGACAGAATTCCGTCATCATAAGAGCCCTAAGCTCAGCCCAAGTCTGTGCTAATGCAACCTCAGCACCGCGGTCTCTCATAACCCCGTTCCACCACGTAAGAGCCCTCTTCTGAAATACACTCGGAGAAAACTCGACCTTGCGATTTTCAGGACACTAAACGTGACGGAAAGTATTCTCAATGCTCTCGAACCATTGAAGAAGCCCAGTTGCTCCCTCAGAACCACTAAACTTGAGCGGTTTAGCCGAGTTAAAATTTTTGAAATTGCATGGAGCATTGTTGTTGTTGATGGCTTGAATCATTTGAGCATAAAGATTTGGGAAGGCAGCAGCCATTTGCTGCGCGATGATTTCCGCCAGTTCGGCATTCGCCATCTGGTTGTCGCGTCGAGGAGGCATTCTAAAAGAGGAAATATGAAAGGAAACGAGTGAGAGAATTAGACGAAAAGAATGAGATGAAACAAATCTGATGAAAGCAAGGATATTGGTCATTTGTTTGTTACTACAAAGCAACAAACGACCCCGGTGATTAATCAAAGTAAATAGGTCAAAAAATAATGTATCGCGAAGACATGCTCGCCTATAAGTGGACACTCACCCCAAGAGTTCCCAGGTAAGAGTGACTGGTCCGATTATGTGGATTTGTACGAACACTCTAGCCTTAGACAGAAAACTCAGGGTACAGGCACCCACCCTTCCAGGTTGCACGTGCTCACATTATTTAGACCAACTTTGACGGGATTTGAAAACTTAGAGGGTTCAAAACCATATAATAAATCATCCTAGAACAGATGATTAGTTTTCAAAGCGGGATAGAAATTTGTGTTCTTATTGTGGTTGTCACCTAAGAATAAGTGACGGTATTGTTTTAAAACTAAACACAAGAAAACTTGTGTTAGGGTCCTAGGAAGGTTATAGTCTAGGTCAAAGCATTACTAATAACCTAATTCCCTATAACCATTGGCTCTGATACCAACTTTTCTGTCACACCCCGACCACGTAGAACAACCAAACGTGGCGGAAACGTCGGGGAGTGTTGTAACAGAATCATTGTTTCGTAACCATGGAATAAATAATTTTGTTTTATTGAATTAATGAACTCATTGTTTTAATACAATCAAATAAGTACAACTATGATCTTCCAAGTTTTAAAGTCGCTAAGGCACGAGTCCATCCTAAATGTAGCATGTATCAACAATCATCTCAAGACAGCACCTGAAACATGTGTAAAAATAGGTACGTCAGCATAAAAATGCCTGTGAGATACGTAGGTTTTGTGAAAATAAGATTCATGACTTGTAAGTTTAAGAAAATGTTTAATAAAGTTTAGTCATGAACCTCATAAATTGATTTGTTTTGTAAATCGTTTGAAAAACAATATGATCAGATTATATGTATAAATAAATGTAAGGTTAAATGAATAACCATGTAAAATGAGTTTGTATAAGATAAGTTGTTGCAAAACAATGTCTTATGAAAAGTATGTTATTTGCATAAAATGTTATATGACTTAAATTGAAATGATTCAAATAACGCTACGATATGTAATACCATACAAACACTTATATATAGGAAGTACCAGCGGCGTATCCACCATGCTTGTATCATATTACACACGCCTCGTTACTTAAGTCACTTACTCAAACCAAACCACCAATATAGAATGTTCATGTTTAAACCAATAGTCCAATGTTATTGTATAACTCAAGTTAAATGTAAACCATGTAATGTGTAAACAAAAGTTATGTATGGTAAGTAAAATGAGATTTCTTAAACCACAAGTAAAAATGTACAAAACAAAGTGTTTGAATAAATCAAAAGTTATGCTTTGTAAAATAATGTAAGGTTAAACGAATAACCTTATAGTAGCATATTTAAAAGTATACTTTTGGATTTGTAAATAACATATTAAACTATGTTTTGGTTTCATAAATAACATATCAAAATATGCTTTGGGTTTTATAAATAACATATAAAAATATGTTTTGGTTTGTTAATAAAATATATATGTTGGTTCTGTACAATACCACACATGAGAGTATATCAAACTACACTTTTGGGAGTATATCAAAATATACTTTAAATGTGTGATTTAAGAATTCATTCAGACCTAGTGCATCAAACTACACCTTTGAGACTATAGGGATACCACAAAGGCAATCCCTATTTGGATGGAGAAACAAATTGGTTTCAGACATTCCATGACAACAGGAATGGGGTGTCTAATCCTATAGCGCTATATCATACTACCAATCGGTCTGGTAAACATAAAATAAGTACAATTCAACATTTTATTTTATGTTCATTGAGAAATCAGTGTTTAAACCATAGATAGTCATTTAGTTTGTCAAATGATAAGTAATAACATGTATAATCAATTATACTTTGAAATCATGAAAATAACACATAGGTACACATTCTTCACCCCAAAACAGTTTGGAAAATAGTAAAATAGGGGAACTATATACAAACTTGAGATTGCTCAGAAGTCCTAAGATAACCACCAAGCAATGCTAGAGATCACGGAATCAAACGACACCTAATATAGGTAACTATGTTAATAAACCGGACCTAAATCGGAGGATCGGATAGAATGAGGGTTCGTAAGCCAAATGAGTATGTGAACTCATGTAATATGGTTTAACAAAGCCCACATACTAAAATGAAACCTAACCTAAGTGCTTTCGACCCATCGCGACCCATTAAGGTAGCTTATGCTACTTTAACGCGTCGTGCGCGCAAAAGCGCACTCGAGACGTCTAACTAGCCCTATGACAAGTGTTATATGCCTAAACATGTTACATAATCAGTTATGTGGCAAATGTTTAGGTTACATATGCTTAATTACCAATTATACATGAAAAGGGTATTCTGGTAATTTACCTAAGGCATATAAACTACCTATCATACAACTACTCAAACGATGTGACCATAAGGTATAACCTCGGAAGGTTATTCCCTATACACTATGGTTACCTAAGGTATTTGGTCGGATCCTAATGATCGACCAAATGGGTCGGGTTCGAAAGTATAAGCGATTGTTTAGATCGCTTACCTTACGACCCTATATAAGCACTAAACTAAAAGTGACGAGCTAAGCATGCTAAAACATGCTTAACTAAGTTTAGAAAACAGGTTTGGTATCAAAACAAACGGTTTTGATACCCAAGAGTAGTTTGGTTACAAAATATGCAAGAATGCACATTTTGGCCGAAACTACGACTCGTTACTGAGCCTAGATAACGTGGTAATCAGTAGGTATAGTCACTAGGGACTATAACCATCGTGATTACGCTCACGTTATGAAGTTCAAACGAACTTCGCATTGACCATAAACTGGTCAATGCAGAAAGTCAAACATCGGACTCGAAAAGCAATAAAAGAACGTAGGACACTTACAAAGGGTCCCCGAATGCTAATCTAGATCAAAATAGCTCAGGTATGAAACAAAGGTTTCAACTTAGAGCACATTAGATCAGATTCTTGTGAGGAATGAGTGAACATAAGGTGGGTATTTATAGTTTTCGGTTCACCGTTAGGATCGTTTCTTGGAAAAGAGGGAATGATCTCGCCCGTACACTTGTCGGAATGTTGTGGTAACTGATTTTGCCCACCACAAGAGATTAACATGTGGCACTTGGCCTTTGGAAGGGGTTAAAGGCTGGAAACAGGCTGTGAAAAACGTTTTGCTGCATCTGGCCCCTGCTTACGGACCTCAACACTCCCAATGTTGAGGTCCGTAAGGACCTAGTTTGGCAGATTTACAGTTTCAGTCCCTGCAGCCTCAAAACTTGGTTTTCGATGCGTTTTTGACACGTTTAAGCCCCGTTAACCCCATTTCAAAGCTCTAAAATGAAGTTAAAGTATAGGGAACTTGAAATGTGCTCAAAAATATATCGGATGTCGGTTCGTTTGGCCGTACGATCGCGATGTTCTGTTAACTACGGCGGGAGTCGTAACGAACGCAAAAAACGATCCAAATTAAGCGACGAATGGATTTTTGACAAGCCAAACACTAAAGCATAATATTATAATGCTTACATAAATTTTTGGATGTCCGGATGTATTCAGAACGTAAGTTATGCGCGGAAATGCAAACTTGTGCACTTTTTGACGCTTTTAGTCCCTGAATGACCCAAAAGTTTATTTTAGCACACCGAACCCCTCAAAGCCTATTTCTAAGCTATATAAAGGATATTTAAGGTGTGTTTAACTTATGTTCATGTTCCAGAATGTCTGTTACAGTTAAAATTGGCATACTTTCGCAGTTTGTCAAGTTTAGTCCCTGTAAGCGAATTAACTTGTTTTTGCCATACCAAAGCCTTTAAAACTTATTTCTAAGTTATGTAAAGGTTATTTAAGGTATGTTAAGCCTATTTCACTATTCCGGAGTGTTAGTTGGATTAAACTGGTTATATTTACGCATCAGAGCGCGTATAACCCTCCAGAAAGCGATTTAAAGCTTAAAATCGAACAAGAGTTGATATGTGCAAACGATACACATATTTTTACAAATACCAAGTATGAAATACAATATTTCATTGGTTTGGAATTTGTTTGATGGTTGAAGTGACACAGGTGTCACAAATCTTACTACTCCTTTCCAATGAGAGACCTTCAACAATACTTTGTCTCCTACTTGAAATTCCAATGACTTGCGTCGGTTATCAGAATAACTCTTCTGTCGATCACGTGCTGCTTTCAGTCGTTCCTTGACTTGAATAATCTTGTCGGTTGTTTCTTGTACTATCTCAGGTCCAGATAGTTGCTTTTCCCCAATTTCTGCCCAACAGACTGGGGTTCGGCACTTTCGTCCATAAAGTGCTTCGAATGGTGCAGCATTGATACTTGTGTGATAACTATTATTATAAGAAAATTCTATTAAAGGTAAGTGATCATCCCAATTACCTCCGAAATCAATTACACAAGCTCTAAGCATGTCCTCCATTGTCTGAATTGTTCTTTCGCATTGTCCGTCCGTTTCAGGATGATAAGTTGTGCTCAGATTTAACCTGGTTCCCATTGCCTTTTGGAAACTTGACCAAAAATGAGAGGTAAATCGGCTATCCCTATCAGAAACAATTGATAAAGGAATTCCATGTAATGAAACAATTTCATTTACATACAACTTGGATAGCTGTTCCATACTGAAAGTTTCTTTCATCGGTAGGAAGTGAGCTGATTTGGTTAGCCTATCTACAATTACCCAGATTGTATCATTACCTTTCCTTGTTTTGGGTAATTTAGTAACAAAATCCATTGTTATTAATTCCCATTTACATACTGGCATTTCTAGTTGCTGTAACAAACCTGAGGGTTTCTGGTGTTCAGCTTTAACTTGTGAACAAGTTAAACATTTAGAAACATAGGATGCTATGTCCTTCTTCATTCCTATCCACAAAAAAAATTTCCTTAAATCCTGGTACATTTTATCATTTCCTGGATGCATCGTATATTTGGACTTATGGGCTTCTTCTAATATACGATGACGTATGTTTCCTAATTTAGGTATCCACATTCTCTTTTTATGGAATCTCCAAATTTCATCTGTTCCTTGTTCTAATTCCTTAATCATACCTTTTATTTTTTCAGCATCTTCCTTGATTACTGATTCTTGTGCTTCTCTTATCTGATCATTTAAATCTACTTGCAGATCCAATTTAAGAGAACGTACCCTTTTTGGCTTTTCATGATATTTTCGGCTTAAAGCATCTGCCACTACATTTACTTTTCCTTCATGATACTGAATATCACAATCACAATCATAATCACTAAGCATCTCCATCCAGCGTCTTTGTCTCATAGTCAACTCTTTCTGCTCGAAAACATACCTTAAACTCTTTTGATCGGTAAATATGGTAAACTTACTACCATAAAGGTAATGTCTCCAAATCTTAAGAGCAAAAATTATAGCTCCTAATTCTAAGTCATGGGTTGAATAATTTTCTTCATGATTTTTAAGTTGTCTAGATGCGTAAGCTATAACATTTTTGGTGTTGCATCAATACACATCCATAACCTAACTTAGAAGCGTCACAATAGACTACAAAGTCTTCCGTTCCTTCTGGTAATGCTAATATGGGTGTATTAGTTAATCTATGCTTAAGAATTTTAAAGGCTTCTTCTTGCTTTGCTCCCCATTCAAACTTAATGGATTTACAGGTTAACTTAGTTAAAGGAATGACTATTCTAGAAAAATCTTGAATAAATCTTCTATAATATCCGGCCAATCCTAAGAAACTTCTAACCTCGGTTGGTGATTCAGGGGTTTTCCATTTGGTAATCGCCTCGATCTTTGTTGGATCCACATGAATTCCTTCATGATTCACTAAATGTCCAAGAAATTGTACCTGTTCTAACCAAAACTCGCACTTTGAAAACTTAGCGTAAAGCTTTTCCTTTCTTAATAGACTTAAAAGTGCGTGCAAATGCTTTGCATGATCTTCCTTATTCTTAGAGTAAATTAGAATATCATCTATAAAAACAATTATGAATTTATCCAAATATGGCTTACATATTCGGTTCATCATGTCCATAAATGCGGCTGGGGCATTGGTTAAACCAAATGGCATGACAGTAAATTCATAATGGCCATACCTTGTTCTAAATGCGGTCTTAGGAATGTCCTCTTCCTGTACCTTTAATTGATGATATCCCGATCTTAAATCGATTTTAGAGAAAAATCGAGCTTCTTGCAGTTGGTCGAACAGATCATCGATTCTCGGTAATGGGTACCGATTCTTAATCGTGACTTTGTTTAATTCTCGGTAGTCAATGCACATACGCATCGATCCGTCTTTCTTTTTAACAAATAAAATCGGTGCTCCCCATGGCGACGAACTTGGTTGTATAAAATCCTTTTTCCATTAATTCATCTAATTGTTTCTTCAGTTCCTGCATTTCGGCGGGTGCCAAACGGTAGGATGCTTTGGCAATTGGTGCTGTTCCTGGTAGCAGATGGATTCTGAATTCAACTTCTCTATCCGGCGGTAGTCCTGGCAATTCTTCTGGAAATACATCTGAAAACTGAGACACTACTGGAATGTCTTTTAGTTCTTTTCCTTTAGTGTTAGTGATTATGGAAATCAAATACACTATAGAACCTTTTCTTATATAACTTGCAGTTTTCATCTCAGAGATGAATTTTGTGGATCTAGATGGTTTATCTCCTTTAATTGTGATCTTTTTACCTTTTGGTGAATTTACTTGGATTGACTTTTGATCACATAAAATACTGGCTTTATTGGCTTTAACCAATCCATTCCTAAAACAATATCAAATCCTGCCAGATTCATGGGATAAATGTTTGCCATAAACTTTTGGTTTAAAATTTCTATTCTTGCTCCCTGCAAGATTTCAGAAATCCTAACAGTTTCTCCATTAGCAGTCTCTACTAAGCATTCTTGTGGTAGTTTAGTTAATGACTGATTTAGAAGTTTGCAAAACGAAGTATTAATAAAACTTTGGTTTGCACCAGAGTCAAATAATACTTTAGCAAAAACATCATTAACTAAAAACGTACCAGCTATCACGTCTGGAATCATCTTGGCTTCATCTGCAGCCAGAACAAATGCTCTAGCATTTTTAGTGTTCTTGTTGTTCACACCTGGAGCCAATTTTGGACAGTTTGGCCTGATATGACCTTTTTCTCCACAGTTGTAGCATAATCCATTACTGGATTTCTTCCTGCAATTTTCTTCCTTGTGTCCTGGCATCTTGCAATAATTGCAAAGAGTGGATCATTTTCCCGAATGCTTTTTCTTGCAGACCTTGCAGAAAGGTGCAGAGGTAGAACCCATATTCCTACGGTTGTAATTTCCAGAACGGAATTCTTGAGTAAGTCTTGGGGCTAGGTTTTTCCTCTGTTCTTCTTCTCTAGTACGGATTAATTCATCTGTCAAGGTATTTGCTAGTTCTACATCTTCTTCTATAGTTTGAGGTCTAGCTGCCTTGACTACATGTCTAATCTCTCCAATTAATCCCCAGATGTAACGGGAGATTAATACTGGTTCAGGTGATGCAAGGGTTGGTACTATTCTAGCATATTCAAAGAATAACTTGGTGTACCCCTTACTATCCACTCCATTCATCCTAAGGTTTAGGAATTTGTTTGCTATCTATTCCTTTTCATTAGGAGGGCAGAATTTCCTTTCTACCATATTCCTAAATTCCTCCCATTCCATATTATAAACCTTATCACTTCCTCTTGACTGAAGGATAGTGTTCCACCATTCTAAGGCTGAATTTTTAAATAGATTGGAAGCAAACATTATCTTGTCCTCTTCCGCACATTTACTTATTTTCAGAACAGCCTCAGTCTTTTCTATCCAGCGTAGAGCTGCAATAGGTTCTTCATTGCCTGAGAATTCTATTGGTTTGCAGGACCAGAATTCTTTGTAAGAACAACTGTAAGACACGGTTCTTCTTCTTTTGGGAATGGGCGCTTGAAGTACAGGGCCATTGTTCACGCTGTGTTCTGGTTCAATTGGTCGCTTATTGCTATGTTTACTTTTATTATTCGCTTCTTGAATCGTTTGAATAATAAATGGCATTGCATCTATGATTCCTTGTGCCACTATGTGTTGAACGACACTATTATCCATTTGGTTTCCATTGTTATTGATGCTCAGATTCTCATTAACCACGTTAATGTTACTCTGGTTATCGTTATTCAGATTTCCTTGATTTCCTTCGTCGGCCATCTAAATTTTAAACATTTACCCCGTATTAATATCACAAAATAATAGCTAATATAGTCAATCACATGGCACGCATTTTAGCCAAAAGCGTCGATCATTGCGACTTTACTCTTATTCATCTACTATATATTTATTACACACTAGTACTGAAATAAAATTACAATACCAACAGAAATAAATAATAGTAGGCGTCCGTACACACATATTTTATTATTTTATTATTATATTATTATTATTATTACTATTACCGTCTCCTACCATCACATTCAAGGATATGGATTCATCCAAAAATCCATATTGCACTCATCGTATTTCCATACGAGACGCTCTCCCACCTGTCTCATTCTCTCACTGCTCTCTAAAATTTCCTCCCCAAAAGTCCTAAGTTCTTGTACATTTTCTGCACTCATTGGGGGTGCAGGTTCTAGGACTGGGTTCGGAATCTGGGGTGCGGGTTCCTGATATGGGGGTGTAGGTGCCTGGAATTGGTAAGGATCTTCTAAGATCTCCCTAATATATTCATCATGGAAATAGGGATCTAAAGGGTCCAAACCTAGATAGGCTCCGACGTTCTGCATGGGTGTGTCTTCATGTATCGGGTAACGTTGCACATAGTCCCTAACGTCATCCCACCAGGGATCGTAATTTGGGTCTAGGGGGTTTGGTGCTGGTACCCTAGGGATTTCTTCTGGATTGAAGTCATGCATCTCTACTTGGATTTCAGGGTTTTCTATCTCCATGGGTTTATCAGGGATTGGTGGCTGTGGTTGGGGTGCTATTATTTGCTCCAAATTTGGGCCAGCTGCAGTAGTGGCTAGGATGTAAATATTGGCTATACCCTTATTTATCATATCCTGGGCATAGGCATCTGTCTCTCTCTTGGCTGCGGCTAGTACCCTCTGATCTTGTAACTTTTTCATACGCTTCCTACGCTCGTGTGCCCCTCTACTGAACCATCCCCTATTTTTCTGAGGAAATGGCTCTTCTGACTAAGCCTTAAACACAAAGATTCCTTCTTCCGTATCAGCAGAGTACCCTGAGAGGGCAGGCTGAGAAGAGGAGGTGCCTTCGCTTCTAGGCGAACCAGACAATTGACGGTACGCGTCAGATGGTCCTTGGTCGCTCATACTGTAAACTAACAGATAGTCAAATAACACATAACAATAAAATACAGTTACGCACGTATTCCCGTAATTTATTTCCTAACACAAAATTTAAAATTTAAGTGTCAGCAGAACACTTCTTTGGCTTAGACCAGTGGCTAGGCTCTGATACCACCTTCTGTCGCAACCCCCGATCCCTTAACTGTCCCGGGAACGGGCGGCCGCGAGCCAGTTTCGGTGGTATCTCGTATTGTCTAATTTGGCAGCGGAATTTTTCATCAGGACCGTAGTTAGGAAATATTTATCAGAGTAAAATACCACAATTTCATAACACTAAACAAATGGGTTAAAACCCAAGTTTTTATTACAAACTAATTTATATGGATAAATCCCATTTTATTTGAATTAAAACGCCTTCTTTATTTAGGTAACTTTTATAGCCACTTTTCCAAGCCTTCAGTGCTGTCCAGCTGGCTTCTAATTGGCTTTCACATTGTGTTACCTGAAACGAATTTTAAAAACATTTGTCAGTGGGAAATACTGGTGAGTGAATCCCAGTTTAATCAAGAAACATTAATTTAATTTAAACAATATTGAGAGCGATTACAATGTTTATATCTACACAATTACTCCATTAGTACTGTCAATCCTGACTTGTGGGTCATATTACACATTGGCTAACTCATTGTCCAATGGTAACGTATTGTCGTCCCGACTTACTACTCACAGTGTAGTAAATTTTGTATACAAAACCCCAACATACCGGCAGTAATTGAAGAATTACAAAGACTCAATCACTGCTAAATTGCATTGTAAAACATTTAAGGTTTTGTAAAACATTACAAAAAGGTTAACAAAAAGCGGATAAACTCACATTTCTGTCTTAGGTTTTTCGTAAGGGTTTCATGGTGACAATCTATAATTTACACAAATGTACACGCATTAGTATAATAACCCATTTTAACATTAGTAATACCCTCCCCGAGACGGCATTCCAACGACTACGTCGGGCAGAACCACGACAGCCGTTACGGAACCCTAGATCAATCGGGCAGCGTATCTAATACGTATCCAGGGGTTATAATACTTACAACGGAGCAGAACTTCGCTAATTAGTGGGGTATAATACCCGCTTATAACTTCTACTACTCAGAAATTCGTTTAAGAAAGAAAGAAATGAACGACGGAAAATGAAAACCCGATGCTTTCTTATATAGTGCCTCATCTCGGTTCTCTCGCGGCCCGCGTAACATGAGAGCAGGGCTTACGCGGCCCGCGTTGACCCCAGGTCAACGTGTAGCTGGGCTGAGTCGATGTATAGGGCTGCCGGGTGTTGGGCCACGTGGCGGCCCAGGGTTGCGCCGGATATTAAGTTCACGCGGCCCGCGTGAAGGTTGGGGTGGGGCTTACGCGGCCCGCGTGAAGGTTGGGGTGGGGCTTACGCAGCCCGCCTCAGCCCAAAATTCATTTTTTTTATTATTTTTAATACTATTTAATATATTTGAGGCCCGTTTTCGCGTATGGGGTGTATTTTGGGACATTTTGGGATATTTTAAAATATACTAGGGTGTCGGAAAAATATTCGAGGGTGTCGATTTTATTGAGGACTGTTATATCAGAGTCCACCAATAGGCGGGGTAAATCCATTCTTCCGAGATCCTCAACGAGATCATGCTCTAGTAGGTGAGGATATGGAAATGAATGTCAAACATGGACCATGTAGGGTAGATTCCATCCACAAGATAGTAACCACGTTTGTATAAGTGGCTGTTAACATAAAATGGACATTTCGGGGCCGTTCCATTTCGTTTAGTATCAAACAATGGAGAGTGCTGAAGCACATTGATGTCGTTTTGTACACCTAGTGGACCGCAAAAAGCATGCCAAACCTATAAATCTTGAGAGGCCACCGCTTCGAGCATAACCTTAGGATAACGGTGATCTCCTCTCATATATTGGCCATGAAACTCTATGGGACACATTCTCCATACGAAATGGGTGCAATCAAGGCTACCCACCATACCAGGAATGTGATGTTTATCCTCGTGAGCTTGGTATAAAAGCGCCATGTCGTGGCTTGTTGGCCTACGTAAGAACTCGAGAGCGTAAATTGAACATACCATTTGGCAGAAATACTCTAGACACTCGCGTGAAGTCCTTTCGGCCATATGTAAATACTCGTCGTTCTCGTATGGAGTGTTACCGGTGGCAAGTTGTTTAATAGCCGATGTTACTTTTTGCAACGGTATAAAGCTCTTCTTCATTCTCCCATCTAAGCCCTCTTCAAACCACGGGTTATTAGCTTCCACATCGCTCAAAATTTTTAAAAACAATTGTTTTGACATACGAAACCTATGACGGAAAATATGTTCGTTGTATTTCGGGTCGTCGACAAAATAATCCGCCATAAGGGTTTCGTGGCCACCCTCGTGATCACGATGAATAAAACGTTTCTTACTAGATGTGCCCGTGTCTTCTAGTTCGGCTTCATCGATGAGTTTTTTAAAAAAAGCTATGCTACTATCGAATGAATCACTACTATCGGGTGGGAAAAACAACGGTATCTCTTCTACCATTTTTAAATGTAAATCGGGTTAGAGATTTTTAGTTTTTTTTAGGAGAAATTGAGGAATGGGTTGGTGTGAATTTGTTTAAAAATGGTTGGATTTATATAGCTAACATTTAGAAAACCTTTTTTTTTAAATCAACGGCTATATGCCCATTCCCCAACGTTCAAAAAAGCCAAACAGTCACATTCTTCATGCGGTGACTCTGCACCGATTTCAACTCCCCCCACGCGGTGAAAGGGGTTGGTGGCGGTGTGCCCCCCCGCAGTGAAAGGGGTCCCCGCATCCCCTCCCCGCGAACGCCCCGATCAGCCTAAGAGGATAAACATCTTGTGTTGCTATGTTAAAAAGGCTATTGGCAAGAAAGAAATTAGGTGGAAACAATGTTTGTGGTTTCTAAGGGACCGTTTGGTTTGCGGATTCATATGGAATTAAAATTGGAATTTGATTATTTTCCATTATAAATCATGTTTGGTTTGCATTACACGAAAATGGAATTGAAATGTTTTCTTTTAAATTCCTTCAATCATGGGATCTCAACTTTCCTTCACTACTTTAATGGAATTTCAAACTTTCCTTTGGAATGTTATATAATTACCAAATAACTCTCACATATTTAAATAAGGAAGGTTTATCGAGGATATTCATGTCATTTTAATTTTTTAACACTCCATTACCTTTTTATAAATTTGCAAACCAAACATGATATAAGGGGGTAGCGGCGCAGCTTGTTGCCCGCATACCGGCTATCTTGGTGTAATTTGTTTGGCCTTATATATAATAGCTGGTTAATTAGATTAAAAAAAAATGATATAAAAATACAAAAGAAATCATTCCGATTCATACAAATTCCAATTTCTAAAAAAACTTTTCACGAACCAAACAAGCCCTAAGTTACTAAAAGATGTGTTTACTTATTTAAGTTTAGTTGAACATATAAATTACGTTTTTAATGAATCGCTTACGAACAATTCATCACAGGTTTGATTCATTTACAATCGTAAACCTTATTATTAATGTTTTTTTCTCGCCTTTAATATAGTTTATTGATTTGGACTAGTTCAGTTATGAGACAAGTGAATCTACAATCAATATGTTGCTTTTTAAATTTACATAATCGATTTGTTCAGTTTATATAGAGTTTGGTTTATTGGTAGAAAAGAATTAACTATCAAGTAACCAAGTGTCTTGATCTAGGTCATTTCTATTAAAAAGAGTAAATTGCCGGGATGGCCCATGTGTTATAAAACAGATTCTTTATACGAAATAGCAATAACACTCTAAAACATACAAATACCAATACGCTCAAGTTTTTTGATGATCTGACCACAATATGCCCCAGAATTAACAGGAAACACAAGATGATGAACCCTAATTCTACGCTGTAATTGCTTTGATGAGAGAGAGAGAGAGTTATTTTAATCTGCTAAAACAACATCCAGAACCAATCCATCCATTTGCTTTTATAGGCTGAGCCATATCCTTTGTAGTTACCCTAAAAGCCTTTATATGAAGCAGCCAACAAATAAAAGCCCATTGAGAGTAGAAGCCCAGTATCGCACAAATAAAGCCCAGGATCCAGCAATGATATCGCCATTCCAACACGCCAACGTGTCGTATGTCACATGCATATAAAAACAAATACAAAAAATCAGGAAACAAATATTATACAAAAGATTATTGAATTGTAACATCTAATTTTAACAACCCCCCCCCCCCCCCCCCCCCCCCCCCACACACACACACACACAATTCAATAAGCAAAAACATCAAACATTTTGATTTGTTCATTTTTTTTTTCATGTTACCCTACTAATAAACCTTTTGTAAATATGTCTGCAAGTTGTTCATCTGACTTAACTCCTACAGTTTTAATACTACCATTAGAGATTTTGTCCATTTAGAAGAAAATATCTGATTCAAAATGTTTTGTCCTGTCATGAAACCCTGGATTAGCAGTTATAGCTATAGTTGTTGTATTGTCATAATACAAGGGAATATTAAGACTTACCTTAACTTGCAATTCACTCAAAATGTTGACCAACCATAAGACTTCACATGTCGCAGTACACATTTCTCGGTATTTTGATTCTGCTGTAGACCGAGATATTGTTGACTGCTTTTTGCTTTTTCCACTATACTAAACTATCACCTAGAAATATGCAAAACCCGGTAACAGACTTTCTTGTTTGAAAACATTTAGCCTAAGACTAAAGGGTATGGGGGCCGGCTAGGCCCGGCTAGGACCGGTGCCGGTCCCCCACACCGCCCCCCTTAGGGTCGGCTCGGCCCAATCGACTCACCTCAGACGAATTAGACGGGGCCCCACTTAAAAAACTAGCCGTTTCCAACGGCACTTTTCTTTAAAAAAAATATATATATATTCATTTTTCAATTTAAATACCCTATATCTCATCCATTTTTATACAATTCTATCCCATTCTACTCCCATTCTTCTCCAATTCTCTTCCTTTTTTATAAGAAAACCGTGTCGGCCGACTATTCTCGAGCGGAGGATTTTAGGATTATGAGGTTGGATCTTGACTCGGTTCCGGAGGATGAGCGCGAGGTTTATCGGAGGATGAAAGAAGAGGTGAAGAAAAAATGGACGTCGTAGGTTGTTTTTTTATTTTTAGGAAATGTAATTTTTTTTTTCGGTAATGTTTTTTTTTTTTTCGGTAATGGTTTTTTTTTTTTCGGTAATGGTTTTTTTTTTTTTAGGAAATGTAATTTTTTTTTATGTTATGAAGTGACTTTATTTATGTTATTTTATGTTGTATTTTTTAACTTTTATAAATTTTTTATTAAGTTAATAAATTAAAAGTTAGAAAATTATAAAATAATAAGGTGGGGTAGCTTCATCCTCCATCCCCCTCAAATATGAAGGAGGCCCATCTCACACGAGCCGGTGACGTGGCGCTGACGTGGCGGCTCATCCCCTCCAAGCCCATCCTCTCGATACCCTTTAGTCTAATCAGAATCTGAAAAAAGCCTTTAAGTCAAAGTATTCATTTTTGCTAAACAAAATTCCTTTTCTAGGTACCTTTTTAAATACCTCGGTAGTCTTATAGCAATTTGTAAATGAGAAACCAAAGGTTTATGCATATATTGACTTAAAAATGAACTATATAAGATATAGGGGGATCAAATGAGAAGAAAATTATTGAAAGAAGAAAAAAAAAATGACATATTGGTAAAATACTAATTCATTTATAACTCATCTCATTAATTTTTCTCTCATTAATTAATTAGTCAACTAATCATTAATTATCCTACATATAATTACAAAACCTACACATATCAAAATTTTTCTACATATACCCTACACATTAGGGATGAGCATATGCCACCGAATACCGATCCCGATCCTGAAATACCGATACCGAATTTTTTCGGTGTCCCATACGGTATCCACTTTTTGGCGTTTTCGGTATCGGTACGGTACGGTATCGGTATAATACCGATACCGACCCTCAAAATACCGATACCGCACCGATACCGAACCGACATGTTTCGGTATCGGTACCTAGTTTGGGTGAAATTCGGGATCGGTATTAGGCGGTATCGGTATCGGTTCGGTATCGGATACCGCTTTGCTCATCCCTACCACACATTATAGAATTTTATCATACACACCTCGAAATATATCCTACACACCTCGAAATATATCCTACACACATCGTAATTTATCTTACACACATTGTAATTTATTCTACATTTAAAATTTAATTTTTTTAATTAAATTAAAAAAAATTGAAAAAAATATATATATTTTGAAAAGGAGTTACAAATTTAATTTACTTAGGGTGTTAGGAGTGGTTAAACACCTTAGAGTGGCAAACCAAAAAAACAACCAATCAGAGTGCGCCATGTCAATCAGTCAAAAATGTTTAAACTTTGCTGAAAAGTGTTGGCAATGTTTTAAACACTTGCTGAAGTGGTAAACTTTTTATTATTTTTTTTGTACCCTAGTTTATTTAATATTTAAGTTAATACATTAAATTAAAAAAAAAACAATAAACTTACATAAATTAAATTAAAAACATCAAAATTACATTAAATTAAAAAACAATAAAATTACATTAACTTGAAATAAATTAAACTAGTCTTCGTCGGAATCGACCAAAAGGTGGGGTAAATCTTGACTTGCGAGATGATCTATGAGATCGTGTTTTAGTCTTCAATGCGTGTCTTCATCCATCAACTCGCCCAACACCATATCGTCTAGAGCGGGCTCGACCGGAGGATCCCGAATGTGCACCGGTGCTATCGCCTTTCCTTCATCTTTCAAAATCACGTTGTGTAAAATAATACACGTGTACACAACACTCCTAATTTTTTAACGGATCTTGCACGCATCGGTCGACTCAATACACCCCATTTCGCCTTCAAAACACCAAAAGCCCGTTCGACGTCTTTTCTTGCCGCCTCATGTTGCCTCTTGAATTTCTTTTGGTCTACTTCGTGAGGGTAAGGGATCGACTTCACAAACACGGACCACGAAGGGTAGATTCCATCCACGAGCAAATAACCACGTTTGTATAAATGGTTGTTAACATAAAATGGACATTTTGGCGCGGTTCCATTTCGTTCCGTTAAAAATAAAGGAGATTGTTGTAGCACATTGATATCGTTTTGAGAACCCGGTGGACCGGCAAAAGCATGCCAAAACCATAAGTCTTGAGAAGCAACCGTTTCGAGCATAACAGTCGGGTATCGGCGATCTCCTCGCATAAATTGGCCTCGATACTCTGTCAGACAATATCGCCAAACGAAATGGGTGCAATCAAGGCTACCGAACATACCTGGAAGGTGATGTTTTTCCTCATGAGCTTGGTATAAAAGTGTCATGTCGTGGCTTGTCGGTCTACGTAAGAACTCGGAACCGTATATTTTGCAAACTGTGTCGCAAAAATATTCTAGGCACTCGCGGGAAGTTCTATCGGCCATATGCAAGTACTCATCGTTCTCGTCTGGAGCGTTACCAGTTGCGAGTTGTTTAATAGCCGATGTTACCTTTTGCAACGGCGTAAACCCCTTCCTACCTCGCGCATCGGTGGCCTCTTCAAACCACGGTGTAGGTCCGTTTGCGGATCGCCGGACAACTACGAGATCTTGTTTCGAATACCGTAACGAGTGCGTAATCCACGTTACGATACAAACCGAGCGAGAGATAGACACAACACAAAGATATACCGTTTAACGGTTGTATATTGATACCGATCGAGTTTCGTTACAGAAAGATATTACAATGAAATATAATTAAACTCTCGGTTCTCTCTCTCTAATCTGCCTTCTGTCTTCAGTCTTGTTTATATAGGACCAGGTACGACGAAACATCACAGGGAGTCCTGACAAAACCTCAACATCGACGAAACGTGGGCTGGCCTTGACGAAACTTCGAAGTCGACGAAACCCTTCAAGGTTTCGTCGACATGCATGTTGAAGATATAAGGTTCTCGGCCCAAAGGAAGTGGCCCAAGTAAATGGCCCAATATGCATGTTATACGTACATAATCAACAAATATTCAATTTGTAAGTATTAGGAAAACTTGTGACATCATCATGACATCATCATGATGATGTCATGGTGATGTGTCATCGGGAATAGGTTCGCGGCTCTCGTGCTTCGCGTGTCGAACTCTGGGGCGCACGACGGAGGAATGTCGTTACGTCGGGCTTGAGCCGAACCTAACCGAACCAAGTTAAACCAAATCGAGTCGCGTACACATAAAGTGTACCAACAAACTCCCCCTTGGACGCTACTCATGAGGTTCGTCTTCCATGTCGGAGGATCTTCAAAGTTCTTCACGCGTCGTAAGTAGATTGTGTATCAACAAACTCCCCCTTTCATTTAGGAAGTGCGTTAATAAACTCCCCCTTAGGATGAACTCTCCATTGAGTTATGCTTGTGAAACTTTTGATTTGTCAATTCTTCAAATCCTTGTGGTGTTGATGAAGGTTCAGCGGCAACTCGATCATCTTTATCTTTTGAGTGCCTCCACGACGTGTCTTCATTCCAAGGCTTGTATTCTAACACGTTCTCTTTGCCTTTAGCTTGATTGAATGAAACATCTGCACATGTAAGAAAGCTAAACGCGCAATGAGAACAACCGCTTGGAATATAGACAAATTAAACAAACGACACATGTGAGATCAAATCTCAATCAACCACCGACCGACAACAGTTTGAAAGTTTAGAAAATGTTCAGTTTTAATCCTTTAACTTTCAAAATCTGTCAACTTCGAACGTTTATGAAGGTGCAATTGTTTTCCGGCTTACAATCAGGATTTTGGGTAGGATAGACTCGAGTTCCAACATCGGTCAATAAAAAATAAACTAGAAGCAAAATCTTTTTGGCTTTTATAAAGTTTATATTAAAACACACCTAAAATCTTTTTGGTATTTTTCATTTTTCAAATGTAAAGACGGAAAGCAATAAGGAAATATATACAGAGATGCAGAAACTGAAAGCAGTAAATAAATATTTACAAACATTCTTTTTGCGAGTTTCGAGGGTAAGAGAATCATATCAGTGTACGGTCACGCCAAAATGATCTTGTTGTTCAATTAGTTCACATTAAGATAAGCATCCTATAACGATTATCGGTATTGTTGTCCACTTAAGCTCAACTTATCAGATGTAATCATGGCGAGGGGATACGTTAAGGTATGATTTATACTTACCGACCGGTGTTCATCCACACACGACACACTCCCGTATCAAGGTATGCACGAGAGTTCATCTTACCGGTGAGTATACCTTTTATCATCTGTTTGACCGTATAAAAGAATGTGAGAAACTCACTTATTTTGATTGAAAACAAGCCCTATGTGATAAAATCACTTATTGATGAGGAACTTGATTTTCAGATGCATGAGGGCACAGGAGCAAGTCCGTGAACAGGTCAGTACATAGTACAGCAGAGAGACGAACTTGACTCCCGAAAAAATGTGATATATTTTATCACTTATTTGTTTGGACATGTGATTGTTGATCACTTATTGAGGTCGAATGCAATATGTACACGTATGTATAGTATCATGGAAGATCTAGACTTCGTCTCCGTTATTTTTCGGTAAAAGATACAACCATGATACCCAGATGATAAAACAGCATAAAGACCGAATATCTCAGAACCTCGGCAATCTCTCAAACGAAATTTCGGTACTAAGACCATATGCCAATGTGTGGTTCCCACCTGGTCTTCAGTCGATTTAAGATTTATATCACCCTGCACACTTTAAAAGGATTGTGAGCCTACCGATACATCTTATATAGAGCTGCTTATCGTTTTTCATTTTCAGTTCAGTTCGAAGAGGTTTCGACAGACCACTGATGTACTATCATTTTCTCTTTTTCTCGCCAGGAAACTCATTTTTGTTTTTCTATTGTTTTTTAGTTTGAAAATTTTCGATGTTTTTGAATTTTTAAACTTTGGATTTACTCCCCCTAAAATCAACAAACTATGATAAATTAAGAAAACACAAACAAATATTTACAAAAATGATTTTCTGATGCCGGTTAACTCAACCTCAATGCCGTTTACCAAAATTAATTTTAATCAGAATTGATTTATCGAATTTTGGAAAAATCAGTTGGCACATCGGTAAGCGGTGCGTACCATGACAACATTGACGAGTTTCATAGTGAAACAATCACGTGTGAGGTGATATTCGAGTTCAACGTGTCAGGTCAAAGAGTGCTGTACGAGATGATAATAATTCATAAAGCAACTTAAATATCGACAAGTATAGGAGAGATTAGAAATTTAAAACCGCATCCTGCAACTGCTTCGTGCATTGCCAGGAATCTGAGTGCTCTCCTAAACTGGATATCCACCCGGTGTGGACTTCAACGTCGATTTTTGTAGCTACTTCAAATAATCCGAGAAAACTCTTCACAGCAACAAGATCATAGACCATTGGGTCCGGCTGGTCTTCCATATTGCACCAGCGAAGGTCTTTGACTTTCTCTTTGAGAAGTAGTGTGCGGTTGTTCAATCCATGCCAAGGCATCCGCACACCGGGTTGGTTTGTTAAACAAACACATTTTCTTCAATCACACCGTTAAGAAATGTAGACTGCACGTTCATCTTGTTGATTTTGAACTTCAGACGTGCTTCAGGTGCGTACATTTTGATTGAATCTATCCTGGGGACCCGATTAAAGCCTTTAACAATCAAACTTTGAATTGATTTCCATTTTGTCGAAGTTGCCAATTTCTTTCAACAGACAACTCTGTTTTCTTTCCTTTTTCTTCTTCTCTCTCCATTAAAGGCAACCACTCCTAGATGTAACGATGTTTCGGAGCCTTATGTTGCCTATCTTTTGCATGGACGCTCCACTATCAACAATCCTAAGACTATCAATAGTTCCTCCTGGAACATCCTACACACTCACTCAGAGATTAGTTGGAGAGGGGGACCCAAGCCTTCATAGACTTGGGTCGTCCGTCATCATCGAGGATTGTGACTTCGATTTCCTGATGATTCGAAATAGATTGAGCTCCTCCTGAAACAGTTACCGATTTTGGTTTCCAAATTTGTTTCTGTTTTTCATGTTTAACATCCGATTTAACAAATTTTGTTTGGACAACCTCCGGTTCTAACATCTTTTCAACTTCTTTTCGTTGTTTCTTTTTCTGTTTCACTTCTCGTTGTTTAACAAGACGAGGGTCCTGTTTTGGTGAAACAGATCTTTTATGGTAACTATTATCACGAGGGGGGGGCATCAACTTTTGCCTTTCCTTTTGTGAGATATGGACAGTTTCTAACAATGTGTCCATTCTCACCGCATTCAAAGCATGATCTCCGCTCAACAAACCTCGGAGTATCATAACTGTAGTAGCTTGATGATGAACTTTGTGATCTTGAGGTACTTGGTCCTACATCACAAACGTTGTGTGTTGTGTGTAATTGTTTTGACTGTTTCTTTTCAAAATTTTAACTTGTTTAACAAAATCCGTGTTGGATTTGTTTTCAAAAGTTTCAATTTTATCAGTCCCTCTGGATTTCACGAAGTTGATCTTCTGAACCTTTTTCTTGTAACGAGCTCCCTTTGTTTCAAATTTTGATTGAGAAACGTTAGGCTTTTGAGCTCGCCTTTCTGGTTGTTTACCCTTAACAGCAATAGGTTGTTGCTTTGTCGGTGGTTTCTGATTTCCAAATTGTTTTCTGATTTCAACTTTTGGAATTGGATCACATTGAGTTACAGTAACTCCTGGAATCGTCTTTCCCAAAAATTTTCTTGTGTTATCTTCAAAAACTTTATCAATCGAAGATGGATTGACATTTTTGATTGGAAAATCATTATCTGAATAAATTTTAACATCCCCGACCAAAGTATACAACACGTTATTGCCCTTAACAGTAGACACACATTCCTTGATAAGATCTATCTCTTGTTTAACAGCTGAGTGCACAGTAGGAGTAAGAGGATCACAAAGAATATGATTCTCGATAGGCACTTCTACTCCTTTCCTATCATCAAGAGATTTATCCTCATCACTAACATCTGATTCATCATCCGACGAGTCATAGTCCTCAATAATTGGAGCACTTTGATTCGTAGATGTTGAAGTTTCTGTTCCATCATATGAGTTTCCCGAGGAATTGTCCAATTTGAACCCTAATCCTATAGTAACTTCCTCATAATCTAGAGGCACACTTGGTTCAAAACAAGGCATTTCCTCCTCATCAGGCATTCTGGTATAGTTGTGTCTCAAAGGAGGCGGACACGACTTATACCCAACGCCTTTCATGTTCCCTTTCAGTTTTTGAACGTCTAAGATGTGATCAAGCACATATCGGGAGTTTGAGTAACTCTCCAATTTGAGCTTGATCGCATCATGCTCGCATTTGGCAACGGCTAGCTCCTTTTTGGTTTCCTCGATGATATTAATGTAATTGTTAATACCAATTTGCTTATTGAAAATAGTTTTGGTCAATTCGGAAACACTTTTCTTTAAGGTTTCAATTACAGATTTAAAATCCTTTTCGTTTCTAGCTAAAGCCATATTTGCCTCTTTGCACTTTGACAGTTCAATAACCAAACTCTGATTGTGACTATGAACCATTTCAGATTCATGTTTCAATTCAGCACATTCATGTTTCATATCAGCACAATCACGACATATGCTAGGAGTTTCAGATTGTACCTGACTTGTAGAAGCTGTGACATTAGCCATAAAGGCAGTCTGAGAAGAGAAAGATCCATCTTCAGTGAGAATCTTCTCCATTTCTTCTGATGTAGCATCAGCTTTCTTGACCAAGACATATTTCTGACACTTTATCCCCTCAGCATCAATCAAACTATCACCTTCAGAATCAGTTCTCTCATTCACATCTGATTCTTCATCGGAACTGCCACTGTATCCCGAACTATCATCGTCTTCAGAGAATTCTTATTTGTGCACATGCTTGATGTGACTGATGATCTTCGCATAACATGCAGTTCCTCCTCCAAACTATACGGACCAATCACACCCCTCATCGGCTTGTACCACTAATGCTCGATTAGTATTGGATGGCCCTGACTGGTCTGTTTGGTTGTTATCAGCTACTACCCCTCTTTCGTTGTTAGCTTGATTTGAAGTACTTGTTTGATTTTGGAAGGGATTTTGGTTGCCTTGTTTACTCGGTCGCGTGCATTCACGTTTGAAGTGACCCTTCTCACCGCAATTGAAGCATATCACGGCATCTTTATCAAAACCGTACTTTGTATCCCGCTTGCTTTCCAAGATAGTCTTCCCGGTTCTCCTCATATAATCCTTGGCTCGTCTAACCGCGCTCGCAAACACCCACTTGATATCCATTTCATCCCTGTCTATCTGCTGATAGTCTTCGTTTGTCAAATTAATGTTGCCAATGTGACTTGCGACTAGTCCACAGTAGGCATTGACCATGGTGTTAAGAAGTTCCATAGTTTCCCTTGCAGTTTCCACATTGACTTTGGATAAGTTTGCTTGTGGCTGTTTGGTTTGAGGTTGTGTTCGGGCTTGTGATGGTGTTGGAATATAGGCATTTGGATCAAATTGAGGTTGAGTGGGAGGAACTTGTGGTGGAGGTTGGGGTTTAGGTATCCATGCACTTGGATCTGGTTTAGAAAAAGCATGAGCTTGAGCAATCATATGTGCTGGCGGATGATCGGCCCTCGGATCGAAAACCTCAGGTGGAGCTGATTGTGGAAACGGAAAAGAGCTTGTATTCGACATAAACGTCGTCTGTAGCTTCGGTTGCTGAACTGAACTGGAACTAGAACTAGCTAAAGAGTTAAAACCTGCAAGATACATTTCGGTATTTTGAGGAACAGGAATTCGTTTAGCTTTCCGGATTTCTTCATCATTCTTGTGCTCCAACTTCTGAATAAATTCATAGATATTGACAGTATCTAAAACGCCCGTATGCTTTAGAAGCTCAATGAATGGGCTCCACTTTGGAGGTAGAGCATCAGCAAACCTTGCAACCATTTCCTGTTGAGTTGCACTAACATTATAAGAATACATTTCACTAATCAAATGATAAAAACGAGTAGTCATATCATTTAGGGTTTCATTCTCCAAGAAATGAAATGATTCGAATTCCTTCTTCAACAGATCATGACGTGTCTTTCTTGTCGCTGCATTTCCTTCACCTCTTGCTACCAAGGCATCCCATAGTGCTTTCGTGCTTGTACAATAAGAGAATTGATGATAGATGTTTTTGTGGAGTGCTTGCGTGAGAATAGCAAACGCCTTCTTCTCTAGATCATACGCTTTCTTGTCATCTTCTAGCATATTCGCCAACGTCGCCGTACTTGAAGCTGCTTCTTCTAGATCTTGATTATACGGCGAAATGAAGCACGTCCATACTTTGGTATTTTGCCCTAGAACGTACGTGTGGAAACGACCTTTCCATGTCGGATATTCATTCATGTGATTTAACTTTGGCGGGCGATTGTTGCTTCCCGTTTCGCTCTCAGTTATCAACAGATTTTGAATTCTTTGATTCTGGTTTGTCACCAATGCCCATTGTTTTGCACTAATCGATTGTTGAGGCATGACATTCCTTAACCAAACGGCTGCGGATGTCTGATCTTCACCTGGTCTCGGTTCCATGCTCCAATCCGAAGGGCTAGTACAACTCATGATTGATATACGAAAGTGAAAACCTGGTTAAACACTTAAAAACAAACTGTTATGATAGATATGTAAAGCTTCTGTGAAAAAATGCACAAGTTTCTCGACGAAACTCTGATGATGAATCACTGTTATGACGAAACCTTTATGTTCGATGAAACAATCTATTCGATGAAAACAATACTTGACGAAACCTATGTGATGAATACTGTTCGACGAAACTTGATAAAAGCGAAACTCTATTCGATGAAACTTCTAATGACGAAACCTTTATGTTGGACTTTATGGAAGTCTAGCAAGTTATATTTCAAAACTTAGTAGTAGCCCAAGGCTTAATTCATTCGGCCCACTTATAACCCAAAAGTCAACATAAACAAACTTTAAAACAAATCCCTTTATCCTCTTCGATACCTAACAATCAAAAGCAGACAAACTCTTTTGGTCAAACCCCTTTTCTCCTTCAAAACACAAAAATCACAAAAATCCCAAACATCAACTCTGTCTCTCTCCTTGTCTCTGCGATGCAACCTCTTCTTTGGCGAAACTTGAATAGAAATGATGCTCGATGAAACTCAATGGGGTTTCGTCGTAGTCACTCTTTGGCGAAACTCTGATGACTGACTTTGATCGACGAAACTCTGGTGATGATTTATGATCCGACGAAACCTGATGGGTAACAATGTATGACGAAACTTTGATCAATGAAACCTGTTTGTGCACGACGAAACCCAAAGTTAACAAGGCTTCGACGAAACCTCTTGATAAACTTTTGTGAATGACGAAACCTTTAACTACGACGAATCCTGGTTGACGAAACCTGTTATGATTTTTGTGTTCGACGAAACCTATACAGGACCTCTGATCGACGAAACCTTGTAAAATAATGCACCGACGAAACCTGTTATATAGCGACGAAACCTTCTGTGATCTCTGATCGACGAAACTCAGGTTTTGATGATAGCGATGAAACTCGTGAAATTTCTTTATGCGACGAAACTAGTGAAATATAAAGCTCGACGAAACCTAAAGCTCGACGAAACCTGTGTTGATTATCTCCTGATCGACGAAACCTTTTGATAAGAATGATACTCGACGAAACTCAAGGAGATAAGATCACAAGAGTTGGTGAGAATTTGGTGAGATTTTTCAAGGTAACCTTATCTTCTCTGACACAGTACATCCGTTTTCAACTCACATCATGCCTATCATACATTTGAAAGCACAATTTTCAAACAAATATAATTCTTTAATTCACAAACAACTTGCACAGGTACTTGTAGAAGATTGAAAAGTGGAAAGCATGAAGAACACTTTGAAGGTTCTTTGAAGAACACTTGAAGATTGGAATTTTCCGGCCACTGACGAATTTTCCGAACAACAGATTTTGACGTAGAAACTCGACACGACTTGTACCTTCGATAATCTCCAACACTTTTCAACAAGTTTTGAACAGAAACGACACCAAACAACACCGATTTTCGAGTTTTAATTCGTATTTTCAGAAAAAAGAAACTGGGTTTATGATTTTTGTCCAAGAAAAGCTTAAAACCCACTCGAAAATCGCACCGGTAACTCGGTTTTCAACAAGAAATCGAGCCTTACGCTCTGATACCACTTGTAGGTCTGTTTGCGGATCGCCGGACAACTACGAGATCTTGTTTCGAATACCGTAACGAGTGCGGAATCCACGTTACGATACAAACCGAGCGAGAGATAGACACAACACAAAGATATACCGTTTAACGGTTGTATATTGATACCGATCGAGTTTCGTTACAGAAATATATTACAATGAAATATAATTAAACTCTCGGTTCTCTCTCTCTCTCCTCTCTCTCTAATCTGCCTTCTATCTTCAGTCTTGTTTATATAGGACCAGGTACGACGAAACATCACACGGAGTCCCGACGATACCTCAACATCGACGAAACGTGGGCTGGCCTTGACGAAACTTCAAAGTCGACGAAACCCTTCAAGGTTTCATCGACATGCATGTTGAAGATATAAGGTTCTCGGCCCAAAGGAAGTGGCCCAAGTAAATGGCCCAATATGCATGTTATACTTATATAATCAACAAATATTCAATTTGTAAGTATTAGGCAAACTTGTGACATCATCATGATGATGTCATGGTGATGTGTCATCGGGAATAGGTTCGCGGCTCCCCGTGCTTCGCGTGTCGAACTCTGGGGCGCACGACGGAGGAATGTCGCTAGGTCGGGCTTGAGCCGAACCTAACTGAGACGAACCGAACCAAGTTGTACCGAATCGAGTCGCGTCCACATAAAGTGTACCAACACACGGGTCGTTCTCTTCCACGTCGGCCACAATTTTTAGAAACAAACGTTTTGACATACGGAACCTATGTCGAAAGATATCTTCGTTGTACTTCGGGTCTTCGACAAAATAATCCGACATGAGTGTCTCATGCCCCTCCTCACGTTGACGTTCAATATATCTCCTTCGGTTAGATGTGCCCGTGTCTTGAAGTTCGGCTTCTTCGATGAGATTTTGAAAAAAAAAGAATGCTACTATCGGATGAATCGTCACTACTCATGGGTGGGAACCATAACGAGAGTTCATCCGCTATTTTGTTTTGTAAATGTTTGGGAAGAATTGGTGGTATTTTTTGGTTTGGTTGGATATAAATTTGAAGGTATTTGGTTATGGTTTGGTTTGTTATTTATAGTTTAATTTTTAAAAGAAAAATTATTATTTTTATTTTAAACGGTAATATTACCATTAACTCGCCCCCCAACGTTCAAAATTCTCCTTCCCCGTGTCGGCATGCACTCCCCGCACCACACAATTCACCGCCTCGGCAAAGGGTTGGCGGCGGTGTTTGCCGCGCGGCCGCACCCTTTGCCGATACCACTCCTAACACCCTTAGTTATTAAAGAGGAAGAATACAAATTAATGATCTATGTAAGTTTACCAATATATCCTTAAATAAAATAAAATACAAATATTAAATGAAGTAAAAAAGAAACATTTTTATTAGTTGAAACTTCTTTTTTTTTCTTCTTACAAAAATTTCTTCTCATTTGAACCCTACACATAAGATATATGTCTGACAAATAAATTAGTATTCCCACCACTATCTAATATCCAACAATATTAGCTAAAACATCTCTATTTTATTCACAAACATTATTTAATTTTATTCACAAACATTATTTATTATGTGACTTTGTTCTATTAGGCTATTAACAGGTTTGCAACCTGTCATCCCATATTAAGCTAATAATTCCAAACAATATTTTCTTTGAGAAACACATAAATCAAACTCATTTCCAACACTTCAATACCAAGAAAAATATTTTAATATACCCAAGTCTTTTATTAAAAACCTAGTTTGTAAAAAAGATTTAACTTTCAAAATTTCTTCATTACTATTCCGTGTCACTACTATATCATCAACATATACAAGCAATACAGGAAACACATAACCACGAGACATGATAAATAAAGAATGATCACATTTACTTTGTATAAAGCCTAATTCAAGCAGCAGACCAACCAATTTTTCATTCCACGTTCTTAGAGCATGTTTAAGCCCATACAAAAAGTTTTTCAGCTTACAAACCCTAGTTTCTTCTTTTGAATAATAGACTTCAGGAAAATACATATATACATCTTCATTTAAATCAGCATACAGAAATGCATTGTTTTCATGTGATTGATACAAAGTCCAGCTGTTTTGGACGACTAATGCTTTTACACATCTAATAGTAACAAGTTTAACAACAGGAGAAAATGTTTCATCAAAGTCAACACCTTCTATTTGACTAGAACCATTAGCCATTAATCGTGCTTTATACCTTTATGTTTCTCCTATAGACTTGTATTTGTAACATCCGTCAAAATGGACTCCTAAAATCAGACCCGTTTTGAAATCCGGAACCTAACTTTGGAACCTCGAAAATTTTTGCGAAATTTAATAATCATTGAAGGAATTATTTTTTTATTATTTAATCTATTTATCAAGTTAGCTATTCATTTATTGGTTTAAATAATTTAATTAATATTCCAATTAAAAACTATTAGTTTCATAACATAACCAAGTTAGTTGATAGCTAAAGTTAAATTGTTAGTACAGTAGAGGGACCATCTGGGATTCTAGTTGCAACTTGGGGTCCTTTTTAATAAAACAAAGAAAGAAATAAAAATAACAAAAATATGTAGACCATCGAGATCGAACCCGGGTCTACCCGGTCCAAACCACATGCACAATCACTGCACCACTCTTAAGTTTGGTGCAAATCTTATAATCTTAAGAATCAAATACACTATACGTTGCAACTCTCTTTCAAAACAAGAAGTTGTCGCCCAAACTTGTTGACAAACAAGGTAAGAATCCTCCAAATCCTTGACTAATTTTTCACTGATTGATTGTGATTAAGGGTTTCCTTATTCATGAATTGTGAACCTAGACGTTTATAGGATTTTGTGTAGACATCAAAATAGAAGGTATCAAAACCCAACAGGTTCAGACACAGTCAATTGTTGGGTTATACTCTTAGTAATGTGTTGGTGAGAGGGACTGCTTTGGGTCTGAATGTCAATTGCTTCAAACAGTGGTACAAGGGTTGGTGGAATAGGAGATGAAGGGAGTGGTGTTGAAAGAGACATTGCCCCGGGAGAAGGGCTTTTAAGCATACTTTCAAATGAAAGTATTGCTTCATATTGTGGTGTCCCTGTGATTACAACATGTTCATTTTGTGAGGAAACATGAGGAGTTTGGTCTATGGGTTGAGATCTTTCCACATGTTGTGAGGAAGTAGCAGCAGTGGTTTCAAGTGACGTTGGTGTTGTCACTGGGTTAACCTCTGGTAGTGGTGCAAACGAGCCGAGCGGCTCGCGAGCTACACGAGATCGGCTCGAGAAAAAGCTCGAAACGAGCCGAGCCTTATCGAGCCCGAGCCGAGCCTGAGCCTCAAAACAAAGCTCGTTTGTTTATCGAGCCCGAGCTCGAGCCTCACATGTGAAGCTCGTTAGGCTCGTCGAGACTTATCGAGCCTTAGTGTAAACGAGCCGAGCTTATTTAAACTTGTTTACAAGCCGACCTCGAATCTAAAAATAAGCTTATTTAGTAAACGAGCCCGAGCTTTACTTATCGAGCTCGCAAGCCTAAAAAGTCTATTATTTATATTATTTTTATTTAATATACTAATTAATAGATAATAAACGAGCCGAGCCCGAGCCGAGCTTGATAAAATACAAACGAGCCGAGTTCGAGCTTTGAAAACAAAGCTCGAATCGAGCCGAGCTCTCATAAGTTAATCGAGCTCGAGCTCGAGCCTGGCCGAGCTCGGGCTCTGCTCGGCTCGTTTGCACCCCTAACCTCTGGGATCTCTTCATCCAGATGACCCTTTTTTATTGGATTGGGTGGGCTTTTTGGATTTTGTTTTTGTCTTATTGGGTTTTGCTAGTGGGGGTTTCACAGCAGTGGTTTTGGTGCTGTGATCACCAGGAGCAGTGGGCTCAGCAACAGAGGTTTGAGGAGCAGATATGGACTCATCTAAAATTTGCTCATTCCCCTTTGCTTGTGTTTTGGAAACATTTGACTCTTTGTCCATAAGGCGAGTAAAAGTTTCAGAAGTTAGACTATTTATTTTAAAAGTTGCACCTTACTCAAAAGCCTTTTTAGAAACATGTTTTTGCAGGTAGTGGCTTAATAGTCTTGGATACATGAGAAAAGAAGCATTTTTAACGTTTTGAATGTTCTTCACATTTAAAACCAAGTCAGAAAACAATGCTTGGGAGTAGTTAAAATCAGATTTTGTTAAAATTGCATATCCCAAGTATTGAATTTTCAAAGGTATTTCAATAAAAGCAGTGGTTTTAGCAGAGAGACATGTTAAGAGGGTATGGAAAAAGAATTTCATTGGGGGTGGAAATTTTGGTTTTAACAAAGTAGCCCCTTTTAACTGTCCATCATACCCCCTCTCAATCAACTCTGTATGAAGATCATTTTTTGGAAAATATGTCTTACCTGCCAAGTCGTTTAACCCAAATGTTGTTGAAATGGTACTTGGGGTTATTGCAACCAGTTCACCTCCGACTTTTGAGGTTATACCATAGGGCTCTTTGTTTTGTTCTTCAAGTTTAGCATTTGCCCAAAAATCACGAAGAGTATCTTGGTAAATTGGTGCGTCGGCAGTAAGAATTGCTTTATATTTGGATGATGTAAGGATGTCAATGATTGAGTGGAAGGCGGTGTTTTTGTCGGTTTTCTCGAAAGTGGTAAGGTAGTTATGAGGGTTTTTGATTGTCAGAGCCATGGTCAGAGTCGAAAATTGTGAGAGGTTGAAGAAGAAGTGAAAAAGAAGATGGTAACCGCTTTGGAGAATTTTTGAATTCGATACGGCCATGGTCAGAGTCGAAAATTGCGAGAGGTTGAAGAAGAAGTGAAAAAGAAGATGGTAACCGCTTTGGAGAATTTTTGAATTCGATACGGCGAGTAAAAGTTCTGTTTGGGGATAAAATAGGGTTTTTATAAAGTGAAAAAATGAATGCTGATGTGGCAGCGGTTTCAAAGATCTGACGGCTAACATCTGTCCACGTGGCAACCTCTGTTTGAGTAATGGAAGACAATTGTTGGGAACCACTGTTAGACAATAACAGTGGTTGGGAACGGTGAATGAACGGTGGCTGATTTTAATCTATCTGTGGATAGACAACAGTGGCTGAGACCAACAGCTGTTTGATCAACAGTGGTCCATGAGTAGTGGATAATGGAAAACAGAGGATACCTTTCAGCAGTGGGTGAATTTTTAGCCAATCAGAGGTTTAAAACATCAGTGGTTATGGACAAACTTTTAAGGTTTCATGAAAAATTTTCATTTTAAGCTATTTTTAAGGATGGATTTTTTATTTTTTAAAACATTTTAATGCTTTTTATTCATGGAAAACAAGTTTTTGCCTTCTAATCCATGTTTATCATGCCAATCCTGGAGATGAAGCTTTCAAAGGTCGATGTGTCTGAAGGTTTTGTCAACACATCTGCCAGTTGATCCTTAGTTGGAACATGATGCAGAGAAATCAAACATTTTTCATAGCAATCCATCACAAAGTGATGTCTGATGTCAATGTGTTTGGTGGTTGAGTGGGAGACTGGATTTTTGATGATGTTTCAGCTGCTTGACTATCCAACATGAGAAGAGTCTTTAGAGCAGTTACACCAAAATCCAGCAACTGGTTTTGAAGCCACAACAGTTGGGCTGTACCGCTTGTAACAACAATATATTCAGCTTCAGCAGTCGATGTGGAAACAACTGCTTGCTTTTTGCTTTGCCAAGATACTAAGCAATTGCCTAGAAATTGACATCCTCCTGATGTAGACTTCCTTGTGGTGTTGCATCCAGCAAAATCACTATCTGAAAAACTTGAAAGCTTGATATTCCAATTAGCAGGATACCAGATACCAAGTATGGGAGCACCTTTTATGTATCTGAATATTCTTTTTACAGCAATGAGATTAGACTTCCTAGGTGCTGACTTGGATCTGGTACAGACACATGTTGCAAACATGATGTCTGGCCTTGATGCAGTTAGGTACAATAAAGGCCCAATCAGGCTTCTATACAAAGTTTGATCAACCAAGTCATCTTTTTCATCAGTAGTGACAAGCTTTGAGGTTGCCATGGGTGTACTACATGGTTTACAATCATTCATCTCAAATTTGTTTAAAAGTTCTTTTACATATTTGCTTTGATGAATAAGTTTTTTTACATATTTGCTTTGATGAATGAATGTTCCATTTTGCAATTTCTTAACTTGGAGACCAAGAAAGCATTGGAGTTCACCCATGACACTCGTTTCAAACTCTGTTGTCATAAGTTTTCTGAAATCTTCACATGTGGAGGTACATGTGGATCCAAAGATGATGTCATCAACATAAATTTGGATAATCATCAGATCTCTACCTTTCCATTTCAAAAATAATGTTTTGTCAATTTTACCCCTGGTAAACCCAATTGAAATTAGAAAGGTGGAGAGAGTTTCATACCAGGCTCTTGGTGCTTGTTTCAAACCATACAAAACTTTGTTGAGCTTGTAGACATGATCAGGATATATGGCATCTTCAAAACCAGGAGGTTGACAAACATACACCTCCTCTTGAATCTTTCCATACAAGAATGCACATTTTATATCCATTTGATACACCTTGATGTTGTGGTCGACAACAAAGACTAAAAACAGTCTGATGGCTTCAAGTCTTGCCATAGGAACAAAGGTTTCATTATAGTCTATGCCCTCTTCTTGTCTAAAGCCTTGAACCACTAACCTAACTTTATTCTTGACAATAATGCCCCTTTCGTCAGTTTTGTTCTTGAAGACCCACTTTGTGCCAATTGGGTATACATCCTTAGGCAGTGGTACAAGTTCCCATACTTGTCGTCTTTTAAACTGTTGGAGCTCCTCTTGCATGGCTTCTACCCAACTATTGTCTTTCAGTGCCTCTTGGTACTTGACTGGTTGGATGAGAGATAGAAGGCTAGCAAAAAGACAGATGTTTTGGGATTGACTTCTTGTAAGAACCCCTTCACTGGTATTGCCAATGACTTAGTCTGGTGGATGAGATTTAAGGAAGATTAGATCCCCTTATATGGAACAGTGGTATTGAATGGGGAAGGCTGCAGATGTGAATCATCTGAGCTAACATCTGTTGGTAATTTTGAAGAGCCAACATCTGTTGGTGATGGATGTGGAGGAATGGGAGGAATGGGTGTGGCACAATGTTGACTTTTATCCACAGATGATGGACTTTTATCAACAGAGGTTGAACTTGATGAGATGGCAGTGGTTTGATCAACGACTGTTGATTCAGCAGTGGCAGAGTTTTGACAGCTGTTTTGAACATCTGCTTCTCTGATGGTGGAAGTGACTTTGTATTGTGGAATCACAATGTCAAATCCATTGTCTTATGATAAAGATTGTGGTGTACCTGCAGGGTTAATCTTAACAGACACATCTTCAAATGTAAATTTTCAAGGTCAAACAGTTCAGCAGGGTTTGCTGGGATTTTTAATGATGAAAGTTCATTGAACTTCACATTCAAGGTCTCTTCCACACACATAGTCCTAGTGTTAAACACTTTGTAGGCCTTGGCAGTGGTTGAGTATCCCAGATGATAACCATAATCCACTTTGGCTGTAAATTTTGAAATTGAATCTTTTAAGTTTAGGATAAAATATGGGCAGCCAAAGATTTTGAAATAGGAGATCAGTGGTTTGATCTTGAACAGAGTTTCATAGGCAGTCTTTTGATGCCTGAGGTTGATTAAAACTCTGTTCTGCACATAACAAGCATTGTTTACAGCCTCTGCCCAAAAAGTTAAGGGTAAACCTGAGTCTGCAAGCATTGTTCTAGCAACTTCAATCAAAGTTCTGTTTTTCCTTTCAACCACCCCATTCTGTTCTGGTATTCTTGGGATGCTGTATCGCCTTACAATCCCTTTTGACACACAGAACTCATGCAACTCCTTGTTTCTAAACTCTGTTCCATTATCACTTCTAAAGATTTTCACTGGCATGTCAAATTGCTTTTCAACCTGTTTGGAAAAGTCTTGCAAAATACCTGCAGTCTAATCCTTAGAGTGTAAAAAGTAAGTCCATGTAAACCTAGAAAAATCATCAACAATAACCAGACAGTATCTTTTCTTTTTCAAACTCATGATTTTTACTGGGCCAAACAAATCCATGTGCAGCATTTGCAAACACTAGGTTGTTTTGGACTCTTCAATGAACTTGTAAGAGCTTTTATGTTGTTTACCTTTTAAACAGGAAACGCAATGCTCATTACAAGTAAAAAGTTTTGGTGGAAGGCCTCTTACAAGGCCTTGTTTAGAGAGTGTGGTGATAGTTTTCAGATTTGTGTGCCCAAGTCTTCTGTGCCATAATTCTGTCTCTTTGGTAGAGGCAGCTGAGAACAGACAAGCATCATCCATTGGGTTATCCTTCAACATATCAACCACATACACATTGCCACTCCTTTGAGTGACAAGTTGTGTTTTGCTCCCAGCTATGATTTCTTCAATCTTTTTAACCATTTCTGGCCCAACGATCTTACAAGTTTCCTTAGTGAAGAATGACCCATAGCTCTTGTCACTCATTTGTGAAACACTAAGGAGATTAAATTTAAGATTGTCAATAAGATTAACATTTTCAAAATTTGAGTTTCCCAGCCTGAACTGTCCCTGACCCCAACACCTTCCCTTTTGAATTGTTACCAAAGGATATATCACCCCCTCCATGTTTTTTGAAATCTTTGAGTAGGGCTCTACATCCTGTCATGTGCCTGGAGCCTCAACTATCTACATACCATAAACTATCTAAGCATGCAGAAGCTCCATGCATATCAAGTAACAAATTAGTTCAGGTGGGTCTCCAAAGCCAAGATGGCTTTGGATGGGCTCACAGGCATATCAGCCTCAAGCCCAGGAGCATGGACATTGGTTGGGTCAGAGGTTTGGACATATTTTGCAGATTTTTGTAACCACTGTTGTAGACCATTTCCTGTCAAATGATGATAACCATAAGGATGCCTATTCATTTTGGGTTTTGATGGCCTTTTGTAGGCTTCATAACCATGAGGGACCTTTTGGTATGATCATTGACCATATCCCCTAGGGAATTGGTTTGTAGGTGGTGCATCTGTTACTTGTACCTCTTTGGGAACAGAGGTTTTATCCAGTTGTTTAGTAACAGATGTTTGGACAGGTACAAAGGTCTGTTTTTTTTGGGGGGGGGGGGGGGGCGTTGGTTTTTGTGGACTCTTCAGTGTTTTTGATGTATACTCTTTTCTTTTAACCTCAAAAGTTTTGAGATACACACACTGTTGAATTTAATAATTTGTTTTTCCACAAATTGTGCACTTAGGTGCAGGCTCAATGACACTTGTTTTGTTTATATCATATGCTTTTAGAAGAAAACAATCTTTTGTAGCATGATTCTTCTTTTCACAAAAGTCACAAAACAGGTTTTTAACTTTTTCTCTTCTCTTCCTCTTTTCAACTTCCTTTTCAATAGAGTTTTTAACCTCTGCTGGGATGTCTTTTAAAGGAACGATTTTGGCCTTGGGTGCTTTGACACCCTCAATTGTGGAAAAATCCATTGGCTTAAAGTTTTCAAGGATGTCACATTCATCAGACCAGGTGGGTTTGAATTGATATTTTTCTATCTCTTCAAAGGTTGATAACCCTTCTGGTTTTTATAAAATAATTTTGTTTCCATTTTTATCAGTGACTTTTATCTCTTGACCAGCCATGTTTGTGGGGATTACTTCAACCAAGCCAGATTCAATTTCAGTAGTGTTTTCAGAAATTTGGTCATTTTTCCTAAACCCAATGCCAAATTTCACATTGCTCTTGATCTGCTTTTCCAACATCAACTCATAACCTCTACAAGATTCCACCCATTTTTCACAAGTGATTTGGGTGGAGTCAAGCTCCTTTTTGCAACTCGGGTATTTTTCTACCATAGTTTGGAGTTGATCTTTGGTTATACTTGACTCATGTTTCAGACTGCTGATTTCATTCTCTTTTTCAAACAATTTGTTTTTCAACTCTTTAAAAGTTTTCTCAAGTTGCACTTCATCATTTAAGATCTTGTTTCCAAGGTTTTCATTCACCTCTTTTATGTTAGTAAAAGCAATAATGCATTTATCTAAACACAAATCTTTTAAGACCTGGGGTGATACCTTAGCAGTAACCATCATAGCACAGTCACATTCACCATCACATACACTGACATCCCATGGATCAGCCAGAGGTTCCAACCGAGGTTCAACAACCTTCTCTTCTAACAGCTGTTCACTAACAATATCTACTGTAACCACTGTTTCAGCAACTTCTTCCACCACTTCAGATCTGGTCTCCACTTCCTCAGATTCTTGCCCTTCGGGTATTGACTCTAATGCCATTAAACAGAATTCATCAGGTAAAACATCAGAATTAGCAATTAGAGCAAAATTTTCATCAGTTATGTCCTCAGGTAAGCTACTCCAATAGCCCCGTGTAAAAAAACTCTGTTGACTGGCCTCTGCTGGAGCATATGTTTGTGCAGCTTGTTGTGGTGCAGTTTGCACTTAAACCTAGGGTGTAGGGGCTTGAACATACTGAATCTGTGGAACAGTGGTTTGGACATACTGGACAGGAACAGTGTTTACAGGGTGTGGAAAATGGGCAGTGTCATATGAGGAGCATGGGTATATTGGGAATAATGGACAGTGCTTTGGGTGTTTTGAGGTCTTGGACTAGGGTGAGTGATAATTGGTCCACTGTTTTGACTCCTACATTCAATAGCAAAGTGACCAAGCCTATTACACTTATAGCACTTGATTTTTGATTAATCCAACCCAACCTTTAAATTCCCATGCAACCCTGGGAACTTCCTTGTCACACCCCGATTTCCACGTGTCACCGGTGGGCCCGGTGGGGGAGTATCGTGACGTGGTTGGCAACGTAATAGTCAAACAACACAATATAATAATGCACAGCGGAAGCAATTTAAAAATAAGATACAACCGAATTTATTTATTGTAATCAAAGTCACAATATCCGGTGTTTATCCACAGAACGGATCGAAACAAAATAACATTTATGGTTCAACAGACTTCTGGCATCCTAAGCTTGCGAGACTTTTATTGATGCTTAGGAGACAATCCAGCCAAATTACGTTTAGTACCTGCATTCAGTCTTTTTGGGAAAATACGTCAGTTTACACTGGTAAATACATTCAACTGACTCATTTTGGAAAATGATTTAAAATTGGTTTGGATGCACGTGGCATAAATCATTTTATTTAACTTGGGAGAATTATTTAATATGATAATCTTGTGAACGAATTACATGTTACTTATGCGTTCAGTAGCCCGGAACGTATCCGGGTTAAAGATCAATAGACACACCACTTTAAGTGAGTTATACACGGGAGTACGCCTACACCCCGTGCTCAGGTCGTGGCCATCTCGTAAGATGATGCCAGGGATATCCGGGACATGGTCATTAACCCCCCAAAGGCTGTAAAGTAAACAAATCTGTTTAAAACGAGCCGATCAAATTATTCAACTACCCACTAAGCGTGGAGATTTGATGCCCGATCAAGCGGTACGCTATGTACCGTAACCCAAGCCCGTATAGGGAAAATAAGTTAAAAGTATTTACCTGATGCAAGTATAAATCACAATAAGCAGAATGGCAAGTATCTTTTACTGGTTCTCCTAATCTGGAACGAAGGTTTAATATAACCTATTAGAATCCCAACGGGTCTTTTATTAAGCTTAAGCTTAGACCGGCTAGTTTCAAGATACGGTTCGTACGCACGATTTAGCGAAGACCGGATAGAATGTGATTCAGACCCGACAAGTTTGAAGACTTGTTTAATATGGGTTTATTATTCACATTCTGGATTTTGAGATAAAACCGTTAAGGTTTGACCCGTTTCGGCTAATTTATGTAAACTTGTTACATAAACCGAACCGTACGCGTAATAAGCGTGACGGGTAGTCTTGAGAGCTATATACAGGTTTCCTAAGTTAATTATGTCTCAACTATGTTGTGACATCAGTAAGGTGTCTTTCGTTATGCCCGAAACGTGTTTAAACACAAACTAGGCCCCGTAGGGGTAGTTTGGTCATTTTAAAGTTTATAAAAGAGTTTAAGTGACAACCTGAGCTACAGGTCTGATGTAATCAGTAAATATACTCAATTTTCTAAGTTACATCAGTAGGTTAAAGCATGTATGTGAATCTTATCATTTTTAACCAAACTAGGCCCCGTAGGGGTATTTTGGTAATTTCACATAAGCCGAAAAGCTCAAAACTGAAGTCTGAGTTTATCAACCTTTGCTTACTGTTAAAATATTATAATTTGCTTCTTATATCAGTAGGTATCAACCCGGGTATGTCCAATATGATTTTAAAACATACTATGCGTTAAAAACGCTAATTTAGGCGATTAAAGGCCATTACCGGGTTCGATACTTAAATCTGATATTTTTATATTTCCAGAAGGCTTAAGATAATTTATTTATCATAATTAATCAGTAGCAAAAGGTTTGGAATCGTTTAGATGTGTAAAACTCATTTTATGGCCCGTAAGGGCAAAACCGACAATTACCGAATTAAGCCTACGACTATGAGTTATGCTCAGCCTAAAATTAATTAAAAATCTTTAAAAATCCTAAAATAATATATTATATCAGTGGGTAAAAGATTTGATACTAAAAAGTATGTTTAACTAGGCTATACGCTAATTACGCCATTATGTTAACATAAAGCATTAGTTTTGCGATAATGAGCATAACTCTTAATCTACAAGTCAAACTGATGTCAAACTTTGCATGCAAGTCTATATATTAGTAACAAAGGTTTCTTCACTTTTACATTTTCACAAATCACGTTTTAAGGTAATAAGGGCATAACGGTCAACATATGAGCAATTAACGGAAATACGCATATTAATTGGATAACTAATGGACCGAGGTGCATAATCACAGAGGGTTGTTCTAACATGTAACCTAGTCCAATTAAAGCTCTGAGGAATTTCTAAAATATGCCTAAACGGGTCAGAACTGAAAGTCAAAGTGAAAGTCAAACTATGTGACTTTCGGTTCCGAACCGGGTCTAAACAGGAAATAGTCGGGTTGAACAGGTTTGGACATGTTATTACACTAATTACTAAGTTATAACAATGATCAAACAGGTTACATATGTTCTAGATAGCTAATTATGCATAAATGACATTTTAAGCATTATGTTGACTTTTTGAGTAAAGGTTTGACTCGACATTTGACCTGCTTAGGATGGTGATCAGGGGAAACCCTTTTGGGGTTTTATTACCCACATAAATACCATCCTATAACTACTTTTAATTCAAGATAAGACTGAGCCATTAGTGACTAATCTCGAAGTCAAACCGTAATTACGACGGTTTGACTTTTAGCTAATTAACTAAGCTAAACACAACTAAACAAGAACTAGCAGACTTACAAGAGTCCAATGCACGAATTTTGATCAGATGGGAGAGTTCCTTAGCTCCAGAAATGCTCCAATGATCAGATGCAAGTGTGGAGAATGTTGTGATCTTGGAGTTCCTTTTATAGTGCATTAGATCACCACAATTGGTTGACAACAAAGTCTACAACACTCCACAACTGATATACACATGTATCTAGTATGTAGGAGGTGCCTAGGGGTCATTTACAAGTGAGAAAAACCGGTGGAATAGGTCACAATCGCGCATAACCGCCAACAGAAGGTTTCTGGTCGCTGGCAACATGCTTACGGACCGTAAAGGTTTTTGGCTTACGGTCCGTAAGCCTCTGATCTGACGCGGAAAAATGTTGTTCCTTGGCGTTTTGAAGGGGCAACCGGTATAAACGACTTGTGGACTTATTATTTACCATGTGGGACTTCAATTATCAGTTGCATACCCTACCATTTCAGTTTGTTTCACTTTGCAACCAAAAACAAGTACCGAAATTTAAGGTTTACCATTCTTTTCTTTGTGGGATCTTATCATGCACTTCCGATTTATTATTTGCAATCCACTTCTGGAACTTGGACATAATAGATGCTTAATATATAAAACTTTGGGTCTTGGGATTTATAAATGAGGTGTTCAGAGGTAAAACTTTAACATGACACCACTTTTAAATCCTGCCAAAACATCTTTATTTAATCCGGGTTCACAACGTGTTTTCGTCATACATGACACGTGTCGTCATCTTATTAAACACGAAATTTTTGAGGTGTTACATTCCTACCAGTTCTTTTATAAAACTTGCTTGTTCTCACACTTAACAAGGCAAGCTGATGCAAAATGTCCATCTCTTCCAGATCAGTGGGGTCAAAATGTTGAAGGTCATTCAGCTCAAAGGATAAATTGTCAGAGATCTGGTTTTCCCCATTAGCTGTGAAAGCATAATTGGGTGAATAAGGCTCAGAGCTGAAGGCTACACCTGCAATTATGTCAATATAGTGAACATAACTCTGGTCCTTACTACCACTAGATAACTCTTCTTGACCAAAAAGTGTTATGTTACCAAAAGAGTAATCATCAGCCACTTTTCCAGATTCCTACAACTTCTTTTCTGGTTAAGCTCTCTTTCATATGTGAGAAGCCTACCATGAAGTTGGGTCAGACTCATCTCCTTGAACCCAATAGAATTTCTAGTTACAAAGGCTATAGTGTCCCACTTTTCTGGTAATGATCTAAGGAACCTACTATTTAAAGTAGAATTAGTATATTCAACATTAACCAGTTTTAGCTCACTAATCAAACAACTAAACCCTCTCAAACTGTTGGGTCAATGACTTTCCCTTAACATGACGAAACGTTTCATATTGTTGGTTCAATACCTCTCTGTTGTTTTCAATAACCTCTTCTGTCCCACCGAATTGCTCTTTGAGTGTATCCCATAGCTCTTTTACACTGTTACAGTGTAACAGGCCATCATATATGTCATTGGGTAGTGCTGTAGCAACTATACTGAATGCTTTAGCATCTAAATCAATCTTCTGAAAATCCTGCTCAGAGTAATTTTCAGGCTTCTTAGGTACTTGGACCTTGGGATCTTCTGCACTTAGTACCATTGGAAGATGAGGTCCAAAGATAACCGACTTCCAGCAACCAGTGTTTTGCTGTGCAAGGACATGCCCCATCCTACGTTGCCAGAAATTGTATTCAGATCTGACAAGCATGGGTGGCTTGTACAGTATGCCTGTGTTATGAGGATCTTGTGATTGTGAAGACATTTTGGTTGTTTTACAAAGGTTCTGATTAATCAGCTTTGAACGTGATTAAGCTTATACTCTGTTTTTCAACAAATACAAACAACATAGTATCAATGAAATTGAGCTGATCTTTTATGTCAAATTGACTGTTAAATCGAATTTGACTGACCTATGCTCTGATACCAATTGTTAGGATCTGAGTTTAATTGTTTGTGTTTGTTTTAAAGATGAAAGATGAAAGAAGATAATAAGATGAAATAATTGCAGCGGAAATGAAGAAAACTTTATAACACAAATAATGGAAGAAATGTTTTCATCATGAATACTTTAATTCGAAAGATTGTATTACACAATTCTTCACGTATGCATGAATTACAACTCCCCCTCAGCCTGAGATCACAGTGATTGTTCGTACAAAATGCAAGTGATGAAGTGATCTGATAGAACAGTACAGGCACTGTCTATTTATAGTACAATCCTAACCACTGTGGCATTTTGGCTGACGTCACCAAGACAGTGACATCTAACAATACTAACAACCTCTAAACACTACTAATGCTAAACACTATTACAATAATAAAACACTGATTACAAAGACTCTGTTGATTCTATCCTCTGATGCTCTAACCTCTGATGGAGCTTTAGCAGACTTTTAGTAAAGGATGGTCAGACCTTTGACTTCCAGCAGACCTTTTGCTTCTTCAGTGGTTTAGTCTTTAACAGTCTTTATATCCAGCAGAGCTTAGCACGGAGCAGACCTTTGAAGCAGCAGTTGTTAGATATCTTGCCATTGAAGGAAGTAGTAATTCAAAGCAATGTTTATTCTGGATCAATTGTTGTAGAACTTTTTTGGCTTTGTATCATCTGTTCTCAAGGAAAGTTTCACATGAGCCAACAAGTATGGTCATGAGAATGACCCATTATGAACGGGTCAAATGTACTAGAATGATATGTAAAAGAATGGTCATGAAACTGATCCGATATGAACCGATCAAACGAACAAGAATGATATGTCAAAGAATGGTCGGGCAATTGACCCGTTATAATTTTTATGAACGAATCAACCGAATTAATGAGAATGATGACTAGAATGATTAAGCTCTACCCGATTCTATCGGGATGAACAAGTGAAAGACGAACACAAAAAAAGAAAGAAAAGTAGAAATAACATAGTTTCCAAATAAGTTTCTGGATGGTTATCATGATTGCTAGAAGTTTGAATTCCATGTTAGATTCATTATATTAACTTTGTAATTAAAGTTTAGTTATTAAATCATCTCAAGACTTGTGTTTTATTGTTTTGTAAAGTGATGTAAGGTTCGTAACTAATGATTAAATGGATATCTTGTAACTATTGTTTAAATTTTCAAGTAATGTACAAAAGATTAAATTTGGTCGTAAATTTCGTTGTTTAATATTTGCTTTTGACCGCGTGAAAGAATGGGTGTTACAAGTTGGTATTGACGTCCGTGCAGGTGTATATATATTTTTTAGTATATTTTAGCTCTTTTTTTACTCGCCGATTCAAGTTTTAAATTTATAAAACACGATATTCTACTATCACTCTACACACACGCTAGGGCAAGTGCACCCATCGCGGACGTAGTATAGTGATGGCAAGATACCGAGGTCGTCCAAGGACACAAGAGCTTTTAATACCGGCTTATCTTCAACGTCTAGTCGAACCAAACTTTGATGAAAAAGTTTTTAAAGCTATAAAAAATAAACTAAAAAGCAGTAGGGATGTAAGGAAAAACAAATAGACAAAAAGGAATCACTTGGTTCCAACTCCTCTTTTATGTATCCTTTTGATGATTTCCGCACTTTGGGCATTTTAAGAGATTATCTTTAAGTTATAGTAGTATGCCCCCTTCCAGGCAGCGTTACCCTCAACCTATTGGTCTGAGTCAGCAGGGATACAATCCCGCAAGGTCGGATTATTGAAAGATAATTAAGTAAGTTATTAATGCGAAAAGTGGTGGGCCCCCTTCCAGGCAGCGATCACCCTCAACCCTTTGGTCTGAGTAAGCAGGGATACAGTCCTAGCAGGGTTGGTTTAAAATTTTAATAGTAGTTTATAGATAAGGGATTCAAGCGGTTTGCACTTCTCCCGTGGTGGGTAATGCCCGCTCCACTCGTGAAGTGTTACTAAGCTTGAACCAGGTTCTCGCAGGATCTATACGCTGAACGAGACATAAAATTTACCCAACTACCCTTCTAACCCCCTTCCAGGCAATTAACGCACCTTATATAGACCGTAAAGACACGAATATGTGAATCAACGACATATGAAGAATGATTAGATAAATTTGCCTTCAATATTAAAAAACTAGTTATTAAAGTTATTAATACATACCCAATTAAAAAGTTGCCAAAGATTGGAAATCAAAAGATAATACATAAAAGATTTGTCTTCACCAAGTGATGTAAGAGTTTAGCCAAACATGGCCTTTGTTTGACAAAGACTCTTATGATCGATCTTGGATCCCGATACTACTACACACACTCTAAATGATGGAAGATGGATGATGGTGGTGGATGATGGTGTTATAGTGGTGGTGGAGTAGTGGCAAGTGAGAGAGAAGTGGTTTTCCAAGGGATGGTTTGGAATGGAACCAAACACATCTATTTATAGCTGAAAATAGGACGTTTACCATGCCCCGTGCCCGCCTGGCACGGCCCCGTGGCCATCTCTCTCTCTCTCTCTCTTCGTCATTTACTGTTGTGTCAGGTCTTGTACTAACACGGCCCCGTGTGTCAACGGCACGGCCCGTGGCCAATGTACTTGATGTACTATCGCAGATTCCGAAAATCTTTGAGTTGACCACGCCCCGTGTTGGCTTAGCACGGCCCCGTGTTGGCTTAGCACGGCCCCGTGTTGGCTTAGCACGACCCTGTTTTGGCTTAGCACGGCCCCGTGTTGGCTGTCTGTTTTGTCCTTTGCTGTTGTCTTTTCTTCTGCACAGATTCCAATCTTGGGCACGGCCGGTGTCTGGTGGACACGGCCCCGTGTCAGGTCTTTTGATCTTGCTATTTTGTTGGTTTAGATGTGGATCGGGCTTGGCGAGTCGCGTCAATCGTCCTTCTTTGTATTTATGTTGGTTTTTGCTGTTATTTTGCTCATTTTGCACATTTAAGCTCTTTTGACCCTGTAAATTAAAAAGGAACAAAGAAACAAGCTTTTTCCAATATTAGTACCGAAAAGGGTTGATTTTACGTCGTATTTGATACAATTTACATGTTGTATTTTATGCACATCAAATACCCCTGCAATTGAATCTTTGCTTGTACTCAAGCAAAACTCTATATCGTGGCTTACGCACCCAAACGGAATAGGTAGAAGAGAAGGTTTTTGTCCCATCTTTAGAGTGTCGGGTATCCAAGTTCTAAATTTATTTTGTTTTTATTTTATTTACAATCTTATTCGTCATGATTTATTTAAATCACAAGTTAAGAAAATTTATTTACTTTGGGCATAACATGCCTTTATAAAATTCCATTTAGTTATATACAAATTTACACACCTCACAAGTGGTCACTCAACACTCAGCCGAAGTTGTGTAAGTGAAAACGCTTGTGCCCGGCTTTGGAACTTATTCCTACCATAGGCTTGACAATCAATCAAACCTCTTCCTTTTTGACGTTAAATCCTTGCAAATATCAAGAGGACTTTAAAGGGTAGGTTGTGGTTCGGGTTTGGTATATTCTATTGAAATGGCAAAAGGCGTAAAATATTGGGTTTTCTATTGCTTTGTGGCTTAGCAAAAAATACTTTGGGAAAATTTTTCTGATTTTTTTTTTCAAAGTTGAAACTGAGCCATAATTGTAATTTCTATAACTGATAAGTTTACAAAAAAAAAAAGATGAAAAATGAAAAGGTTTATTTTTGTGGGTTTGAAAATGAAAAAGGTTTAAGGTTCAAAGGGTTTATCTAGGGGTATGTTTTTGATAAAGCAAAGAATATAAAGGTTTTGAATTGGAAAATGGGTTGGTCCTAATGCCTCCATCATTTACTTACTTGGATTTTTGTCGGTAAGGACTTGGAACGTATCGCTTTGTCAAGTTCTAGATTCGTGAGAACCAAACAGGCTATTCACACAAGAAACGGAAATTGAGCACTTAGTATAGATATGTATTTATATGCTCGGTAAAGGCTCAAAACTCACTTTTGTGGGAAAAAGGGTTGTAGTGTAAAAATGTACATATAATCAAATTTTACAAAGATTTGTCATGCCCGTTTTCGTAATTTTCTTAATTAGTTCTTTTTATCACGATGCTATCAGGTGTAAATTAGTAAAAACATAATTTTTAGAATTTATTTTACCCAACTAATCCAAGATAAATAAAAGAAAATATTTTTTTTTGAAAAAGTTTGGGGTGATTAGCGGTTCCAAGGCGAGTTTTGTGTAAGGCTTGATTTTAGGACAAATGACTCAAGGTTTTATCATCCCCCCCCCCCCCCCCACACACACACTTAAATTACACATTGCCCTCAATATGTCCCAAATAGGATTTATTTTGGTTAAATGTGTAAAAAGTGTGAAAAATAGCACAAAAAAAAAAATGGTTACTGGCACTTGTAGCACGGGGCGTGCTTTGGGGACACGGCCCCGTGCCCAAAGTGCCAGTAACAATAAAAAATAGAAGACTTACAGTGGGGTGGCCACGGGGACGTGCTGGGTGAGCACGGCCCGTGCCACCTTCTATACATAAGATTTTGGACACCAGTAAGTTGAGCACAGGGGCGTGCTGGGTGAGCACGGCCCCGTGCTGCAGACACTGTTTTGCAGTTTTTGAGTCGGGAGGCCCTGTTTTGCATGAATGGGTTCCATTTTTTCGTCATCCATCATCCTCTGTTGAGCGTGCTTTATTCCTACAAAGATAAAACTTAAAAGAAAACATTAAACTAACGATTAAACTACGATTTAAACTACAAAACTAATGGATAGTCCAAGGAATGCCTCCATAGTGCGCCATGTTTATAAGGGTCCTTGGCTAGACCCAAAGTCAGTCAAATGTTACCCGAGCGGGATGAATCGCATCCCGAGTTGTATCGTTGCAATACGTCATCAAGGCTTGAGTCAATCGCTCTGAGGTATTTGACCGGATCATCCTCCGCTCGCTGTCCCACTTCAAACTTGATCTCTTTTTCCCCAACCCTCAATGTTAACTTTCCATCACTCATATCCACCATTGCTCGTGCGGTGGCAAGGAGGGGTCGTCCTAATATGAGCGGGATTTCGGTGTCTTCTTCCATGTCTAAGATAACAAAGTCGGCCGGAAAAACGAATTCTTCGACCTTTACCAATAGGTTCTCTATGACAGCTTGAGGGTATTTTACCGACCTATCTGCAAGTTGTATGCTCATCCTTGTAGGATGTGGCTTTCCTAAATCTAGTCGGTTGAACATAGAGGCCAGCATTAGATTAATGTTAGCCCCCAAGTCGGCTAGTGCATTGCTTATTGGTGATATACCAATAGAGCAAGGAATGGTGAAGCTTCCGAGATCAATCTTCTTTTGGGGACGCCGAGCATTCTTCACTTAAGGTGACTTGTTGAATGGATTCAATCTTTCTTTTGTGAGTGAGGAAGTCTCTCATGAATTTGGAGTATTTTGGCATTTGATTGAGGACTTCCACAAAAGGGAGATTGATGTGAAGTTGTTTAAGCATGCTCACGAACTTAGTGAATTGCTCGTTGGTCTTTTGCCGAAGTAAATGACTGGGGTAAGGGACCGGTGGTGATTTGGTTGTGTCGGTAATTTGGGGTTGAGTATTTTCTTGGTGAGTGGTTATGGGTGTTTTAGTGGGGATTGGATCGGGTTGTTGTGGAGTTGATTCAATCTCGGGTCCTACCTTCCAGCTTCTTAGGTTGATTACGTTTACTTGGGCTTTTGGGTTTGTTTTGGTGTTACTTGGTAAGGCTCCTTGCGTTCTCTTGGAGAAATTTTGGGCTAGTTGGCTTAATTGTTTTTCTACGTTTTGAACACTAGCCCTTTGGTTTCTAATTTCCGCTTCAGTTTGTGAGAACCTTTCCGAGTATCTTTTATATGATTTGGAGAAGAGGCGAGTGATAATATCCTCAAGCCTTTCTATTCCTCCTTGTTGTTGTGGTTGGAAACCTTGTTGCTCATTTCGTGGTTGTTGTTGAAAGTTAGATCGTTTATTTTGATTTTGTTGGTTATTACCCCCCGATTCCCTCCAACTAAAGTTGGGATGATTACGCCACTCGGGAGTGAAAGTGTTACTTGGATCCCCCGGTGGTTGTGGCCGGTTATTTAGGTAATTTAGCACTTCCGCTTGATTTTCTAAGTCTTTCATACAACTCCAGTTTTCATGGGGGCCGCCGCATCCTTCGTAAGCCATGACAGAAGCCGTTTTGTTCAATTCAAGTTTCTTTATTTTATTAGTTAAGGCTTCGATTTGGGCTTGCAAAGAAGTGGATTCATCCACTTTGTGGGCGCCCGGGGCTATAGATTTTGAGCCCCTTGGAGTGTGCCATTGGAAACTGTTTTGAGCAGTTCCCCAATTTGATTATAAATTTCCTCGGGTTGCCGATTCCCAAAGAGTCCCCCGGAACCGGAATCAAGGATTTGCCTCGTGTGCAGCAAGAGTCCGTTGTAGAAGGTGGACACTTGTTGGCATCGTTCAAGACCATGATGTGGGCATTTCCTTAGGAGCTCCTTGAACCTTTCTCATGTCTCGTACAAGGATTCCTCGTCTTCTTGAGAGTAGGTATTAATCTCGGTCATGAGTTTGGCGGTTTTAGCGAGAGGAAAATATTTGTAGATAAAATTTTGGGCAAGTTCATCCCAAGTGTGTACGGACCCACTTAGGAGGGTGTTTAACCAAGCTTTCGCTCGGTCTTTGAGAAAAAAAGGGAACATACGGAGCCGCACAACATCGCTAGAGGATCCGTTGACCCGGAAGGTGTCACATATTTCCCAAAAGTTGGTAATGTGTAAATGGGGATCTTCATCAGCTAGGCCATGGAAGGTGGCGGAATTTTGGAGCATTTGGATGAGGTGTGGTCGAATCTCAAAGTTGTTATCATCGACATTAGGAGGGTTAATAGCGACTCCAAGATTACCGACCGTAGGCTTAGGTAATCCATGAGAGTACGTTGATTCGCCAATGGGGGGTTGGGTCGAGGCTTTTTGTTGGTTTTTAGCTTTAAGTCTTTTTGTCAAAAAGCGCTCGGGTTCATCAAGCGGTACTTTTATGTCTTTGTCAGAGGTGGAGGTCATGCACCAAACTGTATCTCCTGCGAATTATACAGAATTGTGTGATTTTCTGCAAACAAAAACAAAAAGAATGCCTGATCAGAAGGTAAGCACAACCACGTGCTGTGGCTGGCACGGCCCGTGCTGTCCAGAAAAAGTTTCTGTTTTCAAGTTCCCAGCCGTGCTCCTGTAACACGGCCCCGTGTCACTGTTCCAATAACAAGAAAACAACTTTTCCCAAATACTGCAGGTTTAACACGGCCCGTGTTGATCCCACACGGCCCCGTGTTATTCCTGCAGAAAGTAGAAAATCAGAAGAAAAAAAAAGACAAATAAAAAGAAAAGGTAAAAAATGATTAGGCCGTTAATTTTAAGCTTTCTTAAAATCCTTGTGTCCCCGGCAACGGCGCCAAAAACTTGACGTGGATGCGGGTGTATATATTTTTTAGTATATTTTAGCTCTTTTTTTACTCGCTGATTCAAGTTTTAAATTTATAAAACACGATATTCTACTATCACTCTACACACACGCTAGGGCAAGTGCGCCCATCGTAGACGTAGTATAGTGATGGCAAGATACCAAGGTCGTCCAAGGACACAAGAACTTTAATACTTGCTTATCGTCAACGTCTAATCGAACCAAACTTTGATGAAAAAGTTTTTAAAGCTATAAAATGAAAATAAACTAAAAAGCAAAAATAAAATGTAAGGAAAAAAAGTAGATAACAAGGAATCACTTGGTTCCAACTCCTTTTTTATGTATCCTTTTGATGATTTCCGCACTTTGGGCATTCTAAGAGATTATCTTTAAGTTATAGTAGTAGGCCCCCTTCCAGGCAGCGTTACCCTCAACCTATTGGTCTGAGTCATCAGGGATACAGTCCCGCAAGGTCGGATTATTGAAAGATAATTAAGTAAGTTATTAATACGAAAAGTGGTGGGCCCCCTTCCAAGCAGCGATCACCCTCAACCCTTTGGTCCGAGTCAGCAGGGATACAGTCCTCGCAGGGTTGGTTTAAAGTTTTAATAGTAGTTTATATATATAAGGGATTCAAGTGTTAGCACTTCTCCCGTGGTGGGTAATGCCCGCTCCACTCGTGAAGTGTTACTAAGCTTGAACCAGGTTCTCGTAGGATCTATACACTGAACGAGACATAAAATTTACCCAACCACCCTTCTAACCCCCTTCCAGGCAATTAACGCACTTTATATAGACCGTAAAGACACAAATATGTGAATCAACGATATATGAAGAGTGATTAGATAAATTTCCCTTCAATATAAAAAACTAGTTATTAAAGTCATTAATACATACCCAATTAAGAAGTTGCCAAAGTTTGGAAATAAAAAAGTAATACATAAAAAATTTGTCTTCACCAAGTGATGTAAAAGTTTAGCCAAGCATGGCCTTTGTTTGACAAAGACTCTTATGATCGATCTTGGATCCCGAGACTACTACACACACTCTAAATGATGGAAGTTGGATGATGGTGGTAGATGATGGTGTTATAGTGGTGGTGGGGTAGTGGCAAGTGAGAAAGAAGTGGTTTGCCAAGGTATGGTTTGGAATGGAACCAAGCACATCTATTTATAGCTGAAAATAGGACGTTCACCACGGCCCGTGCCCGCCTGGCACGACCCCGTGTCCATCTCTCTCTCTCTCTTCCTCATTAACTACTGTGTCAGGTCTTGTACTAACACGGCCCCGTGTGTCAACGGCACGACTCGTGGCCAATGTACTTGCTGTACTATCGCAGATTCCGAAAATCTTTGAGTTGACCACGCCTCGTGTTGGCTTAGCACGGCCCCGTGTTGGCTGTCTATTTTGTCCTTTGCTGTTGTCTTTTATTCTGCACGGATTCCAGTCTTGGACACGACCCGTGTCTGGTGGACACGGCCCCGTGTCAGGTCTTCTGATCTTGCTATTTTGTTGGTTTGGATGTGGATTGGGGCTTGGGGCTTGGCGAGTCGCGTCAATCCTCCTTCTTTGTATTTATGTTAGTTTTTGCTGTTATTTTGCTCTTTTTGCACATTTAAGCTATTTTGACCCTGTAAATTAAAAAGGAACAAAGAAACAAGCTTTTTTCAACATTAGTATCGAGAAAGGGTTGATTTTACGCCATATTTGATACAATTTATATGTTGTATTTTATGCACATCAGTATCAGAGCCAAAGTTTAAGGGATTCAAGTACAAGGATCAAAGTGCTTGAACTCAAACCAAAAGCTCATGCATAGTGTGTGTTCGCTCTGAGGCGCAAAGCAAGTAAGTACATTTAAATTTTAAGGATTTCATATAACGGATAATGATACGGAATGTTACGGGATGTCATGGGTTGATACGGGATGTTACGGGACGTCATGGGTCAGTTCGGGTTGGAACGGGGCCCGGAAACAAGTTTTACAAGCTGAAACGAAGGTAAACAGCGTCGGCAACACAGATGAGGCATTCCCAACGCCCCCTGTGTCCCAACGCATTAAACTACTGTCTACGTGATTTTTGACGACGCGAAGATGCACGAGGCATCGCCGACGCCGCCTGCAATCTTGCAACGCTGTTTTTGATGAATTTTCACGTCACAAGTCCCGTACCTCCAAAAACATGTTCCATGACCCCTATAGGCCCTCTAAAAGTGGTAAAAACTGAGAAAAAGTCATGTAAATTAATTGTGCTATGTTAAGATGTTTCGGGAACAAACGGTTAGGAAGGAAGATTGAGAATGTATGAAATAATAAGTTCTCCGGCTTTATGATGGCACATAGGAACTTCGTGGCCGCTTTTGGCCATACGGTAGTAAGAAAGCATGTGAATCGAATTGTATTACGTTAAGATGCCTGGGAAACAAAGATGGTTTAAATTAAGAGTTGTGGATGTATAGGATAACAAGTCCTCCACCCTACAATAAACAAAGGTGTGTTGGGACCTGTTATGGTCCCACAAAGATGAAAATAATGATTAAGAAGCAAGTAGTAAAATATTGGATCAAGGTGTATAGGAATGAAAAATGCAATTTGCTAATGTAAATATGTTTATATAAATGGCGGTGAAATTGTATGTAATTGATGGGTGAACGTGTATAGGATGTAACCATTAGGTATTTAAACATGTGAAATGTGTTTTAGATGAATTACATGTAGGAATTTCGGTTGGTTATGTGATTTGGTAAAAAGTGTGCATTAGAAGGTTGTACTCTATGTTGGAGTGGTATGATGTTCACCATATGTTTGAATAGTTGCTTAATTGAAATTGAGAAGTAAATATATACTAAATGTAAGGCATATAAGATCAATAGAAGGGGATGAAATTGAGCTAACTATGAGATATACTAGAAGTGAAGTTATGAAAATGCTAACATGCATAAAAATGTTATACTTGACGATTACATGAAGGCACGAGTCCAATATGTGGATTACGCGTCTGGCTATTACGTAAGAAGCATACGATACTCATGAGACCATGATAATCATCACATGTATATCTGGTAGAATTAGGAAGTAGGTGGATGTGTGTCACACCCCAACCGATGGCGGAAACATCGGGATGAGACGAACAAATTGCTCAAAACTTCATAACACTATGTGACAATAATGATTAAATTCAAATTTCATTTCAATGCTAAATTGTCATACAAAATTTCAAATAAAAGACAACAATTGTTTCAAAACAAACATAACATCAAATGATAAATTTATCTAGGTGTGTATCTAAGTCCACCTAAATTGCATTTCTTCTCAACATCATCTCATCAATCAACCTGCAACATGTATTAAAATATATCAACAAAAAGTTGGCAAGTATACAAGTTTTGTTACATAGCATAATATAGAATAAAATCGTTTAAAGTCTCATATCCAATATGAATCATAATATGCAAGTTTACTAGCATGCTGAAACGGTGTACTATATGTTCAAACCCAAGAATCCAACGCGTTAATATAGCCTATCCCAAAGAATAACGGGAGGTTAACATGTTAAATTAACAATACCCCAAGTTTCGTGGGCGGTGCGTTAATCCTATAGCGCTATAATTGCTAAGGTAGGCTAGCAAAATTAATGAAGTATATATTGACACAAATAGTTTACATTAGCATACAAGTCTAACAAGCATCATATAGTTTCATGTTAAGCATGGATACAGTTTAACATAGTTTCATGTGAAGTGTAATTTTGTATAGCATACATGTTGTACCCAAAAGTGATAAAAGGAAAACGGGATCAAGTATACTCACGGTTTTGCAAGCTTCCTACTTGATATCTCGCGAGTGTTTGGTTGATTAGAGTGGAACACCGTGTCCTTCTACACGAAGAAACATAGTGGGGAGTTAACGGAAGATTATAGATTCGGAGTTTAAATAGCATGAAAATAAACATATGAAAATAATCATCTAGCACATATGACACTTGTTCTTGACACTATGAAACTCTAAAGAGTTTAAATGTTTTCATGGAACAAGGTTCCATTAGAATCGTGACAAGTTATCAAGGCCTAAGATGATGTAACCTACTATCTTGACAAATGACCATTTGTTAATCATCAAGAGTTTGGTTTCTTGAATATATTATATAAGTTATATTAGTATATCATATATCATATAGGTCAAGTATGAGGTAGGAGGATAAATCCACCATTTAGGAACCTCTTTGTATCATATAATTCATGCATGAGGTAGGAAGAACAAGTCTTCCATTTAGGTACCTCTTTGTTCACCACTACACTTGTAATTAAAAACAAGGAGGGTCATGAACTTACAAGTAGGAAAGGAATAAGAAAAACTAATCTAAAGAAAACATCAAGTAGTGTGTTAATTTTCAAGTAGGATAGTCCAAGCTTGTCCTAAAATCACACAAACATCAAGCTTTAAGCTTGAACACTACTTGTGGGGTAAAACCCTAAACAAAACAGAAAGTTTATGAGGTTTTAACCTTTGATTTTACATGTCTCAACCTTGTTTTTAAGCCCAACTAACCATAGATGTGGTTATGAGCATAAGGACATAGGTTTGAGATAAGATAACTCAAATTTAAGCAAGATTAACAAAGCTTGAATCAAAACAGAAGGTTTTAGTCCACTTTGGAGACTTTTTGGTGACGTTCCATACCTTGGTTTTCCATGGAAAACCTGTGGAATCATCCCTTAAGTTGTTCCAAGTGATTGAGAAAAATAATCAATGAAAAAGACTAAGAAATGAGTGAGATATGCTCACTTGAACAACTTGTTATGATTATGTCCAAGTTCTGATTTCCAACAAGTTTGAGACTGATTTGAGAGTCAAATATGAGAGTTGTAAAGTGGAAAATGCTTGGAAGATGTTTGGGTTTTATAGGGAAGGATTAGGGTTGGGTTTAGTGTGTAATAAATGCAAAAATTCAAGTTCAAAACTCAAACAAACATCAAAACCACCAAGAAATCAAGTCTGATTAGCTGATTCTCGAATCTGACGGGCTCGTGGCCCGCGAAGCACATCAGTGGGCCGGGTCGCGGCCGGTGAGGGTGTCTGGGTTGGATTCAAGTTTGATTTTATTACAAATAACCCCCTAGACTTTCCTTTATGCATGTTTTAAGGAGTTTTCAAGGTATTTTATGCAAAATGAACATAATTAAGGGTATGGAATGTAAATATATCGTAAAACCAATATAAAACAAGTATAAACATGTATATTGGTCGAGAATAAGCGTCGAAATTGTGTAAATTTAGCATATAAGACACATGTTTACAAGTTTGACGTATTTTGCATAAATTAAGCGTAAAGTATCATATGTTTAATATTTTTGAACGCGCGAACATGTATGAAGTGTATATAACATAAATGTAACAAAAAACAAGGATTTCATTATGATCCAAGTCTCAGATTTTACATCGATTACAACGAAAGAATGAATACAAGAGTACAAAGTTACCAAAAATAGAATTTCAAGCAACGGTTTCTAAATATGGAAAGCATGAAAAAGCAGGGCATTACAATGTGTAAGTGAAAGAAATTGTAAGATTCTCAAGAAAATGGGGGTATTTTGTGATAATGAAAATGTTTGAACCCGTAAGTAAGTACGGATCAAACAAGTTAGAATGTATGGTGAGAATGAAAATGTTTGAACCCATAAGTAAGTACAGATCAAACAAGTGAGAATGAAAGGCAAGAATGAAAAAGATTGAATCCATCGATGAGTATGGATAAAACTAATATGAATGAAAGGTAGGAATGAAAAGTTAAATCCGTAGGTGGGTATAGATCAAACATACAAGAATGACAAGTATGAATGAAAAGAGAAACCTGTAGGTGAGTACGGATTAAACATGTATGAATGGAAAGTTAAGTCCGTAGATTAATATGGATTGAACGAATAGGAAAGAAAAGTAAAAAAAGGAGAGTAAGGATCGGGAGAAAAAGATTGAGGGAAATTTTTGCAAGAAAAGCTAAAATGACGAAATATTGTTTTCATAAGTAGGTTCGAGCCGAAGAAAAGTACAAACGCGAACCGCCATTTATACGAATACAATAAGTGAGAATATACAGTTTAACCCTGAGAAGTCAGACCACATAAATTTGACAAAACTTTAATGAACTGTAAAGATTATATGTACGAAATGAAATGTGCAATGTGGTATAGCATGTAAGTAAGAAATTATGAGAGAAATATAGGTGAATAAACATAGAATAGGACGAACATTTAAATGAAATGTGCTAACCGTTAACGTTTGCGAATGAGAATGGTAGAATGCATGAAGTTATAAAGCTGGTGGAGCGAGCGAAAGGACGTTCACGAGTGGAAGCTCATCACATGGATAGATAAGATCAAGCTAGTTATGGTATGGACTTGTGAAGGAGCGGACCAATCCAAGTCGCGGATCGTTATTTATGCAACGAAATCAAGGTTAGTAAAATGTTTAGCTCATGATTGATGAGTAAGAATGTGTAGATTGAATAGTACTTATGAATGAAACGAAGGGTGGGATAAGTATGGTACTGAATGTGTGACTTCTAACGGTCAACATAAGAAGTAATTTATGTCATTAGAAGGAAATCTCAAGTTCCTTGAGTGAAAATTTTGAAGTATTGGTTAAACGCTCGTACGATGAACTCATGCAACATATTTACTTAAATAGAATAGGTAGTACGTAAAAAGTCATATGAATGAAATGATTTAAGGTTAAACATAGAATGATGCTTAATTCTCGTGTCAAGTATGAAAAGAGTAGTTTATAGTATGCTCTAGGAGTTTGTACTCCATACTTGAATGGTGTGGTGCACACCATATGTCGGGTTAGTTTCATAATGGTAATTTAGAAATGAATGTGTACTAAACTTTTAGCTTGTGGACTTATTAGTAAAGGATGATCTTGGGATTATGTTAAAATTTGTTAACTTGAATGTAGTTGACAATTGTAGTATCATGGGAGCATTAGTATGTATTGAATGGATTATCTATGTGCATGATGTAGTTAATTGATCATGTATTTGTATGTGTCCTGAAAACATGAGTATGAAATGTATATGGTGTCGCTAGTATGGTCTACTATATAAAGATGGACATAAGTTTCTAAGTTGAAAATTATTATACTTGACCGCTGACCTTCTGAAAAGACAACGAATATGTGAGTAGCATAGTTAGACTTATGAATATGTTTGTGGGACTATGAAGAATCATGTGGTAACAATACCCCCAATGGAATGTAGCAATAAACGCAAATACGTGATCTAACTTACTCTATGATGATATAAAATAAAATAAAAAACACCTTAGGAGGAATGAAAATGGTGAAATATTGTAGTAAGCTCGAGAAGAGCACCTTCCGCACCAAAAGCGAGAATGGTAGATCTAGCAAGGCTTGTAAGTTGAAAAGTGGTAACAATCAATTCATATGATTAATAAAAACATGAAATGCGGATTGTTTAAAAGGGAAGGTATGAATAACATAGGATTATGTTTGTTCGCAGATGAAGTCGTTTTATGAACCATAAGAGAAATAGCACCCAAGGATGTAGCGGCCAAGACTAACGAGAAAATTGATCTCGTACGAGCCCGATTAAAAGCGGCACAAGACTGACAAAAAGCCTATGCGGATCGAAGAAGACGCCCCATTGAGTTACAAGTAGGGGACCGCGTGTTATTGAAAGTCTCTCCATGGAAGGGTATAATCCGATTTCGCAAACGAGGAAATTTACGTCCTCAGTACATTGGACCTTTCAAAATTTTGGCCAAGGTCGGAAGGGTAGCTTACCGGTTGGAGTTACCACCGACATTAGATGGAATTCAAAACACCTTCCATGTATCACAACTACGGAAGTGTCTCACGGATGAAACGGCTTACGTGCCACTCGATGATATTGAACTAGATGAGAGGATGAATTATGTTGAAAGATCAATAGCTATCAAGGATTCCAAAATTACGCATCTTCGTAATAAGGTCATTCGACAAGTCCTAGTCCAATGGCAACACCGAATGGAGTCGGATTTGACATGGGAAACAGAAGATGAAATGCGGGAGCACTACCCGGCACTATTTGGTACGTATCTAGGTTTCGGGGACGAAACCTCCTTTAAGGGGGTAGACTTGTAACGCCTCAAAATGTGTACATGTTAGTATCTTAGTTTGCGTTAATACCGTAACATGTACAAATGACATTATATTGTGAATCGTGGCTAATAGCTAACATGTTAATAAATCCTAGCGTTTAATATGGAGCTCGTTGGTTGATACTAACTAACATAGTTAAAATACCTATGCATATGTTTTCTAGCAAAAGATAAGAGGCATTGATCAAATTAAATACTAAATTAAACATGAGGGGCTGAATATGGCATATGGGAAAGTTAGAATATAAGAAAGACAAAATACATAATTTTATGTATGTGTGTGTGTCTGTGCGTGGATTAGAGAGAGAAGGAAGGAAGAACAAGTTCTTCTTAACCTAAAATATGCAATTCTAACAAATTGAAGGGTGAAATCCATGCCAATCTTATGCATGAGCCTTAATAAGTAATCATCTATGCTTGTTTAACATAAGGTAAGTCGAATTTCATGATTTGGTGGTTTTTGTAGAAAGTGGGTTGCAATCAATCCATGAGTTCATGTGAAATTAGTATGGTTGTGAGTTAGAATCACCTCATAGAACAAGAATTATGCTTAAATTTGTTCATCTTGATGATTAAAAGTGAAAACCCACTTGTAATAAGAATATGATTAAGTATGATGATCATGTAGTTGCAAATAGGATTAGTGTTGATGTACGAACTTGTATATAATGAAGTATTGTTAGATAAATTGATGTGGGGTGAAGATTATGTGAAATTGATTATTTATAATCATCCATGTTATGAAATAGGAAGAATGTGCATAGACTACTTGTACATAATGCTTTGATTTAGGTATGCACACCAAGTGTTTGATGAAATGCTTAGAATAGAGATTTTTATGTGATTTCAATGATCCGAAATGATTATGATGCTAAACGGTTAATGTCGAGAATCAGGGGCGAAGTATAGAAGGAGCCAGGGGGCGTCCGACCCCCCGAACTTTTCGCTCAGTAGTGTTATATATGTAGTTTTTCGTATAGAAATTTTTGGGTATATACGTTTTTGACCTCCCGTTTCTATAGAAATTTTTGGGTATATACATTTTCGACCCCCCCCCCCCCCCGGTCATTCGGGTCAAGCTTCGCCAGTGTCGAGAATGTGAGAAATTAATAATGTGTTATGTTAAGAAAAGTATGAGATGAGAACATGAGATTAAAGCATGTTAATTGTGAAATTTAGGTGTGAAAGAAAAAGGCTCGAGTAACAAGAAAGCACAAGGCCTTCAAGATTGAGGTACGTTACTTGTACGATTAAAGTTTACATGTAGTAATGTTTATTGATATATATTGTGGTATTCGTAATACGTTAAAGAATGATCATGTAATAGACCCATTAAGAACGAGTCAACGAACTAGAATTAAATGCTTAATATGGTCATACAGCTGATCCGGTGCGAACGGGTCAACAGACTAGAATGAAATGTTTAATATGGTCACACAGTTGATCCGATACGAACGGGTCAATGGACTAGAATGAAATGTTTAATATGACCGTACAGTTGACCCAATACTTGTACAATTAAAGTCTTATTTGTATAAATGCGTAATATCATATTTTGTAATAATTGTAATGCGTGTAAAAGCATGGTCATGAAAATGAGCCGTTATAAACAGGTCAAATGAACTAGAATGATATGTAAAGTATGGTCATAAGAATGACCCGTTACAAACGGGTCAAATGTACTAGAATGATATGTAAAAGAATGGTCATGAAAATGACCCGATACGAACGGGTCAAACTAACGAGAATGATATGTCAAATAATGGTCGGGTAATTGACCCGTTATGAATTTTTATGAACGAATCAACCGAATTAATGAGAATGATGACATAGAATGATTAAGCTCTACCCGATTCTATCAGGACGAACAACTGAAAGCCAAACACAAAAAGAGAAAGAAAAGTAGAAATAACATAGTTTCCAAATAAGTTTCTATATCATGATTGCTAGAAGTTTGAATTCCATGTTAGATTCATTATACTAACTTAAATTCGAGTTGTGGTTGTAGGAAAATATACGCTTTAAAGGGATTGCTAGCTCGAAGTGAACACACACTCTCTACTTTGCTCTCAACGCGCTTCCGGAGTTAGTTTACACAAACGAGTCAAAACATTTTGGTTATTATGTAATTAAAGTTTAGTTATTAAATCATCTCAGGACTTGTGTTTTATAGTTTTTGTAAAGTGATGGAAGGTTCGTAACTAGTGATTAAATGGATATCTTGTAACTTTTGTTTAAATTTTCAAGTAATGTACAAAATATTAAATTTGGTCGTAAATTTCGTTGTTTAATATTTGCTTTTGACTGCGTGAGAGAATGGGCGTTACACTAGTGGTGATAGGGTGGCCGGACGGAAGGAGGACTCGATTAGGTGGTTGGAGGCCGATGGTGGCGATTCGGGGGGGGGGGGGGGGGTTGTAGTGATGTCAATTAGGATTGAGGCACAGATGACAATGGTTGTGGTGATGTTGATGGAAGGTCTTGGTGGTGAGAGAGTTCTCTGATGGGGTTTGCGATAAGGGTAGGAGAAGGTGAAAGCTTACAATGGTGGTGGGTGGTTTCGAAGGCATATAGATGTTCGGGGTGTGCGAATGAAGGGGGATTGGTGTTGGTTATGTGATGTTGAGATGGAGGTGGGTTATTGAAGGTGAACAATGGAGGTGGCGATGGTTGCAGAGTCAATCAGAGATGGTGGTCATGGGGGTTGCGCTTGAGATGAAGGTAAGCAACGATAGCGACATTTTGGGGATCTGATGGTGAGTATGGTGTACAGTGTGGTTTTGGTGAATGGAGAAGATCTGCAGTGGTGGTGTGGTGGTTGGGCAATGGTAATTGCAGCTGGTGATGGTTGTTGAGGAGAATTAGGGTTTAGGTTGGTGAAGATATGTGATGGTGATGAGAATGGTGATGATAAGTTGTGATGGTGATGATGGGCATTTGTGATGGTGATAATTATTTCGTATTTATTTCAAGGGTAATATTTTCATTTCACATTAATTTTACAGATTTATACTAATGATGTTAGTGGTGTGGACTAAAGTTGAAACAAACCCTGAAACTATCGGATTGTGAGTGTTATAAATAAACTATTGGACTAAAAGTGTAGTTTACTCTAATTCTATATTTTAGTTTTATTTTTTAGTGAATTAAATAAGTGGTCTCTGAAGATTAAAATAGGAATGTGACTAAGTTATAGGGGTCATAGTGAAATTTTGAAAAGGGTAAATTAGTCATATTACCCTCGGCGTGGCTCATTTAATGCTTAACACTAACCCGGTTAGCTTTTTAGATTATGGATGAAATTAAACATGGTAGTTTGGGACTATATTCGTAAATTTTAAACCTTACGACCGAAATCCATAATTTGCGCCAAACCACGCGAACAATCCATATACTTTACTCTTAAATCAAACTTAGTTTGAGCATGGTTACACATAGGGCTACAACCGAACCGAACTAGACCTTGTTCGTGTTCGTTTGTTAAGAAATATACGTGTTCACGAACTGTTCATGAACACTTACCTAACAGGATTTTATTTTTGAGTTTTTCAAGGAAATGAGCATGTTCGTTTGTTAATTTTAGACAACGAACGAAAACGAGCGTTGATGAACACAAATGGAAACAAACGAACACAAACAAGCGTTCATAGTAGAATATATAATACACTGACACCTATTAAATATTTTATTTGTCGGAATTTTGAAGTATTTAAATAAAATATAAAAACTAAAAATACAAATGAACTATCGAACATAAACGAACACATTCACAAACATAAATGAACGAACGTGGCCTTTGTTCATGTTCGTTTATTTAACTAAACAAATGAAATTTCTTGTTCTTGTTCGTTTGTTTACTAAACGAACGAGCACAAATGGACTTCCCGCCGAGCTGTTCACGAACTGTTCACTTGACGTTTGGTTCGTTTGCAGCCCTAGTTACGCATTTCCATCAGGTTGAATCAAAGAGGGGCCATGTCAACCGCTCATTAGAATAAAGAAATACATCTCATTATTAATTTATGATTACATACATCTCTCACCCAATGATAGTCCTTGTCTGGTCAAAGAATATTTTTAAAACATGTCAACGAAAAACATTACATATAATCAAGTCCTATTGAACAGGTTTAAGAGGTATTGTGAATTTGGTTGCAACTATTTGCCTCTTTTCATCTCCTATAAAATCAACCAGCATTCACTACACCTGTAGTTCAAAATTATTCTCATAATTTAATTAGCTTACGCATGGATCATGTAATCGTATAACAAATATCAATAAGTATGGTCATATCAAATATACCATATCTAACATAACTAGGTGAGAAGCAAGACATAACTACAGTACTCAATGTATATAAAAAAATAATAATAAAAGTTAAAGAGTTAATATCGGTTTGACTCCCTGAAGAGGTATGGTCCCAATTCTTTGCCTACATGGCAAGGACCACACCACTTTTTCATCCAACATGGCGCCTACATCACCAAGCGAATCCAGAAGCTTCTGGAAGACGTCAAGGTGGCACCAAAGATGCTCCTTCCGACAGAAAGGACAACACGTGTCACCGATCTTCAGGCGCCATGTAGGCCTGCAGCAAATCCAGGAACAGACCGACAGCAGCAGTACGATGTTTCCAGCATGGACGAATATAGGTGCGCCACGTGTACCACCACCCTGACCACAGCAGAGGGGACCAAGAGGATATTCCCCTTGGTCGGACAGCTGGCGCCCTATAGCAGCTGGCAAGGTTGCTCCTCCCTCTTTCATCCTCCGGCTATAAATAGGACCCTTCATCATTCAGGTTAATGCTATTCGATCTCTCACACTCTCACTCTTAACACACACTGTTTTATTTTCCTCAGAACAGTACTTATTCTCACGCCGGAGCCCGGTTAAGAGGAAACCCCCTATTCCCCTCTTAACGAGCTAACGGTGTTGCTGTTTTGCAGGACTCGGTCTTTCAGCGAGTAAGAAAGGAGATTGAACCCATAAAAGAGACGACCCAGCTAGTTAATCATTGGATTTAACCAGTGTTTCATCATTGGCGCCATCCGCAACTTTTGCAAACCACTCTCATCTTATTTCTTGTTCGAAAACTCACTAGAATGACTGAACCACACCCTTCTCCTCAAATGGACTGAGAAGTCTCTTCCTTTGAACTCATCACGGACACTGCGCGCGTCCAAAGAGTCCAGGGGAACGAGACCATCCAAGAAGGGCGAGTGAACAACGATTTTCCAGAGATCTTTGGAAGTGCATCCAGAGCGGTTAGCCAAACCACTAACGGAGCTACTTTCCAACCCCCACCCAGGGTCATCAACCAAACCACAAATGGAGCCACTTTCCAACCTCCACCTGGGGTAGTTCACCAAACACCTCCAATAGTTCAAGCACCAAACCATGGAGCTGGCCCCTTAGCCCCATCAGACCAAACACAATTGAACTTTTCTGCACTTTTAGGGCTACCCGAAGGAAAAACTCAGGCTTCCTGGTATGCCGAGCAAATGGCGTCTCTAAATCTTGTCTATACACAACTCAGCGCACAACAAGCCGTACTCCAAGCACAAGCTAACCAATCCGCTTTTGTTACTCCACCGCAAAGGTCTCTGAGCACTCACATGCCTCAGCAAGCTAATGCGTGGAACTTACACCCTGAAAAAGCACCTGTACCAAACATCAGGAGGCCAAGCGCGCACGACACGCGCGATACTTATGGCAAAACATAAAGCAATTATGTGCAATACTCCCATCAATAAAGAAAACCAGTGCAAAGTCGTTTAGGCCCGCGCAACATAAACGATGAGTGGGATAGCTATGATGAAGAAGAGGACCCAATGTACAAGAAAGAGAACACGGTATTCAGCAGATTACCACCTGAACACGAGGCATACAAACCCCACAAGCGCGCGGGGTACAATCCAAAAGCAGAACATGATTACCCATTGAGCTATCGCCCAGATGGCATGGCCGAAAACTCAAAGTTCATCAGAGAGATCGCGACAGCCGATATCGACAAGACAAAACTGCCACACAATGTAGGCAAATACAACGGCTTAACAGATCCCGATGACCACCTCCAAGTCTTCAATGGCGCAGGAGTAACAGGTGGTTGGAACCTACCAACTTGGTGTCATCTTTTTGCACAAACCTTTGTCGGCGCAGCGCGCGTCTGGTTTGACAGCCTGCCAGCAGGAAGAATTAAGTCATGGATTGATTTTCGAGACAAGTTCCTCGCGCACTTCTCTCAACAGCGCAGGCACACTAGAGATCCAGCCGATTGTCTGAATATATGGAGGAAAGATCACGAAAGCGTAGAAGATTTCATCACCAGGTATAACAAAGAATGCCTCGAAATTGGAGATGTAGGTGAGAAGATGATGCGCGTGCACTTTATGAGAGCAGTAAAGTGCGACGACCTGATCAAACGACTGAAGGGAAGAGATGGAGGCCCCAAATATTGGGAGACCTTCATCGAAGCAGCAAAAACAATTGCGCGCACTGACAAACAATTGACCGGTGACGACAACCGTCAATACAGTTACAACCATAACGATCGGCGCAATAAGAAAGGCAAAGGCCAATCATGGAAAACATCCGGTTATAAAGAAAGAAGCCCGGTAAGGGAAGACGCGCGTAATACAATCAACCAGATTGCTCATCGCAAGGAGGTCAAAAGGGAGAACAGAGAAAAACAGTGGACACCCTTAACAAAAACTCCTTCTGAAGTTTTGTCAACCGAAAATCACCAGTTCAAACCTCCTCTACAAATGCGAAACAAGAGGGGCCAAGAACCAAATCTTTTCTGTGAGTTCCACAAGGACACAGGTCACCTGACTGACGATTGTTTCAGCCTAAAACAAGAGATAGAAAGAGCCCTGAGAGATGGCAGACTTACCCATCTGGTGAAAGGCGGAAAGCACGACTACAGTCAAATCCAACGAAGGGAAGAAGGGCCAGACAACAAGAAACTTCGGAAATTAGAAACTCACATGGTTCAAGGAGGTCCACGAAGGTCACGGAAAAACTATAACAAGCGTACACAAGACGACTCTTGGCGCGAAAGACAAGTTGTTTTTCCCATAGTAAGAGGAGGTCCAAGAGAAAGACGGCCCATAGTCATATCTAGCGTAATCGGTCATTACCAAACCGACTACATTTTCATTGACCCATGGAGCACTGCAGATATCATCTACGAACAATGCTTCAACCAACTTGACCAAGAGGACAAAGCGCGCTTAGAGCCAGTCGACTACCCACTAACTGGTTTCTGCAACGAAGTTGTTTTTCCTCTCGGCCAGATATCGTTCCCAGTGCTGCTCTCCGACGGAAGAAATTCGAGAACGGAGGAAGTTACGTTCATGGTACTACCAGCGCATTCAAGACATGATATCCTTTTGGGAAGAGAGTCCCAAGGAGATTTTAGTATGATTTGCTCTGGACCACATTCAGCTGTGGGTTTCCCAACAGAGACAGGGGTAGCAATAATTTACGCAAGCAAAGAAGTCTTAGCCACAGATGAAATCAGGCCAGCAAAAGCAAGCAAATCCGCACCGCGCGCGGAAGCCGAAAAATGGGTACTGAACAGCAAATACCCAGAACAAACAGTCACCCTAGGCCCCGCGATGTCTGATCTCACGCGCGCGGCGCTAAAAAAGTTGTTGTTTGAAAACATGGATGTGTTCGCCTGGACACTAGCTGACATGGTGGGTGTTCCAAGGCATATAGCAGAACACAGACTAAACGTCTCAGAGACTGCCAAACCTGTGGTACATGCCAAACGTCATTTAGGAGACATAAAACACGATGCTATGCAAGAACAAGTCACAGAGCTGTTGAATGCTAGCATCATCAGAGAAGTCCTATATCAAACTTGGGTGGCGAGCCCTGTAATGGTCCAAAAAGGGAACGTCAGTTGGAGGATGTGTGTAGATTACAAAGATCTAAACAAAGCATGCTCGCGCGACTGTTATGCTTTACCAGATATTGATGAGAAGATCGATTTACTGATGACATTCAGATGGAAATGTTTCCTCGACTGTTATAAGGGATACCATCAGGTGCAGATGGCCATTCAAGACGAGGACAAAACTGCATTCCGCACGCCGACAGGGTTGTACTGTTACACCAAAATGCCTTTCGGGCTAAAGAATGTCGGTGCGACTTATCAGAGACTGATGAATGAAACGTTCAGCGACGCTATCGGCAAATACATCGAAGTGTACATGGATGACCTAGTCATTATGAGTAAGGAAGAAAGTACGAAGCTGGCAAACATTCAAAAAACGTTTGATACACTGCGCGGCGTGAGTATCAAGCTAAATCCAGCGAAATGTTCCTTTGGCATGGAGGAAGGAAAGTTCATGGGTTTCATCGTCACAAAGGATGGTTTCAAAGTTAATCCTGAAAAGGTGTAAGTAATCGAGCGAATGCCTTCACCATCGACGATCAAGGAAATGCAAAAGTTGGCCGGACAGTTAGCAGCACTCAACCGTTTCTTAGCCAACCATGCAGCTAAATCTTTCCCGTTTATCAAGACACTCCGCAACTGCATGAAGAAAAGTCAGTTCCAGTGGACCCCGGAAGCCGAACAAGCGTTCCGAGAAATGAAAGATTGCCTCATAAGATTGCCAACACTGACGGGGCTAGTGAAAGGAGAGCCCCTAGTGATGTATTTGTCAGCGTCAGATAGAGCAGTTGGAGCAGTTTTGCTCGTAGACTGACTAGGCATACAGACACCAGTTTATTATGTGTCTCGCACTCTAAACGATCCAAAAACAAGGTATGCTATAATGGAGAAACTGGTGCTGGCACTGATTCATGCATCAAGGCGTTTGCGCAGATACTTCGTCAACCACGTCATTCATGTGTTAACAAATTACAACATCGGCAACATCCTCGCAAGGCCTGAGATTTCTGGAAGACTAGCAAAGTGGGCTATAGAACTGGGGGGCCATAACATGGTCTTCAGGCCAAGACCAGCAATCAAGGGCCAGGTGTTGGCTGATTTCATGACAGAGGTGCCCGATGACAAGGACAGGGAATGTAAGGCAATGGAAAGAGCTGAAAGGCAACATTCGGAAGAACCATGGCTACTGTATACAGATGGCGCGTCCAACGAGGATGACGCAGGCGCAGGACTTAGGCTGGTAAGTCCGGAAAAACATGAATTCATGTAAGCTATCCGGTTAGACTTCAAGAGCACGAACAATGAAGCTGAATACGAAGCCTTTCTTGCAGGTCTGAGGTTGGCGATCAAGATGGGAGTCAAACACATCGAGGCGCATGTGGACTCCATGTTAGTAGCCGGGCAAATTAACGGCCAGTACGATGCCAAAGGAGACGTAATGGCGTTATACCTAGACCAAGCGAAAGCTTTGCTGCAGAACTTCCATTCTTACAAGGTGCACCATATCAATCGAAGCGAGAATAAACCAGCAGATGCACTAAGTAAGCTGGCATCCACCAGTTTCCAGCACTTGGCAAAGGATGTGCGCATAGAAGTTCTGAGCAATCCATCGGTACCGCTGAGGAAAGTGAGCGTTATTCAGTTGGGAACGACATCTTGGATGACTCCCATAATCATGTATCTCCAGTCTGGAGTATTACCGGAAAACAAAGCCGAAGCAACGAAAGTCCAATACAAATCCGAGCACTACCAGATGGTTGATGGAATCCTGTACCGAAAATCATACCTAGGGCCGTTGTTGAGATGCGTCGACCCAGAAGATGCAAACTAACCGATCCGGGAAGTACATGAGGGAATTTGTAGCATCCATGCCGGTCCGAGAATGGTGGTAGCGAAAGTGATGAACGCCGGGTACTACTGTCCTAGAATGCATCTAGACGCAGTGAAGGTTTTGAGGAAATGCAGCGGGTGCCAGAGACATGCCCCGAAAACGATGAGCCCCAAAAATGAACTAGTCCCCGTAACAACGGCGTGGCCGTTTCAACAATGGGGAATAGATATGGTTGGTCATTTTCCTGAAGCCCTGGGTGCAGTGAAATTTATCATAGTCGCGGTAGACTATTTCACAAAATGGGTGGAAGCAAAGGCGCTGGCGTCAACCACATCTACCGTAGTGCGGCATTTCATCTGGGAACAGATAATCTGCAGATTCGGACTGCCTCTAAGAATTATCACTGATAACGGAACAAATTTTGCTGCAGAAGATCTTCAACGCTGGTTCAAAGAGCTACACATAGAGCATACCTTCTCCTCGGTCGCGCACCCGCAGGGGAATGGTCAAGTTGAAGCCGTCAACAAGAGCATTGTAGACGGTATCAAAGCACGGTTGGGAACACAAAGAAGAGGCTGGGTTGACGAACTACCCAGCATATTATGGGCCCATAGGACGATGCAAAAAACAAGCAACGGAGAGACACCGTTCAGTTTAGTCTATGGGTCCGAGGCCGTAATACTAGCTAAGATAGGGCTACCGTCGCCAAGAATGCTCTCCATGAACATGATCAACAATGAAGAAGAAAGGAGGTTGGACCTCGACCTCCTAGAAGAAAGAAGAGAGATGGCGGCAATTAGTGAAGTGAAATACAAAACCAAACTAGAGAAGTATTATAACTCCAAGGTCTGAATTTGCACGTTCAATCCCGGAGATTACGTCCTAAGGGACAATGAGGCGTCCAACGCCGAAAAGCCCAGAAAATTAGCTCCCAAGTGTCTTATGTTGTAGATGAAGTCCTTGGAAAATGAGCGTATAAACTACGCACCCTGGACAACAAAGAGGTCCCAAGAACCTGGAATGCTCAGCAGTTAAGAAGATGCTACATGTAGACAGTCAATATTTATCGTACTTGTAATGACTGCACGCCAACACATTTTAACACAAATACAAGAAGTGTTTGGCTAACTTGTCCCATGCGAATTTTTGTTACAACTGCATATATTACTTTGGGCATACAAGAAAACATCAATGGCTCAAGATTAGGAAACGTTGTAGACCTCCAAGGCTCGTCACAACCAAGTGCACAGCCGGGTCAAAAACACAACTAAAGCCTAGAAAACCCCAAATAAATACTTCGTGCCCACATAAACACGAAAGCATCGAAAACATGGTAAACAAACATTGTAAGACCCCCAAAGCTGAACACAGCCGGGTCAACACAATAACCTGTAACTCGATCACTTCGTATAAACGAATCAACCCGCGCGCTTAAACGACAGAAAAAATCGTTGTAACTAACACAGCACAACCTGTCATCGCCATCATTCATTCGTGATACCTAATCAAAGTAATTACACATGCACATATTGTAACGATAGCAAAATTCACAACGAACAAAGAAACAAAGCCTAAATATTAACATGATATAGGTCAGGTAACAAAATGTTAACAAATACGACAACTATAGGCAAATTGTTCACGAAGCATAAAGGTAAATTGTTTACAAAATTATCAGTTGGTTACAAGGCTATCAAAGCCCGTACACGGCGTGCAAGCCGGATGACTGGTACCAACGCCCCCTGACGTGACCGTGTCGTCCCGATCAGTCAAAAACCCAAATAAACCTAGGTAGCTAGGGTAAGTCGGGTATCGTATCCACGAAGAGCATGTGGTCAGTATTGCACGACCTGTTCGATTAGTTAGACTATTTACAAACAATGTACAACGTGATTATGAAGTTTGCTAATTTTATTTGTTTAATTAGTTTGAAAATAAATCGGAGTGAACCGACAAAGGGTATTATCTAAAACACATGTGATTAACTAAAATTGCAACTAAAATACTAAATAGAAAGTTGAAACAAGAAATGAGAATACGGATCACACCCGGTTCGATAATTGCAAGACCTAGGGTTCCTACATGTTTTAACTTGATTCAATTGCATATAGTGATTAACGGATTACTATCATGAAGCTTAGGTGCCAATTGCTATCAACGTCATAGACAACGGACCGTAATGCACTTCGTTGCCTCGGACATGTAAATCCTAACCTACGATAAGGCATAAGTGCACAAATTCATTTTGCAAAGTCATAACTTTATCATCGTTCGAAAATTCACAAATTCAATTCAAATGCACGACAATTATCATAAGTTTCAAATACTAAACAATTTGTCACAAAACCAAATTAAAATACAAATGTATAAACCCTAGAAATCTTACAACATCTACACCGGGGTGAAACCGACGAGACTATCCGCTCATTGTTGGAGAGGCGCGATCACAAGCTTGAAATAGTGATGAAGACATGATTGGTACGGTGTTGTGCTTGATCGATGATTAATGATGTTGATCGCGAGTTTGAGAGCCACAGGTTCATGTGCGGCTGATGAGTCATGATTGATGAGCTCCCCCCCTTCGATAGTGGCTGCTAATAATCGTGATGTTCTTGGGCCGGTTTGGGAGCCCAACGTAATTAATGGGAGCCCAAAAAACTATTTAATTGCTGCCCCACTTTCATGTGTTGCTGGCGCTGCTGACTTCATGGCCCACCAAACATTCACATCACGTGCAAACCATGTTCCCAAGTTGTTGTATATGGCTGTCCAAATTAATGTGATTGATGAGGCCCAAAGTGGTGTTATCTTGCTGCCAATATTCGATAATATGCTGCCAATCTCGATGATGATATGACTTATATAATGGTACAATGAGAAATCCCTTTAATGTATTCATGATGTTCCATTTTGTTCACAAGATCACGTGAATTATAAATGGTGAAAATCTCATGAGTTTTCTTATTAATAAATTCCCCACTAGAAGCCCGATCATGAGATTGTTGACTCTTCACATGGATCCCCTCATATTCACGTGTATATGATGCTTCTTGTGATGTGATGATGAACGATTTTTTTAATGGTTAAATATAATAATCAAACCTCCATCTCAAAGCCTGCTAAAAAGTTCCTTGATATTGCCGGCCCTCAAGTCAAGCTTTTATATCTCTTACACATTACAGATGGTTTATGATCCGAAACACATCCCGAACATCACCGTTTGCTGCATTTATCAGCGTTGGACGCTCCACTTCATCTCTAACCCAGTTAACTTTCCCGAGTTAAGCAATTTAACCTGCATAGCCACAATTTCTCGTAGTTAACTTATTAAATGCATCTAATTACTTAAAACTAAACAAAACACGCAAGATATACACTTTAAAGCTCGGGTTTCACCCTATCCATCACATCCCCACACTTGTCGTTTGCTTGCCCTCAAGCAAATCTGTCTTTCACTTTCACATGGGTCGAACGAGAAACACACTTCCCATTCCCGAGACAAAGGTTAAGGTCTAATGTCATGCCCAAGTTCAAAATTTTTACAATTTTCACATATTTAGCAATAAATGATTTATCATGTAAAAGTGGTTATCCAAGATTAACCCGCCCGTGAAACTCACATTTCATGCATATCCCTCACAATGTTCACTCCCCTCGGTTTACAAGTTGGCTAAATTTCATGATGTATTAGCACTTTTAAAAAGTAATCGCTCAAAACCGATTAGAACACGTACCCGCATAGGCTTGCAACTCAATCATTCTCCACCACCGAACACGAATACTAAGCACAAGTCAAAAGGTCTTTGTAAGGGTTGTAACGGGGCTAGGCTAAGGGTAGGGAATAGGATGTTTTAAAGTGGCGAAGGTGATGAAAAATTCGATTTTTATTACAAGCGACTATGCTAAACAAAACTAACTATAAACATCAACTACGAGACAACGATTTTTTTTCCGCCCTTTTATTCAACAACTAATAACTCATATTTTTGTATTTTCTCAACGATTTTCTATTCTCTTTTTTTTTCAACATTTTCTGATTTTTTTTTTTTTTTTTGCAAACACAACTATACAAACAAATAATCCTACGATCGAATTTTCATCACACGGGTTTAAAAGAAAAGGTTTAAGGTTATGGGCTAAATGGGTTGTCAAACGAAAGGATTAGGCTCAAAGTGGGCGACTAGGAGATAAATTTTTGGGTAAGGATATATAAATGGTGTAAAAAGGAAAAGGTTTACCTAATGCCTTAATCATTCTTGTGCTTGTATTCGGTCTATGGTCTCAAACGTATCAAAAGTTGCAAGTTCTACAATACATGACTAATGGTCCACTCAAACAAAGAACATACGTATGTAATTCTATGATGTAAATGTGGCTCAAAACCTCACATATATAAAGGGTATGGTATGTGACATGCATGATGTGCTAGTTTCTTAGGCGAATTATTCCCAAATAACCACCCGCTAAATACCCGTCATGCTATTAATTTGAACTTGACCATGACAAAAGACCAAATGGGTTGTGCCATCCCTCGTTAACTTAGTTACTTGTGCTTTTTAGATCGCTTCAAACAAAGACATTTTGAAAAATTTTTGAAATTTTTCCCCCATCCCCACACTTGAGGTAAACATTGTCCTCAATGTGTAGTGTTTAAATGAACGGGTCAAAATCGAAAACTTTTACTACTCCCCCATCCCCACACTTGAGGTAAACATTGTCCTCAATGTGTAAGAACTAGAGTTTTAAAAACGAACAAGGGATGTGACACGGCTAACTTCCCAAAAAATTCCACCCCGGAAAAATAAAATACAATTTACAATCCACTTATTTGCTAACTAAAAATCATAAGTAAAAAGAAACGTATGCACCTGATTTTTGAGGTCATTCCTCTTGTGCTCTTCTTCTCTTCAAGAAAGCGGTCGTCCCACGAACATAATGTATCTACAAATCTTAACCCTTGTGTAGAAGCATGCTTCTCACAACCATTAAAATTTATTAGCTACCTAGTTCTACCACTTTTATGAAAATATTACCAAGTCATACGTTAATTCACTTTGATCTATGTGGAAAAATAATTTACAATAACAACAAACTTAACTCACTTTCGTAGGAATCACGGTTGCATTTAGCTTATGCAACAAGCCCTTTTAAACCTCCCGATAGCTCGGGAGGACGAGTAGGTCTCGTGAGGGTTATATAGGGAACACACCCACAACGTTCATTTAACTAAGAAAATAAAATAAAACAAATAATACAAACTCTACAACAATTATACCTGATTTGCTTCTCATGGTGGTCGAAGTGCACATTTTCCTACCGAGTTGCCTACATACGCTCGGTGTTTGGCATGCCGGATCCATTCTCTTTTTATTTTGCTCGGCATGCATATTGTACAACTTTGGGGTCGCTTCTTACTAAACTGCCCTATGTCTTGCAACGCCACCCTTCGAATCCTTATACCCGAACCCGCATCCCCAACTTTGTTGGTTGGAGTGATAAGTATGGGAGAAGGATGGGTATGAACGTGGGCATCTTTCGGATCCGACTCGTCTCGCGGCGTGATGTCTTCCGCTCGATTCAAACATTCATTTTCTTGCTCGGGAAGATCGATAACCTCTTCCACCACATCACCATCCACCACTGTACCACTAGCCAACACCTCTTGGTCTCGTCTAAGTTGAGCCAATTCTTCGGCGAGATGACCCACTTTCTTTGCCAAGTCTTCATGAGCTTTATCTCTTACTTCAAACTCTTTCCTCACTTCGGTTGTAAGGGTACTCATAGCATTCATGAGGGCATCAAATTTGGAACTTATTGAGTCTTGAGGTTCCTCGTATGCCGGTTGAGGGTATTCATTATAATAATCATCATACACCTCCCGGAAACTTGAGAAATGTGGCAATTCGGGTTCATAGTAGTACTCTTGATAATGTGGTGGTGGTTTGTAACCGGACTTTATTTTTCATTTCCAAAACACTGGACAATCTTCATGTATGTGAACTTTTCCACAACAAGGGCATGGCTTTTCTTGCTCCGGTGGTGGAGGTGGTCTAGTGTATGGATAAGGTGAGGATGGACCATTGAAATCTTCATAATCCGCCCTCCTATAATCAAACAATCCGCTGAGGTAGTCTTCCCGTTCCTTGTTGGCTTGAACTTTTTCGTAGAAAACAGAGCAATCCTCTAAATAGTGCTCTCCGCTTCCGCAACACTCACACGGATCATCATCTACCCAATTCATATTGAAAGATGGTACCTGCAAAACATGTACCTGCACAAACAAGCTCGACTACCCAAAGTAAAATCACAAAAATACAAGAAAGAAAAACTAAACTAAAATCGAACAAGCAATGAAATACTAAGCGCACTAGCTCCCCGGCAGCGGCGCCATTTTTTCGTGACCGTGTCGTCCCGATCAGTCAAAAACCCAAATAAACCTAGGTAGCTAGGGTAAGTCGGGTATCGTATCCACGAAGAGCATGTGGTCAGTATTGCACGACCTGTTCGATTAGTTAGACTATTTACAAACAATGTACAACATGATTATGAAGTTTGCTAATTTTATTTGTTTAATTAGTTTGAAAATAAATCGGAGTGAACCGACAATGGGTATTATCTAAAACACTTGTGATTAACTAAAATTGCAACTAAAATACTAAATAGAAAGTTGAAACAAGAAATGAGAATACGGATCACACCCGGTTCGATAATTGCAAGACCTAGGGTTCCTACATGTTTTAACTTGATTCAATTGCATATAGTGATTAACGGATTACTATCACGAAGCTTAGGTGCCAATTGCTATCAACGTCATAGACAACGGACCGTAATGCACTTCGTTGCCTCGGACATGTAAATCCTAACCTACGATAAGGCATAAGTGCACAAATTCATTTTGCAAAGTCATAACTTTATCATCGTTCGACAATTCACAAATTCAATTCAAATGCACGACAATTATCATAATTTTCAAATACTAAACAATTTGTCACAAAACCAAATTAAAATACAAATGTATAAACCTTAGAAATCTTACAACATCTACACCGGGGTGAAACCGACGAGACTATCCGCTCATTGTTGGAGAGGCGCGATCACAAGCTTGAAATAGTGATGAAGACATGATTGGTACGGTGTTGTGCTTGATCGATGATTAATGATGTTGATCGCGAGTTTGAGAGCCACAGGTTCATGTGCGGCTGATGAGTCATGATTGATGAGCTCCCCCCCTTCGATAGTGGCTGCCAATAATCGTGATGTTCTTGGGCCGGTTTGGGAGCCCAACATAATTAATGGGAGCCCAAAAAACTATTTAATTGTTGCCCCACTTTCATGTTTTGCTGGCGCTGCTGACTTCATGGCCCACCAAACATTCACATCACGTGCAAACCATGTTCCCAAGTTGTTGTATATGGCTGTCCAAATTAATGTGATTGATGAGGCCCAAAGTGGTGTTATCTTGCTGCCAATATTCGATAATATGCTGCCAATCTCGATGATGATATGACTTATATAATGGTCCAATGAGAAATCCCTTTAATGTATTCATGATGTTCCATTTTGTTCACAAGATCACGTGAATTATAAATGGTGAAAATCTCATGAGTTTTCTTATTAATAAATTCACCACTAGAAGCCCGATCATGAGATTGTTGACTCTTCACATGGATCCCCTCATATTCACGTGTATATGATGCTTCTTGTGATGTGATGATGAACGATTTTTTTAATGGTTAAATATAATAATCAAACCTCCATCTCAAAGCCTGCTAAAAAGTTCCTTGATATTGCCGGCCCTCAAGTCAAGCTTTTATATCTCTTGCACATTATAGATGGTTTATGATCTGAAACACATCCCGAACATCACCGTTTGCTGCATTTATCAGCGTTGGACGCTCCACTTCATCTCTAACCCAGTTAACTTCCCCGAGTTAAGCAATTTAACCTGCATAGCCACAATTTCTCGTAGTCAACTTATTAAATGCATCTAATTACTTAAAACTAAACAAAACACGCAAGATATACACTTTAAAGCTCGGGTTTCACCCTATCCATCACCCCCAGTTGCATGATCTTCATCATCGAGGGCCTTCCTCAACAGGTCAACACCATTAGGTTTCCGAGATAATTTCTGAGCAGCTTTAACAACACCAAACTCCAGAGATGCAAACTCCTGTCGTTTTTCAGCATAACGACCGACACAATCAGTCTTGAATAATTCAAAGTCCTCAAACGGCTCTTTCGACTCAGCAGCCGCCCTTCCTTCAGCATACCCTTCCTTGCGACCAAGATCACGTGCAGCTTCACCAAGCTCATATACGTATCTGGCCAATTCTTCAGAACCGGCGATACGTTTGGCGATCTGCAAAGATAATAACACACGTGAGAGAAATGGCAATGAATAACAAAAACAAACAAATATCGACAATTACCAGAGGCACGACACGGGCAAGTAACCACTTGCAGTCAGCAGTGGTTTCTTCAACCAAAATTTCGGAGGCTTTGGCCTCAGCAACCTTCTTTTCAGCAAATTTCTCCAATTTAGCAATGCGCTGTGTGTATTCATGTTCCCTTTTCTGGGATGCAACACGATCCTGCTCAGCCTCGTCACTAATTTTCTTCTTCTCTCCTGACAACCTCACAATCGCATCACGTTGCGCTTGCAACTCCTTATTGGTCCGCTCACAAGCGACCTCCCATTCTTTCTGTTTATTGGAGTTAACCTGTTTCTCCTGGGCAAGTTTTTGTTCTGCATCAGACACCCTCCACAACAAACCCTTCCTCTCAGCATTGAACTTCTCCCTCTCCTCAGCAAATGCTTTTTTATCATTTTCAAATTCAAGAGTCTCCTCCCCCATCAGTTTCCATTCTCGAACAATCTCCTGAGAGGTAGCGAAAAAGTTGACCCCGGCATGAATATGATCATCCAAGAGATCAAACCGGTTGCGCCTTTTCTGGAATAACCTCTCAGCAGGGGGGAGAGACAAGGAGAAGAACTCTCGGCAGTTATCATGGTCATTCATCCGAGAGCCCTGAGTTAAATTCCATCGAGGAACATGCGGCAAATCATCACATGCTGGGTTATGAGTATCCCAGTAACCAGCTTGGATATTTTCAAACTCATGACTCCGGGGTACCCCCGAAGTAGCACCACCACCACCAGAGGCTGGTGGACGTCTCGTATAGATAGTTTGGCGATGTGTAGCTTCACTAGACTCCGCTTCAGTGTCAACACCCTTGCCTCGCCCTTCACCACCTGCACCATCACCATCACCACCACCTTCTCCGATTTGTTCAACCTCCACATGAACTTGTCTCTCCTTCTCAGCCAGATCCTCGGGGGGGGGGGGGGGGGGAGACAGACCAAAAGTCCTAGAAGGTGGAGAGGTAGGAGGAGTAATCTTTGAAATGTCAACCTTCCGGGAAGTTTTCCCTGACTTCACACCTGTCACCAAGACAATCATGATAGTCAAAGACGAGATCGAAAGCCAAATACTAAGACTTACAGGTACAAAGTCTTTACCTTGAGGAGCAGAAGCAACGTATATCTTCTCCAACAGATTACCGCGCTTTGCGCTAAAAACATTCATGTCAATCTCAGACTCCGAGGGTGCAGGAGGAGTCTCCTTCTGAAGTTTAGATTTCTTAGCAGCAAGAGCAGCAGCAGCTTGTTCGTCAAGCTCTTTCTTCTTGGCATCAAGGGTTTTTCTTCTCTTCATAATCTCGGTCAGAGTCTCATCATCCTCAGGGTCGCGTTCAGCACGTTTACCCCCTGCGCCCAAACCAGATAGCCTATCAGAAACGACAACATAATCCAGGAAAGGAAGAGTAGAAGGGCGCTTACGAGGAGTTCCAGTAACATTCTCCTCAGCCTTCTTCCCTTTCTCCGCAGACTTATCCACCCTCGTCTTCTTCCTGGTTTCCAACTGCTCAGCAGTTTCCATCGGGGTATCAACATCAACATCAACGGGCTCATTCACAGGTTCGTTAATATCCCCTTGCGCCGGACCTGCACGAGGGGAACGAGGAATTAGGCCCTCACGCGATCTGTCAGAACCCTCACTTGAGAGAACAATAACTTCCTCTCGAGTAGGACCAACAATGTCATCATGCTCATCACCATAATCTTCACCTAGAATGGTGTTAGCATAAGCGGCGAAACTCTCGCTAGTAGGGTGCAAAAACGGTTGCGGATTTGGTCCAGCCATGTCGGTTTCCCCTCCGCTTGAACCGCTTCAACCATGGCACCACCGGCCTTCGGGTCAAGAACGTTCAACAAGCTGTATCCAACTGCGAAATACAAAGACATAAGGAAGAACACAACAAAACAAGAGGAAAACACAAACAAACAAGAAACATTACATACGTCTGCCTTGATTACCGTAAACAGGAACATCCAGAGGATTCTTCGGGACCCACAGCATGCTCATACCTGCACCAACCAACGCCCTCTCCTCAAGTTGAGAAATAGAAGTGGCTTTGTGCGTCAACTTCTTATACCACTCTTGCTGAGCAAAATCCACAGTCACATCTACCTTAGGGATCCCTTCACTTTCCGCTCGATAATGCATATCCACCGGAATAACCCCACGGCGAATATAGAAGAACTTCTGTTTCCAATCATGCAGGCTCTTCGGAGGGTTGGAACTACACGGGATAACACCATCGGTCCGGGAGTTAAAGGAGTAAAAACCACCAGTGTAGGTCACGCTGTAAAAAACATTGAACATCTCAAAGGTCGGCTCGACACGGTTGGCCCTACATATAAATTCAAAATGGGTAACACGAGGAAGTCCCAACGCGTTGATTTGAGAAATATGGAGCCCATAATTCGTCAAGACATCGGCAGTAAACTTCGTCATATGGAGCCGGAAATTACCCTCCCGGAAGAAGGCCGCATATAACGCAATATAGCCTGGGGGTGCATCCAAGGCGGTAGAGTTTGGGGTCGGAAACTGAGCACCCCACTCAGAAAGAAAGCCCATTTCCCTAACAAAATTTTGGAACTCTTCTTCTTTCCAATTTATCGTCGCTCGATCTGGACCGGGAGGGTTCCTACCCTTATACTTTCTCTTCTTCGTCGAAGGATTAGCTCCAGAAGACATGTTGCAAGAAAATGAAGAGAGAAAATACGAATGAACTCAGAAGAAGGAGAGAAGTAGAGAAGTATGGGAGGAAACCGGTGTTCAAATTTTGAAAAGTGAAGCAAGAAGAGAGAAACGCCATGAATTTATACCCATCGCATTTAATGCGATGGGTAGTGGGCCGTCAGGAATTCAGAGCGTCAGCCAACAGGAGAAGGACAAGTCAGCAGAGAGAGAAACTGTCACCTCCTTTTTCGGGAGCGTGGGCGGCACGTCTGACATCATGATGGAAAGTAACTGACACCACTGAAAAGGCGCCTGTTCACCTCCGACAAGACAGGGACATCAGACAGTCACATCAGTTGTCTTCATTCCAAGAGAGGAAACTTCTTTCAGAAGGAAGTACCAACTCGCCATGCGCCACGCGTCCAGTTGGCTCAACTTTGTAAAGTTACCAACACGCCATGCGCCACGCACCCAGTTGGCTCAACTTTGTAAAGTTAACCAACACGCCATGCGCCACGCGTCCAGTTGGCTCAACTTTGTAAAGTTACCAACGCGCCATGCGCCACGCACCCACTTGGCTCATTTTTTGTAAAGTCACCAACACGCCATGCGCCATGCGTCCAGTCGGCTCAACTTTGTAAAGTTACCAACACGCATGCGCCATGCGACCACTTGGCTCAACCGCGCAAAGTAACAAACATGCATTTCAGGAAGGCCAATAACCACTACCTTTATAAGTCCAGAATCCCTCCTAGACGATCAACTCAACTAGAAGGCACACTTGACTGGGGGGGACTTGAAGAGGTGTGGTCCTAATTCTTTGCCTACATGGCAAGGACCACACCACTTTTTCATCCAACATGGCGCCTACATCACCAAGCGAATCCAGAAGCTTCTAGAAGCTTCTGGAAGACGTCAAGGTGGCACCAAAGATGCTCCTTCCGACAGAAAGGACAATACGTGTCACCAGTCTTCAGGCGCCATGTAGGCCTGCAGCAAATCCAGGAGCAGACCGACAGTAGCAGTACGATGTTTCCAGCATGGACGAATATAGGCGCGCCACGTGTACCACCACCCTGACCACATCAGAGGGGACCAATAGGATATTCCCCTTGGTCGGACAGCTGGCGCCCTATAGCAGCTGGCAAGGTTGCTCCTCCCTCTTTCATCCTCCGGCTATAAATAGGACCCTTCATCATTCAGGTTAATTCTATTCGATCTCTCACACTCTCACTCTTAACACACACTGTTTTATTTTCCTCAGAACAGTACTTATTCTCACACCGGAGCCCGGTTAAGAGGGAAACCCCCATATTCCCCTCTTAACGAGCTAACGGTGTTGCTGTTTTGCAGGACTCGGTCTTTCAGCGAGTAAGAAAGGAGATTGAACCCATAAAAGAGACGACCCAGCTAGTTAATCATCGGATTTAACCAGTGTTTCATCATTGGCGCCAACTCATTTCAACCAGTTAACTACGAATTCTTGTTTTTTTTTTTCTCAAATTATAGCCTCAGGTTTACGAATGTTAACTATTTGACTCCTTGTGGCTAACTATGTCCGAATTGGACGTTGATTCGTGAGGGTATAATTGTCCATTCATTTTTAATGTGTTTAAAAAATTAAAAGTATTGGTGGATCATTTGCGTGTGATCGTGTAGCAGGAATGGGGAGTCTTATACCGATTCGCTTGGCTTTGTGTCAAGTAGTGTTGTAAAGGTGGCTTCACAAATTGATGTTCATATTAATAATTGATGTTGATGACTTGACGTATATGATTGAGGTATAGTATTGTCTAACATTATTTTTTCAAAGCTCATTCAAAATGTAACGCGACATTCCTAAACTAGATATTATTAAGCGTGGCTAATTGTTTTAGCATGCATGTTAGGTTAAATAGGTATTGATGCTTAATAGGAAGTCACTTTGGATGGATTGAAGGCTACCTTACACTTGAAGTCTGGCATCCTACTGGCCATAGATGACTTGTTATGAACTTGGTTGTTATGATTTGTTAAGAATGACTTGATGTACTAGATGCTTATGTTTTCTGCTTAATAAGTTGTTTTTTTTTATCAGTTTAAGAACTATGTTTTAATGCTTGAATCTAACCGTAAGGTCTCCTAGGTTTGGGGCCTTACTTGTGGTAGGAGTGCGAACACCACCGCCGTCTATTGGTACCACCCATAAACCACTAGGTACCTTGCCAAGCTTCGAAATGACACCCTCTCCTTACAAGTAGGTTATTTTGGAAACTTCTTATATGCTTAATTTCTTGCACACAGACCTTTTCAAGCCATTCTTATCAAAGTATAGCTTCACATATCTTTGGGGTTGTAAACGAGCCACATGCACACTAACAAGAGCTTGCAAGTGTTCATTCATTTAATTAAACAAACGAACACTTAAACAAGTGAATTCAGATAAATCATATTTATTCGTTATGAAAATGCGTGTTCATTTTCTTTGATAAGACAAACATGTAGCTTACCATAAAAAAATATATAAATTCAAGTTTATATAATATACATAATTATCGGTTCCTGCTATAGTTATTCATGTTCTTTTATATATAAATAAATAAATATATTTCAAAATTTCAAAAACATTTAATAACGGAACATTCACAAACATAAATGACCCAAACATAAAGGAACGAATGAAAATCTTATCGGTGTTCATTCATTTAACTAAACTAATATAAAATCTTGTTTCTGTTCACATTTAACAAATAAACGAGCATGGTCCTTATCAAGTTTAATATTCAAATACAGATAATCAAAAAATACAAAGATAATTGAAGAGTGTTGGACAATCATCCTCAAAAACCAATTGAGTGTTTTCAAAGGGAATCTAGGTTTTAAAATAACAAAAGCCAAACACAGACAAGACTACAACATTTGCTGCTACTGCTTCTTCTACACAACCGGATGTTGTTTTCCTCTAATCCTTAGTAGCAACAGGAGCCTTATTTGCAGGATTGTATACACTGAAGTCCCCAAACTCTCTTCTACCGCTACAAAAAATCGGTCCAATCAATTCCTTTGCTTAGCCATATGCGTTCAAATACAGTTAAAATCAGACCGGTTGTTAAAATCTGACGAGTTATTATTATTTTCTTTTTTGGTAAAGATGAGAACATGCCAAAAGAACGTGGGAAAATCACGAAATGACCTTTGACCAAACAACTTAACAAAAATAAACATCGTTTGCATCTGGGGGACGCAAACACGGAAATAAATGCAAATTTTGCGTCTGAGACTCAAAGTTTGCGTTTGAGACTCACACTTTGTGTCTGAGATTGTGTCTTTGGTTTCCGCGCCTACATTTTTTTCTTTTCCACCACGATTTTTAAACGAGCAGGACTTTTTCATACGATAATAATTTTTTTTATAAAAAAATACACCAAATTAAAGATAACAAAATTCTCTTTAATTGGTGTAAACTTTTTTAAAAAATATTAACGTATGAAAAAGTATTGCTCGTTTAAAAATCATGGTGGAAAAGTAAAAAAAGCCTAAGAATGATGTCACGTGTCAACTTCTTATTCGCTAGGATTAATGAGGTTACCACAGACGCAATCTCTAAGGATTGAGGCTACCATAGAGATGCGAAGCATGTTCATTTTCGTAATTTTGACCGGTCAAACGTCCATTTCCATGATTTTCGCAAAGAACGCAAGTGTCAAACCGTTATCTTCTAAAGCTTTTGGTGTTGATTGTTTTCAGTTGTGTGCAAATCGCTTTCTAATTAGTTTGTCCTAACAAGAGAACTTTAAACAAAGTCAATGATCATAGTCAAAGATGCAGAAGGCAACACACCTGTGAGTCACATCCCACCCCGCAGGCAAAAAACGAGGATTAATACTTTCAACAAAAACTTGTCTCCATCTTTGACAAAATTCTTGAATCCCAACTTCCCCATGGTTCTTCAGTAAATAATCAACAACTTGTTTCCCATGTGGGCCATGTCCTAATAATGATAACTTTGAACTACATGTGGCAAACACCGCCCCATCAGAACTCGAATGAACCTGCCCGTTTGGTTCAACTTCAGATGGATCCGTAATATCCAGATTTGAACCGTTTTCGGGCTCGTGAACTTCATTTTTGTATGAATCCACATTATCTTCTCCCTTGATGTCGTTGTCTGAAACAATGTTGTTTGAAGAAGTGTTGTTAAGAGATATGCCCCTTTTTTTCCGTAATCGTCTTTTTTCGTGAGGACTCATTCCTACTAGTAAAGCCTTTTCTAAATCTTCCTCTGATATTTCTCTTCCTCCATAGTATTTCTTGACAACCTGCAAATTAAATAAAAATAAGGCCGTCCTAATTAGTTGTAATTTTGATGAATATAATTAGGGGTGTTCAAAAAACTCGTGGCTCGCAACTCGCTCGAAACTCGCTCGAAAAAAGCTCGAAGAAAGCGCGGCTCGAAATTGGCTCGGTTGTTAACGAGCCAGCTCGGCTCGGCTCGGTTTGTAAACGAGCCGAGCTCGAGCTTGGTCTGGATCAGCTCGTGAGCTGGCTCGATAAGGTTTACATTCTTCATTTTTTGTCCCACATCGCTTAGAAAACAAAAACTAAGGGAGTATTTCCCCTATAAAAGAAGGTAAAGACAATGTACAAAGTGAATTAACTATTTATACTTACGTATTTAGCCATATGGTTAAATTAAATGGCAATTATAGCCCTTAGTCTATGAATAAATTCATTTTTAAGAGCTTTTTAAGTAGTAAATTTTGTGGTTTTTTGTTAGTTCGAGCTAGATCGAGCCGAGCCGAGCTAGCTCGAATTCTAATCGAGTCGAGCTCGAGTCTCAAATCTCAGCTCGATTTGAAATTCGAGCTCGAGCCGAGCCAGCTCGAATCGAGTTCGAGTCGAGCTCGAGCTGGGTCTAGCTCGGCTCGGCTCGTTTAAAGCCCTAAATATAATCCCCTAAAATCCGTTCATCAAAAAATGAGGCTGCTACAAATAATTAAATTATATGCGGTCACAATCAATACAGTATTATTTATATAAAATATAGAAGAGTAAAATGCCATTTTTGACCCCTGAGGTTTGGCCATTTTGAGACTTCCGTCCAAAGGTTTGTTTTTCGCATCTGGATCCAAAAGGTTTGAAGTTAACGAGCCGGACGAAAATGGCAAGATTTCAAACCTTTTGGATCCAGATGCGAAAAAACAAACCTTTGGATGAAAGTCGAAAAACAGGCAGGGGACGAAAATGGCATTTTACTCAATAAGATATTTAAATCCATACCTGTTTCAACTCCTCACGGCGCTGAGGTGGCATGCGTGGGCCATGCCTAATAAGAGCCATTGCAGCCGTTCTCAACTCTAAAGGAGACACACCGCAATCACCAAGTTTCATGACAGATGTCGAAGATCCGGAAACATCTTGTTGCTCGTTAGAATTAACCACTTTATGTACAAATAACGGTATCCCGAATTCTAAAGCTACTTTCTTTTTGTACCTTTCGGCAGATGAATGTGCTTTTTCATGGCAATCGACACAAACTAAAACAATATCATGAGACCGGTGGCTTTTTAAATGTTCGGGAAAGTGGATTCTATAGCATGATGGGATTATACGGTACCGTAAATAGTGATTTCCTTCACCACACCCTACACATATATTTTTTTTACTTTGAATATAAAAATCATTTCCTTCATCTTCTGGACGACCTTTGGGTTCAAAAAGAAGCATTATGGCTGGTGGGTCTTCGTCAACAATTTTCGCTAGATCCCGCTGCACATACCTGTAATATGATTCACAAGGGTAAAACCGGAAAAAAATGTAACACGCTTTGGTTTGATTACTGGTATGGGTAACCAACCATTTTTGTTATAAGCAAAGTACACGAATGGTCACTGTGGTTTACCAAAATATTGGACTTGGTCCCTAGTTTTCCAAAATTACACAGATGGTCCCTGTGGTTTGCACTTTGTAACACATCTAGTCCATAACTAACAATCTAAAAGATTCAGCAGGTCTAAGTTAGAACTAAATGCGTTACAAAGTGCAAACCATAGGGACCATCCATGTGACTTTTGGCAAAAGTCCAATTAAATGCTTTACAAAGTGTAAACCAGCGGGACCATCCGTGTACTTTTGGAAAGCTAGGGACCAAATCTAATTTTTCGGTAAACCACAGGGACCACTCGTGCACTTTACTCTTGTTATTTACTATTGAAAAGGTAAACTAACTTGGTCAAAATGATGGCTAGGTAGTTAAACTGGCGTTGACTTTGACAAGTCAGCTTTAAATATTACTCTCAATGAAAAGTTTCAGAATGTGTGAGCCTTTCTGTAAGCGTACGTAACATGTACTATTGAAATCTAAAAGCGGATAAAAAAAGAGTAAGCTTTTTATAGCAAAACGGAAAACTAGCATTCGCAAAATGGGCAGGTTACACAGGTCAGGTGACCGGTTAAAACAGGTAATGTTTACCCAAAGCACATTCTGTTCAGAAATAAAGTTCAAAAGATCGCATGTCACATAGGATAACAAAAAAAATTATTTCAGTAATAATCTTTAGTATGAAGTTTATGTATTAGAAAACATACTCCCCACGTCCCAAACTATTTCCTAAAAGCTAGCAAGTTATATCGATAAAGTCAAAATCGGAAAATTAGTAAACTATAACTATTGATTTTTCAAAGTGAACTAATAATTTGAGACAGAATAAAATAAGAAAATGGAAAATGATTTTGAGACAGGGGGAGTATTAGCCTATTAGGCAGAGTTAACCCAAAAACATACATTTTCTTTAAGGCCTTTTATAAAATAATTTATTTCTAGGTCTGTAAACGAACCGAACGAACAAGAACAAATGTATGTTCGTATTTGTTCATTTAACTTTAACTGAACACGAACAATATAATTGAACACATTTTTTGTTCATGTTCGTTCATTAAGAAAATGGGTATGTTCGTGTTCGTTTAAAACCTAAACGAACAGATCATGAACGTAAACGAACATAAACAAACAAACTTAAATAAACATAAACGAACGCAAATGAACACAAATGACCAAACATAGACGGACATAAAGTAGCTTTTATATGAATAATTGATTAATTACGAAGGTTCAATAGGAAAGCCCATTTTTGTTACTAGAATGCACAAGTACTAATTAGTTATATTTATATAAGTAGTTATACATATATATGACTACTTCGGTATTTATAAAAATTTAAACGAATGTAAATGAACGAACATAAACGAACACATGTGTTCATGTTCGTTCGTTAGTTAAATGAACAAACAAAATTTTTATGTTCGTTTGTTTATTAAATAAACGAACATAACGAACTTCCCGCCGAACTGAACAAGTTCACGAACTGTTCATGACCGTTCGATTCATTTACAGGCCTATTTATTACTAACCATTCTAGCTTCCTTCGATCGCAGTAACACAACAATCTTCCATCATTAGCATATATCCTGCAGTTATGATACACCGGAGATTTGCAAGAGAACTTCTGAACAAACAGCTCTCGAGAAGCCTTGCGAGCAACTTGTTTTGATAACTTGTATCCACTCGCCTTTGTAACTAATCTCTTTGAAGATTTAATGTTGGTTTTAGAAAGTAAACCATAGTTGTAAAGTGAAAAAGGACAAGAACCATTTGGACCAAGGTGCTTTTTGAGAATTAGTTGAAATAAATCGTCAAGATTGTTTGTCTCGTTTTGGAGGAGGTAAGGGAAGTCATCCAAATGACTCGAGACAACAGAGGATGGAAACCGAGGGGTAGAATTGGAATTTAGAAAGTCTGTGTCTATATCAGTTTGTGATATTGTGGTGCAGATATCAGTTGGAGATAGTGGAACTGTTTCAGCTAGAGATACAATAGCATTATCAGATAGTACGTATTTAAGGCTCTCATCATGCATACGGGCCTGAAATGGCACATAAAATAGTCAATGGTATGACCCGGACCTGTTTAGATTTGTTAACCAACCCACCACCAACCACCCGAAAATCCATCTATCTACAGAGTAAGTTGTTTACCATCAAATCCCTCCAACAGCATAGACGTCTAACAAGATCCTGAAACTTTATGAAAATAAAACATACCACAATAATAATTCTCAGATTCTATATAACATAGGTATAGGGGTGTGCATAGTTCGGTTCGGTTATTAGCCTTAACCGTAACCGTAACAGAAGTTATTGGTTAATCTATTTTATTAACCATTCGGTTTTCGATTAATTGGTTCGGTTTATTCGGTTAATTTGTTGGTTTTCGGTTCGGTTCATTTCGGTTAATAACCAAAACCAAAATGGAGATATAAAATATAGGAAATGGAGATATAAAAGCTAAATATATTTAAAAATATGAATGGTTCGGTTCACTTAATTTCGGTTAATTAGGTTTTAGGTTAATTTTGGTTCAGTTTTTTCGGTTTTCGATTTCGGTTAAAGGTTCGGTTTTTGCTCACCCCTAACAAAATCGAAAATTTCATAAACTAGGGTTTAATTAAGCTAATATGAGTTGCTTCAGATTTTATATAGAAGTGTAAACTCATAATGAATACACATTAATAGTTTAATACCACTGAATGTCACATTCAACAACAGACATTTAACAGCGAAGAAAAACCAGATGGAATTAAGAATAATACCTGGCTGTTGTTTGCAGAACTCCCATGATCATTTAAGTGGCGAGAAATCATAGAAGCAGCAGCAGATTGCCCTGGGGAAGCTTCTAGATCTTTGGTGAAGAGTTGCAGACACAAGGCATTCGAACGCCGGATGGCCTCAGAAACAAAATGCAAATCGTCATCGAGAGTGGCTGAATTTTCTGGTGCACTATTATCTTTAGAACTACATTAGAAAAACAGTTGTAAAATACAAGATACATTCTTATAAGGTTGTACTATGTGGTTTTTTTTCAGTCTGCAATGTTAGAAGATGAAGCCATCTATTATGCATTAGTTGGATGATAAAATTGACTTTATTAGTTTATTATCTTCTTCAATGTAACATCTCAATCAAGCAAAAGCATCCATCATGATATTTACTAGATAAAGAATAAACAAAAGCCTTATACTTCAAACCTATGCAGTTAATGCCGGTCAAGGACCAATATTTGAGATATAGGTTATCGCGGTGGGATATTGGTAATTTTAATATCATGCAGAATTGATATATATAGCAATTTAACACTAACATTTCAGTATTCTCTCCTACCATTAACAAATTAACCTTTTGCAACTTGCAAAACACTAACAATTAAAATTAAGACTAAAAACACTCATAGCAACAATAAAAAGAAAGACGAATGGTAGAACTAAGAAGAAAGGTACTCATATCGGGAAAATCCCGGGTGATATAGCGGGGAAATATCGGTTATATCGGTCCAATATCACCAATAATACCGGTACCGATATTCTGACCGATAACCGATATATCACCGATATTAACTGCATAACTTCAAATTACGGCAAACCAAAAATGAAAATTTTATGCAAACGTGTATTATGTTTGCCGATAAATATTTGTTAAGAATTGCATTAATTATAGATACTACGTTGAGAGACAAATCTTACCGTTTTTCTGGTTTTTTAGCTCAGAAACGAGACAGTCTGCAATATAAAGCAAATAGTGTGCATCCATCCGAGCATACTCAACCATATCTATTGGTAGCGGACGTTGTCGCCAATCTTCACGCTAAAATTTCATATTTGCAACAAAAAAGGCATGAAGCATACATGATTCATAAAAAACTTATGGTCATCACGCTAGTGAAAGATATAATCCTGGCCCTTGGTTTTAAAATGTGCGCATAACGCGTGATGCGCTGATGAGCGCACATCGCCACAGCTGATGCGTTGCGTTTACGTGATGTGAGGATATTGCGCCAATTTCGCATATGCACTCCGATGCACGCAACACTGTCTGTTATATTTATTTTTCCAGATTTCAATAATTAATATCTTAGTATGCTTGATTTGGACCATTATGGTTCCTAAACACTTTTTGTGGTTCTAGAAACATTTTAATATGCTTGATTTGAACCAAAAGCACAACTATTATCTTCTTATTACGTCAGTTGTTTTGAGTTATAAGTATGTTTTTATAAGTTTCTATGTATAAATGATTTTTTAGTATATTTTATTTTTATAAAGAGCGCATCGCATACGTGATGCGCTCATCAGATTTTTGGATCAAACACATCGGATCGCATCACGCAATTTAAAACCAAGGATATAATAATATAAATAGATGTCTTAAAGAAAGACTTAACTGATGACATATTGTACCTGGTAAAGCTTGTTAGTGGTGACACCACAATATGTTTCAAGTAAGTAGGCTAATGATCTCTGTGGTTTTGATAAAACATCACAAGCCTGCAAGATATTTGAATAAATGGCATGAAAAATTAATAGACAAACTAAAAACACTCTTTTTTGAGACACGTGAAAGTTTCTAAAAGAGGTAGAAGATAGCCAGAGCAAGATTGTTGACACTAATACGAAACCTCACCTTTGCAGTGTCGAATAAGTTTACAACATATATATGAAAATCCCTTTGTAGCCATATAACATCATTATCAGCACCATGGAATACCTAGACAAGCCAACCATTGGATGTTACGGCACAGTACATGAAATTAAAGAACATACAGAAAGAAAGAAGCAAAAAAATGTGTTTACTATTTAAACTCAAATTGATTAGTTCTTACTTCCAAAACTGTCGAGCTAAACAACGTGACAAATAATACAAGCTGAAATATTAAGGGAATACAACGATAATTTTTAAGAAAATAACAACAGAAGTAAAAAGTTCCATATGCATTTAAATTCATTATACAATGCAATCTCAAAAACTGGAAAAGCTACCAGCTTTGCACAATCTATTGTCACAAGTAAGAACAAAAAAAACTAGGGGGTGAGCAAACCTTAACTGTTAACCAAAATTAACCGATAACCGAACCGCCACCAAACTGAATTAACCGATAATAACCGACGGTTATGAATATGGTTAAAGGTGTCCCATAACCAAACGTTAATCGAAACGAACCTAAATGAATTAAAACATGCTTTTAAAATATACATGTTCAAGGAATCAAACTCTATATACATAAAAAAACATATATCAAAGCTTTTAATGTTATATAATTAGTTTTAAAATGTTTAAAAAATAACTATTGTAAAAAAATTGACTCATTTTATACATGTGTATGTTGATTGTTTCCTTTTTGTATTTATAAAAACGATTGTAACTGAGACAATAATTGTCTAATATGTTCATTTAGTTTAAATTTTAGTTCACACTTAGATCAGTTAATTAACTGAAACCGAACCATAACTGAGTCTCATAACCGATTAACTGAACTGAAGTTCAGTTATGGTTATGGTCAAGAAAATTCCATAACCGAAGCTAGCGGTTACAGATATGGTTAAAGGTAATAACCGAACCGAACTGCCATTTGCACACCCCTAAAAAACTACTAATATATAGCCAAGTAGCCAACCTCGTTAAATGATCCAACACTCAGCAAAGTAAATATTGAGGCACAAACCTATGAAGTACCTTGCAGATATTGGGATTGGCAAATACAGGGCCAAGAAGTCCCATAATATCATGAACAGCAATGGTGTCCACCAAATAATCTTCATCTCTAGTAGAAATCTAAAATTAAGAAAATAAACACTGAACATCAAAACAACTTCTCAATAAAAATGTCAATACTGACACTTCTTAATAAACAATTATGTCCCACCTGAATAAGAGCTGTAAACCCTAAGAATGACCGTAAGCTATGCTGTTCAGTATCCACAGCAAACACTCTTTCTTCACTTAAAACTTCCACAAGTTCTTTTAACTTCAATTCATCATCAACCCAAACATACTTATCACTCATCTTCATATCCATACTTCCATTAGAAAACTCAAATTCTAGCTGTGATTTCTCCAACAGAGCCTTGATCTCTGATTCATACGGATGCAAATCTGAAGAATTTTCTGCAGGTAATAAAAAATCAACATTCAATAGATACATCACAACACATTTCCATAAACAAATTGACATGCCAAAACGAGTACCGGCTATCTATTGTTTTAGTTTCTAGCGAAATTAAGCCACTAGTAATCATCATCAAAAAAACAATATGAATATCAGATTCAAACATAACATCCACCAAATCCAGCTAGGGTTGATAGTTACATTCCTAAAGCTCAAATTCTAGCTGTGGATTATCCTACAGAGCCTTGATCTCTGATTCATACGGATGCAAATCCTAAGAGTTTTTTGCAGGTAATTAAACATCAACATTCAATAGATACATCATCACCAACACATTTCCAAAGGTTATATACCAACTAATTAACCATAATCAACACAAAAACCGATTAACCGAAATCGAACGAATATTTCTGCAGGTAATAAAAAATCAACATTCAATAGATACATCACAACACATTTCCATAAACAAATTGACATGCCAAAACGAGTACCGGCTATCTATTGTTTTAGTTTCTAGCGAAATTAAGCCACTAGTAATCATCATCAAAAAAACAATATGAATATCAGATTCAAACATAACATCCACCAAATCCAGCTAGGGTTGATAGTTACATTCCTAAAGCTCAAATTCTAGCTGTGGATTATCCTACAGAGCCTTGATCTCTGATTCATACGGATGCAAATCCTAAGAGTTTTTTGCAGGTAATTAAACATCAACATTCAATAGATACATCATCACCAACACATTTCCAAAGGTTATATACCAACTAATTAACCATAATCAACACAAAAACCGATTAACCGAAATCGAACGAATATTTCTGCAGGTAATAAAAAATCAACATTCAATAGATACATCACAACACATTTCCATAAACAAATTGACATGCCAAAACGAGTACCGGCTATCTATTGTTTTAGTTTCTAGCGAAATTAAGCCACTAGTAATCATCATCAAAAAAACAATATGAATATCAGATTCAAACATAACATCCACCAAATCCAGCTAGGGTTGATAGTTACATTCCTAAAGCTCAAATTCTAGCTGTGGATTATCCTACAGAGCCTTGATCTCTGATTCATACGGATGCAAATCCTAAGAGTTTTTTGCAGGTAATTAAACATCAACATTCAATAGATACATCATCACCAACACATTTCCAAAGGTTATATACCAACTAATTAACCATAATCAACACAAAAACCGATTAACCGAAATCGAACGAATATTTCTGCAGATAATAAAAAATCAACATTCAATAGATACATCACAACACATTTCCATAAACAAATTGACATGCCAAAACGAGTACCGGCTATCTATTGTTTTAGTTTCTAGCGAAATTAAGCCACTAGTAATCATCATCAAAAAAACAATATGAATATCAGATTCAAACATAACATCCACCAAATCCAGCTAGGGTTGATAGTTACATTCCTAAAGCTCAAATTCTAGCTGTGGATTATCCTACAGAGCCTTGATCTCTGATTCATACGGATGCAAATCCTAAGAGTTTTTTGCAGGTAATTAAACATCAACATTCAATAGATACATCATCACCAACACATTTCCAAAGGTTATATACCAACTAATTAACCATAATCAACACAAAAACCGATTAACCGAAATCGAACGAATATAAAATTCGAATAACCAAAAAATGTCGGTTTCAGTTTCGGTTTTGGTGAAAGCTCATAACCAAAGGAACCAAAACCGAACGGTCATAAAACTCTAATAACCGAAGATGTCGGTTTAGGTTTCGGTGAAAGCTCATAACCGAACCGTGCTCACTCCTAAATTCTCCATAACCAAACTGATATGCCAAAACGAGTACGGATTAGCGATTGTTTTAACTTCTAACAAAACTAAGGCACTAAACACAATACGAATATCAAATTCAAACATAACATCCACCAGATCCAGCTAGGGTTTATAAACATACAACATTCGTAAAACAAAATTACTTGATGAGCACGTTACCGTCGAGCTTGAGGTGCTTGAACGGAGCATACGAATTGTTCGCTAACACACGCTTGAAATTATGCTGCGGTTTTGCTTCCGATTTCAAGTAACAAGAAGTTGAATTCTGTTTTCGCTTTCGATGTTTTCTAAACTTGTTCGCGAGTAAAATTGAAGCCACAGCAAGACAAGTGACTGTGAATGCGATTTTAAGCTTGTGTTTATTCTCCATTTGTAACCCTAGCGAGTTCAGAATAAGCTCGAGGTTGATGGCAATGGCGGCCTGGTGGTATGAAGAGATTGGAATTCGGAAGAAGATTGTTAAGTGGCGGTCAGTCGGTTACACAAGTTAATGGGCTCAAGTTTTGGGCCGGTTTATTGGGTTTTTGATGGTTTGGCCCGTTTTAGAATAGTGGGCACACAGTTGGGCCTAGAGAAAAGAAAATGGATCCGGCCGGAAGCCCATGTCGTAGCCTATGGAGTATGGCCGAATGGCCGATGGCCAGATGGCCCAGATTAGAGATGTGGAAAGAACCGGTTTGGATTTTCACATCTGAAACCGGCTTGACCCAGACTTATTCTAACCCGACCCGTACCACTGGTTTGTATGTCAGTTTCTACTTTCTTTACTGATATCAGTTTGGATCCGAACTAATTTGGAAAACCATTTGAAAAACTGGTTTCAACCCGACCCAACCTGATTTTTATAGGGTTCGAATATTTTCCTCCATATCTGGTTTATTACTCGTTGTCATGTATAGATGATTTATTTTTTGGGTTACAAGGAGTAAGTTACACGAGTTGAAAGTTAGAGAATAGGTTCAAAACATGGTAATGTCATGTTGATTGATAAATGAAACCGATTGTATATATGAATATAGTGAATGGGGAATGTGTTGATCTAGGTAAATTTGGCATTTTCATTCATCGATGATATGGTTATTTAAAACGGCAAAACTAACATGAATGATAATTATAACCAGAGTATAGTGAATGGGGAATGTGTTGATCTAGGTAAGTTTGGCATTTTCATTCATCGATGATATGGTTATTTAAAACAGCAAACCTAACATGAATGATAATTATAACCAAATTGGGGAATGATTTTGTTTTTCATTTGTTGGCTTATCTTTGTTACTTGTATGTTCCAAAAGTTAGGACACAGATAAGCTAAAAGTGAGCATGCTTGAATTGTATAATTTTAACTAAAGTGATAAAAGGGCTTTACTTTCTCACTAGCTTATAGAATTCAAACGTTTAGGAAAATTCTTGCAAAATCTCTCTTCTTGATAGAAGTTATTTACAAGTTTTACTTTACAAATGTTATAATTGAACTAGATTTACATACCCTTTAATAAGAAAGAAAGATTCTCTAGCTCATTAGTTGATGTAAGTCTTTAAGAGCTGAAAGCTACACCACTTGGAGTCTTGGAGTCTACCTTGCTTGATGTGAATAGCTTATAGATGGAAGCTCGTTTGTTTCTCTTCTCATCCATTACATCAACTCATATAGAACACAAATCAAATGTTGTAATTTGTAAACATCATACGTAGGGCTGGCAAAATAAACCCAGTAACTAATTTTTGGGTCAAGATGGGCATTTAAAATAACAGTTTGGGTCATCTTGGGCCATAAGTAAATTGTTAGTAGGTCAAGATGGGCCAAAGTATATTAAACATAACCACAAGACGGGTCAAGATGGGTAAGACATTATCACCTAGCAGGTCAAGATGGGTAAAACTACTTCCACGCACAGTTAGGGTTTCTCAGAAAGAGTAACTACAAGACTGATCTCTTTCAATCTCTCATCATCCTCCTCTTCCACGCAGCGAGTTCTTTGAACGCGAACCTGTGACTACCGTTTTCTCTATCAAGAATCCATTCTCTATCGTTATCCCAGGTATCACAGGTAGCACATAACCTGCGTTATTGAACTACGGTATTACTTATACGTTTTCTCTATCAAGAATCCTTTAATCTGACAAATTGAAGACCCATGTTGAAGGGGTATGGTCCCAAAAAGCTGTGCAACCTTCTGCAAGGTCGCGCGGGACCATACTCCTTACTCAGCAATTTCCTTGATTGCCAACCTCGCGCGGGCTGAAACAAATCTGCGTAACACGGCGCGAGGTCTACATAAGAAGAAACTCCAATTAGCAACACTTAGCATTTTGAAAAGAACTTCTGAGAGCCCAAGCCGCGCGCAAGGTAGTAACGTGCTCAGCAAGAATCATGCGTGACTACGGCGTGAGGCCTTTTCAGATAGTACACAAGGTACAAGTGGCAGAATAAAAGAGCCAATCAGGGTCCTTCTGATCCTGCGCAATCGTGCTCCACGATCGTCTGACATGCAGGAGACAAAAAGTACTTAAGGACGCCTATGTGGCACCAATCACAGGGCAGAGACAACTGCCCCACGATCTCCACTTACCTGCTGATGGCAGAAGGGCGTCCAGGCCGACAATAGTGACACGTGGCTCCAATCATATTGCGCCAACTCCATAAAGCTCCTAAAGGCCACTAACGGTCGGCACCAGTGAGACAAGGAGCATATCCTCCAGGATGTCGCCTTCTGGCCCAAGGCCCATCGGCCCACACCCTCTTACACCTATCCGGCTATAAATAGAGAGCTCACTTCACAGGTTAAACATTCCATTCCCTCTACTCTCTCACTTACTACTTAATTCTCTCCCCAAAGCAGTCGCTTATTCTCACGCCGGAGCCCGGTTAAGAGGGAAACCCCCACATTCCCCTCTTAACGAGTAACGGTGTTTTGTTTTGCAGATAAACCACGGTCATTAAGGAGCTCAGGAAACCTTCAAGAAGATTAACCATCATGGTAGAAACATAAACCAAACTGATTAATCCCTTAATTAGTTCTGTGTTTCTTCATTGGCGCCCACCGATTTTTTCTACAAACCACTTTCATCTTCTTTCCTGAGTTTTCGTTGTTTTTTCTTCCTTCGATCATGGCTGGTCAAGGAATCATGCCCGAGTTTGTTGGTCTTGGAGCAGACCCTAATGCAGCGTTGGGGGCGGATAACCAAAACATCCAACCCCAGCACGTTGAAGAAATCGGCGAAATCGAGATAGCCAACACTGGGGGTCCGCGCGGGAGCTTCACCCGCATCACTCAAACTACCCCAGGAAACAATGGTGCTGGACCTTCGAACCCAGCTCAACCTCAGAATATCTCGGCGCTACTAGGGCTACCAGAGGGCGAAACACCAGCCTCGTGGTACGCCAAGCAACTCGCCACCATTAACGCGGCGTATCAATCCTTGAGCGCGCAACAAGCAGTTTTAACGGCAGAACCTTCCTTGGTTACACCAACCGGCCCCAGTCACGGGCCGCGCCAGATGCCACCACCGCAAAATATCCAAGGAAGAGCCAACAGACCTCCCCCTACCCGAAGACTAAGCGTGCAGGACACGCGTGACACACGGGGAGAAACAGAAAGCTACTATGACGACCCGTCAAACTTCCAAAGAGGCCCAGTTCATAGCCGGCTCACGCCGCGCAACATGAACGATGAATGGGAAGAGACTGACCCGAATGATCCAACTTGGGAGAACGATGACGAGTCTTCGGTCTTCAATCGTTTACAAAGAAATCACGAGTACTACAAACCAAGGCAGCACGTTGGGTATACCGAAGAGGCAGAGCGTGACTTTCGCCTCGCCTATCGACCAGAGGAAGCTATAGAACATTCAAAGTTCATTCCAAAGATAGCACTAGCGCCGCTCAAGAGAGAAAAGTTACCTCCGACTGTCGGAAAGTTTAACGGACTGACTGATCCCGATGATCACGTCAGAGTATTCACTAGCGTGGGCTGCATGGGAGGATGGAATATGCCCATGTGGTGCCATCTGTTTATCCAAACACTAACGGGGGCTGCTCGCGCCTGGTTCGACAGCCTTCCTCCAGGAAAGATAAAATCATGGGTGGATTTCAGGACCCAATTTTTGAGTCACTTCAGTCAACAAAGATGATACCAGCGCGACACAGCCGAAGTTGAAGACATCTGGCACAGAGATAACGAGGGTTTGGAAGATTTCATAACTCGCTTTAACAAAGAGTGTTTGGAAATCGGTGGCGTAAGCAAACAACTCATGCGCTGCCATTTCAAGAAAGCCACCCGCTGTGATAGCCTGATTAGAACCATCACTGGGAAAGATGGAATGCCCAAGGAGTGGGATAAACTCATGGAAGCCGCGAAGATAGTCGCGCAAACTGAAGAATCACTCGCACGAAACAACAACTATCGTTCTGAAGATAGATTTTCTAAAGGGGGTCACTCGCGCGATGACAACAGGCGCAACAAAGGCAAGAACCCTGGGTGGAAGGCCAACCACTCCAGCGTTTATAATGAACGACCCCGTTATGAAGAACGATCCCGCTATAAGGGAGACGCGCGAGATACTATTGATCGCATCGGCTATAGAAAGGCAGTCCGAGATGATAATCGTGAAAAGCATTGGACTCCGCTCATAAAAACACCAAAAGAGGTGCTAATGACGGAGAACCATTATTTTAAGGCTCCCAGGCCTATGACGAACAAAAAGGGGCAAGACCCCAATCTGTATTGTGATTTCCACAAGGATACAAGCCACTTAACAGATGATTGTTACAGCTTGCGTCAAGAGATCGAGAGAGCGCTAAAGAGCGGAAAGCTAAGCCACTTAGTGAAAAACGTGCGCAAAGAAACTAGACAGCTCCATCGCCACGATGAGGGAAATCACAAGAAAGTCCGACGCCTAAAGACACACATGGTCAATGGACCAAGGTATAGCGCGAGAGAAAAAGGCAAGAGACCTTATGAGCCTTCATGGCAAGAACAGCAGGTCATTTTCCCGGTGGTGCGCGGGGGTCCTCGAGCCACACGACCCATCGTCATCACCGGTATCATCGGCCATTACGAAACCGAATACGTCTTCATTGACCCAGGGAGTACAGCAGACATCATCTATGAGCAGTGTTTTAATCAGTTCGACGATGAGGACAAAGCGAGACTCGAACCAGTTGATTATCCACTGTCTGGATTCTGCAATGAAATGGTCTTCCCGTTAGGACAGATCAGCTTCCCCGTCACACTCTCTGACGGGAAGCATTCAAGAACAACGAACGTTAACTTCATGGTGATGCCTGTTAAGTCAAGACATGATGTGCTGATCGGGAGAGAGACGCAAGGTGAGCTGAACATGATAACTTCCACCCCCCACTCAGCGATTGGTTTCCCAACCAAGACGGGGGTGGCAATCGTTTATGCAAAGAAAGAAGTGATGTCAGCTGAAGAAATGCGCCCGACAAAAGCGGCGAAGGTTTCGGAAACCGAGCCCGAAAAATGGGTTTTAAATCGCAAGTACCCGGAGCAAACGGTGACGATAGGCCACGCAATCTCACCAAACATCAGAAATCGCCTCAAACAGCTCCTGTTCAAGAACATGGATATCTTCGCCTGGACTCCGGCGGATATGACCGGAGTCCCGCGCGACATCACCGAGCACTGTTTGAACACCTACCCCTCTGTTGAGCCGAAAGTCCAAAGAAAGCGCAGCTTAGGGGCAGACAAAACGAAAGCAATGAATGAGCAAGTATGTGAGTTACTTAAAGTCGGCATCCTGCGCGAGGTACGTTATCAAAGTTGGGTTTCGAACCCCGTGATGGTAGAGAAGTCTAGTGGTGGATGGCGAATATGTGTTGACTACACCGATCTCAACAAGGCATGCCCTAAAGATTGCTACTCCTTGCCTGAGATCGACAAAAAGATAGACTCTCTCGCGCCATACAGATGGAAGTGCTTCTTGGATTGCTACAAGGGGTATCATCAAGTTCAAATGAAGCTTGAGGATGAAGACAAGACGGCTTTTCGTACTGATCTTGGGATTTTTTGCTATACAAAGATGCCATTCGGCCTCAAAAACGCTGGCGCCACATACCAGCGCCTGATGGATAAGACCTTCGCGGGAGACATCGGGAAGCACATTGAGGTCTACATTGATGATCTGGTGGTCAAAAGTCCCGAAGAGGACCAAATGTTGAAGGACATCGAGAAAACGTTCAATTCATTGCGCAGCGTAAATATGAAGTTGAATCCAGCCAAGTGTTCTTTTGGCATGGAAGAAGGGAAGTTTTTAGGCTTTATAGTCACAAACGGCGGCTTTAAGGTGAATCCGGAAAAAGTCCAGGCAATAGAGCGAATGCCATCACCGCGAACAATCAAAGAGATGCAACGGCTAGCCGGCCGCCTCGCCGCGCTTAACCGCTTCTTGTCAAATCACGCCGCAAAGTCATACCCTTTTATCAGCACGCTGCGCAACTGTGTCAAGAAGCAAGAGTTCAGATGGACCCCTGAAGCGGAAAAGGCTTTTCAGCAAATGAAAGAATGTTTGATCGAGCTCCCTACCCTGACTGCACCGTTTGAAAAAGAACCACTCGTACTGTACTTATCTTCTTCAGATAAGGCAGTAGGATCGGTATTACTGGTGGAAAGAAATGGAGTTCAAACTCCAATTTATTATGTCAGCAGGGTACTCACTGACCCGGAAACAAGATATTCCACGATGGAAAAATTGGTGCTTGCGCTGCTACACGCCTCCCGAAGGCTGCGCAGATATTTTACAGGGCATGTGATCACCGTACTTACCAATTTCCATATCGGCACGATACTTCAAAAACCAGAAACATCTGGGCGGTTAGCAAAATGGGCCATCGAGCTGGGGGGCCACAACATTCTGTACCGGCCGCGCCCAGCCATCAAGGGTCAGGTTCTAGCGGACTTCATCACAGAAGTCCCAATTGAGAAAATCAAAGATTGTGAGCTGGTGGAGACTCCCGAAAAAGACACGACAAATGAGACTTGGATGCTTTACACTGAAGGGGCCTCAAATGAGGACGGCGCGGGAGCTGGATTGCGCCTAGTAAGCCCTGAAAACCATGAATTCCCGTACGCCATCAAGTTGGATTTTAAAAACACCAACAACGAGGCGGAATACGAGGCATTTCTGGCAGGCTTGCGCCTCGCCATCAAAATGGGAGCTAAAAATCTACAAGCACATGTTGATTCACTCTTGATAGCCAGCCAAGTCAACGGTATATACGATGCAAAGGGTGAAGTTATGGCCCTATATCTGGAACAAGCAAAAGAGTTGCTTCAACAGTTCAAGTCTCACAAGGTCATCCACATCAATCGCTCTGAAAACAAACCAGCTGACGCTTTGAGTAAGCTTGCTTCAACGTCCTTCCAACATCTTGCCAAAGATGTAAGGATTGAGGTACTCAAGAACCCTTCAGTCTTGTTACGACAAGTCAATGTGATCGAGATAGGGCAGCCGTCCTGGATGACCCCTATCATTCAGTACTTGAAAGAAGGAATACTCCCAGAGAATAAGGCAGAGGCAAGAAAGATTCAGAACAAAGCTCTGCAGTACGAAATGAATGGTGGTATCTTATACCGCAAGTCCTTCTTGGGGCCACTACTGCGCTGCGTGGACCCCCAAGATGCGAATTATCTGATAAGGGAGATTCACGAAGGAATCTGCGGCATCCATGCGGGACCACGCATGGTTGTTGCGAAGATTATGAACGCCGGATATTATTGGCCAGGGATGCACGTCGACGCCTTGAAAGAGTTGCGCAAATGCGACTCTTGACAGCGACACTCTCCAAAAACCCTGCGCCCTAAAAACGATCTTATCCCCGTATCCACTGCTTGGCCCTTTCAGCAGTGGGGAATCGACATGGTGGGACCTTTCCCAGAGGCTCCTGGCGCCGTCAAGTTTATAATAGTGGCCGTCGATTACTTCACAAAATGGGTGGAGGCCAAAGCCCTTGCTTCAACTACAGCCATGATGGTGCACAAGTTCATTTGGGAACACATCATCTGCAGATTTGGCCTCCCACTCATGATTGTAACTGACAATGGCACCAACTTTGCGTCTGAAGACCTCCAGAGCTGGTTGAAGGAGATGAAAATCGAACACACTTTCTCCTCCGTTGCGCACCCTCAAGGCAACGGGCAAGTTGAAAGTGTAAACAAGTGTATTGTCGATGGGATTAAGGCCCGACTGGGCACAAAGCGAAGAGGCTGGGTGGATGAGCTCCCGAGTATCTTGTGGGCTCACCGAACCATGCCGAAAACAAGTACCAGCGAAACCCCTTTTAGCCTAGTCTATGGCTCAGAAGCGGTTATCCCGGCAGAAGTTGGCCTGCCCTCTCCGCGTTTGACAGCAGTCAACGCAATCGACAACGAGGCAGAGTGGCGTCTTGACTTGGATTTGCTGGAAGAAAGGCGCGAAATTGCGCGAATTAAAGAAGCCAAATACAAAACCCAACTGGAAAGGTACTACAATGCGCGAGTCCGCATCTGTACCTTCACTCCAGGGGAATACGTCTTTCGAGACAATGAAGCCTCAAACGCCGAATGTCCAGGGAAGCTAACACCAAAATGGGAAGGCCCATACTTGGTACATGCAGTACTAGGAAAAGGGGCTTACAAATTGCGCACCCTAGATGGACACATCATCCCGCGCACGTGGAATGCGCAACAACTGCGCAAATGCTATATGTGACTACTCTAGGCCCGGCGCCGTTATCCGCTAATGTTGGCCATGCGTCTTTTACCTTTTCATGTTGGCTACACGCCTTTTACGCTACAAGCAATGTATGATTGGCCTAAGCGCCTGTTTCTAAGTTAATGAAAGCATACGACATGTTTTCTTTTACGCTGACTCCTTTCGTTACAAATGCATGTTAAACTTCTGATTAGCACGAAAACACTCCAGTTACGCTCGCACAAGAGCCACTCTACATTTATTCGCGCTAACTTAACCAAAGTTTTTAACAACAGTGCAATAATTGTAACGGGAAAGGATAAACAAGCATCATATTTAAAACAAAGCGCAACCGCGCAACAGTTATATAGACAACGGATAACGTTCATTCCATTTAAAACTAGCGCGACCGCGCAAGAACTTACATTCAAAGTATAAACAAAAATTACAAGGCACAAAGCCTGTTCACAAGTCTATTCAAACTCATCATTCCCACTGCCATCATGCTTATCGCCTTCATCGCCATCATCATCATCAGGTTTACCGTCATCATAATCGTTCCCACCATCATCACCAGCTACCTCCTCATCTGATAGTTCAACAGTGATCGGTGGGTCGAGAATGGCCTTTATACGTCCACACCAGTCATCATGTTCCAGAGCCTTTGAAACCAAGTCCATCACAGGTAAGGCTAAATGATTGTAAGCATTTTCAGCACGAGCCAACTCGGCATCAGCTTCATCGGTCATCGAGCAGCGACTGGTATCGGACTCTTGGGCAAACATTGCTTCGGCATGCTGCGCACACTCCATATAACCACCGCGGTGACCAACGGCGCGGGAAGCATCTATAAGAGCGGCGACAGTCTTGTCCAGCTCACCAGCATTCAAAATCGAGTTCGCCATCTACATCAAAATAAGCAAATAAGGAACAGACTTAGTAAATAAAACCAAAGGTTAAAAAGAGACAAATACCAGAACTATCCCTCTGCCGCGCAGCCATTCAATATCCGAGGATAGCGCATCAACGATGCTCTGAGCCTCAGCATAGTTAGTCTGTGCCACATTGAGGGCAGAGGTACTCACATCACGCGCTACTTCGGCTCGCTCCTTGGCCTCCTCTGCAGTTACGGCCTTAACCTTCTCCGCCTCAAGGTCAATTTCTAAGGATTCGCATTTATCAACCTGATCATTCAGGCGGCATTTCAGTTCGACGATCTCAACATCCTTGGCCTGGAGATCCTTGTCCTTGCCCGACAGCTGCAACTTCACATCAGCCAACTCAACCTAGAAAGCGACAAAGGACTTAGGCTATTTTACAAACAAGCACAGAAGGAAAAGGTTGAAAGTTTGACAAACCTCAATCTGCTCCTTAGCAACCTGGGCAGCTTGCGCTTCCTCGACCTTGCCCGTCAACTCCACAACCTTGGCTTCAAGGTTGACAATCTTGTTACGAGCCACGGCCGCGCGCTCATTATCCTTCTCGCATATGCGCTTGAATTCAGTTTTCTCCTTAGTCAGCTGCTGTTCAGCAGCGTGAAGTTTATTTTTCAGGCCCTCGCGCCCCCATTCTTCGGCCTTCTTATCAGCCTCAAGCTTGGCCCTCTCTTCATCAAGGGCAGTTTTCGACTTCTCAAATTCACTAATACGCTTTAGCATCCGCTCGCGGTACCTCTCCCAGTCCGACCGCTCCCTAACCATTGTTCGCCACTCCCGTACAATCTCCTGGTTAGCAGCGCGAGCATTCGCCTCCCCGAGCATATAAGTACGGTATAGCCCTTCATGAGTCTTCGCCCTCTGCCGGTTAACCTCTCCAGGAGTGAAGGAGTTGAAGAACCAATCGCGGCAAGGGCCGAACTCTTGAAAGGTGTCCTTTTGCCTCAAACTCTAGGGAGCTTGATGGGGGGCATTACCGCGTTTCGCTTCGGTATAACTTTTATAGTAGATATCACCGAGGGTATCCTTCGCCCCGATAGCTTGTGGATTATAACCCCCGACGCCACCAGAACTCGCGCCACTAGAAACATACGGACCTGACCCCCCAGTGGAAGTCACCTTAGAGCGATGGGGGATATCAGTATGCGTAGGGTGGGTAGGTTTTTCAACCTCAGGTTCTTTTCGTCTCTCTTGATGGGGCTTTGCAGACCCCGCGACGCTCAAAACCTCCGGACCCTGCGCTTTCTCTTGAATAGTGATAGCAGCGGCACCGGTATACCTCAATGAATCATCAATAGGCTTTTCAACAACTTTTTGCTTCTCCTTCTCCATGTCAGAGGCTTTCTTCCTCTTCGCCTCCTCAGCCTTCCTATCTTCCTCGGTTTTCCTCTTCTTCTCTTCCTCCGCTTTCTTCCTCTTATCCTCATCAGCCTTCCTCCTACACTCTTCATCAACCTTCCTCTGTTCTGCGGCAGCCTTCGCCTTATCACCCTCAGCAACATGTTTGTCCTTGGCAGTCTCAGCACCAGCAGCCTTGGAAGATTTAACGGTAATCTTTGGCCTCTTTGGCTCTGGCTCTGTAATCACAACACCCTTCTCAGGGGTTTTCTTCTTACCCTCTGCAAAAACCAAGGGATCAAGAAAAAAAGTAACAACAAGGAAGAACTAAAAACAAACTTACCAGGAGAGAACCTATAAAGTGAGCGCAGATTGCTCTGTTTACCAAGCACAAGAGCCCCGCCAACCTTCGATGCAACGGACACACCAGCAGTCGCCTCGCTCCTCGTTCTTTTTCTGCTGATCAACTTTTCGGCAGCCTCCTCTTCTTCTTCCTCTTCCTCTTCCTCATGTGCAACAGAGGAAGGTGTAGCGCCAGCATCCGGGTTGCGAGAACCCGCGCTCCCTGAGCCACCAGCTCCAGTCTTCTTCTCGCCTGCGCGCGATAAGCCTTCAAGTGAGTCACTAATAACCACGAAATCTTTCAAGTCACTCTGACGAAGGCGAAGAATACCTTTACCAGCAGTTGCGCGACTACCCCTAGCACCCTTGCTGGTCACCTCAGCATCCGATGCAGCAACCTTCTTCTTCTTCACTGGTTTCTTCTTCTTCTCTTCGGGGTCAATACCCAAGTCGCGCAACACACCTGCAAAGATGTTAGACCACGAACTTAGCTCTCCGTTCGAAGACCCTACAGACTCCTCGCTGGAAAGATAGACAACCTCTTTCCCAGCAGAGGTCACAGAGCGCAAAGGATGAGGTTTCGGTATGTGCGCACCTTCGTTTGCAGTAGGCGGCGAGGCAAACGCATCAGCAACCGGGTACATAAAGTTACCCTTAATCTGGTCGTACCAGTATTCTTCTCCAGCTTGAAGCGGGCGCACGCTCATAGACCCACCAAAGGTAGAGAACGCAGCTTGATACAGGCGCGCCTCTACAAGACAAATTGTATAGATAAACAGTTGTGAAACGGATATCAACAAAACAAACGAATTAACTAAACTTCATCCTGGAACTTTAAGACAGGGATGTCTTGGCTCTCAGGCGGCCATTGATCACTCATCCGCGCCGCAACAAGGACATTTTCCCCAAACACTCGGTTGGGGGTAGCAGTAAGCTCCCGATACCAAGCCTCAGTCTTGGGGATCGCCAAGTCTTCTTTCACAATAGCTTCATTCCAGGTGCGAAACGTCATGGCAATGGGAATAACCTCCTCGCGTATATAAAAGAATTTTGGTTTCCAATCATGGAAACTCTTGGGAGGGTTCAACAGTATCTTCTTGGCGGTGTCACGACTGGCAAAAGAGTAGAAACCCATATTTCGCTGAAGCTGATAAAAGACCCGGAATTTATCGACAGTTGGCTCGATGCCATGAGCCCAGCACAGGAACTCGAAATGTCGAACCCGAACCATTCCGGGTGGGCTCATTTGAGATATATGGAACCCATAATACTGAAGAATATGAGCCATGAAGTTCGTCGCCGGCAACCGGAAGTTGCCCTGATGAAAGAAGTCTTCGAACAAAGTGATGTACCCCGGTGGTGCATCAGCGGCCGTCTGGTTCTGGCCGGGGTACCGGGCATCCCACTCCGGTGGGAACCGGAAACTACGTGAAAGCTGTTCAAAAAGCCCTAAATCCCACCGGAGAACAGGCACATGACCTTCTTCTCCGGGATTATCTTCATGTTGTTCTTCAGCCATCGATAGATAAACAAAGGTCTTGAATATTCTGGAAACAAGCTTGATAATCTGCTACGATGTTCTTCAAGAACTTGAAGGTCTGCGGCAACCGTTTTCTTCAAACTTTGAAGATCCAAAGAAGTTCGAGAGGAAATAAAGGAATAGTAGAAGAGAAAAGTGATAAACCTCACGTCTCTTCGGATATATATACCCATCGCATTTAATGCGATGGGTAATCGTGCCGAGGTCGCCGCAAGCAAGGCCAATCAGAAAACGCCACGTAAGGCGTATTTCCCGGAGCGACGGTTACCACGCGTGCGTGGGCCTCACTCTCTGACGGAAAGGCGATTCGTCAGGGACAAGTTGATGACAACCGTCAGAGGTCAACTCAAACGTCACCAACCGCGACTTTTTCACCAACCTGTCAGAAATTCAAATTTTGAGGTTTTTCCCGCCCAAAGTCATTAGAAACTTCATGTAAAAGCTAACAACAACGCCAGTAACAAGCCTGGTAGCCGCGCCGTAGTAACCAACAAGTTACACGCGCGTCGTCTACCAAAGCCAGAAGCATCCTTCTACTTTATTAAGTCCAGAGCTCCAACCACTTGCCTTGCGCATGGTGCAGCACTGGACTGGGGGGACTTGAAGGGGTATGGTCCCAAAAAGCTGCGCAACCTTCTGCAAGGTCGCGCGGGACCATACTCCTTACTCAGCAATTTCCTTGATTGCCAACCTCGCGCAGGCTGAAACAAATCTGCGTAACACGGCGCGAGGTCTACATAAGAAGAAACTCCAATTAGCAACACTTAGCATTTTGAAAAGAACTTCTGAGAGCCCAAGCCGCGCGCGAGGTAGTAACGTGCTCAGCAAGAATCATGCGTGACTACGGCGCGAGGCCTTTTCAGATAGTACACAAGGTACAAGTGGCAGAATAAAAGAGCCAATCAGGGTCCTTCTGATCCTGCGCAATCGTGCTCCACGATCGTCTGACATGCAGGAGACAAAAAGTACTTAAGGACGCCTATGTGGCACCAATCACAGGGCAGAGACAACTGCCCCACGATCTCCACTTACCTGCTGATGGCAGAAGGGCGTCCAGGCCGACAATAGTGACACGTGGCTCCAATCATATTGCGCCAACTCCATAAAGCTCCTAAAGGCCACTAACGGTCGACACCAGTGAGACAAGGAGCATATCCTCCAGGTTGTCGCCTTCTGGCCCAAGGCCCATCGGCCCACACCCTCTTACACCTCTCCGGCTATAAATAGAGAGCTCACTTCACAGGTTAAACATTCCATTCCCTCTACTCTCTCACTTACTACTTAATTCTCTCCCCAAAGCAGTCGCTTATTCTCACGCCGGAGCCCGGTTAAGAGGGAAACCCCCACATTCCCCTCTTAACGAGTAACGGTGTTTTGTTTTGCAGATAAACCACGGTTATTAAGGAGCTCAGGAAACCTTCAAGAAGATTAACCATCATGGTAGAAACATAAACCAAACTGATTAATCCCTTAATTAGTTCTGTGTTTCTTCACATGTGTTTAATTTATTATTATTGAGTGTTTTGCTTGATGTCCACCAAGTGTTCGACCTATTGCCCCAATGAAAATGGTTCATTGATTATGTCATTTTTATTTCAATGTATTTGTTCTGCTTTTTGTAATTGTTGTTTTATCGTAATACCCATGTCAAGTAGCTATCTTTCGTGGGCTTTGTGTCCAATTTATCACTAATGAGTGATGTTCTTAATGCCCACCAAGTGTTCGACCTATTGCCCCAATGAAGATGGTTAATTGATTATGTCATTTTTATCTCAATACATATGTTCTGCTTTCCATAATTGTTGTTTGATCATAATACCCGTGTTTTGCTTTATTGTAGATTAAATTAAATATGTCGGGTAACGATGATCACGAAGATGAAGTTAGTTCATTTAGTTCGGGCAAACATTCTTCCATGGTTTGGAGCTATTTTGATAAATTACCAATTAGTTCACGAAGATGAAGTTAATAACATGACTTTTGGTCCCTTTTCTTTTTGCTACTATAATGGGTTTTTCACATTATAAGGAATAAAATATATAACTTTCAAAATATTAGCATCTAGGATATCACCATAATCGTTTTAGAGAAGCTTATGGAAGTTATGATAGTCATTAAAAGGAAAACAATCAATATTCAATAATAAACATTGCTGCAGATATTTTTATTATCACTTGATTGATATCCAAACAGGGTGTGGTCAAGGCTGACCAAGCAGTGAATGCAAATCTAAATCTGATTTGCAGATCCGTAAAACAGATTATATCGGCTAAAACAGATCCGATTCTGCAGTGCACGGACCTGTTCTGCACGTTTTTTTAATTCTTTTTAAAACAGATCCGTAAAACAGATTATGTCGACTGATTTGCAGATCCGTAAAAATTCTGCAAATTCTGCAGCGGCAAATATACGAATCTGCAGCACTAAACAACAAATTCTGTAAGAATAGGTAGACTGTTTTGAGTTCGTACGAAGCGGTGGCTTCGTAAACACGTGGGATTGTACCAAAAACGATTTATGTTCAGCTTCGTAAAAGACAACCTGTTCTGCACGTTTTTTTTAATTTTTTTCGTTTTTTTAATTTTTTAAATTTTTTTTTAATTTTTTTAATTTTTTTCGTTTTTTTATAATTTTTTTCAGTTTTTATTATTATTGATTTATTCTCAACCCATCCTGACCCAAACCCATCCTGACCGAACTCATCCTGACCCAAACCCATCCTGTCCTTCTTCTTTCTTTTACCCATCTTAACCCAAACCCATTTTGACCCAACAACCAATCCAATCCAACCCATTCATTTTGCCACATCTAATCATACTGTTATTTTCCTCTCGGTTTCTTAACGTACTTACATTCAAATAAATCATTAGTGTGGGTTTTCTAAATGCTTAAAAACCGTTGCAGCAAACATGAATTCGTTGTAAAATAAATAAATAAATACTATGTGTAAACACCAACGCAACTCAAAACATATTTGGTTAAGATTCTTATACATAGTTCAATTTTTGTTTAAGAAATCATGACCACAACAAATTCGGAACGCTTTTAAAGAGAGTATGGTGGTGGCTAAATAAGAGTGCCACCGGAAAAGGAGTGTATTGAGCCTCTTCTTTAATTCCACAAATGTCTATATATTTATGTGTCATGATGTATAAATAAAGAGTGGAACACTAAACTTTAATTCCACAAATGTCTATATATTTATGTGTCATGATGTATAAATAAAGAGTGGAACACTAAAAACACTTTGTACGGGCTAGTCTAGTAGCATGATAACTTGTGGGTCAATGTGATTTAAACAACTTTATACATTAGTACAATATAATTTTATAAAGTTTATTTATTCGTATGCTAAGATATGTTGTATTGCATTTTTTAAGGGCAACTCACATATTTTCTAGCTCTATTAGTAAACTACATTTTGTTGTCCACTGACGAGGTATGACTCGGACCGGCTGACCCAATCCAGTCATCACCTATTATTTTATTATCAATAATCAATTATATTCACGTTTATTCTAGAATATTCTATTCTGCATGGATAAACTAAGCAACTAAATCTCCAATATTTTGGGAAGATCATGCAAATCCCTAACTCACCGGATTAACTCCTAACATACAGGAAACCCTAATCATACTCAGAAACTATAAATAGAGGTAAACGTCAAACGTATAGAGATTCTGCTCTCACGAATACTTTCTTTCTCTATACTTTCTTACTCCCAAATTACCGAAACTTATTCTCACGCCGGACGGTGGTTACAAGGATAACCCCATCTCTATAACGAGTCCTAACGGTGTTCTGTTTTGCAGCTAGCTGTTCGGATCGCTAAGCATTGAAGTATTTACCGGAGCCTACCAGTTCAGGTCAGTGTTTCTTCATTGGCGCCATCCGTGGGACCTACGGTAGCACCAGACAACTTGTACCCAATGACAAGCGGTCATAACACGGAAACAACAACACCAAGCCCGGCGGTGATGCCCAGCCACCCGTCGTCCATGACAATCTCCACGGCTACTGTAACTCATGCGTCACCAGCAGTAACTAGGTCTCTTGACCTAGAATTCGAAGCAGAGATCCCACCTGGTTTTCAGGAAATCCCGGCCATCACCTATGGGTCGGTGTCTGAGCACTCTCTCTCATACATGGCATGGAAACAGAGACAGGCGGTGTCAACTACGGTAACCTCCGCCACCTCTGTCCCAGTATCATCCACACCTGCACAGACCACACGTCACAACAACAGGCTAGTTATCACGTCTGCGGCCCAAGGATATGCCACCCAACAGACGAGTACGGCGCAGTATTATCAGCCGTCTCTTACCTCCTCGATGCCACCATTGTATTCGATAGCCCTCACAGCAGCACTATCGACACCACCCCATCAGCCAGTGATCATGCCAGCAGGGGTCTTGAATGCCCCATTCACGCCTGGGAACCAGTTTTACTTCCCGGGCTACTACTATTCACCCTCTTACGGGTATATGTCATCATATCCTAACCAAGCTTATTCTCCCCAGATGTCAGCACAGGGTTACACTCAGCAGTCGCCATACGCGGCTTTCATGCCACCATGGTGGTCATTCCCTACCCTACAACAGACATATGGTCAGGCCACGCCTATAGCGGAACCTGTTTACAATAGATGAAAACACTTCAAGGCCTCGCCTTACGCCTAGTGAGGGTAAAAACACTAATCCAATCCCTACAACATCCCAGGCTCCAGCGGGTCAAAGGAGTAGTCTGGACGGGGCGTATCAACATGTACAACCCATAAATGTGGAAGATGATGATCTCACCAAGCCTTATAAGCCGGAAGATGCTACGTTTAAGTCAAAGTTTACGAGAAGAATTGCTGAAGCCCCGATTAAGGAGAAACCAAAGATGCCTCAAACGGTTGGTAAGTATGATGGGACTAGTGACCCTGACGATCATTTGAACTTGTTCAGAAGTGCTGGGGAAGTAGCATGTTGGCCAATGCCTCTGTGGTGTAAGATGTTCGTTCAGACATTGGTAGGAGTAACGCGTGTTTGGTGGGACGACCTACCTGTTGGGGAAATTGAGAACTTTGAGGATCTCGTATCCAAGTTTAAATTGCAGTTCAGTCAGCAGAAACGCCACACAAAAGACAGAAGTGAACTTCTCCACATCCGCCGTTGAAAAAACGAAACGGTAGAAAGATTCAAAGTAAGGTTCAACAAAGAAAGCCTGGCTATCCCAGGAATCACCAACGACCTGGCCTGTGGCACCTTTCTACAGGGGGTCAATGACGATGAGTTATTGAGGACGTTGTACGGGAGGGACGGTGTACCCTCTATAATAGACGAAATCCTAAGAATTGCCAAGGTGTACGTGACCCAGGAGAAAACAGTAGCGACAAGTCATGCCTCAAACAGGAAAAAGGAAGCACACAAGAACCAGGATGATAGGGAACAGCGGAACGCGAAAGGTAAAACAGAGGGGACAGGTTCCAAAAGAATGACCAATCAGACTCACGATATGACAGATCTAGAAACTCCTTTTCAAAGAACGAACCACCTTCGAGACCAAGGTCCGACTACCCTAATTTGAGCAAAACACCAGCTGAAATCCTTGCTTCCGAGAACTTAAAGCTCAACCCTCCTAAGCCATTGAAGGATTCGCCCAACAAAGACACAAACAAGTACTGTGAATATCACAAGGGCAACGTCCATGATACTAATAATTACTATCAACTAAAGAAGCAAATCGAATACTATGTGAAGACTGGAAAGTTGGCTCACCTCATTCGAGACATAAAGCAAGGCCCGCCCCCACCAAGGATGACACTGAAAAAGGGGTGGGTAAAAGGCAGCAGGAGCTAAACATGGTATACGCCGATAAAGGGAAGGGAACAAAATGAAGTTTCTCTACACTTGAACCCTGGATGCTGGCGACCATGATGGTCGAACCGAGTGTTGAGGACTTAAACCTCACCACAGATCCCCTCATAATATCAGCCGCGGTGGGCGACTACAACATGAGAAGGATACCGGGCGATACAGGAAGCTCAGAAGACATAATATACGAACATTGTTACAATAGGATGCAACCCGAAGACAAAAGGCTGCTGGAACCGGTTCACGCCCCTATAAAAGGGTTCACCGGGGAGAAAGTTGACCCAATCGGTCAAATAACTTTCCCGGTAACTTTCGGACTAGCCCCTCGAGAGAGAACCATACTTCTCACTTTACTCGTGGTTCGCGCTGAGTCGTATCACAACGTCATCATAGGATGATACACCTTGGGAAAATTAGACGCCATAGTATCCATGGCGCGAGGATTTATGAAATTTCCCACACCAAGAGGAATAGCCACCGTCCACCGAGACAAGGTAGGAGAGGTTTTAGACACCAAGAGATGCCGCCAGGGCCCAACCGGAGTAATCGGTCCAGAAAGATGGGTTCTAAGCACACGCCATCCTGAACAAACGGTAACAATCGGGGATACTCTGTCTCCCGAAACTAAAAACAGCTTGAAACAATTGCTAAAAAGGAATGCCGACGGAATCGCTTTCGAACAGTAGGACATGACCGGAATACCTCAGGACAAGGCGGAGCATAATTTAGCTACGCTCCCAGGAATCAAACCAGTGGCGCAGGGAAAACGGAGTATGGCGCCTGAAAGAAGAGAACCTGTAATCAAAGAAGTGCGGAAGTTGGTCGATGCAGGGATTTTACAGGAAACGAAGTATCACACTTGGGTATCTAACCCTGTGATGGTCAAAAAGCCTGATGGCTCATGGTAGATGTGCATCGATTTTAAGGACTTAAACAAGGTCTGTCCAAAAGACATTACCCGAAATGGATTTTAAAGTTGACTCCTTGGTCCCTTTCCGCTACAAGTGCTTATTGGATGCATACAAGGGATATCATCAGATCAAGATGTCACGAGAGGACGAAGAAAAAACACTTTTTCACACCGATATAGGCATTTTCTTTTACACCAAGATGCCTTTCGGTCTGCGCAATGCCAGGGCCACCTATCAGCGACTTATGGATAAGGCTTTCGAAAAGCAAATTGGCCAAAATTTGGAGGTGTATGTCGATAACCTGGTCATCAAGAGCTTGGAAGAAAAACAGATGTTAGAGGACATTGAAGAAACCTTCCGCAAGCTAAGAGAATACAACATAAAATTGAACCCCAAAAAATGTTCATTCGGGGTAGAAGAAGGAAAGTTCCAAGGGGTGGTGGTCACCCAGGAAGGTTTCAAAGCCAACCCAGAAAAAAGTAATAGCAATAACACAAACGTCATCACCCAGGAACTTGAAGGAGGTGCAAGTGCTCAATGTCACACCCCGACCACGTAGAACATACGAAACGTGGCGGAAACATCGGGGAGTGTTGTAACAGAATTAATTGTTTCAAATCCATGGCAATTGAAGTTTCGTTTTATTGATTAAAGGTGTTACAATGTCTTAACAAACAAGGAAATACAACATAATTAACTAGTCTTGCATCTTTTATTGTCACTAAAGCCCAAGTCTGCCTATGTGTATCTTGATCATCTTATGCAACAGCTCCTGAAAAACACATGTGAAAATATGGTACGTCAGCATAAAAATGCCGGTGAGATACATAGGTTTTGTGAAAATAGGTTTCATGACTTATATTTGAGAAAATGTTTAGTCAGGAACCTTGTTATTTGCTTTGTTTTGTAAATCATTTGAAAATCGATAAGATCAGATGATATGTATAAATAATGAAAAATGTATGGTTAACTGAATAACCATGTAACTGAGTTTGTATAAGATAAGTTGTTGTAAAACAATGTCTTGTGAAAAATATGTTATTTGTATAAAATGTCATATGTATCAAACTGAAATGATTCAAATAACGTTACGCTATGTAATACCATACAAACACTTATATATAGGAAGTACCAGCGGCGTATCCACCATGCTTGTATCATATTACACACGCATCGTTACTTAATCACTTAATCAAACCAAACCAATCAATGTAAGATGTCTATATCAAATATCCATGTCAAATGTCTATGTCAAATATGTCATGTATGGCAAGCGAAATGTCTCAACTAAACCATATGCACAAAAACAAAGTATTGAAGTAAAACTTGGTTTAAATCAAAGTTATGTTTTGTGTAGTAAATGCATGATCAATGTAAATCATGTAATATGCGTCCAAACTGTAAGAATGTGATGAATAACAAATGTACTAAGTATGAAGAACAATGCAACGATTGAACATACATAGCATGTGAACTGTACTAAGTATGCAACAACATACATACGTAGCATGCGACCTGTACTAAGTATGCAACAATAGACATACGTAGCATGTGATGTAATGTAAAACAATGTACTAAGTAATGCACACAATGGCACACCTAGTATGAACACAATGAAATCATGTACTATAATGTACTAATGAACATAGGAAGTATATGATTTGAAAACAGGAAAGCATGAAAGTAACAAGTAGGCACATGTGTTCCACCCCAAAACAGTTTGGAAAACAGTAAAAGAGGGGTCTATGTACTCACTTGAGATTGCTCAGTAGTCCTTGAGTAACAACCAAACAAAGCTAGAGATCACGGAAATCAAACGGCACCTAATATAGGTAACTATGTTAATTAACCGGACCTAAATCGGAAGATTGGGTAGCATTAGGGTTTGTAAACCAAATGAGTGTAGGAACTCATATGATATGGTTTAACAAAGCCTTCATACTAAATGAAACTTAACCCAAGTGTCTACGACCCATTACGACCCGTTTAGGAGCTTATGCTACTTTAACGTGTCGTTCGCGTGAAACGCGTTCGGACCGCCTAACTAGTCCTATGACAAGTGTTATATGCCTAAACATGTTACATAATCAGTTATGTGACAAAAGTTTAGGTTACATATGATTAATTACCAATTATACATGAAAAGGGTATTCTGGTAATTTACCTAAGGCATATAAACTACCTATCATACAACTACTTAAACGATGTGACCATAGGGTATAACCTCGGAAGGTTATTCCTTACCTACTATGGTCACCTAATGTGTTTGGTCGGATCCTAATGATCGACCAAATGGGTCGAGTTCGAAGGTATAGGCGATTTATTAGATCGCCTACCCTACGACTCTAGACAACGTGGTAATCAGTGGGCATAGTCCCAAGGGACTATGACCAACGTGATTACACTCACGTTGCGAAGTTCAAACGAACTTCGCATTGACCATTACTGGTCAACGCTGAAAGTCAAACAAAGTTTGACTTTCTGACTCGAAAAGCAGTAAAATAAGGAAAAGAACGAAAGAATACTAACCCAGGGTCCCCGAATGCTAATCCCGACTTCAAGAACTCAGGTATGAAACAATGGTTTCAACTTAGAGCTCTCAAAAATCAGAATTCTTGTAAGTTTTGCATTGGGGTGTTGGGGTATTTATAGTATTCGGTCCACCGTTGAGATCGTTTCTTGGAAAAGGGGAAACGATCAAGGCCGTACATGTGTTGGAACCTTATGGTGACTAAAATATGATCTTATCAGCTGACTAAGCATTTTAGAACATGTGGTTGAGGTTGTAACAGCTGCAGCCTGCTGTTTAGAAACTCTGAATCTGGTCAGCAGACCCCTAGCGCACCGCTACGCTTAAAGTGTAGCGCACCGCTAGGCACTATTTCGGCAGAATTACACTTTTGGTCCCTGAACTGTATTTAGGCCATTTTCGACACGTTTAAGGCCCGTTAACCCCATTTCAAAGCTCTAAAATGAAGTTAAAGTATAGGGAACTTAAAATGTGTTCAAAAATATCTCGGATGTCGGTTCGTTTGGCCGTACGAACGCGATGTTCGCTTAATTACGACGGAATGCGCATAAGCGCGAAAAACGAACCAAATGACGAAACGAAAGGATTTTTCTTAAAGCGAACACTCAAATATAATATAGTCATGCTTATATAAATTTTTGGATGTCCGGATGTATTCAGAACGTAAGTTATGCGTAAAAATGCAAACTTGTGCACTTTTTGACACTTTTAGTCCCTGAATGACACAAAAGTTTATTTTAGCATACCGAACACCTCAAAGCCTATTTCTAAGCTATGTAAAGGATGTTTGTGGTATGTTTAACTTATGGTCATGCTCCAGAAGGTCTGTTACAGTTCAAATTGGCATACTTTCGCAGTTTGTCAACTTTAGTCCCTGTAAGCGATTAAACTTTGATTTCACCACACCAAACCTTCCAAAACTTATATCTAAGTTATGTAAAGGTTATTTAAGGTATGTTAAGCCTATTTCACTATTCCGGAGTGTTCGTTGGATTAAACTGGTTATATCTACACATCAGAGCGCGTATAACCCTCCAGAAAGCGATTTAAAGCTTGAGATCGAACAGGAATTGATATGTGTAAACGATACACATATTTTTACAAATCCCAAGTATGAAATACTATATTTCATTGGTTTGGCATTTGTCTGATGGTTGGAGTGACACGGGTGTTACAGTCTCCCCTACTTTAGGAAATTTCGTCCCGAAATTAATTCGTAGGAGTCTAACTGTGGCTTTGTGTCAAATAATCACCAGAGATATGAAAGGCATAATCCTGTTATTTCTCTTTAACGGACATTTTTCAGAATTGAAAAATGAACGGAGTTATTTTCAACAGGCATTATTCAGAAACAAATGAACAGAATAGTCATTTTACATCTTCAGAAACAAAAGTGAACGGAATGGTCATTTTACATCTTCAGAAACAAAAATGAACAGAATGGTCATTTTACATCTTCGGAAACAAAAATGAACGGAATAGTCATTTTACATCTTCAGAAACAAAAATGAACAGAATAGTCATTTTACATCTTCAGAAACAAAAATGAACGGAATGGTCATTTTACATCTTCAGAAACAAAAATGAACAGAATGGTCATTTTACATCTTCGGAAACAAAAATGAACGGAATAGTCATTTTACATCTTCAGAAACAAAAATGAACGGAATAGTCATTTTACATCTTCAGAAACAAAAATGAACGGAAAGGTCATTTTACATCTTCAGAAACAAAAATGAACAGAATGGTCATTTTACATCTTCAGAAACAAAAATGAACGGAATGGTCATTTTACATCTTCAGAAACAAAAATGAACGGAATGGTCATTTTACATCTTCAGAAACAAAAATGAACGGAAAGGTCATTTTACATCTTCAGAAACAAAAATGAACAGAATGGTCATTTTACATCTTCAGAAACAAAAATGAACGGAATGGTCATTTTACATCTTCAGAAACAAAAATGAACAGAATGGTCATTTTACATCTTCGGAAACAAAAATGAACGGAATAGTCATTTTACATCTTCAGAAACAAAAATGAACAGAATAGTCATTTTACATCTTCAGAAACAAAAATGAACGGAATGGTCATTTTACATCTTCAGAAACAAAAATGAACAGAATGGTCATTTTACATCTTCGGAAACAAAAATGAACGGAATAGTCATTTTACATCTTCAGAAACAAAAATGAACGGAATAGTCATTTTACATCTTCAGAAACAAAAATGAACGGAAAGGTCATTTTACATCTTCAGAAACAAAAATGAACAGAATGGTCATTTTACATCTTCAGAAACAAAAATGAACGGAATGGTCATTTTACATCTTCAGAAACAAAAATGAACGGAATGGTCATTTTACATCTTCAGAAACAAAAATGAACGGAAAGGTCATTTTACATCTTCAGAAACAAAAATGAACAGAATGGTCATTTTACATCTTCAGAAACAAAAATGAACGGAATAGTCATTTTACATCTTCAGAAACAAAAATGAACGGAATAGTCATTTTACATCTTCAGAAACAAAAATGAACAGAATAGTCATTTTACATCTTCAGAAACAAAAATGAACGGAATACATGACAAAATTCGCTGTGGTCTCTGTGCACTGAATTTCCATAATTATGTACGCGTCCATAATTACGTAATTCCTTGCACAGTCCGCACAGTGCATTTCATGATGTGTAGGGGAAGAAAATATCAAACCTGTGATGAGTGTGACTAGACTACCATAGGGTCCTTTTTAATCAGATCAACACATGATCTTTTTAATTAGACCTCCAAGGAGTCCTTTCAGCTATATCATCATTTGATATACTTAACCAGATTTTTGGATCAATCTGTTTAACTAGACCACTCAAGGGGTCTAATTATGGAATAGTACAATAAAATCCAAGGGACTTAACTACAACGTAGAAGCCCATTGAGGATTTAATATAGTACCTTTGGATATCCTACTATGAATCCCTTATACGAAGATATGGAAGATTCTATGAGGATTTGGATGACAAAACTTGGATCACACAAAAACATAAAAAGGGAACACATAAGCACATAATCACATAGTTGTTTAACTTGGTTATTAATTTGTTATCTTTGGACGCGGATACTTAAAGCACACCAGGAATCCAATTCGTGGATTTCATTTTGGCACTTTAATCATATCAAGAATCTATCTATGAAGATAGGATAATCTTAAAAGGAATTCGGCTTTGTCCCTATTGAATTGTGATGTACGTATTGAATCATACAAAGAATTCAATTAAGGACTCCGATGAATGATACCCATCCACAAGGATCTAATTATGAAGATAGAAAGATCCTCATGGATTTTGGAGTTTGTGTAACGAGAGTGTTCCGACACCTTGCACTAGGCGTGCTTACGTCGATACACAAGGTAGAAAGTTCATGAGGTTGAGGCGCCAGATATGCCAAGCGACATATGAAGCAGAGTTTGAAGGTTGAGCAGTAGCAGGATTTGTAACAGCTTTGCTTTGGATTGCAAAGCGGCATATGTTAACCAAATGTCTCCATCGTCCACCGTGGGTACATTTGAAACAAGGTATTTGATTTGAATAATGACGATGGCATTGATTGCACCAAGGAGCAGTTCCCTTATACAGCTTCATCCCTGAGGCGAGTCATGGTGATAGCTAAGTCAACGGTCCTCTGGAGTACGACGCCTATTCGCTGGGTAATTGCAGCACCTGGTTCGGACATTGTTGTTGCGATGAAGAAGCATCTTGAAGATAACGAAAGGCATAGGAGGAAACAAGCGAAAGATAGTCAAAAGGAAATGACAAGGCATGTAGATTGTGACCATTTGTTTGTTACCAAAGGCAAACAAATGAGATGGTGACTAATCAAAGTAAACGGGTCAATATAATGTATCGCGAAGACATGCTCGCCTATAAGTGAACACTCATCCCAAGAATTCCCAGGTAAGCACAACTGGTCTCGCGTCTGATGAGATGTATACGAATTGCTTGCCTAGACAGAAAACCCAGAATACAGGCATTCACCCTTCCAGTTTGCACGTGTTCACATTATTTAAAACCCAAAACCTTGACGAGATTTTGAAAATTCAAAGGGGTTCAAAACCATATAACAGAGGGTTCAAAACCTTACAATAGAGGGTTCAAAACCTTGTAATCAATCATCCTGAACAGATGACTAGTTTTCAAAGCGGTTTTGAAATTTATGTTCTTGTTGTGGTCGTCGCCTAAGGATAGGTGACGGTATTGTTTTATGACTAAACGCAAGTAAACTCGCGTTAGGGTCCTAAGAAAGTTATAGACTAGGTCAAAGCATTACTAATAACCTAATTCCCTATAACCATTGGCTCTGATACCATCTTTTCTGTCACACCCCGACCACGTAGAACATACGAAACGTGGCGGAAACATCGGGGAGTGTTGTAACAGAATTAATTGTTTCAAATCCATGGCAATTGAAGTTTCGTTTTATTGATTAAAGGTGTTACAATGTCTTAACAAACAAGGAAATACAACATAATTAACTAGTCTTGCATCTTTTATTGTCACTAAAGCCCAAGTCTGCCTATGTGTATCTTGATCATCTTATGCAACAGCTCCTGAAAAACACATGTGAAAATATGGTACGTCAGCATAAAAATGCCAGTGAGATACATAGGTTTTGTGAAAATAGGTTTCATGACTTATATTTGAGAAAATGTTTAGTCAGGAACCTTGTTATTTGCTTTGTTTTGTAAATCATTTGAAAATCGATAAGATCAGATGATATGTATAAATAATGAAAAATGTATGGTTAACTGAATAACCATGTAACTGAGTTTGTATAAGATAAGTTGTTGTAAAACAATGTCTTGTGAAAAATATGTTATTTGTATAAAATGTCATATGTATCAAACTGAAATGATTCAAATAACGTTACGCTATGTAATACCATACAAACACTTATATATAGGAAGTACCAGCGGCGTATCCACCATGCTTGTATCATATTACACACGCATCGTTACTTAATCACTTAATCAAACCAAACCAATCAATGTAAGATGTCTATATCAAATATCCATGTCAAATGTCTATGTCAAATATGTCATGTATGGCAAGCGAAATGTCTCAACTAAACCATATGCACAAAAACAAAGTATTGAAGTAAAACTTGGTTTAAATCAAAGTTATGTTTTGTGTAGTAAATGCATGATCAATGTAAATCATGTAATATGCGTCCAAACTGTAAGAATGTGATGAATAACAAATGTACTAAGTATGAAGAACAATGCAACGATTGAACATACATAGCATGTGAACTGTACTAAGTATGCAACAACATACATACGTAGCATGCGACCTGTACTAAGTATGCAACAATAGACATACGTAGCATGTGATGTAATGTAAAACAATGTACTAAGTAATGCACACAATGGCACACCTAGTATGAACACAATGAAATCATGTACTATAATGTACTAATGAACATAGGAAGTATATGATTTGAAAACAGGAAAGCATGAAAGTAACAAGTAGGCACATGTGTTCCACCCCAAAACAGTTTGGAAAACAGTAAAAGAGGGGTCTATGTACTCACTTGAGATTGCTCAGTAGTCCTTGAGTAACAACCAAACAAAGCTAGAGATCACGGAAATCAAACGGCACCTAATATAGGTAACTATGTTAATTAACCGGACCTAAATCGGAAGATTGGGTAGCATTAGGGTTTGTAAACCAAATGAGTGTAGGAACTCATATGATATGGTTTAACAAAGCCTTCATACTAAATGAAACTTAACCCAAGTGTCTACGACCCATTACGACCCGTTTAGGAGCTTATGCTACTTTAACGTGTCGTTCGCGTGAAACGCGTTCGGACCGCCTAACTAGTCCTATGACAAGTGTTATATGCCTAAACATGTTACATAATCAGTTATGTGACAAAAGTTTAGGTTACATATGATTAATTACCAATTATACATGAAAAGGGTATTCTGGTAATTTACCTAAGGCATATAAACTACCTATCATACAACTACTTAAACGATGTGACCATAGGGTATAACCTCGGAAGGTTATTCCTTACCTACTATGGTCACCTAATGTGTTTGGTCGGATCCTAATGATCGACCAAATGGGTCGAGTTCGAAGGTATAGGCGATTTATTAGATCGCCTACCCTACGACTCTAGACAACGTGGTAATCAGTGGGCATAGTCCCAAGGGACTATGACCAACGTGATTACACTCACGTTGCGAAGTTCAAACGAACTTCGCATTGACCATTACTGGTCAACGCTGAAAGTCAAACAAAGTTTGACTTTCTGACTCGAAAAGCAGTAAAATAAGGAAAAGAACGAAAGAATACTAACCCAGGGTCCCCGAATGCTAATCCCGACTTCAAGAACTCAGGTATGAAACAATGGTTTCAACTTAGAGCTCTCAAAAATCAGAATTCTTGTAAGTTTTGCATTGGGGTGTTGGGGTATTTATAGTATTCGGTCCACCGTTGAGATCGTTTCTTGGAAAAGGGGAAACGATCAAGGCCGTACATGTGTTGGAACCTTATGGTGACTAAAATATGATCTTATCAGCTGACTAAGCATTTTAGAACATGTGGTTGAGGTTGTAACAGCTGCAGCCTGCTGTTTAGAAACTCTGAATCTGGTCAGCAGACCCCTAGCGCACCGCTACGCTTAAAGTGTAGCGCACCGCTAGGCACTATTTCGGCAGAATTACACTTTTGGTCCCTGAACTGTATTTAGGCCATTTTCGACACGTTTAAGGCCCGTTAACCCCATTTCAAAGCTCTAAAATGAAGTTAAAGTATAGGGAACTTAAAATGTGTTCAAAAATATCTCGGATGTCGGTTCGTTTGGCCGTACGAACGCGATGTTCGCTTAATTACGACGGAATGCGCATAAGCGCGAAAAACGAACCAAATGACGAAACGAAAGGATTTTTCTTAAAGCGAACACTCAAATATAATATAGTCATGCTTATATAAATTTTTGGATGTCCGGATGTATTCAGAACGTAAGTTATGCGTAAAAATGCAAACTTGTGCACTTTTTGACACTTTTAGTCCCTGAATGACACAAAAGTTTATTTTAGCATACCGAACACCTCAAAGCCTATTTCTAAGCTATGTAAAGGATGTTTGTGGTATGTTTAACTTATGGTCATGCTCCAGAAGGTCTGTTACAGTTCAAATTGGCATACTTTCGCAGTTTGTCAACTTTAGTCCCTGTAAGCGATTAAACTTTGATTTCACCACACCAAACCTTCCAAAACTTATATCTAAGTTATGTAAAGGTTATTTAAGGTATGTTAAGCCTATTTCACTATTCCGGAGTGTTCGTTGGATTAAACTGGTTATATCTACACATCAGAGCGCGTATAACCCTCCAGAAAGCGATTTAAAGCTTGAGATCGAACAGGAATTGATATGTGTAAACGATACACATATTTTTACAAATCCCAAGTATGAAATACTATATTTCATTGGTTTGGCATTTGTCTGATGGTTGGAGTGACACGGGTGTTACACTCAACGGGCGAGTGGTGGCCATAAACAAGTTTCTAGCGAGACATGCCAAAAGATCCTTACCGTTTATAAAAATGTTGAAAGACTGTCTAAACAAAAACAACTTCAAATGGACCAGGGAAGTAGAAGAAGCCTTGCAAGACATGAAGCGCTTCATCGAAAAGCTACCTACCTTAACAACACCATATCCAAACGAGACCCTGAAAATGTACTTAGCCGCGGCTCATAACGCTGTAAGCGCAGTACTGATGGTAGAAAGAAATGGGAAGCAAACGCCAATATACTACATTGGCCAGGTGCTGGCGGGTCCCGAAACACGGTATCCCATGCTAGAAAAACTTATACTGGCGCTTGTTCACGCCACTAGGCGTCTCAGAAGGTACTTCCAGGGTCACAAGGTACAAATCCTTACAAACTATCCCCTACAACAGATCCTTCATAAACCAGAAATTTCGGGAAGACTAGCAAAATGGGCAATTGAGTTAGGGGCCCTGGATATCGAGTACAGAAAACGAACAACAATAAAAGGGTAAGTAATCGCCGATTTTTTAGCAAAAATACCTGAAGGGGAAGTGATTCAAGACCCAGCGATTGATACCAATGCAGAATCAAGTTCTTCCAAGCAAACTTGGAAGTTATATATAGATGGGTCCTCAAGCGGAAAGGGCGCAGGTGCGGGCCTTATGTTAATTAGCCCAGATGAAGTTAAATTAATGTACGCCATGCGTTTCGACTTCGAATGCTCCAATAATGAGTCAGAGTATGAAGTGATGCTAGCAGGTCTGAGGATGGCTCAATCTATGGGGGTAACATGGGTGGAGGCATACGTTGACTCTCTGTTGGTCAATAATCAAGTAAACGAAACGTACGAAGCTAAAGACGAAACGATGGCGAAATACTTGGCAAAAACCAAGGAATTCATTGCCTTATTCGACAGTGTTACGCTCAACCACATCCACTATGGAAAAAATCAGATCGCCGACACCCTAAGCAAGTTGGCTACATCCGGAATGGAAAAAGAGATAAAAGTTGAAACGCTTCAGTCACCATCCATTGAGCACCGGGAGGTATCCGCGGTCACAGCAGAGGATCCCTGTTCGTATACCCCCATCTTGAAGTTTCTCACTAAAGGTGAATTGCCATCCGCCAAGGGCGACTCTAAGAAGATACAAACAAAGGCCTTACAATATGAAATGCAAAACGGCGTCCTATACAGAAAATCATTTCTGGGACCCTCGCCGAGATGCGTATCACCTACGGAAGCCACATACCTTATCAAAGAAATACACACCGGTATATGTGGTATTCACGCTGGTCCCCGGGAAATTGTTGCAAAGATTCATAGCGCCGGTTATTATTGGCCCGGGATGCATGAAGACGCGGTCACGAAACTCAGAAAACGTCGTAGCTGCCAGAAATACGCGCCATAAACTCTACTCCCCAATAACAACATAATCCCAGTGACAGCCGTATGGCCTTTTCAAAAATGGGAGATAGACATCGTGGGACCATTCCTGCTAGCCCCGGGGAAGCTGAAGTACATGATCGTAGCAATTGACTATTTTACTAAGTGGATTGAGGCAAAACCATTAGCCAAGATAACTGCAGAGAACGCCAAAAAGTTTATATGGGAACACATTGTCTGCCTTTTCGGACTCCCGCTATACCTCGTAAGCGACAACGGAACACAGTTCACAGACAAAGTCCTGCAAGAATGGTGCACGAAACTGCAGATCCAACAAATCTTTACGTCAGTTGCACATCCACAGGGAAATGGCCAAGTAGAAAGAGCCAACAGAAGATTACTGGATGGAATCAAAAGAAGGCTAGGTTGCGAAGGAAGTTCCTGGGTGGAAGAACTACCAAACTGTACACCGAACTATGCCCAAAACAAGCAATAATGAAACACCGTTCAGCCTTGCTTATGGCACAGAAGTAGTGATACCGGCAGAGGTAGGGCTACCCTCACTAAGGTGTTTAACAACCAACAATGATAACGTTTGGCTTCTGCGAGAAGGCCCGGACCTGTTGGAAGAAAGGCGTGAAGCGGCCGCCATAAGCGAAGCAAAATATAAAAAAGCCTTAGAAAAGTACTACAATCGGCACATGGCCAAACAAACTTTCAAGGAAGGTGATTATGTTATGCGGGACAATGAGGCCAGTAGGGCAGAACCCACAGGCAAGCTGAGACCCAAATTGGAAGGCCCTTACATCGTCCAAGAAGACCTAGGCAAAGGAGCATATCGCCTATCCAAACTCGATAGCACGACAGTCCCCCGCAGCTGTAATGCTGCTTAATTAAAAAAATGCTGTATATAGAACTTCGCCCCTAACGGCGAAATAGGCTATTCTCCCTTTGCAAGAGTAATTCATCATGTACGGTGTCTCTTTAAGTTTATGAACTATGAATAAAAGTTTTCTTTTATGTTCTCTCTACCATCTACATATATGTAAAACATTACCACCGCATTTAAACTGCATATTACGGTACAAAATAAATCTGACACGAAATATATTTCATAATAACAAAGTCAGATAATCAAAATTATACAACGCTAAAAGTGGGTATCTTGGTAATAGATACATCAACCACTATGAAAGATAGGTATTTTGGTAATAAATACATACAACTATCGAACAAAACCAAGTACTTGTCCCTGTTATCAAAAAACAACATAGGGGAATATCGAAAAAACAAACATGTTATAATAAACTAAAAGTCGGGAAACATTGCCATTACCTCTGCGGGGGTGTGCAATACTTCGTCGTACCACTCCAACGGATGAGGATCAACAATCAAATCCTCGTCGTTCCTCACATCAGCCGGAGTAGCCAACATCCTTTGAGCAACCGATCTGGTTTACACAGTGACACCCACTACGGCGTCGTTTGTATGCTTTACTACACCGACTTACTCAGTCACAAGGAAAAACTTGCATCAGGGCATCAGCTGTTAACGGAACAGTACCAGCTGACCTGAGTGCAGCATCGGCATCAGAAACGGCAACGGGAAGGACATCATCATTGATACCCTTACCAGACAGTTTCAGACTAGGCACAACATTGGGGGACAGCAAATTCTCCACATTCTAATGCCTTACAGGCACCTTATCTCGAAGACAAATCATTGCATCAGCCGCATTAAGAGCTCGCAAAATGTCGGAAACTTTCCGAGAACGACACTTACGACTCATATTGCACTTACCAAATTTGGTAAAAAGAAGGATTAGTATATAAAGGCTAAAATAAAGAGACATTGATGACGAAAGCAAAATTAAATGAGATGTAGAAAGTCATGATGATTAAATGTCAAATCGCCACCTTGTGAACGGTGGCATTGCCGTAATCATTGATTTCATTAATGGTTACTGACGACATCAAGTACTAACACACATCCCAACAAAATGTAGCCTGTTACAAAATAACATTATCACAGTACCAAAACAAAACGAGCAAGTAACTATTCTTCTTCCGACTCCTCCGGCACTTCCAGCATCTGGCACAATGATTCCACGCCATCCTCAGCCACCTTGCCGGTCAGATCAGGATATGCTGAAAGAGAATCATTGTAAACAACCTCCAATGCATCTGCCATATCCACGGTCAGCTTTCCCCCCGTCTCCTGAAATTCGGTGGTAACTTTATTCATTTGGTGACAGCTAACATAGCCTTCATAAATGCCATCATGCTGACCTGATTTGTAAGCAGTAGTGGACAAGCGGTCCAGCAGAGCAACAAAGGGCTCGGACCAGCGCAGATACTCAAAGGCACCCACCAACCCATGGGAAATCAACCAATTCCTATCACCATGCAGACCAACTAAGAGATTGGTTAGGCTATCCACCTCGGCATTAACCTGGTCCAAGGCGCTCTCAACCTCATTAAGGCACACCTGCTGGGAAGAAGAAGTCTGAAGAAGCTGATTCCTTTCAGTGACAAGGGTATCACAGATCTGTTGAAGCTCTCTAAGCTTTCCTTCACACTCCTCAAGCTCAATCAACTTGTCCCTTACCTTTACCTCAGATGCCTCCAGCTGGAGAGTCAAGTCCTGATACCTCTCCTGCACCTGATAAACAAAATTGGTGTCCATACGGTATCGTTCCACCTCAGCGAATAACTCAGACCTAACCTTTTGGGCTTCAAGAACAGCCTTGCGCTCCAACTCTTCCTCGACGGCTTTGGCACGAGAGATGATACGATCTTTTTCCGCAATACCACGCGCCCAAGCTATCCTCTTTTCAGCCAAATTGGCAGTTACGCGCTTTAAATCAGCTTCATCCTTGTTTTTCTCTGACAAGAACCGGCTCTCACTAACACCTAAAGCATGAAGTTGGCCCTCAAAACGATTCTTTTCATCCACCAGTTCTTGGATGGTCATCTGCGCCTGGCGAAATTCACTATTGTCTGGCATCCACAGGCGCCTAATCTCAGCAAGCCTTCTGTGGCCACTAACAGCTTCCACCATGGATACATTCATCAAATGCTCATTTTCCAACCCCTGGAAATAAGCAGATTTGGCAGGCGGATATGCCCGCTCAACCCAGTGATGCACAACCAGGGGGAAGACCAACCTAGACGACTCGCTATTTTCTATTTAGGCTGGTAGCGCTTATCCTGAGCATGAGGGTCCCAGTACACAGAGGGGAGATACAGAACATAAAAAAAAACTGCCCTCGTCATCCATAAAGTTACCACTTGCACCTCCAGTATCACTAACAGTTGCATCTTTTGCACTAGTAGACTCTCCCCTAGCGGAAGTGGCAGGCATCTCTCCCACAGACGCGGGAGGATTAACCCCCGGAGAATCAAACATAGCCACAGAAAATGTGGCCGCTGGGGTGGGAGTTGAAATCAATGGCATCGGTTAAAGGTGTCGAAAACCCACCATCGTTTATGGTGCCATCAAGAGCATCTGCATAAAACAAACAATTAAAAACAAAGGCAAGAACAAAATCCTACACAAACAACAAGCGGCCACATACCAGCGTGTGACAGCAAGGCTGTTTTGGTCGCTTGGAAGGTCGATAAAGCCGGCATGGTCCTACACCTCTTTTGCGAAGGACGGGGAGAAATGGTAGCAGGGGTGGAAGTGACAACCGCAACCTCCGGTGCTACAGACGCATCAACCGCCGAGGCCAAGACGGTCACCTTAGAGGTAGAACTTTTCTTCCCAGTTATCTTTATACGGGAGATCTTCTTGGTCCCACTAAGAGATAACTCACTCCCACCGCTGGGGGAGGACCGATAGGCATGGCAGAAGAACCCGCCGTGGTGGCGGGAAGAAGGAAATGATCAATGTGAATACGCAACACGTTGGCTTCCTTTCCCCCCACTACGCGATCAGCAGGCCTTAAGGCAGCGTTTCGAGGGGGATCAACAAAATCAAACAAAGACCAATCACCTGTTTTCACCCAAACAATCAACATGTCACACAAAGTGTTACCAATAAACGCAAATAACAATAAATCGGCACTTACCATTATCAAACCTCTGGAAGGCTGGGTACAATCGGCTATCACGCCATAGCAAACTCATTCCGACCAACACAAGTGCACCCTAGGGAATCACTTGACACTCGGAGGGGTGCTAACTAAGCTTCTAGAACAGGGCATTCTTTGAGTACGCGTCGGCGGGAGGACCGTCATCCTTCGATTTTTCCTTAGGACCCATCTCTCGCCAATGCATCTCCCCAGGGATGACGTTAGCATATATAAAGAAGAATTTATTTTTCCAATCTTTATCCCTGGAACTCGAAGGAACGCTTCTCAAGCAAGAAACACCTATATCCCGTCGATCAAAGGTGAAAAAAGGGGATTTCCACACGAGAACGAAAAAAGCCTTAAAGACCAAGATTTCGGGGATATGGCCCAGCCCTAAGCAGGCAAATTCAAAATGACGAAGTTTCACCAATCCAAGGGGGTGTACCTATGAGATGTGGATCTGGTATTCATCAAGAACGGCCTTGCAAAATTTGGCATTGGGAAGCCGGAAGTTGCAGAATTTGAAAAAAACCGCTGAACAGGGTGATTTTTCCCTATCTCAGAAGAAACATTGTGGCTCTGTTTGGTATGGGGTAATACAATGGACGAAGGAATTGAATGGACAAGGTAATGGAATGGACGAGGGAATGCAATGGATCATTACCATTCCATGTCTTGTTTGGTTACCATGTGTGAATGGAATGCGTTATTATTGTGTATTGTTTGGTAGGCAAGAAAAACGGAGTAATAAAATCAGCGGTGAGTGGTAGTGGTAGTGGTGGTGGTCGGTGGTAGTGATTGTGGGTGGTTATAGGTGGCGGTGGTGGGTGTCGGCGGCGGCGATGGGTGGTGGTGGCGGCGAGTGGCGGTGCGGCGGCGACGACGAGTGGTGGTGGTGGCAAGGTGGTCGATGGTGGTGGGTGGCAGCAGAGGTGGCGTCGGTGGCGGTTGGTGGTGGCGTCGACGATGGTGGTGGGCGGCGGTGGCGAGTGTCGTTAGCAGTTGGTCGCAGCTGTGGGTGATAACGGTGGCGAGTGGTGATGTGTGCAAAATACAACATATAAATTACATCAATTGTGGCATAAAACTAACCCTTTTTTAGTACTAATGTTGGAAAAAGTATGCTTTTGTCTTCCTTTTGTATTTTCAGGATTAAATGAGCTCAAATTAACAAAAGAAGCAAAAAGACATCAAAATCTAACATAAATACAAGAAAAGGAACAAGACATGACATGCCCGACCCCACGACAGCATCTTCCCAAGCAAAACAAGAAGACAGAAGACTGAACACGCCCCGTGCTCAGCCAGCACGGGGGCGTGCCCAAGTGTCAGCAGAAAAGACAAAGTGGTAGAAGCTTCTATTGCCCACCACGGGGCCGTGCTCAGCGGACACGGGGCCGTGGTCAACTATAAGATTCACACAATCCAGGAAAATCTTCATAGTACAAAGATTCTTCTGCACATGAGGTCGTGCTCAGCGGGCACGGGGGCGTGGTCAACTAATAAGGCAAGCTGCATTAAATGAAGAAAGAGGAGGATGTGGACACGGGGCCATGCCCACTAGACACGGGGCCGTGCCCGAGCTTCTGTTCAGCCTATAAATAGGAGTGCTTGGCTCAAGCTCAAACCATCCCTTGGCACACCACCTCTCTCACACTTCACCCACCACCCACCACCACCATAACACCATCATCCACCACCATCATCCATTGTCCATCGTAGAGTGTGTGAGTCGTCTCGGGATCCAAGATTGATCGAAAGAGTTCTTGACAATCAAGGCCATGTTTGCCTAAGTCTCTTACATCACTTGGTGAAGACAAAGTGTCTAGTGTAATACTTTTTATTTTTAATCTTTTCGCACTTTTTACTTGGTTTTGTATTAATGAATTTAATAACTAGTTTATTATGTTGAAGGTGATTCTTCCTTATCGTTTGTCCGTGGTGTCTTGACATTATTTTACTGTCTATATAAAATAAAAGATTTTCACCATTCATATCTCCACGGTCTATATGGAGGTATGTTGGCTACCTGGTCGGGGGTTAAGGGAACGGTTTGGTAAGAGTCTTGCCATTGTTCAGCGTTTAGAGGTCCTGCAATGGACCTGGGTCAAATTTAGTAGGACCTCCTTCAATACTTAACGGTATTGGATGGCGGGGGTCCAAACTCTTTGATCCCCTCATAAGTTAAACTACTATTAATACTATAACCCGGCTACTTAGGACTGTATCCTTGCTGACTCAGACTACTTAGCCGAGGGTAACGTCACCTTCAAAAGAGGGGCCTACCATAATTTGCATTAATAACTTAATTAATTATCTTTCAATAATCCACCCTTTTAGGATTGTATCCTTGCTGACTCAAACTACTGGGGTGAGGGTAACGTCACCTTCAAAAGAGGGGCCTACTACAATAACTAAGATAATCACTTAAAAAGTGCAAAAGTGCAGAAATAATCAAAGGTTACACTAGATACGAGTCGGAACCAAGTGATTCATCTTGTCTATCTGTTTTATTTTTATTTTCAGCATTTTAGTTAGTTTTATTTTTCTAGTTTAAAACCTTTTTCTAACTTTTTGATTTGATTAGACGTTGAGGATAAACCGGTACTAAAAGCTCTTGTGTCCTTGGACGACCTCGGTATCTTACCAACACTATACTACGCTCACGATGGGTGCACTTGCCCATATGTGTGTTTAGTGTTAGTAAATATCGTGTTTTATAAATTTAAAACTTGGCTAAAAAAGTGTAAAAGGGCTTAAAATATACATTAAAACCATAACACACTTCACGCACATCAAGTGGGTGGCGGCGGCAGTGGCTGTCGAGGTGAGGTGGTGGCGGGTGGCGGCGATGGCGTCGGTGGTGGGTGGTGGTGGTGGTGGTGGTGGGTTGTGGCGAAGGTGATGGGTTGTGGTGTTGTTGATGAATGGTGCAAGAGGGGATGGAATGGAAAAAAAACATGGGGTGTGGAAGGAATGATTTTGAGGGAATGGAATGCATTTTGGAATGGGTGATTCCATTCCATTGACCAACCAAACACCCTTTCCTTCATTCCCTCCTAATCATCCATTCCATTCCACCTCTCATTCCTGCATACCAAACACTACCTGTGTCTTTTTCTGACGGCAGCACCGGATGCCAGTCCAGCTTAATATCGTATTCTCGAATGAGATTACTAAACCATAATGGACCCCATTTGCAGTAAAGAACATCAGAACCAGATCCTGATTTGGAAGACTCGCTAATTTTGGGAGACATTTCAGCCAAACAAGAAGTCGAATATAGCAAAACAAGAAAATGAAATGATACGAGAAGGAAATAGTATGCTTATTTATGAAAAAGATAAAAAAAAACCTTTTGAAATTCAAAAAGCAACACTAATGAAGTGGTGACGCGTGACTGTTTAGGGCGTGTACAACTGTCATCCTAATGATGTCTAACTGACACACCTTTTCACATTACATCCAAATTTAAAAAGTTATTGTACTCCCACTTAAGAAATATGCACCTGGGGTATATTTTGACTTTTTCTTCTTTATGTCTGATATCATGAAATTCATTTCATAACTTCAGACTGGGGGGACATGACGAGGTATGACTCGGACCGGCTGACCCGATCCAGTCATCACCTATTATTTTATTATCAATAATCAATTATATTCACGTTTATTCTAGAATATTCTATTCTGCATGGATAAACTAAGCAACTAAATCTCCAATATTCTCGGAAGATCATGCAAATCCCTAACTCACCGGACTAACTCCTAAAATACAGGAAACCCTAATCATAATCAGAAACTATAAGTAGAGGTAAACGTCAAAGGTATAGAGATTCTGCTCTCACGAATACTTTCTCTCTCTATACTTCTTACTCCCAAATTACCGAGACTTATTCTCACGTCGGAGGGTGGTTACAGGGATAACCCCATCCCTGTAACGAGTCCTAACGGCGTTCTATTTTGCAGCTAGCCATTTGGATCGCTAAGCGTTGAAGTATTTACCGAAGCCTACCCGTTCAGATCAGTGTTTCTTTATCCACCATGAAGATTGAACCATGACCACTTAGAAATACAAATTCTTATTCAACACCAATTGGTTATATTACACTTACAAATTCACATAATTATTATATTACAAAATGCATTTATTAACGTAAGACTTACGATATCATATTGTATTATATTTATAGTTTCATACAACTATACATATGTTAATTTGTAAGTTGATTGTGCAATAGTGGGTTGTACATCTTGCTTAATGGTTTTTTGTTCCAAACCACTACATTTGTGCCCTACGTTACACCCATGGCTGATATCTAAGCCAAATCATTCTATATCGACTATGATGTCATTTCATCATTGGGCACGATAACATTGGTTAGAGTCATGGCTGAAATCTAAGCTTGATGTGTGTAAAATGCAACATATAAATTAATCAAATGAGGCATAAAACTAACCCTTTTTTTAGTACTAATGTTGGAAAAAGTGTGCTTTTGTCTTCCTTTTGTATTTTCAGGGTTAAATGATCTTAAATGAACAAAAGAAGCAAACATACAGCCAAATCTAACATAAATACAAGAAAAGGAATAAACATGGCATGCTCGACCCCTCGACAGCATCTTCCCAAGCAAAAACAAGACAACAGAAGACAGAACACGCCCCGTGTTCATTGAACACGGGGGCGTGCCTAAGTGTCTGCAGAAAAGACAAAGTTGTAGAAGCTTCTATTTCCCAACACGGGGGGGTGCCCAGCGGGCACGGGGCCATGGTCAACGCAAAGATTCGTAGAATCTGAGCAAATCTTGATAATACAGATACGCTTCTACACACGGGGCCGTGCCCAGCGGACTTGGGGGCGTGGTCAACTAATACAGACAAACTGCAATTAATGAATAAAGTGAAGACGGGTGTACACAGGGCCATGCCCAGCGGGCACGGGGCCGTGTCCGGGCTTCTGTGCATGCTATAAATAGGGGTGCTTGGGTCACTTGCAAATCATCCCTTGGCAAACCACCTCTCTCACACTTCACCCACCCACCACCACCATCACAACCCACATCCACCACCATCATCCATCATAGAGTGTGTGTAGTAGTCTCGGGATACAAGATTGATCGTAAGAGTTCTTGACAATCAAAGGCCATGTTTGCCTAAGTCTCTTACATCACTTGGTGAAGACAAGCATTTAGTGTAATACTTTTTACTTTTAATCTTTTCGCACTTTTTATTTGGTTATGTATTAATGACTTTAATAACTAGTTTCTTATGTTGAAGGTGAAACTTCCTTATCATTTGTCCGTGGTGTCTTGGCGTTATTTTACTGTATATATAAAATAAAAGATTTACACCATTAATATCTCCACGGTCTATATGGAGATATGTTGGCTACCTGGTCGGGGGTTAAGGGAATGGTTTGGTAAGCGTCTTGCCTTGTTCAGTGTATAGATCCTGCAAGGACCTGGGTCAAACTTAGTAGGACCTCCTTCAATACCCACTGGTATTGGATGGCGGGGGTTCGAATTTTTTGATCCCCTCATATGTAAACTACTATTAAAACATTAACCCGGCTACTTAAGATTGTATCCTTGCTGACTCAAACTATTTAGCCAAGGGTAACGTCACCTTCAAAAGAGGGGCCTACCACATTACACATTAATAACTTAATTAATTATCCTTCAATAATCCAACCCTTTAGGATTGTATCCTTGTTTAAAATTTTTTTTCTAAAATTTTGATTTGATTAGACGTTGAGGATAAACCGATACTAAAAGCTCTTGTGTCCTTGGACGACCTCGGTATCTTACCAATGCTATACCACGCTCACGATGGGTGCACTTGCCCATATGTGTGTTTAGTGTTAGTAAAATATCGTGTTTTATAAATTTAAAACTTGACTAACATGTTAAAAAGGGAGAAAAATATACTTAAAAACATATCACGCTACACACACACACACACCAAGTTTTTGGCGCCGTTGCCAGGGACAAAAGGATTTTAAGAAAGTTAGGAATCAACGGCCTAATCGTTTTTTTTATTCTTTAGGATTTTTCTTAAATTTTCAGCTTCTGTAGAACTCAGCACGGGTCGTGTCCGCTGAACACGCCCCGTGCCCAATCTTTGGTACTGTCAATCCTGTTTAAAGTCAGACAGTAGCTGAACACAGGGCTGTGCCCAATCAACACGCTCCATGCCCAAGTTTCAGATACTGAAAACAGAACCGTAAGATCCCGACGTTGGTAATTTCTGACACAACCATGAGTGATACTGATAATTTTTACTTCCGACCCTCTTATGGTACGTGGTGTCAAATATGTGGCGGAAATCATGAAGATTTAAAATGTTATTTTTTAAATTACAAGCCCCACTATATAGACCCATTGTTTTCCTGTAGCCTTAAGAGGGGCGAAAGTAAAAATAATCCATATCTCTCCCTCGAATGCTCTCAATCGACCCTTCTAGGAGAAATGCTTCTTGATGAATTATTTCAAATGGAAGATCTAATTCTTAATTGGGTAAAAGAACTTGAGAGGGATATCATTAATTCACCTCAAGACGATACCCAAGAAGAATTATTGAGATCGGATTTGGATAAAAACAACTTCGTTGTTCCCGATATCACCTCTAACTCTCGTGAAGACTTGAACGATAGTCGTCCCTGTGTCGATTGTGCCGTGAAGGACTCCCCATCGACTTCCTTCGATGCATACATAGACCTGAGAGATTCGACATACACCTTCTTTAACGAGAGCCCGGGAAAGGGTTGGACTTGTCCACCTATATTTAGCATAGGAATCACCCTCACCGATAACCTCTTGCGTTCTCGTCTAAATCTAGAGCAATTAAGGTATCTCAGGCACTTTGGTGTTGTTCCGTCCAGTAAGGAACCACCCGATCTGGATAAATTCCTTAAATATAGACGAAACTTCATAAACAGCCTCTAGACACGGGGCCGTGTCCAGGTCAGCACGCCCCTTTGTCCACCAAATGTGTCAGGATCTTGTCTGCATACGGGGCCGTGTCCAGTGTGCTGTCGTTTTCTATAAATGCAGCCAAGATTCCTGCACATTTGGACCACTCCAAAGACAAAGATCTGGTGGGATCTTCACACATACCATCCTAGGTATATTCTAAAGAAGGTTCTCAACAACCATCTTGTCTTTTCTACTTTTGTCCATTGCCTTCTTCTTCAATTTTCACCTTAACACCTCCATTTAAGCTAGAAATCACCATGGTTCCAAGCTTTATTGTGAGTATTGTTAGGTTTTTATTCAAGGAATCTTGTTAAAAATAAGTTCTACAACATTGTTTTAAGTTATTTCTGCTTAAAAATGCTTTAAAAATCAGAAAAATAATTTAAAACTCCAAAATTCCTTGTTCCAAAAATCTGCAGACAGGTGAACACGGGGCCGTGCTCATTGAGCACGGGGCCGTGTCCGAGGTACTGTTCCAATAAAATTGAACTCTTCTCGGTCTGTTTTCTCATAATGGCGAGCAGAACTAGCGGAACATCTTCATCGCACTCCAGGAACAACTGACAAGGGAGAAGGTCATCAACGGTAGAAGACTCTCTTGTAAACTACGTTTACGCTTTAAGAAAGGCCATTGATGAGATGACAGGAGTAGAAGAAGCATTGGTCGTCCGTATCAATCATTTAACGGTGGGGCTAGAGGGATGTCTTCGAGAGGTCAACCTTTTGCACCAAAGGTTGAACATTCTCGCTTCTCCTCCTTTGGTACCAATCATCACCCAAAGAGCATGGAATGTGGTACCGGAAGTCATCATACCGGCCGAATGGTACACCATACACCTGGAGCCCCCTCGAGACATATTACAAGGGGTTCCGGTTGATGTCACTCCCCCTCCACAAGATGTTGAGGAAAATGAGCCCGCCTTCTTCCTCCCAAGAGAGATAGAAGAATGGCTTTAACAATGTCTACGGGACACCCCTCGGTTCGGAGTTCTACGAAACCTTTAAATACGAGAAAGATATTTTCGGAATTTTGATCCCTATTGTAAGAGTAGAACTCATCAGGATGATTTTATGTATCACTTGACCTATTTTAGGACTTTTAGTTTTTATTTTTCTGCTTTGTTTTTAGGTATTTTAGGAACCTTATGTAACTTTCTCTATTTAATGGATTGATGGTCTTAAAATTGTTTGGTGTTTGGATGATGTTGTAATGGATAAAACACACTCAGGATGGTGAATGATACTAAGGGAAACTTTTACCAACACCCCATGCACAAAAACAGAGCCTCCTAAAAACAATTTCTTCATTACAGCAAGTTCGGCACGGGCCGTGCCCAGCCAACACGGCCCCGTGCTGAAAGGTCTGCAGAAAATCGCCCAGTTCAGGTAACTGGACACGGGGCGTGCTCACTAAACACGCCCCTGTGCCCAGCCTTCTGTTACTTTCTGATGATTTATGTTACTGGGCAACCTAAACACGGGGCCGTGCCCGGTCACCACGGCCCGTGTCCAGATGCCCAGTAACATAATTTTTTTGTTTAACACACCTTTTTACACATTCAATCAACCTAAAAACCTATTTTTGGGACACATTGAGGACAATGTGTAATTTAAGTGTGGGGGGTGCTAAAACCTTGAATTTTGCAAGTCCTAATTACAATCCTTACACAAAACTCTATTGGAACCGCTAAACACCCCAAATTTTTTCAAATTTTTTTTAACTTTTTACTTGTCTTGGTTTAGTTTGGGAATAACAAGTTCTAAAAAGGTTAGATTTTTATAAATTTACAACCGATAGTGTCGTGATAAAAAAGGAACCAACATAAGAAAATTATGAAACGGCATGACAAATCTAGTTAAAATTTGATTATATATACTTGATCACATTAAAACCCATTCCCACAAAAAGTGAGTTTTGAGCCTTTATTGAGCATACAAATACACATCTTAAAACTACATGCTCATTTTTCATTTCTTGTGTGAATAGCTGCTTGGTTTCTTACGACTCTAGAACTTGCCATGATGATACATTCCCAGTCCTTACCAACTTAAACCCAAGTAAGTAAATGATTGAGGCATTATGACTAACCCTTTTTCTTTCAACACCATTATTTATCTTTTTTTTACCACCTACCCAAAATCCCCCTTGTTAACCCCTTTGAGCCTAAACCTTTTCATTTCCTCCCAAAACAAACACCCTTTACCCACCAAAACCTTTTTCATTTTAAACCCTTTATTTTAGTAACAAAGCTCGGTTTTCTTGTGACTTCCTTATCGAAAAAAAATTATAGAGAAGAAAAGAAAATTGAAGTTAGCAATAAACAAACAAGCTCATCAAAAGAAAGCTTGTTTGAAAAATGCTTCATTAAAATAAAAAGTCACAAAAACAAAATGTTCTACGAAAACCGACGCTTTTTACGTCTTTTCGCCCTTTTCTACTAACTACTAACCCAACCACCCACCTTCAACCCAAGCCTAACCCTTCCCCAAAAGTCCTCTTGATATTTACAAAGGTGTATAGTTAAAAAGGAGGAGGATTGATTGCTTGGCAAGCATATGGTAGAAGTAAGTTCCATGCCGCTCTCGAGTGTTTCACAAAAATACATCTTCGGCCGAGTGTTGAGTGATCTCCCGTGAGGTATGTGAACTTGTAAATAAATGGAATTTTAAAGAGGCATGTTATGCACAAATAAGTAATTTATCTTATGAAATGTTCTAAATAAATCATAACGAATAGGATTGTAAATAACATAGAAATAAAACCTAATAAAAAATCTTGGAATCCGGACACTCTATGACAAGCCCAAAACCTTTTCTTCTACCCATTCCATTTGGGTGTGTAAGCCACAAAATAAAGAGTTTTGCTTGAGGATAAGCAAAGATTCAAGTGTGGGGTATTTGTTGTGTGTAAAATGCAACATATAAATTACATCAAATGATGCATAAAACTAACCCTTTTTTTAGTAATGTTGGAAAAAATGTGCTTTTGTCTTCCTTTTGTATTTTCAGGGTTAAATGAGCTTAAATGAACAAAAGAAGCAAAAATACAGTCAAATCTAACATAAATACAAGAAAATGAATAAACGTGGCATGCCCGACCCCTCAACAGCATCTTCCCAAGCAAAAACATGACAACAGAAGACTGAACACGCCCCGTGTTCGTTGAACACGGAGGCGTGCCCAAGTGTCTGCAGAAAAGACAAAGTTGTAGAAGCTTCTATTTCCCAACACGGGGGCGTGACCAGCGGGCACGGGGCCGTGGTCAACGCAAAGATTCGCAGAATCTGAGCAAAACTTGATAGTACAGATACGCTTCTGCACACAGGGCCGTGCCCAGCGGACACGGGGGCGTGGTCAACTAATACAGACAAACTGCAATTAATGAATAAAGTGAAGACGGGTGGACATGGGGCCATGCCCAGCGGGCACGAGGCCGTGTCTGGGCTTCTGTGCATGCTATAAATAGGGGTGCTTGGCTCACTTGCAAATCATCCCTTGTCAAACCACCTCTCTCACACTTCACCCACCCACCACCACCATCACAACCCACATCCACCACCATCATCCACCATCCATCATAGAGTGTGTGTAGTAGTCTCAGGATCCAAGATTGATCGTAAGAGTTCTTGACAATCAAAGGCCATGTTTGTCTATGTCTCTTACATCACTTGGTGAAGCCAAGCATTTAGTGTAATACTTTTTATTTTTAATCTTTTCGCACTTTTTATTTGGTTATGTATTAATGACTTTAATAACTAGTTTCTTATGTTGAAGGTGAAACTTCCTTATCATTTGTCCGTGGTGTCTTGGCGTTATTTTACTGTCTATATAAAATAAAAGATTTACACCATTCCTATCTCCACGGTCTATATGGAGATATGTTGGCTACCTGGTCGGGGGTTAAGGGAATGGTTTGGTAAGCGTCTTGCCTTGTTCAGTGTATAAATCCTGCAAGGACCTGGGTCAAGCTTAGTAGGACCTCCTTCAATACCCACTGGTATTGGATGGCGGGGGTTCGAATTTTTTGATCCCCTCATATGTAAACTACTATTAAAACATTAACCCGGCTACTTAGGATTGTATCCTTGTTGATTCAAACTACTTAGCCGCAGGTAACGTCACCTTCAAAAGAGGGGCCTACCACATTACGCATTAATAACTTAATTAATTATCTTTCAATAATCCAACCCTTTAGGATTGTATCCTTGCTGACTCAAACTACTGGGTTGAGGGTAACGTCACCTTCAAAAGAGGGGCCTACTACTATAACTAAGATAATCTCTTAAAAAGTGCAAACGTGCGGAAATAATCAAAGGTTACGCTAAAGGCGAGTCGGATCCAAGTGATTCATCTTGTCTATTTGTTTTATTTTTATTTTTATTTTCAGCATTTTTAGTTTTTATCTTGTTTAAAAACCTTTTTTCTAAAATTTTGATTTGATTAGACGTTGAGGATAAACCGGTACTAAAAGCTCTTGTATCCTTGGATGACCTCGGTATCTTACCAATGCTATACTACGCTCACGATGGGTGCACTTGCCCATATGTGTGTTTAGTGTTAGTAAAATATCGTGTTTAAAAAAATTAAAACTTGACTAACGTGTTAAAAAGGGCGAAAAATATACTTAAAAACATATCACGCTACACACACATCAAAGCTGCATAGCTTTTATTCTTTATGGGTTTTTATGAGTTTAGGGTGTGATTGTGATGGTTAGTATTCGTATGGTATTTGAGTATATGAGTGTGGATTGCTTTGTTGTGGACACTACTTTCGAAAGCATTATGTATATGTTAATTTGTAAGTTGATTTTATGATGATGTGTTGTACATGATGTATATTGGGTTTTTATGCATTAATTGGTTGTACTTTGTGTTATATAATATGTAACAACCCGACTTTTCGGATTGTTACTAATCACTATCGTTTCTCTTGTAACCGCTTGTACTCCCGAGATTTTGATTAACGTTATGGGTTAAACTATAGTTTAAACACTTATTCAAAATGCAATTATCACTTTTAAAACGCTATTTAGAACGCTTACTACTTAAACGCATTTTATCGCATGTCACTTCGCTTGTTTAGACTAAACGCTATCGCAACGCAAACTCAACACAAACTCGAAACGCGGATTTACTTATGTTATGTGTGTAATTTGTGTGATTATTTGTTTAATGTTATGTGGTTATCAATGCAACGCTTATATGCACAAACGCTCACTCGCAACTCGGTTAAACGCAACGCAATGCTTAACAAACGAAACGAAAGTTGGAAAACTAACAAACGCACTCCGGCTGTCCGAATGGACATCCGATCGAATGGACTTCCGTCCGGATGACCATCCGCTCGGATGACCATCCTACCGGATGGCCATTCGACCGGACAAGCCATCCGACCAAACACCACCTCGCGCACCGACTTAACTCTCACCTTCACTCTATAAATACCACCGTACACCCTCTTTTCTCTGATGTTGACACTTCCATCCGCTCACACGCTCTCAGACGCTTTCAATCGCGAATCAAGGCCATTTTGTAAGCTTTTCATCTCAAATCTTGTACAATCTTCATCACTCATCACTTCTACATCATCTTCTTCATCAAAATCACACACAAACACTAGCTTTTCTCTAAAATCACTGATTTGGACCTCTTGAAGGTGGTTTCACTCATTTTTGCTTGGGCAAACTATCGAGGAACACCATTCAATTGAGATTGGTTCCAGATCTAAAGGATTTCCACACTTTTTCAACTTAAACACGGAAGATTTCAGTACTTTTCAACTAATTTCAACTTTTCTTCAACTCTCTACGCAAAACTGATGGGATCTAGACTTAATAAGACTCTCGACTCGTTTCTTAGTCGAGAGCCAGCTTAAAAACAGATTTTTCCACTGGAGAGATGGACCGATTATCGGGTCAAACATGAATCTTCATCAAGAACAGCGCATTTGGCCGAATGGGCTGAGACCATCCGACCGAATGAACTGGACTTGGTATTTTTCCGTTTCTTGACACGTTATCACACCGTCTCCACCAAAATTTTTACTTGGAAAATTTTACAAAACTTCAACCACAAGATCACCCATCCGAATGGCCATCCGTCCGAATGACCATCCGTCCGGATGACCTGACTCTGACAAATTCCATTATTTAAAGTTTTTAACTAAACCTTGAATTTTAACGACATTCGCAAACATTCGCACCTCCTATTTGAATGGCCATCCGTTCGAATGGTCATCAGCTCAGATGACCATCCGTCTGGATGACCATCCGTTTGGATGGGACCCATCCGTTCGGATCACCTGTCGAACACTCAGACTATTCAACACTCTGCTCAACGAATTATGCTTCTGTTTCCATGCTCAGGCTAACTCAACGCGCTCCCTTCAATCCAATCCAGATTGTGTTTACTAGTTAAACACACACAATGAGTATACTCGAACCCATTTTCATTTAACACACTTTTTGGGTGTTACATACGTTCTATATTAAAACATGACACACAACGCAAACACTTTGTAAACGCTAACCGCTCCCGCATGCTATACATGAACTTGAATGCTTGTACTATGTTATACATTGTTACACTAGACCGCCTCTAGCAACGATAGTACTATAGTTTGGACTCAGCACCTGTTGTGGACAGGGGTTGCTTGGGATCACAACACTTTACTTCACGTGTTCGCTGAACATGTGTCGCGCATACTCTATAAAGCAGTCTCGTGGTTAGGTTGTATCATTGTTTGATAGTTAGATGCTTCGCCCGTTACGTGATACATGCTGGTTACGCGTAAACGCTTTTACTACTATATGTTATGCAAACTTGTGTACTCACCTTTACATTTTATATATTGACTTTATTTTAACGTATGTGACAGGTTGATAGGATTCTACGCTATGCTGAATCAAGTTAGGAAGTCTAGAAACCCACAATAAATTCTGAGTTGTCAGAATAGACTTGTTTTATAGACTTATTATCTGTAATGACTGTTTTTGCTTTATCTGTTAGTAGTATGGGATATTAACATTAAAGATATCATCATTTAATAGTTGTTGTGGATTCTCTTGAACAATATGTTTCACTCAGTACCACACCCCGATGATTCCGCCATTGGTTGGGGTGTGGCAGATTGGTATCAGAGCCATAACTTTAGAGAATTAGGTCGAGTCGCGTAGAATGGACCTAGTCTATAGTTTAAGTACCAACAGACCTGCTTCGTACGAACCTACATGCTCACTCTCATTTCAACTCAAAGGTTGTCTTCATATAGAGAACAATGCGACTTTAATACAAACAACCTTTCCTAAGGTTGGAAACTATTTTGCCTTTCCTAAGGCTAACACAATACACACAGTTTCGAAAACGCTCACGTATCACAACCGAATGATTGGGTCGAGATTAGGTGTGAAAACCAGAAACTCTCGATAAGATCGCTCACTTTACGTGCATTTTTACTCTTAGTATGAGAATCTCTATTGAGTTAAGAGTGACATCCATACCTTGACAAGGGATCTCCATCTCTATCTCATGGTTGTTTAACCACAACTTAGGAGTAAAGTTGTTAAGTTAGGGGTGAAACCCGCATCTTAATGACCTGTTCCACTCTCTACTTTGATTTTACAAAACTCTCACCAAAGTCTCGACTGTTCCATTGACGCGAGTCACGTAGTAACCAGAAGGATGCGTGCCGTTCGCCATATTCGGCGAGAGCATGGTCTATTAGGCCAAAGTGTGTACTCGAGTTCATTAGGAATGGTTGAATCACTTTGGGTAGTCGATGTCTAACACCCAAGGCACTCTGTTTTCAATTTAAGCCCGAAATCGCCGATTTTACGCAATATCGATTTTGTGTGTTTATATGTTTATATGTTTCGATTTTGGAAATTTTTTAACGCTTTCCGCTCTCCACTTTACAAAACGCGCACAACTCGCACAGCTCTCGGAACAAAAAACGCTAACTAATCACGAACAAACTACGAACTCTCACACGCTATACTATTTGCAATGCTACTCGCTATATCTCGCAAGCTCTCGAACGCGCTACGTGGGCTTGAAAGATAGGTGAATACATGCAAAATATGTAGGTGAATACGTGTAAAATATGTGCTTACGTGAATTATGTACTCATACGCGCTTATGTGCTTATGTGTATACGTGCCTACGTGAATATGTGCTTATTTACCTATGTGTTATGTGCCTACATGTTCCTGAGCTTTACCTAATAATAATAGTAAGTATATTGGTTGAACGATAAACTTTTCAAAACCCGATATAATCGAATCTCGTCTAATTCATATGACGATGTCTGATGCAGAATCTGCACTCGACAATGTCGTCACGTGGATCTCATACTCATCGCGCCGCCCGATGAAACCATGCTGACAAGCGTATAGCTTCACTTGTGGCCAAGGAAATGGCTAAAGTCATACCTCAGATCGCCAGTGAAATCAACGAGGTCAGCAGCAAATCTTCTGTCGAGTCAAAGAGCGACGCGCCGAAAACTCCCTTCAGTTTTAAGCAATTCAAAGCCTGCGGTCCTGCAAACTTCACTGGTGAAGATGGATCCAGTGTTATGTTCTAGTGGTTTGAATCTATCGAAGTCACCTTCAGGCAAAGCAGATGTCCAGAAAATCTCTGCACTGTGAATGCTACTGGAGTCTTTCAGTTCAGGGCTCTGGATTGGTGGACTGCTGAGCGTAACAGGCGCAGTAACGACGCAGCTTATGACCTCTCATGGGAGGAACTTAGGGAGCTTATGATCAAGGAGTTATGTCCTCGGCCTGATATGACAATTAAGAAGTACATTCGAGCTCTCCTAGACTGTGTAGCTAATTTTGTTCAAGCAGCAAGACCTGCTACGATTGAGGAAACTTACCAGCTAGCAGCCGAGATCAACGACAAACAAGTCTTGGCTGGAGCTTTCAAGACCTCAACAAAAAGTCTCAACCAAGCTACCGCTACTCCTGCTATCGACAGTGCAGCATCTCAAGGTTCAAAGTCTTCACGTCAGAGCTGCAAGAGAAAGAACACCAACAAGAAGAACTATGCTACTACCGCCGCTCCCCCCAATGCTGCCCCGTGCAACTCAACAACCAGAACTACCAAGCTACTGTTACCAACGCACCGCCTTCCAAGCGTATGTATACCGGTATTCATCCTCTGTGCCCTACTTGCACCTATCATCATCCGACAGGGGTCAACTGTCGTTTCTGTGCAAGCTGCAACATCTATGGGCACTTTACTGCTCATTGTCATTCAGGCCCACGTCAACAAACTGCCCAAGCTATTCCAGCACCGCCAACTCCACTCCCTGCTCCTCAGGTCAACCAAGCAGCTCCTGCGCCCGCTGTTCATACACGAGCTTGCTACTCTTGTGGTGAACCAAATCATTTTGCTAATGTCTTCCCAATGCGTGTTGTGAAACAAGAACCGCAGCAACAACCACCGCAGCAGCAACAACAACAACGGCAACAGCAGCATCGGCAGTAGTAACCACAACAAGCAGCCCGTGGAAGAACCTTCAACATCAACGTCCGCCAGGCTCAGACTGATAACAATGTTGTCAATGGTACGTTCCTCGTTAAAGGTATTTACGCTTTGTGTTTATTTGATACTGGATCCGATAACTGTTTTGTGTCGTTTGAATTCGAAAAGCTCCTAAAACATAAACGCGCTAACCTCCCAACGACCTTCGACGTAGAAATTGCCACCGGAAGAACCGTCACCGTCAGCTCCGTTCTCCGTGATTGAACTCTCGAACTCAACAATCACGTTTTCCCGATCGATCTCATCCCAATGCAACTTGGTAGTTTCGATGTCATAGTAGGCGTGGACTTTCTTCTTAAAAATCGTGCCGAAGTCGTTTGTTTTGAAAAGATGATCTGTTTCTCTCTTTCAAATGGTGATCAACTCTGTGTTTATGGCAAAGTATATTCGAAAGAACTGAAAATGATGTCATGTATCCAAGCAAGCAAGTATCTTCGCAAGTAATACTTGGCTTTCTTAGCTCACATTGTACTAGCAGAGAAGGAAAAGAAAACGATGAAAGACGTCCCAGTTGTTCGTGACTTTCCTAATATCTTTCCTGATGATTTTACCTGGTCTACACCAACCCGCGATATTGATTACCGTATCGACCTTATTCCTAGAGCTAACCCTGTCGCTAAAGATCCTTATCGCCTCACATCGTCCAAAATGCATGAACTTTCTAGCCAAATCCAGGAATTACTTGATAAAGGCTTCATAAGCCCTAGCACATAACCATGGGGCGCACCTGTCCTTTTCGTGAAAAAGAAGGATGGATCGTTCCGCATGTGCATCGATTATAGGGAATTCAATAAGCTCACTATCAAGAATCACTACCCTCTACCCCGAATTGATGATTTATTTGATCAACCGCAAGGCAGTATGTGTTTTTCTAAGATCGATCTACGTCCTGGTTATCATCAGTTGCGTATCCAGGAGCAAGACATCCTGAAAACTGCATTCCGTACCCGTTATGGTCATTACGAATTCATGGTCATGCCTTTTGGTCTCACAAATGCACCCGCGGTCTTCATGGATCTGATGAACCGTGTGTGTAAACCTTTCCTTGATCGTTTTGTTATCGTGTTTATCGATGATATCCTTATCTACTCGAAATCGAGAGCCGAACATGCGCAGCATCTTCGTTTAGTTCTCGAGCTTCTCCAAGGGAATCGCCTCTATGCCAAGTTCTCCAAGTGTGAATTTTGGCTCGAGGAAGTTCAATTTCTCGGTCACATCGTCAACAGTCAAGGAATTCATGTCGACCCCACGAAGATTGAAGCATTTAAGAGTTGGATTACACCGAAAACCTCGTTCGAAGTTCGTTCCTTTCTCGGATTGGAGGTTTACTACCGTCGATTTATCGCTGATTTCTCTAAAATCGTCATTCCTCTCACTTCTTTAACACATAAAGATAAGCCTTTTGCTTGGGGAACCGAACAAGAGGAAGCCTTTCAAACTCTGAAGCGTATGCTTTGCAATGCTCCCGTACTCGCTCTACCCGATGGAAACGACTACTTTGTGGTTTATTGCGATGCCTCTAACCTAGATCTTGGTTGTGTTCTTATGCAACGAGACAAGGTTATCGCATACGCGTCTCGACAACTCAAATTCCACGAGAATAACTACACAACCCACGATCTCGAACTCGGTGCAGTTGTTTTTGCGTTAAAGATTTGGTGACACTACCTTTATGGTACCAAGTGTACGGTCTTCACCGACCATAAGAGCCTACAACACATCTTGAACCAGAAAGAGCTAAATATGCACCAACGCAAATGGGTCGAACTTCTCAACGACTACGACTGTGAGATACGCTACCATCCAGGCAAGGTAAACGTCTTCGCTGACTCTCTTAGTTGACGAAGCTATTTACATAGCGTTCGAAATGTTCAAGCCCAGCACAACCTCGAAGCCCTCATTCACGACGCTCAACACGCTTATTTTCTCGAAAACACCTTGAAGGAAGAAAGAATCCTTGGAATAGAAAACCAATTAGTGAATAAACCGAATGGTATTTTTCACTATCTAGACCGTATTTGGATTCCAGGTCATCATAATCTCCATGAGATATTGATGACTGAAGCTCACAAATCCCGATATTAGATTCACCCCGGTACCGACAAGATGTACCAGGACCTTCGCTCCAGGTACTGGTGGTCGGGAATGAAGAAGGATATTGCTCTCTATGTTTTGAAATGCCTAACTTGCTCGAAGGTTAAGGCCGAACACCAACGACCCTCTGGCTTACTCGAAGAACCCGAGATCCTGATGTGGAAATGGGAGAGTATAGCCATGGATTTCATTACAAAACTCCCTTATACTCCACCAGGTCATGATAGCATTTGGGTTATCGTTGATCATCTTACGAAATCCGCTCACTTTTTATCGATACGAGAAGACTTCAAGGTAGAACGATTAGCACGAATCTCTACCGACGAAGTCATTTGTCGACATGGGACGCCTCATGACATCATCTCTGACCTTGATGGTTGATTTAGCTCGCGTCTCTGGGAGACTTTTCAGTCTGCCCTAGGTACGACTCTTAACCTCAGTACCGCATTTCATCCCCAGGCCGACGGTCAGACCGAGCACACGATCTGCACCCTTAAAGACATGCTTCGTTCGTGTGTTATAGATTTTGGTGGTAATTGGGATTCGCATTTACCATTAGTAGAATTCTCGTACAATAACAGTTATCACGCTAGTATTTAAATGGCACCCTTTGAGGCATTATATGGTAGAAAATGTTGATCACCTATTGTATGCCACGAGATCGGAGACGCACAAATTACCGGTCCCGAGTTACTAAAAGAAACGACTGACAAAATCCTCCAAATACGAGACAATCTCTTGAAAGCTTGGAGTCGTCAGAAGAGTTACGCCGATAATGTTACACCCCGAAATATCAGAGCATTGGCGTGACTGGACTGGTATCTTCATTGCACAACGGAAGTAATTAAGCTAAGACTTTTAGAAATTGAACGCCCACTAAGTACTCGAATCTCCAATGGTCCTCCTATTCCAACCGTGCCATAACTTGAGAGAGTAACATGAGAAAGGAGGGCGAGTTCATAGTTTGTTTTGGAAAAGATTTAAAATAAATCTTTTTGAACCACCGGTTTGTGAAATATTATTAAGAAAATGAATTTAAAATCATTTTCTTGTCAAATTATATGGAAAATTTGTATTTGTAACGCATTATGTTCGTAAAACCATGTATTTGTAAACTCTTGTATTTGTAAAGTTTGTATAACCGTCAATGCCCACCCTGACTTTGACTTCATGCCCGCATAATCCTATGCTTTGAATTTGTATAAAACATGGTATGTAATTTGTAAAACCCCGGTATGAAAGCAACAAGGAAAAACAGATCACCAATGGTTTGCAAGGCCATTGATATGTGTGTAGTGATGCAGGAAAACTCAAACCTAGCAGACTTGTACCGAGCTTCCGGCTGTAAGACATAGTCACCACATGGTCCAACCCGCGGACTCATGGGTGGGGCTCGCTACACCCAAATAGATCTATCACTCATGTCCCTCGGTCCTACGAGGATTAATGGCCTTAAGTGTTGACCCACCACTTACATGATCTAAGTGTACCCTTCCTTAGCTAACCATACCAGTTGTAATTGTATGTAATCATTTTGTAACATGTACCCACTGGGAGTCCCGTTTCTCAAACGCAGACCAACCCAGTCCCACTATTATAACTAGACAATCCCATCCCTAGTCATGAAAATCATTCACATTTCGATAATACGCTTTTGTTTTGTAAAAATCGGTATATTTAGTATGATCCATTTGTAAACCATTTGAGTTCCTCGAAATCCATTCGTAATATGATTTAGAAATATGAGTTTTCGTTCATTCAAAAACCTCGTATGTTCCCGCAAAACGTGCTTTGTCTAAAATATGCAATCTTTGTTTATCGAAAACTTTGTATGTTTCTGAAAAAAACGTGCATGTCTTTCCACCCTGAAAACATTTACAAAAATGTAAAACCGTAAAAAGGTGGGGTTATGAACTCACCTGAATTGCCTTGTGCGAAGCTAGCTAATTACGACTTCGTGATGTCGTTTCCAAGACTTGACTTGCTAGCGTGCACTCTACAATATTCCTAACACGGAATATCTTATAAGTTTCTATGTAAACGCAGTAACTACACTACGTGTCATCGAGCTCTACCGAATCGTTAACTAAATGATTCAACGGTAAGTTGTTAACTTGATGTAAATGATAAAGTTATACTTGTTTAGTTTCGCTTAATGTCGTTGATAGTTTACTAAGTCTAGAAAGTACTTAGTTTTCGAGAGATTCGAATATATAGATATTTATACAAAAATATAAATATATTGGTAGGATAGTGTTAGTCGTCTCGTGAAGTCGTACGTGTATGTAAAGTATACTTACATAAATATAATGTATACAAATTCATACGAAAGCTATAAAATAAACTCGTATCAAATATTGCGTCTTATAAGATGATTATCAACATATGTGTATATATGCCGTTTAGGCGTTCGAAATAAATATAAAAAGTTATATTTATTTTACAAAAGAATCATCGAGTCGTTGTGTTGGGAAATAAATATACATCTATATTTATTTTTATAAAAGTATTCGTGTTGTATGCTGTTTGAAATAAATATAAACTATATTTATTTTATAAAACGAATTCGAGTCATTTGGTATTTGAAATAAATATGCAACTATATTTATCTTATAAAAGAAACGTCGTGTAGTTTGATATTCGAAATAAATATACACTATATATATTTTTATGAAAAGAGGTCGTATTATTCAATATTTGAAACAATCTAAATAATTACATTGACCTTATAAAGGTTTTGTCGAATTTTCAAAGCTTAAAATAAATATTGTTTTGGTAAAAAATAACCGAAGCAATTAAGTGATCAAATTAGTTGAGTGAGGTAGTGTGCTAGAAATGTTTGTTGAAAATATGCTAGTTAAGTTATTTGCAAAAAGAGTTTCAGGATATGGCTCAGGATATTACAATGAGCGAAAATGTAAAGGGTGACACATGATGTACGAGGAAAGCCCTTGATCAATCTAGATCGCCGGCACAAAACCTCGGGAGCTGACAATCGCAGCTGCCTTGTTCTTCTATTACTTCAAATATCAGGATACAATGCAGGATATGATGCGGATCAACTAGGTGTTACAATGTAATTCGAGTACAAGTGTTTGTGTGTTGTGATTGTTTGCTGCCAGAGAGGAAAAGTGTGCGTAAGAGTGTGTGCCTTAATCTGATCCGATCAATCTATTTATAGTAAAAGGAAACTAACTAAATATCCTATTATTCCGGGATTCAGCGGATATTCACCATATGAACGTTGCAGTCCTATTCTTCCGGGTCCAACGTCTATAAGCTAACTGATTTGCCCGAGTCTTGAGGAGAAGAAGTCCACTTGAACGTTGGAGACTAGCACCTTCTAATCTGCACGTGGTTAAATCAGTTACTACCAGGATATCGTACCAGGATGTTACCAATATCCTGATCCGGTACCCTGATTATAAATAAACAATCAAAGCTAGAATATTAGTCAGGATATATGTTCAGAAAATCACCCATAACAAATATATTTACTATATTTATTAGGTGTAAATAAATTTTGAATCGTCGTTTTCGTGAGTTTTAAAGCGTCATTGAAAGTTATTATATAGTTGTTATCGGTTATCATAAAAGTCGTTTGATACCGTTAGTTGTTGTTTTTCAATAAAACACGTTTTGTTTTCGGGTTTTCTAGAAAAACGGGCAGAGTTTCCTCTGTTTTTGGACGCCCCCGACAACACAAGTTGTCGTTATTTTATCAAAATTCAACAATATTCAGTAACCAATATATATACTTTTCGTAAAAATGACAAAATATAACTAAACACTAATCCATTCGGTTGGAGCTCGAATTCGCGTAATCCACAAAAATTAAACTATGATCAAACGTAAATATAAATCTCGATGTTAATTATTTACCAAATTTTCATGTCAAAAAGCTGAGTTGACCGAGTCAACCGGGTTGACTCGGTGAGTTGACTCGCTTGACCGAGTCAACAGAAACTGAATCTGACCGAAGCCACCGGACCCGAGCATCAAACTGAGTTGACCCGAGTTGACTCGGGCATGACCGAGTTGGCTCGGTGAGTTGACTCGCTTGACCTGTTGACCGCGACTGACCCGAACCGTTGACCGAGCCGCTGACCAGCCGTTGACCTCTGTAACTAGACCCGAAACCAAATCCGAGTTGACTCGCACCAAGCTGAGTCGACTCGGTTAACCACACCCGAGTCTGTTCAAAACAAAACCTGCTACAAATAATAACCACCACTGCCGCCGACACCGGAAAAGGAACCCGAACCACCACCACTATTATCGGCCGGCGTCGGTCCGTCAACGACTGCCTTCACCGGTCGCCTGTTCCGCCACCAAATCCCATTGTCGCCACCTCCATTTTCGCCGAAATCACTTACAATCCCTAACAACGACTTGTACTCACTATTAGATGAACAAGGAGCTTCAAAAATAGCAGAAAAGGGTCGGAGAACTCACCGGAAAGATAAAAGTCTTGAAAATGAGCAGAAAGGCTCCTAGTAGACCGATCTATGTATTCACGGAGATAAAAATCCAAAATAAGTTCGTCGGAATATTGACCGGAACTTCGCCAGAGTTGCGCGTGAGCCCAAAAGGCTCAGAATCTTCGAAAACGGTCACCACCATCGTGTTGGGAAGGTTTGTTTTAGTGGGGGTAGCGTATAGGCTCGAAAAAAAAAGTTCGTCGGAAAAGTAACCGCCGCCGCCGCCGTGACTCACTGGCTCCGCCGCTCGCCAGCCGGAGTCCGGCTGATCCGCCGAGGGAGAGAGAGAGTGCCATGTGTGTGTGTGTGTTATGTATGTTCTGCACAAATGAGAAAAAATCAAGGGGTATAAACCCTTTTATACATAGAATTTGTTTGTTAATGGGCTTTGGGCTTGGGCCCAAGGCCCACAAGCCCAATTCTCGCGTTTTAAGTGGTTCGCCAGCATATACGATCCCGTTTTCAAAACTCGAATCCACCATAACATCGTAAAATAATATTTCAGAGGTAAAAACGTGTAAAAATAATGTCGGTAACCGTCGTAGTCGCGTTCGCGCGTTGATAACTGTAAAAATTCGCGTAAAACGCGCCGTTCGCCGTTTTAATCTGTTTTTCGATCCGGTTTCAACTACGATTGTTAAAATTTAATTACGAAACAAAATATATCAAAAAAAATTTAAGTTTTGAAGGTAACACGCGTGTCCGATGCTTCCGTTTCGTTACCGGTGCGTTCCCAGCAGTCGCGTTTCTCGTTCCTGTCTACGTTTTGCGATGTACGGAAGCGCAATAAATTCACAATGTTAATTTCATAAATATAAAATATTCGTAGAAATTCCGTATTTGTCAGCGTTGTCAGTATTTTGTACGGTATCAGTTCGTTGTCGTTTGATGTTCCGCAGATTCCACGCGAATCTTCATACGCGTACTGTAAAGTCGGATAAACGTTCCTAGGCACTCCAAAGGCCTAATTAAGTTAATTTGTACTGTAAACACTATTTATTATCGCGTTGATCAACTGTTAATCACGTAATTAAGAGCCGTAAATCACCGGTTGTCACATTCTCCCCCTGTTAATGAAATTTCGTCCTCGAAATTTAGACTACGTTAACTCCTTAGAGTTACGTTATGTGTAGGTAAATACGAATAGTATCAAAGTGGATGACCATGAAATCGGATCAAGTCTAATTCAAATCATGTGAATTCAAGGACATTCCTCCACAATGGGAACCCAACGGTTTAAAAGAAATGTGTTTCAAAAGTTGATGTCAAAGGAAACAAGATGTATAGATACAGTCACTAGTGCGACTAAGTTAACAGGGATCCAACAATGAATAGGAACTTCGACCAATCGAGTTCCATATGAACATTTACAACATGTAAATGAGTTCTAGAAGCAATAACATCCACTGGATAAACTTAGAATCAACAATATCAAATGTAATAGTTTGCATGAAACGCTCGATCGTGATCAGCACAAGCTGCAAGTCATACTGACGCCACAAGGTGTCGTAGAGAATGAAACAATTCAAATACGGCGGTGATCGAACAAGTATCACTTGTGTTTTGCATGAAATGCTCAATCATGATTAGCCCAAGCTACAAGTTTGTACTGACACCACAAGGTGTCGTAGTGACTTAAATAATTCAATAATAGCGGTGATCAAACAAGTTCACCGTGTTTGAAGTCAAGTGAAAGCGCAATAAAGTGAATCTGAAAGTTTGTTTCAAATGACATCATAGGATTTTCAATTGAAAATGTAACATCAATGAAATAATGTTTTCGATCGAAGGTGAAAAAGCAATGAATATCGCAAAACATTCGATCGATAATGAAAGAACCGTTAGTAGGTACACCGGAATATAAAATAAATTTGTGTACCATTCTCTCAACACACGATTGTGTTAAGACTGCTGTAATGTGATAAATCAAATCGGATTTAATTTGAATCAATAAATAAATAATTAAATCCGTGCATGAGATATGTAAACGAGTTTAGCGCAAGCTTCACATAAGTGAAAACACCACCACAAGGTGTCGAAATCAACAAACGACTTAATGGAGTCGTAGACCAAACAAGTCTACTACGACTCGGAACAAATAAAACGCCTGTTAGAACGAATTTGAATATGATGCTTTCAATACATCATATGGTGTCTTGAATTCAATATATGTAACGGACAAGTTCAAACAATTAAACTTGGTTTCAACGCAATCCGACAATAAATAAATGTATCGACAAGAAAACTTTCGGCATGGTCACAACGAAAACCATGTATGTAACTTGAAAAGAAGAGAAATTTCAAGAAAATGTGTTGACTTGATAACAAAGGAGCCAACAATTACAATAATGCGGGTCATTCGAATCACAAATCAATAATTAGATTTAGCAAAATAATGTTTGAACTTTGATGAAACGCTTATTCGAGATGGAATCACATGCGTAACATATGAATTTTCAAGAAATGAAGCAAATGCGTATTCGATGTAATGAAAGAAGTTATTGTGATGCAATGACCATTAAGAGGAGTAGAGATGTGAAAATCTACTCGCTAGATCAAAAATTCGAAATTTCAATGAAAGAAATTTAAGGACTTTACCTGGGGTTTCATGTGATGACCGGTTGTTAGTTGACATTACCATGGAATGACGAACATAGCGTATTCGTCGTTAATGAGAAAGGGGGATACGAAGACATGCGTCTTCTCCCTAACGTGACTTGTGTCGTTGCAGGACCGCGTGCCAAACCGCCGCTTCCTGATCGATAGTTTTCGTGCTGACAAGATTAGCATCATCGCTGAAATGCTCCACAGTGTCTTCTTGGTGACTTCACCTCGTAAGTCGTATGTGACGTACTTCAACCTCCGTTGATGTATAGCTTAAGTTTCACGTATACCTGCGCACTAGCATTTTGTTCCGCGTAGAATGTGATGTACTTCGACATCCGTTGACGAAAAAAAGTTTAAGTTCCATGTATTCTCATGCACTAGCGTTTCGTTATGCGTAGGCTGCCTGCTCTGGAAGTTAAAATATCATAGACAATATGGATAGTAGTGTGTGCCCGAGTTAATATTCGCGGTTCCTACGTGATGACCTTTAATGAACTTCAACATAAGTTTTCCAAAGGTCTTAAATGCATGTTTCCTAAACTCTCAGAGTTTTGTATACTGTATGTAATTGTTTTATGTACCGTGTATGAAACACCACAATAGCGTATGTTTGTAAACAACGTTTTGACTGTTTGTTATTCGGCAACGGTTAGAGACCATATTCGAGTCTTAGGCGTTCTGTATGTACTCAAAGTCTTAATAGTCTAAGTCCCAGAGAAATATATGAGGTTAGAGCCTAGGTATCTCTACAGAAACCCTATTCGCTGTAACCTATAGCTCTGATACCAATCTGTCACACCCCGAAATATCAGAGCATTGGCGTGACTGGACTGGTATCTTCATTGCACAGCGGAAGCAATTAAGCTAAGACTTTTAGAAATTGAACCCACTAAGTACTCGAATCTCCAATGGTCCTCCTATTCCAACCGTGCCATAACTTGAGAGAGTAACCTGAGAAAGAAACATGCGAAAAATCAACATAAAGTTGAGTGAGTTCATAGTTTGTTTTGGAAAAGATTTAAAATAAATCTTTTTGAATCATCGGTTTGTGAAATATTATTAAGAAAACGAATTTAAAATCATTTTCTTGTCAAGTTATATGGAAACTTTGTATTTGTAATGCATTATGTTCGTAAAACCATGTATTTGTAAACTCTTGTATTTGTAAAGTTTGTATAACCGTCAATGCCCACCCTGACTTTGACTTCATGCCTGCATAATCCTATGCTTTGAATTTGTATAAAACATGGTATGTAATTTGTAAAACCCCGGTATGAAAGCAACAAGGAAAAACAGATCACCAATGGTTTGCAAGGCCATTGATATGTGTGAAGTGATGCAGGAAAACTCAAACCTAGCAGACTTGTACCAGGCTTCCGGCAGTAGGACATAGTCACCACATGGTCCAACCCGCGGACTCATGGGTGGGGCTCGCTACACCCAAATAGATCTATCACTCATGTCCCTCGGTCCTACAACTAGGATTAATGGCCTTAAGTGTTGTACCCACCACTCACATGATCTAATTGTACCCTTCCTTAGCTAACTATACCAATTGTAATTGTATGTAATCATTTTGTAACATGTACCCACTGGGAGTCCCGTTTCTCAAACACAGACCAACCGATTCCCACTATTATAACTAGACGATCCCATCCCTAGTCATGAAAATCATTCACATTTCGATAATACGCTTTTGTTTTGTAAAAACCGGCATATTTAGTATGATCCATTCGTAAACCATTTGAGTTCCTCGAAATCCATTCGTAATATGATTTAGAAATATGAGTTTTCGTTCATTCAAAAACCTCGTATGTTCCCGCAAAACGTGCTTTGTCTAAAATATGCAATCTTTATTTATCGAAAACTTTGTATGTTTCTGAAAAAACGTTCATGTCTTTCCACCCTGAAAACATTTACAAAAATGTAAAACCGTAAAAAGGTGGGGTGATGAACTCACCTGAATTGCCTTGTGCGAAGCTAGCTAATTACGACTTCGTGATGTCGTTTCCAAGACTTGACTTGCTAGCGTGCATTCTACAATATTCCTAACACGGAATATCTTATAAGTTTCTAAGTAAACGCAGTAACTACACTACGTGTCATCGAGCTCTACCGAATCGTTAACCGAACGATTCAACGGTAAGTTGTTAACTTGATGTAAATGATAAAGTTATACTTGTTTAGTTTCGCTTAATGTCGTTGATAGTTTACTAAGTCTAGAAAGTACTTAGTTTTTGAGAGATTCGAATATATAGATATTTATACAAAAATATAAATATATTGGTAGGATAGTGTTAGTCGTCTCGCGATGTCATACGTGTATGTAAAGTATACTTACATAAATATAATGTATACAAATTCATACGAAAGTTATAAAATAAATTCGTACCAAATATTGCGTCTTATAAGATGATTATCAACATATGTGTATATATGTCGTTTAGGCGTTCGAAATAAATATAAAAAGTTATATTTATTTTACAAAAGAATCGTCGAGTCGTTGTGTTGGGAAAAAAATATACAACTATATTTATTTTTATAAAAGTATTCGTGTTGTATGCTGTTTGAAATAAATATAAACTATATTTATTTTATAAAACGAATTCGAGTCGTTTGGTATCTGAAATAAATATGCAACTATATTTATCTTATAAAAGAAACGTCGTGTAGTTTGATATTCGAAATAAATATACACTATATTTATTTTTATGAAAAGAGGTCGTATTATTCGATATTTGAAACAATCTAAATAATTACATTGACCTTATAAAAGTTTTGTCGAATTTTCAAAGCTTAAAATCAATATATTTACTATATTTATTAGGTGTAAATAAATTTCGAATCGTCGTTTTCGTGAGTTTTAAAGCGTCATTGAAAGTTATTATATAGTTGTTATCGGTTTTCATAAAAGTCGTTTGATACCGTTAGTTGTTGTTTTTCAATAAGACGCATTTTGTTTTCGGGTTTTCTAGAAAAACGGGCAGAGTTTTCTCTGTTTTTGGACGCCCCCAACAACACAAGTTGTCGTTATTTTATCAAAATTCAACAATATTCAATAACCAATATATATACTTTTCGTAAAAATGACAAAATATAACTAAACACTAATCCATTCGGTTGGAGCTCGATTTCGCGTAATCCATAAAAATTAAAACTATGATCAAACGTAAATATAAATCTCGATGTTAATTATTTACCAAATTTTCATGTCGAAAAGCTGAGTTGACCGAGTCAACCGGGTTGACTCGGTGTGTTGACTCGCTTGACCGAGTCAATCGAAACTGAATCTGACCGAAGCCACCGAACCCGAACATCGAACTGAGTTGACCCGATTTGACTCGGGCATGACCGAGTTGGCTCGGTGAGTTGACTCGCTTGACCTGTTGACCGCGACCGACCCGAACCGTTGACCGAGCCGCTGACCAGCCGTTGACCTCTGTAACTAGACCCGAAACCAAATCTGAGTTGACTCGCACCGAGCTGAGTCGACTCGGTGAACCTCACCCGAGTCTGTTCAAAACAAAACCTGCTGCAAATAATAACCACCACTACCTTTGACACCGGAAAAGGAACCCGAACGACCACCATTATTGTCGGCCGGCGTCGGTCCGTCGCCGACTGCCCTCGCCGGTCGCCTGTTCCGCCACCAAATCCCACTGTCGCCACCAGTGAATAAATTTTCGATTTAAGATCGACAGGTTAAGAAGCTTCGAAGAAAGAATGTGCCTATTGTAAAGGTAAAATAGGATGCCCGTAGAGGTCCCGAATACACGTGGGAGGTTGAATCCACAATGAAAGAAAAGTACCCTCATTTGTTTCAATAAATCTCGAGGTCGAGATTTCTTTTAAGGGGGTGAGGATGTAACACCTCGAAAATTCACGTCCTATAAGGTGTTGACACGTGTCATAAGTTTGAACGTGTGAAAGAATGTTCTTGAAGGACTAAAGTTGACAAACCTGGAAAATATGTGAATATACGGGTTCTAACTGTCAACAGTGAATAAATATATTGTACATTAACCCTACATGGTGCTCATACCTTCAGACGAATAAATCATAGATCATACGAAGCTAAATATGGAAGAAAGTGAGAGATTACAAACTACAGGGGTTAAATGTGTCAACATGTTTAAGTTATACCTCTGAGTGACCTTTTGACAAACCCAAAGCTTTGTAACTGTTAATTATGCTCATTAGAATGCACGATATAAATTTCATAAAGTTTCGTTATCGTATGAGAAAGTTATGATCAAATTCGTATACAAGGGGTTAAAAGCGTCAACGTTGAAAGTTATGACTTTTCGGGTAATAACAAAGTGATCAAGGACTAAATAAAATGGGTATAAGTCCTAAAGCCCTTGTAGGTAAATATGGAGGGCTCAAAGTGCAAGAAAATAAGTTAGTTGACCTTTCGAAAGGCCAAGGGACAAGTATGCAAAAACTTGAAAATGTGAAGTCTGATCAGAAGGCCCATGCGGGCCGCGTAAGCTATGCTAAGGCCTTACGCGGGCCGCCTCAATTGCCCAGTAACAGAAACTTTGGACAGCAGCCGATTTGCACGCATAAACCGACTTTAATCAGTGGTTTCACTTCATGGGCGACCCCTAAGCAACCCCTAGACCACTAGGGACACTTGTGGATGAGTTGTGGTCAGTTGTAGACTTGTGTGTCAACAATCCATGGTGATTAAAGCACTATAAAAGGCCATGATGTTGCAACAAGTTCTTCACACCTTCCATCTGCACTTTGGAGCATTTCTGGAGCTAAAGACTTCTCTCTAAGCTTCACATTTCGTGCATAGGACTTCAGTAAGTTTGCTTAACCCTTCTTAGTTAAGTTTTTGCTTAGTTTTAGCTTAAAAGTCAAACTGTCGTAATTAACGGTTGACTTAACGATTAATCACTAAGGGTCCAGTGATTAGTCGAATTGAAAGTAGTTATAAGTTGGTAATTATGTGGGTAATAAACTCTTAAAAGGGTTCCCCCTGATTCCCACTCTAACTAGGTCAAATGTCGGGTCAAACTTGTTATTAAAAAGTCAATAGAATGCTTAATTTACAATTTATGCATAATTAGCAATGTAGAACACATACAACATGTTTGATCATTAATATAACTTGGTAATGAATGTAAGAACATGTCTAAACATGTTCAACCCGACAATTTTATGTTTAGACCCGGTTCAGAACCAAAAGTCGCAAAGCTTTGACTTTTGCTTTGACTTCAGTTCTGACCCGTTTTGGTATGTTTTAGAAATGCCTTAGAGCTTTATTTGGACCAGGTTACATGCTAGTATAACCCTCTGTGATTATACACCTCGGATCATTAGTTATCCGATTAATATGCATGATTCCGTTAATTGCCCATATGTTGACCATTATGCCCTTTTCACCATAAAACGTGATTTTTGAAAATGTAAAAGAGTAGAAACCTTAGTTCCTGAATTATAAACTTGCACCCAAAATTTGACAGCAGTTTGAGGTGTAGATTGAGAGTTATGCTCATTAGCGTAATTAGAAGCTTATTTAGCGATTAAACGACATAATTAGCGTATAGCCTATTTAAACCTACTTTTTGGTATCAAACTTATTACCCACTGATGTAATATATTATTTTGGGATTTTTGAAGATTTTTAATTAATTTTAGGCTGAGCATAACTTATAGTCATAGGCTTAATCCGGTAATTGTCGGTTTTGCCCTTACGGGCTATTAAATGAGTTTTACTTATCTAATCGACTCCAAACCTTTTGCTACTGATTCTAAATGATAAATAAATTATTTTAAGCCTTCTGGAATAATAAAAATATCAGATTTCTATATAGAACCCGGAAACGGCTTCTATTCGCCTTATTAAGCGTTTTTAACGCATAATATGCACTAAAACTATTTTAATCATACAAAGGGTGATACCTACTGATATTTGAGGTAAATTATAATATTTTAACAGTAAGCAAAAGTTGTTAAACTCAGACTTCAGTTTTGAGCTTTTCGGCTTATGTGAAATTACCAAAATGCCCCTACGGTGCATAGTTTGGTTATAATTGATAAGTTTCACATATATACTTTACCCTACTGTTATAACTTAGTAAATTAAGTATTTTTGCTGATTATATCAGACCTGTAATTTAGGTTAATACTTAAACTCTTTTATAACCTTATAAATGACCAAACTACCCCTACGGGGCATAGTTTGTGTTTAAATTCATTTCGGGCATAATAAATGATATCTTACTGATGTCACAACATATTTGAGGCATATTGACTTAGGAAACCTGTTAATGACTCTCATAGTCACCCGTTACGCCTATTGCGCGTTCGGTTCGGTTTATGTAAAAACTGGTAATCCACTTAAGGAATCAACCTTGTGGGCATTATACATGTGGTGTGTCAGTTAATCTTGTCCGGCTTTTCTAACCGGCCCTGATGGACGACAAATAAGTAAAACTGTATACATGATTATTTTAATGATTGTCCCAAGTTATAAAGATATATTTTGCCGAAGTGCATTCAAATCAATTTTAAAACTCTTTTCAAAATGAGTCAGTTGAGTTGTATTTACCAGTGTAAACTGACGTATTTTCCAAAAAGGCTAAGTGCAGGTGCTAGACGAAATAGGCTGGCTACTCCAGGCATCATTACTCAAGTCTCGCAAGCTCTAGATGTAAAAGTCTGTTGAACAGTTTTCATTTTATTTTGATCCGCCTGTGGATCCTTTACTTTCCGTTGTAATACTGGATATTTCTTTAAATCGGATTGTAATATATTTCATCCTTTGCTTCCGCTGTGCATATTAAATATTGTGTTGTTTGACTATTATGTTGCCAACCACGTCACGATACTCCCCCACCGGGCCCACCGGTGACACGTGGAAATCGGGGTGTGACAATGTGTGTGGGTGTTATGTATGTTCTGCACAAATGAGAAAAAAATCAAGGGGTATAACCCCTTTTATACATAGAATTTGTTTGTTAATGGGCTTTGGGCTTGGGCCCAAGGCCCACAAGCCCAATTCTCGCGTTTTAAGTGGTCCACCCGCATATACGATCCCGTTTTCAAAACTCGAATCCACCGTAACATCGTAAAATAATATTTCAGAGTTAAAAACGTGTAAAAATATTGTCGGTAACCGTCGTAGTCGCGTTCGCGCGTTGATAATGGTAAAAATTCACGTAAAAGGCGTCGTTCGCCGTTTTAATCTGTTTTTTGATCCGGTTTCAACTACGATTGTTAAAATTTAATTACGAAACAAAATATATCAAAAAAAAAGTTTAATTTTTGAAGGTAACACGCGTATCCGATGCTTCCGTTTCGTTACCGGTGCGTTCCCAGCAGTCGAGTTTCTCGTTCCTGTCTGCGTTTTGCGATGTACGGAAGCGCAATAAATTCACAATGTTAATTTCATAAATATAAAATATTTGTAGAACATCCGTATTTGTCGGTGTTGTCAGTATTTTGTACGGTATCAGTTCATTGTCGTTTGATGTTCCGCACAGATTCCACGCGAATCTCCATACGCGTACTGTAAAGTCGGATAAACGTTCCTAGGCACTCCAAAGGCCTAATTAAGTTAATTTGTGCTATAAACACTATTTATTATCGCGTTGATCAACTGTTAATCACATAATTAAGAGCCGTAAATCACCGGTTGTCACAGATAAACGTCGCAAGCCCCTTGAGTTCGAAGTTGGTGATCACGTACTCCTAAAGGTTTCACCTTGGAAGGGGGTGATCTGATTTGGAAAGAAAGGAAAGCTAGCACCACGATACGTGGGTCCCTTTAAGATTCTGGAAAGAATTGGCAAAGTGGCCTATCGACTCGAATTACCGGATGAACTTAGCAACGTACATCCAACTTTCCACGTCTCGAACCTCAAGAAGTGCCTAGCCGAAGAAAACCTACATGTCCCTCTCAAGGATTTGCAAGTTAACGAAACTCTACACTTTGTGGAAAAGCCAGTAGAAATCACGGACCGAGAGACCAAGAAACTTCGACGCTCTCGCATTCCTATAGTGAAGGTTCGCTGGGAAGGCAAACGCGGCGCCGAGTTCAATTGGGAACTCGAAAGTGATATGAAAGCTAAATACCCAAAACTCTTTGTTACGTCTGCTCCTTAATTTCGGGACGAAATTTCCTAAAGTAGGGGAGGCTGTAACAACCCGACTTTTTGGATCGTTACTAATCGCTATCGTTTCTCTTGTAACCGCTTGTACTCCCGAGATTTCGATTAACGTTACTGGTTAACCTATATTTTAAACGCTTATTCAAAATGCAGTTATCACTTTCAAAACGCTATTTAGAACGCTTACTACTTAAACTCATTTTATCGCATGTCACTTCGCTTGTTTAGACTAAACGCTATCGCAACGCAAACTCAACGCAAACTCGAAACGCGGATTTACTTATGTTATGTGTGTTATTTGTGTGATTATTTGTTTAATGTTATGTGGTTATCAACGTAATGCTTATAAGCTCAAACGCTCACTCGCAACTCGGTTAAACGCAACGCAACGCTTAACAAACGAAACGAAAGTTGGAAAACAAACAAACGCACTCCGGCTGTCTGAATGGACATCCGATCGAATGGACTTCCGTCCGGATGACCATCCGCTCGGATGACCATCCAACTGGACAAGCCATTCGACCAAACACCACCTCGCGCACCGACTTAACTCTCCCCCTCACTCTATAAATACCGCCGTACACCCTCTTTTCTTTGATGTTGACACTTCCATCCGCTCACACGCTCTCAGATGCTTTCAATCGCGAATCAAGGCCATTTTGTAAGCTTTTCATCTCAAATCTTGTACAATCTTCATCACTCATCACTTCTACATCATCTTTTTCATCAAAATCACACACAAACACTGGATTTTCTCTGAAATCACTGATTTGGACCTCTTGAAGGTGGTTTCACTCATTCTTGCTTAGGCACACTATTGAGGAACACCATTCAATTGAGATTGGTTCCAGATCTAAAGGATTTCCACACTTTTTCAACTCAAACATGGAAGATTTCAGCACTTTTCAACTAATTTCAACTTTTCTTCAACTCTCTACGCAAAATTGATGAGATCTAGACTCAATCAGACTTTCAACTCATTTCTTAGTCGAGAGTCGGCTTAAAAAATGGATTTTTCCACTGGAGAGACGGACCGATTATTGGGTCAAACATGAATCTTCATTAAGAACAGCGCATTTGGCCAAATGGGCTTAGACCATCTGACCGAATGAACTGGACTTGGTATTTTTCCGTTGCTTGACATGTCATCACACCGTCTCCGTCAAAACTTGTTACTTGGAAAATTTTACAAAACTTCAACCACAAGATCACCCGTCCGAATGGCCATCCGTTCGGATGACCATCCGTCCGGATGACCTGACTTTGACAAATTCCATTATTTAAAGTTTTTAACTAAACCTTGAATTTTAACAACATTCGCAAACATTCGCACCTCCTATTCGAATGGCCATCCGTTCGAATGGTAATCCGCCCAGATGGGACCCATTCGTTCGGATCACCTGTCGAACACTCAGACTATTCAACACTCTGCTCAACAAATTATGCTTCTGTTTCCATGCTCAGGCTAACTCAACACGCTCCCTTCAATCTAATCCAGATTGTGTTTACTAGTTAAACACACACAGTGAGTATACTCGAACCCATTTTCATTAAACGCACTTTTGGGTGTTACATACGTTCTATATCAAAACACGACACACAACGCAAACACTTTATAAACGCTAACCGCTCCCGCATGCTTTACGTGAACTTGAATGCTTGTACTATGTTATACAGTGTTACACTAGACCGCCTCTAGCAATGATAGTACAATAGTTTGGACTCGGCACCTGTCATAGACAGGGGTTGCTAGGGATCACAACACTTTACTTCACATATTCGTTGAACATGTGTCGCGCATACTCTACAACACAGTCTCGTGGTTAGGTTGTATCATTGTTTGATAGTTGCATGCTTCGCCCGTTACGTGATACATTCTGGTTACGCGTAAACGCTTTTACTACTACATGCTATGCAAATTTGTGTACTCACCTTTAAATTTTATGTATTGACTTTATTTTAACGTATGTGACAGGTTGATAGGATGCTATGCTATGCTGAATCAAGTTAGGAAGTCAAGAAACCCACAATATATTTTCAGTTGTCGGAATAGACTTGTTTTTTAGACTTATTATCTGTAATGACTCTTTTTGCTTTATTTGTTAGTAGTATGGGATATTAACATTAAAGATATCGTCATTTAATAGTTGTTGTGGATTCTCTTGAATAATCTGTTTCGCTCAGTGCCACACCCCGATGATTCCACCATCGGTTGGGGTGTGACATAATATGTATATTATATGGGTATAAAAGCAACCACGTAAGCATGGGCGTAACTTAGTGTAAAGTGGGGGGGTCCCCCCCCCCCCCCCCGAATCTTTCAATTAGAAGTGTAAAATTTCCTATTTTTCATCTGAAAATTTTAAAATTATATAGGATTACCCCCCCCCCCCCAATTATTTTTCCTAAATATTTATACAATATATAAATTGGGTCCCATGACTTTCCGCTCCCTCTCAACTTTTGGTCAAGCTCCGCCACTGCGCGTAAGAGATTATTGCAATGTTGGTTTGTACATATTGTAAATTTGTTTAAGAACTATGTTTCATTTGCCATGATTTGTGACATTGAAGTGTTGCAGATGTTGTTGTTTGGTTTATTTGTGCGTAAAGTAAGGATATATATGTTTGTTTGTAACTATTTGTGGGGTTGAGGTGTTGTACCTCTTGTTGTTTTCCTTCTTCTTCGTGTCCTACAAGATTAACTTACAAATTAGTATGTATATAAGTTTTGGGGCTGAATATTGTATAAAGGCTATGATGTTGTGATTTTTAAATGGGTGACAACTGAGACGGCTTAAACTAAGTAGCCGATTATCATCTCGACCATGAGCCTTACAATTGATGATCATTTTCCACTTTCATTGTTTCTTAATTGTGTTCAGATTTTAAAGGTGATAGGCGATGATGAATGCGTCGCGGTTGTCGCTTGGGTAGCTATAGCAGCCTGGAATTGGGTTCTAATTGCACCGATGTTCGTGAGCCTCTTTATTGGATCGTTATAATAATTTTTATAAGTTTTTTATTGTTTATATGGTTATTTTGTTATCTATTTTCGTTTCCCTTTTTTAGCACGTCGGCTTCTAGACGATTTTGAGTTTTTTGCAAGGCTACAAAGGATACTTGAAGAAGTTGTCGAATTTGATCGTCATATCATGGCGAAACTGCGTGATTTGGTGGAAAGAGTTGGTGCCATTCAGACAAAACAAGCAGAGCTTTAGGTGTTCATTGACAATACTGATTGTAATTTTTGTTTTATATTATGGTTCAATCAATGTTAATCTACTTCTTATCGTTAGTTTTATACTCGTTACACATCGCCTTGTAAAACGGAGGCCAAATTCTAGTTATACCATAACTTGCACATTAGGACATGAAAGATGAAAGGGGTTTAAGACCACCCGTAGTGGAGAGGGTTTTGGGCATTTTTCCCTAAAAAACCCCTCCATGCCAACATAACCGCCCCCCGGGCGTTTTTCTTTTCAAAAAAATCTCGATACTGTTATATTTAAAATGTCAAAATTCACACAGTTTGAGATTTGACAGTTGGTCCAACGGTAACAAAGAAAATGTTTTATTTTTAATCCATTTTTTTTACCTATAAAAAACCCCACTTTCAACTCCATTTTTTATAAACTTTTCCTTATTTTATTCACTACTTCTTCACATTTTATAAAAAAATATATCATGAATCCCTTCCGACCCCCTTGTTCCGTCTAGACCCGACAACCAAACTTCGTATCGCCCGAATACCAGCCAACCGCAACCGTCCTAAAATGACCAAGATATGGACCCGAATGTGATGGCGTACACGTAAATATTAAACATGTGATATTCCAGGAAACGTCGAGTTTGACGGAGCTTTGGTTCCGAGATGACCGGTTCGGTGATAAAAAATAAGTAGAAGATAGAAACGACACCGAACAATCACTTATAATCTGGTTTCTATTGATATATGAAAGTTACATACTCATGAAACTAGTTGGACAGCATCTCCCCTCTAGAACCAAAAGCTTATCCAACACAAGACCCAAGCTCCATATATATAGGCATCGGGGCTTCGTACGAAGCTGCACACATGCCTTTGTACGAACCCAGGTTGGTCTTGGATCTTCAGTACAAACCTATTATGCAGTCCCTTCGTACGAAGTCACCCACTTCGTACGAAGGTACGATTACATCACAATACCTGGGTTTCGTACTAGATTTCACTCTATTCTATACAATATTCAATACACACTCTATCTAGATATTCACACAGTGACATACGTACGAAATATGCACCGACAAACTCCCTCTCGGCTGTCACTGCGAATCATCACAAAACCTTGAGCTGTGTTTGAATATTCTGTAACTTCAAATATTCTGCAACTTCAATCAGGCATCTTCAAATCTTCAATAGATTGATGATCCGGGTTTGCATTTGACAATTATGTACAAATTCCCCCTGAAACAAATGTTCAGGTCTATGTTTACACAGTTCCCGACTCCTCCTCTAATTTGCTAAACTGTAACCTTCACGAACAATCACCAGCTTGAAACTAATCAATGCAGCAATCTCTGTTTCAGCTTTAACCACATCCGCGTTCAGTTTTTGATATAGCATTTCAGCACCATGATCTCGCATTCCGCTTGCTTGATCTGAGTATAGTACAAAAACTCGACCGACAATTGGTAGAAACCTCAAATACCCCACTAGTTAACTTCAAATCAGTAATTCCCCCTGAAGATCTGATATCCCGTTTTTCATGATCACCTTTAAGCACCGTAAGAATGATTGATTCGTGTAAACAATATTCTCCACAATCAGCAAATCTTCATCAGATAACGAATCATCTGGTAAAGCATTCAGATCTTAGAAACATTCATTCAGGATCAAAATCACATTCTTCCTCTTCAGTCACGATAACAGATGTATAGTCTTCTTCGCTAGTTCCGGCAGCAACTTAACCAACAAACATCATAATTTCCCGGCGGTTAGTCCGAAAAACAATTAATGTGCTCGAAGATTAACCATTTTGACACTTTAGACTATCACACGTCTGTGATATCTAAAAAGTATCCTCAATACAGATGCACCTCCTGATGCTAATTGATGTGTGTAAAATGCAACATATAAATTACATCAAATGAGGCATAAAACTAACCCTTTTTTCGTACTAATGTTATAAAAAGTGTGCTTTTGTCTTCCTTTTGTATTTTCAGGACCAAATGAGCTTAAACGAACAAAATGAACGAATATACAGCAAAAACCAACATAAATACAAAGAAAAGGAATAAACGTGACATGCCCGACCCCTCGACAACATCTCCACAAGCAAAAACAAGAAACAGAAGGCTGACCACGGCCTGTGCCCACTGGACACGGGGGCGTGGTCAGATGTCTGCAGAAATGGACAAAGCCATGGAAGCTTCTACGCCCACCACGGGGGCGTGCCCAGCTCAGCACGGGGCGTGGTCAACGCTAAGATTTGCAGAATATTGCAAATCTTAGTAGTACAAATACGCTTCTACACACGGGGCCGTGCACAGCGAACACGCGGCCGTGTCAAGCTGACGCAACCCCCGACCCCTGCCTCGGGAGGCGGGCGGCCGCGGCCTACTTAGAGATGGTGGTGTTGGTAATTATTCATTTTGGCAGCGGAAATTACATCAGGACCGTAGTTAGGAAATATTTTATCAGAGTAAAATACCACATTTTTTATAATAATAAACATATGGGAAAAACCCAAGTTTTCATTACAACATATTATAGGGTTAAACCCCTATTTTATTGAAAATATAACATCTTCTTTATTTAGGTAACTTTTATAGCCACTTTTCCAAGCCTTCAGTGTTGTCCAGCTAGTTTCTAATTGGCTTTCATATTTTGTGACCTGAAACGCGTTTAAAAACATTTTATCAGCAAGAAATACTGGCAAGTGAATCCCAGTTTAATCAAAACAAGTTTTATCATTTTATAGTATTGAGAGCGATTACAATGTTTATATCTACGCAATTACTCATTCAGTACTGTCAATCCTGACTGGTGGGTCATATTACTCATTGGCTATCTCATTGTGCAATGGTAACGTGTTCCACATTTTGTATACAAAACCCCAACATACCAGCAGTAATTGAAGAATTACAAAGACTCAATCACTGCTAATTATATTTTAAAACATTTAAGGTTTTGTAAAAACAGTTTACAAAAAGGAGATTACTCACATTGCTATTTTAGGTATTTCTTTTGTGACTTCCTGGTTATAATCTATTAATTAAAAAAATGCACACGCGTTAGTATAATAACCCAATTTTACATTAGTTATACCCTCCCCGAGACAGAAACTCCAACGACTACGTCGGGCAGAGCCTCGACAGGCGTTACGGAGCTCTAGATCAATCGGGCAGCGTATCTAATACGTAACCGGGGGTTATAATACTTATAACGAGGCAAAGCTTCGTTAATTAGGGGGTATTATACCTGAGTATAATTTCTACACTTCAGAATTGTAGAGAGAATATGAAAATTTTGAACGATTTCAACTGATTCCGATCGACCCTATTTATAGTGCTGATACAACACTTCCTCGCGCCCCGCGACGGACGAAGACAGGGTCTTCGCAGCCCACGAGGGCCTCTAGGGTAGGCCCTAGCTTGGCTGACTCAAGGGGTAGCCTCGACACGATTCGTGACATGTGGCGGCACCGGGTTAAGCCTGGTGGCCAGCTGTCGCTCCCCGCGACAGGTTTAGTCAAGGGCTTCGCGCCCCGCGAGCGAGTAGTGAATTTTGTTTTTATTTAATTTTTTATAAAATTAAAGGTATTTTGGGTCGTTTCTCGTATACAGGGTGTATTTTAGGGCGTATAGGGATGTTCTAAATATTTTAGGAGGGTTGTTATACAAGCCCTATGCAGACAAAAGCAATTAATGAAGGAAGAGAAAAGGGATGGCCACGGGGGCGTGTCCGCTGGACACGGGGCCGTCGACGGGCTTCTGTTCAGGCTATAAATAGGGGTGCTTGGCTCACTTCAAAGGCATCCCTTGGCAAACCACCTCTCTCCCACTTTGCCACCACTCCCCCACCACTACAACACCCACATCCACCACCTTCATCCATCATCCACCTTAGAGTGTGTGTAGTAGTCTCGGGATCCAAGATTGATCGTAAGAGTTCTTGTCAATCAAAGGCCATGTTTGGCTAAGTCTCTTACATCACTTGGTGAAGATAAGCATTTAATGTATTACTTTTGATTTTTAATCTTTTTGCACTTTTTACTTGATTTTGTATTAATGACTTTAATAACTAGTTTCTTATGTTGAATGTGAAACTTCTTTATCATTTGTCTGTGGTGTCTTGTCATTACTTTACTGTCTATATAAAGTAAAAGATTTTCACCATTCATATCTCTACGGTCTATATAGAGATATGTTGGCTACCTGGTCGGGGGTTAAGGGAATGGTTTAGTAAGGTTCTTGCCTTGTTCAGTGTATAGATCCTGCAAGGACCTGGGTCAAGCTTACTTGGATCTCCTTCAATACCCAATGGTATTGGATGGCGGAGGTGCGAATGGCTTGATCCCCTCATATGTAAACTACTATTAATACATTAAACCGGCTACTTGGGATTGTTTCCCTGCTGACTCAAACCACTTAGCCGAGGGTAACGTCACCTTCAAAAGAGGAGCCTACCACTTTTCGCCTTAATAACTTAATTAATTATCTTTCAATATCCCGACCTTTTGGGATTGTATCTTTGCTGACTCAAACCACTGGGTTGAGGGTAACGTCATCTTCAAAAGAGGGGCCTTCTACTATAACTAAGATAATCTCTTAAAAAGTGCAAAAGTGCGGAAATCATGAAAGGATACATTAAAGGCGAGTCGGATCCAAGTGATTCATCTTGTCTATCTGTTTTTATTTTTATTTTTATTTCAGCATTTTTAGTTTTTATTTTTCATGTTTAAAAATCTTTTCTCAAAAGTTTTTAGTTTGATTAGACGTTGAGGATAAACCGGTACTAAAAGCTCTTGTGTCCTTGGACGACCTCAGTATCTTACCAACGCTATACTACGCTCACGATGGGTGCACTTGCCCATGTGTGTGTTTAGTGTTAGTAGAATATCGTGTTTTATAAATTTAAAACTAGATTACTGTGTATAATGGGCTTAAAATATCAATAAAAATGTAATACACCCGACACACCCCAAGTTTTTGGCGCCGTTGCCGGGGACACAAGGATTTTAAGAAAGTCGGGAATCAACGGCCTAATCGTTTTTTTTTTATTTTTCTATTTTTTTAGGATTTTTCTTAAATTTTCAGCTTGTGCAGACTTTAGCACGGGGCCGTGCCCGCTGAACACGCCCCATGCCCAATCTTTAGTACTGGCAATCATGTTTTAAGTCAGACAGTAGCTGAACACGGAGCCGTGCCCACTGAACACGACCCCGTGCCCAAGCTTCAGTTACTGAAAACAGAACCGTAAGATCCTGACGGTTGGTAATTTCTGACACAAACATGAGTGATATTGATTATTTTTACTTTCGCTCCTCTTATGGTGCGTGGTGTCAAATATGTGGTGGATCACATGAAGATTTAAAGTGTTATTTTCTAAATTACACTCCCCACTATATAGACCCATCGTTTTCCTGTAACCTTAAGATGGGCGAAAGTAAAAACAATCCCTATCTCTCCCTCGAATGTTCTCAATCATTTCTTTTAGATGATATGATTCCCGAAGAATTATTTCAGTTTGAAGAAATAATTCTCCAATTGATAAAAGAGCTTGAGATGGAAATAAGTTATTCATCCCAAGACGACGATCAAAGAGACTTATTGAGAACGCATTCGGAATCTAACAACATCGTCAATCCCAAAAGCACCTCTAACTCTTGTGAGGACTTGAGCGATAGTCGTCCCTGTGTCGATTGTGCCGTGAAGGACTCTCCATCGGTCTCCGCCGATGCGTTCATAGACTTGAGTGATTCGACATACACATTCTTTAACGAGAACCCGGATAAGGGAAATAAAGGTTGGTTTCGCCCACCGGTATTTAGCTTAGGTTTTACCATTTCCGATAACCTCTTGCGTTCTTGTCTAAAGCAAGGGCAATTAAGGTACCTCAGGCACTTCGGTGTTCTTCCGTCCAGTAAGGAACCGCCTGATCTGGACAAAATCCTTAAAATAAGACGAAACTTCATAAAAGCTCTCTAGCCACGGGGCCGTGTCCAGGTCAACACGCCCCGTGCCCACCTAAAAATTAACCACGAGGTCGTGCCCAGGCCAACACGCCCCGTGTTCATAATACAGACAAAATGTGTCAGAGTCTTGTCTGACCACGGGGCCGTGGTCAGCGTACTCTCGTTTTCTATAAATGCAGCAAGAATCCTGCACATTTGGACCCATTCCAAAGACAAAGATCTGGTGGGATCTTCACATATACCCTATAAGGTATATTCCAAAGAAGGTTCTCAACAACCATCTTGTCTTTACTACTTTTGTCTCTTGCCTTCTTCTTCAAAACCTCCTCAAAACCTCCATGTTTTCAAGCTTTATAGAGATATTTTCTAGGTTTTTAACAAAGGAATCTTATCAAAAATAAGTTTTATAACACTGTTTTAATTTAATTTTGCTCAGAATTGTCTCAAAGTTCAGAAAAATGATTTAAAACTATAAGATTACTGAGTTGAAAAGTCTGCAGAATGGTGGCCACGGGGCCGTGGCCAGAGTTACTGTTTCATTAAATTGAACTTTTCGACTTGTTTTCTTAGAATGTCGAGCCAGAATAACGGAACCTCCTCAGCTCACTCAAGGAACAGTCGTAGGGAAAGAAGGCCTACGATCGAGGCAACCCTTGTGCGTTACGTAATGGCGCTAAGAGAGGCACTCGATGAGATGACATCCGTAGAAGAAGTCCTAATCGACCGTATCAATTATCTAACGGTGGGACTAGAGAATATCTTCCAAGAAATTAACCTTTTGCACCAAAGGTTGAACATTTTGCAATGCCACCTATGGAACCAATCTTTCCTCAAGAAGATTGGAACTTGGCACAAGAAGTTATTAATCCCACCGGATGGGACGACATTCCCCCGGAACCTCCTCTAGATGCCTTACAAGAGGTATCGGTTGAAGTCGCACCTCCTCCACACGAGGAAGACAATGAGCCCGCTTTCCTTCTCCCCAGGGAGATAGAAGAGTGGCTTAACGATGTGTGAGGGGCCCTTTCCGGAAAGAAGTTCTAAAAGCCTTATTCAACCGGAAGAATCATCTTACGGAAATTTTGTAGCTCTTATAATAAAACTTCTAGGCTAGGACTTCTTTGTGGTTTAAGATTTCTTGCATTCTATGACCTAGTTATCCAGTTTTTAGTTTGTACTTTTTATTTTCTAGGAAATATGTATCTCACTCCTTAATGAATGATGGTTTTTAAGTATTAAATGGTGTTTGGATGATGTTGTAATGGTTAAACACACTTGAAAAGGTGGAGGTTACCAAGGGAACTTAAAACCCACACCCCATGCACAAAAACAGAGCCTCCTGACAATTTTCCAACATTACAGCAAGTTCAGCACGGGGCCGTGCTCAGCCAACACACCCCCGTGCCCAAGGTTCTGCAGAAAATGCCCAGTTCAGGTAACTGGACACGGGGCCGTGCTCACTGAACACGCCCCCGTGCCCAGCCTTCTGTTTGATTATGATACTAGCAATCTAACCACGGGGCCGTGCCCGGACCAACACGGGCCCGTAGCCAGACGCCCAGTAACAGAAAATTTTGTTTTTAAACACCTTTTTACACATTCAATCAATCTAAAAACTTATTTTTGGGACACATTGAGGACAATGTGTAATTTAAGTGTGGGGGGATGCTAAAACCTTGAATTTTGCAAGTCCTAATAACAAGTCTTACACAAAACTCTATTGGAACCGCTAATCACCACAAATGTTTTCAAAAACTTTTCATTTTTTTACTTGTCTTGGTTTAATTTGGGAATAACAAGTTATAAAAAGGTTATATTTTTACAAATTTACAACCGATAGCGTCGTGATAAAAAGAACCAACATAAGAAAATTATGAAATGGCATGACAAATCTAGTTAAAATTTGATTATATATACTTGATCATATTTTAAACCCATAGTGAGTTTTGAGCCTTTATTGAGCATACAAGCATACATCTTTAAAACTAAATGCTCATTTTTCGTTTCTTGTGTGAATAGCCCGCTTGGTTCTTACGACTCTATAACTTGCCACGACGATACATTCCCGGTCCTTACCAACTTAAACCCAAGTAATTAAATGATGGAGGCATTAGGACTAACCCATTTTCCTTTCAACACCATTATTTTTCATTTTCTTTATCACCTACCCAAAAATCCCCCTAGTTAACTCCTTTGAGCCTAAACCTTTTCATTTTAAAACCCACAAAACAAACACATTTACCCACCAAAACCCTTTTTCTTTTCAACCCTTTGTTTTTGTAAAAAGCTCGGTCTTCTTGTGACGTTTCTTTATCAAAAAAAAGAGAGAAGTTTAACAACAAACAAACAAAGTCCTCAAAGAAACTTTGTTTGAAGACGATTAGTTTGAATAAAAGTCACAAAAATAAAAAGTTTTACGACGACCGACGCTTTTTTCACCTACCTTTAGCCCAAGCCTAACCCTTTCCCCAAGTGCTCTTGATATTTACAAAGGTTTATAGTTAAAAAGGATGATGATTGATTGCTTGGCAAGCATATGGTAGAAGTAAGTTCCATGCCGGTCTCGAGTATTTCACAAAAATACATCTTCGACCGAGTGTTGAGTGATCTCTTGTGAGGTATGTGAACTTGTATATAAATGGAATTTTAAAGAGGCATGTTATGCCCAAATAAGTAATTTCTCTTATGAAACGTTCTAAATAAATCATAATGAATAGAATTGAAAATAATATAAAAATAAAACCCAATAAAGATCTTGGATTCCCGACACTCAAGACAAGCCCAAAACTTCTCTTCTACCCATTCCATTTGGGTGTGTAAGCCACATAATAAAGAGTTTTGCTTGAGGACAAGCAAAGATTCAAGTGTGGGGGTATTTGATGTGTGTAAAATGCAACATATAAATTACATCAAATGAGGCATAAAACTAACCCTTTTTTAGTACTAATGTTGGATCCTTATGTATTTTCAGGACCAAATGAGCTTAAACAAACAAAAGGAACGAATATACAGCAAAAACCAACATAAACACAAAGAAAAGGAATAAACGTGACATGCCCAACCCCTCGACAGCATCTCCACAAGCAAAAACAAGAAACAGAAGGCTGACCACGGCCCGTGCCCACTAGACACGGGGGCGTGGCCAGATGTCTGCAGAAATGGACAAAGCCATGGAAGCTTCTACGCCCACCACAGGGGCATGCCCAGCTCAGCACGGGGCGTGGTCAACGCTAAGATTTGTAGAATCTTGCAAATCTTGGTAGTACAGATACGCTTCGGCACACGGGCCGTGCCCAGCGAAGACGGGGCCGTGTCAAGCCCTATGCAGACAAAAGCAATTAATGAAGGAAGAGAAAAGGGATGGCCACGGGGGCGTGTTCGCTGGACACGGGGCCGTGGCCGGGCTTTTGTTCAGGCTATAAATAGGGGTGCTTGGCTCACTTCAAAGGCATCCCTTGGCAAACCACATATCTCCCACTTTGCCACCACTCCACCACCACTACAACACCCACATCCACCACCATCATCCATCATCCACCTTAGAGTGTGTGTAGTAGTCTCGGGATCCAAGATTGATCGTAAGAGTTCTTGTCAATCAAAAACCATGTTTAGCTAAGTCTCTTGCATCACTTGGTGAAGACACGCATTTAATGTATTACTTTTGATTTTTAATCTTTTCGCACTTTTTTACTTGGTTTTGTATTAATGACTTTAATAACTAGTTTCTTATGTTGAAGGTCAAACTTCTTTATCATTTGTCCGTGGTGTATTGGTATTACTTTACTGTCTATATAAAGTAAAAGATTTTCACCATTCATATCTCTACGGTCTATATAGAGATATGTTGGCTACCTGGTCGGGGGTTAAGGGAATGGTTTAGTAAGGTTCTTGCCTTGTTTAGTGTATAGATCCTGCAAGGACCTGGGTCAAGCTTACTAGGATCTCCTTCAATACCCAATGGTATTGGATGGCGGGGGTGCGAATGGCTTGATCCCCTCATATGTAAACTACTATTAATACATTAAACCGACTACTTGGGATTGTATCCCTGCTGACTCAAACCACTTAGCCGAGGGTAACGTCACCTTTAAAAGAGGGGCCTACCACTTTTCTCATTAATAACTTAATTAATTATCTTTCAATATTCCGACCTTTTGGGATTGTATCCATGCTAACTCAAACCACTGGTTGAGGGTAACGTCACCTTCAAAAGATGGGCATACTACTATAACTAAGATAATCTCTTAAAAAGTGCAAAAGTGCGGAAATCATCAAATGATACATTAAAGGCGAGTCGGATCCAAGTGATTCATCTTGTCTATCTGTTTTTATTTTTATTTCAGTATTTTTAGTTTTTATTTTTCATGTTTAAAAATCTTTTCTCAAAATTTTTTAGTTTGATTAGAAGTTGAGGATAAACCGGTACTAAAAGCTCTTGTGTCCTTGGACGACCTCGGTATCTTACCAACGCTATACTACGCTCACGATGGGTGCACTTACCGATGTGTGTGTTTAGTGTTAGTAGAATATCGTGTTTTATAAATTTAAAACTTGATTAATGTGTATAATGGGCTTAAAATATCAATAAAAATATAATACACCCGACACACACCACTAATCCTGCTGACCGACTTGACGAGACTCGAGGCTCAAACCCTAAGACGTCAATCTAACCCTGATCTGTAGAGTCTGAACTTCCTATGATCACGAATTCATAAATCCAGATCCTATGCATATCCAGACAACCCTGAAGTCTGAACCATCCGAATACTGTTGCAGTGTCACGAATTTCAAAAATGCTGGAATTTCATCTCAAATTTTTATTCCCCCCCCATTTTTGCAAATTCTGATGTGTTATCACTGAATTCCCTCTCAAATTGAGCAATTCAGTTCTCTTTTTATCTCTGAAAAACTCGACTAAGCCAAAAATATGACAATTTTCACCAATTCATCATTGCGGATTTTTCGTTACGACCCATTAATAGTCAGATAACCCAGATGATAAACATTCTGCACCAGTATCATGACTACCCCACTAATTTCCACAATTTGTGTTCGCATCATCAAATCTGTTTGCTAAAGCCCCAGACGGTGTCCTCGAACAACCCAGCTTGGTCGTTAAAAACTCGAAAAAAAATTCAATCACCAAATTTTTTCTGTAGACTCACCTCGTTGTTGCGATAAAAAAATGCCTTTTTTAGGCATTTGTTCTGGATCAATTGACATTTTACACCATGAGAGGTCCTTGCGTACGAAGCCATATGCGCCTTCGTACGAACCCATGTCCCTTCGTACGAACCCAGGGGTGGGTTCGTACCAACATGTCTGACAGTTTGTATCATTGCTTCGTACGAAGCTGCGCCTTCATACGAAGCTTAGCTGATGTCATCAAGAACACTTTTGAACATAATTTTTGATCCAGAATCTTTATTTCTGCGAATTTCATGATGAAACTTCACAGAATTGTGCGAAAATCAATCACGAACATAATGATGTCTTTAATTTCAAATTTCATCCGTGAATTGACCTTCAATTTGATGTTTATTCGATGTTTAACGTCAAAACTCCCTACACATCCAAAATTCATGAGCGTAGGTGATTCAATCAACTGTTAGATCGATTGAATCGGTATCGTAGCTCTGATACCACTTGATATTCCAGGAAATGTCAAGTTTGACGGAGCTTTGGTCCTGAGATGACCGGTTCGGTGATAAGAAATGAGTAGAAGATAGAAACGACACCGAAAAATCACTTATAATCTGGTTTCTAATGATACATGAAAGTTACATACCCGTGAAACCAGTTGGACAACATCTCCCCTCTGGGAACCAAAAGCTTATCCAACACAAGACCCAAGCTCCATATATATAAGCATTATACGAAGCTGCACATGTGCCTTCGTATGAACCCAGCTTGGTCTTGGATCTTCAGTACAAGCCTATTATGCAGTCCATTCGTACGAAGTCACTCCTTTCGTACGAAGGTACTGTTACATCACAATACCTGGGTTTCATATTGGATTTCACTCTATTATATACAATATTCAACACACACTCTATCTAGCTATTCGTACAGTGGCAGACGTACAAAATATGCACTGACAACATGCCTCCACAATTCTTTCACGGTCCACACGGCTTTGCATCCATGGGCGGTTCGCATGCGGCTCAAAAAGAAACCGAGCCCGACATCGAAATTGTGCCGGAGACACTCCCGAGCCCGTAGCCGAGGTGTCTCAACGTGGTGGACGATCCCATAAAAAAGAGGCTAACACTCTACGCACGAGAAGTACGGGTCAGGAGATGGTGTGGGAGGTGTAGGTAAGGAAGGTTGTAGAAAGGAAAGTGTGGTTCGTTAAACCGTACGTGTTGGGAAATATAAATACGATTAGTGACGAGATCGAGGCTTGGATACCCGTGATGAGCGGAGCTGTACCGTAAAAAATGCAGGGTAAAGAGCGAAAATCCATTTTGTGTGGATTATATGGTCAAAGATGAGGGAAGCATTCGCACACAAAACCATGTAGGAATGAGAGATCGGGTTTGCGGTTAAAGGGTCTTCAAAAGGAGAGATGTTTGAGGAAGTGCGGGAGGGCATACGGTTTATGAGATATGTTGCGGTCGCAAAGGCAAAGTTCCAGAAATGCTTTGGAACACCGGATTGGGCCAAGAGAGTGAGACCGGTTTCGATGACATGTCGGTTCCATCTTTCAACAAAACCATTTTATTCGCTTGTATGGGGACAAGAATGACTGTGCAAAATTCCAGGAGTTGTGAAAAAAGAAGATAAACTTTTGAATTCTCCCCCCCCCCCAATCAGTTTGAACGAACTTGATTTTTAATTGGAATTGTCTTTCAGCCATTGTATGGAATTGTTTAAAAATGTGTGAGACATCGGATTTGTGTTGAATGGGAAATAACCACATGTAACGAGTATAATGGTCAACACACAATAAAAAGTAATGATGACCATAAAAGGAATTAATGGGTGCGGGACCCCAAATATCATAAAAGATTAAATCTAAAGCACGTGTACTTCTATGGGGTGAACTAGTTAAATGTGTTTTTGTAGATTTCCCCATTGGACAAGAATTACAATAAGAAAGAACTGAATTATCAATAACTGGAAGGCCATTGTTGGAGATCATAGACTTTAACAATTGCGTGTGAGGGTGGCCAAGTCTTTGATGCCAAGTTGTGGGAGATGCCCGAACGGTGGAAAGGAACATTTGAAACCGGTAGAAGCTTTGGCAGATTGAAGGAGTAGAGCCCGTTTTTACTTAGACCCATGAGGAGGATAGTATGGGTAAGTGTGTCCTCCACACAAAAAAAATTAGAATGAAATTCAAAGAATACGTTATTGTCTTGACATAAATGTTGTACCGAAAGAAGTTTACGTTTGATTTGTGGAACATGAGGAATATTTTTAAGAGATAGGGTTTTATTTGGTGAATTAAATGTGGTTGAAGCAATATGAAAATTGGGTAAACTTTTGCCATTACCTACAATTAAAGAGTCCTTACCATAGTGCGGTTCAGATTCATCAAAGCCATGGAGATCGGGTGCCATATGACTACTTGTGCCAGTGTCTGGCAGCAATGAAGAAGATGCTTGTGAGCGATGATCATCAAATTTGGCTTGTGGAGGCTGTTTGTTTGAACGAGTTATTGCGTGGTCACGGTTCGGGCATTGTGACGGGATATGCCCAATACCACACCTGTTGCATGACCCATAAACCATATTTTGGTTTGATGCCCAAGGAAATTTGGGATTGTAGGAGGCAGTTGGCAGTTGGCAGTTGTTGTGACCGTGGTTGATGTGACGTCCCCGACTACGTCGATGGTAGGAAGTATTATTGGGTGTGTTGCGGGTGGTGTTAAAAGCTTGATTCTGCTGTGGGATGCTTTGGACAGTGAGTCCCAATTGTGTTAGCAATTGTTGAAGAGATTGAAGAGTGTCGGGTGGGATTTCTAGGCTGTTGGGTTCACTATTGGAAGTGGCGGTGAAGGCCTGGGTGGAGGGTATGGTGGGGGCTGCTTTTTTATCATATATTCATGATCAGAAATTAGACCTGAAAGTTCTAGGAAGGTAACAACAGGTTCCTGAGAGACGAGAGTGGATTTAAGGGAATTGTATTCTTCCCGGAGGCCTGAAATAGTTAACATAACAATATCTTTATCTTTCATGGGCTCACCGATGTTGGCTAAGGCGTCCGAGAATACTCCTGTGCTCGTGTAAGGTATTCAACCGATGTCTCATTCGGCTTCATCTCGATTTTGAGTAATTGGGTTTTGAGAGTGTATTCTCGGGCGGATGTGTGAGGCACATAGGCACGTTCCAAGGCAAGCCATAGGAGACGTGAGGTATCACCTTGCACATGTTTGAAGGGGGGTTCAGAAATTGTAGAAAGAAGGAGCATTCAGATGTGAGCATCATTGGAAATCCATGCTCGATATTCGGGATTTTCAGCATTTGAAATAGTTTGAGAGGGACAGGAAAGGGAGCCATCGATGTAACTAAATAGATCATTTGTGATTAAGAAGGGTGTGATCATGGTTTTCCAGAATCCGTAGTTGTTGGCGGTGAATTTGAAACCAAATTTGTGAGAATTATGGTTTGTTTTAGTTTCAGTGATGAAGGCGGTTATAGCTATGGTGGATAGGCGAGAAGAACAATGGCTAGAGGATAGAAAAAAAAAAAAAAAAAAGAGGAATGGGCAGCAGAAATATGACAGTGAAGGTATTATGATCGAATAGGCTGTGATACTGTATTAAACTGTGAGTAATTGTACTGTAATTGTATGTTGTATTAGCAAAGGTACAAGAGGTCTCTATATATAAAGAGACACAAAAAAAACGGAAAGCTAGGACTAAGCCTAATATCAAGCCTAAGAATATTCTGGAGCGAATGACTAACCTAGAAATAAGCCTTAACATAAGCTTGCCTAATTATAATAAAGTCGGTTTAATAGTTTAAACACACGAATTGAAGCACCGTTTTTAACGTTTGGGGCAGTACTTCGAGGTAAATTTTACATCAATCAACTTGTATCCTCGTTCTAAACAAAAGCCCTAAAACATCGGTTTGTAATTCGAAAAAAAAACTTCACTCCGTTAAGTTATTTTTAATGCAGACTATTATCGGCCGAAAGTAGACCAGTTCGGATTATTATCGACAAATAACTGAGTTCGTATTATTATCGGTCAAATTGAGAAAGTTAGGATTATTTAAATCCAATTTGCCTTAAAAGAATAACCAGTTTTTAATACTAAAAAAACTCAATTAGATACTAAATGTATAAAATAAACCTAATAAAGTTCTTTTATTTATTTATGAAATTATAGATTTAACAAAACATAGTATCACTAAAAAAATATAGAAATTCGCGAATACATTTTATTCTTTTATATCTAACCATTGCCATCGTCTTCGTTTGGTGTTTATCTCTGCCTTCCGGATTACTAAAGCATATCGATTATTTGTAAGCAAGCTCTTCCTCAGAAAGTGTATTTCCCTTTCCTTTTGCTACTTCTTCCTTGTGTGTTTCTTCTTCCAAGGCGAGTTTGCCTTCGAGACTTGTAATATGTTGTACAACACGTTTCATCGCGTCCAAATTGGTCTTTCAAGCAAATACACATTTCCATCGACGCTAAAGTAAACCTCATTCTTCGGATAGATAAAACTCTACCACTAAATAGTACAAGATATTATTAGTCCCGAAGGCGAATGATTGTTTTTTTTTTCTAACATATTTAACCGGTTAATAACTTAATATATAGGTTAAAAACCTGTTTATGCTCTTGAAACTACAAATTGGTTTGTAACCTATGGTTCGTACTTGTTAGAATACTGATGCTAAAACACTAGTTATGGTTTGGAACGAAACCAGTTTTTTTTGTGCAACTCTAGCTACAATACCTATGTTTGGACCATGAATTGTTTTGAGATTTATAGCATGTATTAGTACAGTCTAAACATCTTTATACGTAACACCTCAAAGATACCACATGTTTTTGGGACCATCACTTGTGAAAAGTGGAAAACCGATCGTACTTTCTTACCCCCACCCTCAACATACTACTTTTTGTACACTATGCTATAATGTCTTCTACACACAATTAAGGTTAAACTATAACATCTTTAACGTGACGTGATTAAGTATAATAGACGATGAATAGGTTAAACAAACAAAGGTATTAAAGAATATTTAAACATGTATGAATATATTTTAAGGTTTTTTTTTAATTGTTAGGAGTGTGCTACCAAAAAACTAATCCAAACTGAAGAAAAAAAATCGAACCTTATGAATTTTAAAAACCAAAAGGCATCAACTTTAGGTTCGTTTCATGTGGAAAAAACAAAGACAAAACTATTATAAAATCTAACCAAACTAAAAAGTTCGATTTTGTTTGATTGCATGTAAAAACTAAAATAAAACCAACATAAGTAACATCTTCTAAGTATAGTAATAAGTCCATAAGTACCAAAACAATGAAACATGTATGTCTATGTTATGCTTTTGCATCTTTTTATCGAATGTTACACATCCATTTTTTTTTATTTCAAAACATTTATGGCGATAAACAGAACACAAGATATATGTAAAATTGGGTTGTCTATGTTCAATGGAAGAGCTTGACCAAAAGTTTTGAGGGAGCAGAAAGTCATTGGACCCAATTTATATATTATATAAATATTTAAACAAAATAATTCGGACGAAAAATAGAAAATGTTACACTACTTACACTAAGCTATGCCACTGTCTATGTCTTTACTTTAAACCTATGATTTTATTGCATTTGTCATTTTCTTCTCGTATGAAAATAGCAAATAATTATTGTTTTTATTCCAAACCAAAAAATATTTGGAGTTAATTGCCATTTTCGCCCCTGAGGTTTGGGTACATTTGCCATTTTCGTCCAAAATGACAGTTTGGTACCATTTTGCCCCTCACGTTTGGCCATTTTCATCCAAATCTCTAACCTAGTTAAAAATCTCGAGTAAATTGCCATTTTCGCCCCTGAGGTTTGGGCACATTTGCCATTTTAGTCCAAAATGACACTTTGGTACCATTTTGCCCCCCACGTTTGTAACTTTTTGCCATTTTCGTCCAAATAATGACACTTTGGTACCATTTTGCCCCCCACGTTTGTAACTTTTTGCCATTTTCGTCCAAAAATAAAGTAACTTGGTTAGCCATTTGGACGAAAATGGCAAAAAGTTACAAACGTGGGGGGCAAAATGGTACCAAAGTGTCATTTTGGACTAAAATGGCAAATGTGCCCAAACCTCAGGGGCGAAAATGGCAATTTACTCTAAAAATCTCTAACCTAGTTGGACGAAAATGGCAAATGTGCCCAAACCTCAGGGGCGAAAATGGCAATTAACTCTTTTTTTAATTTAATTTTTTATATTTACTCTATAAAATACAATTGTTTAATTTAATTTTTTAAAAAGTTCTCTAACATAATTGTTTATTATATTTTATAGAGTAAATATAAAAAATTAAAGAGTTAATTACCGTTTCGACCCGTACCGTTTCGAGCCGAACCGTTTCGACGCGAACCGTTTCGACCCGTACCGTTTCGACGCGAACCGTTTCGACGCGAACCGTTTCGACTCGTACCGTTTCGAGCCGAACCGTTTCGACGCGAACCGTTTCGACGCTAACCGTTTCGACCCGTACCGTTTCGAGCCGAACCGTTTCGACCCGAACCGTTTCGACGCGAACCGTTTCGAGCCGAACCGTTTCGACCCGTACGGGTTCGATACGGTACGGGTCGAAACGGTTCGGCTCGAAACGGCGGTTCGCGTCGAAACGGTTCGGCTCGAAACGATACGGGGCGAAACGGTACGGGTCGAAACGGTTCGCGTCGAAACGGTACGGGTCGAAACGGTTCGCGTCGAAACGGTTCGGCTCGAAACGGTACGGGTCGAAACGGTTCGCGTCGAAACGGTACGGGTCGAAACGGTTCGCGTCGAAACGGTTCGGCTCGAAACGGTACGGGTCGAAACGGTAATTAACTCTTTAATTTTTTATATTTACTCTATAAAATATAATAAACAATTATGTTAGAGAACTTTTTAAAAAATTAAATTAAACAATTGTATTTTATAGAGTAAATATAAAAAATTAAATTAAAAAAAGAGTTAATTGCCATTTTCGCCCCTGAGGTTTGGGCACATTTGCCATTTTCGTCCAACTAGGTTAGAGATTTTTAACTAGGTTAGAGATTTGGATGAAAATGGCAAAAATGGCCAAACGTGAGGGGCAAAATGGTACCAAACTGTCATTTTGGACGAAAATGGCAAATGTGCCCAAACCTCAGGGGCGAAAATGGCAATTAACTCAAATATTTGATTTACCAGTTACTTACTACCACCATTATATAACCAGCCCGTACAAAATAGCCTTGGGGTCAACGGGGGGTGAAAAAGAAGTCTGATTGCGATGAATGCAAGGCACGTGACCACCATGGACTAGTATGTATCACCATCGCACCCGAACAAAATTTCTATCGTGGGGCATTAAATTCCTCAATGCTGACGTGTCATTTACCAGTTAAACCTCCTTCATTCAGTCGGTCAACCATAATGCTGCAACAAACACAAACCCACCTTCACTTCCATTTCACCAACACCCACACACACACATTCACACACACTTTTCTGTTTCACCACCACCATGATCACCATCCCACCGTCACCGGCTCCGGCTCCGGCACCGGAGAGTAGTCTTCTTCCTCAGGTTTCATCTCCGTCAAAGCCTCCGGTTCGGTTTACTCCGCCGTTGATAGTTATGGTTGTGATCATCGCCACCGCTTTCATAACAATCGCGTACTCCCGAGCGATTTCCAGACGGTTTCTTCTCCTACGCCGCCGTTGGCGGCAGTGGCGGAGGCGGCGGCGATTGCTAAATTCATATGTGCCTTCTTCCGTCGGAAACGGCGACATCGAAGATAATATTTCCGGAGAAGACTTGTACAATCCGACTTACGGTTATCAGCTCTTTTCGCCTTACGGTTTAGACGACGCTGTGATTAAAACAATTCCGCTTTCTATTCACACTAGAAAAAGCAGCGTTCATGAATGTGCAGTTTGTTTGTTAGAATTTGAAGATAACGATTACGTCCGTACGTTACCGGTTTGTTATCACGCGTTTCACGTTGATTGTATCGATATCTGGCTTAGATGTCACGCTAACTGTCCGTTGTGTAGAGCTAGTGTTTTCCGGCCTGAATCCCCGTTCAGTCCGATGATGTCAGCCAGAATCCGCCCTAATTTTGATGACGTCATCATCGAGAGAACGATTATCGAACAAGTACCGGTTCCGGTTCTGTCGCCTGAACCGGAACCAGAGATTTTGCTTCACGGCGGAAGTGCTACCACTACCAGTACAACCGCTGCAACAGCCACCGCAATCGGCGAGATAACACAGGAAGTATCGCTATCTCCGATGAGAAATCTATCAGAGGACAGGTTCAACCGTCGAGATTTCCTTCTGAAACGATCGTACTCGTTCGGATTCGAGCGGAATTTAGGATCGGAGAGGCTCGTTGTGGAGCCGGCGACGGTGTCACCATGGAGATACGGATACCGTCGCGGTGGCGGAGGAAGCTTCTGGAGCAAGCGACCGTCGCCGTTCAGTTCTCTAACAAAAAACAGAGTCTTCTCATTCCGATTGAAATCGCCGTTCTTCCGGCGACGCAGCGGAAGCTTCCTGCCGTTATCGGAACCAACCGACGGCGGAGGCAGCGGCGGAGGCGGTGGAAGCTCATCTCGCCGGAGAAAATCGTTCGCAAGCCCTATTTTCATGAGACAGTCAGGTGTGAATGTGAACTTGTTCTCATCGAGCCGGTTGAGAAGCGGTGATCCAGAAGCGTTACTGTCACCGGAGAGGTATAACAGACGGTGAGGATGAGGGACACGTGGACAAGTGCACATGACTCAAGGCAGATCGTACGGTGACGATGAGTTACTGTGAGAGATGGTTTGTCGCTGGGAAGATGTAATTAAATGAAGGCGCGCAAATTGTGGTTACGTGCCTGATGAACCAGTGGGGATCATTAATGGGACTGGGTGAGCATTTATGACTATCTTCATGAAACCAACCTTCTTGTCTATCAACATTAAAGAAGATCTTAATTGTTTATCTTATCTTTTGTATATTTATATATGTATATTTTTATGGTCAGATGATTTTTTGTATATTTAGAAAAAAAAATTAGCTGATTTTTTAACACATAATATTATGTTTTTTAAAGTTAATATAGGATGTAAAGTTATGTCTATATAGGGATACCAAACCAGTTAAGTAGTGTCTTTGATAAAAGTTCAAATTAAGTCCAGTTAAACCTGCCAGTTAAGTCCAGTTAAACCTGTCGAAGAAATTCTGGTGCATTGACACCTCTATAGTTTCAAAGTGGAGGTCATGACTTCGAGTCTCGGCTGAAGCTTAGATGTTGTGTGTTGTGCCAGAGATTTTACCACAAAAGACCTTTGGGCGGTAAGTTTTCTTTGGAATGATGGCGTTGGAGACAACTATTGGGTTGGCCAACATGTACTGTCGCACAATGCCCAAATTTTCAATGGGCATGAAAGGTTTTATAAGCTTTTATATATATATATATATAGGATAAGGATCATTACAGAACACTAATTATTGCGAGAACAAAAAGAATAACTCTAAATCACTAAATTTTGGAATTTAAAGTTCATATTTCTTATTTTTTATGTTTCTTACATTCATAAGTGTATTATATACACATAAAAAATCATATATTTTTCCCTACATATAGTCTACATATAATGTAGGTAATTTAGCCTACACATAACCTACATGTGTGTAGGTTATTTAAAAACTGGAGATTTTTCATATTTTGTTTTAAATTCTAGTGTGAGAAACAATAAATATTACATTTATAACATTTATATTTAGTTTTTAGGATTGAAAAAATGAGTGATTTATTTTGTTCTGCGTGTTCTCGCAATATTTAGTGTTCTGCATAGAACCTTCCCCTATATATATATATATATATATATATATATATATATATATATATAAAGATAAATAGAAAACCACTTTTAGCTAGAAAACCCGGGAAACTCTAAGCTCCCGACATTTTTGTTTTTTGAAAAAAAATAACATATGTAATATACATGTTTTTAAGACTTTTGGGCAAAAAAAAACAAAAAAGCGCCGAAGGGATTTTTTTTAAAAAAATAAACAAATTTCAGCAACTTTGCTATGTAACACGTGTTACACAAAAAATGCTGAAATTTGTTTATTTTTTTAAAAAAAAATCCTCTCGGCGTTTTTTTGTTTTTTTTTTGCCCAAAAGTCTTAAAAACATGTATATTACATATGTTATTTTTTTCAAAAAAAAAAATGTCGGGAGCTTAGAGTTTCCCGGGTTTTCTAGCTAAAAGTGGTTTTCTATATATCCTTACCCTATATAGGCTAAAGATATATATAGGGGGCCGCTAGAATGAGAACCACCACGAGTTATGAGAACCGCGAGAACAAAGTGCCACGGAGGGCCGTTGACCACGAAATTTTTTTTACACCTAGATCCGTATATTTTAAGACCGGGTGTAAATTTTGGGTTCAAACGGCGCGCCCGAGGGGGTAGTTTTTTACGCCCAAAGTTTGGGTTTTTTTAATTTTTCTTTTTTTTAACCAAACTTTGGGCGTAAAAAACTACCCCCTCGGGCGCGCCGTTTGAACCCAAAATTTACACCCGGTCTTAAAATATACGGATCTAGGTGTAAAAAAAATTTCGTGGTCAACGGCCCTCCGTGGCACTTGGTTCTCGCGGTTCTCATAACTCGTGGTGGTTCTCATTCTAGCGGCTCCCTATATATATATATATATATATATATATAATATTAAGTATATGTATCCATTTATTATACATTAAAATAAATGTTGATGGTAGAGTGGAAAAAACCATTTATTTCAAGGTAATGTAGAGGTTTCAAGTTTAACGACTGAATCAAGAGCTAAGATCTTGTTTTTTTTTAATCCATTTTCCCTTAAACACAATTTTGGTCCCGACTTTTTATGTCGCCCTGGGCCTACTTTTTGAGTTCTCTGGGACGGCTCTGGGTGTCGGGCCGGGTCACCAGTGTCGTATACGTTCGTGGGCATATGTGGCCTTTTGCCATTGAATGTACCCGGGTGATCAATATTTTGTTGGTAGTTTAAAAAAACGTCTAGTTAAACCCCTAAATGAGAGCTTGGAGTTTATTTGATTAAAATTTCAAACATAAAATTTATGCATTAAACCTGATTAGGCTGCTTAAACGAGATTGTTGCATATGTAAATATTTAAATAATGATTATTAATTAGACAATGGGGCATGGTCATGTGAAACTAGGAGTGGTGGTGGTGTGGTATTGTTTCACGACGTGGAACAGAACGCCGCCCTACTGTGATCACCGTGTGGAAAAGGCGACGTATAGAAGTAATGAAGATTCAAGAAAAACGTGGTATTTGGATGTGGAAACCCATGCCAATTTTTACACGTATGAAAAGTGAAATCATGTCCACCTTATGTGAAAACCGTATGTGAATGATGTGATACATGTGTGGCCGTTTCCACACCAAATTTGCACATGTTCTTGTAGATTTAATTATACCATTGTAGATTTATTTGTACTATAGTTAGATAAAAATAATATATATTTTTATGTGTCTATAACTAATAAACACTGAACGAGTTGAAGCTGAGCTCGAGCTTCTAATCTGTTAGAAGATGAGCTATAAGCTCGAAACGGTTTAAAGTGGAGTTTGAGCTTAGATTAGCCCAGCTTTGCTGAAGTCGTTTTCATTTATACGGAGGTTCACATGTTTTTCTGCAATCTATTGGCTTTAAAAGTGTGATATGGTGAATCAACAAATCGAGATTGCTACCGAATAATGTGAATGGTCAAGGGGATCTATACGGGGGCCAGGTTTTAATTTATTAGGCACAACTGGTCCCATGAATTGGGTTGAACTATTAAATAGAAAGGACATAAATTAATGAATTATAACTTATTTGCTAACCTATAAAGATGTTGTTCATATTTGAACTTTTAGTTTAGTGTCTTGATAAATCTAAAGAAAATGTTAAGGTGTATTGATACGGGATTCAAATGATGGTTTAGTGTAATAGTTTAATGTAAATTTATTGTTAAATAGGGATGTTGATCTTTTCATGTTTCAGGGAAACACGACACAAGCCTTTACACGGCAAAAATTCGAAATTGTGTTGTGTGTATGAGTGTATCAACAAGAATATGACTAGGGTGTTCCAGGGTTCACACAAAAAATGACATGTTTAGCATGATTTATTTCATAGTACTACTTCGAAATTGTAAATATACAACTATAAACACAAAAATGTCTATCAAACAACCTTGTTTCAATGAGATAACCTGGTGTTAGTTTCTCTTTTGACTTTTAGATTTTGAAATAACATCTCTAACTAATTTGAAGTTTTAAATAACATGACTCTAGAAATTGAAAAAAAAAAAGATTAACATGTTAATCAAATTGACTTGAGAACAACCCAATTAGCTAGACGTATTTTTACAAGTTCAACTCATAACCGATCCTAATCAAATTGACTTGAGAACAACCCAATTAGCTAGTATTTTACAAGTTCAACTCATAACCGATCCAAACCTATTTATGTGAAGCATCACTTTCGTTAAATTTACATGTCATATACACAACGGAAGACTTTTTGAAACAATAACGGAATCACTACAAATCATAACTTTTACAAATAACTTTAAACTTAACAAAATTATATAAAAAGTTGTACGTTATCCTAGGACGTCCCACTGTCCCTGTCAGATAGTCCGAGATATAAGATAACTATTCATCTAAATGCATACTAAAATGAGTTGGTGAGTTCACAAATACACTTTTTTTCTTAATTAATATGCATAACAATTCGATAATATGCATAACCCTGAAACATTTTATTTTACTAAATCTTTTTGCTCCGACTTTCTTGGAATGACGGCAGATGGGAATTCGAAGAATAAGGGTATCGCCAAGTTTTTTGTATCCAATCTACCAAGAGGATGTGCTTCTACAGATCTGATTGCGGTTCTAAAAGGGTTTGGACTTTGGAGTCATCGATAGGACGTATATTGCAAGAAAGTTGGATAAACTGGGAAAACGATTTGGTTTTGTATCGTTTCGTAACGTAAGAGACATTCAAGGACTTGACAAAGATATGAAGGATGTGTGGATAGGTAGTTACAAACTGTTCATATCATTGACAAGATTCGTAGATGGCGAGAATATTCAAAGGGAGGAGGCTGTCAGGAAACAACCGAAGGAGGATGTAAGGAAACAACCGGTGGGAGATCAAACATTTAACAAAGGAGGAAGACCAGTTAATATTCAAAAATCAAGTTTGGTAGGGGAGAGGTCGTTTTGGGACACGCTTACTAACAAAGATCTGGCTGATGAAGTGGAGGCGATTAAGATCGACGATGATAAGCATTCGCTCAGTGGTATGATCGTGCGTTAATTGGTAAGGTTAGGAATTTTTCTACTCTTACGTCTCTTAGAAGCCGATTGGTAGAGACAGGTTTTACAAAGATGGTTATTAAGTATATTGGAGGGTTCGGGGTTCTCTTGGTGTGCAATAATCAGGAAGAGATGATGAGGTTTCTTGATGAGAAGGAAGTGTGGTCTGTTTGGTTCAAGACTCTAGATATTTGGAAAGGGCAGGTTTTTGACTTTGAAAGAATTGCATGGATTAAGGTGCATGGCATGTCGTTACACCTGTGCATGAACCCAATTTTTAATGTTATCGGAGCTAGGTATGGTAAGGTGGTCCAGGAAGCACAGGTTATGGATGGTGATAATGATTTTTCGTGCATCTCTATTGGTATTTTATGTAAGTTGGTGGGGAGGTTTAATGAGAGGGTGGTTCTGAAATGGAAAGATCAATCTTTTATGGTTTGGATTGAGGAAGAGGTAGGGGATTGGATCCCTGATTGTCTTTTTGATATTGATGTGGAGTCACATGAATCATCGGATTCTGGTAACGAGGCTGGAGAGAATGAAGTCGGGAACCGTATGATGGAATCTGAGGTAAATGTGGTAAATAATGACTTGAGTGGTTATGATAATATGTCTGGAATTGGGATGGATTACATTGATAGGGTTAATGAGGAAGTGAATGTAGAAGTACCAGTCTCTAAGGAGGTAAATAAGGTTGACATGGGGAAAAGCAAAAAGAGGGGGAAATTTCATCGCAAGAGTTTGAATAAAGGTGCTTCTAGATCGGGTTCAAGTCAGGAAAGGCCTAAGAAACGTCCAAGAGAAGATAATAGCGATCCTTTTGATTTGGACCGTTTTATTGAAGCTGTTAGTCCAGGACCGAGAGTACAGGAGGTTGATAATACGGTGGTCTTCGCAAATCCTGATCTTAATAAGGGGATTTCACAAGATAATATAGGGGTGGAAAACTATGACGAGACAGATTCTGGAAACATTATGGGCTCGGAAAGAAGAGATAGACATGTGGAAAGAGGCCGACATTTTGAAGTTTCAGAAACGGTTAACTTGGGCAAAGCATTGGACGCTAATAATATTGAGGACTTTCAAGACTCGGTTCGAAAGGTGGTAGAGGATGAAGGATTTCAATCGGTGGAAACATGAATGTGCTTTCGCTTAATATTAGAGGTCTGGGGAATCAAGGTAAGAGTAATTGGGTTAGTAGTTTAAGAATAAAACACGAGGTGAGGTTTATTATGTTACAAGAAATTCAATTTGCTTCTCTTGTTGGGGTGAATTTGGATCGGTTCTAAGGATTTGGGGATTACAGAGGCGAATGGGTAGAAGCTAATGGGCGGTCGGGTGGGGTCTTGTCATTATGGGATCCGAAAATATTTACTCAAGAATCCATGGTGAAAGGTAATAGTTTCTTGGTGGTCTCGGGAGTGCTTGAAGACATGGGGGAGAGGTGCAACTTCTTGAACGTATATGTGTCGCATAATAATAATGGTAAACGTGATTTGTGGTGTGAATTGGCGAGGGTCATTCAGAATTCGGACGGGTATTGGGCTATAGGTGGTGATTTTAATTGTGTGCGGGATAAAGTGGAAAAGGAAGAATTCGAAGTTTGATATAGTAGCGGCTCTGGATTTTAATGCGCCCTCATGCTTTCAGTCGGGCGTGCCACCATGAGGATAAGGTTATTCGGTTTGTGCCAGGTGAGAGAGACGAACAGGGTTTTATTGTTGGCATCACTAGACCCGGTGTTGAAAACGTTGATACCTCGTCGGAAGAGTTGGGTGTAGATATTGCTTTGCTTGACCGTGTTTTCTCTCTCCCCATCAAGACTGTTAAGAGTATCCCCCTTAGTTGTCGTATGGCTTTTGCCCAAGTCTTAACTGCAGCTTTGGACAAGGTGGTTGCTAGGGGTGTGCACGGTTCGGTTCGGTTTTTGGGTAAAATCAAAACCGAAACCGAAATGTCGGTTTTTGGGTTTTAAAAACCGTTCGGTTTCGGTTTTTTTCGGTTTCGGTTTTTACGTCGGTTCTGTTCGGTTTTTCACTTATTTCGGTTTTTGGAACAAAATTATGTAAGATTCAAAAAATAAAAAGTATAATTTATATTATAACAATCTTTTTAGATGTTTATATTTAAGTTATTATAGTTCACCTCTTTAATTAGTATTGTTTACATAAACCTAACCTTCTAATATATTTTTATGTTTCTTCAAAGTTTTATTAAATTTAATTTTTATATTAAATTTTGTTATATCTTATAGGTAATAATAAATCATTTCAGTTATAATGTTTTTATTATAAACAATTTACATTCAAGAATAAAATTAACATTTTCTACTAGCATTGGGTTAAACACTTAAACAATTTAAACTTAAACATAAAAATATATGGATTGTAACTTATCGGTTCGGTTCGGTTTTTTTCGGTTATTGAAAACGTTTATCCGAAAACCGAACCGAAATTTTTGGTTATTAAAAATCCGAAAACCGAACCGTCGGTTTTTGTTTCGGTTCGGTTTTTTCGGTTTGGTTATTTCGGTTATTCGGTTACGGTTCGGTTATTTCGGTTTTCTTGCTCACCCCTAGTGGTTGCTATGCCTGATTCTGTTGAGACATGGGTTCGACTTTTGATATTACCACGTTGCACCTAGCGGGTGTTCAAGCCTGTTGGTCGTCAGGACAAGAGGTCGGGCAATAGGAAGACGGGCCAATGCCTTAGCATCCAACGGTCTTTGGCCCAGTGGGGTGATCGTGAGGGTTTTGCCACTCTTGTCCAATCGTTGTTTGATCAACCCGCGAGGGGGGTTGCGGATGGAATCAAAAAGGGCACTAAGGATGATAATGAGTGTGGGGGGACCAATGTGAAACAATGTTTACGTAAGGTTGCTAATGGTCATTTCACTGCAGCGGTTAAGGTTTTATGCTCCTCGGGGGTCGCCCCTCTCAATAAGAATACTCTGGAGGCTTTAGTGGCTAAGCGCCCATGTATGCCCCCTCCTTCCATGCCTGCCTCCTTGCCTTCTGAGTCTCCTCTTGTGGTGGAGTCCGATTGTGTGCTCGGGTGTATTAAATCTTTCCCCAAAGGTACGTCGTGCGGGAGAGACGTCTTAACGGCCCAACATCTTTTAGATGTTTTTGTGGGAGGGGTCTGTGATTGCTGATAGCCTGCTTAGGGCTACTTCAGCTATGGTTAATTTGTGCTTGGGGGGGGGGGGGAGGTGCCCGAGGAGTCTGGCAGAGTTTGTTGCTTCTGCTCCTCTTACACCTCTTCTCAAACCGGATAATGGGATTAGGCCTATATCTTTTGGGTCGATTTGGAGGAGGGTGATCTCCAAGGTGGCTATGAAAGGTGTTGGGAAGGAGATGGCCAAATACCTTGGCGATTTCCAGTTTGGGGTAGGGATTCCGTGTGGGGCAGAGGTCGTTCTTCATAGCGCGAACAGGTTCCTTAATGAGTACCACCAAGATGGGTCTCTTGCTATGCTTACTGTTGATTTTTCAAACGCTTTTAATTTGGTTGATAGGACAGCCCTACTGTACGAGGTAAGGAAAAGGTGTCCTTCTATTTCTACGTGGGTCGATTTTTTATATGGTCAACCAGCTAGATTATATGTGGGGGATGAGTATATTTGGTCTACTACTGGCGTTCAGCAGGGGGACCCCTTGGGGCCCCTCCTTTTTGCCCTTCTTCTACACCCCCTTGTTCACCGAATAAGAGATCGCTGCAAACTTCTATTTCACGCCTGGTACCTAGATGACAGAACGCTTATTGGAGATGCCACCCAAGTGGCTAATGCTTTAGATATCATCAGAGCTGAGGGTCCTTCCTTAGGGCTTCAACTTAATAAAAAGAAAACTGAAGTTTTCTGGCCAACCTGCAATGGTGTAAAGGTTCAGGAGCGCTTATTTCCTCGGGGGATTGGGAGGCCGGTGCTGGGTGTGAAACTCCTGGGGGGTGCCGTTAGTTGTGATGCAAAGTTTATTAGTGGTATGGCTCTTAAAAGAGCGAACTGTGCAGTCGAGCTGATGAGGTGCCTTAAACGCCTGCGGGACCCTCAGAGCGAGCTACTCTTGCTTCGTTCTTGTATGAGTGTTTCTAAATTACTGTTTGGTCTTCGAACGTGTCAACCTTCTTTGGTCAGGGGAGATGTCTCTGTTTTTGATGAAGGCCTCCGGGGAGCATTAGAGGATATTGTTGTTTGTGGGGGTGCCTTTTTTGGAGATCTCCAGTGGAGGTTGGCTTCTCTCCCGACCCGGTTCGGAGGCTTAGGGATTTGTACGGCCGAGGATGCCTCTTCATATAATTTCGTGGCTTCAAGGGCCCAATCTTGGGGTTTACAAGACCACATACTCCGAGAATGTGGTGGGGATGTTTTAGACTTCGATTACAGGAGTGCGTTGGACCTTTTGCATAGTTCTCTTCCCGACCTTCATATTGGCGGTTTCTACATTAAAGACACCGCCCCTCCTAAATCCCAGAAAATTCTGGCGAATGCCTTATATGGCGAAATTGTCAAGAGGTTTGAAGAGAAGTTTGTTTTATCCCCTCGGCAAAGAGCTATGTTTGAATGTCTACGTGCCCCACATGCTCAGGATTTTCTGTCTGTCGCACCTATTGAAGGCTTGGGGCAACACATGTCGGCTGTGGAATACCGTGCTATCCTTAGATACCGACTGATGATTCCTTTGTTCCCAGTTGACGAGCCATGTCCAGTATGCCACAAAGCGTGTTAGGATTCTTTCGGCGAGCACGCGATCCACTGTAAAGAGCTACCAGGGTTTAAATATCGGCATGATTGGGTGAGAGATGTGTTATGTGATGTTCTTAAGCGGGCCGGGATCTCTGCCAAAAAGGAGGCTCCAGTAAATTTCCTGACTGACCCCTTAGAGGGGAGGTCCACTTTACGCCCGGCGGACATCCTTGTGTTTGGAAGGGAGGGGGGGAAACACACTTGTGTAGATCTAACTGGAGTCTCCCTCCTTTTCGGGCTCAAGGACAAGGGCTTTGTCGTAGGGCAAGCGGTGCTCAAGGCAGAGGCGAGCAAAGTGGCAAAACATGAGAAAGCCTGCTGGGAGAATCAACATGTGTTTGTCCCGTTTGCGTTTGATACCTTTGGTGGTCTCGCTCCTGACGCTGTGCGACTTTTGAATCGGGTTCAAAAAGTTGTTAATAGTAATTCTTCGTCGCTAAAGGTTTCAAACTTTGTATTTAGTAGAATTGGTTTTTCTATTTAAAAGGGGGGGGGGGGGCGGCGCAACTTGTTGCCCGACTACCTGCCATTGCTTTGTAATTGCCCTTTTTTGTGTGGAATGATATCACTGTTTAAAAGTTAAAAAAAATAGAAGGTACAGGTTTACACGAATTCTCGCTTAGAGATAGAAAGTTCACTTTTTGTTCGGGGAAGAAGCTTAGTCGCATTGACAGAATTCTAGTTTCTTGGTGTTTTCTTAATTCTTGGCCGAATGCGGTATATAGAGCTCTTGTAAGAGAAAAATCGGAACATTGCCCCCTTTTATTGAAGATTAGTTCGAAAAATTTTGGTCCAAAACCTTTTCGCTTTTTAAATTCATGGCTTGATAGATCGGATTTCCGGAGTCTGTTTTCTAACTCAATTACGGACTTTACTGGAGGGGGTGCCGGATATTGATTTTATGCACAAAATGTGAAAGTTGAGACGTGATATCGTGGAGTGGAGAAAGAAACAAAAGGATTTGGACCTTGAGGAGGAAGATAATTTGAAGCAGGAGCTTAATGATTTGGAGTTGGCTATGGAAGAAAGGGAATTATCGGATGTGAAATTATGGGTGTTTGAGGAATCGAAAAGGAAGTTATTGGAGTTAGATGATATGAAACTTAAAGACTTGAGAAAAAAAGCTCGAGTTAAATGGGCAAAGGATGGGGATGAAAACTCTAGATATTTTCACGGTGCTATCAATAAGAAGAAGGTTAGTTATTCTATTCCGGGATTAATGGTGGATAGGCAATGGATTTCTAGTCCAAGTGAAATTAAAAAAGAGGTTTTCAAGTTTTATAAAAATAAATTCAAGGAAGATGAGCTTAATAGGCCTTCGCTGGTTTGTGATAGATTAAAAAAGCTTTCTGGTGACGAGGCGAGCGGTTTGATTGGACAGTTTACAGGCAAAGAAATTAAGGAGGCGGTGTTTGAGTGTGGGGACGACAAAGCGCCAGGTCCAGACGGTTTTAATTTTCGTTTTCTTAAACGCTTTTGGAATCTTTTCGAGGATGACTTTCGAAAGATTCATGCAGTTCTTTGTGACGGAGAAAATAAACCGGGCGGTTGGGTCTTCTTTCATTGCTTTGATTCCGAAGGTTAATGATCCTGTGGGGCTTGGGGAATACCGTTCGATTAATTTGATTGGTTTGGTAAGTAAAGTGGTATCGAAAGTTTTGGCAAATAGATTAAAGGGTGTTATGGGTACTATCACATCAGAGACGCAATCGGTTTTTTTGGCAGGGAGGTATATTCTTGATGGTCCTTTGATTATTAGTGAGATTAGGTCTTGGGCGAGACGGACAGGGAGAGATTTATTTTTGTTTAAAGTAGATTTTGAAAAGGCTTACGACAATGTTCACTGGGTATTTTTAATTTCTATTATGCGCCAAATGGGATTCCCAGAATTATGGTGTAAGTGGATTTTTGGAATATTATCATCTACGAGATCTTCTGTTTTGGTTAATGGTACACCTACGTTTGAGTTTGATTGTAGTAAAGGTATTAGACAGGGGGATCCCATTTCGACTTTTTTTGTTTATTATTGTTATGGAGGCGTTCTCAGGTCTATTTAACAAGGCCGCTGATATTGGTGCTTTCGATGGAGTGGTTCTTCCGAACGGGGGTCCAACTCTAACTCATTTGTTATATGCTGATGACGTTATTCTTTTGGGGGAATGGTCAAATTTCAACTTTAACAACTTGAGGAGGATCTTAAGAATCTTCTATATGTGTTCGGGTTTAAGAATAAACCTAAACAAATTGACTCTTTTTGGTATTGGAAAGAGCAAAATGGAGGTTCAAATTAAAGCGGATGGGTTCGTTTGTAAGGTAGGGGAAGTCCCGTTTGTCTATTTGGGGATATTGGTGGGGCGAATATGAATACGGAGAACAATTGGGAAGCGGTGGTGAAAGTTTTCATATCTCGGCTCTCTAAATGGAAAGCGAATACTATCTCCATTGGCGGCTGTGTTACTTTGATAAAGTCGGTTCTCGAAAGTCTTCCAGCTTACTATTTTTCTTTATACAAGGCTCCAGTTTGTGTCATTGAAAAACTAGAGTCCTTGATTAAGAAATTTTTATGGAGAGGTGGTCCGGAAGAGAAAAAAGTTCATTGGATTGGGTGGGAGAAAGTTACTTGTTCTAAAAGGAATGGTGGTTTGGGTCTTAGTAAATTAGAGCGGTCTAATAATGTTGTTTTACTAAAATGGTTATGGAGATATCGTATTGAAGGCGATGCTTTGTGGAAGAGAACGATAGATGCTATTCATGGCTCCAAAAGAAAGTGGGATACGGTTAAGTGCAATAGGCGATTTTCTGGTACGTGGACAAAATAGTCTCTTTTGGGTACAAGGTTAAGATTTAAGACATGGGTTTTTGTAACATGATTTGAGGTGTTGTGGGGAAAGGTTCAAGTATTCTGTTTTGGATAGATATATGGGGGCATCATATCCCGTTAAAGGATATGTTTGTGTCGCTGTTTCGGCTCGAAAAAAACAAATGGTGCAATGTTGCAGATCGTATTGGTAGGATGGGTGATAATGGTGTTGTGTCTTGGGAGTGGTCGAAATATCCAGATTCTTCACAAGAAGTTTCGGAGGTAATACGGTGCTAAATATTGATATTGAAGGTGCGTCTTAAAAATCGGGAGGATTCTTGGAAGTGGAATTCTGGATCGGATGGGTCGTCCTCGGTGGCGATAGTTAAGTAGTGGTTGATAAATGAGCCGATTAATAGTTACTCGAAGCTTTTTAGTTGGTGTACATGGATTCCTAAGAAGTGTAACATTTTCATGTTGAGAGTTCTTTTGGATCGAATTCCGACCAAAATGGCTCTTAAAAGGCGAAATATTGATGTGGGGAATACGTTGTGTGGTGTGTGTAAGGTGTAATATGTTTTTATTAATATTTTAAGCCCATTTTACACATTACTCAAGTTTTAAATTTATAAAACGCGATATTCTACTAACACTAAACACACACATGGGCAAGTGCACCCATCATGAGCGTAGTATAGCGTTGGTAAGATACCGAGGTCTTCTAAGGACACAAGAGCTTTTAGTACCGGTTTATCCTCAACGTCTAATCAAACTAAAATTTTTTAGAAAAGATTTTAAACATGAAAAATAAAAACTAAAAATGCTGAAATAAAAATAAAAACAGATAGACAAGATGAATCACTTGGATCCGACTCGCCTTTAATGTATCATTTGATGATTTCCGCACTTTTGCACATTTTAAGAGATTATCTTAGTTATAGTAGTAGGCCCCTCTTTTGAATGTGACGTTACCCTCAACCCAGTGGTTTGAGTCAGCAAGGATACAATCCCAAAGGGTTGGAATATTGAAAGATAATTAATTAAGTTATTAGTGCGAAAAGTGGTAGGCCCCTCTTTTGAAGGTGACGTTACCCTTGGCTAAGTGGTTTGAGTCAGCAGGGATACAATCCCAAGTAGCCGATTTAATGTATTAATAGTAGTTTACATATGAGGGTATCAAGCCATCCGCACCCCCGCCATCCAATACCAGTGGGTATTGAAGGAGGTCCTAGTAAGCTTGACCCAGGTCCTTGCAGGATCTATACACTGAACAAGGCAAGAACCTTACTAAACGATTCCCTTAACCCCCGACTAGGTAGCCAACATATCTCTATATAGACTGTAGAGATATGAATGGTAAAAATCTTTTACTTTATATAGACATTAAAGTAATGCCAAGGCACCACGGACAAATGATAAAGAAGTTTCACCTTCAACATAAGAAACTAGTTATTAAAGTCATTAATACAAAACCAAATAAAAAGTGCGAAAAGATTAAAAATCAAAAGTAATACATTAAATGCTTGTCTTCACCAAGTGATGTAAGAGACTTAGCCAAACATGGCCTTTGATTGACAAGAACACTTACGATCAATCTTGGATCCCGAGACTACTACACACACTCTAAGGTGGATGATGGATGATGGTGGTGGATGTGGGTGTTGTAGTGGTGGTGGAGGGGTGGCAAAGTGGGAGAGAGGTGGTTTGCCAAGGGATGCCTTTGAAGTGAACCAAGCACCCCTATTTATAGCCTGAACAGAAGCCCGGCCACGGCCCCATGTCCGCTGGACATGCCCCCGTGGCCAACCCTTTTCTCTTCCTTCATTAATTGCAATTGTCTGCATTAGGATCCACACGGCCCCGTGTTCGTTGGGTACGGCCCCGTGTGCAGAAGCGTATCTGTACTACCAAGATTTGCAAGATTATGCGAATCTACCACGCCCCGTGCTGAGCTAGGCACACCCCCGTGGTGGGCATAGAAGCTTCCACAGCATTGTCCATTTCTGCAGACACCTGACCACGCCCCCGTGTCCAGTGGGCACGGGCCGTGGTCAGCCTTCTGTTTTCTTGTTTTTTTCTTGTGGAGATGTTGTCGAAGGGTCGGGCATGCCACGTTTATTCCTTTTCTTTGTATTTATGTTAGTTTTTGCTGCATATTTGCTCCTTTTGTTCGTTTAAGCTTATTTGGTCCTGAAAATACAAAAGGAAGACAAAAACACACTTTTTCCAACATTAGTACTAAAAAAGGGTTAGTTTTATGCCTCATTTGATTTAATTTATACGTTGCATTTTACACACATCAACTACCCCCACACTTGAATCTTTGCTTGTCCTTAAGCAAAACTCTTTATTATGTGGCTTACACACCCAAATGGAATGGGTAGAAGAGAAGTTTTGAGCTTGTCTTGAGTGTCGGGAATCCAAGATCTTTATTGGGTTTTATTTTTATACTATTTACAATCCTATTCGTTATGATTTATTTAGAACGTTTCATAAGAGAAATTACTTATTTAGGCATAACATGGCTCTTTAAAATTCCATTTATATACAAGTTCACATACCTCACGGGAGATTACTCAACACTCGGCCGAAGATGTATTTTTGTGAAACACTCGAGACCGGCATTGAACTTACTTCTACCATAAGCTTGCCAAGCAATCAATCCTCCTCCTTTTTAACTATAAACCTTTGTAAATATCAAGAGGACTTGGGGAAAGGGTTAGGCTTAGGCTGAGGGTAGGTGGTTTTGGTTAGTAGTTAGTTAAAAGGGCTAAAAGCGTAAAAAGCGTCGGTCGTCGTAAAACTTTTTGTTTTTTGTGACTTTTATTCAAACTAAGCATTTTCAAACAAAGTTTCTTTGAGGACTTTGTTTGTTTATTGTTATACTTTCATTTTTTATAAAGAAACATCACAGGAAAACCGGGCTTTTTACATAAAATAAAGGGTTGAAAAGAAAAAAGGTTTTGGTGGGTAAAGGATGTTTGTTTTGTGGGTTTAGAAATGAAAAGGTTTAGGCTCAAAGGGGTTAACTAGGGGGATTTTGGGTAGGTGATAAAGAAATTGAAAAATAATGGTGTTGAAAAGAAAATGGGTTAGTCCTAATGCCTCCATCATTTACTTACTTGGGTTTAAGTTGGTAAGGACCGAGAATGTATCGTCGTGGCAAGTTCTAGAGTCGTAAGAACCAAGTGGCTATTCACACAAGAAATGAAAAATGAGCATTTAGTTTAAAGATGTATGCTTGTATGCTCAATAAAGGCTCAAAACTCACTTATTGTGGGAATGGGTTTATAAAGTGATCAATTATATATAATCAAATTTTAACTAGATTTGTCGTGTCGTTTCATAATTTTCTTATGTTGGTTCTTTTTATCACGACGCTACCGGTTGTAAATTTGTAAAAATATAACCTTTTTAGAGCTTGTTATTCCTAAATTAAACCAAGACAAGTAAAAAAATGAAAAGTTTTTGAAAAAAATTGGGGTGATTAGCAGTTTCAATAGAGTTTTGTGTAAGGCTTGTTATTAGGACTTGCAAAATTCAAGGTTTTAGCATCACCCCCACACTTAAATTACACATTGTCCTCAATGTGTCCCAAAAACAAGTTTTTAGGTTGATTGAATGTGTAAAAAGGTGTTTAAAAACAAGGTTTGGTGTTACTGGGCACCTAGCCACGGCCTCGTGCTAGATGAGCACGGCCCCGTGGTCAGAGTGCCAGTAACAAAAACTTACAGAAGGTGGCCACGGGGGCGTGCCTGGTGAACACGGCCCCGTGGCGGGCAGTTTTCAGACAAACAACAGGTACAGGGTGGTGGACACGGGGGTGTGCTGGCTGAGCACGGCCCCGTGGTGACAGTCTGCAATCAAATGAAAGAGGTTTTTGGTTTCAGTTTTGGTTTCCGGGATTATATAGCACTAATACTTAGTGCCTCCAAACTTCCTAGGTACCTGTTTTGCTTAAAATACCACACCACACAACAAATAACAACCATCCTAAACATACCAACGTTATCGTCCACATCACAAAGTAAAAAAAAAAAACAAAGTGCAGAAAAGTAAAAGTGTTAAAGGAAGTAAATTGTTCAAACTTTGGCATGCAGGCCAGATAATTGTTCATGACATAAAAGGGGTTAACCTGATAGAAGCCGCAACCGTGTCACACCACCTCCGACGCCTCAACGTCAATCCATTTCTTCATCTTCATCATCTCCTCCTCGATACACCATATACTCCCGGATGTGGCTGATGTCATCTTGCATATCGGAGATGTTCCTCTCCATTGCTCCGACCCGGGTGTAGGTGTTGTTGGCCATGTTGTAGGTGTTGATGGTGCATAAGAGGTTTTCCTGCAAAAGATCATGTAAGCTTTGAAAATTAGGAAAACCACCCCCCTTGAGAAGAGGATGAGCCTGCATGGCCCTGAAATTATGGAGGAGGACGGATTGGGGCGGCATGAAGAACAAGAGCCTCATGTGGGTTCCAAACATGTCCCTGAACTGTTTGAAATCGAACTGTCCCGTCACCTGCCTTGTTGATTATTCCCATTGAGCGGCATATAACGAGATCCACCTTGCCCGATCATGGACCTTTACGGAAGGATCTTGGCATCATTTGCACAAAGTTCTTGTAAAGGCGATAGATCCCCCCCCCCCCCGAAGAAGATAGGTGTCGGGGTGGTGGCCAGTTGGTTCAGGTGCATGTTTCGGAGGAGCAAGTGTGGAACATCAATAGGGATACAGTTGTGGATGCAGTGTAAGACCGTCAGATCACGTAGGCTAACAACACAGGTACTGTCACACCGTTGATTGAGCGAGTTGCTAAGGACCCTATGAATGTAGCGGAATAGAGGGTCCCGCAACTGGGAGCTTTTGGTTTGGCTTGGATCGTATGGACCTTCTTCGATTTGAGACCATGTCGTCTGACGCATGTTTGGCAAGATTTCACGGAGACCACCCGTGTTTTCTTCGTCTCCGGCATCCTCCTCAGTAAACAACCCAATTATTGCCCCAAACTGTGCAATGGAGATTGAAAGTACTTCTCCAGCACAGCGAAATTCAACCCCCTCCCCATCAAACGGCTCTGCTTTAGCTTTGAACGCGAAAGTGCTATAGAACTCCATGCTGTATTCGTGGACCGAATGGAGTCTAGTGTAGAGGGTTGCACTAAGTGGACCCGTGACTAGGTTGTTGAAGCGATCTATCTGCCCCACAGCTTCCAGGGTCTCGAGGCATACTTGTCTTGGATTTTCCTCGGGCCTTGTTTGAAGAACTTCAAATCGGGCTTGATGGTTTCATTCATTCTGATTGAAGCGTGTGAATTTCTTGGCCATCTGAAAGAGAACACAAAACAATTAGCATGAAACAATAAATTTCCGAAGAAAACTGAAAACAACAAGCTGAACATGACCCCGTGGCCACTGGCCACGCCCCGTGTTCGGATGAAAATTGCTGGCCACGCCCCCGTGTTCGCTGAGCACGGCCTCGTGCTCAGGCGTCTGTTTCCCAAAAATTCCATTTTTCGACCCAGTTTTGAAAACTTGAAAATTTTTGGTTGAGTAGGGGTGGTTTTCCCCGAAAATGAAACCCCAAGTGCCGTTTTTCCAAAGACAAACCGTTGACCCCTTCAATTTCATCTTTTTCGGTTAAAAAACAAGGATTTGAGGTTTTTGTTTGAAATCGGGCAAATCTACAAACAATTCAAGTTGATTTACTTCCTATAACATGCAGCTATACTAATACTAACAGATCTAAGCAAAAATTTAAGGTTTGATTCGGTTCAAGTTGAAGAACCCTAGATTTTCCCCCAAATTTTTGATGTTAAACTATATGTAAATCATTAATCTAACTAACTATGATGATAGAATCATACCTTGACGTTGTTGAACGGTGGAAGAACGTGAAAATCTGCAGAGATTCGCGAAGGAACCAGAGAGTTTTGGGGGAAACGGGTCGTGTTGAAATGAAGAATGAAAAGAAAAAGGGGGTTTATCCCCGACAGTAGCCGGCTACGGCCCCGTGTCCAGCGGGCACGGCCCCGTGGGCGGGTAAAATTTAATTTTTTTAGTGCACGTGTGAGTGACCTGTTTCCTGAAACTTGGTTTTAGAAATCTTACCGATTTAGAAGCTTTCCCGACGTTCGTTACCTACAAGATATGATGTTGATGCATAAACCTTCGTTTATTCGTCGGCCGCTTGTAGCGAGATTTCCTCCTCTTCATCCTCAATGAATCCTTGATAAAGTTTTAGCCGTTGGCCATTGACTTTGAATGGAATTCCATTCCGAGATTTAATTTCAATTACACCGTGTGGAAAAATATGGGTGATAGAAAAAGTCCTGACCACCTAGACTTTAATTTACCGGGAAATAATCGAAGTCGTGAATTAAACAATAGAACTTGATCTCCTACCCGTAATTCATTAGGTTTAATGTATTTATCAAGCAAGTTTTCCATTCTTTCCTTATAAATTTCAGAGTTAGAGTATGCGTGATTCCTTAATTCGTCTAATTCATTTAATTGACAAAATCGATTTTTACCGGCAATTTCTATGTCTAAGTTTACGTTTTTATTACCCAGTAGGCTTTATGTGCTATTTCTACTGGAAAATGACAACTTTTTCCTATAGAAAAGCTTATATGGGGTGGTACCTATGGTTGTTTTATACGCAGTTCGAAAAGCCCATAAAGCGTCGTCTAATTTATCGGCCCATTCCTTTTTATTTAACCCTACGGTTTTCTCAAGTATTCTTTTTAAACCTCGATTAGTCACTTCGGCTTGTCCATTTGTTAGAGGGTGATATGCTGTTGAGATCCGGTGATAGACCCCGTATCTTGTTAAAAAAAATTCAAGTTGATGGTTACAGAAATGGGTACCCCTATCACTTATTAATGTTTTTGGAGTTTCAAAATGAGAAAATAATCGTTTCAAGAATCTTACCACAACCCTTCCATCATTTGTTGGAAGAGCTTCGGTTTCGGCCCATTTTGACAAGTAATCCACTGCCACAAGTATATATTTGTTTTCTTTTGACGGTGGGAAAGGTCCCATGAAGTCGAGTCCCCACACATCAAAAATTTCACAAACAAGAATGCCATTTTGTGGCATTTCGTTTTTTGAAGATATATTACCTGATCGTTGTCATGCATCACATGTCTTGATAAGACTTTTGGCGTCTTTGTAAATGGTTGGCCAATAAAATCCTAAATCAAATACCTTTCATGCGGTACTAGCGGCACTATGATGTCCTCCGTATGGACCTTCATGACAATGGCGGAGAATTCTTCTTGCTTCACCACCATGCACGCATCATCGGATAAGTTGGTCGGCACACATTTTGAAAAGATAAGGGTCTTCCCAAAAATAATGCTTTACATCGGTAAAGAATTTTTTTCTTTGATGATGTGACCATCCTTTTGCGACTATTCCACTAGCTAAGTAGTTAGCGTAGTCGGCGTACTGTGGCTCTTCTCGGTATTCCACCATTTCTAAGGACTCCGTTGGGAATTTTTCATTTATTAGCTCGTCCCTGGTTGCCTCCAAAGCTGGATCTTCCAAGCTGGAAAGATGATCTGCAGCGGTGTTTTCTGCTCCTCTTTTTTCTTTTATTTCAATGTCGAATTCTTGAAGGAGTAGAATCCATCTGATCAAACATGGTTTAGCATCCTGTTTCTTAAAGAGATAACGAATGGCTGCATGGTCTGTATAAACTACCATTTTAGAAAGAACAAGATAAGAACGAAATTTATCAAAAGCAAATACTACAGCTAGTAATTCTTTTTCAGTTGTTGTGTAATTTTCTTGTGCATCGTTAAGTGTTTTACTAGCGTAATAAATTGGGTGAAAATGCTTATCTTTTCTTTGTCCCAAGACGGCTCTAACTGCAAAGTCACTTGCATCACACATGATTTCGAAAGGTAATTTCCAATCAGGTGCTATCATGATAGGTGCATTGACTAGCATTTCTTTTAGCGTTAGAAATGCTTGGTTGCAATCCTTGTCAAAGATGAAAGGAGCATCTTTTCAAGTAATTTTGTTAAAGTTCGTGACATTTTAGAAAAGTCTTTGATAAATCGTCTATAAAATCCGGCATGTCCTAGGAAACTTCTGATGGCTCTAATGGAGGATGGTGGTGGTAATCGGGAAATAGTGTCTATTTTAGCCCGATTAACCTCATTCCTTCGCTTGAGATTTTATGACTGGGTACTATTCCCTCCGTTACCATAAAATGGCATTTTTCCCAATTAAGGGCGAGGTTAGTTTCCACACATCGGGATAGCATTCGTTCAAGGTTATCGAGGCATTGGTCGTATGAATCTCCAACGATAGAAAAGTCATCTATAAAGACTTCCATAATCTTTTCTATCATATCATGGAAGATGGCCACCATGCAACGTTGGAAAGTTGCGGGGGCATTACATAGACCGAAAGGCATGCGTCGATAAGCAAAATTTCCGTAGGGACATGTGAATGTTGTCTTTTCTTGGTCTTCGGGTGCTATCGGTATTTGAAAGTAACCTGAAAAACCATCTAAAAAACAATAAAATTTGTGACCTGATAATCTTTCTAACATTTGATCAATAAAGGGTAAGGGAAAATGATCTTTCCTTGTTGCCTCATTTAATCGACGATAACCTATACACGCTCTCCATCTGGTGATGGTTCTAGTTGGTATTAATTCATTTTTTTCGTTAGTGACCACCGTCATACCCCCTTTCTTAGGAACTACTTGGACGGGACTTACCCAAGGACTATCAGAAATAGGGTAGATAAGTCCGGCGTCAAGTAATTTGATGACTTCATTTTTAACCACTTCTTGAACGTTTGGATTTACTCTACGTTGTGGTTGTATTACCGATTTATAGTCATCATTCATTAAAATTTTGTGCGTGCACATGGAAGGGCTTATTCCTTTAATATCTATAAGCGTCCAAGCGATCACGTTTTTGTGTTTTTTCAAAAACGTGATTAATTTTTCTTTTTCTACACTAGTTAATTTTGACGAAATAATTACAGGTAACTTACCATCCTTGTCGAGAAAATCATATTTCAAACCTTTAGGGAGTTCTTTGAGCTCAAGTGGTGGGTCTTTAGGAGACTCCTTATTTGGTTGCTCATTTTGACCAAGAACCAAAAAAGGTTTGTTCAATGGCGACCTCTTCTTCAACAAAGTGGTCAATTTCTTCTTTCGTATCGGGTGACTCATCTTCATCTTCAATTAGGGGGTCATCATTGCCGATTGGATATTTCATTAAACGCTCAAGATCGACACTTCTTTTGAATGCCATAATTGAATGGGTAGATTGTTTTACTTTTGATTTTTCTAAGCTTCGTGGGTTTTCACAAAAGGTCGTCCCAACACGAGTGGAGCGTCATCAAGGATGACGAAATCGGTAGGGACTACCATTTGATTTGTTTGGACTAACACATTTTCAACTACTCCTGTTGATTTTATTGTTTTCCGATTAGATAGAAAATGGGTATTTGAAGTGGAGAAAAATCACCAACACTTAATTTTTCGAAAATGTAGTATGGCATTATATTAACACAAAGATCTTTATCAATTGTAATATTACTAATAAAGGAATTTTGAAAGAAACATGGAACCGGTGTAATGTTAATTTCAAATGGATCATCTTTTATTGGTGTAGTTTGATCATTTGTTAACTTAATGCTTACCATTTCGTCAATTTTAGTGTTAGTGTTTAACTCTTTTAAAAACTTAGCATGAGTAGGTACTAAACATTGGTTTTTGAAAGAAGGTGACAAGAGGGTAATTTCTTGAAAATTAGACTCTTTTAGAATTTTAACGTTGTCGGACTCACCTTTTTTGTTGTTTAGTTCATGTGTCGGTTTTTCACTTACTTGTTCTTCCATTTTTACCTCTTCAACTATCACTTCTTTGGTACAAATTACCTCTTCCTTTGCCCGGGATTCCTCTTCCCTTGCGCGGGCTTCTTTTATATAGTGCTCGATAGTTTTAAGGTGTTCTATTATCTTTTCGGCTATGGGGGAGATAGTTGGTGGTTCGTCAAAGCGATCGGAATAAATATCCCCAATGCTTGAATTCCGAAGTTCGATCCTTGGTTCTTCATAATACTCATATGAGGTAGATGGTTCATACCATTGTTCCTCATTTTAGGTATATGATGGATAAGAGTCGTAACTTGGTTCTTCATAAAACTCATATGAGGTGGGTTGTTCACGCCATGGTTCCTCATAGTAAGTATATGAAGGTGAAGGCTCATAACTTGGCTCCTCAAAGTATGAGTATGAAGGCTCATACCTTGGTTCATCAAGATATGAGTATGAGGGAGAAGGTTCATACCTTGGCTCTTCATAGTATGTGTATGAAGTGGTTGGCTCGTACCTGGGCTACTCATAGTAAGTGTACGAAGGGGATGGTTCAAAGAGGTCACAATATTGTACCGAATGAGGATTACCACAAATGGTACAATACTCTTATTCATAATCATCCTCCTCATAGTGGTAGTTGTAACCTCCTGAGTATTGATCCATAAGAATCACTTAGCAGACCGCAACAGAGTCTCAGGACCAGAAAACAAAAATAAAAAAAGAAACAGAGGCTGAGCACGGCCCCGTGTTTAATGAGCACGGCCCCGTGGTCAGGATCTGTATTTGTGCGTTTTGAAAAATTCAACTGGTTTAATTCAGCACGGGGGTGTGTTCAGTGAGCACGACCCCGTGTTCAGAATCTGTATCTGGGTGTTTGGTTAATTTTTATGCAGCACGGCCTCGTGTCCAGTGAACACGGCCCCGTGTTCAGTCTACTGTAATGCAAAAGCTACCTAAAAAATGTAAAAATGTGCGCACAGTTTTAAAAAGGTTTTGAAAAACGATTAGGCCGTCGATTTTAAGCTTTCTTAAAATCCTTGTGTCCCTGGCAACGGCGCCAAAAACTATGTGTGTGTAAGGTGTAATATGTTTTTATTAATATTTTAAGCCCGTTTTACACATTAGTCAAGTTTTAAATTTATAAAACACGATATTCTACTAACACTAAACACACACATGGGCAAGTGCACCCATCGTGAGCGTAGTATAGCGTTGGTAAGATACCGAGGTCGTCCAAGGACACAAAAGCTTTTAGTACCTGTTTATCCTCAACGTCTAATCAAACTAAAATTTTTGAGAAAAGATTTTAAACATGAAAAATAAAAACTAAAAATGCTGAAATAAAAATAAAAATAAAACAGATAGACAAGATGAATCACTTGGATCTGACTCGCCTTTAATGTATCCTTTGATGATTTCTGCACTTTTGCACATTTTAAGAGATTATCTTAGTTATAGTAGTAGACCCCTCTTTTGAAGGTGACGTTACCCTCAACCCAGTGGTTTGAGTCAGCAAGGATACAATCCCAAAGGGTTGGAATATTGAAAGATAATTAATTAAGTTATTAATGCAAAAAGTGGTAGGCCCCTCTTTTGAAGGTGACGTTACACTCGGCTAAGTGGTTTGAGTCAGCAGGGATACAATCCCAAGTATCCGGTTTAATGTATTAATAGTAGTTTACATATGAGGGGATCAAGTCATTCGCACTCCCGCCATGCAATACCAGTAGGTATTGAAGGAGGTCCTAGTAAGCTTGACCCAGGTTCTTGCAGTATCTATACACTGAACAAGGCAAGAACCTTACTAACCATTCCCTTAACCCCCGACCAGGTAGCCAACATATCTCTATATAGACCGTAGAGATATGAATGGTGAAAATCTTTTACTTTATATAGACAGTAAAGTAATGCCAAGACACCACGGATAAATGATAAAGAAGTTTCACCTTCAACATAAGAAACTAGTTATTAAAGTCATTAATACAAAACCAAATAAAAAGTGCGAAAAGATTAAAAATCAAAAGTAATACATTAAATGCTTGTCTTCACCAAGTGATGTAAGAGACTTAGCCAAACATGGCCTTTGATTGACAAGAACTCTTACAATCAATCTTGGATCCCGTGACTACTATACACACTCTAAGGTGGATGATGGATGATGGTGGTGGATGTGGGTAGTGGAGTGGTGGCAAAGTGGGAGAGAGGTGGTTTACCAAGGGATGCCTTTGAAGTGAGCCAAGTACCCCTATTTATAGCCTGAACAGAAGCCCGGCCACGGCCCTGTGTCCGCTGGACATGCCCCCGTGGCCAACCCTTTTCTCTTCCTTCATTAATTGCAATTGTTTGCATTAGGCTCCACACGGCCCCGTGTTCGCTGGGCACGGCCCCGTGTGCAGAAACGTATCTGTACTACCAAGATTTGCAAGATTCTGCGAATCTTAGCGTTGACCATGCCCCGTGCTGAGCTGGGCATGCCCCCGTGGTGGGCATAGAACCTTCCACAGCTTTTTCCATTTCTCCACACACCTGACCACGCCCCCGTGTCCAGTGGGCACGGGCCGTGGTCGGCCTTCTGTTTTCTTGTTTTTGCTTGTGGAGATGCTGTTGAGGGGTCAGGCATGCCACGTTTATTCCTTTTCTTTGTATTTATGTTAGTTTTTGCTTCATATTTGTTCCTTTTGTTCGTTTAAGCTCATTTGGTCCTGAAAATACAAAAGGAAGACAAAAGCACACTTTTTCCAACATTAGTACTAAAAAAATGGTTAGTTTTATGCCTCATTTGATGTAATTTATATGTTTCATTTTACACACATCATTGTGCGCCTTATGTGGTGATCAGGATGAGACAGCGGAGCACTTGATATCTGTAACACCCCAAAAATATAAAATTATATATATATACACACACACACACACACATGAGTTAGTCATAACCAAGGGTGACGTAACTAGGAATAAATAACCTAGTTAACTAAATATTAGATGATAACAAGGAAAATATGAATAAACACACCTTTTAAAATAACTTTCAAACTTGAGAGGTTAAAAGGGGCAAAAGTGAAACAAGTTTATAATTAAAACAATAAAACACCAAAACACACACATATGTGTATGTTTGGTCGATGTATACAAGAGGTAAAAAGGGAGTTCTCTTCAAGAAGCCTAAACACACGTGTAACGCCCTGCTTCTTCGTACTTTCCATAATTAGAAGGTCTTGCTTGTATTTCTACTTTTGGAAGTCTTGTGTTCTTGTAATCGTTCCTTTGTTGTAATCATTGTAAAATCCGATACTTGAATCATAAATAAAACTCATATTGCTTTAAGTTCGTATTATACATACTTCATACATGTTCATACGTTTAATTTCGTGAAACAATTGATACATATTCGTAATTCCTGGAAACTATGTGTTAAACTTGCAAATACGTGAAACATGCTAATCATACGTCTTTTGAATGCATATGATACTTAATTACGACATTCATACGCTTCATCATACTTCATTATGTTTGTTTTATATTAATTATACTTATTACATCTTTATAATATGCCTTTGTATCATATACAACCCTTAAAACACCTAAAAACCATAAACAAGAAACATGAGGGGCCAATTATGACAAAAAGCAAAACACAAACCACACCAGCCACTCCCTGGCGGGCCGTGACTCACCCAGGCCAAGGCCTTCGCTGGCCGCTAGCCAGCTGGATCCGAGACCAGCCTTACCAGCTCGCTGGTTGGTCGATTTTTCTTGGGTTTTGATTGGTTTTAAGTGTGTTTCTTGCATTTAAACCTCACCAACCCAACCCTAATCCATCCCCTGTATAACCCAAGCCTCCTCCAAGCATTTTTCACTTTCTAAACACCCTCTAATCACTCTCAAACTCTCAAAAACGTAGCTGAATTCAGGAGCTATGGCAGATTGCTATCTTCTTACAAAAGTGAGCATAACTCACTCATTTCTTAACCATTTTCTTTGATTCTTTTTTCCTACTCACTTGGATTGACCTTAGGAACATTTCCACATGTTTTCCATGAAAAACCAAGGTCTGGAACGTCACCAAAAAGGCTCCAAAGTGGACTGAAACTTTCTGTTTTGATTCAAACTTTGTTATTCTTGCTTAAACTTGAGTTATCTCATCTCAAACCTATGTCCTTATGCTCATAACCACATCTATGTTTAGTTGGGCTTAAAAACAAGGTTGAGACATGTAAAATCAGAGTTGTAAACCTCATAAAATTTCTATTTTGTTTAGGGTTTTTACCCACAAGTAGTGTTCAAGCTTGAAGTTTGATGTTGTGTGATTATAGGATAAGTTTGGGCTATCCTACTTGAAAATCCACACATTGCTTGATGTTTTTACTTAGAATAGTTGTAATTATTTCAATCTTTACTTGTATGTTCTTGACCCTCCTTGTTGTTCATAACAACAAGTGTAGTGGTGAACAAAGAGGTACCTAAATGGAAGACTTGTTCTTCCTACCTCATGCATGAATTATATGATACAAAGAGGTTCCTAAATGGGGGATTTATCCTCCTACCTCCTACTTGACCTATATGATATATTGAAAACTATATAATACTTATATATATTATCCAAATATTCGAACCTTTGATGATAAATTAGTGTTCATTTGTCAAAGTACTAGATTACATCATCTAAGACTCAATAACTTATTATGATTCTAATGGGTATTTTACCTATGAAAATATTCTAACCCTTGGGGTTTCATAGTGTCAAACAAGTATTATATAACCAGATGATTACTTTTGCGTATGTTATTTTCATGTACATTTAAATCTCCGAATCTATAATCTTTCGTAAAATCTCCATACTGAGCCACCTACGTTTCTTTGTGTAGAAGGACAAGGTGCTCCAAACTAATCTACCAACAACTCTCGCGAGATTAACAAGTGGAAAGCTTGCAAAACCATGAGTATACTCGAACTCCCCCTTTTTCGTTTACCACTTTTGGGGTGTAACATGTTGAACTATAAACTACACTCAAACTTTAATCTTTATGCATGCACAAAACAAATCCAAATACATGAATACTATGTTGTTATACTTGATACATATACTTGGGTGATTCTTATGTGATACAATAGTCATTAGCTTTATACGAGCCTGCATTTAACATGTATAGCGCTATAGGAGTAACGCACCACCCGTGAACGAGAGATCATGTTAAATTTCATTCTTTATTGCGTAAACAGAGGGTTGACTAGAAATATTGCATGCCATGATATGTTGATCTTGAATAACCTAAGTTGCCATGTGGATTCGTTTTTACACTTTTATACTTATGCTTAAACTTGTATACTCGCCTTTGCTTTTGCATTGAACTTTATTTTAAACATGTTACAGTTTGAGGATGACGATGCTATGAAATGAAGTAGCAATGATGCCTAGATACACATTTAGACGTCTTAGGTTAAAATGTTGTATTAATTTTGTTCTTATTGTTATGTATTTCCGTTAAACTTGTTGTTATTTGAAATTCTATGTAATGTTTGACAATTTGATTTATGAAATGAAAACGGTTTGAATTAAATATTGTCACCAATAGTGTTATGAAGTCTTATGCAATCTCTTTTTCGTCCCACTCCGATGATTCCGCCATTGGTTGGGGTATGACAACACGAAATTCAACAAAATCAAAGAGAAATCGAGCCGGGAAATTGGGGCTTTAATTAAATTCATGATCACCTAAGCTAGGAGATCACAAGGTATGTTGAATTTTGTTATTTGGTGATATTTTGAAATTCTAATTAACATTCATGAACGAAATTCTGGTATGAATAATGGATGTTATAGGGAAATTGATATGAGTACAAGTCAAGGAACAAGTCCTAGATATAAACATATTGATTTAGTGCCATGAATTAGTATTTTGGTTAACTAATCATGTAGGTGCTAAGTGGGTTTTATGACAATATGATGAACACTTGAATTAGAATGTTAAATGGATGAATATTGATGTTATGATGCAAGTTCTAGATGTAGTTCATGAACACTAGACATAGAGGTTTGATTTTGATGTTAAAATTGGTTTAAAAAATGACCATGAGATTAGATAAAAGAGGCATAAGAATCGAGCCCGCAAGGTGTTTGTTAAAATACCCGAATGAATGTAAATATGAATAAAATCATGAAAGAAACTCGTAATTGCCTAAATTGATTAATTACGCGTGATATGGGATAATACAGGTTCTAATCGTGATGTTGATTTAAGTTAATTTCACATATCATATGATTAAAGGTAGTTGACTTTTGAAAGTCAAACTAACCAATGATGAAGTCGAATAGTAGTTTCGACATAAAATCTATAAGATGGAATAGTCGTAAATAAGGATGACTAATCTAATCGTCTTACGAATTATGATGATAGTTTGGCGCTTCATAAGCTAGGTGAAGCTTGGGAAGGAAGTGGGTCAAACGAATCAAGCATGAAGGCAAGGTATTGAGGCAAGGTATTAAAACGGGTCAATACTTTGACCCGAGCCAGGTACACATAGATAAGATTATAGTTAAACGTGTGATTTTGGTCAAATATTTAATGAAAGTCCTTCGTCGTAAAATGAGGGACTAAAGTTGACCAAAACGCCCTTGATAAATAAGCCGGGCAAACGACCTTTAAAGGTTATTTAGAAATGAGTATTATTACCAAGTAAGTCTTTGATAAATGCATAAGTTAATTGCATAATCCTTTCTGGATCAAACGCCCAAAAATGGGCCTTTTCTGTAAAATTGACTAACCGAAGGATAGACTTCGAAATAGTTAGATTACCACAACAAATCCACCACAAATATAGTTGTGGTGGAAGGCAAATAGATATTTTAATGTAGAAATAAGATGCGAGTAATGATGATCAAAATTTATGCTTATATGCTAAAAACTTCTAAACGGGTCAAAATAAAGTAGGTGGTTAAATGTTGGTTTAAGTGTTAGAAAGTTATAAAATAAACCGGCAGATGTAAATGAGTCCGCAAACCATGAAATGGGAGCGAAAATGCTAATGTTTGACAAGCCCGGGAATGGGTAAAAATGACTAAAAATAATCATCGTTAATAGACATGTAATATGATGCTAAAATGAAACGGGTCAAATAATGGCACAAAGGATTTATAAGCCGTTTGCTTATAAATCAGCTTTTAATGCGAACCGATATGATAAAAGGATCCATAATTGTATTACGGACACATAGAAACAAGAATCACGTAATTCGGATAAGTAGATCAAAAGTTATGCATGTTTATGTTAAAAATAGGTGAAACACATAGCTGGGCAAAAATGCAGGTTTCAAAAATAAACCTGCTGGAAAATGGTAACCCTCGCGCCACGTGAATGATCAGAAAGATTGGGGCACGACACGCAACGCTTGTCGCGGCCCGCGACAGAATAGGCCAAGCCTCTCGCGTGCCGCGAGAGGTGTCACACCCCGACCACATAGAACAACAAAACGTGGCGGAAACGTCGGGGAGTGTTGTAACAGAATTAATTGTTTCATAACCATGGCAATTAAAGTTATATTTTTATTTATCAATCAAGAGAGTTACATTGTCTTAAACAAGAAACAAAGGGTACATAACATAAATTAACTAGTTCTTGCTTCGTTTTAAGTCACTAAGGCACAGGTCCGCCTAAGTGTGTCTCGATCAACTTATGCAACAACTCCTGAAAACACATGTGAAAATAGGTACGTCAGCATAAAAATGCCTGTGAGATACATAGGTTTTATGAAAATAGGATTCATGACTTGTGTTTAAAGAAACTGTTTAAAAAGTAGCCATGAATCTTGTTGAGTGATTCCTTTCATAAATCATTTGAAATGTGATAAATAAATCAAATGATATATATATGTATAAAAGAATAATGCATGGTTAAATGAGTAACCATGTGAAATGAGTTTGTATAAGTTAAGTTATTTGTAAAACGATGTTTATGTGAAAATTGTATTGTAGATGTAATATGTCTAAACTGAAATGGTTTAAATAACGCTACGATATGTAACACCATAAAAGCACTTATATATAGGAAGTACCAGCGGTGTATCCACCATGATTTTATCGTATTACACGTCGCCTCGTTACTTAAATCATTTACCCAAACAACCACCAAAATGTAAAGTTTAACAATTGTAGAGATGTTTATGTATGGTCAAATACGGTTCACACGGTTCAACAGTTACAAACGGTTCACATAATCAAATGGTTACAACGGTTCACATAGTCAAATGGTTACAATGGTTTACATAGTCAAATAGTTACAAACGGTTCAAAATGTAATATAATGTGTTCATATGCTGGATGAGCATATGCAACAGCATGTAATGTAAAACAATGTGTCCATATGCTGGATGAGCATATGCAACTAGATGTAATGTAAAACAATGTACTAAGTATGCTAAGTAAACATACAAAGCAGGAAAAGTCATGTAAATCAATGTGCTAGCATGCTCAGTCAACATACATAGCAGAAATGTAAAGTAAAACAATGTACTAAGTATGCTAAGTAAGCATACATAGCAAAACAATGTAATGTAAATCATGTACTATAAATGTACTAATGAACATAGCAAGTATATGATGTGAAAACAAGAAAGCACGAAAGTAACAAGTAGGCACATGTGTTTCACCCCAAAACAGTTTGAAAATAGTAAAAGAGGGGTCTATGTACTCACTTGAGATTGCCTAGAAGTCCTTGTGTAACAACCAAACAATGCTAGAGATCACGGAAATCAAACGGCACCTAATATAGGTAACTATGTTAATAAACCAGACCTAAATCGGAGGATCAGATAGAATGAGGGTTCGTAAACCAAACGCGTATGGGAACTCGTGTAATATGGTTTAACAAAGCCTACATACTAAAATGAAACCTAACCTAAGTGCTTACGACCCATTACGACCCGTTTAGGTAGCTTATGCTACTTTAACGCGTCGTTCGCGTAAAACGCGTTCGAAATGCCTAACTAGCCCTATGATAAGTAAAATATGCCTCAACATGTCTAATATTGTTGCTAAATCAGTTTAGATATCAAAAATTATGTTACATATGCTTAAAATGAATTTTGGCGTAAAAAGGGCATTTTGGTAATTTACCTAAGGCATATAAACTACCTATCATGCGACTAATCAAACCTAAGTGACCATAAGGTATAACCTCGGAAGGTTATTTCCTACGCTACTATGGTCACTTAACATGTTTGGTCGGATCCTAATGATCGACCAAACGGGTCGTGTTCGAAAGTCTAAGCGGGTGTTTAGTCCGCTTGACTTTCGGCTCCACACAAGCACTAATCTAAAAAAAATGACGAGCTAAACATGCTAGAACATGTTTAGTTAAGTTAGAAAACAGGTTTTGATATCAAAACAAACGGTTTTGATATCCTAGAGTAGTTTGGTTACAAAATACGCGAGAAAACGCATTTTGGCCGAAACTACGACTCGTCACTGAGCCTAGATAACGTGGTAATCAGTAGGTATAGTCACTAGGGACTATAACCATCGTGATTACGCTCACGTTATGAAGTTCAAACGAACTTCGCGTTGACCATAAACTGGTCAAAGCAGAAAGTCAAACGCAGTTTGACTTTAACGACAAAAACGAATGAAAAGAACGAAAGAATACTTACAGAAGGTCCCCGCAAGCTCTTGATCCGATTTACTCTCAGGTATGAAGCATAAACTTCAACTTAGAGACCCAAAATCAGATTCAAGTGTGCTTTGGGAGGAAGTGAGGGTGGGTATTTATAGGAATTCAAGAACCGTTAAGATCGTTCATCGAAAACTGAGCTTTGATCTGGACCTTACATGTGTGCCCATGGTTTTCTAAAACCATGGGAGCCCCTAATATGGACTATGTTCATTGAATACCAGCCCATGGTTTTGCAAAACCATGGGTTAAAACCATCAACACTTCAAAATGGACTAGGTTCATTGAATCTGCCAGAAATTTTAAAAATGGTCCCTGCACTTGTAAAACTTGATTTTTTGGCACTTTTAAGCCCCGTTAACCCCATTTCAAGGCTCTAAAATAAAGTTAAAGTATAGGGAACTTAAAATCTGCTCAAAAACATCTCGGATGTCGGTTCGTTTGGTCGTACGGTTGCGTTATTCGCTTAATTAATACGGAAGTCATAACGAATGCAAAAACGATCCAAATTAAGCGACGAATGGAATTTTATCAAACCAAACACTAAAATAAAATATTTTAATGCTTACTTAAATTTTTGTATGTCCGGATATATTTAGAACGTAAGATATGCGCGAAAATGCAAACTTGTGCACTTTTTGATGGTCGCAGTGACACAGGTGTCACAAGAGGCCTAAAAGCTGGCAAATTTTTTATATTTTGTTGATGGAACTTGTTTATAAATGTTTTAAGACCTTCATAACTAATGTTAATGTCGGTTTTGATTATAGGTGAACATGGTAAGCCTCCGGATAAAGATCAAGCAATGAACAAGAACCGAACACATGTCTAAATGAAGCTTCCACATTGATCTTATTTTGTTTTCGTTAAAAGTGAACTATGTAAACACTTAACACTATATTTTGAACATTTTAAACATGATGGGTACTTACGATGTAAAAGTTTTTGAAAAGTGGCATTTTGATATAAAATGCCTACTTTAATATTATTTTAATGTTAAATTTAGAATGGGTCTTACAAGTTGGTAATCAGAGCTCAAGGTTAAAGAGTAAAGTGTCTTCGGTTCGAGACTTGATCGCAAATCCAGTAAGTATATTTATACTAATGGTTTAGCATGATTAAAGTGTTGTGAACAACACATAGGGTTATCGTGTAATACACATTACCCCAATTAAATGATAGATATAGTTAATGAAATTACGTGTGTTGACACGTATAGTAGAAAGCCTTGTATTATAATACGGGCATTTATTGATTTTGACATTACTAATCCTTATAAACGTTTTAGTTGAAGGACACTCGCATCTGAAGATGGCGAGAGTTTAACAAATAACGGATATGACAGAGGAACAATCCGAAGTATGACAAGTAGAGCATGCTCACCAAGGACCTAAATCGCTTAATGATAGCGAGTAAGGATAATTGGCAAGGAAAGCCCGTTAGGGCAAGCATTTACCAGGTGCACGTTTTAAATTTATTGCACGAATAGTAATATGCAACAAATGCGTAGAGACTGACTATTGCATATGAAGGATAAAACTTGGAAAACCTGAATAGGATACCTATCCAGGATAATATTTCTAAGGGAAATTAAGTAGAAATATGTGTTATTCACGATAGTGAATAACAAAATAATAACAGAATTAGTTTATGTGGAAACTTGGATGGAAGTAATTATCCAAGTAAGTATTCTCAATACGAGTACTATTGAGAAGAGTAACGATCATATTAACAAATGTGATTGTAAAATAATTTGATAAAAAAACATTTAGTATGTTCAAGTGCAAAACGAGTAAAAGTAATGATTGTTGTTTAACAATTAAAGAAAGTTTTACCGAATGAAATCAAAGATACGGAAATAGATAGAGGTGTTACTTACATAGGGCGTGATGTGAGAATTATAAAAAGGTCATGTGTACCATGTGTTGATCGCTTACTCTGGCCAAGTAAGTAGTGAACACATGATACCGTGAACTTCTTATAATGGACACATTTACGTTCGATGTGGTAAGGATGGGGTGAATGGGAAGAATTAAAAAGATACCCAAAACGGATCAAATAAGTAAAATATTTGATAATAAATGTAAACGCAAGTCGGGTAACGGAAGCGTATTACATTAGAATAACGAGCCCGATGGAAGGGACAAGAATCAAAAGTAAATGAAAATACAAACCGACTAATGAGAATTTTAAGGCATAGGGGATAAAGTTTGACTGTCATAAGTGATGAAATTCACACGGACAAGTCAAACGGATTGAATAAAAAATAAAGGACTTGGTTGAATAAAAGCGATGAATTTCGCTAAGACGGCCAAATAAATTAAAACAAAGTCTAAATGCATACCAGAATGGTTGCTTTGATGATGACTTCGGTAAAAATACCCGATAGATGGGTAGGATTTTGAAAAACAAAGTCTAAATGCATACCAGAATGGTTGCTTTGATGATGACTTCGGTAAAAATACCCGATAGATGGGTAGGATTTTGAGAATATGCGTAAACCAAGAGACGGGAACACGGATTAGAAAGTCAAAAGACTCGGATTATGAGTTATGATTAAAAGAATAATAAAATTCCATAAACAGAATTTTGATAGTGATGTTCAACTATTTCGAGGTTGAACGAGTTAAATAAAGAATAACGTTTGACTGCTATAAGTGATGGATTTCACACGAATATGTCAAACGGGCCAAATAAAGTATAAATACTTGATAGTGCAAGTAAGCGCAAACCGAATAATGGAAGCGCGAAATATTAATGAACCTATGTGATGGGTCGTCAAAGAATATAGAAAGGAAAACGCAAACCAGTGAAACAGGAGTGTTAAAAGCATTAAGATAAAGAACCCGGGTAACGGGTTGAAAGGAAATAGAGGCGTAAACCGAATAACGATAAACAGAGAACAAACCGACGCGTAAACGACGTAAGAAGTCATATAGTCAGAGGAATAGTCCAAAAGAAAACGAATGTAGCCTTAGACTACGGTCAAAGTCGATAGAATCCAAAAATGAAAATAAATGATGTTTAATTATAAAAAGGGATGAAAACCTAAAGAAATAGCCTACGAGGCTAAGTCAAAGAACCTACGGGTCACTTGGGTAAAGCGTGGAAACTGGTTACGATTCCCCGCATAAAAATAGTAACGGAAAGGAATAAATCCTTGGACGTAAATTCCTTGATATGAGTAAATGACGTAAGACAAAGAGAAAACGTTAAACTAAAAATTCAGTTAGTTAAAAGCAATGTTTTAACAAACATAAGTAATATGAGGTGGTTTAGGAAATCATACACACACATAAGGCCGAAGATGGCAATAAAGTATACCCGAGTGACGGGGTACGAAGTGATGGAGACTAATCAGTCTAGCTGGTAAAACTGTTCAAAGTCAAAATAGTGTTATGACTTATACAAAGCACTCGTTAATATAAGATTAGCGTGGAGTAAACATGATGACACACTAATACTACCGAGTGGTCAAATGACAACTCGGTCAAATAGGCGACAAGGATAAGAAATACAGGGTGAAAGCTACGGTCCGTGAGGACTTACACATAAATGACGTACACGTCAATCCAAATGATAACTTTTGACCGAAAGAATGAATGCCTTGAAAACGAAACTAAGTTCGTGTGGTCTAAACCAATGAACTATGTAAAGAAGGTTTCTGGGATGAAACCTCTTGAAGGGGGATAGACTTGTAACACCCTGAAAATATAAAATTATATATATGTGTAAATAAACATATATATATATATATATATATATATATATATACAAATGAGTTGGTAATAACCAAGGATGACGTAACTAGGAATAAATAACCTAGTTAACTAAATATTAGAAGATAACAAGGAAAATATGAATAAATGCACCTTTTAAAATAACTTTCAAACTTGAGGGGTTAAAAGGGGCAAAAGTGAAACAAGTTTATAATTAAAACAATAAAACACCAAAACACACACATATGTGTGTGTTTGATCGATGTATACAGGAGGTGAAAAGGGAGTTCTCTTCAAGAACCCTAAACACATGAAATTCAACCAAATTAAAGAGAAATTGAGCCGGGAAATTGGGGCTTTAATTAAATTCATGATCACCTAAGCTAGGAGATCACAAGGTATGTTGAATTTTGTTATTTGGTGATATTTTGAAATTCTGATTAACATTCTTGAACGAAATTTTGCTATGAATAATGGATGTTATAGTGAAATTGATATGAGTACAAGTATAGGAAAAAGTCCTGGATGTAAACATGTTGATTTAGTGCCATGAATTAGTGTTTCGGTTAACTAATCTTGTAGGTGCTAAGTGGGTTTTATGACAATATGATGAACACTTGAATTAGAATGTTAAATGGATGAATATTGATGTTATGATGCAAGTTCTAGATGTAGTTCATGAACACTAGACATAGAGGTTTGATTTTGATGTTAAAATTGGTTAAAAAAATGACCATGAGATTAGATAAAAGAGGCATAAGAATCGTGCCCGCAAGGTGTTTGTTAAAATTACCGAATTAATGTAAATATGAATAAAATCATGAAAGAAACGCGTAATTGCCTAAATTGATTAATTACGCATGATATGGGATAATACCGGTTCTAATCATGATGTTGATTTAAGTTAGGGGCCGTTTGGCAACATCTGAATGGTTAAGTGCTGAACCAGTAAGAGGTCTGAACCATTAAGAGCCTGTATAATGCTTAACCGTTCAGAGGCAAATGTCTGTCCAATTCAGATTAGAGGTCTTAACCATTCAGACTCTGTATAAATCTTAACCATTCAGAGGCAAATGTCTGAACCATTCAGACATCTGCTCGTGAAACAAATAGTCTGAACCATTAAGTGCTGAACCAGTAAGATGTCTAAACCATTAAGAGTCTCATTAAAAGGTACACAAACAGCCCCTTAATTGCACATATCATATGATTAAAGGTAGTTGACTTTTGAAAGTCAAACTAACTAATGATGAAGTCGAATAGTAGTTTCGACATAAAATCCGTAAGATGGAATAGTCATAAATAAGGATGACTAATCTAACCGTCTTACGAATTATGATGATAGTTTGGCGCTTGACAAGCTAGGTGAAGCTTGGGAAGGAAGCGAGTCAAGCGAATCAAGCATGAAGGAAAAACGTATTTGGGATGCAAGGTAAGTAAAGCTTACGCCCTTTTTATTTGCAAAATACTCATTGAAAATATTGCATATGAACAAGGTGAATTAAGTAATTGAAGTATGATGTTCCACGTGAAATATTGCGGGTCGGAACAAGGGAAAATGGTAAGAAACCATAAATTATGTAAAAAAGGGTAAAATGGTAGATAGTCATGTTTTGACGAACAAATAAGGAAATTAGAAACATTACGTTATGGTGTAAACCATGACGGGTAAAAATGGTAAAATAGTAATCCGGACACGATTTGACAGATAGATAAAGAGTTTTGAAAAGACACCATATGGCGTAATCATAACGGGTCAAACAAATTAAGAAAATGTCTATTTCGTAATATGAATTCACGTTGTGAACCGGAATAGGTATAAGGGGTGAGATGGTAACTAGATATCATCTCATAATGAAAAGTGGTCGTTTGGACTAAACGGGTCAAATGGTAACTTTAACACCATTTGGCAAGTAACGACTAATAAATGCTTGTCGAGTCTGATGCTCACAGGGTAAAACGGCTTATGGGATTTCGCATTTCTATGTACTAGCAAATTATTGAGGCAAGGTATTAAAACGGGTCAATACTTTGACCCGAGCCAGGTACGCATAGATAAGATTATAGTTAAACGTGTGATTTTGGTCAAATATTTAATGAAAGTCCTTCATCGTAAAATGAGGGACTAAAGTTGAACAAAACACCCTTGATAATAAACCGGGCAAAAGACCTTTAAAGGTTGTTTAGAAATAAGTATTATTACCAAGTAAGTCTTTGATAAATGCATAAGTTAATTGCATCATCCTTTCTGGGTCAAACGCCCAAAAATGGGCCTTTTCCGTAAAATTGACTAACCGAAGTATGGACTTCGGAATACTTAGATTACCACAACAAATCCACCACAAATATAGTTGTGGTGGAAGGCAAATAGATATTTTAATTTAGAAATAAGATGCGAGTAATGATGAGCGAAATTTATGCTTATATGCTAAAAAATTCTAAACGGGTCAAAATAAAGTTGGTGGTTAAATGTTGGTTTAAGTGTTAGAAAGTTACAAAATAAACCGGCTAATGTAAATGCGTGCGTAAACCATGAAATGGGAACGAAAACGCTAATGTTTGACAAGCCCGGGAATGAGTAAAAATGACTAGAAATAATCATCGTTAATAGACATGTAATATGTTGCTAAAATGAAACGGGTCAAATAACGGCACAAAGGAATTATAAGTCGTTTGCTTATAAATCAGATTTTATTGCGAACCAAGATGATAAACGGATCCGTAATTGTATTACGGACGCACAGAAACAAGAATCACGTAATTCGGATAAGTAGATCAAAAGTTATACATGTTTATGTTAAATATATGTGAAACACATAGCTGGGCAAAAATGCAGGTTTCAAAAACAAACCTGCTGGAAAATGGAACCCTCGCGCCACGCGAAGGATCAGAAAGTTTGGGACGCGACACGCGACACTTGTCGCGGCCCACGACAGAATAGGCCGAGCCTCTCGCGTGCCGCGAGAGGCCTAAAAGCTGTCAAAATTTTTATATTTTGTTGTTTTGTTGATGGAACTTGTTTATGAATGTTTTAAGACCTTCATAACTAATGTTAATGTCGGTTTTGATTATAGGGGAACATGGTAAGCCTCCGGATAAAGATCAAGCGTTGAACAAGAACCGAACACATGTCTAAATGAAGCTTCCGCGTTGATCTTATTTTGTTTTCGTTAAAAGTGAACTATGTAAACACTTAACACTATATTTTGAACGTTTTAAACATGATGGGTACTTGCGATGTATTTTGAAAAGTGGCAATCTGATATAAAATGCCTACTTTAATATTATTTTAATGTTAAATTTAGAATGGGTCTTACAATATCGGCTTGTGGGATTACAATTTTGGTTTGGCAGGGGATTGCGACCTGGTGCGGTCTTCCTCCGGTCATTTTGTTTGCCTTTAAAGATGCAGTGGAGATTCACAAGTATTATAATCGCTCCAAGGTTAAGAAAAAGGTGATGCAAGGTATTGCTATCATAACGTGTTGGAGGCTATGGAAAGCAAGGAATGATATGGTGTTTTCAAACAAGAGGTGGAACGTGGTCGAGATAGTGGCGGATATCAAAACGTTAGGTTTTCTATGCTTTAGAAGTAGATTCAAAATGGTTTTGGTTGATTGGTATAGTTGGTGTAACTTTGACTTGATGTAATTTTTGGCCTTGTTTGGGCGTTTCTTTCTCCGTCTTGGAGATAGTTCGTTCGGCCAGTGTTTTTTGAAGTTTGCTTTTCAAAAAAAAAAATTGTAAACCCTTATCTTAGCACCCAATAAATGCAACAATATAAACCAACCCCTGATTACCATACACCTCTTAGGTTAGACCACGTGTAGTGGTACACATGAATAATACCCCACCCTAGGGCGTTTTGCACCATGTGGCAGTCTAGTAAGCAATGGGGCGTTTTTCATAAATGGGTGTAGTGGGGATGTAGGGCATTATATTAAAAGGGGTTTAATAATAGAATTAAATAAAAAAAACTATCAAAAAATGTTATTGGACAAAAAAACCATCAAAAAGGGTGATTGGTCAACACACAAGGTGTCGCAGCCCCCGACCCCTACAATAGATAAAGGAATTCCATGTAATGAAACTATTTCATTTACATATAGCTTGGCTAACTATTCCATACTGAAAGTTTCCTTCATTGGTAAGAAATGAGCAGATTTGGTCAATCTGTCAACAATCACCCAGATTGTATCATTTCCTTTTCTTGTTTTGGGTAATTTGGTAACAAAGTCAATTGTTATTAATTCCTATTTCCATATTGGCATCTTTAATTGTTGCAATAATCCTGAGGGTTTCTGATGCTCAACTTTAACTTGTGAACAAGTTAGACATTTAGCAACATTGGTTGCTATATCCTTTTTCATTCCTATCCACCAGAAATTCTTTCTTAGATCTTGATACGTTTTATCACTTCCGGGATATCGTATACTTAGACTTATGAGCTTCTGCTAGAATTCTGTGGCGTAGGTTTCCTTGTTTAGGTATCCACATCTTTTTCTTATGGAACTTCCAAATTCCATTTGTTCCTTGTTCTAATTCCTTAATCATTCCTTTTAAATTTTCAACATCGTCCTTGATTGCTGTTTCCTGTACTTCTCTAATTTGATCATTTAAATCTACTTGTAGATTTAATCTGAGAGAACGTACTCGTTTTGGCTTTTCATAATACTTTCAACTTAAAGTATCAGCTACTACATTAGCTTTCCCAGCATGATACTGGATATCACAATCATAATCACTAAGAACTTCCATCCAGCGTCTCTATCTCATATTTACTTCTTTTTGCCCAAAAATATATCTTAAACTCTTATGATCTGTGAAGACAACAAATTTATTTCCATATAAATAGTGTCTCCAAATCTTAAGGGCAAAAACTATGGCTCCTAACTCTAGATCATGGTTGTGTAATTCTCTTCATGTTTCTTAAGTTGTCTAGAGGCATAAGCAATAACCTTTTGACGTTGCATCAACACACATCCATATCCCAACTTAGATGCATCACAATAGACTATAAAGTCTTCAGTTCCTTCTGGTAATGCGAGTATGGGTGCGTTGGTTAACCTTTGCTTAAGAATCTTAAAAGCTTCTTCCTGTTTTGGTCCCCATTCAAACTAAACTAATTTGCAGGTCATTTTGGTTAATGGAATGGCTATTCTAGAGAAATCTCGGATAAACCGTCTATAATATCCTGCCAATACAAGAAAACTTCGTACTTCTGTTGGTGATTCAAGGACTTTCCACTTAGTAATCGCCTCGATCTTTGTGGGATTCACATGAATTCCTTCATGATTAACCAGATGTCCAAGGAATTGCAATTCTTATAACCAAAATTCACATTTTGAGAATTTAGCATAAAGCCTCTCTTTTCTCAACAATGTTAGAAGTGTATGCAGATGCGCTGCATGTTCCTCTTTACTCTTAGAGTAAATTAGAATATCGTCTATAAAGACAATTATGAATTTATCCAGGTATGGTTTACATATCCTGTTCATCATGTCCATAAATGCAGCTGGGGCATTGGTTAAACCAAATGGCATGACGGTAAATTCATAATGACCGTACCTTGTTTTGAAAGCAGTTTTAGGAATGTCCTCTTCCTGTACTTTCAGTTGATGATATCCTGAGCGTAAATCGATCTTAGAAAAGAATCGAGCTCCTAGAAGTTGATCGAACAGATCATCGATTCTCGGTAGTGGGTACCGATTCTTAATCGTAACTTTGTTCAATTCTTGGTAATTAATGCACATACGCATTGATCCATCTTTCTTCTTAACAAACAACACCGGTGCTCCCCACGGTGATGAACTTGGTTGTATAAAACCTTTGTCAAGAAGTTCGTCCAATTGGTTCTTCAGTTCCTGCATCTCCGTTGGTGCTAATCGATATGGTGCTTTGGCAATTGGTGCCGTTCCTGGTATTAGGTGAATCCTAAATTCAACCTCTCTATCAGGCGGTAATCCAGGTATCTCTTTTGGAAAAACGTCTGAGAATTTAGATATTACAGGAATATCTTTTAGTTCTTTTCCCTTATTATTAATGATTACGGAAATCATATATACTATTCCTCATTTCCTTTCATAACTTGCGACTTTCATCATAGAGATGAACTTTGTCGCTCTGGTTGGCTTATCTCCTTTAATTATGACCTTTTCACCACTTGGTGTACTTACTTGTACTGACTTTTGATCACATAAAATACTGGCACGATTGGCTACCAACCAATCCATTCCTAACACAACATCAAATCCGGATAGATTCACTGGGTAAAGGTTAGCAGAGAAATGATGGTTCAGCATTTCTATTCTTGCTCCCTGCAAGATCTCACTTATCTTAATGGATTCTCCGTTTGCTATCTCTACCAGACAATCTTGTTGAAGTTTAGCTAAGGGTTGGTCAAGAAGTTTGTAGAAAGAAGTATTGATAAAACTTTGGTTTGCACCAGAGTCAAATAATACTTTGGCAAAAATATTATTAACTAAGAACGTACCGGCTATCACATCCGGAATCATCTTGGCTTCCTCAGCTGTCAAAACAAACGCTCTGCATTTTTCTTAGGTCCTTCAGTTGTCTTAGCTTTGTTGGTTGTGGCCAAAGCTAGTTTCGAACAGTTCGGTTTGATGTGCCCAATTTCTCCACAATTGAAGCATATCCGATTACTAGGTTTCTTCCTACAGTCTTCTTCCTCGTGTCCAGATATTTTGCAAAAGTTGCAGTATATGGAGCATCTTCAAGAATGCTTTCTTTTGCAATTCCTACAATAAGGTGCAGAGGAAGAACCTATACCTTTCCCACGGTTGGAATTACCGTAGCGAAATTCCTAGGTAAGCTTTTGAGCTAGGTTCTTTCTCTGGTTTTCCTCTTGTGTACGCACCAATTCATCAATCAAGGTATTGGCTAGTTCTACTACTTCTTCTATGGTTTGTGTTCTAGCTGCCTTGACTACTTGTCTAATCTCACTAATTAATCCCCAAATATAACGGGAGATTAACACTGGTTCAGGTGAGGCTAAGGTAGGCACTATCCTAGCATATTCGAAGAATATGGTAGTGTAACCTTTGTAGTCTATTCCAGTCATTTTAAGATTTAGGAACTTATTGGCAATTTGTTCCTTTTCATTAGGAGGACATAATTTTCTTTCAACCATTTCCTTAAAGTTGATCCATTCCATATTATAAACTCTGTCACTTCCCCTAGACTGGAGAATAGTATTCCACCATTCTAAGGCTGCATTTTTTTAAAAAGATTAGAAGCAAACATACTTTTATCTTCGTCTGCACATTTACTTATCTTTATGACTGCTTCCGTCTTTTCTATCCAACGTAAGGCTGCAATGGCTCTTTTATTGCCTGAAAATTCTATTGGTTTGCAAGCCAAGAATTCTTTATAAGAACAACGGTAAGAAGCAGTTCTTCTTCTTTTAGAAATTGCAGCTTGGATTATTGGTCCATTATCGTTTACACTGTGACTTGGCTCAGTGCGTTGACGTTTACTTACATTTGTAGATTTATTATTTTCTGCTTCTTTAACAGTCTTGATAATATAGGGCATAACATCTATAATTCCTTGTGCTACTATATGTTGGATGGCACTGTTATCTATTTGGTTTTCGTTATTCTCATTATTCTGGTTTTCCTGATTTATTTCGTTATCCATCTGAATTGTGAACATTTATCAAGTATTAATTTATCACATAATAAATTTAGTACATGTATTTATACATAATCATACAAACAATTTGGTCAAAAACGTCGATCATTGCGACTTTTACTCTTTCTATATATATGCATCGGTTACATACTACAACTGGAAATCAAATATACTAGTAGTTATGCATCCCTATCTATTTTAGTCTATCTATAGATATGTATGTATATATTATTATTTTTTTATCAAAATACAAAATTACACATATATCTAGGCATTTTCTAAGTACCATTCATCCAGTATTGCATTTCATTTTCATCATACTTCCAAACTAACTTCTCCCCTATCTGTCGGATTCTATTCCCCTCATTTACTAAACTTTCTCCATACTGACGGAATTCCTGCACACATTCTCTACTCATTGGTGGGTTGAATAGGTCAGGGTTATGAGGTACGGGTTCCTCATAAGGGTCTGCGCTATTCATTTCAAAAAATGTTCTCTCATCATCCCACCATGGATCACTTTCTAAAGGCATTGGATTTGGGATTCTAGGTAACTCGTTGGGGTCAAATATAGGTATAGGGAATTGGTTTTCTTGGTTGGGTTCTAGCATTTGTTGGTCTGGAAATAAAGGTAATAGTGGCGGTTCAGCTATTTGGTTTAGGTTAGCATCTACTGCTGTAGTGGCTAACATATGGAAATCTGCCAACTGTCTATCTAGTTCCTCTTCCCAAGGTGGCCTAATGATTGTTTCCAGAGTCTGTGCATTCACTTCCTTATTAGCTCTGACTATCGCTTTCTGTTGTTGTAACTTCTTCATTCTCTTTCTTCTCTTATGTGCTCCTCTATTAAACCAACCTCTTTTTTTAGTAATAAAGGGTTCCTCAGACTGTGCCTTAAATATAAATATCCCTTCCTCAGTATCAGCCGAGTATCCTGAGGGATTAGGTTGAGATGATGTTCCCTCATCTTTTGGTGAACTAGCTATATGACGATAAGCGTCCAAAGTTCCTTGCTCACTCATACTGTAAACTAACAAATAGTCAAATAACACAAAACAATATTTATACGTAACCACATAAGTTATTTCCTAACAAAGAATTTAAGTGTCATAGAACACTTCTTTGGCTTAAACCAGTGGCTGTAGCTCTGATACCACTCTCTGTCGCAGCCCCCGACCCCTACCCCGGGAGCGGGTGCCGCGAGATCCAGATCAGTGGTATCGGTGTTTATTAATTTGGCAGTGGAATACATCAGGACCGTAGTTAGGAAATATTTTTATCATGGTAAAACACCAAACATTTATAATAATACATTTGTAGGGATAAACCCTAATTATTGAAAATAACAACTTCTTTTTAATTAGGTAACTTTTATAGCCACTTTTCCAAGCCTTCAGTGCTCTCCAGCTAGCTTCTATTGGCTTTCACATTTTGTTACCTGAAACGCGTTTTAAAAACATTTTATCAGCAAGAAATACTGGCGAGTGCATCCCAGTTTAATCAAAACAGTTTTACAACTTCACAGTATTGAGAGCAATTACAATGTTTATATCTACACAATTACTCATTCAGTACTATCCACACCAGACTTGTGGGTCATATAACTCATTGTCTAACCCGTTGTCCAATGGTAACGTCTTTCAAATTTTGTATACAAAACCCAAACATACCGGCAGTAATTGTAGAATGCATAGACTCAATCACTATTAATTATAATTGAAAACATTTGAGGTTTTGTAAAAAGTTTACAAAAAGAGAATGACTCACATTGTTGACTTAGGTGATACTACTATAGCTTCCTGGTGATTCTCCTGGTTATTATCTATTAAAATTAAACAATGCACACGTGTTAGTAAAATAACCCAAATCATATTAACCGTACATCTCGAGACAGAATTCCAATGACTGAGTCAGGCAGAGCCTTGACATGCATTACGGAATCCTAGATCAATCGGGTGTAGCACGAGACAGAACTCCAACGACTAAGTCAGGCAGAGCCTTGACATGCGTTACGAAGCCCTAAATTGATCGTGTAGGGTAACTGCAGGGTTATAATACTTACAACGAGTCAGAGCTTCGCTTTGTAGTGGCTATTATGCCCGGATATAATTTGTACTATTATAGAAATCGATAGAGAAATTGATTTCTGAACGACTAAACAAATGAGCCGTTCACCTCGATTTATAGGCCTGATCTATGGCGGCTCGCGGCTAGCGTAAACTTAAGCTAACTCTCTCACGGCCTGCGAGAGAGCACGTGTCACTTATAGCTTGGTCGAGTCAACTTATAGGTCTCCTAAGTCACCTGCCACGTGGCATCATGCAGTGTCGAGCAAGTAAAGGTGCTCGCGCCCCGTGAAGGTTACAAGGGTCTGGGTCGCGACCCGCGTGACCCTTGTATACTTGTTTTTATTTGATTTTTCTAAGTATAAGGGTTTTTCTGGCTCGTATCTCGCATACAGGGTATATTATGAACGTTTTAGGGTCAGGTTAAGGGTTCTAGGAAGGTTGTTATATAAGGGGCTCATGCGTTTTATATACAACGCCATTCAAATTTTTGGTTGAAAAACGCCCAGGGGGCGACGTGGGGGCGTTGTTGGGCGAGTTTGGGCAAAAAAAGGCCCAAATTTGGGACGACTACGGGTGGTCTTATAGGTGTGGGATAAAGCCCCTAGGGCCTTTATCACGCCACACTAGCATCACATATGCGACAATTCATCATGTAATATCCATCAATATAACATATAAATTTTCGCATTTGATTCAAAGATTAAACCAAATTACATGTTTGACAAAATAAGGTTAACATAACGTAGCGTAATGGTTTGATTCGAAATACTAGTCACCATTTTAACATTTTATGAAACATAAACAAAAAGCGGAAGTTAGTAGGCATTCGGGTATGTTCGATTGTTCAAGTAGCTTGATCCTCAATCTGGTGCTTCTTTTATAATTTATCTAACATCAAATTACGTATAAACGATTAGTAAACTAGTTAACCGGTCAAGAAAACGAAAAAATAAACATTTTTTGTGGTTTTGGGGTACCCCGAGCCACGCGGAAGGCTTAGCCCTCCCCCTCGCGTAGCGCGAGGGTGCCTATTGACTTTTTCTCGTTGATCAACACCCCGAGCCATGCAAAGGGGCTTGGTCTCTCCCTCACGTGGCACGGGGAAACGATTTTCTAGAAAATTGCTAGTGTTTCAGTTTTTCCCACACTTAACCAATTTTTCCTAGTTTTCACCAAGTTTGTACATAAGTTGGTCCAAAGCAAAATTATTATGCTTGGAACTTTTCCTTTCAAGCTTTAAACCCGAAATCCACAATTCGGACCCAGATTCTTTGATTTCCAATTCCTTCATTTGGTTCAGCGTTTTACCCAAACCGACCCATTAGGGGGCATTGAGCATTCAATGCTCCCATTTTCCTTACTATCTTTCTCACTTCCCAAACTACAACCGCGATTGTAGTTGGTAATAACGAACGATACCTTAGCTTCTACGACCCTATGAGTCGTATATACCTTGGTTTTACATGATCATTTTTTTGTTTGTGGCCCTATAGACCACAAACGACCCGTTTAGTTTGTCACTCATAGTCTTCATTAAAACTATGGGTGGCAACCATTTTTTATCCATTTCTCACCATGGTAGTTCTCGCTAGGCAATACATCCGTTTCTATGATCCTGTGGGTCATTTATACTTCGTTTTACATGCCCTTTATCACGGTTTTATTAAGATTCAATTTCCAAACGACCCAAAGGGTCTTTCATTCAACTTCTTGTTAGCGTTCAACATTAGCAACATATCAACTTAATAAATCGTAACAATGTAGCTATGTACCTTAGAGTTTTCCCTTTAGACAAGTTTCCTTTCCGGCTTAGCATCCTGAAGCCTCACTTGAGTTACCTATAGTTTCCAACCCAAGTGGTCATTAGAACACATAATCATTCATATCCTTTTCATCAATGGTTATTAACAATCATTCATAGACTTTTACCAAGGTTTCAAGGGATAATCACATTCACATCTCATGTAAGCATTTCATCAAACTCTTGGTGGGTATTATTTACAAGGCTAACAAAATTACTTGTTGTTCACAATTCACCATATCATTTACATCCAACAATTTCATACATTTATTGCATCAATGTTAGCACCATTTTCTAGCTAATAAGGCAAATACATATCAATCATCATACAAGAACTTGGGGTTTTGATTCCTATATCAAAACTCACTTCATCACCTATATACCTATATGAACACTCATTAAACATCTGAATTACTCAAGTATTTCACAAACTCTTGTAAACAAGATAGTTATAAGCATTATTACATCAGTTTGCATATTATTGCTACAATCACACTAGACCATCATCTTTTATGGATCATCTTAATAAGAAAACCCACCAAATGTGAATTCACAAGATACCTTAGGTTTGCAATGGCTAGATGGTTCAAAATCTTCAAGCATGCAAGGAAAACCACACCAATGACTTATTAAATTTTAAGTAATACAAGAATGATTGCTTAATTTACAACACTTAATGCATATTTTAAAAGATTTTTAGGTGTAAATATGTCTTTTAAACATTACTTATATCTTTGCCTCTTTAACTTACTCAACTTTTGATTATTTAAACAATAATTACATTTTTGCCCTTTATTTTAAACTAACTACCCTCACGATTTTTAAAGGGTTATAACTTTTCATACGTTGATATTTAAAAAAAATTACACGATAAAAACGAGCATTTTATTCTCTTTAATTTGAATATATTATTGCTATAGTTTTTTTAACTTAACAAAAATTGATATGTTGCATGATTAACAGTATCTATGGTGAGAAATAAAAGAGCCGTTAACCAAAACAGAATCGAAAATAGATGAAACTGAAAACCGAATTAAGCAAGAAATGATTAACTGAAAATTGGTTATCTGCTTTTTTTGTACCCTCGGTTAACCGAAATCAAATGAAGAGAACCATTAGTATTTTCATATATTTCATGTTTTATACCTCCATTTCGTTTATATCATATTGAGTAAACTGCCATTTTGGTCCCTGTGATTTGGCCAGTTTTGCCATTTTAGTCCAAATCTCAAACTTTTTACATCTGGGTCCCTGTGGTTTGCATTTTGTTGCCATTTTGGTCCAAAAGTGATATTTGACCAGAATCACCAAATTAAAACCTCCTGTTTTGTCCTTACCCTCAGGGGTATTTTTGTCATTTTAAATTATTATAACTAAATAAAAGCATCTTCAACTTTCATCTTTCCCCAGATTAAAACCTCCTCTCTCTCTCTCTCTCTCTCTTCTCTCTCTCTCTCTCTAAATATAAATCTAGTTCAGATGTTTGCTTCTCCTTCCCCATATCGTCAAAATTAAGGATCTTAACAGGTGTCGGCACTTCAACAGACATTGAATTTGTTGTGCACGGAGATTTAGAGGGTGTAGAACAAGAAACAGGGGGGATTATACCTGGGTCATCTGTTGAAGACCATCATGCTCCTCACCTGAAACAATTTCAATAATCACACATTTACATAGACAAAAAACAAAACCATTCAAAAAAACCACCGATCAGAAACATCTAGCAACCAAACAACACAATGTACCCACAATCAACACATGCAATCAGTCAAACAAGAAAACAACACAAACCCACCTCAAAACCCCTGAAAAATCAAGATTTAAACAAAACCCAAAAACAAAAAGCCACATAATCTGCAGATGAGAGAGAGAGAGAGATGAAAGAGAGAGAGAGAGAGAGGCGGTGGCATCCGGCGGAGGAACGGCGATGATGAAGATGATGACGCCGGTGGTGGTGGTGGCGGGGTAGCCGGTGACTAGTCGCCTGAGTTTCTTTCTAGTTAGGGTTTTATTTGGGGATGATGATGATTTATTTGGGGAAACTCGAACCTCCTTCATCAGCATCAATCAACGCTGTCGTTTTCCGATGTCGGTTCTCATCGGTGTCGTTTTAATAGATGTCGGTTCTCCTCACGGTGGTGGTGGTGGTGTTCGACAGAGAGGAGAGAGAGAGAAGAGAGAGATGGGTGTTTGGAGAGAGAAAGAGAGAGTGTGTGTGCAGGTTTTAGAGAGAGAGTTCACGGGGATGTTGGTGTTGGTGGCAGTGGGATGGTGGTGGTGGGGGTGGTGGTGGTGGTGTGGTGGTAGTTCAGAGAAGAGAGAGAGAGCTGAAGTCGATGATGAAGATGAACTGATTGTATATGTATGTGTGTATATTAATATATATATATATATATATATTAATTTTTGAATTAAGAAAATGTTAAATGAAAAGCAAAATGACCAAAATACCCCTGAACTAAAAGACAAAATAGGAGGTTGTAACAGTCAAAAAATAGGGTTTTTAAATTTTGGACTAAAATGGCAACAAAATGCAAACCACAGGGACCCAGATGTAAAAAGTTTGAGATTTGAACTAAAATGGCAAAAGTGCCCAAACCACAGGGACCAAAATGGCAGTTTACTCTATCATATTTTATAACTCAATTTCATATATTTATACATCCATTTCATGTACATCTGACTTCATTTTTCTGAATTTTTAATCAACTATATTGGTTTTAGTTATTAACTGAAATAAACCCAACCAAAACAAAAACCAAAAACTAACATTCTAACTGAATAAACCGAACTGTTTTACCGAAAACCGACTAGTTAATAAAATAGCTTAACCGATGACTCTGGTTTCGATTGAGACTAACAACCAAACCTAACCGAATTATGCACATCTATAACATCACGTGAACATCCTTCTAGTTTATAGTTATATCCATTAATTCATCCGATTAATAATACACAAGAACAGACTTAAACCCAACGTGTTAAATATAAATTTAAAACTTTTTTTTTCAATCTTAAAGTTTGTTTTTTCAAATTATTATCCAATGAATTATTGAGTATATGTCATTTCAAGTTTGCATAAATAATCTTGCCTTCTTAATCATGGTTGGTATATCATGACTTTGGCTTTTGAGTTTACCGATAAAAAATAAGATATCACAATTTTATGATGTGAAACATATAAAGAAGATTCATATAATATTCAATGGTGGAAAGGTACTTGTATATGCAAAGTTAATGGAGAGAGAAAAAGAAAACAAATGGTGGTGACCAAGGAACAAAGGGAAGAACACGTTCGGTGGTCGTTTTTATTAAAATTGTCCTTATATTTGTCTTGTATTATACTGTTTCTTTGATTAAATTGTCTACGTACGTATCTTATTTAACAAACTTACATACCAGACCAGACATGATTATATTATTATCCCAATGCATCCATATTATTTACTATACATACATTTACAAGATGGGGAATAGTGTCAGGCAGCTGCCTGACACTTTCCTATTGGACCAACCAATTTATTATTTTATATCCATTTTAAAGTTACGTTTTTTCTTCTGTTTAAAACTACCGTTTTGCCCCCAGCTCAAAATAAAATTATGCTTTTGTCCTCATCTCAAAATTACGATTTTACCCTCAACTCAAAAATACGAATATGTCTGCCCTCCCCCATTGGACCAACCAGTTTATTATTTTATATCTATTTTAAAATTACGTTTTTGCCTCCAACTCAAAATAAAATTACATTTTTGTCCCCAGCTCAAAATTACGATTTTTCCCTCGATTCAAAATAAAATTGTGGTTTCGCCCTCAGCTCAGAATTACCTTTTCGCCCCCCAGTTCAAAATAAAATTTTGTTTTTGCCCCTGCTAAAAATTACGATTTTGCCCTCTGTTAAAAAATGTGATTTTTCCCCGTTTAAAAAATTATGATTTCGCCCTCAGTTTAAAATTACGTTTTTTCCCTGGTTCAAAATAAAATTATGCTTTTGCCCCCAACTCAAAATTACGATTTTACCCTTTGTTCAAAAATAAAATTGTGGTTTTGCCTCCAGCTTAAAATTACGATTGTGCCCTTAGTTCAAATTTATATTACGTTGTTACCCCAAGTTCAAAATTACAAATTTGCCCATGTGAAAATTTTAAATTTTGCCCCTGGTTCAAATGTACAGTGCCATTACTTTAGCTTTTGGCAAATTACGATTTTAACCCAGTCAAAAAATACAACTTTCTCTCAGTTAAAAATTATTGTTTTAGTTCTTTTATCAAAACTATAAAAGTGTTTTGTTTTAATTGATTGACTCGATTTAATTGTTTTTTTGTGTCAATGAGCTGCCAAACACTCGCTAATTATTCGGCCATCGCCCCGCAACACGGGCGGGGCATCCACTAGTTATTATTATTATACATATTAAAACATAGTTGTGATGAACAGTACCCAATTATTATTATAATATTATATATACTTTTGATTATTACATTGTTTTATTACTTAATTGATTCACCTAATTTATGCCAGATAAAATGATGATTATGTCCCCGTTTTAAAATAACGATTTTGTCATCAGTTTAAAATTACGTTTTTACCTACAGTTCAAAATAAAATTATGTTTTTTTATCCCCGTTTAAAGTTACAGTTTCTCTATTAGTTTTGTTGTGTGCCTCCCAGCTAAATTACCATTTTCCCCTCAATTTAAATTTACATTTTTGTCATCGTTTTTGTTTGCTTTCCCAGTAAAATTACGATTTTGCCCCCAGTGTATAACTACAGACATAAGATTGGTGAATAGTGTAAGGAAGCTGCATGGCATTCCCCCATTGGCCCAACCCATTTACAATTTTATCCTCGCTTTAAAATTACAATTTTGTCATCAGTTCAAAATTACTTTTTACCCCCAGTTCAAAATAAAATTATGCTTTTGCCCCTAACTAAAACCATTTTGCCCTCGATTCAAAATTACGATTTTGACCCGTAGAAATTTTCAGTTTTGCCAATAATTTTGTTTTTCCCCACCCAGCCAAATTACAATTTTGCCTCAATCTAAATTTACATTTTTGCCATCGTTTTCCTTTGCTTTCCCAGTCAAATTACGATTTGGACCCCAGTGTAAAATTACAGTCATGCGATCGCTTTAGTTTTTTTTTTTTTCTTTTTTTTTTTTGACAAAACTATAGTAGTGCTTTTTTTTAATTGTTTGACTTGGTTTAATTTTTATTTTTCCACCAGTTTAAAATTATTGTTTTTCTATTGTTTTTTGTTTTTATTAAGCAAAAGTATGATAGTGTTTTAATTTAATTGATTGCCTCAATGTAATTTTTTTTGAGATCGTGTTATGAGTAGTATGTACAAGTAATCGAAACACAGACGAACATGTTATGAGAGAGAAATATTCCACTTAGTGCCCCGCAACGCGGGCGGGGCAAAATCTAGTTATTATACATATTAATACAAACTCTTCATGAACAGTGATTATTTATTTACTTTTTTATTTTTAGCATTTATTTATTTATTTATTCTATGTTTTTAGTATTTATTATTTATGAACTTTATTCATTATTTAGTTTAATTTTTTCTAATAAGTTTTATTCGTTAACTTTTCAAAAAAATCTTACTTCGTAACTATGTTTATATATTTTTTTCAACATTGCTATATAAGTTTTACTGAAAATGGATACCGTGTCGTTGTCGTATTAAACCGAACCAAAATGGACGATGGATGATAATTTATTATTTGTTCTATGTTTAACTTTTTCAACATTGTGATATTACTTTAATTGAAAAAGGAGGTGTTAGTTTATTGTGCCGCTATCGTACCAGACTGATCTAAAATGACCGAACAACATCTGTATCGATGCAAGTATTTAGTTTTATTGTTTTTTTGGCTTCGATAAACTAACACCGTATCGCTATCATACCGTACCGTACCAAATCGAACAAGACCAGTGACAGTATTTGTATCTATTTTTATGGTTTCATGTATAAGAATGGATATTGTGCCGCTACCGTAGTTAACCGTGCCAAAACCGAAGGAACAATATCAGTTTCGGTACCATTATGTATTTTATTTTTTTTACTTTCAGTAAACTTACATTGTATCGTACCGAACAAGATTAGTAACAGGACCATACTCACTTTTATTGTTTTTGGTTTCGATAATTTTTCATTTATACAACTCTATCCGCGATGGGATATAAATATCGGTACCGTGACGATCTGAAACGGTCGATACCGTTCGAACATCGTCGGTGTCGGTACCAGTGTTCGCTTCTATCCTTTTGGATCGATGTATAACACATGTTGATTTCTAAACTTAGTGCATGTATTGTACTGGTACTATGGCAAACCAAAGCGATACCGATACAGTGCTTGCAGTACCGTACTGTCGCAAGGCACAGTCAAATACACTAGTATATATGAATATAAAGTTGGCATGAACAATAAACCAATTTTTAATGATATTTGATTTTTTAATTATATTTAATTCTTTTTCTTCTTAGTAATATTTTAATTTTTTTTACAGTTTTCCTCTTAATAATATTTTAAATTTTTTACAGGAATGTTTATATCATAGGGATTTTTCTTTTCCTTTTACCACTCTATTATGTATAATATACGTTGGTAACTCATTAACTTTTTGGAACATTGGATTTTAATAATTCCAACTATTCGTCGTTGACCGCCAACAGTCCCAATTTCAAAAATAACCATTGGCAGTCCCAACTATTGACATATTGGCCACCAATGGACCCTGACTAACAGAATCCTAACATCGTTAGTCTCCGGTTGCCTGTAAACCGTTTTTGTCCAGAAAAAGGTTTCTAAAGGTCCGATCTAAATTTACAAAGAGGTTTGGGACGAAAATGTTGAGTTTTCCGGCGAAAAAGTTGACTTTCCGACGAAAAAGAAGTTTTCCGGCGAAAAAGGAGTTTTTCAGCGACTTTAATAATTAGGGCTTTTACTTGGAAAAGGTTCCCAAAGGTCCATAATAAGGTTACAAAGAGGTTCGGGACGAAAATGTTAAGTTTTCCGGCAAAAAATGAGTTTTCCGTCCAAAAAACGTTTTTCTGGAGACTAACGGCGTTAAGGTTCTGTTAGTCAGGGTCCATTGGAGGCCAATATGTTAAAAGTTATGACTACCAGTGGTTATTTTAAAGTTGGGACTGTTGACGGCCAATGACGAATATTTGGAATTATTAAAATCCAATATTCCTAATTTTTTTTACTAATCTGTCTTTTATTCGATGACTTGCCTTTGTTGGTTTAAAAATCTAAATTCGTAGTTGTGTTTTATTTTATATATTTGATTGAGAATGAGTCGTGTTTGAAATAAAGTCTTTTTTTGGTATTGAAGAGATGTTCAAGTGCCAATGTCATAACAGTACCTTGTCAAACAAAACAAACACCGACAAGGTCGATACCGGTATTGGTGTATACTTTAAAATATATATGTCTTTTCCCAAATTAGTTTTTATTTAATTTGATTTCCCTTCGATAACTCGCGTTCATTATCTTTTTTATAAAGCTAAATACGCGATCGTGTTTAGTATATTTTTTCACCGTTCCTGTACAAACTTTCTTGAAAAAAGAGTTTTATTCAAAATAGTACCGTGATGAATTACCGGTATTCGTTTTTAAACTAAAAGGCGTTCGAACATATCATGACTTTAAACCGAGTGTAGGTCCTATACCAATACTGACTCGTTACCACCCCGAATCCCCTGTCTAACGAATCGAACCAATACGGAGACTTCCCGCCGCATCGCGCGGACAAATCTTGCTAGTACATATTAATTTCAACTGATGATGAACAATATTATTAATTTTAATTATATTAAATTTTGTAGTCATTCTTTATTCACAACGATTTACATGAAATATAAATATATTAGACCACTCATAATGGTTTATATCTTCTAAAGGGCATTTTTTGTCATATCAGCATCACAATGTCTCTTTAAAAATGTGTAATGGTTAACGTCCCTTAGTGCTCTTTCAATCATTACTTTCCGTTTCGTTTTCTATCCTTTGGGGAATATACTAGAAACGTCTCTCCCTCTTCATGCCCCTATAACGCCCAAATAGACGGTGTTGTAGGCGTTATAAGCACCTTTATGCCCATATAATAATCATTGCGCATGGCCTTAAAGTGTGTATTCTCCTTTGTTCAACAGAGCGATTTACATGAAATACATGTTGAGTCTTTCTAATCCCTACCTAACCATGTTCTTATTACATTTTAATACTAAAACTCTTCGGATTTATTTAATTCAATTAAATGTCTTTTAAAAAAAATACGATTTATGATTTTCTATAAGCTTTATAAAATTTGAATATTCCAATACGTCGTACTTATTTTTATCTACGTTTCATTGAAAGTTTTGTTTAAAATCGAAGCGTCAAATATAATTGACCTTTTTTTTTTTTTTTTTTCATGACTAACCAATATCGTGCAAACAACTTCCGTAAAGATATAAGTATCTTTTTATATTGTAAGCTATAGCAAGTGTCGCTCTCAACAATATCGGTATCACGTCTATTCCAACCGATCAATATACTCACTTTTTATGGCTATTCATTGATGTAAAACTCATGTCGGTATATTTTTGGGCTTATAATACCTAATTTGGGTTTTATCTTTCAGTTGCTATAACTATAACGAATGCCGGTAGCGTACTGATATCCAAATGAACTGAACTGATACCGGTCGAATTCCCGGTGCAACGCGTGGGGGGAGTTCCACTAGTTTTCAATTATTTTTAACAAATTTCAATTTTGTATCAGATTTCTTCAAATTCAAAATACCTATTAATCTTAAGAAATTACCAATCATGTTGATTTTTAGTGAATGTGTTCCTAAGTTGTTAAAGTCAAAATTGACAAGTTTTTACAAAGATTTCTAAAACAATTGAATACCTTGTAAGTCGATGTTCTTCAACTTTATTTCTATTACGTTTGGCCATTTAAACGAATGTTTGGTAAGCCGTTCGGTGAGAAGTTTGTTTATTTAATCATGAGTAAATTACAAAAATCGTTCTTTATGTATGTCACTTATTGCAAACTGTGTCTTTTGTTTTCAATAATTACAGAAAACGTACTTGATGTTTGCAAACCCTTGCAAGTTATGTCCTTTAGCCCTAACTCAGTTAATTTTTATGGTTAAATCTGACCAAATGGACCCTACATGAGACTAAAGTGACCAAAATACCCTCATGTGGGTTCATTTGGTCAGATTTAATCACAAAAAGTTAACTGAGTTTGGGTTAAATGACATAGCTTGCAAAGGTTTGCAAACATCGAGTACGTTTTCTGTAATTATTGAAGACAAAGGACACAATATACAATAAGTGACATACATAAAGAACGATTTTTGTAATGAGTAAAATGCACGGATAGTCCCTGTGGTTTTGCAAAACAACACCTATAGTCCCAACTTTTGGAAATTACACCGGTGCTCCCTATGGTTTGACAGTTTGTTACTCGGATAGTCCCAGGAGTGGATGTCCGTTAGTTTTATCCGTTAAGTGGATGTGAAATGACAAAATTACCCTTCATCTTCTCCACTCTAGAAACGTGGTTTTGTTTGCTTTATGCAGACAAGTTTAGAGGAGTGGAACTAGATGCATTACATACAACCATAGAAGCTATAAATGGTCGAATAAAAAGATATTCATCTTCTCCACAAAGCAAAATACCGAATCAAAGAAGGCTGATTGCTGGGTGGAGAATGAGTAATGATGAAGTTGATGAGATGGCCCACCTCAAATCCTCAATTACTAAGCTTTCTTTAGTCAAAAGTGAGAACACCAAAAAAGTCAAACTTGTGGATTCAGCTTTGTGAAATCGTGAAAGCTCAAGTTGATGAAAGGTAACTTATTGTAAGCTTGTTAGAAATCAAGAATTATGCTATTACTAGCTTTTGGTTAATTGAAATGCTGTGACTTTTGCGTTAACATTTTAGTTTTGAGTTGAGCATACACCTGCAAAAGTGTCTAGCGAATGCCCTTAAAGAAATTTGACGAAAATGCTATGTTTGAAGTGTTATCATGTTCTAGAATAATTATATTGTTTTATACTAATAATCTGGCAAAACGGAGCTTGGTTCTGGCATGGTTGTTAGAGAAGCTTTTTAACCCCTTAATTGTTCGGAGTTCTACTTTCACAATTCACAAACAATTTATCAAAATAGAGAGGGGGGGGGGGGGGGGGGGGGGGGGCTTAGGGTTGGGTTGTTTTGTTTTGTTTTTATAGAGTGGAGAAAATGAAGGGTAATTTTGTCATTTCACATCCACTGACGGAGAAAACTAACGAACATCCACTCCAAGGACTATCCGAGTAACAAACTGTCAAGCCACAGGGAGCACCGGTGTAATTTCCAAAAGTTGGGGACTATAGATGTCATTTTGCAAAACCATAGGGACTATCCGTACATTTTACTCTTTTGTAATTTACTCTTTAATCATAGAACAAACATAAACACAATTCCCTTGGTTATTTTACATTCATTTATGTTCACTCATTTATATTTATCTATAAGTTACTAGTGATACATATTTGTTTATGTCCATTTACATATTGATTTTGATACATTTGTATACGTTTGTGTTGTTTATGTTCGATTAGAAGATGAACACACATAAATGTAACAAGAGAAAAAAAAAACACATTTGTATAAGTGTTTTTTGTTCGTTTGTTCAAGTTCTTGTTTGTTCAATTCGCTACATGCCTAGTTACGTTAGTATAAAATATAAATGATTCACCATCCGTTAATACAGAGAGAAAAACAATATTCATTCTAATATAACCATCACATTTTCGATTAATAATGATTTGGGCGGTTAGGTGACGCTTATAAGTCCAAAATTAATAAACGATTGGAAATCAAAAATGCAATATTATAGACATCTGACTTAATAGCCCACGACTAATAAATCCAATATTAATAAATAATGGAAAACGAAGTGTTAAATATTGAAGGCGATTGGTTTAATAGCCAACACGACAAAAAAAAAAAAAAAAAAAAAAAAAAGGGTGTCATCAATGATGTCGGGTTCATAATTGAGGAATAAATACGGAGAAATCAAATAAAATCATATTGAGTTATGTTGAACCAAGTTCATTAGTAAAATTTAAGCATCATTAACAAAGAAAAAAACCTTTTGAAACACGTATGTTAGAAGGTTGCTAAATTTTCACAAATGATATGATAAAAAAATCACCATTCTAAAAAAGTAAAATTTACACCTAAAAATATGCAAATGTTTAAAAACCGGTAAATATCGACCGATTATACCGGTATTATTGGTGCCGGATGTGGATGCAGTACGAAACACCCCAGTAAATAGAACAAACTTCGACTTTTTACCTCTGGTTTACTGATACCGACGCATGTGTCACACCCCGACTTTCCACGTGTCACCGGTGGGCCCGGTGGGGAGTATCGTGACGTGGTTGGCAACATAATAGTCAAACAACACAATATATATGAATGCACAGCGGAAGCAAAAGATAAATTATATTACATTCCGAATATAAAGTAATATCCAGTATTACAACGGAAAGTAAAGGATCCACAGGCGGATCTTAAAACATATCATTTGTTCAACAGACTTTAGACGCCTAGAACTTGCAAGATTCCTTATTAGCGCCCTGAGCTTCCAGCCAATTACGTTCAGTACCTGTCACTTAACCTTTTTGGAAAATACGTCAGTTTTCACTGGTAAATACACTCAACCGACTCATTTGAAAAGAGTTTAAGAAAATTGATTTGAATGCACGTGGCACAAAATATCTTTTATAATCTGATTAAAATGCACAGAGGCAAAATTAATCTTTTTTTTTTCACTTGTATACTTGAGACAAACTATATTTCATGTTATCAGTTTTACATAACTTGCTCTACATACGGGGCCCGGATCTATGCCGGTTCATGATTAACCGACACACCACTGTTCCCTTATTGGGAATCCCTTATTGGGTATAACTATTCCCTTATTGGGAATCCCTTATTGGATATAATTAATTAATAAACATATGGCATCTGTCAGGTGTATGCCTACACCCCGTGCTTAGGTCGTGGCCATTGCATTTAATGACTCAAGGATATCCAGGACACGGTCGCATTAATCCCCAATGTTTCAGTCAAGCAATACGAATTAAAAACAGGTTATTTGGATTTCCCGACTTATTGGTCTTTGAATCCCATACCTGACCATGCGGTATTTATATTACCGTATCCCAAGCCTGTAATAGGGAAAATAAGTCAAGAGTATTTACCTGAGCTAGCTCCTGTCTTAAATAGCAAGAATTAATAACTCAGCCGTATTCACTTAAGTAAGCGTAGGTACCATTTACCGGAAGGCTCTAGTCTGGAATGATGGTATAAATAACTAATTAGAATGCTAACGGGTCTTTAATTAAGCCTAAGCTTAGACCGGTTAGTCTTACGGGAAGATACGGTTCGTACGCACGATTAAGCGAAGACCGGAATAGAATGTGATTTAAACCCGACATGTTTAGAGACTTGTCTTATATGGGTATTTCATACACATTCTGGATTTTGAGATAAAACCAATAAGGTTTGACCCGTTTCGGCTAATTTATGTAAACTTGTTACATAAACCGAACCATACGCGTAATAAGCGTGACGGGTATTCATGAGAGCTATATACAGGTTTTCTAAGTTAATTTATTCCTCTAATATGTTGTGACATCAGTAAGATGTCTTTCATTATGTCCGAAACGTATTTAAACACAAACTTTGCCCCGTAGGGGTAGTTTGGTCATTTAAAAGGTTATAAAAGAGTTTAAGTATTTACCTGAGTTACAGGTCTGATATAATCAGCAAAAATACTTATTTTTATAAGTTATAACAGTAGGATATTTTATATATGTGAAATTTATCAATTATTACCAAACTATGCACCGTAGGGGCATTTTGGTAATTTCACATAAGCCGAAAGGCTCAAAACTGAAGTCTGAGTTTAACAACCTTTGCTTACTATTAAAATATGATAATTTTCCTCAAATATCAGTAGGTATCACCCTTGGTATGTTTAAAATAGTTCTAGTACATACTATGCGTTAAAAACGCTTAAAAAGGCGATTAGAAACCATTTCCGGGTTTGATACATAAATCTGATATTTTTATGTTTCCATAAGGCTTAAAATAATTTATTTATCATTTAGAATCAGTAGCAAAAGGTTTGGAGTCGTTTAGATATGTAAAACTCATTTTATGGCCCGTAAGGGCAAAACCGACAATTACCGGATTAAGCCTACGACTATGAGTTATGCTCAGCCTAAAATTAATTAAAAATCTTTAAAAATCCCAAAATAATATATTACATCAGTGGGTAATAAGTTTGATATCAAAAAGTAGGCTTATCTAGGCTATACGCTAATTACGCCGTTTAATTAACATAAAACCTTCAATTTACGCTAATGAGCATAACTCTCAATCTACACCACAAACTGATGTCAAACTTTGCATACAATTTTATATATCAGTAACTAAAGTTTCTACTCTTTTACATTTCCAAAAATCACGTTTTAAGGTGTAAAGGGCATAATAGTCAACATATGAGCAATTAACGGAATCATGCATATTAATTGGTTAACTAATGAACCATGGTGTATAATCACAGAGGGTTATACTAGCATGTTACCTGGTCCAAATAAAGCTCTAAGGCATTTCTAAAACATGCTTAAACGGGTCAGAACTGAAAGTCAAAGTGAAAGTCAAACTATGCGACTTTCGGTTCCGAACCGGGTCTTTACAAAGAATTGTCGGGTTGAACATGTTTAGACATGTTCTTACACTAATTACCAAGTTATAATAATGATCAAACAGGTTGCACGCCTTCTAGATTGCTAATTATGCGTTTTATGCTTCTGTTGACTTTTTCGGATTAAGTTTGACCCGACCAACGATCTAGTTAGGATGGGAATCAGTGGGTGCCCTTTTAAGGGTTTATTGCCCACATAATTACCAACTTATAACTACCTTTGATTCGACTAATCACTGGACCATTAGTGATTAATCTTAAAGTCAACCGTTAATTACGACGGTTTGACTTTTAAGCTATAACTAAGCTAAAACTTAACTAAGGAAGGTTTAGCAAACTTACCAAGGTCCTATGCACGAAATGTGATCACTTGAGGCTGCTTGGGAGATCCAGAATTGATCAGGAATGCAAATGAAGGTGTGAGGAACAATGTTGCAACTAAGGTCCTTTTATAGTGTTTTAAACACCACAAATCTTTGACATCTAAGTCTATAAGTGACCACAACATTCTAACAAGTGTCCCTAGTGCATAGGGGGTGTTTAGGGGTCAAGAAATATGAGGAAAAACGTTTAAAGTCGGTTTAAACGTGAATGCAGGCTGCTGCCAAACTTTTCTGTTATTGTAAGCCTGACGCGGCCCGCGTAAGGGTGTTGATGGACCTTACGCGGCCCGCATTAGCCCTCCTGATCAGATTTTTCATTTTCATGTTTCCGCATATTCGTCCCTTGGCTCTTTGAAAGGTCAACTAGCTTATTTCTTGCAATTTGACCCCTTATTATTTACCCATAAGGGCTTTAGGACTTATATCCACTTTGCCAAGTCCCTGGACATTTCCAGTTAACCCGAAAAGTCATAACTTTCAACGTTAACGCTTTAACCCCTCGCATACGAATTTGATCATAACTTTCTCATAAGATAACGAAACTTTATGAAATTTATATCGTGCATTCTAGTGAGCATAATTAACAGTTACAAAGCTTCGGGTTTGTCAAAAGGTCACTCAGAGGTATAACTTAAACATGTTGACACATTTAACCCTTGTAGTTTGTAATTTCTCACTTTTAGCTTCGCATGATCCATGATTTATTCGTTTGATGCTATAAACATCATGTAGGGTTAATGTACAATATATTTATTCATCGTTGACATTCAGAACTCATATTTTCACATACTTTCCATGTTTGTCAACTTTAGTCCTTCTAAAGTATTATTTCACACGTTCAAACTTATGACACGTGTCAATACATTATAGGACGCGAATTTTCGAGGTGTTACATCCTCACCCCCTTAAAAGAAATCTCGACCTCGAGATTTGTTAAAGTAAAGGAAGTATTTTCTACCTTATATTGGGTTTAATCTTCCCCAGTACCTTTGAGCCTTTAAGGCACTACAATTGACCTTTTTAATAGGCACATGTATCTTTTTGGAGCTTCTAATCCTGTCGATCCTTAATCGACACAGGTTGCTCATACTATAATAGTTCTGCATATCATTATGTGATAGCGCTTTTCGACTTATTGGTGACACGTCGCTAAATCATTAGTGTGGGTCACATTGCGCGTTCCACCAAGCCCCTTAATTAGGTCTTGGCTCGTAAGCTATATAGTCTTGATACATTCGAATCCTTCAAATGATTCTATATACTCGGAGCTTAACTAGCCTGATAATTTAACAAATTTAGCACACCCTTCCTGGGTGATATCTATTGTTGAACCTTATTCCTTAACAAGAATTTTGGAGGTTTCCTAACTTTATTAGTCCTTGCTTTTCTGCCTAAATAATGGCAACTTATAGATAATCAGGGGTTTGTATGAATCTTATTCGTTGTTTCTAATACAACTTTCAGATCCTGATAATTTGACTTACCAATTCTCTATTTAACAATAGATGTTTAACATTCCACCCATACAAGGTCTCCAAAGGAGTAGCCTTGATGCTTACATAATAATTGCTATAGAAAAACTTATTTTATGGTGAGATGGTTATTCCAACCACTGCTTAGCTAATCTCAAAGAATAGCTAAACCTTACAGCTAGTCGAACCAATCAACGGTCCTGGGCAGGTAATAGCGATTCTTAATTGTTGCCTATATAGGGTTGCGGTAATCAATGCATAAGCAAGATGATCCGTCTTTCTTATTTATATAAATCGGAGTTCTTAGGACTTCGAATTTTGGCTTTATGAAATCTTCTCTAAAAGCTTATCGATTTGGCTCTTAGTTCTTCCTATTCCGTTGATACTAACAGATATAAGGCTTTTACAATAATTGTAGCCCTAAGCGGGACGTTCGTTCTAACATCCACTTGCCTCTCCGAAGGTAAACATGGTAATTCTAATAAAGAAGATAATCATGACACTCACAGAGATGTTAGAGATGTCTGTATATTCAGGCTTTGGTTCATCTATCGATGTCGGTGTCAGATAAATGACACATTCTCTTTACAAATGCAAGGATGCCCTAAGTAGAGATACTTATAAGGACATTTTTATATTGGATATCTTCTTTGAATACTACTAGTCGACTTTAGTACAATATGACCATTGGGATATCTCAGGGGTTCCATGCATTAAACCTCCATACTGATCAGGCATGGAAGCAATCTATGGGACACACTAGGATACACCAATCCTCATATGGTACTCTTATCAAACATAGTTCGGCATTCGCAGGCGACATAAAATAATGAGAAATTAATAAAATAAAGTAATATATATTGTCGTACTCATTTTTAGGAAGAGTACTCCAGATTCTTATGAAAGGATTTATCTCCGAGGATGGGAGAAAGGGTCATTAAAGATTCCCTTGGTAAATTATACCTTATTTTTAATATCTTAAGTTCTTATGAATGTAATCAAAAGTTTGCTAAGCTCATGGTTTACTAAAGGTTTATTGACCCTTGCATTAATGTAAAATACTGAGCAGATACAATCAATGCTAAATGGTATGGGACGTACCTGATGCTATTATTGATATGTACTGTCTCTGTCATTCAATCGGTAGTTCAGGCGTTTCCTTCCTTATCCTTCCCAGACTTAGCTGCTCCTTTCTTGGCGGCCTCAGGACAATTAGTACTGATGTGGCTCTTTTCGCCACAGCTGAAACAGTTTGCATTCTTCATGTCCCTACATTCGTGGGACTGGTGACCAGTTCTTTTGCAGATGCCACATTGCTTTATCTTTTGGTTTGATCGACACTGTCCCCAGTGCCTTCTGTTGCAAGTTTTGCATGTAGGCTTCTTGTTGGAATCCTGTTGGTTATTGTTGAGCTCGGATTTGCTCTTCTTAGGATTCTGGGAGTTATCCTCCTTCCTTTTACGCTTCCCTTCTTCAGAGGCTTTGGCAACTTTGTTTCTGACCACATCGAGTGTGAGAGATAGCGACAGATCTGCCGCTGACCTGAATGTAGTAGGTCTCGATGCTTTCACACTTGCCTTTATTTCTGGGGCTAAACCCCCAATAAAGCGAGCTATTCGCTTTGGTTCCGGTGTGATCAAATAAGGAACCAATCGAGACTTGGTATTGAAACTTGTGAGGTATGCTTGACAATCTAAGTTCTCCATGACTAATGTCAAGAATTCAGTCTCAATCTTCTCAACTTCATGTTGAGGACAGTAATTTTCTTTGATAAGAGCAACGAACTGATCCCAAGTCATGTTGTACATGTTAGTACATTACGTCTGTAGCTTCCGTCAGCATGTAGTCATATTTTGTATTCTGTGTTTATGTATATTGTCTGAATGTATGTATGTAGTTAGCAGGACAACTCAGGAATAGGTTTTGTATGTAAAAGTGTTGTTTGGGACAAGTTCAACTCGTGCGGATGGCAATACGCACGTATGGCAATACGCACGGATGACTTATTAAGTCATACGCGCGGATGACCATACGCACGGGTGAGTCATACGCACGGGTAGCCCACCCGCACGTACAACACTTATTAGCTTCCTGAGTTTGTCTATAAATAGAAGGTCCGGTGCAACTTTGTTAGTACTTTTGACACGCACGGGTAGTCTGTACGTTCACCGGAACTTTGTGACTTTCAGAACGATTAATAGAACGAACAGACAAGCAGTTAAACGTTGAATTCTCTGTTGCACAAATCTGTGATTCGTCTTAATGGATTCCGCACATTAAGACGAAATCGATTCATCTCATTCCTACGATCAGATCCTGTATCAACGGGACCAACAAGTGGTATCAGAGCATCCAGGGAGCTGAATCGAGATCAACAACACTGAATTCACCGGAATTCGAGCTTTATTCACCGATCAAAGTCAAATTTCACCGGAGATTTGACTTCTGTTACCGATTTGATTCAAATTTCACCGGAAATTTGACAGATTTCTTCTACATCTACTCAGATTTTACATTTGTTCTTCATTTGTCACCATAAAATCAGAAAAATTTAAAATTGAGCAAGAATTTACGGTTAAAACTTGTTAAAATCGATATCAATCGACTCGCAATCATTCAAAGTATAATCCTACTTAGTTTCATAATCAGATTCAACCTAAAACTAGATCAAATTCATCGAAAATCATGTTTAGCTGTTCGTATTTGATGACGTCATTCACCCGTGCGGACAGCTGTCTGAACGGTTTGGATTAGTTAGTTACTGCAAGTTGTTTGCTGACATCATCATTGTTACACGCACGGATTACAACCCGTGCGGATAACCAGAAAAGTCAAAAGGTCAAAGTAACCCGTACGCACAACAATCCAAGCGGATCACCATCCGTGCGGATAAGCTTTGTCACCTTCCGTATTCCTGTTCGAACGGATAACTATCCGGTTCAAGTGTTTGAAATTTTTAAAATTTGTAAAAATTGTCTAAGTGTTTGAAAATTGTTTCAGGTACTTAAAAATGGAAGAATTCATGAATCCCTTCAGTGAGATGTATGCTTTCGCGGGTAATTCTGGAGACGATACTTCCAACCGTTCAAATGATAATCCGAATCCGAAGAAAACTTTATCCGATGCCCTAAGTGTTGAAAGCGCATATGGTACCTACAACAAACCACCAAAGCTAATGGCAATCGAAGAATATAATCGGTGGGCAAAAAGATTCGAAGAATGGCTGAAAGCTTTCGCATATCAGAGCTGGAAGAACTTAAAGAACGGTTATTTTTCAGAAAGACAAGATTGTGAGAATTTGTCAGAAGGTGAAGCCGTAGAGACCTTTATAGCTGAACAAAAATGCATCGCTTTGATTCACCAGTCCGTAAGAGACGACATTATTTCACTCATTGAATACACAAACGCAAAAGATCTATGGGAAAAGTTAAATAAAAAATGTGTAGGAAGTGCAGAAATAATCAAAAACAAAAAGAAATTGCTGCGAAAGGAGTTTGATTTGTTCGGATGCTTAAAAGGTGAATCTGTTTGTAAAATGATTGAAAGATTTGGACACTTAAAGTTGGAATTGGCAAGGCATGGAGTAAACTATTCTCAAGAGGATCTAGTTGACAAACTGTTCGATTCACTACCAGAAGAGATGGATTGGCAGTACTATGCACTGATGTTAAAGAACACAATCAAAACTGAAAGTTTGACCGTCGACTTGCTGATTGAAAGACTAGAAAGTCATGAATTGGAGATAAAGAAAACACACAAAATAAATCATTCATCATACCAACAAAACATGGAGTTGTACTATCCAAAGAGTATGATTCCCAAGAATGTTTCTCCAAGAACTGCTTTCTCCGCTGAAAACACAAACACTTCAAGTAAAGAAAGTCCAAGTTCAAACAGTGGTTTTCATGGAGGTTTTTCATCCAATACTCCAAGTCAGGGATCTTCTTCAAATTCTTCAAGTCAACAACAATCTGTTCCTAAGAACGCGTTTCTTGCAACATTGCGATAGATTTGAAGAATGCTCAAAATTTTGATGAGGAATCGGCCAAACAGCAGATGATCTTTCTAGCATCTGTGTTGGAGTCGTACGAAGGGTTAGTAGCGGGGAAGATAGGTAATACCAATCTGACAAAAGAAGATTATGATCAGATTGATCCCGAGGAAATGGAGCTGATCGATATTCGTTGGGCTATGGCCAGTGCTGTTCGTAGAGCACAACGCTTCATGGAAATTACCGGCAGAAAGACAATTGGTGGTGCATCTACTAAGCTGGGGTTTGATAAATCGAAGGTGACGTGCTTCAAATGTAAGCAGAAGGGTCACTTCAAACGAGAATGCAGAAATGCATATGCTGATGAGTCAGAAAACCCTTTCAGAGATGATTATTACAAGAGAGCAATCTATCACCAGAATAAATCTGAGCCACCTAGATTGAAGCAAGTTGAAGACAACAAAGAGAAGTCTAGAGCCCTTGCTGTCATCCATGATGACGAAGGTTATGATTGGAGCGAGCTATTGCCTGAAGAAGATGCGGTGGGTTATGCATTCGTGACGAAGATTATTCCTTTTAAAGACATTAGAACTGAAGAAGAAAAATTCGTCAACCGAAGAATGAAAGCCCAAACCAGATTGAACAGAATTTATAACACTTACAAAGAAGCAAAAAGAGCAAAAAGGTGGGATGCCGACAGAGAATGTTACCTTGATCCTCAAGGAAACATTGCAGTTGACCCAGATTCCATCAGTGTTGATGCTCTTACACAACAATTTGCCGAGGAAGAAGAAGCTAGACAAAGAGAATGGTGGGGAGGTGGTGAAGAGAAACAAGTAGAGAAAGATGAAAAAGTCAAAGAAGCAGAACAGAAACCAAAGTCAAAGAATGCTGATGATGGGATCATTGACACATCACAAGAGCTAACGGCTGAGAACTTGAGGAAGATGGCTGAAAAAGTTCTTGCAGCAAAAGAACTTGAGGTAGTTTCTAGTTCTGGAACTTAGTCAACAAACAAGGTCAGTTCAAATGGTACACTTGAGTCAGGTAAGAAAGATAAATCTGAAAATGACTGCAAAAATTGCATGAAAGAGTGCAAAGTTTGTAGTACAATCACTTACCTCAGTGGTAAGAAGATTGAAGAGTTGACTAGTAAAGTCAAAAGTGTTGAAAATCAAATCTTAAACCGTGACAAAATGCTGAAAGCTTCGAATGATAGATCAAAAGAATTAGCTGATAAAATTGAAAATGATAAAAATGACATTGAAAGAATAAGAAAAGAAAATGAAAAGTTGATTCTTGAAAATCGCAAAATTTCTGAAATTTTTGAGAAGCTAAAGCGAACGGTTAAAGATTCTGATGAGAGAAACAGTAAAACAACTAAAGAAAATCTTCAACTATCAGGGGTTCTTCGAGTAAAAGAAGAGTTAATCAACCAACAACTTGATGAAATTGCACAATTGAAGCTAAAATTTGAAGAAGCTAAAATTGAGAATGAGCGTATTAATTTGAAACTGAACAGTTACAACTCTGCAAGCTTTGTTCTGCAACACATTGTTCCAAAACCCATTGGAAAAACCAAAGCTGGCGAAGATGTATACTGTGATGGAACTGGGGTGGGGTTTCATCAAGTTCCGCCACCTGTTCTAAACAATTTTTCAAAGAAGCAATCTGGGTTGGTTAATGATGATGTTGAAACAAATGAGATAAAACTGCCAGAATCAATTGATGTGACATTTTCTTCATCATCATCCGATGACAGTGTTCAAACTGAGATCATAAAAGGCATGGCTGAAAGTGTCTTGGATAGTGATTCGAATGAAGATGAAGAATGTTTTCTGAACAATTACATTCCGAAACCAAAATCTAAAAACAACTTAAATGATGAACCGGGTCTTGTGATGTACAAGATGTCTGGTTCTGATAAGTTGTATTCAGACTTTGAGTTTCCTCTGGAGAATGTTAATGTGAACAAATTGAAAAATGTTTTCAAACTGGTTGAAATTGATTTGTCTGAAGTGGACAGTTTGAAACAGACAAAGAGACAAATGAATTTTGAGAAGGATAAAGCTTACTATAAGAAACCTGTTATTCCACCACGTTTTTCTAACAACAATCAAAATAAATGGTCGGGAGGATATCAGGGTGGTAAGAATTATCTGAAAAAGAATGTTCAGAACAAGAAGTTTGCTGTGAAAAAGGTGTTTGTGAACAGTTCAAGTTCACTTTCTGATGAGGAGTCTAAAATCTTTTTAAAATCAAACAAAGAGTTCTTTGAAAAGAAGGCCTCACAGCCTCAGTCTGAAGGCTCAAGTCGGGTAGTTGACACCCGAACATGCTTCAAATGTAATCAAGTTGGACATATTGCACGAAAGTGTACCAACTTGAAGCCTAAGACTGAAACTGTGAAGAATTCTATCAAGAGAGATGTTGTGAAAGGAAAGGCTCCATTGATTGTTGAGAAAAATGTTTTGAAAAATGATAACACCAAGATCAAAACTGAACCTGTTAAGAATTCGGTATCTAAAAATGATAAATTTTACCAACGGGTTGCATCACCTCAACAAACATGGAAGCCAAAAGTTGTTGAAAAGAAAGTTGATTCACCAAAGGTGTCTGAAACTGAAAAATCATCATCTTCTACCAAGAAGAAGTATGTACCCTTGAAGTTTTATGAGAAACAAAAATCAACTTCTGAAAAGAAGTATGTGGTGAAGAAAAATCAATCAGCTGATCAACCTCAAAAAGACGAATTTTTCTTATTCAAAAAGGTTGAAGTTGGAACTGCTGAAAGCCTTAAAATGAATGATAAAAACTTTCCGCCACTTTACACAAAAACAACTCACCTTAATTTCAAGTTACCTGAGTCAAAAGAGGCTTGGGTAGCATCAAAATCTCATTAAATGTTTTTGACATGTGCAGGAGCTTCCAAGATCCGTTTCACGTTGGATTATGGATAGTGGAGCTTCTCGGCACATGACAGGAAAGACAGCACTGCTGTATGATGTCAGAAATATTAATGGAGGTTATGTAGGGTTCGCGGGTAACCAAGGTGGTAGAATTGTTGGTGAAGGAACGTTATCCAACGGGATCGTCACGCTTGAAAGAGTTAACTACATTGCTGAGCTGGAAAATAATCTGCTAAGTATCTCGCAGATTTGTGACAGGATGTATACTACTCACTTCACAGACAAAGAGTGTTTGATTTTGAAACCAGGGTTTGTTATTCCTGAAGAATGGATCATCATGAGAGCTCCTAGAGTGAATGGTCTGTATGTTTTAGACATGACTATAGCAACTACAACTACGGGTCAAGCACACTGTTTTGTTTCAAGAGCAACGGAGAAAGAATCAAAGTTGTGGCATCGTAAGATGGGGCACATTCATCTTCGTAAAATGAATCATCTGGTGCACAATGATTTGGTTCTGGGAGTTCACATTAAAGGTTTTCATCTGGAAAAAGAGTGCATTAGTTGCATGAAAGGCAAACAAAAGAAAAAGTCTCACCCCACAAAGCAAGTCAATTCAGTCTCAAGACCTTTGGAGAGACTTCACATGGATTTATTTGGTCCTGTGAATGTCAAAAGTATTACCGGAGAACTTTATTGTCTTGTGGTTACTGATGATTATTCCAGATTCTCATGGGTGTTATTCTTGAAGTCGAAAGAGGAAACGTTTGACAGGTTAAAGGGGTTGTTCAGAAAGATTGAAAATTTGTACCAAAGGCGTATCAGAAGAATTAGAAGTGATAATGGTACTGAGTTCAAGAACAACAATATGGAAGAATATTGTGATGGAAGAGGTATCTTGCATGAGTTCAGTGCTCCGTACACTCCGCAACAGAATGGAGTTGCAGAACGTAAAAACAGGACACTGATTGAAACGGCCAGAACAATGCTTGCTGATTCAAAGTTACCGATAAATTTCTGGGCAGAAGCTGTTTCCGCCGCATGCTACACGCTCAACAGAGTTCTCACTGTCAAGAAATTCAACAAACCATGCTTTGAGTTGATCAATAACCGAAAACCGAATTTGAAGTATCTTGTACAGTTCTACAGCCTTTTGGAAAGTTGGGTCCGAAGAGTTTTGAAGGAATATTTGTAGGATATGCAAGTCCTTTACGACGAGTCTTCGTTCCAAGTCTGAAGCGAATTATTGAAGCTCAAAATGTTGAATGCCAAGGTCACACAATGCCTCCACAGAATCCGGGCGACTCATGGCGTTTCAATTATGATGTTTTGTGGGAGTCTTTCAACATGGAAGAAGAACCAGAGTTCTTTGATGAGTTGGATATTCTTAGAGAGTATGAAGACGAAAGGTTTCCAGCAGAATCTTATCGAAAACGACAAGCTTCAAATGATGATGAGGCGGGTCTAAGCAATGCTGGAGAACATGACGATGTTGAAAATGATGTTGCTCAAGAAAATCAGACGGTAGAGAATGACAATCAAGAATCTGAAAACAGACCAATATTCGATCATGATGATTCAGACTCTGAGGGGGAGCTAATCCAGTTTTCAAATCAAACTATTCCAGTCAGTGAAAACGTCACAAATTTGGAGAGCGAAGTAGATGTTTCAGGCGAGGTGATGCCAAGAACGCTTTCTTATCATCAGGAGGAACTGATAATCGGAGAACTGCAATCAGGCGTCCGCACTCGAAGACAGCTTGATCAAGGGCTTACATGTTTTTACACAAAAGTTGCTTCTTTACAAACTGAATTCTCATTAAGTTGTTTTATCTCGCAGATAGAACCAAGGACGTATAAAGAGGCGCTTACTGAAGATTCGTGGGTAAATGCAATGCAGGAGGAGTTAAGCCAATTCGAGAAGCTTGGTGTATGGAAGCTAGTAGATTTGCCCGATGGTCACCGGAAAATTAATACCAAATGGGTGTTTAAATGCAAGAGGGATGATCGAGGTGTTATCATTCGAAACAAAGCTCGACTCGTTGTCCAAGGTTTCAGTCAGCAGGAGGGGATAGATTTCACCGAAGTATATGCCCCTGTCACAAGACTTGAAGCAATCAGAATCTTCCTTGCATTCGCATCGTGGAAAGGATTCAAAGTTTTTCAGTTAGATGTGAAGTCGGCGTTTCTCTATGGCAAGGTGAAAGAGGAGGTTTATGTCGGACAGCCACCGGGCTTCACCGACCCAATTCACAAAGATAAAGTCTATCTCCTTGACAAAGCGTTGTACGGCTTACATCAGTCCCCGAGAGCCTGGTATGAGACCTTGTCTCAACATCTGTTAGCCAACCACTTCACTCGAGGAAAGATAGACACCACTCTTTTCACAAAAGAAGTCGACGGGCATCTTCTGATTGTCCAAATTTACGTGGACGACATAATTTTCGGGTCTACAAATGAACAACTCTGCAAAGATTTTGAACAAGTTATGAAGTAGAAGTTTGAAATGTCTTCAATGGGTGAGATGAAGTTCTTCTTGGGACTTCAAGTTGATCAACTTCCCGAGGGAACTTTCATACATCAAACAAAATACGTTCATGACGTTCTGGAGAAATTCGGGATGTCAGGAATGTCACCAATGTCCACCCCATGAGCGACGAATCATGGGATAAACCCTGATCTCACCGGAGAGAAGGTAGATGAAACATTGTATCGTTCCATGATCGGCTCGTTAATGTACTTGACGGCATCAAGACCGGATATTATGTATCCAACCTGCCTCGCGGCTCGATTTCAGTCAAATCCTAGAGCTTCGCACATGGTAATTGTGAAAAGGATTCTACGCTACCTGAAAGGAACTCCATCTCTGGGGTTGTGGTATCCAAAAGTTGGCGACTTCATGCTCAAAGGATATTCTGATTCTGATTTCGGATGCTGCAAAGTGAACGCTAAATCAACTACAGCGGGGTGCCAGTTTTTCGGACCACGATTGGTCACCTGGCAATGCAAGAAGCAGACCTCTGTCGCTTTATCCACTTGTGAAGCTGAATATGTATCTGCTAGTAGCTGCTGTTCTCAGATCCTGTGGATCCAGCAACAGATGCGAGACTACGGTTTGCAATTTCTTAACACCCCTATCTTTGTTGATAATGAGGCAGCAATTAACATAACAAAAAATCCTGTTCATCACGCTAAAACAAAACACATTGAAATTCGTCATCACTTCATCCGAGACTGTTTCGAGAAGAAGTTGATACGAATAGAGAAAATCCACACCGATGAACAAAAAGCTGACTTACATACCAAAGCCTTTGACAAAACTCGCTTTAAATATCTTTTGAAACTTAATGGTATGAAGTTGCTATCGGATGCGGAGGAAATTGTTGGCGTTGATGAAGGTGCCACTGTAGATGATGTTGAGAAACTATCTGCAATGGTTAGTCGAATTTTTACTTGTTTTGGTTTTTAGGGGGAGATAGTAGTTTTATTTTCAGAAAATACAAAAACAATAAAAAATTCGAAAAAGCCAAAAACATTAGAAAATTTCAAAAACCCAAAAACATGATAAAATTTCAAAAAGAGTTTGTGTAAAAAGGGAAAATGATAGTACATCAGCTAGACGGTTACTGTACGCTAAAGAAATGGAAAGTTCAAATACGTTAAACAGTCTCACTAATGATGTGTCGATAGGTTTTTACACATTTAGTATATTTGTTTGGGATATAAACCTAAAATCTTACTTGCTTATTTCGTGGGGAACACTACTTGGATATATAGGTAACCCCTGAAATTTCGTTTGAAAGGTCTCATAATCTGATATACTTGGTCTTTATTCTCAATGATGTCTGGGGTATTATTCCGGGACTTCTGCTGAACGGTAGTTCTGACCTAGTCCCTGGATAATACTTTCTGCAAATGCTTGAAACATAGCATTAAACCCTCATCATGCTGAAACAATAAAATTGATAATCGCTGCTGTTGTAAGCAAAAAGATCCTCTAAAGGGGACACACCTTAAAGTCGAAGCTGATATCTCTCTGCGTATACGGAAGTATCGACCTGAGATCCCTCGGCCCTCGCATACCTAATTTATGTACAGATATCATTGATGTATACTCACCTGTAAGACTGATTATTGGGATTCTGGATACGGGAGTATATTCAAGAGGTGGGACACACGTATAAGTTTAAGTCTCTAAAACACTAAAACAGTATCCTGAACAGATTGAAATGTGTGTAAGAATTTAAGATGGATCAATATATCGACAATCGAGGTGAATTGTTTAATGTTTGGCATGAAATTAATCTTAATGGTACTTGTAACTTGTCGGAAGCTGATATGATTCCCTAACACGCTCACCAAAAATATGTTTGTAAATAGTTTACATTTACTGCTCTTTTATTTCTGTTTTCATTTCTAGTCTATTTGCTTCATTAAAAATCCCAAAAAGATTTTATTTTTCTGCTTTATTTTCCGACAAACCAAAGTGGAAAGTTGATCTTCGGATTCGAAAGTGATAAAAGATGCAGGAAGTTTCAGGGATGGAAGATGAGTTTGGAGCTAATTTTGACTAATCTGTAATTGAAAATGTGAAACACAAGTTCATTAAGTTGATACTTGTAATTTTTCAGAAAAATGTTTGAACAAAATTTTCAAAAGTCAGTATGTTTTGCTTCAGGTCAACCAAGGTCATTAAGTTGGACTTGGTCGACAAATTAAGTTCCTTGGGTCATTAATTTGAACCAAGCAACTTAAGTGGATTTCTAAAAATCTGACAAAAGTTGAGAAAAATCAAAGTTTTTCATTGAAAAGGTTGAAGTGTGCCTCATTCGGATGTTCATTCGGACGGGTAGCCATACGCACGGATGGCAATGCGCCCGGGTGACCATACGCGTCTGTTGTTAGTATATGTAGAGGGTCAAAGAGTCAGTCAAAGCTATACGCACGCACGATACTCTTTCTCTCTCACACTTTGACTTTCTGATTTCGGAATTCTTTGCACGGATTCTTGTTTTCGTTGGTTTGCACAACATTAGCAATGGCAAAGGTATGTTTTTCTAACCCAAATCTGCATAAATCTGTTGTTTAATATCTGTTCATCGCGTATGTGTTCTTTCGGAGCCTTAAATCTTAGATCTAGCCTGTGTTAGTTCGTTTTGTCATGAATAAATCATAGGTTCTTGTTCGGAATGCTTAGATCTAGGATTTTACCGGTTTAATTTGTGTTATAACATGTTAAAATCTGATAGATCTGATGTTTGGACGGTACATAGTGTCGGCTAGATTTTTGTGAAATTGACCTGTATATAGGACGTTTTAGACATCATTGAACATAGGGTTTTGATCGCGTTAACATCCTCTATGCAGATCTGTGTTCAATTTTAGATTTTGTCATAGAAAATTTTTGGTGTTCATAAACTGTTCTTCATCTGTGTCTTGTATCCGCACGCACAACTTGTACGTGCGTATGGCAATCCGTGGCAAGTCATGCTGTACGCACGTATGGTAATCCGTAGCTATGTCATGTTGTACGTGCGCATAGCAATCCGTGGCAAGTAATGCTGTACGCACGTATGACAATCCGTGGCAATGCTATGTTGTACGCGCGCATGGCAATCCGTATCAATGTCATGTTGTACGCACGGATGGTAATCCGGGGCAATATTATGTTGTACGCACGGGTAGCTGTACGGGGCATAGACAAGTTGTCCGCACGGACAACTTATCCGCACGGACAAGTTATACGTACGGATAACCATTCATGTGTCATTCTACACAGAAAGTTTTTCTTTGACAGAATATTTTGAGATCCCAAAAATTTTTTAAAATGAATAAAATTTCTGCAGGATTGGGATAAAGCTCATAATATATATTGTGTATTGGATGAAGTGTATACCGAAAACACAGTAGTTCAAGATGTTGCAAAATTCTTGAGAGAAAGTAGAATTTCTAAGGCCTTAATTGATAAGACAGTAGCTTATGAATCTCATGTGAAACGATTCTGGAGTGCTGCAAGATACGAAGAAAGTGATAAGACCATTTATTCTGCTGTATCAAAGAAAGATGAGAATGGAAAAGATGTAGATTTGGAGATGAAAGTGACAGTTGATGTTATAAGGAGAGTGTTGAATTTAGGAGACAATGATAGTGATCCAACCATAGTTTCTGAACGTTTAGTAAAAGGATTGTGGTGTAGGATGGGTTTTGCTGGGAGTGTGAATGGAAGAATGCAAAAGACAAGTTTTAGCCACGCTTATAAATTCATGGCTCATTGTGTGCTTCATGCTTTGTCACACAGAAAAGGTGGATATGATGAAACTCAAGACTATATCATGAATATCATTGCTTGTCTTGTACTGAACAGACCGTACAATATCTCTCAAGTAATTTTTGATCACATGTCTGAGAATGTAAAGGATGGAAGCAAGAGGTTTCTTATGTATCCTAGGTTTGTACAGATGTTGATAGATGATCAGTTTCAAGGTTTAGAAAAGAGAAGTAATGACATTTTGGGGCTAAGGCACATGACACCTGATACAATCAGCAGATTGATCAAAGGTCCAAATCCTGGAGCAAAGAGAATGATCTGTAAAATTTCAAATCCAAACTATGTTGCTCCAGAGAATGATGCGTGGAGACATGAAGACAGCAATTCTGATAATGAAGATGACAAGATGAGTTTGTTCTATAAGAAGGATACAAGATGGTGGTGTATCAAAGATGGAAAAAGGAAGAGAACTCCAAAGACTTCCCCTGCAGTTTCTATTCCAAAGAATGTGAAAAAGGGTATTGTGAAAGGGGGAGTCACAAGGAAATTAGAATTTTATATTGTGAAAATCTCTAATAAATGTGTCAAACATCTGTTTTGCAGGGTCTTCTGGAAAACAACAGCACAAGTTGATAGATGAAAAAGTTCTGGAACCGTCAGCTGTTATTCAAGAAGGAACTGAGTTGTTATCACAATCTCTTCAAAGTTTCTTAAAGAAGAATGAGGATGCTGCTCAAGGTGTTAAAGATCAAGAAGGTGTTAAAGATCAAGAAGGAGTCGTTCAAGATCTTTCAAGTGATGATGATTCTGAAACCACAATATCAGAATCTGAACTTGATCCACTTACTCTTGGAAAAGGAAAAGCTCAGTTAAAGAAGAAGTCTCCAAAGAAAAGGAAAGGGTCAGACGAAGAAGATACAACTTATGATCCTGAGAGTCCAAAGAAACAAATCAAGAAAAGAAAAGCAGTTGTAGCAGGTCTAATTCCAAGAAGTGTTCGAGCAAGAAAAGGCGAAAGTCAAGTTCAAAAGGAACATGATGGTAAAGATACTCAACATGTTGAATCACCTCAACCACTAGAAATAGAAGCCGAAAAGCAGACTAGTCATGATGACTATATTGAAGTTACTGATGCTGGAGTCTTTTCCTCACAGTTTCCAAAAGTGCCAGAAAACATAGAGATTCCAGAATCGTCCTCACGTCCAAGAAACTCAGAAGATTTCTTTAGCCATATGCCATCTGCTTCAGGAGATCCGTTGGAAGATCTGAATTTTGATGATGACTTATTCAACAATGAAGCAGTAAGAGTTCTTGCAAAGAAAGTCAAAGATCTTGAGAAAGAAAAAGAAAAAGCTGAAAGTGAACGTGATCTTTTAAAAGAGCAAGTGAATAAGATAATGAAAGCTCATGATCAACTCAGAACGGTGATAATCCAGGATGAACGCACCATGAAGAAAATAAAGGAAGATGGTGATAGTAATACTAAAGTGATTGAAGCTCTTCTGGCAGAAATTTCTTCATTAAACAAGAATCTCCAAGATGTAAATCAAACACTCAATCAGGTGGTCAGTGAAATGAGTGAATCTACTTCAAACGAAATGAAAACAATGAAGTTGGAGATGGAAGCCATGAAAGCTGACAAAGTGATGAAAGATGAACAACTGAAGATGTTATATTCTGTTGTGGAAAATCTTTTGAAAAAGGATGTTCATGCTGCTTACAATGAAATTGAAGTAAAGAAAGTTGAAGAGAGAAGACTTGAAAGAGAACGAAGACTGGCTGAGGATGCTATCCAAAAGAACAAAAGTATAATTGAAGATGTTCAAGAAGCTGGTGGTTCTTCACTTCAAGTTGATGCTGAAATGATTGATGCTGAACATACTCAAGAGCAACATGTTCAAGAACAAGTTGTTCAAGAACAAGTTGTACATGATCAAGATTTCATGTTGGTTGGAGAGCCTTCTCAAATCATTGATTCTGATGAAATTATTCGTAGAGTTGCTGTTGCACAAAAGAAGAAAAAGGGGAAAGAAGTGTTACTACTTGAATGGAAGACAAAGCAGTTTGTTCTTGTTGGTAAAGCTGAAACTGTGCCACTTAACGTAAAAGATGGTCTTTACAGAATGAAAGTTATGAAGAGGAGAAAAGAAGCAAAAAAGGCTCGGGGAGAAGTTGTTAGTGATTCTGATGAAGAACTTCTTGGTGATGATGAAGAAAATGAAGATGAGGAGAAAAACGACGATGATGAGAAAGACGATGATTATAAGAAAGATGATGATGATAAGAAGAATGATGACGATGATCAAGGTTCGTCAGGATTGATTGTGAAGAATCCTATTGATGAACAAAGGATAGAGGAGTTTCTGAATGATCAGATCAACGAACAAGAAGATGATGATCATCAAGAAACTTCCACTTCTGGAAAGCAACACTTGGATCAGGTATTCCTCTCAAATCCCACTGTCATTTTCTTACAAGATAAAAGTCAAGAAGTGATTGAGGTTAGAAGAACAAGGGAAGAAATGTTAGAGGAATTGGGTTTGCAAGAGGGTAAATTTAAGTTCGATATTGAAGATGAGATTCCTGAAACTTCTGAAGATGTATTTGAGATAAGATATGCATTTGAAGCTGATAATTACAACGATGTAATTGTTGAAGATGCTTCAGATTCATCTGATGATGAAGTTCGTTTTCATTATTCTGGGATTGATGCATCATTTCCTTCGTTGACGGAAATGTTCAAAGATAGAAATGTCGATGAAATTAGAAGAAAGATAGTGGAGAAAGTGTCTGCAGAAGGTATTCCAAATACCATACCGAGAGAAAACTTAGCTGAAGAAAGAAAGAAATGGTATAAAGTCATGCCAAAAGAGAGAAAGAAACTTCGGGCACTTCAATTCTTTAAGCACGACAAAGAACTCTCTTGGGGTGACATTCTCTCATGGGGATATTTGGAAGACTTAAAAGTTTATGCAATCAGAAGAGAACAGGGAGTGCAGTATTTTGAGTTCTTGTCTGATATCAAAACTTTGCCTTGGTGGGATATAGATGAGCTGGTAAAAACAAAGAACATCAAAGAATTCTACCATGGGTTAGATGTGAAGCAGCACGATCAAAGGTTATGGAACTATGTGAAGCTGCAAGCCGAGAAAAGATATCCTGATTGGAAACCACACTTTCCTCAACAGATTGTCAGAATCTTAGAAAGTGGTGAGAAGGATATTACTCTGGATATCAAACCTCCAAGTTTCTTGAAGAATATGCCGTTACGGGCGATGGAGCAAGATTTCCACGATGAGTTTGAAGGGTGGTTGTATAATCAAACTACAGCTGAAGCAATAATCTCGTTAAATAACAAGTCCACGGGAGAAACTAGAAGGATCTGTGTGTTAGATCCTATGTGGCTTGTTAACTGCTCAAAGAAAGATATCGACTGTTTGTTCTACAACAAGATAGTCTACGAGAGACCTGATAGAGAGCAAGCTTTGCAATATCAAAAGGTTGTGGACGTTTGTTACGCAAAAGACATCAACTCTGGAAGATACTGGAAGACTAAATGGAGAGATCTAGAGATTGATGAGTTTTTGAAAGTATACAAGCGTGAACAACGTTCCAAGAAGATTGCTGAAAGAGCTGCTGAGAGGGGAAGACGTAAATTGGGAATTGTTCCTCCAATAGATCAGACACCAATTGAATCTGAAGAAAACAAAATTCCAAGATGGGAACGGAAGCGTGATGGAGATCCTGTCTACAGACATTGGTGGTTGAATGAGGGAAGACAAAAGAGAAAAAGAATGTTGGAAGAAAAGGCACAGAAAAGAAGAGAGAAAGCGCGTGAGCGAAGACGCAACAGAAGGAATTAAAGACTATGCTGGAAGGAACTACAGCTACATCCGAGGGGGGAGTCTGTTAGTACATTACGTTTGTAGCTTCCGTCAGCATGTAGTCATATTTTGTATTCTGTGTTTATGTATATTGTCTGAATGTATGTATGTAGTTAGCAGGACAACTCAGGAATAGGTTTTGTATGTAAAAGTGTTATTTGGGACAAGTTCAACTCGTGCGGATGGCAATACGCACGTATGGCAATACGCACGGATGACTTATCCACACGGATAAGTCATACGCGCGGATGACCATACGCACGGGTGAGTCATACGCACGGGTAGCCCACACGCACGTACAACACTTATTAGCTTCCTGAGTTTGTCTATAAATAGAAGGTCCGGTGAAACTTTGTTAGTACTTTTGACACGCACGGGTAGTCTGTACGTTCACCGGAACTTTGTGACTTTCAGAACGATTAATAGAACGAACAGACAAGCAGTTAAACGTTGAATTCTCTGTTGCACAAATCTGTGATTCGTCTTAATGGATTCCGCATATTAAGACGAAATCGATTCATCTCGTTCCTACGATCAGATCCTGTATCAACGGGACCAAGAGTACAAAGGGATCTTCCCGGTGGCTTGAATCAACGATCTCCACCAGGCTAGGGCCTCACCCTTAAATGATTGTGACACGAACTTGACCACATCCCTCTCAGCGCATCCGCTGATATCCACAACTGTATCCATCTCATCTAACCATGTCATACAATCTACAGCTCCTTCCTCCCCAGTGAAATCCCGGGGTTTACATGAAACAAAGTACTTGTAGGAGCAACCCTCATCGCGGGGTCTTTGGTTCAGTATGATTTGTTGAGACGGATCACTGTGATGATTAGAAGAGTGACGCTCGTCATCTTCCTTCTTGGGTTCATCCTTCTTGGGAGGTGGCTTTGAGGGTGGTGAAGATAGGGTCCTACTACGAGTCCCGCTATACTCTTCATACTGTCGTTCTAAGGCCCTTGTAACAGCGTCGTCTACCAACGCTTTCAATTCAGCACCCGTTAAATTAATCCGGGCGTTATCAATATTCTCCACTGGATGGCTATTAATTTCGTCAGAGTTAGCCATTTTAATTGAACTGTTGCAGAAAACAAGGACAATAGTTTACTTGGAGTTTATTATGGAATTGTCTTTTATGGCAATTCATTAACCATGGTAAGCCGAGACCATATTTGGTTAATTTATTAATCATATTTATTTAGGATTTCTATTATAATTTATCCTAATTATAAAACATTAATAGTTTTATTAGTGGCACCCAATGGCCTGGTCACATGGATATTTATAAATTATAAGCTTATGATTTCAGAGAATCAAAGCAACAATAACAGTTTTATTTAATAGCACAAAAGGCCTAGTCACAAGGACAATTTTTAAACCATAAGCCATGATTTCAGAGAATCAAGGCCCTTAAATATATTAGCACAACAGGCTTAGTCACAAGGACATATATAAATTTATATGCTATGATTTCAGAGAATCAAAGAATTTGAGGTTTGAACCTAGTTCATTACCTTTTTCAGACAGGGAGTCATAGCTACCACTGTATTTTTGGCTCATGTAGAAATGAGCAAGGCCCGTAGGCACTATTTTACCACGTATGGTTAAAATATGACCATCTTAATTGATGATGTAAACCCAGGATTCAGAGATCATTAAAATGGGTTAGGAATCTTTTGAAGAATCCTTAATAACGTGTGTGATTTCCAACGAATCACATCTGCCGGGAGTGTTAACATGTTTTCAGATGTTAACTGGGATACGAATCTTTTAAACAGATCTTACCATCTTGGCTAGGTCTTTATAATGACACTCAGGCTAGGTTTCACTCTTAAGATTCTTTTAATATTTATCGCAGAACAATTTCTAAATTGAAATGTTAATAAGGATCTGAATCTAAATTGAGGAACTGCCATCTTGGCCGGTCTTAATATGACCCAAATCTAGGTCTTGTCCTTTTTAGATTTTGCCATTTTATTTATAATGGTAGATCTTGCAAAAGGAAATGTTATTTATTTAATATTTCTTGTTTAGAATGAAGGTTTAAACTTAATCATTCCACTATATAAACTAAAAGTATAAAGTTGCCCTAAGCGGGACTTGAAAGGAACAGTGTTGTCCTCGAAGGGACTGAAAAGATAAATATATCCTTATAAGGACTATTGAGGAAAACGATTTTCAGCAAAGGAGTTTCTTCTTCATTCAATTCCAGAATGCTTTCTCCTTGGTTGCACGTCTCATTCTGTTCGCGGTACGAAGCTCAGCATTTCAGGGCTCCAGATGTGGAGAATTTCTAATACAGCTTCTTCGCTTGGCGACGTATATATAAAAGTTTGGAAGCAAAAATTTCCAGATTAGGATTGAGAATAATCCTATGTTAAGTCTAGACTCAGAAGGTCAAGGAATGTGCTATTGTGTCATTGAGATTAAACACATAAGGCTAGTGTTTAATTCACTCAATGTTGGCTCTGATACCAACCTGTCACACCCCGACTTTCCATGTGTCACCGGTGGGCCCGGTGGGGAGTATCGTGACGTGGTTGGCAACATAATAGTCAAACAACACAATATATATGAATGCACTGCAGAAGCAAAAGATAAATTATATTACATTCCGAATATAAAGTAATATCCAGTATTACAACGGAAAGTAAAGGATCCACAGGCGGATGTTAAAACATATAATTTGTTCAACAGACTTTAGACGCCTAGAACTTGCAAGATTCCTTATTAGCGCCCTGAGCTTCCAGCCAATTACGTTCAGTACCTGTCACTTAACCTTTTTGGAAAATACGTCAGTTTTCACTGGTAAATACACTCAACCGACTCATTTGAAAAGAGTTTAAGAAAATTGATTTGAATGCACGTGGCACAAAATATATTTTATAATCTGATTAAAATGCACAGAGGCAAAATTAATCTTTTTTTTTCACTTGTATACTTGGGACAAACTATATTTCATGTTATCAGTTTTACATAACTTGCTCTACATACGGGGCCCGGATCTATGCCGGTTCATGATTAACCGACACACCACTATTCCCTTATTGGGAATCCCTTATTGGGTATAACTATTCCCTTATTGGGAATCCCTTATTGGGTATAATTAATTAATAAACATATGGCATCTGTCAGGTGTATGCCTACACCCCGTGCTTAGGTCGTGGCCATTGCATTTAATGAGTCAAGGATATCCAGGACACGGTCGCATTAATCCCCAATGTTTCAGTCAAGCAATACGAATTAAAAACAGGTTATTTGGATTTCCCGACTTATTGGTCTTTGAATCCCATACCTGACCATGCGGTATTTATATTACCGTATCCCAAGCCTGTAATAGGGAAAATAAGTCAAGAGTATTTACCTGAGCTAGCTCCTGTCTTAAATAGCAAGAATTAATAACTCAGCCGTATTCACTTAAGTAAGCGTAGGTACCATTTACCGGAAGGCTCTAGTCTGGAATGATGGTATAAATAACTAATTAGAATGCTAACGGGTCTTTAATTAAGCCTAAGCTTAGACCAGTTAGTCTTACGGGAAGATACGGTTCGTACGCACGATTAAGCGAAGACCGGAATAGAATGTGATTTAAACCCGACATGTTTAGAGACTTGTCTTATATGGGTATTTCATACACATTCTGGATTTTGAGATAAAACCAATAAGGTTTGACCCATTTCGGCTAATTTATGTAAACTTGTTACATAAACAGAACCGTACGCGTAATAAGCGTGACGGGTATTCATGAGAGCTATATACAGGTTTCCTAAGTTAATTTATGCCTCTAATATGTTGTGACATCAGTAAGATGTCTTTCATTATGCCCGAAACGTATTTAAACACAAACTTTGCCCCGTAGGGGTAGTTTGGTCATTTAAAAGGTTATAAAAGAGTTTAAGTATTTACCTGAGTTACAGGTCTGATATAATCAGCAAAAATACTTATTTTTATAAGTTATAACAGTAGGATATTTTATATATGTGAAATTTATCAATTATTACCAAACTATGCACCGTAGGGGCATTTTGGTAATTTCACATAAGCCGAAAAGCTCAAAACTGAAGTCTGAGTTTAACAACCTTTGCTTACTGTTAAAATATGATAATTTTCCTCAAATATCAGTAGGTATCACCCTTGGTATGTTTAAAATAGTTCTAGTACATACTATGCGTTAAAAACGCTTAAAAGGCGATTAGAAACCATTTCCGGGTTTGATACATAAATCTGATATTTTTATGTTTCCAGAAGGCTTAAAATAATTTATTTATCATTTAGAATCAGTAGCAAAAGGTTTGGAGTCGTTTAGATATGTAAAACTCATTTTATGGCCCGTTAGGGCAAAACCGACAATTACCGGATTAAGCCTACGACTATGAGTTATGCTCAGCCTAAAATTAATTAAAAATCTTTAAAAATCCCAAAATAATATATTACATCAGTGGGTAATAAGTTTGATATCAAAAAGTAGGCTTATCTAGGCTATACGCTAATTACGCCGTTTAATTAACATAAAGCCTTCAATTTACGCTAATGAGCATAACTCTCAATCTACACCACAAACTGATGTCAAACTTTGCATACAATTTTATATATCAGTAACTAAAGTTTCTACTTTTTTACATTTCCAAAAATCACGTTTTAAGGTGTAAAGGGCATAATAGTCAACATATGAGCAATTAACGGAATCATGCATATTAATTGGTTAACTAATGAACCATGGTGTATAATCACAGAGGGTTATACTAGCATGTTACCTGGTCCAAATAAAGCTCTAAGGCATTTCTAAAACATGCTTAAACGGGTCAGAACTGAAAGTCAAACTATGCGACTTTCGGTTCCGAACCGGGTCTTTACAGAGAATTGTCGGGTTGAACATGTTTAGACATGTTCTTACACTAATTACCAAGTTATAATAATGATCAAACAGGTTGCACGCCTTCTAGATTGCTAATTATGCGTTTTATGCTTCTATTGACTTTTTCGGATTAAGTTTGACCCGACCAACGATCTAGTTAGGATGGGAATCAGTGGGTGCCCTTTTAAGGGTTTATTGTCCACATAATTACCAACTTATAACTACCTTTGATTCGACTAATCACTGGACCATTAGTGATTAATCTTAAAGTCAACTGTTAATTACGACGGTTTGACTTTTAAGCTATAACTAAGCTAAAACTTAACTAAGGAAGGTTTAGCAAACTTACCAAGGTCCTATGCACGAAATGTGATCACTTGAGGCTGCTTGGGAGCTCCAGAATTGATCAGGAATGCAAATGAAGGTGTGAGGAACAATGTTGCAACTAAGGTCCTTTTATAGTGTTTTAAACACCACAAATCTTTGACATCTAAGTCTATAAGTGACCACAACATTCTAACAAGTGTCCCTAGTGCATAGGGGGTGTTTAGGGGTCAAGAAATATGAGGAAAAACGTTTAAAGTCGGTTTAAACGTGAATGCAGGCTGCTGCCAAACTTTTCTGTTACTGTAAGCCTGACGCGGCCCGCGTAAGGGTGTTGATGGACCTTACGCGGCCCGCATTAGCCCTCCTGATCAGATTTTTCATTTTCATGTTTCCGCATATTCGTCCCTTGGCTCTTCGAAAGGTCATCTAGCTTATTTCTTGCAATTTGACCCCTTATTATTTACCCATAAGGGCTTTAGGACTTATATCCACTTTGCCAAGTCCCTGGACATTTCCAGTTAACCCGAAAAAGTCATAACTTTCAACGTTAACGCTTTAACCCCTCGCATACGAATTTGATCATAACTTTCTCATAAGATAACGAAACTTTATGAAATTTATATCGTGCATTCTAGTGAGCATAATTAACAGTTACAAAGCTTCGGGTTTGTCAAAAGGTCACTCAGAGGTATAACTTAAACATGTTGACACATTTAACCCCTGTAGTTTGTAATTTCTCACTTTTAGCTTCGCATGATCCATGATTTATTCGTTTGATGCTATAAACATCATGTAGGGTTAATGTACAATATATTTATTCATCGTTGACATTCAGAACTCATATTTTCACATACTTTCCATGTTTGTCAACTTTAGTCCTTCTAAAGTATTATTTCACACGTTCAAACTTATGACACGTGTCAATACATTATAGGACGCGAATTTTCGAGGTGTTACAGCATGTTAGTTTTTGAGTTTGTATTTTTACTTTTTATCAGCTCATTTGCATGTTTACTCCCCTAGTTTTAAGCTAACGAGTAACGAATTTCAATATTCCATCTCCATGGATCAAAACTCAAAACCTGCTTCATCACTCAATCGTCCGTTACTTGTTCAAGACTTCCATCACTCCATCGTTCGTTCCAGACTTCCATCTTCGTCCAACAATTTAGTTCCAGACTTACATCTTCATCGTTCGTTCATAGTTTATCACTCCAGTTTGTTCCAGACTCCAGTTCGCGATTGGTAGGTCATTTTAATTTTTGTTGTTGTTGACAGTGGTAAGATGTATGTGTATGCTAGTAGTTAGTGTATATAAATTTAGATGTATGTGTGTAATTTATGGAATCATAGAGTTAACTGGTTAACCCTGTTGAACCGTCAGATACAACCCGTTTCAACCGGTTGAACCATTTTTTAGCCCAGTCCAGTATGATTTAAAAATCGATTTTTAAAACATTGAAAATACGATATGATAAATATGTTTTTATAAGATCAACGGCTTTCTGAATATCTATATATATTCTAAAGTTTAGTTATATGTTCTATTTTAAAACCAAAATTTATGGTTGTTTTAAATGCACAAACCTATAAATATCCTATTAATTGCATTTAATTTACATTAAATAAATAAGAGATAAGATAAAAAAATAAAATAAAATAATTATATATCAATAATCATTAAAATTAATATCAATCAATAACACATTATCTATATACCTTTATTAAGCAAACTGAGTTTTTTACCCTTTTGGTAATTTTACCATCCGTATAAATTTTAATGCATTATGTACAAGAGATTCAAGCCATTTTTGAGGGGGCAATCTGAGACAAAGTCCAAACTTTTAAGACGCTTTTAGGGCATAATTGGTAATTCGGACCTACTATCTTCACCGATTAATTAACTTGATGATTAAAACCTTTCATCAACCCACAATCAATCAATTTTGGCCGTTCAAAAAAAAAAAACCCACAATCAATCAATTCAGAGTAATTAAAACCCTTTCAACTTTCTTCCAAACGATTTCATTATTCTCCAGCAAAACTTGATGAGTTGATGGCGGAACTGATGGGAAGGAAAAGAAAGTCAAAGAAGGTATCACATTTTCTGACAGTTATTTTCAAGCTTGTTTTCTATTGTCTTTCTATATGGAATAAATGCTGTAAGAAGGTATCACATTTTCTAAAGTTGTAAATTATGGCAGATTAAGAAAAGAGGCAGGAGGAAAGGATCAAAGAAGAAAATGAATCCAGAGATTACACAAAAATTAGGTGATGCTATTTTAAACAAGAATATAACATAACCATATCTACCCGCTCCTAGGTAAATGGATTGAATTTGCTTTCTTTGGTTTAAATTTTTTTCATGACAATATACATATCCTGTTTATGATATTATATATATTTTATTGTTCCAGGATATAATCACAAATCAAATTATGTTCATTAGTTTTCTCTCTTGCGGATCATATAAGTGCCATACTTCAAAGAGCAGGTGGTAAGAAGCACAAAATGGGAGAGAATTAATGCAAACATGCCTTGGTTCATTATGGTTCTTATGAAGTTTTTGTCCCCAGAAACCAAATGGTAACATGTACAACTGATACACATGAAGTTTGTTTGGGCATGTTTTAAACATTTTTTTATTTACGATTTAGGGTTGAGGCCATGGTTGGCTCTCTTTTTGTTCAATTTTTTTATATTTTATTAATTAATGTGCTAACTGTTATGACATACATTATCTGGTTTCTATAATAAGATGTTTTAAATTAGATGATTTAGTAGGTTTTGTACGAAAGTATACTTGCAGAATGCCTGGTATTTTTCCTTTTAAGACTATGGGGTATGGGGCGGGGGTTGGGTACAAACGCCCAAGACACCACCCCTGGTGGGCTTGGTTTCGGCGTAGCCCCTTGGGCGGGGGTTTCAGCCCGGGGGTTGGGTACAAACGCCCAAGTCACCACCCCGGGTGGGCTTGGGTTTCGGCATGGCCCCTTGGGCGGGGGTTTCAGCCCGGGCGTTGGGCGGGGCTACCCACATGACATGGCGGAACCTCATTGGCCAAGAGCACTAGCCCTTTGAAATTGGCTTTTTTTCCATACCCCTTTGAAATTGGCTTTTGGTCTTGGGTGCCCCATACTCCATGATGTGCTGAAAATGGGTTAACTAAATTACCTAAATTTACCCTAATTCTAGACTCTAAGCTTTAAATTTATAAACTAAGACTCGACCTAAAACCCTAAACCACACAACCGGCAAGTGTACCGATCAATGTAGTAAAGCTAAAGTAAGTCCGAGTATCGAACCCACGAGACTCTAAAGATCACGCTAAGACTCTATCTAGACTCAAACTGACACGACTTAACCATTTGTTTATTAATTGGGGGGGGGGGTTTCTAAAAATCCTAAGAATGCAAATAATGAAAACTAGCTAGACTAGACGAACTAAACACGAACTCAAGTGAAGACTCTGACCAGTGATGGATGAAGACTACCTAGGCTAGACGCAAGCTAACTCAGAATGGATCTCTATTTGATAATTTGGTGGTGTGAAACCGGGATCTTAAGATGCTAAACCTATTAAGACACCACTAAGCCCCTCAAACACGCTCAAGGCGATTCTTGTGGCACTACCTAGGCTGTTACGTTTACCGGTTTGCTAGATTTCTTTTCCGTCCTCTAGTTTCTTGAAAGTGCTTATGTAAGACGCTCTACTTTGCCGCACGAACGTCTAAAGCGACAATGGGTTCTAATCTTGGTTTAATAGGCTATGGGATGTTAAGGACTTATAACCAAACCTAGACCTATCAATAACCTCGAGCCTTTCCGCGACGAGTCTAGCAGCACATTTGATTTTATAATGTTACCGAATATCACTTCTAAGGTTACTTAAGCTATTTTCACCCTAAAGGATTAATGATTTATTATGTGATAAAGACCGTCACCTAAATCAAGAAACCTAATATAACCCTATTATGTGATAAAGACCGTCACCAAGAGTTATATGAAGCAATAAACAATAATAAAACAATGATCAAACACACATATGCACCAAGGTAGATTCCCAAAGCTTTTACAATTCAAGAATAACCACAACCATGCCAAAAATCAAATAAAGATCCAAACTTTGTTAAACTATTGTCATTAACCTAGGTAGTATATTAAGTTTAGCCGCAAATCATTGTCAAGAACATATCATAAATCATTGTATAAACTGAATTCATCATAAAGAAATCAAGAACAATTAAACGAATGATAAACAAGTCGAAATAACCCGAGTATCTTCCAATCCAAGAGCTCCTGAACTTCGTATGATGATTCCGCAAGACCCGAACACTCTAACAGCCGTGAGTCGGCCTCTGAATTCGCCTCTGGACTCCAAGATTCGTAATTGGTGATATTCCCCTCGGCTGATGATGATTATGATCATATATATCTTCACAAACCCTAAATTCTTATGCACGTAACATCTGATCGCGTAAACAATCCCCACGCGGCCCGCTTTAAGAATGCATATAAGTGAACGCGGGCCGCGAGTGTTCTATCATCCGGAAATGTGTTTTAAGTTAACTCGGCCCGCCTACAAGTGTATCATAAGTCAATGCGGGCCGCCTCGGTTCTCCAGAACTGATTTCTCACTTCGTTTCAACTCCTGAGCTTCCGATTCTCGTTCCAGTCTTTCGCCTTTCCAGTTTATGACTCATATCTGCTCCGTTTGGCTGCAAAGACCTGGAAACACAAATAAATCAAAAGTATGTACATTCTATCTAAAACCGACACTAAAACGACTATCTAACAACTAAAACTAGACGCAAATACCGATGTATTTTACAATACATCAAATATCCCCACACTTAATATTTTGCTTGTCCCTAAGCAAAATCCTAAGCAACATGTCAACTTAAACACTTAACAATAACGTGAGTCTCGAACAAGTTATAACGCGAACTACGAAATTATCAAGCACAGCGGTTTCGCAAGACTTACATCGTTCAAAAGGTTGATGAATCATAATATTTAAATGAAAACGGGCCTACCTAATCAAGTCTTTCTTACCTTCAAGCAATCAACTATGCACTGCCAACACCCCTCACAATGTCACTCATCCCTCGGCTAATATTATGTAATTTTGGGTGAACTCTCAAAACCGAACTATGAAGCATACTATAATAAGCTTGTAGGTCAATCAGATTTCCACCTAATTGTTAAAACTCGACATGGATCAAAAGGACTTCAACGGGTAGGTAAGGGCTAAAGGTAGGGTTTTTTTTTTTTTTTTTTTACTTTTGGAAATATATGGCTAAACACGTAAACATACGAAAAACCGGACCGGATATGCACGAAACAAAATACTACCATATTGGTCATTTTGACCTACAACTTTATTCCTCTTTTTTTTTTCTTTTTCTCATCTTTTTTTTTTTATACGAGCTTAGACTTTGCTTTTTGCTCTTTTTCTTCTTTCTTTTTTTTTTTTTTTTTCTTCACAAATATAATAATCACATAATACGATCCGGCTATCAAATCACAAACGGGTAACAAATGAATGGCTAGGCTCAAAGTGGTATCTAAGGGTAGTGGTGAAACGGGTCAAACACAAAGGCTACAAAAACAAGGTGATCCTAATGCCTCTATCATATCCATGCCAAGTCCTAACCGAAGGTCTCAAACTGTATCAAAACGCACAAGTTCTAAAGTAATGCAACAAGTAGGTAAACACACATGAAACGAAAGTAGTGAACAAATAAATATGACACATATAAAGGCTCAAATCTCACTATCATGTGGTGAATAAAGGCTACCGATATCGACAATGCACAATCAATTTACTTTCGGCTCCATCCACTATCCTAGGCATCCCAAAACCTTTTACTCCCAAAAACCGATTCAGCCAACCTACTATCCCGCAACTTAAAGAAACATGTGCTTTCCAACTCGTAAATTCGACAATTAAACCGTTTTTTTACCGACGTTTTGAAAAGGTTCTTGTTTTCTACGCGCTAAAGGACCGGGACTCGCAACAAACTTTTTTTTTTTTGTTTTTTTTTTCAATTTTGTTTTTATTTGTTTATTATTATTTTTTATTATTATTATTTTTTTTTTATGACTCAAGACTCTACTAACTAGACACTAAATGATCCCATCCCCACACTCAAACATTGCATTGTCCCTAATGCAAGGATGAAAACACGACTCCTAAAACCTAAAAACGAAAAATAAATAAAAAAATACAAAGTGTACAAGTGGAACGACTTAGCTGAATAAATATGTGAGACTGTCAGTATGCCAGTCGATACCACATATGCCCTCCAATCCAAAACGCGCTCAGCAAACTGTACTAACTCGGACACGCGAACGGAAGCGGCAAACAACGACCTAACAATCAAACATAACGCAAAATAATATATACATCATAGAATCAGCGTAACATCCATCAACCAACCCCAAACCCTACCAACCAATATATCATATTAATACAGACCAAAATATGAGGATAAAAACAGCATAAAATAAAAACAAAAGATATAAGCTCCAAAAGCCCTGCTGTGTATCCTCAATCTCCTCCTGCTCCACCCTCCTGATCACCTGCAGGATCATCCTGCTGTGGCTGCCAAGCTGCTGGCGCCTGCAAGTGGAAGTGATCATAAAGAACCTGAAAACCCTGTCGCATCTCCTCTCGCATCTCCTGGCGAACCTGCTCCACTCGGTCATACAAACCCTCTAACGTCAACGGCTCCGGCCGCGGCTGCCTAACGGGCGCTCACGTGGAGGTAGCTGATGCCTCTGCAGTGGCGCCCGTATACGCTGTGGTGTAGCAGCCTGCATCGCCTCTGCCGCGGCCGAATCTGGTGGAGGTGGCACCTGCTGCCCCTCAATCACGGCCTCCCATGCCGGTGGCGTATCTACCGTCACAATCCTCGCCAGCTGTAAACTCCTCAGCTCCATAAGTGATGGAGCTGGTCCCAAACGCATCAAAGCAGGCGGAAAATCGTCAAACACACCCAAATGCGTCGCCAACCTCGTAATATACGGCCCACAGTACAATCTAGCATTCCTACCTGCCTTCTTCGGCCTCGACAACGACCACGCTAAAATACTTGCCAGATTCGCTGGCCTCCCCTCAACCATGCACATCAAGCAAAATAAACTATGCTGATTCACTTTATCACCCTCATACCTACCAATCAACGTCGATGCCAATATCTTATGCAAAAACCTATGAATCGGATCTCTAATATCAGACGCTACCATATTCCCCGAATATGGTATGGTAGCAATAGTACCCCAGAACCTCTGTAGATCCCCTGCCATAACACAAAAATCCTTCCTCTCCTTCATAACCTGCCTAAGTAACCCCCTAAACTCGTCTGACTGAACCTCCTGATGCGAATAAAATCCAGATGCCTCAGCAAATTGCGGCAGTGTCATATTAAAAATCCTTTTCCCCAACACAAACGACACCACATCAGGCTCATCGAAACCCCCTGGATGTCTGTAAGAAAATGTAGAATGAAACTCCATAGTGAGCTGATGATACTGTGGCTCGTCACACTCAACCGCCATCCTAAACTTCGTACCTAACAACTGCTCTAACCTCTCGACCTGCCCCAACTGCCTCACAAGATCCCAGTCAATCCTCCTAAACTCTAACATATTTAACTTCTTGATCGTATTATACTTCAAATACTCCGGTGACCCAACCGTGAATCGTAATAACGGGTTGTCCCCTAATCTAGTACTCTGCCCGTGGGGAGTTCCGACATCCCTATATGAAACCTCTCTCAATACTGTATCAGCAGCTGGCTGCTCCTGAGCTTTAGCACCGCGCCTCTTGCGCTTCCCTCCTGCTGACGAACCTTCACCTGACATCCTGTTCAATCAAATCAAATAAAACGTGCAAAACAGGTGAACAGTTAGCAAACACAAGCTATTTTTGGTATTTTTGAATTTTTGAATTAATTTTTTTTTTTTTTTTCTGATTTTTTTTTTCTGAATAAAATAATAATATAATAATATCATAATTTACAGTCGAACGACGGCCGTATAGCATTTCATTCGCGGCCGTTGTTCGATACAAGTGCATATCGCATAATCAACTCGAAAATAAGCCAAACCTCGCCCGAATGGAGATTGAGTACGAGCGAAGCGGCTTAAAATCAAGCGATGCAATAGTACGCGCAAAACGACACTCACACGACTCTAAAACGACTCGAAGGATTCAAACCGACACTAAACGACACAACCTACGACACTACGACGCAAAACGACACTTTTACCCCCTCCCGGCACCTTGCTCACCCTCGAGCAATTCTAAGTGCCGAGAAATCACCAAAAACCAAGCGTGGAAGCAACGGAAACGGCGCGCGAAATTTTCAATGAAAATTTGGGCTTTGTGTCAAAATAGCGCGAACCGTATCCCCACACTTATTTTTAACAGCCCGAAAACTCTTTTTCGCCATATCTCATTTAAACAAACAACTCGCCAAAAATTCAATTCTCACGCAAAACCTCTCCCCCCTATTTCTAGTATTACCACCCAATCGCACCTCGCTCAAATCAGTCAAGAAATCAAACAAACCAACCCGAACCACCCGCACCCTTTTCAGTATCCGAAACAAATAAATCTGCAATTAAATTGGACTTTGCACGAACCTGCAGATATGATCAACCAACACAAACCTGAATTCGACACACTAAACCCTAAATAGAAAAAAAATGACCTGCAGACTGACTCGATGAACGACACAGCAGACGCAAAACTGACTGAACAATATACGGACTCGACAAACAAAACAAACCAATCTCAAGCAGACTTGAACTACGACCCGACTATCAAACAGTTAAAAACCAAGTGCAGGGATATACCTCGTAATCGACGAATAACCGAAGCAACAGACGGGACCAGTGGTTGATGGCCGAAACCGTGGGTAACCGTGAACAGTGGTGGGGCAGTGATAGATGACAATGGTGTGTGGAGTTGGGATCCGGTGAAGATGATGGTCAGGTGGAGGTTACAGTGGTGGTTAATGGCGGATGAAGGAAGGTGGATGGTGATGTAGAGGGTGGAAATGTGGGTGGTTAATGGTGGAGAAGCAGAGGTTAATGTGGTTGTTGAAGGCGGAGGTGGACGGAGAGTGGTGGCTGAACAGGGTCACGGTGGTGCAGGGCGGAGGTGAAAGAAGTGGATGGGGGTGGCTGTGAGGTTTCAAGTTTGAACTCAATTTGGGGATATATGTGGTGTTATCGACACATACAAGTGATGCGGCCCGCTTTAAATGTTAATTAAGTGTAATCGGGCCGCGAGTGCCCAATAGTTTTAAGGATTTAATAGGCCCAAGCGGCCCGCTTGGAAGGTTGAATAAGTTAAATCGGGCCGCCTGAACAGCAAAAATCTGCTGTTTGGTTGACAGCAACTGCAGAAATGGGATTTTGAATTTTATTTAATTCCCAGAATGCCCCCGGCCTTATTTTATTCGTTTTTCACTGTTAAACGTACCTGAGAAACTGGTTCTTTATCGATCTCGCCCACGCAGAGGTGATGTAACCTGCAAAAACACTCACGACACACAAAAGACGCACAAATACGAAAAAAAAACACGAAAAATCACAAAACACGACGCAACGACACACAAACACTAAATTAATGACACGACACGAACAATGACTCAATGTACAAACTATACACTCGAGTTTTCACTCGAGAAACTACGTGGCGGTACTAGGCGGGTCCGAAAGAGGAACGGTTTCCTCTTCGGTAGTGTCGATGGGACCCCCTAAATAGTGCTTTAACCGATGCCCATTCACTTTCCAAATATTTGCACTCTTCTCATCATACAACTCCACGGTACCGTACGGGAACACCTCCTTCACGACATACGGCCCGGACCATCTCGACTTCAACTTCCCGGCGATTAATTTCAAACGTGAATTAAATAAAAGCACCCGATCGCCCACTTTGAACTCCTTCAACTTCCGCAACCTCCTATCATGCAAAGCCTTCGATTTCTCCTTTATACTCCACGAACGATCATACGCGGCGTCACGAAGCGCCTCCAACTCATGAATTTGGAAAAATCGTCTCCTAGCGGCCTCGGTCAAATCTAAATTCACCGTTTTGAGCGCCCAAAGAGCCCGATGCTCTAACTCAACCGGAAAATGGCACGCCTTCCCATACACAATCATAAACGGCGTCGTCCCTAATGGCGTCTTATAGGCGGTGCGGAACGCCCATAACGCATCGTCCAACTTATCGGACCAATCCTTCCTACCTTGCCCTACCGTCTTCTCTAAAATACGCTTAACGCCTCGATTCGCGTTCTCCACTTGACTGCTCGTTTGTGGATGGTATGCGGTCGACAAGCGGTGCGTAACTCCATATCTCTCCAATGCCTTCTCCATAACCGCATTACAAAAATGCGTACCGCGATCACTAATAATTGCCTTTGGAACACCGAAACGCGTGAACAACTTCTTCAAAAACCTCACCACCACTCGTGCATCGTTAGTAGGTAAAGCTTGAGCTTCCACCCACTTGGAAACGTAGTCTATCGCAACGAGGATGTACCGATTTCCACTCGAAGAGGGAAACGGTCCCATGAAATCAATGCCCCACACGTCAAAGACTTCCAACACTTGAATAGGATTCTGGGGCATCTCATCCTTGGATGAGATGTTGCCGGTTCGTTGGCAACGATCACACTTTCTCACAAACTCGGCCGCATCATCAACTACTGTCGGCCAATAGAAACCACTATCATACACCTTCTGCGCAGTCGCATGCGCACCGTGGTGTCCTCCTGTCAAACCCTCATGGACATGTCGAAGAATGTCCCAACCATCCTCTCTACTCACACATCTCCTCAAAACTCGATCGCCTCCTATCCTAAAGAGGTAAGGCTCGTCCCAAATATACTTCCGCGCATCATTCACAAGCTTTTTCCTCTGGTGGCCTTGTGTACTCTCCATCACAAATCCTACGGCCAAATAATTGGCTATATCAGTATACCACGGTAAACCCTCAGCCCCTGCCGTAACAGCATCAATAGACTCGTGAGGGAATCTGTCTCCAATCGCCTCCTCACGAATCTCCTCTCTCTTCGGATCCTCTAACCGTGATAAGTGGTCTGCCGCCACATTCTTTGCCCCCTTCTTATCCCTAATTTCAATATCGAACTCGGAAAGAAGCAGAATCCATCGTATAAGGCGCGGCTTCGCGTCCTTCTTCTGAAACAAATAACGCAGAGCAGAATGGTCCGTAAACACAACAGTTTTCGACAAGACAAGGTACGAACGGAATTTATCGAACGCGAACACCACTGCTAACAACTCCTTCTCCGTGGTGGTGTAATTCTCCTGGGCATCATTCAAAGTTTTACTCGCGTAGTAAATCGGGTGAAAATGCTTCTCCCGTCTCTGCCCTAACACCGCACCAACTGCGTAATCACTCGCGTCGCACATCAGCTCGAATGGTAAGCTCCAATCTGGTGACACGAGGATCGGTGCACTCACTAACTTCTCCTTCAGAAACTCAAACGCTCGAAGGCACTCCTCGTCAAAGACGAAAGGAACGTCCTTTTCCAATAATCGCGTCATGGGGCGTGTGATTTTGGAAAAATCCCTAATAAAGCGCCTATAGAATCCCGCATGACCGAGAAAACTACGAACCGACTTGACACTAGTCGGCGGTGGAAGCTGGCTGATCGTATCTATCTTCGCTCTATCAACCTCAATACCAGCTCTCGAAATCTTGTGCCCTAGCACAATACCCTCAGTCACCATGAAGTGACACTTCTCCCAATTCAACATCAACTTCGTCTCCACACATCTCTTTAACATCTTCTCTAAATTCACCAAGAACTGATCGAACGAACTACCATAGACCGAGAAATCATCCATAAACACCTCCATCGAACTCTCGACCATATCCTGAAAAATCACGATCATACAACGCTGGAAAGTAGCAGGAGCGTTACATAGACCAAACGGCATGCGTCGGTACGCGTACGTGCCATATGGACATGTAAAAGTGGTTTTCTCCTGATCCTCTGGTGCAATAGGAATCTGGAAATAACCCGAAAACCCGTCGAGAAAGCAATAGAACTGCTGACCCGCGAGACGCTCAAGCATCTGATCAATAAATGGGAGCGGAAAATGATCTTTACGAGTGGCGTCATTTAACTTTCGATAGTCAATGCACACACGCCAACCCGTAACAGTACGAGACGGAATAAGCTCATCCTTCGCATTCAGAACAACTGTCATCCCCCCTTTCTTGGGGACAACCTGCGTAGGACTCACCCAAGCTGAATCGGAAATCGGATAGATCAAACCAGACTCTAACAACTTCTTCACCTCCTTCTTCACTACCTCCTGCATATTCGGATTCAAACGACGCTGCGGCTGCACTACAGGCTTGTAAACATCCTCCATCAGAATGCGATGCGTGCAGAAAGTAGGGCTGATGCCCTTGATATCAGATAGCCTCCAGGCAATCGCATCACTGTGCTCTCTCAACACCTCAATCAACCTCAACTTCTCCTCCTCTGTCAACTTCGAAGAAATAATGACAGGCATATCTGGCTTTTCTCCTAGAAAAGCGTACTCAAGATGTGACGGAAGAACTTTAAGTTCTAAAGGCGGTGGAATCTCTACAGGAGTACTCTCATCACTAATCGCGTCTAGCTCTAACGGCTCAGCAACACACAACTCATCACTCTCCTCTAACTGCTCCTCCTCAACAACTTCTTCTACTTTCTCCTCAGCAAACTCCTCAACAACTCCCTCACTTACCAAATCAGCTCCACTAATATACTCGAAACACGTGTCGACACAAGATATGAAAGACTGTAGGAAGTAAACGGAATGACACGGTCCACTAACGTCGTCTCCACCTCCAGGGTGCTGCATCGCCCTATCAATCTCGAATGTGACAACCTCGTCACCAGCACGAAGAGAAATCTTACCGTCAAAGACGTCGATGATCGCCTTTGCGGTTCGAAGGAATGGACGGCCCAGAATAATAGGAACTCTCTCATCGGCCTCCATGTCGAGAACAACGAAATCCACAGGAAACACAAACTTATCCACCTTCACCAACAAATTCTCCACTATCCCACGAGGATACTTGACTGATCGGTCAGCCAAAGACAATGACATACGCGTAGGCGTCAACTCTCCTAAACCAAGCCTCTCATACAACGAAAAAGGCATCAGATTGATGCTGGCCCCTAAATCGGCTAGAGCGTGAGCGGGGGAAACGGCTCCCCCAAAGAAACAAGGAATGGTGAATGTACCAGGATCAGTCAACTTCTCTGGCAGCTTATTCAAGTCTACCGCGGAACAACCTCCTGTCAATGGAATATTCGACAACTCTCCAATCCTCTCCTTACGCTTCAAAAGATCCTTGAGAAATTTGGCATACTTAGGCATCGACTGAAGTGCCTCGACAAACGGAAGATTGATTTTCAACTGAGTAAACATCTCGAGGAATTTCCCATACTCCTGAGCATATTTCTGCTGCCTAGCTCGAGCGGGAAACGGAAGGCGGGAATAATCAATCACTGGTGATGGCCGAACCTTCGTCGGCTGCTTCTCCACTTTCTTCTCTACTGTCGACTCCTCGGCGTGTGCGGTACTTGCTGGGACTAGCCTCGTGTGCACCTTGCCTGGAGCCTCCATCTCTATCACCTCATCTACCTCATCATCGCTCTCTAACTCCACGTTCTTTCTCTCAACCTCTCCCAAACTCTTCCCACTACGGGTCGTAATAGCCTTCGCTGAATGATTCGCGGGATTCGTGAAGGTATTTCCCGAAAACTGACCCGGTGGATGCTCCTGTAACTGCTTAGCAATTCCACCAACTGTCCTCTGGAGATCTAACAGTGTGGATTGCTGATTCTGCAGCTGAAGTTCGTGACTCTTATTGATCTGCTCTTGAGTCCTAGTGAAATTATCGAGGGATTTCTGCGTCGCCTGATTTTGTGTCATCATCTGAGCTAACATCTCCTCTATCCTACTCATACTACTCTCGAGAGCCTTACCACTACCCTGACTCTCCTGAGTCGACCCTCTACTCGCAAACTGACCTCCTGAACCACTATACTGACCGTTCTGACTCGAACCACCACTCGTGTAAAGACCTGGCCCCCTATTTTGATACTGACCAGATGGGAATCCAGGGGGATTGCCAGAAGAACGATAACTACTGTTGTTGCCACTACCGCGCCAGTTGGAATTGTAATTGGAATTGAAAGGATTCGTGGGACCCCTAGACTGACCGGCTATGTACTCTACCTGCTCAAGAGTGAGTGTGGGACACTCGAGCGTGTCGTGACCTCCCCTACAAAGCTCACACCTATCAACTTTCTTCTTTAACTCTTCAATATCTCGCATCAAAATCTCGACTTCAGCAACTACCGACGAATCCGAGCTAACTTGGTTTACCCCTCGACCGGCCGAGGAGGTACGAACAGGAATGGAAGTCCTGCTGGTAGTGCTGTAGTCCATGTCAGAATGTGCAAAACTCTCAAACAAATCATTACACTCAATCACCGTCTTCTTTCCCATAAGCTGCCCTCCTGCTGAAGTATCGAATCGCGCTCTAATCTCAGGAGTAAGTCCGTTATAGAACTTTTCAACTAACGCCCAGTCGGACAAACCATGCTGTGAGCAAAGAGAGAGGAGCGTCTGGAAACGCTCCCAAGCTAAATGATATGGCTCATCAGGCTCCATACGGAAGGAGTGGATCTGATCTCGAAGGCGAGACGCCTTGGCTGGCGGGAAATACTTGGCTAAGAATGCATCGCGAAGACCTGCCCAAGTAGTGAAAGTGCCTGCGGGCTGAGAATCGAACCAGACGGTTGCGCGTCCAGCGAGAGAGAATGGGAACACCTGAAGGTACCTAGCATCAAGATTGACACCCTCTATGGAGTAGGTGCCACAAAGACGAGTGATGCGATTGATATGAGCGGGTGCATCCTCGTCGTCACGACCATGGAACTGGCAAGAATTTGTGATGGCGGTCATGATGTAGGAAGGAATCTGCCAGGACCTATCATTCGCGATGTTCGGAAGGGTGATGGGTGAAGTGGCACCGGTGAAACCGGTGGTCGCCTGCTGGTAAACGGTGCGGTTCTCCATGTGTACTACGGGTGGAGGACTGGGTGTACGAGAACGGGATGGTGATGGGGAAACGTGTGGTGAAACGTGGGGTGATGACTTGGGTGTGAAATCGAACGCGGGGGTGGGCTGTGAAAACGAAGAGGAACTAGAAGAACTGACCTCGGACGCAGAAGACGAGAAGGAAGACTTGATCGTAAACGGAAGCGGCGGAGGTCCCTGCGAACGCGTATGGGGCATCAACTGAAAAACCGAATACGAACAAGTAAGAAGACTCTGACAAAGTCTCACTAATCTAGAAAAGACACTAAAGCAAATATTTTTGGATTTTTTTAAAATTTTTAGACTCCTACGACTCAACTAACACAAATAGCACAGAATATGTCAAGCAAGTCCAAACAAAGAAATCAACGCAATCGCCAAAGAGTCCCCGGCAACGGCGCCAAAAACTTGATGTGCTGAAAATGGGTTAACTAAATTACCTAAATTTACCCTAATTCTAGACTCTAAGCTTTAAATTTATAAACTAAGACTCGACCTAAAACCCTAAACCACACAACCGGCAAGTGTACCGATCAATGTAGTAAAGCTAAAGTAAGTCCGAGTATCGAACCCACGAGACTCTAAAGATCACGCTAAGACTCTATCTAGACTCAAACTGACACGACTTAACCATTTGTTTATTAATTGGGGGGGTTTTTTTTCTAAAAATCCTAAGAATGCAAATAATGAAAACTAGCTAGACTAGACGAACTAAACACGAACTCAAGTGAAGACTCTGACCAGTGATGGATGAAGACTACCTAGGCTAGACGCAAGCTAACTCAGAATGGATCTCTATTTGATCATTTGGTGGTGTGAAACCGGGATCTTAAGATGCTAAACCTATTAAGACACCACTAAGCCCCTCAAACACGCTCAAGGCGATTCTTGTGGCACTACCTAGGCTGTTACGTTTACCGGTTTGCTAGATTTCTTTTCCGTCCTCTAGTTTCTTGAAAGTGCTTATGTAAGACGCTCTACTTTGCCGCACGAACGTCTAAAGCGACAATGGGTTCTAATCTTGGTTTAATAGGCTATGGGATGTTAAGGACTTATAACCAAACCTAGACCTATCAATAACCTCGAGCCTTTCCGCGACGAGTCTAGCAGCACATTTGATTTTATAATGTTACCGAATATCACTTCTAAGGTTACTTAAGCTATTTTCACCCTAAAGGATTAATGATTTATTATGTGATAAAGACCGTCACCTAAATCAAGAAACCTAATATAACCCTATTATGTGATAAAGACCGTCACCAAGAGTTATATGAAGCAATAAACAATAATAAAACAATGATCAAACACACATATGCACCAAGGTAGATTCCCAAAGCTTTTACAATTCAAGAATAACCACAACCATGCCAAAAATCAAATAAAGATCCAAACTTTGTTAAACTATTGTCATTAACCTAGGTAGTATATTAAGTTTAGCCGCAAATCATTGTCAAGAACATATCATAAATCATTGTATAAACTGAATTCATCATAAAGAAATCAAGAACAATTAAACGAATGATAAACAAGTCGAAATAACCCGAGTATCTTCCAATCCAAGAGCTCCTGAACTTCGTATGATGATTCCGCAAGACCCGAACACTCTAACAGCCGTGAGTCGGCCTCTGAATTCGCCTCTGGACTCCAAGATTCGTAATTGGTGATATTCCCCTCGGCTGATGATGATTATGATCATATATATCTTCACAAACCCTAAATTCTTATGCACGTAACATCTGATCGCGTAAACAACCCCCACGCGGCCCGCTTTAAGAATGCATATAAGTGAACGCGGGCCGCGAGTGTTCTATCATCCGGAAATGTGTTTTAAGTTAACTCGGCCCGCCTACAAGTGTATCATAAGTCAATGCGGGCCGCCTCGGTTCTCCAGAACTGATTTCTCACTTCGTTTCAACTCCTGAGCTTCCGATTCTCGTTCCAGTCTTTCGCCTTTCCAGTTTATGACTCATATCTGCTCCGTTTGGCTGCAAAGACCTGGAAACACAAATAAATCAAAAGTATGTACATTCTATCTAAAACCGACACTAAAACGACTATCTAACAACTAAAACTAGACACAAATACCGATGTATTTTACAATACATCACTCCACGTGTCGCACCATGCCCCCAATCCACGCCCCACCATACCCCACGGTCTAAGCCGTAAACTGTTAAAGATAAAAATTTAAATGCGTTTGAGGTTTTTCTGCCTCAACTTTTGCTTTAGCCAAAATTTTCAGACCCATTTTCGGCCTTTAATTAGTATTTTTTTTCCACTTTTTTGTCTGACAGGAACCGAAATGCCTGCAGGCTGCAAGAGTTCCTAAAATGTTGATGAAAAGGGGTCAAACAAGTGTCTCTTCACCCTTTCAAAGTGCAACTATAGGTTTTTGAATTTCCAGAAAGAATTGAAATCGAGTCCCATTTTACCTCATCCCTTTTTCAGTCCCATGTAAATCACTTTTGTTGTGCCATGTTTATTTCATGTGTTGAACAATTTATCTCATGGGGTGTTCTTTAAAGTAGGCTTTTTTTTTCAGAAACTCGATACGTAAATTCAGGGGACTTTCTTACGATCTTATTTATGACCTTATTTTGTTATATCAAGTGGGTACAAATACATGTAAATCATGACTAAAAACTGCAACTCTATTACCAGGCACACAATTTTTAAAATTTTATAAAAACTTGGTCAATGCCATAAATGTGTGGATGGATATATAATGTTTTCTTCTATTTCCACAACCTTTATAAATAGTGTTATTTTTACATAAGTCGTTTTTACATATGATGCATAAAATCTAGAAAACAAAAACTTTAAAAACATATGATGCATAAAATCTAGAAAACTAAAACTTTAAAAGCATGTTATAGCTTCAAGTTGCGGTTTGCTTGATTGGTCTTTTGACCCGACTCAGAAAAAAAAAAACTTAGAATTGACCAAAATGTCCTTAGAAATATATGAGAGGTTTATGGCTTCTTAAATGATATTGCTTTTTTACACACAATTAATTTAACTGTAACAATTATACAAGTCATGCTTAGGTTATATAGATTTTTGAATAACAATTATACAGTCATGCTTGCGTTATATAGATTTTATACGCAACTAATTCTAACAATCATGCACATCATCTGTGGGTTATACAATGTACCATGGGATAATTGAAAAACTAACGAAAACGAGTATCGAGTTGCATTTAATTTTAATTAATTGCATTTAATTTACATTAAATAAATAAGAGATAAGATAAAAAAATAAAATAAAATAATTATATATCAATAATCATTAAAATTAATATCAATCAATAACACATTATACTAAATAATATATTATAGATAAAAGTAGATTAGTTTAAAGTTAACTTTGATCTTAATTTTTTTTAATAATTGGTTTAAAGATAATTATTCCAAACTTATGATTATTCTATAAAATGATCTTTGACAAGGTAACCATAAATTTAAATTTCAAAGTAACTAATATATTAAAAGTAGCTCAAATATAATTCGTAATAAAAACACAACAATATATTTTCAAAGAAAACATATAATAAAAAATAGGTAAAGGGATCCAAATGATATCAAACTAGAATTTTTACCCGCCGCGCGTTGCGGCGGCGTAAAAACTTAAGTAACTCGATTGTGATTTGTAGCATTATACGACTACGCGGCAGGATTTCGTGTATATATGTGCAAAAGTCGATTCTACAAACATAAATAGTGCTAGTATATGTGCAATTAGTTGCATGTTTGTTTACAGTCTTAACAATATATAAGCTTTTTCATTTTTTTGTCCACACGGACAAAAGGGTATAAAGGGAAGCACAGTGCACTACTACTTTCGAACACACCTATTGAGACGCCTGAAGTGTTTTAGTGCTGGTTTTTCTTTGGGTTCAACATCAAAATGAAGTGATGGCCACAGGCTTTCTAGTGAATGTTTATCTCAGCAAGCTTCATTATTGTCTTGATCTATGCCTCAGAGGTATGTCCTATGCTAATTCTTTAAGAACATGACTGACTACATGAGTTGGAATAGCAACAACAATAGGCAGAATTTGGGGTATGTTGTGCCTTTTGGTAGCAGTTGGGGTGGGAAGTGGTTGCCACCAAACACTTCCGGTGATCCTGTTTGAGGTTACGATACTGTTATGAGGTCCGAGTGTTGTGATGCTTCCATTTGAGACCAAATGGAAGGAATTAAAAAAGACACTATAGAATTACCTGTTCAAGTACAACGAATGTCTCATTACACGCAATAACCAATTTTCAGTGAATAAAAGTTAAGTTACGAACAACGAAAGCACCTGTAAGTAGCAATATTAGACATACATAATGGTGCAGGCTTGCTGCCATAGTGTTCACATACTTTAGAAACCTACAAGAAATCAACATCCTATTAAAAGATAAGATGGATTTAAAAAATCAACAGAAGAAAAACCAAGAAATTGTATTAGAATATTGCTTACGTTTCATTTTGTGGGTCTTGTTTCCATGATAATAGGAGGGATCAACTGTTCTAACGGGTCAAGATAGGCTTTAACCAAATGGGCGCGGTTGATAATAGGAAGGTTAGCTTTACTAATAACCTGTAAGGAAGCATCTTCCAGACTACTTAAAGTCTCAATGCACAAATCTGAAGGATATTAGTTGAATATAAATAATTAAAAAGTGACGTATGTTAACATAGTTATATTTGCTCACCAAGTGTCGCTCATACGCCTTCCAGGCCTTAAAGCTTATAACATCACTACAACTACAATATTTGAAGTAGCACAAAACCTCTTTTCCCATATAGTTTTAACCCATGTGATAATCGAAAGAACATGCAAAAGGCCAGGAATGAAACAACTGTAGCCATTATGATTATAATAGATGGCCAGTTCTTTAATATTCGTCTACGAATAATAAAAACTAATAAAAGCTATTAGTTAATCGTTTATACCTCCCGAAATCCTCTGTAATCGTTGATCCATGTTTACTACCTTTAGTAAACTGTACGGATTTCTTATCCTTTTGGCACATCCGGTGCAACGCTGGTCAAGTTTTAGAACGACGATGATTTGCCGTATGTCAACTTTCTTCGTGTTATCAGTATCAACATCTTTTCATTGGATTATTTTTTTACGCCGACGTCGTTCTATAATAAAATTCAAAGCAAGCAATTATAAGAAACTAATGCAAGAAGAACTTCATGGATCAAACAATAAATATTAAATCTAGGCAAACATAATAACTCAATTAGGTACAATAAACCATTTATTGCTCCTCCAGAACCCCCTTTTGACCCGACCATTTCCAAATTCTCTCTTCTGCCATGGATGCCTACACATTTGGCAAAGACATAGAAAGGGCCCCAAATCAAAGGTTAACACATCTACCATTTCATAAAAAACCTAAAAGACCTCACATAAAATATTTTTATCAAATAAACATATCAATATACATTTTGCTGGTTCTCATTCAAAAATTGGAACAAAGAGATTATAAAATTACCTGATACAGTTGTTGACTCTTGATTCTCCAATTTATGTTGGCCTAAATCCTCCAACCGGCACAGTGTGGGGCTTCAAACCCGTTCTTCTCTCTGGTTACATCTACGGGCGGCACATTAGCTTAAAACTGCAGAAGTTGCAACCTAAAATATATATACAAAATAACAAAACCAATTATCGATTTGAGGAACAAAAGAACCAAACTAAATGAACAACATACAAAGCACATTACCTTAAAATCTAATACAACTAAAAAAATAATACTACTAATAAAATTGTTGATTAAATGCGTCTTTCTTGCCAAAAAAGAACAGTTGTTGCTGTTGCTGCATTTTTTGTTGTGAAGAACATACACGATTGGTCTCTGAAACCCTAACACAGCCATTGGTGTCTGATCTGGATGAATCGGGGTTTTGGGGTTATTGAAAACTGAAGACAGGGAGAGCCGTCTTGCGCCGCCGGGAACACCATCGGAAGCGGTGTTAGCTCCACCCCACTCGCTCTCTTTCACTTCACCATTGTTTCTTCTCTCTCTAAACTCTGCGTCTCCGTCTCCGTCTCTCTCATATATCGATTCCTTTTTCTCTCTCAATGGAACCACTGATGTTTTACACAGAGAAAGTAGTCTATGGTAGGGTTTGTGATGAACGGAAGGAGAGAGATGGGATAATCTAATGGACACGATTAATCAAGAAAGTAAAAAAACCCACAAAACTAATAACATTTACAATGCACATTGTACAACTATCATTGCAACAAAATGTTGCAAATTTATATAGTATATAATATTAAGAACTTATCCATGATATTAGTAACAGAATTTAATAGATTAAGATAAAATTTAAACCGAAAGATCATAAGTATCATAAAAATATCATTAAATTAAAGTTAAAAAGTAAAGAAAAGAATTATTATTATAATATTAAAATAATAAAAATATTTAAAAAACTATATATATTATTAAAATATTAAAATTACTATTTGTACCGATACCAAACAAGACTGTACCGGTATTTTCGATACCAGTACCGGTTGACACCAAGCTTATCCCACCCCGTGATACTAAAAAATCATTAAATTAAAGTTAAAAAGTAAAAAAAAGGAATTATTATTATAATATTAAAATAATAAAAGTATTAAAATAACTATATATGTATATATATATATTCTAATATATTATTAACAAGATTTTGGCTAAATTAATTAGATTATTATAAATAATAATAATAATTTACAAATAAAACAACACAATTTGCAACAAAGCAATGCATGAAACACCATATTAACATATAGTACAGTACATTAATGTTAGAACCTAATGCAAATTAATAGTGAACACGTTAACTGCCGCGGCCGTAAACCTAACCAGAAGAAAGAGAAGGCGAGTCATCGGAGGTTCGCCGGAAAAGCTTTAAATCCTCCGCCAGAGGTTTCGATTTCACCTCCGTACGACGTCTCATTAGTTGAAGAACGTGCAAAGGAAGAACATGAGGTAGTGGAGGAGTCGCCGGAGACGGATGCAACGGCGAGAAGAGGACTTCCGGAAATGAAAGGGTTGTTTAACTGGCGTTTGTGGGGACTTTGGAGTCCGTGATATTCATCCTTCGCCTCTCAATATATGCTCTCCAATCCATAATTAACTTCTCCCCAATTGAAGATCTTCATCGATTAGGCACACAACTCTCAGACATATATCTTCGATTGATCTCCTGCACAGGCTCGCCATCAGGCTCTCCATCAGTCGGCAACTCAATTGGAATCGTAATTAACTTCTCCCCAATTGAAGATCTTCATCGATTTGGCACACAATTCTCAGACATATATCTTCGATTGATCTCCTGCACAGGCTCTCCATCATTCGACAACTTCAATTGGAATCAAAATGGGTCATTTACTTGCTCCTTTAATTACACATCATCCTCCGACTCTCCAGCAACCTTTAAGTGCAATATATATATCTCTAAGATGAAGATAATGTATGGTAATGAAGATTTGGAGCAGCAAGAGGTAAAAACAACCCGAATTTTTCCTTTTATAAATTCGATTCGTGAGTGTTAGTGTGTGTGTTTATATTGATTAGGGTTTCATCAAATGTAATGTGAGGGTTTCCAATCGGTGTTTATACAAATAATATTGAACCCAATTTTTATGTATGTGTATGCAGTTGTAGTATGGGGTCTTGCTTACCTTATTCAAGGAATAACAATGAAAGACAGGGGTCATTGATTTCGAAAAACTCCGCCCCTTTGTTCGCCTTCTTCCTGATTTTAAGTTATGGTGAGTCAATTTCCTTTTTTCTGATTCTAATCAATTAAGAACTATACGTGATTAACCAGCGAATTGTGGTAGATTTTATGTTTCTATTGCAGTATTTGGATTGAATTGACTGTTGCAATTTAATAATCGTCAGTTATAGTTCGTTTTTTGAATATAGAGAAACACTGACTTATTTAAGGTGCTTTATTTGGGTGAATAGTAGCAATATAAACTGCTATTGTAATTTGGTGTGATATTCAATTCAGTATCAGCAACCTAATCAAATTGTGCCCTAAACATAGAGTAAATGTGTTCACCAGCAAGGTAATAATATGTACTAATTTTCAATTATCAGTGACTTCTAATAAGGAAATATAGCTATTAGGTTATGTCAAGGTAAGCATAGTTTATAAAGAATATGTTGCAGAATAAAGTTAATACAGCATTTTAGTAATAAATAATAAACTGCTTTCTTATCTATAAAAGGGAACAAAACTTGCAATTTGACTTTTAGATGTCAAAACTGAATTTATATGTATATGTGTATGTAGTATAATATATATATTTAACATCTATTTTACACCATCTAAAACAATGAAAAAGAAAAAATAAAAATAAAAAATTTGAAAACTGTGACGTCTTTTGAAGAGGGTTGAGAAACCACACGTCCATAGATTTGAAGTTTTGTGAGACCACATGTGGTGGGGCGCAAACCTCTCTCAAAGCGTCTTAAAAACGCGGGGGAAAACTGTACCCTCGGGCGTTTTGGGCCTTTTTGACTGGTAGTGCTACCACAAAGCGCCGAACGAGGAGTGGACTTTGGTCAAAATAACCATGGTCAAAGGGCTAACTTTAAAAAAAACCGGTTTTTGTTTTAAAATCTATACTATATTCGCACTTTCGTACCGTGTCACACACTATCTATACCAGTCGTCGTTCCAGGAAAAAACAATAACTATTATGCATGTCGTGCATCGCACGGGTGTTCCCCCTAGTAAAAACAAATAGTTAGATAATATGATGCCATTTAGTGATGTAAAACCTAGGGTAAATTACTTTTTGAGTCCCTGTGTTTTATAGGTTTTAACTAGTTGAGTCCAAAAACAAAAAGTTTAACGACCTGAGTCCCTATAAGCATTTTCCTTAACCATTTGAGTCCAAATTTCTAACACCATCCATATTATCTGTTAGTTTTCTATTAAAAGACTAAAATGCCCCTGTATCTTCTTCTTTACCCTTATAAAAACCTAAAAGTTCTATATCTCTCCCAAACTTACAGTCGCACACAAACACACTCTGTTTTCTCTCGAGTACACACCGGAGATCAGAGCTTCGACTATCTTCTCCGACAAGCGCCACCCTTACAACCCGTTCACCTAAACCCCCTCTTTCTCTGTTGCAACTCAGGCGACTGGAGTCGCACCTATGGCGATCTCCGGCCTCTTCTCGTTCATTGGCGACAACCACCCACACACCCCAGCTGCCCTTCTTCTTCTCCGGTGAGCCACACTCCACACGCACAGCTTCTTCCAGCGGGAGCCGCTCTAAAATTTGGTCTATTAAATCCCAAGGCAAGTTACTGATAATGTCGTCATCGGCAACAGACGACAAACCTCCTCCTCTTATGATAATTATCTGTCATTACATTCAACAAAACCATGATTCAGTGGTATCTCAAACAGAAACTCATTATAAGAATTTCAAGATTTCTTGAAACATATGAGAGAATGCAAGCTAGTAAAGTAGAGCTTACCCATGGAAACCCACGCGATCAAGTAGTGGAGATTGGAAATTGAAGAAGGGGATTTTAGGGTTTTGGAAATAAATAGGGGGAACGATGGCTGCTCTGTGTAAATTAGAAAAATGGTTGTTCATAGAAACAGATAAGGGATATAAGAAAGATAGAGAATTTTTTTTTATTTTTTAATTATAAGGGTATTTTGGTCATTTAATAATACTTAACCAAAAAATTCTAACAATGTTAGAAATTTGGACTCAAATGGTTAAAGAAAATGCTTATGGGGACTCAGGTCGTTAAACTTTTTGCTTTTGGACTCAACTAGTTAAAACCTATAAAACACAGGGACTCAAAAAGTAATTTACCCTAAAACCTAAAATAAAAACTAAAACCATGATTCTTTTAAATTATTAGAAAAATAATAATTTCTTTTATATTTTTTTGAGGGTTTATATCTGGCGTGATTAACAACATGGAATAATACCAGATTCAACCAACCAACTTTTAATATTCTTTTTATAGTGCTTATATCTATTGACCCTTTTTGGATTTGTGGAAAATTTTATTTTGATCTTGTTGACCAAATTAAGTACATGTACTAGTGGATAAATAACTAAATAAAAAAAAGAAAAACAGAAAAATGTGAGGTATACCATTTTTAAATACTTTACACATTGCTGATGAGAAGGGCTAGGCAATTTACGGATCTGAATCGTTAAAACCGAAGAAGCGAACCGGAATCATTAGATTCGAAACCGTATTGTTGTATTTTGGGTCCGATTCCAATTCTTAAATTTAGGAGAAAACGGTTCCCGGTTTAGTTCCTGTTATAACTTACGGGTCCGTTTAAAGAACCGCTATAACTGGTTTGGGTTTAAACTTTAAATAATATATTCAAAAACCTTATTAATTTATTTAAACTTTAAATATTATATTTTAATATAGGTTTTTAGGATTAAAGAATAAAGAAATAGTTTTTACGTAATGTTTAAATTGTTATGAACACTAATAGCAAAAAGATGAGAAGAGATATTAGGAGAGAAATAAATGTTTAATATTATTGGTGTTTGTTTTTAAACTGAACACTATGATAATTTCCTCGACCACGTCCAAGACCATGACCACAACCACGGCCACGACCACGACGATAACCTCGACCACATTTGTAACTTTCACTTTGGCCATTATATGTTGCCACATTAGCTTCATGGATTGGGGTTGCTCCAACCGGACGAGTCTCATGATTTTTCATTAAGAGCTCATTATTTTGCTCGACCACAAGCAAACATGATATTAACTCACTATATTCGGTGAAACCCTTTTCACGATATTGTTGTTGCAGTATCATATTCAAGAGGTGAAATATTAAGAATGTTTTTTCCAACATTTCCTTATCAGTAATATTTTCATCACATAGAATCAATTGTGATGTGATTTTAAACATTGCCAAGTTGTACTCGCTTATCGACTTAAAGTCTTGCAACCTTAAATTGATCCACTCGTAACAAGCTCTCGGTAATATTACCGTTTTCTGGTGGTTATACCTTTCTTTCAGGTTGATCCAAAGGACAAGTTGATCCTTGATAGTGAGGTACTCACTTTTCAAAGCCTCATGAATATGATGGTGTAAAAAGATCATGGCTTTTGCCTTATCTTGGGTATTTGCTTTATTTCCTTCTTTAATTGTTTCACTCATATTATTGGCATTCAAATGTATTTAAGCATCCAATACCCGTGACAAATAGTTTTCCCGATAATATCTAAGCCATATATATATATATAGGACCGCTAGAATGAGAACCGCCTCTAGTTGTAAGAACCGCGAGAACCACTTTCTGGCCATTAGATCAAGAAGATGGATGGATGAGATTAAAAGTATTTAAAATAATATTAAGTATTTTTTGTCTTATTAAGTCTTTAATATTTTAATCCAAAAGGGTATTTAAGTAAATTACTCTATTTTGTCTTTATTGTTTTTTTATTACTTTTTGGTATTATTATATTAGATTTTTATTTTTTAAACATAGTTTTTTTATTAAGCATTATCAAATTCAGATTTATTTACAGATTTTTACGTTTAACGTTTTACGTTTTTACGCCAGGCCTTTTCACGCCTCGTTTTTTGACGCGCCGTTTTTACGCCCGGCTTTTTCACGCGTCGTTTTTTCAATGCGCCGTTTTTACATTTTACGCCCCGGTTTTTTACGTTAACGTTATTTACGTTTTACGCGTCGGTTTTTTACGTTTTACGCCCCGGTTTTTTACGTTAACGTTTTTTTACGTTTTACGCGCCGGTTTTTTACGTTAACGTTATTTACGTTTTACGCGCCGGTTTTTTACGTTTTACGCCCCGGTTTTTTACGTTAACGTTTTTTTTTACGTTTTACGCGCCGGTTTTTTTACGTTAACGTTTTTTACGTTTTACTAAAAAAATTTACGTTTTACGATTTACCTAAAACTTTTAACGTTTTACGGAAAACTTTTTACGTTTTACGTAAAAACTTTTTACGTTTTACGTTAAAAAGTTTACGGTTTAACTTTTTTTTTTACAAAAACGTTTTTACGCAAAAACGAACGCACCCAGAAAATCGCACACTCGGTATGTGTCTCAGATACGTTGTTATCATCATCGACGCCTCAAAAAAATCAAAAGAACGAGAGGATTCTTGAAAAAAAAAACGAAGTTTTGGCTCAGATTTCTCGATAATCAGAGGCTGCAAGTGGGGTTGCAGGTTCAAAACCCTACCCTCCGCCATCCTTGCCGCGCCATCGTCAGTTTTTTTTATTCGCATCATCACAGCCGATTCAATAAGGCAACCGATTTAAACATTCAAAAGGAACAAGAACATCATTCAAACAGTTTCAAAAAAAATTCAACAGGTTCAACAGAATCAACCCCCAGATTGAAGCAGATAAAACAAACCATCAAGAAAGACAAACCCACAAGATTCAAACCTAGATTCAACAGAATCAACCCCGCATCAAAAACAGAGTTTTATCTCCGATGTTTTAACCCCAGATTCAACAGAATCAAACCCACAAAGACAAACCCACAAGATTCAAAACCCAGATTCAACAAATTTAAAAACCCACCTTCACTGACCCAACTCAAACCATCATCTCGAGCACCCACCACCTCCGACATCGGCACTACACCACCGTCATCGAGCACCCACCACCTGCGACATCGACACTCCAACACCGTCATCAAGCACCCACCACATCCAAAGGTTTTATCTACGTTAAATGGTGCTGAACGGTGGCGGAGGAGACGGTGACGGTGGCGGAGGAGACGGCGGCGGCGGCGGCGACCAAGGTTTAATCTCCGATAAAAGAGGGCAGAGATGAAGGGAGGCCGGAAAGAGGGAGCAGGGATGTTTGCTTTTGATAGAGATGATGAAGAATTACTTCATCAAAATCTTCATCGTTGATGGATGAAAGTTTCAAATTAGAAAGATGAGAGAGAGAATCTTCATCAGTGATGGATGAAGATTGAAATGAGAATAAGGAGAGAGAGACAAAAGATGACATTTAATATAATCTGACAATTAAAAAAGGTGGGTGGTATTTAATGTGGAGAGAGAGAGGGCTAGGATTTGACAATTGGGGTAAATGACCAAATTACCCTTTTGTTGGCAGAATATGATTGGTGGAGAGTGGTTCTCACGGTTCTTACAACTGGGGGTGGTTCTTATTTTAGCGGCTCCCTATATATATATATATATATATTATATCTAATGACGTTAATTTCACGAACGTACCTTGTGTAACAAAGTCAAAAACGTGTAATTCACATGTGGGCATCACATGTTAATTTCATCATTGTACATTGTAACCACAATGCTTATATAGGTTACACTGAGTTTGATCGGATACGTCAAACACATGTTTTATGTGGTTAACACATCACATAATGTCTCGTCAGCTATAAACAACTAAGGTGACGCTGGCGCAACGCGCTGTGTATCGCAGTTTTAACGTACATATCGTTTTTAAATTCACGTTTCAACGTAAATGACTCACTTTTTGATATAAACTTTTTTCTCAAACGAGTCTGGTAAAAAATAATACGTTTTATACTTATTTTGTGTACGTTCGTAAACTGTATTTGAAAGCAAGTCGGGTCAAATATAATATGTTTTCGTTCGATGGCGATGTATCATTTTAAAGTAAAGAGTCAGGTCAAATATACAGTATAAATACGAGTTACTTTAACTTTCGACGACGCCGCAACACGCGGCGGGTCAAAATCCTAATTATATATGGAAATAATGATTATAGCATATTCTCACGTTAAACAAATTAATCAAGATATTCTCAATTCATAATACCATATAACATTGTCGAAAAATTTTAGACTATATATAATCTTGATTTTTATTTTATTTATCTAACTAATAGTATAGATCAGCTGCTTAGCCTAAAAAATATATAATTTGGTTTCTTTGACAATACAAAAATCATAAATATATTGGAATAAATAAAAAAAAAATATTCTTGGATTCAACCCAAAAATTGTATGAGTTACAATATGGATTATTATTGGAGATTCAAGAGAAGAACAAAACATATCTCAAACACAGTCCAAAATTGTATGAATTACAATATGGATTATTTTGAGATTGAAGACAGGAACAAAACAAATTTGTAATATATTGTTGAGATATACCTTATGAATCTTCAAAAGCAACTCTTGCTGATAACGTGTTATGAACAAGCCTAATAACCAGAAGATGAGAAGAGATGTTGGGAGAGAAAGAGATGTTTATTATTATTAGTGTGTCACTTATAATAAAATACATAGACTATTTATAGGGGAAATAAACTTAGAAAACAAGTTAGTTTATATTAGGAGTTGATAATCTAAATATAATTATTTATAAAATAAATTAAGTTTTTGTGATGTTTTTTTAGTTCACTTTTGTTTTTTACCTTGTATGCTTTCATTTTATGGTTTAAAACATTTTATTGTAGCTACATTTAATTTGGATTATTTGAACATTGGATGTTTAAACTCCTAGTTATATCTTTTAAAAAGGTTTGATTGTTTTAATTGTTTTTATTTAATTGTTAATTTTAGGATTTAGTTGGTAATCGGTTCTGGCGAGAACCGTTTAACCCAGTTCCAAACCGAACTGGAACCATTGAAATACGTTTCGGTTCCGGTTCTTATATTTAGCATTTAACGGTTCCGGTTCGGTCTGGTTCTAAACCGTTATGTAAGTAGCATATATACTTGTTACACGTATTAAAAAATATTGTAGGTAGCGGGTACGCTTTTAATGAAGCAAATTGTACGCGATGGACATGTAGCTAGTGAAAAAGTTTGTCTCAAGTGTGAATAAACATACTAAACCTTTTATACCCGTTACAAACAAATCCAAGGAAGGTGCAAAAGTGAGGGTCAGTTTTATTTTTAGTGTTTGCAAAGTGGTGGTTTTTTTTTTTTTTTTTATGAAAACTAGATTCCTTAAAGAGTTAAAGAATTGAGTTTTGTTTTTGACAAATAATATGAGTGAACATTGTTAGAAAGGTTTGGGAAAAGTTGGGCAAAAACGTGAAGGTGAAACTGCAAGGGTCAGTTTTATTTCTATTTATAAAAATACAAAAGGCGTGGGTTAAAAAATTAGAATGGCCCATGCAGGTCTCGAACCTGCGACCTTCGCGTTATTAGCACGACGCTCTAACCAACTGAGCTAATAGGCCGATGTTATGTTTTGAGGTTTCTTAGCTTAAATACCTTATTGTTTTAAAACGGGCTCGTTAAATTGGACCATAAAGCACCGGCAAAATGGCAAATGTAGAAATCGGGCCGAGTTACAAGGCCCAACGCATCTTCAACCATTTGTAATAGTCGTTTCAAAAACCGTCATAACTAAGAGTAATTTTTTTTACTAACGGCTAATCATACACAACTCCATACACAACTCCTACTTGCTACTAAATATTTAATTTAAATACTATAGGGGTGTTGTAACTCTTGCTTAGGAGAGTTTAAAAAAAAATAAAAAAATAAAAAAAATTCGTATTACACTTTTAGCCCCAAACTATTTTATTGTTTATTTTTAACCTAGAAGTTTTCATATTTTCCAATTTAATCTCACAACTTTTTTGCTTTCAACTTTAGTCCCTTATACAGTATACTTTTCATATTTCACAAATTTTTCGTTTTACGTTTCGTTCTAAATTTTGTGAGTTAACATGACGCAACGTGCGTGTGTAGTTCAACGTTTTTACGTTTCGTCCTAAATTTTGTGAGTAAATATGGTGCAACGTGCATGTGTGGTTCAATGTTTTTATGTCTAATTTTTTTCCCGTTTGATAGGTTCATCGCGACGTGCTTGTCTTAAATCGTCTTAGTTATTACTTTCTATGTTTTACTTTTCGGTCTAATTTTTTCGCATTAACACGCCCCAACTTCAGTGTTGGTTGTTGCTGACGATGGTGTGGTATTGGTGCTATTTATCATGGTTTTATGCCTCCACCGCAACGTGGAGGAGCTTAATACTAGTTACTACTAAGTTATACCAAATTATCACTCTTGCTTTGAATTGAACCCAAGACATCCTCACTAAAAGGCAAGAGCCTCTGTTAAATAACATATCAACAGAAGATTATTACATAAACAATTAAACCTTCCAAGATAACTAACAGAAAGTAGGAGAGTCCATGATTCGTTTAGTTTCAAAATTTAGAGAGTTAACTGCCATTTTCGTCCCTGTGGTTTGGTCACTTTGGCCATTTCAGTTCATTTTTCAAAAATGCGCCATTTTCCTCCCCGACGTTCTGGAAAGGTGCCATTTCAGTCCAAAAATCATAACCCAGTTAAGTCGGTTTGTAAATAAGGACTGATTGTGTAAATTTATAACATAAAGGACCATTTAAGTAAAATGTATAAATATTAATATAATTATAAAATATATAATATATATATAATATATATTTAACTGCCATATATATATATAATGTATACACACCACCGCTGCCGGAACCGGAGCTCCGGTGGTCACCACCGCCGCCGCCGGAACCACCACTCTCTCTCTACTCTCTCTCTCTATGCTCTGCAATCACCACCACCATCAACGTCATCATCGTCATCGCGATCTTCATCATCATCATTTGACCATCGTCCTCACACTGTCATCTTCAGCTTCCGGTTCCATCATCCAACCGCATATCCATGATATAATGTAATTACATAAACATATTGGTTTTACACTAATTAAACAGATAGAAAGTTGCAAATGCTTCCAAATGCTCTTGTTATCAGATGACTACACAAAAACCTTTGATTTCGAGCTTTAAGTAATGATGTCTAGCCCGAGTACTGAAAAAAGAATTTCAAAATAAAAAGGGAATATTTTTAAAAAATAAGGGGATATATTCCAAGCTAGTTAATATAATTACTGGAAGAAATAAATGAGGTCTATTTGCTTCATAAAATAAACCTGGGAAGCCCTATTTTGTAACCATGTTTCTTGACATCATCTTGAACCTGCTGTCTGAATTCTTTGAAGCTGAATCTCCTATAAATGGACTTCTCAGCACAACTTTGTATTACTGTATCGTATGACGGACAGAAGAAAAACGCAGTTGAAAACATCGCTTGACGAAGCTTAAGAGGTGATCGGACAGTGACGGGGAATGCTGATGTACGGTGTTGGTCGGAGTGAACGGTTGATGGTGAGATGATATGATGATGAAGTTCAACAATGAGTTGCAGGTGAACAGTGACCGGAGAGTGGTTGCAGGTTGCAAGGGGTTGGGGAGTGAACGGACGTTGATGGCAGCCGGTGGTTGTTCCGCGGTTGGATGATGGAACCGGAAGCTGAAGATGACAGTGTGAGGACGATGGTCAAATGATGATGATGAAGATCGCGATGATGATGATGACGTTGATGGTGGTGGTGATTGCAGAGCATAGAGAGAGAGTGGTGGTTCCGGCGGCGGCGGTGGTGACCACCGGAGCTCCGGTTCCGGCGGCGGTGGTGACCACCGGAGCTCGGTTCCGGGCGGTGGTGTGTATACATTATATATATATATATATATGGCAGTTAACTCTATATTATATATATATTATATATTTTATAATTATATTAATATTTATACATTTTACTTAAATGGTCCTTTATGTTACAAATTTACACAATCAGTCCTTATTTACAAACCGACTTAACTGGGTTATGATTTTTGGACTGAAATGGCACCTTTCCAGAACGTCGGGGAGGAAAATGGCGCATTTTTGAAAAATGTACTGAAATGGCCAAAGTGACCAAACCACAGGGACGAAAATGGCAGTTAACTCAAATTTAGAAAAAGCTTGAACATAACCTCAAATACTCTTTAGCCAAAAACTAAAACCTAAATTTAATCTCATTTAGTTTTTAGGGTTATTGGATTATAATAATCCTAAGTTTCACCTGTTGGCCGATAATAATCTCAACTTTAAATATTCTCTACAACGATCCCAACTTGTAAGAATTTGACCCTTACTGATCCTTTTATAACATATAAGAATTTGGCATCTTCAATATATTCATGTGCACCTCAGCCTTCTTAATTGAATTAAAGTGCACCTTCAGTTTGAAAAGGATCAATGGGGGGAAAATTCTTACAAGAATTTGGCATCTTCAATATATTCACGGTCCTCCCAATCGCTGGAGTGATCCCACTCCGCAAGCTAGCTTAGCACCATAGCTGTCTGACGGTTAATACCCACCCGGAAGCGAAATGGCCTTGAGGGTGTGCCTGCCAGGATTCGAACCAGGGTGAAGAGGTGGGTGAGGCTGGCCGTTGGGACACCGTGCATAATAGCAAGCTTACGGTTACGATTCACCACAAATCAAAGTTTGTTGCCTAGTTAAACATAAAAAATGCTACAGTTTTCGGTGATCTCGAATTTCAGTTTCTGGCTAGAAAACCACTCCTCAATCCTAGCTTTCTCATAGAAACATTAAGATAAAAGATTGGAATGTATACTCTACGGGTTAGGATTTGAATGGGTATTGACGACTTTCGCTTTCATTCTTGCGATTGGCTTGTTATATCAATTTAGCAAATTATATATCTCCATCTTCATGGAGTTAACAAGTGGTAACATAAGTTTATTGAATAAATAATATGTTTAAACATTTCTTTAGATGTAAGCATTAACACAAGAATGGGAGTAACTATTTGTATGTGATTTATTATTGGGTTAACTAGGTTTATAATCCATGCGCGCGTTGAGGCGCTCTAAACCGAATTGTTCTCGGTAGGATGATTTACGTACCGGTGTCGAAGTTGTTTGGAATGTATTTATTCAATTCTTCACAACACCGCCGTCACGATATCGGTACGATACCGGAAGTCGGTATATATCAACATAAATAGAAAACCAAAAATATAAAACCAGTTAGGTTTTCGTTCGAAAACATGTTACCGATCAGAAAGATTAGATCGAATTTAAGAATCTAATGACTTCTTAGGGGTCGTAAACATGCAGAATCAGGCGGCATTGCCGTGTTCCGCCGTGGCTCCGCTACCGGGGGCGGTGGCCAGCCGCCACTCCCTTAGGATTTTGTTCCCAGACTCTCCCGTCGTCTACACAACCTCTCTCTCTTAAACCCTCAGGCGTTGTTCCTTCGGTTGGGGTCGTAAACATGCAGAATCGGGTGGCGTCGCCGTGTTCCGCCGTGGCTCCGTTACCGGGGGCGGTGGCCAGCCGCCACTCCCTCAGGATTTTGTTCCCACACTCTCTTTTCTATCAGTAGACATCTGCATCTCTCATTATATATGTCACATGCATAACATGAGCACACGTGTGAAGTGTGGGTGATGTGTCAAATAACCATCACTAGTGGTGTGCAAAAAAACGAATTAACCGAAACATAACCGAATTAACTGATAAAACCGAACAAAAAAAACCGAACCAAATTAAAAACCAGTGGGTCGGTTAATGGTTTTTTTGAAAACCGAATGTAGAGGGTCGGTTATGGTTATCAATGTTTCCATACCCACCATAACCGAACCAAACCGACATGTAATAAATTTTTATAGGATTTTGGACTTTTCACCAGTTTTTTAAATATTTGATGTTTTTGATTAATGATTTTTAGTGGGTTATTTTATATTGTTTTGCGATTTTGGTTGAATGTTTATTTGATTTTATGAAATATATCATATCACCTTATTTGAATATTCAGTGTTAATATTATAGATTACATGTATTTTTAATACTATGTAATATACTAACATATACAAATATGCAATAACAATTTATTCCATGTTAAAAAATTAATATATTTTAAGCTAGGCTAAATACACGGTTAACCACCCACAACCAACCCGTCATAACCATCAAAACCGATTAACTATAACTGCCATAACCAATCGGTTATGGTTATGGTTATCCATTAACCGACATAGCGGTTATGGTTATGGTTTAGAACAAAACCAACCCAATCGGTTATGGTTATCCATTAACCGACATAGCGGTTATGGTTATGGTTTAGAACAAAACCAACCCAAACCGATCTATGCACACCCCGTAACCATCACCAAGCAAGGTCTAATGAATATGTGCCAGGCAAGTGTTGGCACTCAGTGGCGGATCCAGCCGGAGAAATCACTGGGTTCCTTTTTCCAAATCATACAAGGTTTACACTAAAAAAAAACGTTTTTTTTCCAAATCATACAAGATTTACACTACAAAAAAACGTTTTTTTTCCAAAAAGACTGGGTTCCTGGGAACCCGGTGTTTCCTTACTAGATCCGCCCCTGTTGGCACTATTCATTCAGTTATATTATTATTAGATATAGATTCCAGTGGCGAAGCTTGACAATGAAGACGGGGGGTCGAAAACGTATATACCCAAAAATTTCTATAGAAGTCGAAAACGTATATACCCAAAAATTTATGTACGAAAACTACATATATAACACTACTGAGCAAAAAGTTAGGGCCCCCCCCCCCCATGCGGCCCTTCTTAAGCTGCGCCACTGGTTAATTCGGCGGATGACATGTAGGCCACTCGATCATGTCCGGGACTCCGCTACACGTTAGTTAGTTAGCTTAGTTTAGAATCAAATGAATGGTATATAAGTACATGGATCATGATGTAGGATAATTATATTATTAATATAGTGGAAAGTTTAAATGAGAATAAATTTTTTGTAAGAAAAAAAAGAAGAAATTTCAACCAATAAGAATGTTTATTTTACTTCATTTAATATAAGTATTTAATGTTACTATAAGGGTACATTGGTAAATCTACATAGGTCACTAATTTGTAGTCTTCATTTTTAATAACGAACTATATTAAATTTTTTGTAACTTACCTTCAAAATATATATTTTTTCAAAAATAAAATAAAATAATTTAAAGTGTAGGATAAATTACGAGTTGTGTAGGATAAATTACAAGTTGTGTAAGATAAATTTAAATGTGTAGGATGAATTTCGAAATATGTAAGATAACTTTTGATGTGTGTAGACAAAAAGAAGTTAGTGTGGAGGATACTAGTCTTTATGACTAATTAATTAGTAAAAAAATGATAATAAATGAGATAAGTGAAAAAACTATTTAGTATTCTACAAAATTACTCTTTGTTCTTTTTCTTCTTAATTAAATTTTCTTCTCAAATGAACCTTCCCCAATTAATATAAGTTTGCATCTATGTAGATGATTTAACATTGTCTTCCTAAATTAAGTACAATTTCATAATCATAACCGAAAAGAGAGTGATTGTTTGTTTCTCGTATTTTGTAAAATTTAGTTTAACTGAAACTTCAATCAAACTTTTGGTTCCCTAGTCTCGGAGGCTGTAAAATTCCTGAACATGGTTCCACAGCAGGTCGTGAATAGTAATTTCTCGACTTCGTTTTTAGTAGGATAGGTTTTGTAATTCAATAGGGGGTGGCGACACAACTTGTTGTCCGTTTACCTGCCATTTGTTTGTAATTTCTTGTTTTGGTTGTTGGAGTGATCTGAAATAAAAAATAATAAAAATAATAATAATCAAACTTATTGCATTTGCTTATATAATCATTTAAGACGTGTTCGAGTTACACATGCTATCTAGGTTATTTAATTTTTTTTTCTCGTATCAAAAAACGGTTATCAAATGAAAAAACTTTAAAGCTTAAAAGAATAATGCTCATCAATAAAGATAATTTGATGAAACGGTTCAGAACAATTTTCTTTATACTTTTTGTTGTAAGACACCCAAAAGATTCAAATTTATCTAGCGGAATATTTCAGAACCTTTCTAATACATGACATCAACAACCTTTTTAGGCCACCTGATTCGCTGGTTCGTGTAAGATCTTGAACAACCCTTTTGTCTAGCGGAATGTTGGTGAAGAGCTGTTGAAGTTCCGGCTTTCCTCTATAGACTGAGTAGTTTCTAAACCTCGGGTTTGGAGTAATCGTGCCATTGTTCTTCATCACGTCTTTGAGACTAGTGTAGGTGTGTTTCGACATGATGAAATCAAGAACACAAGTGAGATTTGTTTTTGGTTTCATAAAAGTTATAATGGAGTTTATATTTATATTTGAGTTTTTGTGTGCGTAGTCTATGTTTGATAAGGGGGAAACATGTGAGTTGAGTTTGATGATAACTCAAATTGGTGTGTTTATAAGTTTGAGTATATTACGGGTGGTATGTGTGAGGGATAATGTGAAATAATATTATTCTCGTTTTTTTCCTAATCTTTGTTTGTCACATGATAAGTTTTCTTGGAATATATTTAATATTATATAATTTTATGTTTTATTGTTCGTCCCTGATTTATAGATACGAGGGTAATTTGATAATATTTTAAAATTATTTAGATAAACTTAATTTGTTGGATAAGCGAAAGAATCTATTTTCATGCATTACCAAATACACCTAAAACTTAATTTAACATGTCTTTAATAAATAAAGAATTTTAATAAAACTAGTATTAAGGCCCCCCGCGTTGCTACACAATTACCAGTGACCAACAACACCAGAAAAGCTCGTAAAAATAAAATAAATAAAATGGAAAAAATGACACCGAACGAAAAGCATACGTAAAATCGTGGAACCACGTATGCCAGTTGCGACATGTTAATGCAAGAAATAAGACTGAAATGTAAAAATAGAAAAGAATAACTAAGTCGATCTAATATCACGCGTGTTGCGACGAACATGTCAAACATGGAAAAATAGACGCGTTGTGACGGTCCTGTCAAACGTGAAAAAATAGTCGAAAAAACTTTGAAACCCACACGTACGTTATGGTGTGGTCACTCGCAAAATTAGAACAAAACGTAAAACGAAAAATTTGCAAAAGATGAAAAATACGTGGATCAAAGTTGAAAATAAAAATGCATTGGGGTTAAATTGCAAACGATGAAAAGTCTTGGGTTAAAAGTAAAAAAAAAGGTTTTAATACAAAAAATGAAAACCTTTGGGTCAGAAATGAAAAATCAATTTAAAAAAAAAAAAAACTCTCCATGCTTGAAGGACATTCCATGAAGCATGAACATCTTCCTAATTTATAATATGGTAATGATAAATAGTGAAATTAATATGTTAAATTTAAATATCTTAAGATCGTGATCCTTGATTGGATTGTTTTTATCTTCACAAATTCATGATCATAACCTCAAATTTGGGCGGTATGTTCCCGACATTAATTAAAAAACGAAGAGAAAGGAGAACTAAAGAGAGAAAAGAAACGGAAAGAAAAGAAACGAAGGGAAAATGAATTAAGAAGAGAAAAAAAAAGGAAATAAAAATCTGAAAATTAGGAGAAACCTTTCTTTCTCTCAAAATCTTTCCATTTTAGAGGGAAAGTTAGGAGAGATAACTATTAAGAATTTTTCTTTCTTTTATTTCGATTTCTTTTCCTTTAAAAATCTCGGCAACACGACATTTTTCAATTTGCTTCTACTTCCCCATTAAAAAACCCAGGAACACAAAATTTTTTCACTTCCATTTTTTTTCTTTAAAAAAGACTCAGGAACAGAGCGTTAAAGATTTTACATAAATTTTATAGTTTATTCACAAGTCTTATTTTTTTTCACATTACATGTTGAGTAAATTACAAATCTATCTATACTTTTTATAAAAGGAGAAATCTCAATGACATAAGAAAAGCTGATGTGACAGCCATAGAGGCTGTCCAACAATGTTTTTCTTATGTCATTACTGCATCATAAAACCTACTATATAAAATCACTTTATGTTCAAACATTTGGCCCACATCCAAATTTTAAAGGTTTGCCCATATACAAAAGGGCAAAGCTCTGCTCACATACAAAAGGGCAAAACAGTGATCACATACAAATTTCAAAGATCTGCTCCACATTCAAAATTCAAATCACATACGTATAAAAAGTTCTTTTTAATTTCTCTAAGCTTTATCAACTCTCAAACTCTCTCTCTCTAAAATTCACTTTCTCTCTCTCAAATCCCGATCCTTCCATCTCCAGAGACAACCAGAGGAAAAAAAAGCTTGGGCAATTAGTAGAGAACATGGAGCTTCCATGGCTTCTCCAAAGAGAGATATACTTCTATAAGCCTTCAAGAACGTTTTAGCGAGAGTGAATGTTTCCAAATATGGAATCATTGAAGACTGACAGTGCCGCCATCGGTGCAGATTCTGGGAGTGGAAGTGAATCGGTTTTTAGGTTGAAAATGGAGGTGAATCGGAGAAATCGACGACAGAGGAGAGGTTACAGCCGGCGGCTGTGGAGAATTTGAAGGAATTTAGATTGCCGACGGCGGCAGATCCGCCGAAGAATGCCGCCGTGAGCTGTTGATGCAAAGGATTTTCTGTTAAAATGCCTCCAAAAGTGTGAATTTTGTTTTCTATTCTTGTGTTTCTTATTTTCTTCAGGGATGTACTGTGCAAAAACTCAGGTACATGTTCTTGAAATTCATTGGAATTTTATAAAAATTGAATCTTGGATTATCTGGGAATGTTTTTTTTTTTTGCATATTAAACTATATGTATGTTTCTTATAGAATCAAGATTTTGTTTGGCAGATGATGAGTTATGAAATCTGCATATAAAATGGAAAGAGGGATTCAGCCTCCTTTGGTAAATTCTTAATCTTTTATATAATGGAATCATTTATTTATGAAAATAAATATAAATGTAGTATGCCAATTTTCATCTTTTATTATCTCTCTTGAATCCTGCAGTTCTGTTTCCAACTGTTAGAAACTTCAAACCAAATACATTTAAATGTTGATTGTGCTAAAACAAATTCACAATCAACATTTACCAAAGGAACCGGATCTCAGTTTCTAACAGTTGAAACTAAAACAGTTAGTTTCTTATTTTGTATCTTGCATTTAAATGTTGATTGTGCTTGTAGGGAACCGGATCTCAGGCCTAATGCATCAGAGTTGCTTCAGGTGATTCTCCATGACAAGTTTTACGTATAGAGATGAGATTTCTATTTGTTTTGTTTTTTTATAATTTTTTTTGTGCAATAAGTTTTTAGCTAAGATGTTTCAGTCCATATAATTAACTTAGAAATGTCAAAAATGTTAAGGAAATTGTATTCCCCTTCGAACTTAGTTTTTTTAGTAAAGTAAAAGTATAACAATCCTCCTAAAATATTTCCGACATTCTTAAATATATCTTAAAAATATTTAGAATGTCCCTATACGTCTTAAAATACACCCCGTATACGTAAAATTGCCCTAAATACCTTTATTTTATTAATAATTAAATAAAAATCAATTTTTATAGTCTCTCGTGGGCCGCGAAGACTTGCTCTTCATCTTACGCGGGCCGCGAGCGAGTGGACATGAGGCACGCCCCGGAGCCGCCACGTGTCATAGGTGTCGAAGCTAGATCGGTGACCGGGCCAAGCTAGGGCCTACCCGGCCTATGTCGCGGGGCGCGAAGGCCCCTTCTGTTTCTTACGCGGGCCGCGAGAAAGCCAAAATCAGTTCCTATAAATTAGGAGCATCGGCCTTCATTTTCCGACGCTCAAACACGAAATTCTCTCTCTATTTCAGTAGTGTAAACATAATATTCGGACATAATACCCCTCTAAATAGCGAAGCTCTGCCTCGTTGTAAGTATTTTAACCCCCGGTTACATATTAGATACGCTGTCCGATTGATCTAGTGCTCCGTAACGGCTGTCGAGGCTCTGCCTGACGTAGTCGTTGGAGTTCTGTCTCGGGGAGGGTATAACTAATGTAAATATTGGGTTATTATACTAACGCGTGTGCATTGTTTAATTTATTAGATTATAACTAAGAAACCATGGGAAAAAGTCTAAATTAGCAATGTGAGTAATCTCCTTTTTATAAACCTTTTTGAAAACTACTTTTACAAAACCTCAATTGTTTTACATTATAATTAACAGTGATTGAGTATTTGTAATTCTACAATTATCGTCGGTATGTTGGGGTTTTGTATACGAAATTTGTTACTACACTGTGAGTAGTAACATGACCACAAGTTGGGTCGACAGTACCGTGGGTGGTAATTAAGATAGAATAATAAACAAATGTAATTGTTGATTGCCCTCAATGCTGTACAAGGATAAAAATCTGTTTTGATTAAATTGGGATTCACTCACCAGTATTTCCCACTGACAAATGTTTTTAAAACGTGTTTCAGGGAATAAAATGTGAAAGCCAAAGTAGAAGCCAGCTGGAGAGCACTGAAGGCTTGGAAAAAATGTGGCTATAAAAGTTACCTAGATAGAGAAAAATGTTTTATTTAATAAATTAGGGTTTATCCCTATAAACATATGTGTAATAAAAACTTGGGTTTATCCCAATATGTTTATTATAAAAATGTGGTGTTTTACTCTGATAAAATGTTTCCTAACTACGGTCCTAATGTAAATTCCGCTGCCAAATAATGATAAACACCGATACAACCATCTCTGAGTAGGCCGCGGCCGGCCGCCTCCCAAGGCAGGGGTCAGGGGTTGCGATAGAAGGTGGTATCAGGGCTACAACCACTAATTTCAGCCAAAGAAGTGTTCTGCTGACATTGAAATTGTTAATTTTGTTAGGAAATAATCAATGAGACTATGTGTATACGTGCAAATTATTATTTTGTGTTATTTGACAATTTTTTAGTTTACAGTATGAGTGATCAAGGACCTTCGGACGCTTACCGTCAACTATCTAGTTCACCTAAGGACGAAGGAACCTCTTCCCAGCCTACCCCCTCGGGGTATTCGGCTGATACCGAAGAAGGGATTTTCGTATTCAAAGCACAATCTGAGGAGCCATTTCCTCCCAAGAAGAGATGATGGTTCAGCAGAGGAGCTCATGAACGTAGAAAAATGATGAGAAAATTGCAACAACAGCGGGCCTTAGCAGCGGCCAATAGAGAAATGAATGCTCAAACCCAGGATATACTCAATAGGAGAATAGCAAATTTTCATATCTTAGCTACTACAATTGCAGACCCGAATTTGGAACAACTCATAGCACCCCAGCCGTTACCACTATTTCCTACACAACCTATAGAAATTGAACCAAACCCAGTAGACCAAATTCCAGCACCTGCTTTTGACCCAGTTGAAATTCCTAGGGTACCAGCACCCCATCCCCCAGATTATGACCCATGGTTTGACGACCATAGGGATTACTAACAACTTTACCCAATAGAGGAACCCATGCAAAACCCAATAGCACCTTACCCAAACTTGGATCCTCTAGACCCATACTTTGATAATGACCAATATATCAGGGAGATTCTAAAGAACCCATACCCACGAGAGGACCCGAAGCCCCAATACCCTGAACCAATACCAGCACCCGCAACCCCCATGAGTACTGAGAATGTGCAAGAACTCCGCACCTTTGGTGAGGAGATATTAGAAGGAAGTGAGAGAATGAGACAGATAGGTGAGAGGCTCGTTTGGAAGTATGACGAGCGTAAGATGCAGTTTTGGATGGACCCCATTAAGTAGTAATAATATATATATATATATATATGTGTGTGTGTGTGTGTGTGTGACTTGAAATACATACATACATATATATATATATATATATATAGGGGAAGGTTCAAATGAAAACCACTATTTATTGTGAAAACTCGAAAACTAATTAAAAAAGCCAAAAAAAGTACCAAATTTTCTTTTTCTTTTTTTTTTTGCAAACCAATTTTCGCAGGTTTTTATATATATAAAAAATTTTCAAAAAAAAAAATATTTTTTTGTGTAGTGCACTACACATGTGTAATACAAATTTTTTTTTTTGAAAAAAAGTTTTTTTAATATATAAAAACCTGCGATTTTTATAAAAAAATTGAATTTTTTTTGTGTGTGTTTTTAGGCATTTTTTAGTTAGTTTTCGAGTTTTCACAATAAAAGTGGTTTTCATTTGAACCATCCCCTATATATATATATATGCGTCTAGTACAAACCATAACTGGAAATTAATCAGTAGCTATAGGATTATATATATATATATATATATATAATAGAGTAAAGGTCGCAATGTCCGACGATTTTGGATCAATGTGCTTGTTGTGTGATTGTTTGCATTGGATATTGTCTTGCGATATTAATACTTGGTAAATGTTTATAATCCAGATGGCCGACGCAGCGAATCAGGAAAACCAGAATAATGATAATCAAATAAATAACAGTGAAATTCGACACATTGTAACCCAAGGAATTAGAGATGCTATGCCATATATCATCCAACATGTCAAAGAAGCGGAAAATAATAATAGTAATGGTGGAAGTAAGCGAACACATACTGAACTTAGTCACAGCGTGAATAATGGACCCTTTCTTCAAATGCCAATTCCAAAAAGAAGAAGAATCATGTCTTATGGTTGTTCTTACAAAAAATTCTGGTCCTGCAAACCAATAGAATTCTCTGGCAATGAAGGAGCCATTGCAACTCTACGCTGGATAGAAAAGACAGAGGCAGTCTTAAAAATAAGCAAGTGCGCAGAAGAAGATAAGATCATGTTTGCTGTCACACCCCAACCGATGGCGGAAACATCGGGATGCGGCACTGAGCGAAACAGATTGTCCAGAAGTTTCCATAACAATTATATTTACCAAATATTTAAAGCATCACGTCCCATACCATAACATAAGAAGTAACATAATTATTACATACAAAATCTAGTCAAGTAGTTATATTCCGACAACTCAGATTTACAAAATAGAATAATTGTTTATTGGTTTCTAGGACTCATCCCTAGCCTCAATTTCATCACCACTAAACAGGGCGTCCTAGACCTTTCCTTGCCTCAATTTCACAACAAGCTAAGCATATAAACAACTTAAGCACCTGCCACATACGTTAAAGTAAAAGTCAATACACATAGTGTAAAGGTGAGCATACAAGTTTGATATGATATAATAAAGTTCGAATTCGTTTACGCATAACCAGCATGTATGCATAGTGAAATGAATCACGTTAGTTATCGACATAGATCTATCGATACCAATGACTACGGGTTGACTGCCCGAGGCAGTTCGCAATACATGATTACCACCGTAATCCATGCAAGTAATTGTCCTTAACAACCCCTGCGAACAGGTGCTGAGTCCAAACTATAGTACTGTCGTTGCTAAGGAAGGTAGACAACATTCCATGTGTAAACATAACAAACAAGCATTCATTAAGCCACGTATAACATGCAGTAACGGTTAGCATTTAAGTAGTATTGAGTAGTGTGTTTGATGTGATTTGAATATTCGTAACGTATGTAACACCCAAAAGTGCATAAAACAAAATGGGTTCGAGTATACTCACAACGTTGATGGATTGAAGGGAGCGCGTAGAGCGAGGTTAGCCTGAACAGTTAACGATAGCATAAAAGATAAGCGGCGTGTAAAACGAGAAAAGTTACCAAGTGCAGAAGGGTGATCCGGTCGGATGGCAATCCGGCCGGTCGGCCATTCGTGCGGATGTTGACCCGTTCGGGTGGTTGTCCGTTCAGACGGCCACTCGGTCGGTCAGGCATTTATTTGGCATGGATGTGTTTGTGTATGATGGCTTGTCTTTTGAAGTTTTCGTTGTAGTATTTTGAAAACAGAGAAGTATCTCTATCTTTCCGGTCGGTCGACCGAACGGTCGTTCGATCGGGCGGTGACTCGAATGGCGAGGCTTCTCAGTGAGAACAAGTTCACAGCAGGACAGTCACTCGGTCGGATGTCCATCCGATCGGGTGGCAACCCTGTTATTGAACAAGTTGAAAATTGTTTAAGCCTTGAGTCAAGATGCAACCCGTTCGGACCGTAGGTCGAGCAGATGGCAACCCGGTTGGACGACAATTCATCCCAACGATCTGATCGTGCTGTTACTTACTCCTGCTTGAAGTGTTGTAACTTGAGCTAGACGTTGTGATGACTGGTTTAAACAATGGGAACCCCATCTCGTCCCAATGACCTGACCGAACAGGAATCACCCTAGTCTGACGGTGCACGGTCCGAGACGGTTGTTCATGTCCAAACCCGAAATCACTATCCTACAGATGGAACTTGGATCTAGCACTGATACATCACTAAGAACGAGTAGACGATCAGTAGTAGTTCCGATCCCACCGGGTTTGAGTGCATTGAGTGTAAAAGAGTTGAAAGAAAGTTAGAGAAATCATCTTTCAATCCTTTTCACCGTGACTATGTTCAGATCTATGAAAGATCTTTGTTTATTTATGTGGAAACCCTTCAGATTCAAGTTGTTCTTGGTGGATTAAGGCCAAAACATGAAGTTCTCAAGAGCACATGATGACATCATCCTTGAACACCTCAAATCTAGTGATTTCACGATTAAAAGTTAAGATTTAAAAGATAGAAAGGTGTAGGAGTTCGTGTAGATCAAGAAAGTACAAGAATATAAGAGAAAACTTACAAGAATCGCGAGAAATCTGAAGAAATAGAGGCTGGTTCGAGTGGAGAGAGTGTGTGAGCTGACACTTTCCCAAAGTGGAAAGTGATGGGTATTTATAGGGTTTCCCAAAGTGGAAAGCGAAGAATAGGCTGGTCGCTCGGGTGGCAACTCGCCCGGGTGGCAGTTCGGTCGGACGGGACCTGGTTCGAGCGCTTGGTGCGACGAGTTTTACCATTTCGATTCTCGTGTAGCGCGTTGCGATGCGATTCGAGCGAGCGATGCGATAGAGTTGCTTATCAAATTACTTTTAATCCTAACCACTATATCTAACATGCAATCATCCTACTTTTCCTTTGTTTAGCGTTTACGATTCGATTTGCGATTGAGTTTCGATTGATCACCACATATAACATTAATAAACATGCACAAGTAACACATAATTAACACACACACGTAAACAATAACCAGAACGCATATTTCGAGTTGCGATTCGTATTACCGTTCGATTTCGATTTGATTAGTATAGCTTGAGTATCGTTTAGTTAACTTTATCGCATTGTTACTTCCTATAGTTCACAGTCGTAAGTCGATTAAACAGCGAATAATGCACGTCGATTTCTGCGACTTTGATAATTACTCCACATAATACAACTTAAATAAACACATAAAACGAATTCACTATAAGTCAAGTCGCGCGATCGGTCGTTGACTTTGACCTTGACTTTGACTTTGACTTTCCTGAGAACACGGGGTGTTACAGCCTCCCCTTGTTAAGGGAATTTAGTCCCGAAATTAGGCTGAAGCCGTAACAAACAGCTGCGGGTACTTCGCTTTCATGTCACTTTCGAGTTCCCAAGTGAACTCCGTGCCTCGTTTGCCTTCCCAGCGAACCTTCACAATGGGAATGCGTGAGCGCCTGAGCTGCTTGGTTTGTCGGTCCATGATTTCGACAGGCTTTTCCACAAAGTGTAATGTTTCGTTCACTTGCAGGTCCTCTAGAGGTACGTGTAAATCATCATCAGCCAGAAACTTTCGGAGGTTCGGCACGTGGAAATTCGGGTGAACGTTGTTAAGTTCCTCCGGTAGTTCGAGTCTGTAAGCCACTTTGCCGATCCTTTCCAGAATCTTAAAGGGTCCTACATATCGAGGCGCGAGCTTTCCTCTTTTTCCGAATCTGACCACACCCTTCTAAGGTGATACCTTTAGGCGTACATGGTCGCCAACGTCAAATTCAAGGGGCTTGCGTCGTTTATCGGTGTAACTTTTCTGACGATTCCGAGCTTTCACCAGATTGTCTCGAATTTGGAAAATTTTGTCTGTCGTTTCTTGCAATAGCTCGGTACCGGTTAATTGCGAATGCCCGATCTCGTGCCACACAATAGGCGATCGCCATCTTCTTCCATATAGTGCCTCAAATGGTGCCATTTGAATGCTGGTATGATAGCTGTTATTGTACGAGAATTCGACCAAGGGTAAGTATGCGTCCCAATTACCACCGAAGTCTATAACACACGAGCGAAGCATGTCTTCAAGGGTACGAATCGTTCTTTCAGTCTGACCGTCGGTTTGGGGATGGAAAGCGGTACTTAGATTAAGCGTAGTACCAAGAGCAGATTGAAATGTTTCCCAAAGACGCGAAGTAAACCGAGCATCGCGGTCAGAGATGATGTCGCGAGGCGTCCCATGTCGACAGATAATCTCGTCGGTGTAGATTCGGGCTAATCGTTCCACCTTATAGTCTTCTCGTATCGGCAAAAAGTGAGCAGATTTGGTCAAACGATCAACAACAACCCAAATGCTGTCGTAACATGATGACGTGCGCGGGAGTTTCATTACGAAATCCATAGCTATACTCTCCCACTTCCACACAGGGATCTTGGGTTGTTCGAGTAAGCCAGAGGGTCTTTGTTGCTCAACCTTGACCTTTGCGCAGGTCAGGCATTTTCCGACGTAGAGAGCGATATCCCTTTTCATACCCGGCCACCAGTACTTGTAGCAAAGGTCCTGGTACATCTTATCGGCACCGGGATGAATAGAATACCGAGATTTGTGGGCTTCATCCATCAGGATTTTTCGTAGGTTGGTGCGCTTGGGAATCCAAATTCGATCCAGATAGTGGAAAATCCCGTTCGACTTGCTTTTTAGCTGGGCTCCATCGTGGTAGATTCTCTCCTTCTGTAGTGTGCGTTCAGTAAAACATGCATGTTGGGCTTCGCGGATAAGGGTTTCTAGATCAAATTGGGCCTGAACATTACGGGTACTGTGCAAATAGCTTCGTCTGCTGAGAGCGTCGGCAATGACATTTGCTTTGCCAGGATGATAACGAATCTCACAATCGTAATCGTTGAGAAGTTCTACCCATCGGCGTTGACACATATTAAGTTCTTTCTGGTCAAAGATATGTTGTAGGCTCCTTTGATCTGTGAAGATCATACACTTGGTACCATAAAGGTAGTGTAGCCAAATCTTTAACGCAAAAACAACTGCGCCTAGCTCGGGATCGTGGGTTGTGTAGTTCTTCTCGTGGATCTTGAGCTGACGAGATGCGTAAGCAATAACCTTGTCCCGTTGCATGAGAACACAACCGAGACCAAGGTTCGAGGCATCACAATAGACTATGAAGTCATCGTTCCCTTCAGGTAGCGTGAGGACAAGAGCATTCCAAAGCATGTTCTTGAGGGTTCGAAAGGCAGTCCCTTGTTCAGTTCCCCAAACAAAAGGCTTGTCTTTATGCGTAAGAGCAGTAAGCGGCACGGCGATTTTAGAGAATCCTTCGATAAATCGACGATAATAACCCGCTAGTCCGAGAAAAGAACGGACTTCAGTCGGGTTCTTGGGTATAATCCAACTCTTGACAGCTTCGATCTTCACGGGGTCGACGTGAATACCTTGACTATTGACAATGTGACCGAGGAATTGAACCTCCTCTATCCAAAATTCACACTTGGAGAACTTGGCGTAGAGTCGATTCCCTTGGAGTAGCTCGAGAACCAAACGTAGATGTTGCGCGTGTTCGGTTTTCGACTTGGAATAGATCAGGATATCGTCGATGAACACGATGACGAAACAATCGAGAAAAGGTTTACACACGCGATTCATAAGATCCATGAAAACTGTGGGTGCGTTAGTTAAACAGAAAGGCATAACAACGAACTCGTAGTGACCGTAGCTAGTGCGAAAAGCGGTTTTGGGTATATCTTCCTCTTGAATGCGTAGCTGGTGGTAGCCTGAACGTAGATCGATCTTGGAAAAATACGTAGCACCTTGTAGCTGGTCGAATAAATCATCGATGCGGGGCAGAGGATAGCGATTCTTGATTGTCAGCTTATTCAACTCCCTGTAGTCGATACACATTCGGAACGACCCATCCTTCTTTTTGACAAAAAGGACTGGTGCGCCCCAAGGAGAGGTGCTAGGGCGAATAAAGCCTTTGTTAAGCAATTCCTGGAGTTGACTCGATAGTTCGCGTATTTCTGACGGTGCGAGTCGATAAGGAGCTCTGGCAACAGGATTGGCTCCAGGAACGACGTCGATGCGAAAGTCGATATCACGACTTGGAGGTAATCCAGGAAGATCTTCAGGGAAAACGTTGGGAAATTCACAAACGATGGGAACGTCTTTCACTTCCTTCTCCTCTTTCTTTTCCTCCTCCGCTACTACAATATTGGCCAAGAACGCTCTGTATTCCTTGCGGGGATACTTACTAGCTTGGATACATGACATGAGTTGCAATTTCTTTGAAGCGACTTCACCATGAACACATAACTGGTCTCCATTAGCGAGCGAGAATCGGATCATCTTGTCAAAGCACACAACTTCAGCATGGTTTTCGCGGAGAAAGTCCATGCCTATTATGACATCAAAACTTCCGAGTTGCATCGGAATAAGGTCGATAGGAATGATGTGATTGTTGAGCTCGAGGGTACAATCATGAAGAACAGAATTGAGAGCGACGGTTCTTCCGGTAGCAACTTCGACATCGAACGTCGAGGGGAGATGGGTGCGCTTATGATTAAGGAGCTTTTCGAACTTAAACGATACAAAACAATTATCGGCACCAGTATCAAACAGTCATGAAGCATAAATACCATTCACGAGGAACGTACCATTGACCACGTTGTTGTCAGCCTGGGCTTGGCACACGTTGAGGTTGAAAGTTCGAGCACGTGCTGCTTGTTGCTGTTGCTGTTGTTGAGGCTGTTGCTGCTGGGGCTCTTGTTTCACAACCCTGTTCGGGCACATGTTAGCAAAATGGTTAGGATCTCCACATGCGAAGCAGACTTTGGCGTTGACCACGGGTGCCTGAGGAGCTTGTTGACCCTGAGGGGCGGTGAGAAGACCTTGATGAGCAGGAGCTTGTCGAACACGACAGTTGGTAGTGAAATGGCCGTACATATTGCAATGAGCACAGAATCGGCAAGCGATGCTAGTCGGGTGGTGGTAGGTGCAAGTAGGGCAAAGCGGGTGTGGCCCAGTATATGCACGCTTAGCAAGCGGTGCATTTGCCACAGGCGCCGCTACTTGACGCTGTTGCTGTTGATCTGGTACAGCTTGAATTGGTGCAGCAGTGATCGCACAGTTCTTGTTGCTGGAGTTGCTCTTTCTCTTGTTCTTCCTCTTGTTGCTCGACGCAGTGACGGTTTCAGCAGTTGGTGCGGCGGTGGTAGCTTGATGCAGGTTCTTCGAAGTTTTATCCCAGACACCAGCCTTGACCCGCTTACCGTTGATTTCAGCGGCCAGCAAGTAAGTCTCTTCGATCGTTGTTGTCTTGGCCGCTTGCACAAAATCTGCAACACAGTCAGGCAGGGCTCGGATATACTTCTTGATTGCGATCTCCGGAGTCTTGACTTGATCAGGACATATAATACTGAGCTGCTTGAAGCGAGTAGTGAGAGCAGCGTTTTCACCATCCTTCTGCTTTATGTGCCAGAATTCATCTTCTAACTTTTGGCGCTCATGAGGAGGACATAATTCTTCCAGCATGACTTCTTTGAGCTCGTCCCATGACATACCGTAGGCTGCATCATTCCCACGTTTGTTCCTCTCAGCCGTCCACCAGTCTAAAGCGTGGGACTGGAAGACGCCAGTCGCGTTGAGAGTGCGTAGATCATCGGCGCAACCGCTATGTCGTAGTGTGACCTCGATGGGGTCAAACCATTGAAACAGTGGCGTGGGGCCTTCTTCCCCAGTGAACTCTTTCGGTCCGCATGATTTAAACTGTTTGAAACTGAAGGCAGCTTTGGGTGTAGCTTTAGGAGCTTCGGTTCTTGTCACACCCTGATATTTCCACGTATTACCGGTGGGCCCGGTGGGGAGTATCGTGACGTAGTTGATATCATCATAGTCAAACAACACAATTTTTAAATGCACAGCGGAAGCAAAAGATAGATTTATTTCAACCGAATAAATTGTAATATTAAGTATCACAAAATAGTTGAAACAGATCCACAGGCGGATCAAATAAAAAGGAAACATAGTTCATCAGACTTAAAATGCATCCAAGCTTGCGAGACTCTTATTGATGCTAAGGAGAGGCCAGCCTATTTCGAGTAGTACCTGCACTTAATCTTTTTGGGAAAATACGTCAGTTTACACTGGTAAATACAATTAACTGACTCATTTTGAAAATGTTTAGAAAATTGATTTGAATGCACGAGGCACAAAATATTTTATAACTTAGGATAATTATTTATATATAAACTTGTAAAAGAATTACATGTTTGTTATACGTTCAGTAGCCCGGATTTACACCGGGTTAAAGATTAATAGACACACCACATGATATAGTCCCGCAGCGGGTTATTCCCGAAACCGGAGGTTGTACCTTATTATATATTTATGCACTGTCGGGTGTACGCCTACACCCCGTGCTTAGGTCGTGGCCATTTCTTAAAATGATGCCAAGGATATCCGGGACATGGTCATTAACCCCCCAAAGGCTTTAAGCAAACAAAACAATTTAAACGGGACATTTCAATAATTTAACCTTCATACAATTAAAAATTCAATGCCCGACCAAGCGGTATTTTATATACCGTACCCCAAGCCCGTATAGGGAAAATAAGTTAAAAGTATTTACCTTTGCAAGTATTAATCACAAACAGCAAATGCACGTAGCTTTTACCGGGTCTCCTAGTCTGGAACAAAGGTTTATAATAACCTATTAGATTCCTAACGGGTCTTTAATTAAGACTAAACTTAGACCGGTTAATTTTAAAGGAAGATACGGTTCAAACGCATGATTAAGCGAAGACCGGAATAGAATGTGATATAGACCCGACAAGTTTGAAGACTTGTATAATATGGGTATACTAAACACATTCTGGATTTTGAGACAAAAATGATAAGGTTTGACCCGTTTCGGTCAATTTATGCAAACTAGTTACATAGACCGAACCGAACGCGCAAGATGCGTAACGGGTAACCATATGAGTCATATACAGGTTTCCTAAGTTAATATGCCTTAAATATGTTGTGACATCAGTAAGATATCTTCTATTATGCCCGAAATGGATTTAAATCCAAATTATGCCCGTAGGGGTATTTTGGTCATTTAAAAGGTTATAAATGTAGGATCGTTTTCAGACCCAAATGAGTCGATCAGAAGAGTTTTACTCAATACGAAAGGCGGATGCAGACGTATCGAGGTCAATTCAGCTAGATTATCACTTTAAACTGTCGTATTATTAATTTCACAATGATTTACAACGAGACAACACTTCGGCAGCACTTCGTTGCACAAACCGGAAAGATTACAAATGATATCGCTTGGACATATATTTACAGAGTTCTGATTTCGCTTGAAGTGGTTCCAAGCAGAATAAGATTCCAAGCGGAATCTGATTTCGTTCGAAATTACATATGTGCACATTCAAGCGGAATCACTATGTTTCAAGCAAAATTACCTTTATCTTGAAATACGTGCCCTGTTCTAACATTCTACGTATAAGACTCGATACAAGACGAAGTCGACAGACGCATGCACCAACAATAAAAGAGATTTAATATTATTCTGAGTTTCAGATCTGATATAAACAGTAAATATACTTAAATTAATAAGTTATAACACTAGGGTATTACATATACGTGAAATTTATCATTTATAACCAAACTATGCACCTTAGGGGCATTTTGGTAATTTCACATAGGCTTAAAAGGTCAAAACTGGAAATCTGAGTTTAAAACTTTTGATTACTGTTAATATATAAAAATTTACTGAAAATATCAGTAGGAATCAAACCTTATATGTTTAAAATAGTTTTAATACATACTATGCGTTAAAAACGCTTAAAAGGGCGATTTTGAGCTATTTCCGGGTTTTTAAAGGAAAGCTGATATTTTTATTATTCCAGAAGGCTCAAAATGTTTTTTTTTATCATATTAGATCAGTAGAAAAAGGTTTGGTATCAAAATAATTTGTAAAACTCATTTTATAGCCTAAAAGGGCAAAACCGGCAATTACCGAATCAAGCTTAGAACTCTATGTTATGATCAGCCTAAAATTAAATAAAAATCTTCAAAAATCCCAAAATATTATTTTATATCATTAGGTAAAAAGTTTGGTATTAAAAATTGGGTTTAGATAGGCTATATGCTAATTACGCCGTTTAATTAATAAAAATCTTTTCATTTACGCTAATGAGCATAACTCCTAATCTAGACCTCAAACTGATGTTAAATTTTAGGGAAAAGTTTATAAATTAGTAACTAAGGTTTCTATTCTTTTACATTTTCAAAAATCATGTTTTAAGGTCATATGGGCATAATAGTCAACATATAGGCAATAACCGGAAACATTCACATGAATCGGATAACTAATGAACCAAGTTGTATAATCACAGAGGGTTATACTAACATGAAACCTGGTCCAAATAAAGCTCTAAGGCATTTCTAAACTATGCTCAAACGGGTCAGAACTAAAAGTCAAAGCAGAAGTCAAATTATGCGACTTTCGGTTCTGAACCGAGCCTAAACTGAAAATTGTCGGGGTGAACATGTTTAGACATGTTCTTACATTAATTTCCAAGTTATATTAGTGATAAAACAGGTTGTATGGGTTCTACATTGCTAATTATGCATTAATTTGAAAATAAGCTTTCTATTGACTTTTTAAGATAAACTTTGACCCGACAATTGATCTACTTAGAGTGGGAATCAGAGAGTACCCTTTTAGGGGTTTATTACCCACATAATTACCAACTCATAGGTATTGTTAATTCGAGATTTGACTGGACAATTATTGATTAATTACGAAGTCAAACTCTAATTATGATGGTTTGACTTTAATCTAATTAACTAAGCTAAATTGAATTAAGGAATGTTAAGGACACTTACTGAGGTCCTATGCACGACTAATGACTTGTGAGAAGTGTGCTTGAGCTCCAAAATCTCCAGAAGTGAAGTTGTGAAGCTTGCAAATGAATGTGCTCAATGTTGCAACTAAAGGGCTCTTTATATATGAGTTTTGATGCCATTAGATCATGCCAAATAACTCTACAATTGTTTCCAGATCAAGACAAGTGCCCCCTATGCATGAAATACCATTGGGGCAGCCCCTGGTATGCAAAACAAGCATTCAAAGTCGGTTAACAGGCCTGGACAGACACCTGCAGGTGAATTCTGTCGCTGTACTGCTTACACGGGCCGCGTAAGCCCATAGGGCACTCTTACGCGGGTCGCCTGGCCTTCCAGAACCAGCCAAACAAGTTTCAACTTTTGCACTTTTGGTCCTTGGTCCTTCCAAACGTGGTTTCAAGTTCCCAATTTGCATTTTCAGCCCTCTAACTTGATTTTTAAGGGCTCCAAGACATATACTAACTTTGTTAAGTCCTTGGTTAACTTTGTGATCACCCGCAAGGCCTTAGATTTCAAGGTTGACGCTTTTAACCCCTCGTATACGAATATCGTCATAACTTTCTCATACTTTATCGAAACCTTGTGAAATTTTTACCACATATTCTAGTGAGCATAATTAACCGTTACAAAGCTTCGGGTTTGCTAAAAGGTCACTCAAAGGTATACTTTAAACATGTTGACGCATTTAACCCCTGTAGATTGTAATCTCTCACTTTCTTCCACAATTAGCTTCGTATGATCCATGATTCATTCGTTTAAGAATATAAATATCGTGTAGGGTTACAGTAAAGTATATTTATCCATTGTTGACACTTTGAACCCTTATATTCACATACTTTCCTTGTTTGTCAACTTTAGTCCTTCATAAATAATCTTCTACTCGTTTAAAGCTCATGACACGTGTTGATACTTTATTGGATATAAATTTTCGAGGTGTTACATCCTCACCCCCTTAAAAGAAATCTTGACCTCGAGATTTACTGAAACAAATAAGGGTATTTTTCTTTCATTGTGGACTCTACCTCCCACGTGTACTCGGGACCTCTACGGGCATCCCATTTAACCTTTACAATCGGTACGTGCTTCCTTCGAAGCTTCTTAACCTGTCGATCCTCGATCGACAAAGGTCTTTCAATAAACTTTAAGCTCTCATCTATGTGCACATCATTATGTGACATGACTAGTGATTCATCAACTAGACCTTTCTTCAGATTACAGATGTGAAACACATTATGGATTCCATTGAGCTCTTCAGGTAAGTTTAACTTATAAGCCACTGATCCGACACATTCGATGATCTCAAATGGTCCTATGTACCTTGGGATTAATTTGCCTTTCTTACCAAAACGCATCACTCCCTTCCAGGGTGATACTTTAAGCAACACTTTGTCACCAACCTCGAACTTTAGAGGTTTACGCCTTAAGTCTGCGTAGCTTTTCTGCCTATCTCTGGCAGCTTTCAGGCGGTCATGAATTTGGACAATCTTGTCCGTTGTTTCAAGGACTATATCAGGTCCTGATAACTGAGCTTCTCCTACTTCTACCCAACAAATAGGCGTCCTGCATTTCCTACCATATAATGCCTCAAATGGTGCAGCCTGAATGCTTGTATGGTAGCTATTGTTATAGGAGAATTCGATCAATGGCAGGTGGTTATCCCAACTACCACCTAAGTCAATCACACATGCACGAAGCATGTCTTCCAACGTTTGGATGGTACGCTCACTCTGCCCGTCCGTCTGAGGATGGTAAGCCGTACTAAAATTTAAGCGCGTGCCCAAAGATTGTTGGAAACTTTTCCAAAAATGAGATGTGTACCTAGTATCTCTGTCAGAGATAATAGTCACTGGTACGCCATGCAGAGATACAATCTTATCTACGTATAATTGGGCTAACATATCGGAGCTATAAGTCTCCTTAATGGGTAGGAAATGTGCTGACTTAGTCAGTCTATCTACTATCACCCATATAGTATCATTTCCTTTCTTTGTCTTTGGCAACTTGGTGATGAAATCCATCGTCACCATCTCCCACTTCCAGGTGGGAAGTTCAGGCTATTGTAGCAAACCTGACGGCTTTTGATGCTCAACTTTGACTTGAGCGCACGTCAAACATTTGGCTACATAGGTAGCTATAGACTTCTTCAAGCCTATCCACCAATAGTTCGCCTTCAGATCCTGGTATATCTTGTCAGCTCCAGGATGAACGGAGTATTTAGAACTGTGGGCTTCCTGAAGGATCACATCCCGAAGTCCTCCATAAACTGGAACCCATATTCGTCCATTTAACCTTAGGATTCCATCCTTGCCATAGGACAACTGTTCTTCAGTTACTCCTAGCTTTTCATCAGGATAGTTAGCTTCTAGTATAACTTCTTTCTGCACAGCTAACAACCATTCATTCAAATTATTCTTTATTTCAATGCTCTTGGCATTGATTCTTATGGGTTTCACTCGTTCCTTTCTACTTAAGGCATCGACGACCACATCCGCCTTGCCTGGATGGTATCGGATTTCACAATCATAATCATTTAGAGTTTCCATCCATCGTCGCTGCCTCATTTTAAGTCCTTCTGATTAAACAAGTGTTGGAGGCTCTTGTGATCAGAGTAGATCACACATTTGGTACCATACAAATAATGCCTCCACAGTTTTAGTGCAAATACAATGGCACCCAACTCCAAGTCATGGGTGGTGTAGTTCTTCTCATGCACTTTCAATTGTCGAGAAGCGTAGGCAATAACTTTGTCTTTTTTTGCATAAGCACACATCCCATACCTGTGTGCGATGCATCACAATAAACTACAAATTCATAAATTCCATCTGGCAACGTCAGTACTGGAGCGTTGCTCAACTTCTGCTTCAAAATATCGAAAGATTCTTGCTGCTTAGGACCCTAATCAAACTTGATATTCTTGCGAGTTAATGAAGTTAGGGGTGCTGCAATCCTTGAGAAGTTTTCAATGAATCGTCTGTAGTATCCTGCTAAACCTAGAAAGCTACGAATCTCAGTAGGCGTCTTTGGCTCTTGCCAATTCATAACAGCTTCAACCTTAGCGGGATCCACCTGGATACCACGCTCACTAACCACGTGTCCAAGAAACTGGACTTCACGAAGCCAAAATTCACATTTTGAAAATTTGGCATAGAGCTTTTCCCGTTGAAGCAGCTTAAGAATACAACGAAGGTGCTTCTCATGGTCAGCTTGGCTCTTCGAGTAAATAAGAATATCATCGATGAAGACGATGACGAATTTATCTAGGTAGGGCTTACAGACGCGATTCATGAGATCCATGAATGCGGCAGGTGCATTAGTGAGCCCAAAAGGCATCACTAAGAACTCGTAATGACCATAACGAGTCCTAAATGCAGTCTTGTGTACATCTTCATCTTTAACCTTCAGCTGATGATAGTCTGACCTCAAGTCGATCTTCGAGAAGTAACTTGCCCCTTGCAATTGATCGAACAGATCGTCGATCCTGGGCAATGGATATCTATTCTTGATAGTGACCTTGTTAAGCTCGCGATAATCGATGCATAGACGCATCGACCCATCGACCCATCCTTCTTCTTCATAAACAGGATTGGTGCTCCCCATGGAGACGAGCTAGGTCTAATGAAACCTTTTGCCAACAATTCATCTAACTGGGTCCTCAACTCTTTCATCTCTGTTGGTGCCAACAGGTAAGGTGCCCTTGCAACAGGTGCTGCTCCTGGAATAATGTCAATTCTGAATTCTACTTGCCTATCTGGTGGAAAACCAGGTAATTCTTCAGGGAATACTTCGGGATATTCAGAAATGACGGGGATATCTTCAATCTTAGGCTTCGGCTCATCAATAGTCACTTGTTCCATGTAGATGACACAACCCTTCTTCAAACACCTAGTTTCCTTGAGCATAGACACTTGCTCAGGCAGTCCATACTAGGTATCTCCCTGAATGGTAAGTGGCTCACCAGACGGAGTCTTGATCACCACTTGCTTCTTGTTGCAAACAATCTGGGTCTGGTTATGAGATAACCAGTACATGCCTATAACTATATCAAAACCGGATAACTTCAAAGGAAGTAGGGACAAAAGAAAAGAGTGGTTCCTAATGGATATGAAACATCCATCTAACATGGTTGATGCGGTTTCTATGGTACCATCGGCTAATTCAACCTCATATTTTATGCTTAGGGTTCTAACAGGTAGGTTTAACAACTTACAAAACTTATCATCAACAAATGACTTATCTGCTCCAGAATCAAATAACACCCTTGCATAAACATCATTAATAAGGAAGGTACCTGTTATGACATTATCATTCTGGATTGCCTCTTGTGCGTTCATCTGGAAGGCCCTAGCATTGGTCTTTTTCCCTTCTTCAGCCTTCTTTGCAAACTTTGGGCAGTTGGACTTAATGTGCCCTTTCTCGTTGCAGCTGTAGCACATCGCATCCTTGATTTTCTTACAGTCTAATGTCTTGTGCTCAGAGGATTTACAAATTCCACAAGGCCTTGGTTGCGATTGGGATTTTGAATCGTACCTGCACCTCCCGAAATGGTGCTTCTTACAGACTTTACACTTGGGTTTATCACCCTACTGTTGACCATCCTTTTTCGTTCCAGAACTCTTCTTGTGGTCATTGTTTCCCTTACGCTTCTTGTCTGAACGTCGTGAGTTGTCATCCTCACGCTTCCTCTTCTCAGCGTCTGTGTTTCTCAGTGATCTCTGCCTGACCGCGTCCAAAGTAAGGGACAATGATATATCAGTTGCAGACCGAAAAGTAGCTGGTCTAGAGGCCTTCACACTGGCCTTGATTTCTGGGGCCAAACCCCCAATGAAACAAGCTATCCTCTTGGGTTCCGGAGTTACCAGATACGGAACCAGTCTTGACATGGTGTTGAAGCTTGTAAGGCAGGCTTGACAATCTAGGTTTTTCATAACCAATGACAAGAAATCAGCTTCAATCTTTTCAACCTCATGCTGAGGGCAGTAATTCTCCTTAATCAATGTCACAAACTGTTCCCAAGACAGATTGTACAATGGGATTTTCCCAATGGCTTGGATCAAAGATCTCCACCAGGCTAGTGCCTCACCTTTGAACGACTGGGAAACAAACTTTACTACATCCTTATTAGCGCAACCACTAATATCTACCACAATGTCCATCTCGTCTAACCATGACATGCAATCAACTGCTCCCTTTTCCTCGGTGAAATCCCTGGGTTTGCAGGAAACCAAGTATTTATAAGTGCAACCTTTAGCACGTGGTTCTTGGTTTAACACAACTCCCTTAGATGGAACACTCCTCTGGTTTGATGAGTGATGAGAATCACTTTTGTGAGCAGTATGAGTTCTTGAGGGTGGCTTCGTATGTGGTACAGATTGGGTCCTTACATGAGTACCACTGGATTCATTGAATTGCCTATCCAAAGCTCTTGTAACAGCATTGTCTATCAATGCCTGTAATTCTGCTCCTGCTACGTTGACTCTGGAGGTGTCATGATTTTCTCTGGGGTGACTATTGGCTTCGTCTGACCTGGCCATGTAGCTTGTTTGCTACATAAAATAATGATTTTAATTCGTTCAGAGGTCTATAACAGTTGTATCATTCTAGATGATTTATTAATCATGGTATTTAAGAAACCATTTCGATTAATTTGTTAGGCATATATATATTCAGGATTTTTCATTATAATAATCCTTAGTTACAATTAAAATATTTTAATGGCAAAAAGGCCTAGTCATATGGACGGTTTTAAATTTTTAATCATGATCTTATAGGATCAAGGTATTGAGGTTCTAATTATAATTCATTACCTCTTCTTAAAAGGGGGTCGAAGACCACGACTGTCTTTTGTCTTATATGACAATGAATATAGCCCGTAGGCATTACATCCCTATTGGATGTTTAATATAATAAAAGCAGTTGGAAGAATTCAATGCAAGGATGACTTAAGCGATTTTATCGTATCGCAATTTGTCAGGAATGTTAACATGTTTTACAGATGTTAACGGGGATTTGAATCTTTTAAATATGTTTTACCATCTTGGCCATAATTAGAATGACATGTGGCTAGGTTTTACCTTTTAAGATTCTTATTATTTTATTAAAATGGTAGGTTTTGTAAAATGAATGTTATTTTTCATTTATTTCACATATTATATTTATGCATATAACTTAAAATGAAAATTTAAACTAACCATTCCATTAAAATTTAAACAAGTACATGTTTGCCCTAAACGGGACTTCTACAGAAATAAAACGCCCGCGCAGGGGCTAATCTAACAAACATACCCACGCAGGGGTCAACAGAAAGACATGCCCACGCAGGGGCAGAATACAAAAAGACATGCCCACGCAGGGGCAGAATACAGAAACAAATGTCCACGCAGGGACATGATTACAACACTAAACAAACAAATAAAGGATTTAATGATCCTTTTTGCTTTTTCCCTTAATTAAATTCACCAGACCCTTGAACATTCCTCGGTTTTGCCTACGGTCTTCCCGCATCTCATGCCGCACCTCATTTATCCTTTGAAGAATCTCTTGATGCTGCGGTGGTGACATCACTGGCGGCTGCGGGGGTTGCTGATAAAACGAAGGTTGAGGAGGCGGCGGTTGCTGATACCCATATAGTGGGTACCCATAGTGTGGGTATCCAGCTTGATATGGGATCCTAAACGATCCTTCCGGATGATGGGCATTGTAGTTTGCCGCTGCTACCAGGTAAGGGTCGGCCTCGGCATAGTTGTAGTTGGTGTGGATCGGCTGCTCAAAGGGATTATATGCCGCCGCACCGGTGTATGTAGGTATAGGGTCGCCAAAGCCCAACGGTGGTGGCGCGACAGGCGCAGAGTTTACTTCTGAGACGGGGTTTAAAGACCCACCCATCTGCGGTTCTTCATGGAGTGGCGGGTAGCGGCTGCCACTCGAGGGTTGAGGAGTGCTGATACGCACTCCTCCTCGCACGGATATCCGTGCGTTCGATCTTCTTCACCTCGGCGGCTTCGGAGGCTGTTGCTGAGCTGGTGGTGGTGGCGGAGTGACCGCGACAAATCGAGAATCCTCAGAGGGATCCTGCTGTTGCTGCTGCTGTGGTGAGTTATGGAAACTGGGAGTAAACACTCAGTCAATCTGTCGGAACCTTTCTTCATAGCTGTCGGGACCATTATAAGGTGATCCCATGAAAGGTGACCCATCCGAAATTTCGATGGGGTGGTTAGGGGTTCCCGACGGTGGCTCTGCGGGATTGGTGTCCTCATCCATGTCCATTGCATGGTCGCCTGAGAAATGGTCTTCAGGTCCTAGTGGGTTAAACCCACTGGTTCTCCAAGGTACTTTGCCGGGTTGAACCGACTCTGGAAAATGGGCGTTGGGTCATCAAAAGGTGAGTTGTAGCCCTGGAGAGGAATGTAATATTGGTGGGAATTATGGGGCTCATTTTCAGAATGAGGCCCAAAGGAGTTTTGAAAAGAAGGGGAGGAGCTCAGTGAAACTGAGCGCCTTGCTGGTTCAATATAGGTCCTCCAGTTATCTTGAGGACTCCGGCTAAGTGAATCTGATGGTGTTTGCCGGTGCGAAGGCCCGGCCTCATGATCATTAGGGGCGACGAGTTGCCCCTTGCCTCTTCCTCTCCCTCTCACTCTTGGTGGCATCTTGTTCAACCTGTCAAAACAAACAAAGGATGCAACAAGAAAATATAAAAGACAAAGTTAGAAATAAAACAAATTTGGATAAATCCTAAGTTCTTTGTCTAGACTCGAGAATCGATGAATGTTCTATTGTGTAACTGAGATTAAACACAAAAGGCTAGTGTTTAATTCACTCAGTGTTGGCTCTGATACCAACCTGTCACACCCCGATATTTCCACGTATTACCGGTGGGGAGTATCGTGACGTAGTTGATATCATCATAGTCAAACAACACAAATTTTAAATGCACAACGGAAGCAAAAGATAGATTTATTTCAACTGAATAAATTGTAATATTAAGTATCACAAAATAGTTGAAACAGATCCACAGGCGGATCAAATAAAAAGGAAACATAGTTCATCAGACTTAAAATGTATCCAAGCTTGCGAGACTCTTATTGACGCTAAGGAGAGGCCAACCTATTTCGAGTAGTACCTGCACTTAACCTTTTTGGGAAAATAAGTCAGTTTACACTGGTAAATACAATTAACTGACTCATTTTGAAAAGGTTTAGAAAATTGATTTGAATGCACGAGGCACAAAATATTTTATAACTTGGGATAATTATTTATATATAAACTTGTAAAAGAATTACATGTTTGTTATACGTTTAGTAGCCCGGATTTACACCGGGTTAAAGATTAATAGACACACCACATGATATAGTCCCGCGGCGGGTTATTCCTGAAACCGGCGGTTATACCTTATTATTTATTTATGCACTGTCGGGTGTACGCCTACACCCCGTGCTTAGGTCGTTGCCATTTCTTAAAATGATGCCAAGGATATCCGGGACATGGTCATTAACCCCCCAAAGGCTTTAAGCAAACAAAACAATTTAAACGGGACATTTCAATAATTTACCCTTCATACAACTAAAAATTCAATGCCCGACCAAGCGGTATTTTATATACCGTACCCCAAGCCCGTATAGGGAAAATAAGTTAAAAGTATTTACCTTTGCCAGTATTAATCACAAACAGCAAATGCATGTAGCTTTTACCGGGTCTCCTAGTCTGGAACAAAGGTTTATAATAACCTATTAGATTCCTAACGGGTCTTTAATTAAGCCTAAACTTAGACCGGTTAATTTTAAAGGAAGATACGGTTCAAACGCACGATTAAGCGAAGACCGGAATAGAATGTGATTTAGACCCGACAAGTTTGAAGACTTGTATAATATGGGTAAACTAAACACATTCTGGATTTTCAGACAAAAATGATAAGGTTTGACCCGTTTCGGTCAATTTATGCAAACTAGTTACATAGACCGAACCGAACGCGCAAGATGCGTAACGGGTAACCATATGAGTCATATACAGGTTTCCTAAGTTAATATGCCTTAAATATGTTGTGACATCAGTAAGATATCTTCTATTATGCCCGAAATGGATTTAAACCCAAATTATGCCCCGTATGGGTATTTTGGTCATTTAAAAGGTTATAAAAGAGATTTAATATTATTCTGAGTTTCAGATCTGATAAAAACAGTAAATATACTTAAATTAATAAGTTATAGCAGTAGGGTATTACATATATGTGAAATTTATCATTTATAACTAAACTATGCACCATAGGGGCATTTTGGTAATTTCACATAGGCTTAAAAGGTCAAAACTGGAAATCTGAGTTTAAAACTTTTGCTTACTGTTAATATATAAAAATTTACTGAAAATATCAGTAGGCATCAAACCTTATATGTTTAAAATAGTTTTAATACATACTATGGGTTAAAAACGCTTAAAAAGGCGATTTTGAGCTATTTCGGGGTTTTTAAAGGAAAGCTGATATTTTTATTATTCCAGAAGGCTCAAAATGTTTTATTTATTATATTAGATCGGTAGAAAAAGGTTTGGTATCAAAATAATTTGTAAAACTCATTTTATAGCCCAAAAGGGCAATTACCGAATCAAGCTTAGAACTCTATGTTATGCTCAGCCTAAAATTAAATAAAAATCTTCAAAAATCCCAAAATATTATTTTATATTTGTAGGTAAAAAGTTTGGTATTAAAAATTGGGTTTAGATAGGCTATATGCTAATTACGCCGTTTAATTAATAAAAATCTTTTCATTTACGCTAATGAGCATAACTCCTAATCTAGACCTCAAACTGATGTCAAATTTTAGGGAAAAGTTTATAAATCAGCAACTAAGGTTTCTATTCTTTTATATTTTCAAAAATCACGTTTTAAGGTCATATGGGCATAATAGTCAACATATAGGCAATAAACGGAAACATGCACATGAATCGGATAACTAATGAACCAAGTTGTATAATCACAGAGGGTTATACTAACATGAAACCTGGTCCAAATAAAGCTCTAAGGAATTTCTAAACTATGCTCAAACGGGTCAGAACTGAAAGTCAAAGCAGAAGTCAAATTATGCGACTTTCGGTTCCGAACCGAGCCTAAACTGAAAATTATCGGGGTGAACATGTTTAGACATGTCCTTACATTAATTACCAAGTTATATTAGTGATAAAATAGGTTGCATGGGTTCTACATTGCTAATAATGCATTAATTTGAAAATAAGCTTTCTGTTGACTTTTTAAGATAAACTTTGACCCGACAATTGACCTACTTAGAGTGGGAATCAGAGAGTACCCTTTTAGGGGTTTATTACCCACTTAATTACCAACTCATAGGTATTGTTAATTCGAGATTTGACTGGACAATTATTGATTAATTACGAAGTCAAACTCTAATTACGACGGTTTGACTTTAATCTAATTAACTAAGCTAAACTGAATTAAGGAATGTTAAGGACACTTACTGAGGTCCTATGCATGACTAATGACTTGTGAGAAGTGTGCTTGAGATCCATAAATCTCCAGAAGTGAAGTTGTGAAGCTTGCAAATGAATGTGCTCAATGTTGCAACTAAAGGGCTCCTTATATATGAGTTTTGATGCCATTAGATCATGCCAAATAACTCTACAATTGTTTCCAGATCAAGACAAGTGCCCCCTATGCATGAAATACCATTGAGGCAGCCCCTGGTATGCAAAACAAGCATTCAAAGTCGGTTAACAGGCCTGGACAGACACCTACAGGTGAATTCTGTCGCTGTACTGCTCACACGAGCCACGCAAGCCCATAGGGCACTCTTACGCGGGCCACCTGGCCTTCCAGAACCAGCCAAACAAGTTTCAACTTTTGCACTTTTGGTCCTTGGTCCTTCCAAACGTGGTTTCAAGTTCCCAATTTGCATTTTCAGCCCTCTAACTTGATTTTTAAGGGCTCCAAGACATATACTAACTTTGTTAAGTCCTTGGTTAACTTTGTGATCACCCGTAAGGCCTTAGATTTCAACGTTGACGCTTTTAACCCCTCGTATACGAATATCTTCATAACTTTCTCATACTTTATCGAAACCTTGTGAAAATTTTACCACTTATTCTAGTGAGCATAATTAACCGTTACAAAGCTTCGGGTTTGCTAAAAGGTCACTCAGAGGTATACTTTAAACATGTTGTCACATTTAACCCCTGTAGATTGTTATCTCTCACTTTCTTCCACAATTAGCTTCGTATGATCCATGATTCATTCGTTTAAGAATATAAATATCGTGTAGGGTTACAGTAAAGTGTATTTATCCATTGTTGACACTTTGAACCCTTATATTCACATACTTTTCTTGTTTGTCAACTTTAGTCCTTCATAAATAATCTTCTACTCGTTTAAAGCTCATGACACGTGTTGATACTTTATTGGACAAAAATTTTCTAGGTGTTACAGTTCTGGACTCTTCAGAAGATTTGCTCACATTCTTGTATACTTCACCCACGGCTTTTGCTACTTGCTTAGCGATGATAGCAGCAAGACGTTTGTCTCTTTGCTCTTGGCGAGAGAGTCATGGGTGACGGGGTCCAGTTGACATTGTCTGCAACAGACATCGTCCTGGGTCTCAGACATAGCATAATCGAGTCTCACCTCACACCTAATACTACTAAAGCTTAGGAACACATCAATTCACAAGAAATCACGTAGACACATAGGCACAGATTCACATAAGCACATAGGGCATATAAGCACATAAGCATATAAGCATGTAATCCACTTAGAAGCACATGGGAGCATATAGAGACACATAGAGCATTCTGACTGCCCCGAAATACAAGATCCTGTCATTCATAGTTCGTGAGCGTTCGGGAATAGCGATCGCGATTATCGTAGCGAGTAGTATAGCATGAATAATATAGCAAGCAACATAGCGTACGGGGTTTCCTCATCGTAGTAGCAATTTGTTGACGGTTGTGTAGTGTGTTGTGTGATGAGCGGAGCAAGAAGCGTTAGATCAAAACCAATGATTATCTCAAGATGCTAACAAATAAGCATAAAACCAAATAAAACACATAAAATCCACATAAAACTACAAAAATCAGCGGTTGCGAGCTTGAAATCGAATATAGATTGTCCTAGGATGATAGACATCGACTACCCAAAGTGGTTCAACTATTCACAAGGACTTTCTGAGCACACTTTGACCTTCGGGACTGTGCTTTCGCCTCGTTTCTGGGCGAATGGCACACACCCCTTTGGTTTCAGCGTGACTTCAAGTCGTTGGAGTCCGTTGAGACTTTGGTGAGAGTTTTGTAAAACTAAGTAAAACACGGACCTAGTTATCAAGATTTGGGTTTCACCCCTGTCTGAATAACTTTTGTCCCTATTTTGATAAAATAAAGAGAATTTGGCGTCAAAGTATGGATTTCACTCCTGGTTCGACGCAATTTCCCTTTTTTTTTATAGATAAAAATGCGGGTCGAACAAGCGATTTAGTCGAGAGTTTGCGGCTTTCACACCTAATCTCGACCCAATTACTCGTTTATTTTCGAAATTCGAATGTAGTGATAGTGTAGTGTAAGCGAGAATGACGTGAAACAGTAGGTAGCTTCGTACAAAACCGCTGCCGGGTGTGCACAAGCTGGTCTGTTGGTACCTAACTATAGTCTAGGTCGTTTCTAAGACATCGACCCAGACTAGGTCGAGTCTTGCCTAATTCCCTATAGTTATGGCTCTGATACCAATCTGTCACACCCCAACCGATGGCGGAAACATCGGGGTGCGGCACTGAGCGAAACAGATTGTCCAGAAGTTCCCATAACAATTATATTTACCAAATATTTAAAGCATCACGTCCCATACCATGACATAAGAAGTAACATAATTATTACAAACAAAATCTAGTCAAGTAGTTCTGTTCCGACAACTCAGATTTACAAAATAGAATAATTATTTATTGGTTTCTAGGACTCATCCCTAGCCTCAATTTCATCACCAGTAAACAGGGAGTCCTAGACCTTTCCTTGCCTCAATTTCACAGCAAGCTAAGCATATAAACAACTTAAGCACCTGCCACATACGTTAAAGTAAAAGTCAATACACATAGTGTAAAGGTGAGCATACAAGTTTGATATGATATAATAAAGTTTGAATTCGTTTACGCATAACCAGCACGTATGCATAGAGAAATGAATCACGTTAGTTATCGACATAGATCTATCGATACCAATGACTACGGGTTGACTGCCCGAGGCAGTTCGCAATACATGATTACCACCGTAATCCATGCAAGTAATTGCCCTTAACAACCCCTGCGAACAGGTGCTGAGTCCAAACTATAGTACTATCGTTGCTAAGGCAGGTAGACAACATTCCATGTATAAACATAACAAATAAGCATTCATTAAGCCACGTATAACATGCAGTAACGGTTAGCGTTTAAGTAGTATTGAGTAGTGTGTTCGATGTGATTTGAATATTCGTAACGTATGTAACACCCAAAAGTGCATAAAACAAAATGGGTTCGAGTATACTCACAGCGTTGATGGATTGAAGGGAGCGCGTAGAGCGAGGTTAGCCTGCACAGTTAACGATAGCATAAAAGATAAGCGGCGCGTAAAACGAGAAAAGTTACCAAGTGCAGAAGGGTGATCCGGTCGGATGGCAATCCGGCCGGTCGGCCATTCGTGCGGATGTTGACCCGTTCGGGTGGTTGTCCGTTCGGACGGCCACTCGGTCGGTCAGACATTTATTTGGCATGGATGTGTTTGTGTATGATGGCTTGTCTTTTGAAGTTTTCGTTGTAGTATTTTGAAAACAGAGAAGTATCTCTATCTTTCTGGTCGGTCGGTCGATCGAAGGGTCGTTCGATCGGGCGGCGACTCGAATGGCGAGGCTTCTCAGTGAGAACAAGTTCACAGCAGGACGGTCACTCAGTCAGATGTCCATCCGATCGGGTGGCAACCCTGTTATTGAACAAGTTGAAAATTGTTTAAGCCTTGAGTCAAGATGCAACCCGATCGGACAGTAGGTCGAGCGGATGGCAACCCGGTCGGACAGTAGTCCGGTCAGACGACAATTCCTCCTAATGATCTGATCGTGCTGTTACTTGCTCCTGCTTGAAGTGTTGTAACTTGAGCGAGACGTTGTAATGGCTGGTTTAAACAATGGGAACCCCATCTCGTCCCAATGACCTGACCGAACTGGAATCACCCTAGTCCGACGGTGCACGGTCCGAGACGGTTGTTCATGTCCAAACCCGAAATCACTATCCTACAGATGGAACTTGGATCTAGCACTGATACATCACGAAGAACGAGTAGACGATCAGTAGTAGTTCCGATCCCATCGGGTTTGAGTGCATTGAGTGTAAAAGAGTTGAAAGAAAGTTAGAGAAATCATCATTCAATCCTTTTCACTGTGACTATGTTCAGATCTATGAAAGATCTTTGTTTATTTATGTGGAAACCCTTCAGATTCAAGTTACATGATGACATCATCCTTGAACACCTCAAATCTAGTGATTTCACGGTTAAAAGTTAAGATTTAAAAGATAGAAAGGTGTAGGAGTGCGTGTAGATCAAGAAAGTACAAGAATCTAAGAGAAAACTTACAAGAATCATGAGAAATCTGAAGAAATAGAGGCTGGTTCGAGTGGAGAGAGTATGTGAGCTGACACTTTCCTAAAGTGGAAAGTGATGGGTATTTATAGGGTTTCCCAAAGTGGAAAGGGAAGAATAGGCTGGTCGCTCGGGTGGCAGTTCGGGCGAGTGGCGCCTTGGTCGGGTGGCTGCCCGGTCGAGTGGCAGTTCGGTCGGACGGCACCTGGTTCGAGCGCTCGGTGCGACGAGTTTTACCGTTTCGATTCTTGTGTAGCGCGTTGCGATGCAATTCGAGCGAGCGATGCGATAGAGTTGCTTATCAAATTACTTTTAATCCCAACCACTATATCTAACATACAATCATCCTACTTTTCCTTTGTTTAGCATTTACGATTCGATTTGCGATTGAGTTTCGATTGCGTTTCGATTGATCACCACATATAACATTAATAAACATGCACAAGTAACACATAATTAACACATACATGTAAACAATAACCAGAATGCATATTTCGAGTTGCGATTCGTAATACCCGTTTGATGTCGATTTGATTAGTATAGCTTGAGTATCGTTTAGTTAACTTTATCGCATTGTTACTTCCTATAGTTCACAGTCGTAAGTCGATTAAACAGCGAATAATGCACGTCGATTTCTACGACTTTGATAATTACTCCACATAATACAACTAAAATAAACACATAAAACGAATTCATTATAAGTCAAGTCGCGCGATCGGTCGTTGACTTTGACCTTGACTTTGACTTTCCTGAGAACCCGGGGTGTTACATTTGCCTCCAATTTATTTAAGAATGCAGCTCTAGAATGGTGGAACACTATTCTCCAGTCTAGGGGAAGCGACAGGGTCTATAATATGGAATGGAACGAGTTAAAGAACATGGTGGAAAGGAAATTCTGTCTTCCCAATGAAAAGGAACAGATAGCTAATAAATTCTTAAACCTTAGAATGACTGGAGTAGACAGCAAGGGTTACACTACTACATTCTTTGAATATGCTAGAATAGTACCAACCCTAGCATCACCAGAACCAGTGTTAATCTCCCGGTACATCTGGGGATTAATCATTGAAATTAGACATGTAGTCAAGGGAGCTAGACCACAAACCATAGAAGAAGCTGTAGAACTAGCAAATACCTTGACTGATGAATTAGTGCGTACCTAAGAAGAAAACCAAAGAAAGAACCTAGCTCAAAAACTTACCCAGGAATTTCGCTATGAAAATTTCAACCGTGGAAAAAATATAGGTTCTACCTGTACACCTTACTGTAAAGCCTGTAAGAAGAAGCATTCAGGAAGATGCTCCACATACTGCAACTACTGCAAGATACCGGGACATAAGGAAGAAGATTGTAGGAAGAAACCCAGTAATGGATTATGCTTCAACTGCGGAGAAAAAGGACATATTAAGACAAATTGTCCGAAACTAGCTCCAGCCACAAACAACAAGACTAGTAAGAATGCTAGAGCATTTGTTCTGACAGCCGAAGAAGCAAAGATGATTCCGGACGTGATCGCCGGTACGTTTTTAGTTAATGATGTTTTTGCCAAAGTATTATTTGACTCTGGTGCGAACCAATGTTTTATTAATACCTCATTTTGCAAACTTCTCAATTAACCATTAACTAAACTCCAACAAGAATGCCTAGTAGAAACAGCAAATGAAAAACCCATTAAGATTACTGAAATCTTGCAGGGAGCAAGAATAGAATTTTTAAATCAAAAGTTTATTGCAAACCTTTACCCAATGAATCTGGCAGGATTTGATATTGTATTAGGAATGGATTGGTTAATAGCCAATAAATCCAGTATTTTATGTGATCAAAAGTCAATACAAGTAAATTCACCAAAGGGTGAAAAGATCACAATTAGAGGAGATAAGCCAAGTAGATTCACAAAATTCATCTTTGCGATGAAAACAACAAGTTGTGCAAGAAAAGGGTCACTAGGGTATATGATTTCCATAATCATTCACACTAAAGGAAAAGAATTAAAAGACATTCCTGTAGTATCCCAATTTTCAGATGTATTTCCAGAAGAATTACCCGGACTACCGCCAGACCGAGGATTCGAATTCAGAATTCATCTGCTACCAGGAACAGCACCAATTGCTAAAGCACCTTACCGTTTGGCACCCGTAGAAATGCAAGAGCTAAAGAAACAGTTAGACGAACTGTTGGAGAAAGGATTTATACAGCCAAGTTCATCGCCATATGGAGCACCAATCTTATTCGTCAAAAAGAAGGACGGGTCAATGCGAAAGTGCATTGATTACCAAGAATTGAACAAAGTCACGATTAAAAATCGGTACCCATTACCGAGAATCGATGACCTTTTCGATCAATTACAAGGAGCTCGATTCTTTTCTAAAATTGATTTACGCTCAGGATATCATCAATTAAAGGTACAGGAAGAAGACATTCCTAAGACCGCTTTCAGAACAAGGTATGGCCATTATGAATTTACTGTCATGCCATTTGGTATAACCAATGCCCCAGCCACATTTATGGACATGATGGACCGAATATGTAAGCCATATTTGGATAAATTCATAATTGTCTTTATAGATGATATTCTCATTTACTCTAAAAGTAAAGAGGAACATGCAACGCACCTGCATGCACTCCTAAATTTGCTGAGAAAAGAAAAGCTTTACGCTAAATTTTCGAAATGCGAATTTTGGTTAGAAGAAGTGCAATTTCTTGGACATTTAGTTAATCATGAATGAATTCATGTGGATCCCACAAAGATTGAGGCAATTATTAAATGGAAAGTCCCTGAATCACCAACGGAGGTTAGACGTTTCCTAGGACTGGTAGGTTATTATAGAAGATTTATCCGAGATTTTTCTAGAATAGCCATTCCCTTAACTAAACTAACCTATAAATCTGTTATGTTTGAATGGGGACCAAAACAAGAAGAAGCCTTTAGAATCCTTAAGCAAAGATTAAGCAATGCACCCATACTAGCATTACCAGAAGGAACTGAAGATTTTGTAGTCTACTGTGACGCTTCTAAGTTAGGTTATGGATGTGTGTTGATGCAACGTCAAAAGGTTATAGCCTATGCCTCTAGACAACTTAAAAATCATGAAGAAAATTATACAACCCATGATTTAGAATTAGGAGCCATAATTTTTGCCCTGAAAATTTGGAGACATTATCTTTACAGTAGTAAGTTTGCTATTTTCACTGATCATAAGAGTTTAAGATATGAGACAGAGACGCTGGATGGAAATTCTTAGTGATTATGATTGTAGTATCCAATATCATGCAGGAAAAGCTAACGTAGTAGCCGATGATTTAAGTCGAAAATATCACGAAAAGCCAAAATGAGTACGTTCTCTCAAATTAGATCTGCAGATAGATTTAAACGAGCAAATTAGAAAAGTACAAGAATCAGTAATCAAAGATGATACTGAAAAATTGAAAGGAATGATTAAGGAATTAGAACAAGGAACATATGGAATTTGGAGATTCCATAAGAAAAGGATTTGGATACCTAAACTAGGAAACCTACGTCAGAGAATATTAGAAGAAGCCCATAAGTCAAAATATACGATACATCCTGGAAACGATAAAATGTATCAAGACTTAAGAAAGAATTTCTGGTGGATAGGAATGAAAAAGGATATAGCAACGTATGTAGCCAAGTGTCTAACTTGTTCACAGGTTAAAGCTGAACACCAGAAACCCTCAGGTTTGTTACAACAATTGGAAATGCCTGTATGGAAATGGGAAATAATAACAATGGACTTTGTTACCAAATTCCCCAAAATAAGAAAAGGTAATGACACAATCTGGGTGATTGTAGATAGATTAACAAAATTTGCTCATTTCTTACCAATGAAGGAAACTTTCAGTATGGAACAACTAGCCAAGTTGTATGTAAATGAAATTGTTTCATTACAAGGAATTCCTTTATCAATTGTTTCTGATAGAGATAGCCGTTTTACTTCTCATTTTTGGACAAGCTTCCAAAAAGCAATGGGAACCAAGATAAATCTAAGCACCGCTTATCATCCTCAAACGGATGGACAAAGCGAAAGGACGATCCAGACAATGGAAGATATGCTTAGAGCTTGTGTAATTGATTTCAGATGAAACTAGAATGATCATTTACCATTAATAGAATTTTCATACAACAACAGCTATCACACCAGCATCAATGCTGCACCATTCGAAGCACTTTATGGACGAAAGTGTCGAACCCAGTCTGTTGGGCAGAAACTGGAGAAAAGAAACTATCTGGACCCGAGATAGTACAAGAAACAACAGACAAGATTATTCAAGTCAAGGAACGACTAAAAGCAGCATGCGATCGACAAAAGAGTTATGCTGATAACAGGAGAAAGCCATTGGAATTTCAAGTAGGAGACAAGGTATTATTAAAGGTTTCTCCATGGAAAGGAGTGGTAAGATTCATCAAAAGAGGAAAGCTAATCCCCGGGTATATTGGACCCTTTGAGATTATTTAAAGAATAGGACCAGTAGCTTATCAGCTACAACTGCCAGAGAAAATGGCAGGAATACATGATGTATTTCATGTATGTAATCTCAAAAAGTGTTTAGCCGATGAATCATTAGTAGTACCTCTTAAAGACATAGAGGTAAATGAAAAGCTCAAGTTCGTAGAAAAGCATCTACAAATTGAAGACAGGAAAGTCAAGAATCTTAAACACAAGAGATTAGTTCTAGTTAAAGTAAAATGGGATTCCAAGAGAGGACCAAAGTACACTTGGGAACTTGAATCAGAAATGCAGAGAAAATATCCACACATGTTCTAGTAGACCTCGAGGATGAGTTCTAAAACAAGGTGGGGAGGATATAACAACCCTCCTAAAATATTTCCGACATTCCTAAATATATCTTAAATATATTTAGAATGTCCCTATACGTCCTAAAATACACCCCGTATACGTAAAATGGCCCTAAATACCTTTATTTTATTAAAAATTAAATAAAAATCAATTTTTATAGTCTCTCGCGGGCCGCGAAGAATTGCTCTTCATCTTACGCGGGCAGCGAGCGAGTGGACATGAGGCACGCCCCGGAGCCGCCACGTGTCACACGTGTCGAAGCTAGATCGGTGACCGGGCCAAGCTAGGGCCAACCCGGCCTATGTCGCGGGGCGCGAAGGCCCTTTCTGTTTCTTACGCGGGCCGCGAGAAAGCCAAAATCAGCTCCTATAAATTAGGAGCATCGGCCTTCATTTTTCGACGCTCAAACACGAAATTCTCTCTCTTTTTTTGTAGTGTAAACATAATATTCGGAAATATTACCCCTCTAAATAGCGAAGCCCTGCCTCATTGTAAGTATTTTAACCCCCCGGTTACGTATTAGATACGCTGCCCGATTGATCTAGTGCTCCGTAACGGCTGTCGAGGCTCTGCCCGACATAGTCGTTGGAGTTCTGTCTCGGGGAGGGTATAACTAATGTAAATATTGGGTTAGTATACTAACGTGTGTGCATTGTTTAATTTATTAGATTATAACCAGGAAACCACAGGAAAAAGTCTAAATTAGCAATGTAAGTAATATCCTTTTTATAAACCTTTTTGCAAACTGCTTTTACAAAACCTCAATTGTTTTACATTATAATTAACAGTGATTGAGTATTTGTAATTCTACAGTTATCATCGGTATGTTGGGGTTTTGTATACAAAATTTGTTACTACACTGTGAGTAGTAACATGACCACAAGTCGGGTCGACAGTACCGTGGGTGGTAATTAAGGTAGAATAATAAACAAATGTAATTGCTGATTGCCCTCAATGTTGTACAAGGATAAAAATCTGTTTTGATTAAATTGGGATTCACTCACCAGTATTTTCCATTGACAAATGTTTTTAAAACGCGTTTCAGATAACAAAATGTGAAAGCCAAAATAGAAGCCAGCTGGAGCGCACTGAAGGCTTGGAAAAATATGGCTATAAAAGTTACCTAAATAGAGAAAGATGTTTTATTTTATAAATTAGGGTTTATCCCTATAAACATGTTTTAATAGAAACTTGGGTTTATCCCAATATGTTTATTATAAAAATGTGGTGTTTTACTCTGATAAGATGTTTCCTAACTACGGTCCTGATGTAAATTCCGCTGCCAAATAATGATAAACACCGATACCACCAACTCTGAGTAGGCCGCGGCCGCCCGCCTCCCGAGGCAGGGGTCGGGGGTTGCGACAAAAAGTTTGGTTTTTATGGTGTTTGTTGATTCTCTGCAGCATCCTTTTGTTACTAAGGAGTATAACGAGACTCATCATGCCTTTCGGACATCACTTATGGTCAGATTTCTAGCATGAGCTCTCTTCGATTCAATTTTCTCAAAATTAAACATACCCGAACTATTTTTATACATGTCATAACACAATTTTGTGATATCAGGGCACCTCCAACAATCTTATGATATCATTACGATCAAGTTTTTCATGCAGGTGATAGCAACAGCAAATCGTGCTGATATTTTAGACCCTGCCCTCATGCGTTCTGGAGAAACTATAATGCATATGATGGTAGTTTTAGATCATTTTCCCTTTGGCTCATCTAAAAGCAATAAACTGTTACTAATAACCAATTTGTTTTTAATGCAGTAATTATGTCGCCGAAATTCGCAAGAAAAATCCAGTAAAATGTTGGCCTTTTGGATCGTTACGCGATCCTGACAACAAGGTTGTTTCTTCATGTCAATCGTGAGAGTCTAAATTATTGTCTAGCCAACATTGTCCCACTAATATTAATGGTTCAGATGACACAACAAAACTTACAGAGGCTGTAAACTGTAAGTTAAAGATAAGATTTTACTATACAACCTTTATGTTATTTAATAATTCTGATGTCTCTTATTAGTTTTCAACCTTTTGATCTTGTAACAGTATCTAAAGTTGAAAATCATATTGGTAAAGAGGACCGACCCGAAACTACAACTGGTATTACCGACTTTTGTGTTTCTTTTGCACTTAATTCGTAAGAATGTTGAAGTGGATATTTGTTTTTACATTGTTGAAAGAAAAAATATTATAGAAGATTACAAGTTAGTGAAACATCAGTAGTGGATGAGGCATAGAAACAAATAGTCACTCCGATGACGGTGGCCGTAAACTCTACGTTGCGTCTCGACATCAGCAATCTCCGGCCGCTCCTCCACGTGACGGTTATTTCATGATCTATACACTTTTTAACTTTACACACACACCTCATTTCTTTTGTAAAGCACTTATTTGTAATCAAGTATCAACAAAGGTTTAAGGCCAAACATCTGTTTAAGGTCAAACATCTATTTAAGTCCAAATATCTGATGTAGAAGGCCAAACATTTGTTTAAAGCCAAACATCTGTTTAAGCCTGAACAGATGTTTAAGTTAACCAGATCCACTGTCTTCTCATATTTTAGCACAATTTTCCTCTTCAAAACACTGTTCAACCTAACTTGGGTTTCCATCCAACTGTTGACCAAAAGTCAAACAGATGTTTAAACCACTGATTGAGTTATTCAAACGTCTGTTGAATACTAAATGAGATGTTGACTGAAAGTCAAACAGATGTTGACTGAAAAGCAAACACATGTTGACTGAAAGTCAAACAGATGTTGACCAAACGTCAAACAGAGGATAGGTATTTGCTTTTTGTAGACGAGTTATATGTTGATGTGATTTGAATTGAGATTTTGTGGTTAAATTTATATATGTTGAACGTTCTTCTATGTTGGAATACTCTTTTACGTCTTTTATGCACTGTTTTTTTGTTCTGTGGTAATATAACAGGGGATTGAAAAGAAAACAACCAAGTTGCAAGGTAGTGAGAAAGCAGTGGTTGCGCGTCATGTTCTTTGGATGTATTTTTTAAAATGCAGCTTTGATTCAGTTTACTCGCATCTGGCTGTGAAGTCCACTTGCGTTGTATGCAGGTTTGCTGTGTTCTATTTTTCTCTTTTCTAATATATGTCATTATATTGTAGGTGTTCATGTTTACAACGTTTTTTTAATAAAGGCATGCATACATTTATAGCCTGAAAGTAACAGGAAGAGATAGACTCGAAAGGGGAAATCGAATTAGGATTTTAAGAAAATTTACCAGTGGTGTGGGGTCTTTAGCATTAATACATTATCAATTTTTTGTTATTTAAAGACAAAGTTATCATCTTATTAAAATATGTTTTTTTGACCTTTGAATTAACTATTTGGCTGGTTAAAATAAAAGTAACTGATACAAACTTATCATCTTGTACGAATATGTGACTAACAAAAATAATAAAAATTGACAACTATGATGAGTTATTTGTGTATTTTAAAATATGTATTGGTTGATTTAGTATCAAACAACTTTCTTATTGCTTTTAAATGTTACCAGTGATAAAGCGTGGCTCAGTTCGAGACTATAAATGGGTTGCTGCAACACATAGAACAACAACATCTGAGTGAGGCTATATTGATTATTCTAACCTCATGGTTAACCTATTTCGAGTTTGATTCATAAGTAATGTTAAAGCTTATTTCGAGCTCTGTTCATAAGTAATGTTAAAAACTCAAGCTTAGGCTTGACACATTTATTATTTAATCGTTTTTAATTACATGATTATTATTTTTTGTAATATTTATAACAAATTATGTCCAGAACTTTACGTTATTTCAGGCGAGCTTGAAAGGCCGAGATGGTAATGATTGGGTGATGAGCAACGATTGAGATTGGAGGAATAAACAAGCTATCCGTGACCCTAGTATGATCTGTCTGGGTTAGAAATCGTCGACTACAATGGTGATTCCAGTCGATTTCGACTTGATGCACCTGGGTATCTGAACCATGGCAGCAGCTGATATTTTGTTGGGTGGTAGCTGGCAAATTTGGAGATTTTGGATGGTGTTATTGAATGAATGACATAGGCGAAAAAAATGAAAAATAATTTGTGGGTCTTATCAAGAGTAGGCGGTTTGGTGGTGGTGTGTGACGAGTGGTAGTTCTAATAGCGAGTCCGAAGATCGGAAAATTTGGAAGTGGTGCTTCAATGGCATTGGCAACGTGGAGAATGTCAGAAACGGCGTCGGTGATTCTGGCGGTGTACTTTACTGTAACACTTGGGGGTTTGATCATGAATAGTCGGTGGTGGTGGGTTTCAAAGCATGGCTGAGAACGACGGAGACACTCGCCCTTTGAAAGGTAGTTTTATGCCTGAGTCCAACTTTGGGTTATTAGCATCTTACATAATACAGTCTCATGATCAAAGATAACTCCATTCTTTCACCAATAGCCGAATAAACACCATTAAAGTGCATATAGGGAAAACAAAAGAAATTATATCATGTTTTGAAGGGTAACTTTATGGGATGTTATATGGTCCTATGAGAGCGAAAATATGCCATTTAATGCATAATGTGATTTGAAATGTGGTCATCAGGTTCATTCTTTTCTAATATATTGGATATACATTGTAGGTTATTTAAAGACTTCCAATAGCTTTGATTGGTTTTTAATAAGTGGTGGAGTGGTTTAATATCTTTTTGTGTGGACACTCAATGACGCAAGTTCGATTCCTTTTTTTTTCATATGTCTATATGCCTAGATAGTTTAGTAAAGTTTTCAACGATGCAAGTATGTAACTATTTTTTTCATTCCATAGTTACCCTTCTTATAAATTTCTTTGTGTAGGATCATGTGGTGAAGGTTGGATTTTAAGAAATGAAGATGAAAGATTTATGGAAAGCTATACCCCAACAACGAAGGATCTTGCATCAAGAGATGTTTCAAGATTTAAGATCATGGAATATAAAACAATGTGTGTTCGATATATATATATATATATATATATATATATATATTTGTTATTTAAAAGATGTTCCGTTTTTTTATAATATATTTTTAATTAAAGCTTAAAAAATGTATACTCATTCATCGTTTTATAAAATGTGTTATGCATGGTTTTCTAAAAACCACCCGTGTTTGCATACGGGTCTTACCGCTAGTACTATATAATAAAAGAAACTTATAAAGGACACATGTTCATTGGAGCCATCTATTTTTTTTTTTGTTTTTCCGCCTAAAATATTTTTCTCCATTATCCCTATTTAATTTATCAAATTCAAATAAACATGATAATTTTAATTAAAGATAAAGGTTTAATATATTACATATGAAATTCCTGTAAATTATCTAATTTCAAGAATTAAAAATTATAACTAAATTTATATCACCGCATCATATTCAAATAAGTTTGGTTTACTATTTAATCTAATCTTTGCCTGCCATGTGATACACGTAATAATTTATTCTAATAAGACTGAAACATTAATTTTTAATGACGTGCATTTATTCTTTGTTTCAAATACAATTTGATGCAAGTGTGAATGTTGTCAATAATGGTGAAAAGGTCTGCATTTTTTTTTTAACTTAAATCTATTAATTAAAACTTAATAACTTATCCGTAAAGGTGATTTCATGATAAGAAAATTATTTTTCTTTTATATTTATTATGTAGGTTATCATTAAAAATCGGTTATTAATCACCAAAGAATTTTAAAATTTTGGTTTCTTTATTTTGAATATAGAATAGAATCCTTATACTTTTCTAATATAATATTATCCTCAAATTTAAATTGTTAATTTAAGATGTTTTTTTAAATAAACCAAATTATTAATCACGAAAACCAAACTTTGTATTAATATATTATTCATTTTCTTTTCATTAGTTAAAAAAAATATTATGTTGATTTTATTACTTAATTAATTAATCAAATTGTATATCTTTCAATATTATATGATATATAAAACTAGATTTATTCAACCCTACACGAGGTTTTTAAAAGATTAAACTTTTTTATTATTTAATATACAAATTATTTTATTATTTAGTATATGAAATTACATTTATTTAACCCGTGTATTACACAAGGTTGTAACCTAGTTCATTAAATATTCAAAGTTAAAACATGGCATCAAAATATCTCTTTGGGACTTATTCAAATTAAAAATTAGATTTTTTTTTTTGAAAATTGACTTTCATAAAACAAACACCACCGACGACTATCACCAAGACGGAGATAGACGCCGAAAGCCAAAACAATAAACAACAATCACGTTACATCAAACAGACACCATCTATTCCAATCCACTACCCCTAGCTTAGATCTATTTTTGTACCAAAGAAAACCCAAAGATTTTATATCCGCAACCATCTCCACCACCTTCGTATCCTTTCCAGAAAATATCTTTTCATTCCTAGCACGCCAAATCCTCCAACAAGTAATGATAACAATGCCATGAATAATCGATCTTTTATTCCCCGTCACGCCACTCACCTTATGCACTTCCACCAAATCATTGACGTGGAAAACAAAAGGTCTAGGGATATTGCACCAAGAAGCTATCGCATTCCAAACGCCCATCGAAGTGATGCACCCGGTTAACAAGTGCTCAAGCGATTCTTCGTTACTCTCACATAAAACGCAATTATGGTCGCCACACTGAATATGACGTCTAGCCAAAGCCTCCTTGGTTGGAAGTCGATCCAAAACCGCCCTCCACATAAAGATATTACATTTTTTTGGAACCCAATCGCTCCATTGAAAACCAAAAACCCCAGCGCCATCATCAGACCGCACCATCCATCTTTTAATCGACGAAACCTCGAACTCTTTGCTACTACCAACCGCCCAAGACCACGAATCTTTACGGTCAACCATCACCACCCCTTCAAGGAGTTCTTCCAGCTCTTGCTTCTCGATCAACTCCTGTTGAGTACAAGGAGCTCTAAGCCAATCCCATACAATGCGACGTAAAGAGCCAGTGACCACCAAGCGATCCGCTAACAAGATATTTTTATGTTTATCTAACGCATATAAGGACGAGAACTTATCCAACAGCAGCTCCGAACCTAACCACAAATCCAACCAAAACCGAATTTGGCGACCATTCCCAACTGTGGCCCGGATCACTCTATTGAAACCCACACCATCAACCTTGTACTTATTCCAAAACATAACACAATTCTTCCAAACCCCGGGAACCCCATTACTAACCGGAGCAAGCCCCCAACAGCGTGAGGACCCGTGAATAGACAACACTACACGTCTCCACATCGCTTGATGATCATTTAGAAATCTCCCAAGCCATTTAGTGATCAACGCTTGATTATTAATCTCTAGACGGGCGATACCTAACCCCCCTTCTTTTATAGGTTTTGTAACTACCTCCCACGCCACCCATGACATCTTCCTCACTTCATCCGAACCACCCCATAAAAATCTTCTCATCAAGGCTTCTAAATCATTAATAACCTTCTTTGGAGCCTTAAAAAGCGAAAAATAATATGTGGGGAGACTATCCAACACCGATTTAATAAGAGTTAACCGGCCGGCAATAGATAATGAATTAACTTTCCATTTAGAAAGTCTCTTCTTGAACTTGGACACAACCGGTTCCCAATTAGCCACCCTATTCATGTTAGCGCCAACCATAATCCCAAGATAAGAAAATGGAATTCTACCCGCCTTACATCCCATACTCCCAGCTTGGATATCGATCTCACCATCTTCTACACCAACACCAAATAACACTGATTTATGAAGATTAATCTTAAGCCCCGAACACAAGTAAAATATGCGGAGAATACGTTTCAAGTTATCAAAATTAAAAGAAGACCACTCTCCCATAATCATAGCATCATCCGCATATAGAAGATGGGATAACGTAGGACCTTCATTAGGAAGAATGATACCATGAAACGCTCCTATATCACAAGCTTGTTTCAACATACCTGAAAATGCCTCCATCAGAATAATAAAAAGAAAAGGAGAAAGCGGGTCACCTTGACGAATGCCTTTTTGACACCCAAACTCGAAAGTAGGAGAACCATTAACAAGAACTGATGATCTAGTCGCCAACAAAATACCACGAATCCAATCACACCATTCCGAAGGAAACCCCATCTGAGCGAGAACCGACAACAAGAACTCCCAATTCACGTTATCATAGGCTTTGTCGAAGTCAATCTTGAACATAAAAATTCTTCTCTCCCTCTTCTTAGCCCAAGCAATAACCTCATTCGCCACCAAAGGGCCATCAAGAATATATCTCCCGGATAAGAAAGCCGACTGATGCTCTGACACAATCTTGTTCATAACTGTTTTCAACCGATTCACTAACACCTTCGACACAGTCTTTAATATACAACCAATGAGACTAATCGGCCTAAAATCCCCCAGAGAAGACGGATTATTTACCTTAGGAATCAAAGTGATAAAAGAAGACCCAACCCCCGGGCAAAATCTTTTAAAACTATGAAAATGACCAAGAATATCCACAAAATCCTTCTCAAACAACTCCCAGAAAAACCGAATGAACCTAAAATTGAATCCATCCGGCCCAGGAGCTTTGTCGCTACCGCATTCAAAAACCGCTTTCTTGATCTCACACGCGGAAAATTCACTAATCAAAGAATCCGCCTCCGCCAAAGACAACACCGAGAATCCATAACCAACCAACCGAGGCCGATGTGTGATAGATTCTTTAAACTTACCAGAAAAGAAACTTAAAACCTCCTTTGTATTGAAACTTTGTCTTATGCTTGTGTTTTTACGTGTTATATGTTTAATCTATGTAACAAATTAACTATCTCCATTTTGATAGAATTAACAAGTGGTAACACAAGTTTATTGAATTGAATAATAATAATAACATGCTTAAACATTTAAGCATTAACAAAAGAATGTAAGTATTTGCATGTAATTGATTATTGGGTTAATTCGGCATACGATACATAATACGCCGCCCTATCATGTCAGGGTCGTTTATACGTTTTTGGAGACCCTAAGTGAATTACGAAGTGGAAGCCCTTTTGTAAAAGAGTAAAATGCACGGATAGTCCCTGTGGTTTAGTGAAATTTCACCTTTAGTCCCCAACTTTTCAGAATTACACTCTTAGTCCCTGTGGTTTGACAAGTTGTTACTCGGATAGTCCCTAAAGCGGATGAAGGTTACTCAGATAGTCCCTGTGGTTTCAAGTTGTTACTCGGATAGTCCCTGTGGTTTGACAAGTTGTTACTCGGATAGTCCTTGTCATTTCACACCCACTTAACCAGAAAAACTAACCTCCATCCGCTTTGGGGACTATCCGAGTAACAACATGTCAAACCACAGGGACTAAGAGTGTAGTTTTGAAAAGTTGGGGACTAAAGGTGAAATTTCACCAAACCACAGGGACTATCCGTGCATTTTACTCTTTGTAAAATTATCATTTTTGACATATTTAGTAACAAAACCCTCCTCCTTTACCCAGGCTACAAACGACGAAAACGGTACTTCAGTTCGGGTGTTTAAACTTACAATTAACAAAAATCAAGTCGTTTGGAGCACCGTTTCGAGTTAAGTTTTACGTCAGTTGACTCGTATCCTCGTTCCGATCAAAAAGCCTAAAACACCGGTTTGTAATTCAGAAAAAAAAAACTTAGTTTCGTTAAGTTATTTTTACCGCCGAACCATTATACAAACAAAATGAAAAGGCAGGGAATATTGTCGGAATAAACTCAGTTAAGATTATTATTGACAAAAAACAGTCAGTTTGGATTATTTAAATCCAATTTGCCTAAATAAAAATTATTTTTCTAACTTTAACCGAGACAAATTGTTTGATGAAAAAACTGTAATCAAGTTCTTCTAAAAAATCTCTTTCAATTGTCATAATAGCTAAACCATTAAATATGTCTTATGACATTGCAGATTTTAAGTAATTTTTTATTAGTTTTAATTTGGAAAAGCTACGTTATGCGAAAGCAACGGTTACAGGAATGGTTAACATCATTCTATAGGCAATATATGCATTTGGAAAAAGAATTAAAGTTTTTAATATAAGTTAATATATTAATAAGTGTGTCAAACTCTACATGTATTATTTCTCTTAACATTTTTAGTTCTTGAAATAAATCTAAACCATTAATATCAACATGATTATCATGTTTCCAAAACTTTTTAAGATGAATGCACTTCTTTTCTAGTGTTTTTTCATTTAAGAATTTTAACTATTTTATACTAAACAAAAAACCAAAAATATTATCGAACTCTTTAAATTGATCAAATCTAGTTTCGAGTGAAATACAAGCTTGATCTCATATGTATAAAAAGTAATCCGTTCTAAAAGAGTCTATAGGAGTTTTCAAAGTTTCATTATTAGTATTTTCATCAAATATTCTATTTCTATGAATAATACGTTTTTTCACGAAAATTATGTTCGACGCTCATCTTTAAAGCACTACTTTCCATCTTTAAAACAACTTATTTAGCCGTAATCATAGCATTTTCAAATCCTTCATCCCTATACTTTTTTAAAATAACAAATAAGTCCATATAGTTGTTTTATAGCAATGTCAATACACATGTATTTTAATTGTAAGTTTTTACTAACTACATAACAACATGTAAAACATCATACCAAATAACCATCGCTAATAAAAATTCAAAATTTCCCAACTCATTTTCAACAAAAGATTTAGCCTTACTTTTAACATTAAGCTCGTCACTATCACGATACAAATCCATTAATGCATTGCTTAGTTCTGGAGCTTTGAAACCTAATTGCTTTAACACTTTCTTGTAACAACCCGACTTTCCGGGTCATTACTTGTATCTGTCATTTCTTGCTTAATTACTTGTACTCCAGAGATTCGATTATCGCTACGGGTAACTATTTTGAACCATGTTTTCAAACACAATTTAAACGCATATTACAACGCTTAATCAGCACGCAATTATCACGACTAAACACTATTTATAACGCTTACTATTTGAACGCATTTTATCGCTTGTTTAGACTAAACGCAATCACAACGCTATCGCAACGCAAACTCAACGCAAAATCGAAACGCAGATTTACTTTTATGCATTTTAGTGTTATGTGTGTTACTTGTGTGATTATATGTTTAGTTGTTATGTGTGGTTATAAACGCAACGCTTACACGCTCGACGCTTACACGCTCAACGCTTACACGCTCAACGCTTACTCGCAACTCAGTTAAACGCAACACTTAAGCGCACGAAAACGAAAGTTGGAAAACTAACTCACACAACTCGGCCGATCGAATGGACACCCAGTCGAATGGACATCCGCTCGGATGACCATCCGACTGGATGGCCATCCGACCGCTGCACATCGCGCACCACCTTAACCCTTCTCCCACCCTCTATAAATACCGCCGTACACCTCATTCTCTGATGTTGACACTTCCATCCGACCACACACACTCCAGTCGCTCTCAGTCCCTTTTCATCGAGATTCAAGGCCATTTCGTAAGTACTTCCCCTCAAATCTCGTACAATCATCATCACTAAACACTTCTACATCATCTTCTTCATCAAAATCACACACAAACACTTACTTTTCCTCTGAAATCAATGATTTGGACCTCTTGAAGGTGTTCTTCACTCATTTTGCGTATGCAACCTGTTGTGGAGCACCAACTCATCAAGATTTTTTCACATCTAAGAGATTTCCACCATGATTCAACTGAGTTTTGCAAGATTTCAACACTTTTCAACTGATTACATCTTTTCTTCAACTTTTCTTAAACCTTTCTCCTTAAAACCGCTGGGATTTGGACTCAAACTGACTTTAGGCTCATTCCTTAGTCTATAGCTGGCTTGAAAACGGATTCCATCGGAGAGATGACCGATTAACGGGTCGGACATGAAACTTCGTCAAGAACAGTGAGTCTGATCGAATGGGTGATTCCGTTCCGATCGAGTGAGCTAGACCTTGGTGTGTTTCCGTTGTTTGACACGTCATCACGCCGTCACCGCTAAAATTCAAACCTTTTACTTAGAAAATTTTACGAAATTTTCAAACAATAAGATCGCCCACTCGAGTGGCCATCCGATTGGATGACCATCCGATCGAATGACCATTCGACCAGTTACTTGTCCCCTATACTAATCCTTGTTCAAAACGATTTGATTAAACTTCTAACTTAAATGATTTTACAAACAAAAACACTCATTCGAATGGCCATCCGTTCGAATGGTCATCCGCTCGAATGACCATCCGTCCGGATGACCATCCGCTCGAATGGATACTCATTTGTTCGGATCACCATCCGAACACTCAATCATTCGACATTCTGTTACGCACCGTTCAACGCTTACGCTACTGTTCTATGCTCAGGCTAACTCCAACGCGCTCTGATGTGTGTGAGTGTGTATATAAGTTTAAGTATATTTTAACCCCTTTTTACACGTTAGTCAAGTTTTAAATTTATAAAACACGATATTTTACTAACACCAAACACACATATGGGCAAGTGCACCCATCGTGAGCGTAGTATAGTGTTGGCAAGATACCGAGGTCATCCAAGGACACAAGAGCTTTTAGTACCGGTTTATCCTCAACGTCTAATCAAATCAAAAGTTAGAAAAATGTTTTTTAAATAAGAAAAATAAAAGTAACTAGAATGCTGAAAAATAAAATAAAAGTAAAAACAGATAGACAAGATGAATCACTTGGCTCCGACTCGTGTTTAGTGTAACCTTTGATTATTTCCGCACTTTTGCACTTTTTAAGAGATTATCTTAGTTATTGTAGAGGCCCCTCTTTTGAAGGTGACGTTACCCTCAACCTAGTAGTTTGAGTCAGCAAGGATACAATCCTAAAGGGTCGGATTATTGAAAGATAATTAATTAAGTTATTAATGCAAATTATGGTAGGCCCCTCTTTTGAAGGTGACGTTACCCTCAGCTAAGTAGTCTGAGTCAGCAGGGATACAGTCCTAAATAGCCGGGTTAAAGTATTAATAGTAGCTTACATATGAGGGGGTCAAAGAGTTTGGCCCCCCGCCATCCAATACCGGTGGGTATTGAAGGAGGTCCTACTAAATTTGACCCAGGTCCTTGCAGGATCTATACACTGAACAAGGCAAGACTCTTACCAAACCGTTCCCTTAACCCCCGACCAGGTAGCCAACATATCTCCATATAGACCATGGAGATATGAATGGTGAAAATCTTTTATTTTATATAGATAGTAAAATAATGCCAAGACACCACGGACAAACGATAAGGAAGAATCGCCTTCAACATAAGAAACTAGCTATTAAAGTCATTAATACATAACCAAATAAAAAGTGAGAAAAGATTAAGAGACTTAGGCAAACATGGCCTTTGATTGTCAAGAACTCTTACGATCAATCTTGGATCCCGAGACGACTCACACACTCTACGATGGACAATGGATGATGGTGGTGGATGATGGTGTTGTGATGGTGGTGGGTGAAGTGTGAGAGAGGTGGTGTGCCAAGGGATGGTTTGCAAATGAGCCAAGCACCCCTATTTATAGCCTGAACAGAGACTCGGGCAGGGGCCCGTGTCCATTGGGCACGGCCCCGTGTCCACCTTCCTTCTCTTTCTTCATTAATTGCAGTTTGTCTGCATTAGTTGACCACGCCCCCATGTCCGCTGGGCACGACCCTGTGTGCAGAAGCGTATCTGTACTATCAAGATTTCCCAGATTCTGCGAATCTTAGAGTTGACCACGGCCCCGTGTCCGCTGAGCACGACCCCGTGGTGGCTGATAGAAGCTTCTACAGCTTTGTTTTTTCCGTTGACACTTGGGTACGCCCCTGTGCTCATTGAGCACGGGGTGTGTTCAGCCTTCTGTTCTCTTGTTTTGCTTGGGAAGATGCTGTCGAGGAGGCTGGGCATGCCACGTTTGTTCCTTTTCTTGTATTAATGTTAGATTTAGCTGCCTTTTTGCTTCTTTTGTTCATTTGAGCTCATTTAATCCTGAAAATACAAAAGGAAGACAAAAACACACTTTTTCCAACATTAGTACTAAAAAAGGGTTAGCTTTATGCCACAATTGATGTAATTTATATGTTGCATTTTGTGCACATCAAATACCCCCACACTTGAATCTTTGCTTGTCCTCAAGCAAAACTCTTTACAATGTGGCTTTTCACTCCCAAATGGAATGGGTAGAAGAGAAGGTTTTTGGGCTTGTCATAGAGTGTCGGGATTTCTAAGATTCTTTATTAAGTATTATTTTTATTTATTTACAATCCTATTCGTCATGATTTTAAAACATTTCATAAGATAAATTACTTATTAGGGCATAACATGCCTTTTTTAAAATTCCATTTATATACAAGTTCACATACCTCACGGGGATCACTCAACACTCGGCCGAAGATGTATTTTAGTGGATCACTCGAGAGTGGCATGGAACTTACTCCTACCATAAGCTTGCCAAGCAATCAATCCTCCTCCTTTTTAGCTATACACCTTTGTAAATATCAAGAGGACTTTTGGGGTGAAGGGTTAGGCTTGGGTTAAAGGTATGTGGTTGTGTTAGTGGATAGTAAAAGGGCGAAAGGCGTAAAAAGCGTCGGTTTAGTAAGACTTTTTTATTTTTTTATTTTTTTGAAGTTTTTATTTTAATGAAGCCATTATTCAAACAAAGTTATTTTTGATAAACTTGTTTGTTTATTTCTCTTTTGCTTCATCGTCATCATCATTTTTTTTGAAAGTCATAAGAAAAACCGAGCTTGTTACTAAAACAAAGGGTTTAAAAATAAAAAAAAGTTTTGATGGGTGAAAGGGTGTTTGTTTTGGGTTATGAAATGAAAAAGGTTTAGGCTCAAAGGGGTTAACTAGGCTGATTTTTGGGTAGGTGGTAAAAAAAATAATGGTGTAGAAATAAAAAGGGTTAGTCCTAATGCCTCCATCATTTACTTACTCGGGTTTAAGTTGGTAAGGACCGGGAATGTATCATCGTGGCAAGTTCTAGAGTCGTAAGAACCAAGCGGCTATTCACACAAGAAACGAAAAATGAGCATTTAGTTTAAAGATATATATTTGTATGCTCAATAAAGGCTCAAAACTCACTTTTTGTGGAAATGGGTTTTTATGTGATCAAGTATATATAATCAAATTTTAATTAAGCTTGTCATGCCGTTTCATAATTTTCTTATGTTGGTTCTTTTTATCACGACGCTATCGGTTGTAAATTTGTAAAAATATAACCTTTTTAGAACTTGAAATTCCCAAATTAAACATAGACAAGTAAAAAAAATGAAAAATTTTTGAAAAAAATTTGGGGTGATTAGCGGTTCCAATAGAGTTTTGTGTAAGGCTTGTATTTAGGACTAGCAAGATTCAAGGTTTTAGCATCCCCCCCCACACTTAAATTACACATTGTCCTCAATGTGTCCCAAAAAATAAGTTTTTAGATTGATTGAATGTGTAAAAAGGTGTGAAAAAGCAAACTTTTATGTTACTGGGCGTTTGGACACGGCCCCGTGGTGTCCGGGCACGGCCCCGTGTTCAGATCGCCAGTAATAGAAATTGTCAAAAAGAAACAGAAGCCTGGGCACGGGGGCGTGTTCAGTGAGCACGCCCCGTGTCCAGTTACCTGAACTGGGCATTTCCTTCAGATTGTGCAGCACGGCCCGTGCTGAACTTGCTGTAATGAAGAAAAATTTGTCGGATGGCCCTGTTTTCGTGCATGGGGTGCTGGTTCATGTTTCCCTTATTATCCTTCACCATCCTGAGTGTGTTTTATTCCTGAAAATTAAAACTAAACTAGAAAACATAAAATTTAATCTAAACTAAACTAAGGATAGTTCCACGGAATGCCTCCGTGGTGCGCCACGTTTATAAGGGTCCTTGGCTAGACCCAAAGCCTGGTCATATGTTACCCAAGTGGGATGTTTTGCATCCCATGCTACACCGTCGGAGAGCATCATCCAAACTTGAGTCAACGACCTTCATGTAGTTGACCGGGTCTTCGTCTTCTACTCTTTTTCCAACTCCAAACTTTACTTCCTCGTCTCCAACCCTCAATGTTAGTGTTCCATCATTCATATCTACCACTGCTTGGGCCGTAGCTAGGAATGGCCTCCCTAGGATGAGTGGTACTTCGATATCTTCCTCCATATCTAGTATGACAAAGTCGGCCGGAACGACAAATTCACCGACTTTGACCAATAGATTTTCAGCGACGCCTTGTGGATATTTGACGGATCTATCGGCAAGTTGTATGCTTATTTTTGTAGGGCTTGTTTTCCCTAAGCCGAGTCGGTTGAACATTGATGAGGGCATGAGGTTGATGCTTGCCCCGAGATCGGCTAGTGCATTACGAATGGGGGATTCCCCAATTGAGCAAGGAATTGTGAAGCTTCCGGGGTCAAGCTTCTTTTGCGGGAGTTTGTTGAGTAGTAAGGCGGAGCATTTTTCTCCTAAGTTAACTAATTGCAATGATTCAATTTTCCTTTTATGAGTGAGGAAGTCCCTCATAAATTTTGAATATTTAGGCATTTGAGTTAGGACTTCGATAAATGGAATATTAACATGCAATTGTTTTAATAAATTTTCGAACTTTGCGAATTACTCATCGGTCTTTTGACGAATTAACCGACCGGGGTATGGAACCGGAGGAGTCTTAGTAGGCTCTTGAATTGGAGGAGAAGCCTTCTCTTGTTGAGGCGTCGGTGGAGTTGTGGTTTGGCTAGATTGGCTTCTTTCAGTTGGTGGTAGTGGAGCCTCTTCGGGACCCACGGTACGGTTTCTCAACGTTATGAGATGTACTTGCACCTTTGGGTTAGTTTCGGTATTACTTGGTAATGCGCCTTGTGGTCTCTCGGAGAAATTTTGAGCTATTTGATTTAATTGTTTTTCAATGTTTTGAATGCTAGCTTGTTGATTTCTAAAATTCGATTCCAACTGTTGAAATCGATCCGAGTTTTTCTTTTCGGTGTCGGAGATGAGGCGAGATACAATATCTTTAAGCCTTTCCCGTCCACCTTGTTGTTGAGAGAAATTTTGTGGTTGTTGAAAGTTTGTTCGTTGGTTTAGATTTTGTTGGTTACTACTATTGCCGGGTTCTCTCCAACCAAGATTAGGGTGGTTACGCCATCCTTGGTTGTAGGTACCCGTTGGAGGACCCGACGGCCTAGGTCTATTATCAATGTAGTTTACCGTTTCCGTTTGATCATCTAATTCTTTCATACAACTCCAATTTTCATGTGGCCCACCACACCCCTCACAAGCCATAACCGAGACCGTTTTTGCCATTTCTAACTTTTTGATTTTTTAAGAAAGGGCCTTGATTTGAGCTTGTAAAGAAGTGCTTTCATCAACCTTATGGGCACCCAGAGCGATAGATTTATTGCCTCGGGGAGTGTGCCACTGAAAATTGGTTTGAGCAATTTCCTCAATTTGATTATAGATTTCATTTGGGTGACGATTACCTAAAAGTCCCCCGGAGCTAGAATCAAGTGTTTGTCTTGTGTGTGGCAACAACCCATTGTAGAAAGTGGATACTTGTTGCCATACCGCAAGACCGTGATGAGGGCACTTTCTTAGTAGCTCCTTGAACCTTTCCCAAGTTTCATATAAGGATTCCCCATCCTCTTGTGAATATGTATTAATTTCAGTCATTAATTTAGCCGTTTTAGTAGGAGGGAAATACTTATATAGAAACTTTTGGGCTAGTTCATCCCAGGTGTTTACCGAACCAACTGGGAGGGTGTTAAGCCAAGCCTTAGCTCGGTCTTTTAGTGAAAATGGAAACATTCGAAGGCGGATGGCGTCATTTGATGCTCCATTGATCCGAAAGGTATCACATATTTCTAAGAAATTAGTAATATGTAGATGGGGATCCTCGTTCGCAAGCCCGTGAAAGGTTGTGGAGTTTTGAAGCATTTGTATCAAATGCGGTCGAAGTTCGAAGTTGTTGGCTTCGACATTCGGTGCATTGATAGCGGCGCCGAGATTACCTACGGTGGGTCGTAGGTAATCCATGAGGGTACGTTGGTCCGCCATTGGAAGTGGGTCCCCCGAAACTTTCTCTTGGTTTTTAGCTTTAAGTCTTTTTCTGAGAAAGCGTTCGGGTTCTTCAAGAGGTTCTTTTATATCTTTACTAGAACTGGAGCTCATAAACTACGTAGAAAGTTCAGATGTGGCACCTAGGTTCCAAGTCCTGCAATAAAAACAGAAAAGAACGTTGGTTAGAAGCTTCACCACGGCCCCGTGCTCAGATGAACACGGCCCGTGATCGGAGATACAGTGATTGTTTTCCGGATCCCTGTTACTGGGGAGTTCGACATGGCCCCGTGTTGCACCGACACGGCCCCGTGCTCAACTCTCTGTAACTCGGAAAATAAAAACTGCCAGTAACAATGCTGGGCACGACCCGTGTCCGACCAGGCACGACCCGTGCTGAGCTCTGCAGAAACTAAAAAACTAAGAAAATCCTAAAAAAATAGAAAAAATAGAAAAAAACGATTAGGCCGTTGATTCCTAACTTTCTTAAAATCCTTGTGTCCCCGGCAACGGCGCCAAAAACTTGATGTGTGCGAGTGTGTATATAAGTTTAAGTATATTTTAACCCCTTTTTACACGTTAGTCAAGTTTTAAATTTATAAAACACGATATTTTACTAACACCAAACACACAAATGGGCAAGTGCACCCATCGTGAGCGTAGTATAGTGTTGGCAAGATACCGAGGTCATCCAAGGACACAAGAGCTTTTAGTACCGGTTTATCCTCAACGTCTAATCAAATCAAAAGTTAGAAAAATGTTTTTTAAATAAGAAAAATAAAACTAACTAGAATGCTGAAAAATAAAATAAAAGTAAAAACAGATAGACAAGATGAATCACTTGGCTCCGACTCGTGTTTAGTGTAACCTTTGATTATTTCCGCACTTTTGCACTTTTTAAGAGATTATCTTAGTTATTGTAGAGGCCCCTCTTTTGAAGGTGACGTTACCCTCAACCCAGTAGTTTGAGTCAACAAGGATACAATCCTAAAGGGTCAGATTATTGAAAGATAATTAATTAAGTTATTAATGCAAATTATGGTAGGCCCTTCTTTTGAAGGTGACGTTACCCTCGGCTAAGTAGTCTGAGTCAGCAGGGATACAGTCCTAAATAGCCGGGTTAAAGTATTAATAGTAGCTTACATATGAGGGGAACAAAGAGTTTGGCCCCCCGCCATCCAATACCGGTGGGTATTGAAGGAGGTCCTACTAAATTTGACCCAGGTCCTTGCAGGATCTATACACTGAACAAGGCAAGACTCTTACAAAACCGTTCCCTTAACCCCCGACCAGGTAGCCAACATATCTCCATATAGACCGTGGAGATATGAATGGTGAAAATCTTGTATTTTATATAGACAGTAAAATAATGCCAAGACACCACAGACAAACGATAAGGAAGAATCGCCTTCAACATAAGAAACTAGTTATTAAAGTCATTAATACATAACCAAATAAAAAGTGCGAAAAGATTAAAAATAAAAAGTATTACACTAGACACTTGTCTTCACCAAGTGATGTAAGAGACTTAGGCAAACATGGCCTTTAATTATCAAGAACTCTTACGATTAATCTTTGATCCCGAGACGACTCACACACTCTACGATGGACAATGGATGATAGAGGTGGATGATGGTGTTGTGATGGTGGTGGGTGGTGGGTGAAGTGTGAGAGAGGTGGTGTGCCAAGGGATGGTTTGCAAATGAGCCAAGCACCCCTATTTATAGCCTGAACAGAGATTCGGGCATGGCCCCGTGTCCACCTTCCTTCTCTTTCTTCATTAATTGCAGTTTGTCTGCATTAGTTGACCACGCCCCCGTGTCCGCTGGGCACGACCCCGTGTGCAGAAGCGTATCTGTACTATCAAGATTTCCCCAGCTTCTGTGAATCTTAGAGTTGACCACGGCCCCGTGTCCGCTGAGCACGACCCCGTGGTGGCTGATAGAAGCTTCTACAGCTTTGTCTTTTCTGCTGACACTTGGGCACGCCCTCGTGCTCATTGAGCACGGGGCGTGTTCATCCTTCTGTTCTCTTGTTTTGCTTGGGAAGATGCGGTCGGGGAGGCTGGGCATGCCACGTTTGTTCCTTTTCTTGTATTTATGTTAGATTTAGCTGCCTTTTTGCTTCTTTTGTTCATTTGAGCTCATTTAATCCTGAAAATACAAAAGGAAGACAAAAACACACTTTTTCCAACATTAGTACTAAAAAAGGGTTGGTTTTATGCCATAATTGATGTAATTTATATGTTGCATTTTGTGCACATCACGCTCCCTTCAATCCAATCAAGTCTGTGTTTACTTGATAAACACGCACTGTGAGTATACTCGAACCCATTTTCTTTTAACGCACTTTTGGTGTTACATACGTTCTATATCAAAACACAACACACAACGTAAACACTTTACAACGCTAACCGCTCCCGGATGCTATACGTGTACTTTGAATGCTTGTACTATGCTATACAGTGTTACACTATACCGCCTCCAGCAATGATAGTACTATAGTTTGGACTCAGCACCTTTCGTGGACAGGGGTTTCTAGGGATCACTTTACTTCACGTGTTCGCTGAACATTTGTCGCGCATACTCTAAAATGCAGTCTCGTGGTTAAGTTGTAGACATTGTTTGATAGTTACATGCTTCGCCCGTTACATGTTACATGCTGGTTATGCGTAAACGCTTTTACTACTATATGCTACTCAAACTTGTGTACTCACCTTTACATTCTATGTATTGACTTTATTTTAACGTATGTGACAGGTTAATAGGATGCTATGTTTGCTGGAAATCAAGATAGGCAGTCCAGAAACTACACTAATAAGAAATCTAGGTTGTCGGACTTGTTTTGTTTGAGAGAAACTCATTATCTGTAATAATTACTTGTTGAATATTTTGTTGATTGGTATGGGACAATTAACCTTTAAAAATATTGGTAACGAATAGTTGTTATGGATCTCTTGAGCAATCTGGTTCGCCTAGTGCCACGCCCTGATGATTCCGCCATCGGTTGGGGTGTGACATTTCTAACCAGCTTTCCCAACGTGTTTGTGATAATGATTTAAAAGTTAAATATTGTATATTATCTTGTAAAATTTTCCATCTTTTAGTGGATGATGCAAACATCGAATATATACGTTGTATGGTTCCAAAAAAATTCTTAGCTTTGTCACAAGAGCTAGCCATATTAGAAATTATTAAATTTAAACTATGACAATCACATGGAGCATAGAAGGCTCTAGGATTAATAGTTAACAATCGTTTTTGTACTCCAGTATGTTTTCCTTCTATATTTGATTCATTATCATAACCTTGTCCTCTAATGTCATCTACATTAAGTCTTATTCTACTAAGTTCTTCAATAATAGAATCAAAAGACCACTATTGGTAGTATCATTCGCTATAAAAAATTATAGAAAGTATTCTTTAACTTCTGTTGAAGTTGGCGAAATATCTAAACATCAGAAGATAATGGGCATTTGTTCCTTGTGGCTTTTATCAGGAGTGCAATCAAGAATAATTGAAAAATATTTAACTTCTTTATTTTATTTTTTAATAATTTTGGTTTTGACTTCATTTGATACTAAATCGATTAGTTCATTTTGCATTTTGGGTCCAAGGTACGTCTAACATGTTCTTGCATTACCAGATCAAATTTTGTAATCATCTCAATACCAACGAAAAATAAACCATTGTTTTCTTTATACAACTGTTCATTTGTCCCACGAAATGCTAAATTATTTTTACCAAGACCCTTTACAAGGGAAATAATTCTTTTTAGCACATTTCTCCCATGTTTTTTTCTTTATTTATTTGATCTTGAGTTTGTTTATCGATTGTTTTATTTTTCGTCAATCTTATCTTTAATTCCTTCCATGTTCTCATGTTGTTAGTATGTACTTTACTTTTTTCAGGTTCTTTTATTTTACCACTAATATTTATCCAATCATTATTACCTTCTTTAGCTAAGCTACTTATATATTGATTCACGTTAAACAACTTACAACAAAAACAAAATGCTCTAACTAAATCCATAAAATAAATCAACCATTTTCTTTCTAATTTTTCTCCATTTGGTAACGTTCGCATATATAGAGATGTACTAAAGCTTCTCGAGTGTTCATGTATTGGAAAATCGTAATCATGAATTTTAATCGGACATTTTTCTACAAGTATATCTCTTACATTAATATTAATATTATTCCATTGACTTGGATCAACAAAATTTGTAGGTTCTTTAACATGATTCTCAATTGCAGGATCATCATTTGTAGGTTCATTATTTATAGGCATATCATTGGTTGTAAATTTCATCATTTGTAGATTCGCTATGTGTAGGTGCATTATTTGTAGGTATATCATCGTTTGTAGGTTCGCTTGTTGTAGCTTCATTATTTGTGGATTTGGTTTTGAATAAAATTTTAGAAGTGCTCCCTTTTGTGATTCGATTAAAGCTTCTTGTTTACATTTTTTTTGCCATTTGGATAACCAGATTCAAAAGTTTGGATTCAATTTGACGTTGAGAAAATATAAATCTATTTAATAGATTAACAACGAGCCCTAAAAAATAAATTAAAATAGGCCCTAAAGGCCTAAAAAACAAACTGAAAGTAACAAATAAGCCCTAATTCCCTAAACAACAACTTGAAATCAATTTTCTTCAATTTCCAAATAGACAAATCGACAATTTACTGTTCATAAAACTGACTTTAGTTTGGGTTCGATCAATAATTTAATATATTAATACAAGACTAGTGATTAGTATGTAAAAGCCTTAAAATAGTCGTCGTTATTTTTTACCTGTCGACCAATGTTCTTTAATTGAATATGAGATTGTGATACCATGAATCATGATTATCGTCGCGCTATTTTCTGATTTCATATTGGAAACTCAAATGATGTCATCGATTAGTTCACACATCAGTGATAACCACTGATTTCAGTTTTTCATGTCGCTGATATCGAAGGAATTCATCAATCTTCAAAAACATGTTTTCAGTCTTTCACGCACATCTAGTAATCATGTTTATGGGTTATCTAATATTACAAATTGGATGATTGGGCCTAGTCTATTTAGTAATGGGCCTAGTATAAGGAACATAGTAAAAAATTGGTGGCCCTTTAATTTGGGTGGTCCTAGGCTTGTGCTTAGGGTCTTAAGCTTATTGAGCCGACCTTGTATCATGTCTAAACTCCACTACACGTTAGTTAGCATTTTTAAGGATCAAATTGTAACGCCCGCCTTATAAATCAGGATTTTAATAATAAAACACACATTTTAAGCTAAAATGTGGCTGTACAAAAACTTGTTATACCAACATTCCCATATGTTTACAACATTTCAAAAAGATATTTATAAATGTTTACATAATTCACTTTTAGCAAAACAACTCTAGATTTGTCACGGAAGCTTCATTTAACGTGTGTTCGGTTCTTGCTCGCCGCTTGATCTTCATCCGGGACTCTTGACATTCACCTATGATCAAAACCAACTTAGAAGTCAGTTTTGATAGTTAAATAACAAGTACAACAAGAAAATCGGGTCAAATAATCGAAATAAACAAAATAAAACAAAACTTTCAGCATTTAGGCCGTCGCTGCGCGCGACGGCAAAAGGGCCTGGCCGTGGCGCGACGCCATGGTCTTGTTTCGACAGAATGTTGATGCTGGTGCTGCATATTCCCAACATAACCCGATTTCACGGAAACGAGCATAACTCTCTCGTTTTTAATCCGTTTTACCCGATTCTTTTTCCTACGCGTCCGTAATTTAATTCTCCATCTTATGGAATTAAAATCTAACATCCGGCATAATAAATTTTGAGACTTCTAAGCCTTCGACTCATTACCTTTTTACCAAATATTTACCCGTTTATGCATTTATCAAACAAACATATTTGTTTGATCCTTATTTCATGCACCTCTTCAATTCAATATTATCTACCATGTTAGGTTCTAATCACAGGTTTCTTACACAATTTTAAACCCGTTTTCGCTCGTATGCTTATTTTGGCCCGTTAAGGGTATTTAAGTATATTTTAAACATGATTCACTTTCATTTGTATCTAGCTTTATATTTCCACATTTCTTACCAAGTAATCTTCCACCACAACTATGTTTGAGGTGGATTCAATGTGGAGATATATATATATTCTGAGTTTTATCCCTCGGACTATCATTTTACGGCAAAGACCCATATAGAGTCATTTGACCCAAAAATTCGCATATTTCACTTTTTATACATATTCCAAGTATCTATTTGATCACAAAACTCATTTCTAAACAACCTTTAAGGGTCGTTTGCTCAATTTCACTTATAAGGGCATTTTGGTCGCTTTTACCCCTCCTATTACGACGAAGGACCTTTAAAGCCATGTTCGACCAAAATCCCACTTTTAAAACTATAATCTTGTTTAGAAACCATTATATTTCTAAAACACCATAATCATAACTCAATTTATTCTGTTTACCTCAAAGACAACCGAATATCTATATGTTATCCTTGTCTAACTCTTATAGAACCTCAAGTTCTACATAATGAGTTGAATCATTATACAAACCTGGCTCGGATCAATATATTGACCCGTTTCGATACCTTGCCTTAGTGGCCGCTAAGTAATAGCGATGTAAACATCCATATGCTATTTATTCCTAAATCACACAACTCGACAAACCATTAGTCAATATTATCAAAGGGTGATATTTTCACCTTTTGACCCGTTTGGTCTAAATGACCATGAATCTTTATGAGATGTTATTTATTACCATCTTATCTATATGATTCGCTCCGGTTTACACCGTATAGTCTCTTTTACTTATAAATCATTTATCAATTCTTTTGACCCATTATAACTTACGCTATAAAGTGTCTTTCACAACTAACGGTTATTATCAACAAGTGACCAAAATACCGTTTTACCCTTATTATTTGCAATGGTTTACCTTTTAAGGTAACCATTTAAAAACTCGTTATCTTTTAGTCATTTCATGACTAAGTAACCGCATTAGCTCCTTTTTAACCATTCCACATGGTTTATGACCATTGTCTTTTGTTCCGGACCGCACTTGTCGTGTAGGAACATCATAATTTAAATAAGACTTATAATTCATAACCTATTAAATCATTAGGTATTAAATAATTAGAGTGTAAGCTTTACTTACCTTACATCCAAATTATGCTTTTCCGTCATTCATGCTTCGTTTGACCCGCTTCCTTCCCCAAGCTTTCACCTAGCTTGCCAAGCGTCAAACTATCATTGTAATTGTAAGATGGTTAGGTTAGTCATAATCATTTACGACTATTCCATCCTACGCTTCTTATGTCAAATTTATCATTCGATCATATACTTGATCGACTTGACTTTTTAAAGTAAATCGACTTATCAACTTATTCAATGCACATTTGGTTTATTGAACTTCACTTAGGCATTTTAACGAACACCTAACATATATAATTTTTACATATTTAAAATCAAGTTCATAACTTGTTATTTTTGCCCAATATAAACATGCATTTCAATTCCGTTATGTCAAGCATGCATACTATTATCAGAATCATCTTATAGAAATCAAGTAGCACCACTTTTGATAGTCATAATTCTTGTGTTCATCCTATTTCTACAAAACCCATTTAACTTATAAATGGATTATCATGAACTTCATAATCTAAATACAAATTCAGCAAGTTATTGACTAGGGTTTACTCCTAGACATGTTTTCATTACTAATTTCATCTAAACATCAATTAATCAAGCTCAGATTTCGATTTCACAAATTATCAAGAATTTGAGACAAAACCAAATGATGAAATTTAGCATACCTTATGATCCATTTACTGAGGTGATCACGAATTTGTGCTTGGATTTCGATTTGGGTTAGATTTACCCCTTCAATTTGCTTATTTTATGCTTGTTAGGGTTTGAGCTAGAGAGCTTCTTGGCTCCTGTGTTTATGTCGACCAGAACACACACTCAAGGTGTGTGTTTTGTTGTTGGGTTTTTATTTATTAAAAACTAGTTTCTAGTTTAACACTTTTAACCCCTCTACTTTTCCCAAGTTTTATTTAGGGTGTTTTAATCAAGTTTCCTCATTACTACAAGACTTGTAATTAACTAGGTTATTTATTTCTTAGTTATTTTTATCTTATTCATAACCCGTTTTATTTTTAAGTCCCGTTAACTCGGGCCTTTCGTAAATTTATTTTCTCAAAAGTCTTCGTATAACCTTTATTTAATATTAGGTTTAATTATTTAAATCCTAATATTTACCGGGTAAATTTTACCACTAACGGTACTTTACCCGTCTTTTAGTGTTAACGTGGTTTGATTACCAAACCCATTTTCGGGGTGTTACACAAATGAAGGTGTTGTAGGAAACGGGAAATCTTTTCAATTTCGGATTGACTCTTGGCTCCATAAAGAACTGTTAAAAGACATTTGTTCTTTGTAGTTCTCGTTGGAATCTGAGAAGAGATGCTTGGTTAAGGATTGTTTTAGGGAGCATATGTAGATCTATTGTGACAAACGGCACAAATCTGGTAACTTCTGTACCACTTAATAATTCTTATTGTCTACAATTATGTGTTTTAAACATCAACAATTTATGCTTACATGTCATACATTTAAATCATGCATGGTATACATTTCATTCATCGCATTGTGAAACAATTTAAGCGTTGCGTAAAAACAATTAGCAAACTCACCTGTTAGATAGGCTGTGTCAGCACGGTCTCAGTACTCAAACTAAATAGAAGATTTAGGACTCAGATGTAGGTTCGACATAAAAATTATATTAAATTCCCAGTGGGAGAACAAGTATATTGGTTAAAACTTTCTGGAAAAATTTAACGAACTTGAAAGTGTCCGTTTTGGACCAGAAATGGCGATTTTCCGCAGGATTCAGAATCCGACAACTTACACAAGTCCAAAAATATGTTTAAACATCAAAATCAACTTAAAAAGTATTGGGAATACTTTTTAAACACAAAAACATATAATACCTTATAAGTTACGCAACTTAACCTTTTAGCGAACCGACAACGAAACAAGCACCGAGCAATTATCTGAACACTAACGAAACACCAAATATGAACTAGTTAACATTGTTTTAATGTTGTAGAACTAGTATTGGTCATATAACACATTACACATAAAAAATAACACTTAATAACAATTTATATTAAGAGTTAAATGCTTGGTTGGTCACTGTGGTTTGCAAAAATTGCAGACTTGGTCCCAGTGGTTTACTAATTACACGTGTGGTACCAAAACTTGTCGAAAATGAACTCGCTTGGTCCCCAACCCTAACATCAGTTGAATATCTCTGTTAAAACACCTCATGTGCTTGGCATGTGAGGGTAATTTGGTCGTTTCAGTTCAGCCCATTATAAATGTCACACCCCAATATTTCCACGTATTATCGGTGGGCCCGGTGGAGAGTATCGTGACGTAGTTGATATCATCATAGTCAAACCACACAATTTTCAATGCACAGTGGAAGCAAAAGATAGATTTACTTCAACCGAATAAATTGTAATATCAAGTATCACAAAATAGTTGAAAAAGATCCACAGGTGGATCAAATAAAAAGGAAAAATAGTTCAACAGATTTAAAATGCATCCAAACTTGCGAGACTCTTATTGATGCTAAGGAGAGGCCAGCCTATTTCGAGTAGTACCTGCACTTAGCCTTTTTGGGAAAATGCGTCAGTTTACACTGGTAAATACAATTAACTGACTCATTTTGAAAAGTTTTAGAAAAAAATGATTTGAATGCACAAGGCACAAAATATTTTATAACTTGGGATAATTATTTATATATAAACTTGTAAAAGAATTACATGTTTCTTATACGTTCAGTAGCCCGGATTGACACCGGGTTAAAGATTAATAGACACACCACATGATATAGTCCCGCGGCGGGTTATTCCCGAAACCGACGGTTATACCTTATTATTTATGTATGCACTATCGGGTGTACGCCTACACCCCGTGCTTAGGTCGTGGCCATTTCTTAAAATGATGCCATGGATATCCGGGACATGGTCATTAACCCCCCAAAGGCTTTAAGCAAACAAAACAATTTAAACGGGACATTTCAATAAATTAACCTTCATACAATTAAAAATTCAATGCCCGACCAATCGGTATTTTATATACCGTACCCCAAGCCCGTATAGGGAAAATAAGTTAAAAGTATTTACCTTTGCAAGTAATAATCACAAATAGCAAGTGCACGTAGCTTTTACCAGGTCTCCTATTCTGGAACGAAGGTTTATAATAACCTATTAGATTCCTAACGGGTCTTTAATAATCTTAAACTTAGACTAGTTAGTTTTAAAGGAAAAAATACGGTTCAAACACACGATTAAGCGAAGACCAGAATAGAATGAGATTTAGACCCGACAAGTTTGGAGACTTGTGTAATATGGGTAAACTAAACACATTCTGGATTTTGAGACAAAAATGATAAGGTTTGACCCGTTTCGGTCAATTTATGCAAACTAGTTACATAAACCGAACCGAACGCGAAAGAGACGTAACGGGTAACCCTAAGAGTCATATACAGGTTTCCTAAGTTAATATGCCTTAAATATGTTGTGACATCAGTAAGATATCTTCTATTATGCCCAAAACGGATTTAAACTCAATTTACGCCCCGTAGGGGTATTTTGGTCATTTTAAAGTTTATAAAAGAGTTTAAATATTAATCTGAGTTACAAGTCTGATATACTCAGTAAAAATACTTATTTTTATAAGTCATAACAGTAGGGTATTGTAAATATGTGAAATTTATCTTTTATAATTAAACTATGCACCGTAGGGGCATTTTGGTAATTTCACTTAAGCCTAAAAGGTCAAAACTGGAAATCTGAGTTTAAAAAATTTTGCTTACTGTTAAAATATAAAAATTTACTGAAAATATCAGTAGGCATCAAACCTTATATGTTTAAAATAGTTTTATTACATACTATGCGTTAAAAACGCTTAAAAGGCGATTTTTAAGCTATTACCGGGTTTTATAAGAAAAGCTGATATTTTTATTATTCCAGAAGGCTTAAAATAATTTATTTATCATATAAAATCAGTAGAAAAAGGTTTGGTATCAAAATAATTTGTAAAACTCATTTTATAGCCCAAAAGGGCAAAACCGACAATAACCGAATCAAGCTTAGGACCCTATGTTATGCTCACCCTAAAAATAAATAAAAATCTCCAAAAATCCCAAAATATTATTTTACATCAGTGGGTAAAAATTTTGGTATAAAAAATTGGGTTTAGATAGGCTATATGCTAATTACGCCGTTTAATTAATAAAAAGCTTTTCAATTACGCTAATGAGCATAACTCCTAATCTTGACCTCAAACTGATGTCAAATGTTAGGGATAAGTTTATAAATCAGTAACTAAGGTTTCTATTCTTGTACATTTTCAAAAATCACATTTTATAGTCAAAAGGGCATAATAGTCAACATTTAAGCATTTAACGGAAACATGCATATGAATCGGATAACTATTGAACCAAGTTGTATAATCACAGAGGGTTATACTAACATGTAACCTGGTCCAAATAAAGCTCTAAGGCATTTCTAAACTATGCTCAAACGGGTCAGAACTGAAAGTCAAAGCCGAAGTCAAATTATGTGACTTTCGTTTCCGAACTGAGCCTAAACTGAAAATTGTCGGGTTGAACATGTTTAGACATGTTCTTACATTAATTACCAAGTTATATTAGTGATAAAACAAGTTGCATGGCTTCTACATTGCTAATTATGTGTTAATTTGAAAATAAGCTTTCTGTTGACTTTTTAAGATTAACTTTGACCCGACAATTGACCTAGTTAGAGTGGGAATCAGAGGGTGCCCTTTTAAGGGTTTATTACCCACATAATTACCAACTTATAGGTACTTTCAATATGAAATTTGACTGGACAAATTATGTTTAATTACGAAGTCAAACCTTAATTACGATGCTTTGACTTTAGGCTAATTAATTAAGCAAAACTGAATTAAGAAGGGTCAAGGACACTTACAAAGGTCCTAAGCACGACTAGGAAGCCTAAGAAAACTTGGTTGCTGACCAGAGAGCTCCAGAAATAAGCTTGTGAAAGTTTGCAAGTGAATGTGTGAAGTGTTGCAACTAGGGAGCTCCTTATATATTGAATTTGATTCAACTAGATCATGCCAAGCAACTCTATGCATGGATTCAGATCATCACAACTGTCCCTAGTGCATGAAAATCCATTTGCACAGCCCCTGGTATCATTTTACAGGCCCTTAAGTCGATTACACAGCCTGAACTGGCACCTGTGCAATGTTTCTGTCGCTGGCAGGCTGAGGCGGCCCACGTAAGGATCCCCTGACACCTTACGCGGCCCGTGTGAGTGGTTAGAACATGCCAAACAAGTTTCATTAATTGCAATTCAGCCCCTGGTCCTTTTAAACGTGGTTTTAAGTTCCAAATTTGCATTTTCAGCCCTCTAACTTGATTTTTAAGGACCTTAAGACTTAACCAAACTTTGTTAAGTCCTCGGTTAACTTTGTGATCACCCGTAAGGTCATGAATTTCAACGTTTACGCTTTTAACCCCTCGTATACGAATATCGTCATAACTTTCTCATACTTTATCGAAACCTTGTGAAATTTTTATCACTTATTCTAGTGAGCATAATTAACCGTTACAAAGCTTTAGGTTTGCTAAAAGGTCACTCAGAGGTATACTTTAAACATGTTGACACATTTAACCCTTGTAGTTTGTAATCTCTCACTTTCTTCCACAATTAGCTTCGTATGATCCATGATTCATTCGTTTAAGGGTATAAACATTGTGTAGGGTTATTGCAAGATATAATTATCCATTGTTTACAATTTGAACCCTTTTATTCGCATACTTTCTCTGTTTGTCAACTTTAGTCCCTCAAAAGTAATCTTTTACACGTTTAAAGCTCATGACACGTGTTGATATATTATTGGTCATAAATTTACGAGGTGTTACATCCTCACCCCCTTAAAAGAAATCTCGACCTCGAGATTTACTGAAAAAATGAGGGTACTTTTCTTTCATTGTGGACTCTACCTCCCACGTGTACTCGGGACCTCTGCGGGCATCCCATTTGACCTTTACAATCGGCACTTGCTTCCTTCAAAGCTTCTTGACCTGTCGATCCTCTATCGACAAGGGTTTTTCAACAAACTTCAAGCTCTCATCAATATGCACATCTTTATGTGACATGACTAGCGATTCATCGGCTAGACATTTCTTCAGATTGCAGATGTGGAACACATTATGAATTTCATTGAGCTCTTCAGGTAAGTTTAACTTATAAGCCACTGATCTGACACATTCGATGATCTCGAATGGTCCTATGTACCTTGGGCTTAATTTTCCTTTCTTACTAAAACGCATCACTCCTTTCCAGGGTGATACTTTAAGCAACACTTTGTCACCAACCTCTAACTTTAGAGGTTTACGCCTTAAGTCTGCGTAGCTTTTCTGCCTATCTTTGGCTGCTTTCAGGCGGTCATGAATTTGGACAATCTTGTCCGTTGTTTCAAGGACTATATCAGGTCCTGATAACTGAGCTTCTCCTACTTCTGCCCAACAAATAGGCGTCCTGCATTTCCTACCATATAATGCCTCAAAAGGCGCAACCTGAATGCTTGTATGGTAGCTATTCTTATAGGCGAACTCGATCAATGGCAGGTGGTTATCCCAACTACCACCTAAGTCAATCACACATGCACGAAGCATGTCTTCCAAAGTTTGGATCGTACGCTCACTTTGTCCGTCCGTCTGAGGATGGTAAGCCGTACTGAAATTTAAACGCGTGCCCAAAGATTGTTGGAAACTTTTCCAAAAATGTGATGTGTATCTAGTATCCCTGTCAGAGATAATAGACACTGGTACGCCATGAAGAGATACAATCTTATCCACATACAACTGGGCTAATATGTCAGAGCTATGAGTCTCTTTGATGGGTAAGAAATGTGCTGACTTAGTCAATCTATCTACTATGACCCATATAGTATCATTTCCTTTCTTTGTCTTTGGCAACTTGGTGATAAAATCCATTATCACCATCTCCCACTTCCAGGTGGGAAGTTCAGGCTGTTGTAGCAAACCTGACGGCTTTTGATGTTCAGCTTTGACTTGAGCGCACGTCAAACATTTGGCTACATAGGTAGCTATAGACTTCTTCAAGCCTATCCACCAATAGTTTGCCTTCAGATCCTGGTACATCTTGTCAGATCCAGGATGAACGGAGTATTTAGAACTATGGGCTTCTTGGAGAATGACATCCCTAAGTCCTCCATACACTGGAACCCATATTCATCCATTTAATCTCAGGATTCCGTCCTTGCCATAAGATAACTGCTCTTCAGTTACTCCTAGCTTTTCATCAGGATAGTTAGCTTCTAATACAGCTTCCTTCTGTGCAGCTAACAACCTTTCATTCAAACTATTCTTTAATTCAATGCTCTTGGCATTGATTCTTATGGGCTTCACTCGTTCCTTTCTACTTAAGGCATCGGCGACCACATTTGCCTTGCCTGGATGGTATCGAATTTCACAATCATAGTCATTTAGAGTTTCCATCCACCGTCGCTGCCACATGTTTAAGTCCTTCTGATTAAACAAGTGTTGAAGGCTTTTGTGATCAGAATAGATCACACACTTTGTTCCATACAAATAATGCCTCCACAGTTTTAATGCAAATACAACGGCACCCAACTCCAAGTCATGGGTGGTGTAATTCTTCTCGTGCACCTTTAACTGGCGTGAAGCATAGGCAATGACTTTGCCTTTCTACATAAGCACACATCCCATACCGGTGTGTGATGCATCACAATATACTACAAATTCATCAATTCCATCAGGCAACGTTAATATTGGAGCGTTGCTCAACTTCTGCTTCAGAATATCGAAAGATTCTTGCTGCTTAGGCCCCCAGTCAAACTTGTTCGAGTGAGAAGAGTCAGGGGTGCTGCAATTCTTGAGAAGTTTTTAATAAATCGCCTGTAGTATCCTGCCAGTCCTAGAAAGCTGCAAATCTCCGTAGGCGTCTTTGGCTCTTGCTAGTTCATAATGGCTTCAATCTTAGCGAGATCTACTTGGATACCACGCTCACTAACAACATGTCCAAGGAATTGGACTTCACGAAGCCAGAATTCACACTTAGAAAATTTGGCATAGAGTTTTTCCTGTTGAAGCAGCTTAAGAATGCAACAGAGATGCTTCTCATGGTCAGCTTGACTTTTCGGGATGTCGTCGATGAAGACAATGATGAATTTATCCAGATAGGGCTTGCAAACGCGATTCATGAGATCCATGAATGCGGCTGGTGCATTAGTGAGCCCAAAAGGCATCACTAGGAACTCGTAATGACCATAACGAGTCCTAAATGCAGTTTTGTGCACATCTTCATCTCTAACCTTCAACTGATGGTAGCCTGACCTCAAATCAATCTTGGAGAAGTAACTCACCCCTTGAAGTGATCGAACAGATTGTCGATCCTGGGCAATGGATATCTATTCTTGATAGTAACCTTGTTAAGCTCGCGATAATCGATGCATAGACGCATCGACCCATCCTTCTTTTTCACAAATAGGATTGGTGCTCCCCAAGGAGATGAACTAGGACGAATGAAACCTTTTGCCAATAAATCTTCTAGCTGAGTCCTCAACTCTTTCATCTCTGTTGGTGCCAACCTGTAGGGTGCTCTAGCAACAGGTGCTGCGCCTGGAATAATGTCAATTCTGAATTCTACTTGCCTATCTGGTGGCAAACCAGGTAGTTCTTCAGGGAATACTTCGGGATATTCAGAAATAACGGGGATATCTTCAATCTTAGGCTTTGGCTCATCAATAGTCACTTGAGCCATGTAAATGACACAACCGTTCTTCATACACCTTGATGCCTTAAGCATAGACACTTGCTTAGGCAGTCCATACTGGGTATCTCCCTGAATGGTAAGTGGCTCACCAGACGGAGTCTTGATCACCACTTGTTTCTTGTTGCAAACAATCTGGGCCTGATTATGAGATAACCAGTCCATGCCTATAACTATATCAAAACCGGCTAACTTCAAAGGAAGTAAGGACAATGGAAAGGAGTGGTTCCTAATGGATATGAAACATCCATCTAACACGGTTGATGCGGTTTCTATGGTGCCATCGGCTAATTCAACCTCATATTTTATGCTTAGGGTTCTAACAGGTAAGTTTAACAACTTACAAAACTTATCATCAACAAATGACTTATCTGCTCCAGAATCAAATAACACCCTTGCATATACATCATTAATAAGGAAGGTACCTGTTATGACATTATCATTCTGGATCGCCTCTTGCGCGTTCATCTGGAAGACCCTAGCATTGGTCTTTTTCCCATCTTCAACCTTCTTTGCAAACTTTGGGCTGTTGGACTTGATATGCCCTTTTTCATTGCAGTTATAGCACGTCGCATCCTTGATTTTTTTACAGTCCAATGTCTTGTGCTCAGAAGATTTACAAATCCCACAAGGCCTTGGCTGCAATTGGGATTTTGAATCGTATCTGCACCTCCCGAAATGGTGCTTCTTACAGATTTTACACTTGGGCTTATCGCCCGACTGATGACCATCTTTTTTGTTCCAGAACTCTTTTTGTGGTCATTGTTTCCCTTATGCTTCTTGTCTGACCGTCGTGAGTTGTCATCCTCACGCTTTCTCTTCTCAGCATCGGTGTTTCTGAGTGACCTTTGCCTGACCGCGTCCAAAGTAAGAGACAATGATATATCAGTTGCAGACCTAAAAGTAGCTGGTCTGGAGGCCTTCACACTGGCCTTGATTTCTGGGGCCAAACCCCTAATGAAACGAGCTATCCTCTTGGGTTCCGGAGTTACCAGATACGGAACCAGTCTTGACATAGTGTTGAAGCTCGTAAGGTAGGCTTGACAATCTAGGTTTTCATAACCAACGACAAGAAATCAACTTCAATCTTTTCAACCTCATGCTGAGGGCAGTAATTCTCCTTAATCAATGTTACAAACTGCTCCCAAGACAGATTGTACAATGGGATTTTCCCTGTGGCTTGGATCAAAGACCTCCACCAGGCTAGTGCCTCGCCTTTGAACGACTGAGATACAAACTTTACCACATCCTTATTAGCGCAACCACTAATATCTACCACAGTGTCCATCTCGTCTAACCATGACATGCAATCAACTGCTCCTTTTTCCCCGGTGAAATCCATGGGTTTGCAGGAGACAAAGTATTTATAAGTGCAACCTTTAGCACGTGGTTCTTGGGTTAACACAACTCTCTTAGAGGGAACACTCCTCTGGTTTGATGAGTGATGAGAATCACTTTTGTCAGTAGTAAGAGTTCTTGAGGGTGGCTTCGTATGTGGTACAGATTGGGTCCTTATATGGGTACCAGTAGATTCATTGAATTGCCTATCCAAAGCTCTTGTAACAACATTGTTTATCAATGCCTGTAATTCTGCTCCTGCTACGTTGACTCTGGAGGTGTCATGATTATCTCTGGGGTGACTGTTGACTTCGTCTGACCCAGGCATGTAGCTTGATTGCTACATAAAATGATTTTAATTCATTTAGAGGTCTATAACAGTTTTATCAGTCCAGATGATTTATTAATCATGGTATTTAAGAAGCCATTTTGATTAATTTGTTAGGTGTGTATATATATATATATATATATATATATATATATATATTCAGGATTTTCCATTATAATAATCCTTAGTTATAATTAAAATATTTTAATGGCAAAAAGGCCTAGTCATATGGACGGTTTTTAATTTTTAATCATGATCTTATAGGATCAAGGTATTGAGGTTCTAATTATAATTCATTACCTCTTCTTAACAGGGGGTCGAAGACCACAACTGTCTTTTGTCTTATATGACAATGAATATAGCCCGTAGGCATTACATACCTATTGGATATTTAATATAATAAAAGAAAATGGAAGAATCCAATGTACGGATGACTTATGTGTTTTTATCGAATCACATTTTTGCCAGGAATCTTAACATGTTTTACAGAGGTTAACGAGGATTTGAATCTTTTAAATAGGTTTTACCATTTTGGCCATATTTAGAATGACATGTGGCTAGGTTTTACCTTTAAGATTCTTATTATTTTATTAAAATGGTAGGTCTTATAAAAGGAATGTTATATTTTCATTTATTTCATATTTTATGTTTATGCATATAACTTAGCAAAATGAAAATTTAAATTAAACCATTCTACTACCAAAATTAACTAGTACAAATTTGCCCTAAACGAGACTTCTACTGAAATAACATGCCCACGCAGGGGCTGAATACAGAAACAAATGTCCACGCAGGGACATGATTACAACACTAAAATCAAACAAACAAATAAAGGACTTAATGATCCTTCTTGCTCTTTCCCTTGATTAAGTTCGCCAGACCCTTGAAAATTCCTCGGTTTTGCCTACGCCCTTCCCGAACCTCATGTTGCACCGACTCAACCTTTGAAGAATCTCCTGATGCTGCGGTGGCGATATTACTGGCAGATGCGGGAGTTGCTGATACTGCGGAGGTTGAGGAGGTGGAGGTTGATGATACCCATATGGTGGGTACCCATAGGGTGAATATCCAGCTTGATATGGGACTCCAAAGGGCCCCTCGGGATGGAGAACATTGTAATCCCACGCTGCTTGGTACGGGTCAACATTAGCGTAGTTGTAATTGGTGTGAGCCGGCTGCTCAAAGGGATTATACGCCGCTGTACCGGTGTATGTAGGTATTGGGTCGCCAAAGCCCAACGGTGGTGGCGCGACAGACGCAGAATTTACTTCCGGGACGGGGTTTGAAGGCCCACCCATCTGTGGGTCTTCATGGAGTGGCGGGTAGCGGCTGCCACTTGAAGGTGGAGGGCGCTGATACGCACTCCTCCTTGCACGGACATCCGTGCATTTGATTTTCTTCGCCTCGGTGGCTCCGGAGGCTGTTGCTGAACTGGTGGTGGTGGCGGAGTGACCGCGACAAAACGAGAATCCTCGGAGGGATCCTGCTGCTACGGTGAGTTGTGGTAACTGGGAGTAAACACCCAGTCGATTTGTCTGAACCTCTCCTCATAGCTGTCAGGACCATTATAAGGTGATCCCACAAAAGGTGACCCATCCGAAATTTCAATGGGGTGGTTAGGGGTCCCGGTTGGAGGCTCGGCGGGATCCGTGTCTTCGTTCATGTCCATCGCATGGTCGCCTGATAAGTGGTCTTCAGGTCCTAGTGGGTTAAAACCCACTGGTTCTTCAATGTAGTTTCCCGGGTTGAACCGGCTTTGGAAGACAGGTGTCGGGTCATCGAAAGAATGGTGAGGGCTAGATCTCTGGAGGGGGATGAAAGATGGCTGCGGGTTATGGGGCTCATTTTCAGAATGAGGCCCATAGGAATGGTGATAGGATGGTGACGAACTTAGCGAGACGGATCGCCTCGCTGGCTCTATATACGTCCTCCAATGCTCTTGAGGACTCGTACTCATTGAGGCCGGTGGGGTTCGTCTGTGTGATGGCCCGGATTCATTGTCGTGGCTCGTGATTGGTGCCTTTCCTCTTCCCCTGATGAACCTTGGTGGCATGATTGAACCTGTCAACATAAACAAATGTTAGGATCTGAAGATCTACTGATTGTCCTTGTTTGTGAGATTTGAACAAATCAAATAGATATGAGCAATTTTAAGTGCAGCGGAAATGAATAACAAACTTTGTAAACACAATGAAAGGAGAATATAGTTTGATAAACAATTGCTTTTTCATAGAGTCGAAAGATTACATTAAAAGCAAAAGATTACAATGCAAGCTTACAGACTAAACTCCCCCTCAGCCTGATACTCCAGAGTTGGTTGCACAAGATGAAAGGATTGAATTGAGGAGAAGAACTCACTCAAAACGAATCAAATATAACAGTACAGAGTACTGTCATATTTATAAGCAAACCAAACCACTGATGTACCTTAGCTGACGTCACCATGATAGTGACATCTAACAGCCTAACAACCTATAAACACTGGTATATACAAAACTACTGATGTCTAACAACTGATTGATAATAAAATACAAAACAAGTCTAACACAGTTCACGTTCCACTGTTGTAGCATAAGCACTGATTGTTTGAACATCAGTGCTTTCTTCAAAAGGTGATCAGTCTTTGAATGAGCAGTGCTTAGGTCTTCAGCAGTACTTAAGAGACAGCAGTAGATAGAGCTCAGTGTTTGCCTTTTAGCAGTCTTTAGTTGTTTCATCAGTGTTTGGTTCATCAGTTGTTCTTCTTAGCAGTACTTAGAGTGTATCAGCAGATAGGTAACCACTGTCAAGGGGAGAGCTTAGTGTAAACGTCTGCTTATTATGAATCCACTGTTGTGAACCGGTTTTGGCTTTCATTATCTGTTCCTCTGGTAGGGTTCAATCCCAACAATCTCCCCCTGGAACAGATAATGCCAAAACCCTTCATTATTCTGGATTTTTATTCTTCATCAAAAGTTCCTTTGCTTTTCTTTTAAATTCTTCCTCAAACTCCTTGGAACTTGAATCAGCCTCATCCTTGCACAGTGAAAGCTCAAGGAGATCTTGTAGATCTTCAACACTCAGGCCTAGTGCTTGGTTCCTTGATATATGCCTCACTTCTCCATTGATTCTGATCAGAGTCAATACGTGGGTCTTTTGATCAGAGAGCCACTTTAGTATTTTTAAACCAAATGGGTTTCTTGGGAGAGGTTTATTGTCTGATGAACTTAAAGTGTTTGGCCTGGAGAAGAAGTGTAGAGCAGTATCATGAGCTTCAGAAACTTGTATGAATGCTTTTTCAATAATCTCATTAGCTGCAGCTATGTCTGCTTCAACTTCTTTGTCAGTCAGCTCACTGTTTGTGACATCTGCTGATGATTTTTGGCTTACTACTTTGACCCTTTTGGCAAGGTCTTGTAGTTTTGCTAATCTTTCTTTATCTGAAGCTATTTTCTTGATTGCTTCTTCAATCTGATCACCTTCTTTATCCTTTTCTTCTCCAGCAGACAACATTTCCTTCCTTTCTTTTCTCAATTTTGTGACAAAGGCTTCTGCTGTGCTGATTTGTGTTTCAAAGGTCTTGACTTGCTCCTGTAGCTTTTTGTAGTCAGACTTTTTAGAAATGTCGGAGACTTTCATCCTCTGTTTCTCAATCCTTTCATAAGCTTCATCGGTGTGCTGCTTTGACCATTTTGCTATGGCATCCGCAGTATCCACTTTTCCATCCACCAACTCCTGGTTCTTTCTTTTATGCTCGGAAATAAGATCAGCTATGAATTTCTTGTATTTGTTCCAATTTGGAGCTGTCTTTTTCTTCCGTGGATCAAGTTTAATCTTTTCAATTCTGTTAGCCTCATGCTTTAGTGCAACTATTGGCCAGTCTTTGAATTCTGTTTCTTCAGCAGGATAGAACTTTTCTTTCATTATGTATGCAAGATATTCTTTTCTCAATTCATTTCGTTGATCTGCTTCAGGGGATAGGCTTGACACTTCTTTGTTCAGATCACTTCCATATTCTTCTATTTGTTTGACTTTGTTGAGCAGGAATTCCCTTCTTTCCAAAATGGCTTCATCACCTTGATCCTTGCATTCAACTTTGGCTCTTATCCTTGCTTGTCTTGCTTTTATTTCGAGATATTCATCCATGTTTTCTGGAATTATGAAACCTATAAGAGAAGGAAATTTCCTTTTTGAAGGATCATCTTCCGTGTAAAATTGTTTCATCTCATTTTTCACAGCTTCTAATTCCAATGGATATTTAGCAGCAACAGGATCATACTTTTCATCAGTAGCCTGTGTTGTTTCTCTTTTTCTTTTGTGAGGCTTTGGAGGTTGTGGTGTAGGAATGATGAGATCAGTGGTGGATGTTTGACTAACAGTGGTTGAAACAACTGGTGCTTCAACCGCTGTTGTCATTACAACTGCTGATATATCAGCAGATGTCTTCTGCTTTTGAGCAGGGGTTTTTGATGGTGGTGATGGTGGTGGTGACTCATCATCAGGAATGAAAACCCTTCTCCTTTTTAATGTAGGAGAGGCTGATGATGTTTTGGGTGGATCAGTGGTTTGAGATTGAATAGCAGTGGTTTGTGATTGTGATTGACTGACAGTGGTTGAAACAACTGGTGTTTCAATCACTGTTGTCATTACAGCAGATGTTGTAACATCTGTTGTCTTCTGCTTTATGGCAGGGGGCAGTGGTGGTGATATGATTGTAGATGATGATGTGAGGGCAGTGGTTTTGGTGGTGTGTGATGGAGTGGTGTGTGTTGAAGATATGGCGGCTGTTTGGCTACTGACAGCAGTTTTTGTAACTACTGGTGTATCAGCTGTTTGAATGGAAATATGAGATTTTGTGGTTTGAGATGGTTTGGATGGCTGTTTTTCTAGTTCTGGTTCAATATACAGCCCATCTTCTATTCCTTTCTTCTTCAACTTGATTTTCTCCCCCTTTTTGGCATTATCTGCAAGGGGTGTATCCATGAAGAGGATGGAAGAGGGAACTTTGCCAGAGGCACTTTGAATGCTAGCCTTTATAGCCTTGATATCTGCTTGAGTGTCTTTAAACCTTGATTCCACCATGTTGGACAACATTTGTACATGAATAGCATGCTTTTGATCAGCCATATGCTGTTGTTTTTCAAGCATGGGTTTAAAAATATTCCAAAGCTCATTTTCAGCAAATGCATGTTGTGCAGGTGCTTGAGCAGGAACAGCAGTGGCTTGTGCTTTTTGAGCTTTTAAAATCTCTTGCACCATATCTTTAATTTCAGCAACTGAGTCTTCAAGTTTTTCAACCCTGTTCGTCAATTCCTGATATTTTAAATCATCACCCAAATTAATGGGATCATCTGATTTCCCTCCTGAAGAGGTTATACCAATGTGTGACTTAGGAACAGTGTTCCAGAAATCATCCATTGATGCCCCTTGTTCTTGGTACTGGGGACTTCTTTCTTCAGCACTCGATAAACCTTTGATGTTACGGGTGGTCAAAATAGGCTCACTAGTGGTTATCGATGGTGTTGTAGAAGAAATTGCCTTCAAGGGAGTCTTACTAATAAAACAACTGTCCAACTGAAGATCTGTTGATCCATCAGTTGTAGTTGCTGCTCCACTTGAACTACTGACAAGAGTTACATGTAACTCCTGCAGTGTAACCTCCTCAACTGTTGCTGGGATAGCAGAGGTATAAGCATCAGACCCAGTCACTTGTGGGGGTATACTCTCAGTGATAGGTGATAGAGAGGAACTGGTTTGTGTCTGTGCAATATCAACCGCATGCAACAGGGGTATTTTTTATTGTGGTAGAATGATTGGTGAGGGTATGGGAGTTGAAAGAGACATGTCCTTGGGATCAGGACTGTGGAAGATAGAGCAAAGTGGATCCAGAGCTTCATAATTTGGTGTCCCTGTGATTACAACCTGATCCTTTTGTGAGGATGCAGGAGGAGTTTTAGGCAACGGTTGAGATCTTTCTTCCAACTGCTGTGAGGAAGTAGCAGCAGTGGTTTGTGGTGACTTTTGTGTTGTCACAGGCAGTTGCTCTGGGATCTCATCTTCCAGAGTTGCCTTTTTCTTGGGTTTAGTGGGCTTTTTGGAAGATTTTCTTTTGGTCTTTTTGGTAATGTCAGGTGTGGGTTTCAAAGCAGTGGTAGTGCTGCTCTGATCACCTGGAGCAGTGGGCTCAGCAGAAGTTGCCTGAGGATCAGTGGCAGTTTCTAAAGTCTGCTCAGGCACCTTTGCTTTTAATTTTATTGGTGCTATCATTCTTGAAAATGTTTCAATTGTTAAACCTTTTATTTGAAAATGGACACCTTGTTTGGGCAAATTTTCATCCTCTTTTTCAAATTTTTGTTTAAAGTAATAGCTCAGAAATCTTGGAAAAAGAAGAAATGATTTGCTGTCAACATTCTTTACCATGTCATTGAAGATCTACTGGGAGTAGTTGTAATCTTTATTGTTTAAAATAGCATAGCCCAGGCATTGAATCTTCAATGGTATTTCGTTAAACGCTGTTGTTTTATTTGAAACACAACTTAAAAGTGTGTGGAATAAAAATCTGGGTGCAGATGGAAAATAACCTTTTTGTAAGGTATCTACCTTTGATTGTTCTGCATATCCCCTTTTCAAGAAATCAGTTTTTAACTCGTTTTTATCAAAAGAAGTTTTACCTTTCAGATCATCGAGTTTGAAGACTTCTGAGATTGATTGTGGGGTGATTTGAATTGCTTTACCCTGTATCGAGGAGTTAATGGCTACTACTTTTCCGTCTTGTTTTTCAAGCTTAGCATTTTTCCAAAACTCTCTCTGGGTTTGCAAGTAAATAGGAGCGTCTACTATCAACAAAGTTTTGTACTTTGATGCGGATAATGTGTCGATAACAGAATCGAAGGTGTGGTTGTTTGAGGGTTTTGTGAGGAGACCCAAGTAGTTGTGCGGTGATTTGTATGGGATTTCAATGGTTTCTTCGGCCGTTTGAGCGACCTCTTTTGAAGATGATGGTGATTTTGGTGTAGATTTTGATTTTGATTTTGACTTCGTCATTTTAATGAAGAAGAATCAGAGAGTGATTTTGGGAAGAAAGGTTGGAAACTGCTTTGAGAAGAGAACTTTGGAATTCAATTCGACAGTGTAAAACCCTGTTTGGGGGTTTTGATCAGGGTTTTATTTAGGGAAAAAGTGATCGCTGATGTGGCAGCGGTTATTATGATCTGAAGGCTAAAAACTGACCACGTGTCAAACACTGATGAAATGGATGAAGGGTGGAGAACAGTTGTTTTAAGAGCCACTGATGAATCAAGCATCAGTGGTTACAACGGTAATAATGTGGACAGTGGTGGATTTTTACTATCAATGGATAGCATATCAGTGGATAAGACACTGATTTTGAGCATCAGTGCTTGCCAAGCAAAATGAAGAAACAGTGGTTGACTTTCAGCAGTGGATAGTGATTAGGAAACAGATGTATGAACAAAGCAGTGATTAGGGTAAATGATCCAGATTTGAAGGACAAGTATTTCAGCAACAGTTTTGAGAATTTCCATTCAAGGTTTTTGCCACATGTCAATTTGAAGGACAGTGGTATAGTACCCCAGATGATGTAGACTTTTTGCTAAGGCACTCATTTTTGTTAGATATCCAAGTTAAAACATGAGATGCCCCAGTAGTTTAACCACAGTTTAGCAACCAACCTTTGATTAATGTTTAAAAACAAACCTGAGTATGACATGATCTTGAACTATGTACCATTTCCTTTTGACTCATTCATGAGGACAAGAATACCAACAAAAATAAGGTACTATGTCCTGACAGGTAATTGAAACTAATGCCAACAAAAACAAGCAAAAGTTCAAAATATATTACTCCAAAAAAATAAAATGAATTATATATCCTGATTATTCGAGAGAATCCTTTATATAAAAAATTTTAAAGGATTTTCTGAGAATAGCATCAAAAAGGATCTGGTATATTTTAAAAGAAAAAAAACGTAATCATATCATTCTCAAGTTTATGAAAATGGTCAGTGGTTTGACCGCAGTGGTAGAATATTTTGAATACATTTTGACCACTGTTTGATACCATTTTCTTTGTCAGTTGATTGCAAACATGAGGACACAAGAACTAGTCCATTTATAAGCTTAATCACAGAGAATACTACTGTCACCTGAATTTTCCTGAGTCAAAGAGTACAAACAGTTGCTTAATGACCATTTTTACCCCAAGCTTTGACTCTTAAGTGTTTTACGTTTATACTCTTTTCTTTTGACTTCAAGAGTTTTGAGATAAACACACTTTAGAGTTTTATGAATTTTAGTCCAAAATCATTTTGTTGTAATGTTTTGAGAGACATGGTCATGTTTGCACAAATTTTTCAACCAATCTCACACTACACATGATACAGACTATGTTGACCCCTGATTTTCTTAATGTATTTTTAACAAAGTTGACTTGTTCCTTTTGAGGATCTCAACCTGTTTTTCAACACATAAGATTGAATGACTAAAGTTTTAATTTCCCTCTTTTTATGTTAGCAAAACATCAATGTTTTTATGAACATAGGTTTTGTTAATCTGAGGTTCATACTTTAGTATTTAATGAGAACATCACAGATTATACATCAACAATTAAAATTAATTTAGAAAATAAGAAATAATCTCATGGTTTAACAGATATTGTTTTCAGATCTAGAAACCATGAGTGTCTTGTGCATGAATTCACTTGTTGTGTGAAATTTGTGTGTCATATGACATCTTGGTTGATTTACAGAGTTTTTGATTAACCACTTTGAACATGATTTACTCGATACTCTGTTTTTCAACTAAATACAACCAACCTTAGTATCAAAGAATTTTGAGCCGAACTGTTATGTCAAATTGATTGTTAGATCGAATTTGACTGTCCAAGCTTTGATACCAATTGTTAGGATCTGAGGATCTACTGATTGTGCTTGTTTGTGAGATTTGAACAAATCAAATTGATATGAGCAGTTTTAAGTGCAGCGGAAATGAATAACAAACTTTGTAAACACAATCAAAGGAGAATATAGTTTGATAAACAATTGCTTTTTCATAGAGTCGAAAGATTACATTAAAAGCAAAAGATTACAATGCAAGCTTACAGACTAAACTCCCCCTCAGCCTGATACTCCAGAGTTGGTTGCACAAGATGAAAGGATTGAATTGAGGAGAAGAACTCACTCAAAACGAATCAAATACAACAGTACAGAGTACTGTCATATTTATAAGCAAACCAAACCACTGATGTACCTCAGCTGACGTCACCATGATAGTGACATCTAACAGCCTAACAACCTATAAACACTGGTATATACAAAACTACTGATGTCTAACAACTGATTGATAATAAAATACAAAACAAGTCTAACACAGTTCACGTTCCACTGTTGTAGCCTAAGCACTGATTGTTTGAACATCAGTGCTTTCTTCAAAAGGTGATCAGTCTTTGAATGAGCAGTGCTTAGGTCTTCAGCAGTACTTAAGAGACAGCAGTAGATAGAGCTCAGTGTTTGCCTTTTAGCAGTCTTTAGTTGTTTCATCAGTGTTTGGTTCATCAGTTGTTCTTCTGAGCAGTACTTAGAGTGTATCAGCAGATAGGTAACCACTGTCAAGGGGAGAGCTTAGTGTAAACGTCTGCTTATTATGAATCCACTGTTGTGAACCGGTTTTGGCTTTTATTATCTGTTCCTCTGGTAGGGTTCAATCCCAACAACAAAGATAACAACAAGGAAAAAAAATAAAAGACAAAAATAAAACAAATCGGGATTTGTCCTAAGTTCTTTGTCTAGACTCAAAAATTGAGGAATGTGCAACTGTGTAACTGAGATTAAACACAAAAGGCTAGTGTTTAATTCACTCAGTGTTGGCTCTGATACCAACCAGTCACACCCCAATATTTTCACGTATTACCGGTGGGCCCGGTGGGGAGTATCGTGACGTAGTTGATATCATCATAGTCAAACCACACAATTTTAAATGCACAGCGGAAGCAAAAGATAGATTTATTTTAACCGAATAAATTGTAATATCAAGTATCACAAAATAGTTGAAAAAGATCCACAGGCGGATCAAATAAAAAGGAAACATAGTTCAACAGATTTAAAATGCATCCAAGCTTGCGAGACTCTTATTGATACTAAGGAAAGGCCAACCTATTTCGAGTAGTACCTGCACTTAGCCTTTTTGGGAAAATACGTCAGTTTACACTGGTAAATACAATTAACTGACTCATTTTGAAAAGGTTTAGAAAAATTGATTTGAATGCACAAGGCACAAAATATTTTATAACTTGGGATAATTATTTATATATAAACTTGTAAATAAATTACATGTTTCTTATACGTTCAGTAGCTCGGATTGACACCGGGTTAAAGATTAATAGACACACCACATGATATAGTCTCGCGGCGGGTTATTCCCGAAACTGGCAGTTATACCTTATTATTTATGTATACACTGTCGGGTGTACGCTTACACCCCGTGCTTAGGTCGTGGCCATTTCTTAAAATGATGCCAAGGATATCCGGGATATGGTCATTAACCCCCCAAAGGCTTTAAGCAAACAAAACAATTTAAACGGGACATTTCAATAAATTAACCTTCATACAATTAAAAATTCTATGCCCGACCAAACAGTATTTTATATACCGTACCCCAAACCCGTATAGGGAAAATAAGTTAAAAGTATTTACCTTTGCAAGTAATAATCACAAATAGCAAGTGCACGTAGCTTTTACCGGGTCTCCTATTCTGGAACGAAGGTTTATAATAACCTATTAGATTCCTAACGGGTCTTTAATAAGCTTAAACTTAGACCAGTTAGTTTTAAAGGAAAAAATACGGTTCAAACGCACGATTAAGCGAAGACCGGAATAGAATGAGATTTAGACCCGACAAGTTTGGATACTTGTGTAATATGGGTAAACTAAACACATTCTGGATTTTGAGACAAAAATGATAAGGTTTGACCCGTTTTGGTCAATTTATGCAAACTAGTTACATAAACCGTACCGAATGCGAAAGAGGCGTAACGGTAACCCTAAGAGTCATATATAGGTTTCCTAAGTTAATATGCCTTAAATATGTTGTGACATCAGTAAGATATCTTCTATTATGCCCAAAACGGATTTAAACTCAATTTACGCCCCGTAGGGGTATTTTGGTCATTTTAAAGGTTATAAAAGAGTTTAAATATTAATCTGAGTTACAAGTCTGATATAATCAGTAAAAATACTTATTTTTATAAGTAATAACAGTAGGGTATTGTAAATATGTGAAATTTATCTTTTATAACTAAACTATGCACCGTAGGGGCATTTTGGTAATTTCACTTTAGCCTAAAAGGTCAAAACTGGAAATCTGAGTTTAAAAACTTTTACTTACTGTTAAAATATAAAAATTTACTGAAAATATCAGTAGGCATCAAACCTTATATGCTTAAAATAGTTTTATTACATACTATGCGTTAAAAACGCTTAAAAAGGCGATTTTTAAGCTATTACCGGGGTTTATAAGAAAAGCTGATATTTTTATTATTCCAGAAGGCTTAAAATAATTTATTTATCATATAAAATCAGTAGAAAAAGGTTTGGTATCAAAATAGTTTGTAAAACTCATTTTATAGCCCAAAAGGGCAAAACCGACAATAACCTAATCAAGCTTAGGACCCTATGTTATGCTCAGCCTAAAAATAAATAAAAATCTCCAAAAATCCCAAAATATTATTTTACATCAGTGGGTAAAAATTTTGGTATCAAAAATTGGGTTTAGATAAGGTATATGCTAATTACGCCGTTTAATTAATAAAAATCTTTTCAATTACGCTAATGAGCATAACTCGTAATCTTGACCTCAAACTGATGTCAAATGTTAGGGACAACTTTATAAATCAGTAATTAAGGTTTCTATTCTTGTAAATTTTCAAAAATCACATTTTATAGTCAAAAGGGCATAATAGTCAACATTTAAGCATTTAACGGAAACATGCATATGAATCGGATAACTATTGAACCAAGTTGTATAATCACAGAGGGTTATACTAACATGTAACCTGGTCCAAATAAAGCTCATAGGAATTTCTAAACTATGCTTAAATGGGTCAGAACTGAAAGTCAAAGCAGAAGTCAAATTATGTGACTTTCGGTTCCGAACCGAGCCTAAACTGAAAATTGTCGGGTTGAACATGTTTAGACATGTTCTTACATTAATTACCAAGTTATATTAGTGATAAAACAGGTTGCATGGCTTCTACATTGCTAATTATGTGTTAATTTGAAAATAAGCTTTCTGTTGACTTTTTAAGATTAACTTTGACCCGACAATTGACCTAATTAGAGTGGGAATCAGAGGGTGCCTGTAACACCTCGAAAATTCGTGTTCAATGAAATAACGACACGTGTCATGTAAGACAAAAGTGATATAAATCCGGATATAGTTAAAGATGTAGGGCAGGATTTAAAAGTGTCGTCATGTTAATTTTTACCTCTGAACGACCTCGTTATGAATCCCAAGACCCTAACATATACTACAAACATCTGATTTACATTCAATCCGGTAATTACTAGCAATAATTGATTCATATTTGCAAAAGTGAGGTCCTACGAAGAAATGCACGATAAACTTTCGTTTATGGTTTTTCTTTAAAAGTTAAAGAAAACATTTCAAAATGGTAGGGTATATAACTGTTCAAGCATGATGTTGAGGCCCCAAACTGATAAATCATGTCCCAAAATCATTACACACTAGTTGCCCCTTCAAAGCTCGAAAGATCAAACATTTTTGCCCTCTGTAAAAGGCTTACGGACCGTAAGCCACCCCCTTACGGTCCGTAAGGGTTGCCCAGCGACAGTAAATCAGGCTGTTGACTGTTTTGAGCTTTAAACCGACTTAAAAACGATTTTCCACATCTTTGGATGACCCCTGCATTACTTTTAGACCCTAGGAGCACTTGTTGTTGATCTGGATCACCCCATAGACTTAGTTGTCACCATCTTTATGGATCAAGAACACTATAAAAGGCCACAATGTTGCAGCATTGTGATCACACCTTTCTTCTGCATTTCTGGAGCTTTTGGGAGTTCAAGAGCAGACTCTAAGCATCCTTAATCATGCATAGAACTTCAGTAAGTATGCTTAACCTTTCTTAGTTGAGTTTTTACTTAGTTTTAGCTTAAAAGTCAAACCGTCGTAATTACCGTTTGACTTAGCGATTAATCATTGATGGTCCAGTGATTAGTCGAATTGAAGGTAGTTATAAGTTGGTAATTATGTGGGCATTAAACCCTCAAAAGGGCACCCTCTGTTTCCCACTCTAACTAGGTCTTTTGTCGGGTCAAACTTGTTATTAAAAAGTCAACAGGATGCTTAATTTCAAATTAATGCATAATTAGCAATGTAGAACCCATACAACCTGTTTGGTCATTAATATAACTTGGTAATTAATGTAAGAACATGTATAAACATGTTCAACCCGACAATTTTCAGTAGAGACCCGGTTCGGAACCGAAGGTCGCATAATTTGACTTTTACTTTGACTTTCAGTTCTGACCCGTTTAAGCATGTTTTAGAAATGCCTTAGAGCTTTAATTAGACTAGGTTACATGCTAGTATAACCCTCTGTGATTATACACCTTGGTTCATTAGTTATCCAATTAATATGCATGATTCCGTTAATTGCCTATATGTTGACTATTATGCCCTTTTCACCATAAAACGTGATTTTTGAAAATGTAAAAGAGTAGAAACCTTAGTTACTGAATTATATACTTGTAACCAAAATTTGACATCAGTTTGAGGTGTAGATTGAGAGTTATGCTCATTAGCGTAATTAGAAAGCTTTTTAGCGATTAAACGACATAATTAGCATATAGCCTATTTAAACCCACTTTTTGATATCAAACTTGTTACCCACTGATGTAATATATTATTTTGGGATTTTTGAAGATTTTTAATTAATTTTAGGTTGAGCATAACTTAGAGTTATAAGCTTGATTCGGTAATTGTTGGTTTTGCCCTTTTGGGCTATAAAATGAGTTTTACATATCTTTTTGACCCCAAACCTTTTGCTACTGATTTTATATGATAAATAAATCATTTTAAACCTTCTGGAATAATAAAAATATCAGCTTTCTATATAGAACCCGGAAACGGCTTCTAATCGCCTTTTAAACGTTTTTAACGCATAGTATGTACAAAAACCATTTTAAACATACAAGGGTTGATATCTACTGATATTTTAGGTAAATTATAATATTTTAATAGTAAGCAAAAGTTGTTTAACTCAGACTTCAGTTTTGAGCTTTTAAGCTTATGTGAAATTACCAAAATGCCCCTACGGTGCATAGTTTGATTATAATTGATAAATTTCACATATATGCAATACCCTACTATTATAACTTAGTAAATTAAGTATTTTTGCTGATTATATCAGACCTGTAACTCAGGTAAATACTTGAACTCTTTTATAACCTTATAAATGACCAAAATACCCCTACGGGGCATAGTTTGAGTTTATATTCGTTTCGGGCATAATAAAAGATATCTTACTGATATCACAATATATTTGAGGCATATTAACTTAGGAACCCTGTTTAGGACCCTTATGGTTACCCGTTATGCTTCTTACGCGTTCGGTTCGGTTTATGTAACTAGTTTGCATAAATTAGCCGAAACGGGTCAAACCTTATCGGTTTTATCTCAAAATCCAGAATGTGTTTAGATTACCCATATAAGACAAGTCCTTAAACTTGTCGGGTCTAAATCACATTCTATTCCGGTCTTCGCTTAATCACGCGTTCGAACCGTATCGTTCCTTAAAACTAACCGGTCAAAGCTTAAGCTTAACTAAAGACCGTTAGGATTCTAATAGGTTATTATAAACCTTTGTTCCAGAATAGGAGAACCGGTAAAAGCTACCCGCATTTGCTAATTGTGAATTATACTTGTAAAGGTAAATACTTTTAACTTATTTTCCCTTATACGGGCTTGGGGTACGGCATATAAAATATCGCTTGGTCGGGCATTCGACCTTAATCGATTGGTGGTTAAGTATTATCGAGATGACCCGTTTAAATATGTTTTGTTTGCTTAACGCCTTTGGGAGGTTAATGACCATGTCCCGGATATCCTTGGCATCATTTTACGAAATGGCCACGACCTAAGCGCGGGGTGTAGGCGTACACTCGTCAGTGCATAAATAAATAATGTGGTGTGTCTATTGATCTTTAACCCGGCACGAACCGGGCTACTGAACGCATAAGGAACATGTAATTCTTTTACAAGTTTATATGTTTAAATAATTATCCCAAGTTATAAAAAGTTTGTGCCACGTGCATTCAAATCAATTTTATTAAACTTTTCAAAATGAGTCGGTTGAATGTATTTACCAGTGTAAACTGACGTATTTTCCCAAAAAGGTTAAGTGCAGGTACTAAGCGAACTAGGCTGGCTTTTCTCCTAGCGTCCACAATAAGTCTCGCAAGCTCGGACGTCAAAACCGTTGAATAATGTCTCCTATTTATTTTTGATCCACCTGTGGATAAATTTCACCTGTTGTGATACTTGAGATTACAATTTATTAAAGTTGAAATATATCTATCTTTTGCTTCCGCTGTGAATTTAAATATTGTGTTGTTTGACTGTAATGTTACCAACCACGTCACGTTACCCCCCACCGGGCCCACCGGTCAAATGTGGAAATATCGGGGTGCGACAATGCCCTTTTAAGGGTTTATTACCCACATAATTACCAACTCATAGGTACTTTCAATATGAAATTTGACTGGACAAATTATGATTAATTACGAAGTCAAACCTTAATTACGATGGTTTGACTTTAGGCTAATTAATTAAGTAAAACTGAATTAAGAAGGGTCAAGGACACTTACAAAGGTCCTAAGCACGACTAGGAAGCCTAAGAAAACTTGGTTGCTGACCAGAGAGCTCTAGAAATAAGCTTGTGAAAGTTTGCAAGTGAATGTGTGAAGTGTTGCAACTAGGAAGCTCCTTATATATTGAATTTGATTCAACTAGATCATGCCACGCAACTCTATGCATGGATTCAGATCATCACAACTGTCCCCAGTGCATGAAAATCCATTTGCACAGCCCCTGGTATCATTTTACAGGCCCTTAAGTCGGTTACACAGCCTGAACTGGCACCTGTGCAATGTTTCTATCGCTGGCAGGCTGAGGTGGCCCGCGTAAGGATCCCCTGACACCTTACGCGGCCCGTGTGAGTGGTCAGAACAGGCCAAACAAGTTTCATTAATTGCAATTCAGCCCCTGGTCCTTTTAAACGTGGTTTTAAGTTCCAAATTTGCATTTTCAGCCCTCTAACTTGATTTTTAAGGACCTTAAGACTTAACCAAACTTTGTTAAGTCCTCGGTTGACTTTGTGATCACCCGTAAGGTCATGAATTTCAACGTTGACGCTTTTAACCCCTCGTATACGAATATCATCATAACTTTCTCATACTTTATCGAAACCTTGTGAAATTTTTATCACTTATTCTAGTGAGCATAATTAACCGTTACAAAGCTTCGGGTTTGCTAAAAGGTCACTCAGAGGTATACTTTAAACATGTTGACACATTTAACCCTTGTAGTTTGTAATCTCTCACTTTCTTCCACAATTAGCTTCGTATGATCCATGATTCATTCGTTTAAGGGTATAAACATCGTGTAGGGTTATTGCAAGATATAATTATCCGTTGTTGACACTTTGAACCCTTTTATTCACATACTTTCTCTGTTTGTCAACTTTAGTCCCTCTAAAGTAATCTTTTACACGTTTAAAGCTCATGACACGTGTTGATATATTATTGGTCATAAATTTACGAGGTGTTACAATAAAAAAGTTAAATACCTGGTATGTCCCACCCCACCCCCTTCTTCTTCCCTAAACCACCACCACGATCGAAGAACTGAAGAAGAGTATTTGATTTTGATAATGGTAACGAGATAGAATCTGTTTGAATCAAAATTCTAATTGATTTTTAAAGAGTAGATACAGTTGAGTAGATTTGACCATGATCACTACACCAGGTGTCACCCCCCTCTCTACACATCTACAACAATACCCACCTTCTTGACCTTCTTACCTGTAATCTCTTCTTCAAACCCCTAATTTCCTTCACTCCTAAATCCCATTTTCAACTTGTTAGATCTCAATTACACCAAACCAATCCACCCACATTTCCAACATCAACAAAATAGACTCATGAGAATCATTACCACCACCATCGTCACTGCCACGTCATCAACCCCACCACCACCACCACTAGGTTCACCACCAGCAGCTACCTCCGGGAATGATGATGCCACCGAACAGTTGCTCCACCCACCACCAGATACCCAACAGTTCTACAGCTACTCCGACGAGCAATAACATCATCGTAACTCATGAAAGGTTCGGTCTTGACGGGTCGGGTTAGTACGGAGACCGGTCGAATCCTCCCGGTGGGTTTAACATTGCGCCAGTGAGGAAGAAGAGAGGCCAGCCTAGGAAGTATTCTCCTGGTCCTGATGGTAACATTGCTCTTGAGTTAGCTCCGGCGCAGGAACTCTTCTTCAGTTAGCCCCGGCGCAGGAACTCTTCTTCAGTTCTTCGATCATGGTGGTGGTTTGGGGAAGAAGGAGGGGGTGAGGTGGGACATACCAGGTATTTAACTCTTTTTATAATGGGCTGAACCAAAATGACCAAATTACCCTCACATGGCAAGCACATGGGGTGTTTTAACAGAGATATTTAAGTGATGTTAGGTCTGGGGACCAAGCGAGTTCATTTTTGACAAGTTTTGGTACCACGCGTGTAATTAGTAAACCACTGGGACCAAGTCTGCAATTTTTGCAAACCACAGGGACCAACCAAGCATTTAACTCTTATATTAACTTAAACCTTCAAAGTTACCTTCAAGTCCCTAAATCACCAACCCCCCCATGCATCCTAGCTATCCCCAAAGGGGGACCCACCTCCTTCTAATGTTGACCATTACATAGATTGGACAAAAATGCTAGTTTTATTATCTAAAGGGTTGAAATAAGATGGAGGATTATAAGTATAACTACAAGTCTTTTAACCTTATCATCTTTAATACATTTCAAACTTCATCTCCTCCCCCCATTCTCGGCCAACAACACCTCCACTACACCTCCATTTCTCTTCCATTTTCAAGCCATTCAAAGGGTAACCAAGTGTGTCTCATGGCTAGTAAAGAAGATTGCAAGGCTTGGAAGCTCAAGGACCAACTTGTGGAGCTATTAACCATCACATTTCTTCTTCATCTTCTAACTTGTTCTTCCCTAGCCACTAGTGCTAGTTATGAGTGTTCTTCAACCTTCATTTTGATACTTGTTAGTAGTATGTTATATGTGTACAAGTAAACCATCAAGAAAACTTAACTTTAAAAGATGAACATATGAAGAAGTAACATATTCTAAAGAAAATAAGTGTTTCTTATGTTATGTTGAAGTTGTTATGAAGTTGTTGTGTTCATTTTGTGTTGTAGATGATATCCATCATATGTATACTTGCTAGAAGTATAGATCTAACAAGTATACACATGGATCTTACAAGATTCATGATAAACATGTTGATGAACTTGTTACACATGAAAATGGACTTGTTAAAGTTGTTAAAATAATATGTTTATACTTATAAACTCATGGAAAAAGTGGATAAACAAAGTTTCAAAATGATTTTTCTACAAAGTTCATAAAATAGTTTAAGTAAGGTTATGTTTTAAGAGTATGAACATGTTAAAATGTAGTACTAAAATACTACATGTTTTTATAAAGATTCAAGTTCATCATGGCATGAAAAATGCATTTTATTGTGGATGATTGTTGAGTTTTAAAAGAAAATAAACACATATTTTTAAACATGGGAAAACTCCTAAATTTAGGGGAAACTATGGCAAAATTTTTATAAAATTCTAACACTTAATACAATTTTTGCAAGACTTTTTACTAATAAAATGTTTAAAGAAGCTTAACACAATTACTCATTCAGTACTGTCAATCCTGACTGGTGGGTCATATTACACATTGGCAAACTCTTTGTCCAATGGTAACGTGTTCCACATTTTGTATACAAAACCCCAACATACCGGCAGTAATTGAAGAATTACAAAGACTCAATCACTGCTATTTGTAATTTAAAATAAATAAAGGTTTTGTGAAAACAGTTTATAAAAAGGAGATTACTCACATTGCTATCTTAGGTAATTTCCTGAGACTTCCTGGTTATAATCTATCAAATTTAAACAATGCACACGCATTAGTATAATAACCCAAATTTACATTAGTTATACCCTCCCAGAGACAGAACTCCAACGACTACATCGGGCAGAACCACGACAGCCGTTACGGAGCACTAGATCAATCGGGCAGCGTATCTAATACATAACCGGGGGTTAAAATACTTACAACGAGGCAGAGCTTCGCTAATTAGGGGGTATTATACCCGAGTATAATTATTATTCTTCAGAACTGTGAGAGAGAGAAAGTGAAATGAACGATTTGAAATTGAAGGCCGATCCCATCTATTTATAGGGTCTGATTGACCCTTTGTCGCGCCCCGCGAAAGAATACAAAGGGGTCTTCGCGCCCCACGAGGGATGGTAGGCGGTTTGAGGGTTGCTGAGTCATCGACACGTGGCGGCACCGGGTGTTCTCCTGACGTTGACCTGTCGCGGCCCGCGACTAAGATAAACAAGGGCTTCGCACCCCGCGAGCGCAACCTTGATTTTGATTTATTTGAGTTTTATTAATATAAAAGGCATACGGGCTCGTTTATTGCATACGGGGTATATTTTAGGATGTGTAGGGGTGTCAGGGGTGTTTTAGGAGGGTTGTTATACTATTTAATAAAATATATAATGTACTCGTGTTAAGTATAGTAACCTAATTCAACTTTATCCCTACGTCACGAGACAAAACCCCAACAAACTTAGTCAGGCAGAGCCTTGACATTTGTTACGGGGCCCTGGATCAATCGGACAGGGTATCAGTGATCAGGGATTACAACATTTAAAATGGGGCAGGGCTTTGTAGTATTTAGGGTGAATCACTTAAAGAAAATGGGAGTATATACAGAGGGGACGAGAGCAAGAAGATACACTGGATCTCACCTCCTATTTATACTTTGAGTTGAAGCTTACTTCTTAAGTTAAAATTGATTCCTTTGGCTTGCAATTGATCCACGTATACACTGACATTCATTTCGTATTTAATTCATGTATTTTTAGATTTCATATTTTCTTTTGATAGCTATCCACGTAAACATTAATAATGAATGTTTTGAATATTTTATTTATATATGTTATTTAATATTTATATTATAATTAATTTAACTGCTTCACTTATTTGGCGCTTATAACTTCTAAAATATGACGTTTTATAAAATGATGAATATGCCATTAGAATTAGAATATTTGTATCTACATTTTGAACCAAGTTTCATTAAAAACGAAGTAAGTTTAAATATAATGTATTTTTATAATTTAATTATTAAATGGATTCTAGGTACTTCATATTTTATCGGTCAATTTACCTATAATCTATTTGTTTAATAACATAAGTTTTTATATACTTTATTTTATATTTTATAAATAAAAACTTTGGGAATGTTACATCCTCCCCACCTTGTTTTAAATCTCGTCATCGAGATTCCCTGAAATATGGATGAATACTTTTAGTTAGTTACTGATCCTAGTTCCTAGGTATATTCTGGTCATTGCTTTGAATTCCACTTTACTTTGACCCGAACTATTCTCTATGCTTTGAGACTTTTATTTCCTCATAAGTTCTTAATGAAGGTAACATTACTGTTAGCGTAAGCTTTCGTACAACTTTTAGTTACAGGTTTTCTAATGCGTTAATAAGCTAAAGTAACGCAAGGGAAATTCTTATACTTTCGATGGCGTCCCAACTTAAAGAGTTCATGTCGTTCATCTTGTCACACGAATTACGAGACAGATGATCAAACGAAATAATGTTTGATATTGGAATTATAGATGTATACGAGAGATTCCTGATAATTAAATCTAAAATTATCATTGACACACCTGTTCGTGATTTATCCATAATTGTCAATCATTATGGTCTTTGGATTTCCTTATAGATATACATATCTATATAATCCTATATTTCACATTCTGTAATATACACACCATTCATAAGGTCAATGTATTTAACAGATTCATCAAATCATGGTACTATTTAGGGAATTCCATTAGCATAACATATACCCCATCTTACCCGGTCTCGCCGGAGAGGTACCCCCATCTTATCCGGATAAGCTGGAGAGTCTACTACACCATACCCAGTCTTGCCGGAGAGGTAATTATCATTGTATTTCCCATAAATAGAATTTTTCTCAAATCATGATTAAAAGTTTATCATTTATGATGGCTTGCATCAAGAAATAAGGAAATTAGTATTCTCATGATGGATCATATTCTAGAACCGAGTAGTACTGATAAACAAGAAATAATAGTGGCCAGGTGTTATTGCTTATTTATTATACTTGCACTGTTCTAGTCATCATCCTCACGACATACCAATCTCCATAATACTTTATCTATACAAGTAATTAGCTTATCTTGCAGCTTTATACTAAGGCATTGTTCTTAGGTTCAAGTCTAAATGCTATCTAAGTGTTACCAATAAATATTTATATCATAACTCTTTTGCTTAAGCATAGGTATTATTATGGTTGTGACTTTCTTTTGTTTGAAAAATAAAGTTTCAAAAATATCATTGTCTCCATTAACATTATAGCTAGGTTCAATGTGATGAGTATGCTTACAGTCAACTCTATTCATGCTTATGTATTATGAGATTCCGATGCACATAATATTTTATTGAGACAGATGGTATTTTAAAACATACTTCGTTTCAGGATTTATTCTTATATGACTTCATGTTTTCATATGAATCGCCCGTGTTATTTTCTCTTATGTTTATCTTTAGAAGATATTTGATTATTATATTGTGTATACTATCAAGAAATTCTATGTATATATTTGGAAACATAAAATTTCAAATCTCTTGTTAATATCAAAACTTACATAATACATATATACATATATACACACACCTATATATATATATATAATATTGAATCATTTAGTAATATCTTTAATTTATATATATCCGATGGTACCAATTATCAAGCTTATTCCCCTATCTTTATTTACCCTTTTATAAAAGTAATATACTGAGATAAACTTATGTTAAATTTATTGAACATAATATTTTGGAATTAAAGAATGGATTAATAAAAGATTTAAAGAAATAAATTAGTCAAAATATAAACTTTCTGGACTCATGGGAATAATTTCATTTTTAACTAGTGGGTTGTACCATATTGGGTTAACATATTAGAACCTTAGCTCTTATATTATATTATTTATTTAAAGAAGTAGTATAGTAAGCGATACAAAGTTCGACGTTTCTAAAATTGATTCTAAATATATTAAGTAAATACATATATATGCATATATATCTCAAACAATAATAATAGTAATTTATTTAAAGATACTATAATATTAATACTATAATTTGATCTTTAAATAAACTATATAAAGGATAAGTGTATTAAATACACATTTGAGTCAATTATCTTTATGTAAGGCATCCATTTTAATTCTCGCTTGAAAATGAACCGATAACTAGAACGTTTAGGAAAATTTAACGTGCCAGGAAAAATAAATACTAAATTATTGATTTATGTCGGGTAAGAAGAGATGTTTTCATTTTGTTATATCTTTACTTCTAAAAATTAATTATCTAACCTCTTTTATATATACCAATTGTACAAACCATTAGACCCATCTTTTCTCTTATTTTATAAGAAAAAATAAAATAAAATTTATTTCTTTTATAATATTCTAAATGATAGAGGATAAAAACATGATTATTTATATATGATTATAAAAATATTTTGAACATACACTTTCTTTGAATTATGTTAAAGTTTTAAAGGTATAAAATTTTACATGTATCCTACGTAATATAAACTTTAGTTTACTTTATATACACGTGTAAATATATAAAATATATAAACATTATTTAAATGTATTATAATGTGTATATATTTCAAATAGAATTGTAATGCATTTAAAATACTTTTATATTATCCTATATTAATAATAAAAGCCAATGTATAGTGATTATACTTAGTTCTTATTAATTATAATAATAATAATGACTATTATTATTATGATTATTATAACTGTATTTTTTTTCATTTTATTTATATTAAAGTCGGCTTTTATGGAGCAAATTGATTATTATAGGGTGTTTATTTCTATAGGAAAAGTTTAGTCAGTTTTGGTTATAACAAAATGCATATGACTTAAACTAGGATATATTTTTAGAACTTATATAACCTTAATGTTTACAATGTATATTTGTGGATATCTATATATGCTTACATTTGTTTTATAACATGAATTTGAATATATATATATAGGGAGAAGATCATGCGAGAACCACCACTTATTGTGAGAACCGCGAGAACCAATGTGAACACAACCAAAAATGCCTAAAAATCACACAAAATTTTTTTTTTGATTTTTTTAATATTTTTTAGGTTAAAATCGCTACTTTTCGAAGCCAAAAAAATTTTTTTTTAAAAAAATTTAAAAAAAAAAAAAAACATTTTGGCTTCGAAAAGTAGCGATTTTAACCTAAAAAATATTAAAAAAATAAAAAAAAATTTAGATTTTTTTAGATTTTTTTAGGTTTTTTTGGGGGTTTAGCATTTTAGCTTGGGAGGGGGGGGGGGGGTTTAGGTTTTTGGGGGGTGGGGGAGGGGGGTTTAGGTTTTGGGGGGGGGGGGGGGGGGTTAGTTTTTTTTTAGGTTTTATGGGGGTTTTAGTTTTTAGCATTTAGCTTGGGGGGGGGGGGGGGGGTTAGGTTTTTTTAGGTTTTATTTAGGTTTTTTTTAGCTATTTTAGGTTGTGTTCACATTGGTTCTCATGGTTCTCACAATAAATGGAGTTCTCGCATGAGCCCCTCCCTATATATATATATATATATAGGGAGCCGCTAGAATGAGAACCACCACGAGTTATGAGAACCGCGAGAACCACGTACCACGGAGGGGCGTTGACCACGATTTTTTTTTTACAACTAGATCCGTATATTTTAACAACATTCGTAAAAAAAAAAATTCAAACGGCGCGCCCGAGGGGGTAGTTTTTTACACCCAAAGTTTGGTGTTTTTATTATTTTTTTGTTTTTTCTTTTTTTTTACAAACTTTGGGTGTAAAAAACTACCCCGTCGGGCGCGCCGTTTGAAATTTTTTTTTACGAATGTTGTTAAAATATACGGATCTAGTTGTAAAAAAAATCATGGTCAACGCCCCTCCGTGGCACGTGGTTCTCGCGGTTCTCATTCTAGCGGTCCCCTATATATATATCCCCTATATATATATATATATATATAGGGGACCGCTAGAATGAGAACCACCACGAGTTATGAGAACCGCGAGAACCACGTGCCACGGAGGGGCGTTGACCACGATTTTTTTTTACAACTAGATCCGTATATTTTAACAACATTCGTAAAAAAAAAAAATTCAAACGGCGCGCCCGAGGGGGTAGTTTTTTACACCCAAAGTTTGTAAAAAAAAAAAAAGAAAAAACAAAAAAATAATAAAAACACCAAACTTTGGGTTTAAAAAACTACCCCCTCGGGCGTGCCGTTTGAAATTTTTTTTTACGAATGTTGTTAAAATATACGGATCTAGTTGTAAAAAAAAAATCGTGGTCAACGCCCCTCCGTGGCACGTGGTTCTCTCGGTTCTCATAACTCGTGGTGGTTCTCATTCTAGCGGCCCCCTATATATATATATATATATATCTCAGTGTACATAAAATCTAGATAGTTTTATGTGTATTATTATAGTAATATTTAACTTGTAATGAAAGATTATTATACATATTAAAAGCAATTCACCATGAATAGTAATAAAAAATTATTATTATATTATTATACATATTAAAAGCAAATTAAAGATTTTTATAATACTTTTATAATTTTGATTGTTTTATTACTTAATTTATTTTTATTGGATGGATATCGATTTGGTTTATTACGGTATCAGTACGATATACGCACTCGGTATATAAATTAACATATGTTTTACATCGATCAAAAATGATAAAAACGAACACTGGTACCAACACCGATGTTTTCAAACGGTATCAATCGGTTGAGAGTCATGGTAGTTGTACCGATATTCATTTATCGTCGCAGACAAAGTGGATTAAATGAAAAAAATGAAATCGGAAATCATAAAAATGATTATAGACACCGTGAGATAGTGCTATATTATCATTTTATTGAAAGACAACATAATAAAATAAATATGGGTATCAAAAGCGTTGTTATACGTTAGGTGTCAATTTATAGAACGCAAACGAATTGAATCGAACTGATATTAATTGAACATCAGTATCTGTATCGATATTCATTTCTAATTGTTTTTTATCGATGTAAGGTTTTCTCTTTCAATTACAATAGCGAGTATCGGTATCATAATGAGCCAAACTGATACCAACCAAATTCCCACCGCAAAGTGCGAGGGAATATCACTAGTTCCAATTAATGGCATTCTCTCTATTTATTTAGAAAAATAATATTAATATTATTTAGTTAATTAATAGAATAGTTTGATAATATATATATTAACATGTAAATGATTAATCGTAAGATTATATATAGCAATCATGTATGAAAATCAAAAACTTTCGTTTATCCTATTTAAAAAAATTCATCGATATAATTAGTAGTATTATATTACTAAAATATTAAAAACTAATAATATAATAATAACAATAATATGTTAACTCATTATTATATTATATTATACATACTAGGTCTGTTTATCTTTTATATATATATATATATATATATATATTTACTACTAAAATATATTTTTACATTTTATATTCATTGTCTGGGAGGTGGTATATTTATATTAAAATAAAATATTAAATATTTAACCCTATGAAAACTATGGAATGAATATAGGGCTATGTTTTATAATATATAAACTTACGTTAATATAAATCTATGCTATAAAACTATAGACCATAAAGTGTAATTCTAAATAGAGAAGTGTCTTCTTAGTTAAAACATAACGTACGTGTTATATTTTGTTAGAAATATAATACATCTGTCAAGGTAGCCTATGGGTACATTTAATCATATTGGTCACTCATATTATGAACTCAAAACATAAGAATCATAATATGAATATTAAGATTTATCTACACAGAATAACACATAATTTATTACATTAATTTCCTAACATAATGGTTAAGTTTTAGGTATTAAAAGAACACCTAAATGGCTTAAACCAGTGGCTCTGATACCACCTTCTGTCACAGCCCCTGACCCCATCCTGGGAGTGGGAGCCGTGAACCAGTCAGATGGTATCGGTGTTTATTAATTTGGCAGCGGAAATTTTCATCAGGACCATAGTTAGGAAATATTTATCAGAGTTTAAAACACCACATTTTTATAATAAACACATGGGATTAAATCTATGTTTTATTTACAATACAATTTATAGGGATAAATCCCACTTATTGAAAACATAGTCTCCTTTTTATTTAGGTAACTTTTTATAGTCACTTTTTTAAGTCTTCAGTGCTCTCCAGCTGGCTTCTATTAGCTTCGTACTAAGTTACCTGAAACACGTTTTAAAAAGTTTTATCAGCAAGAAATACTGGCGAGTGAATCCCAGTTTAATCAAAACAAGTTTTATCATTTCACAGTATTGAGAGCGATTACAATGTTTATATCTACACAATTACTCATTCAGTACTGTCAATCCTGACTGGTGGGTCATATTACACATTGGCAAACTCTTTGTCCAATGGTAACGTGTTCCACATTTTGTATACAAAACCCCAACATACCGGCAGTAATTGAAGAATTACAAAGACACAATCACTGCTATTTACAATTTAAAATAAATAAAGGTTTTGTGAAAACAGTTTATAAAAAGGAGATTACTCACATTGCTATCTTAGGTAATTTCCTGTAACTTCCTGGTTATAATCTATCAAATTTAAATAATGCACACGCGTTAGTATAATAACCCAAATTTACATTAGTTATACCCTCCCCGAGACAGAACTCCAACGACTACGTCGGGCAGAACCACGACAACCATTATAGAGCACTAGATCAATCGGGCAGCGTATCTAATACGTAACCGGGGGTTAAAATACTTACAACGAGTTAGAGCTTCGCTAATTAGGGGGATATTATACCCGAGTATAATAATTATTCTTCAGAATTGTGAGAGAGAGAGAGAAATGAAGGATTTGAAATTGAAGGCCGATCCCATCTATTTATAGGGTCTGATTGACCCTTTGTCGTGCCCCGTGAAAGAATACAAAGGGGTCTTCGCGCCCCGCGAGGGATGGTAGGCGGTTTGAGGGTTGCTGAGTCATCGACACATGGCGGCACCGGGTGTTCTCCTGACGTTGACCTGTCGCGGCCCGCGACTAAGATAAACAAGGGCTTTGCGCCCCGCAAGCGCAACCCTGATTTTGATTTATTTGATTTTTATTAATATAAAAGGTTTACGGGCTCGTTTATCGCATACGGGGTATATTTTAGGATGTGTAGGGGTGTCAGGGGTGTTTTAGGAGGGTTGTTATACTATTTAATAAAATATATAATGTACTCGTGTTAAGTATAGTAACCTAATTCAACTTTATCCCTACGTTACGAGACAGAACCCCAACAAACTTAGTCAGGCAGAGCCTTGACATTTGTTACGGGGTCCTAGATCAATCGGACAGGGTATCAGTGATCAGGGGTTACATCACTTAAAACAGGGCAGGGATTTGTAGTATTTAGGGTGAATCACTTAAAGAAAATGGGAGTATATACAAAGGGGACGAGAGCAAGAAGACACACTGGATCTCACCTCCTATTTATACTTTGAGTTGAAGCTTACTTCTTAAGTTAAAATTGATTCCTTTGGCTTGCAATTGATCCACGTATACACTGAAATTCATTTCGTACTTAATTCATGTATTTTTAGATTTCATATTTTCCTTTGATAGCTGTCCACGTAAACATTCATAATGAATGTTTTGAATATTTTATTTATATATGTTCTTTAATATATATATATATATTATAATTAATTTAACTGCTTCACTTATTTGGCGATTATAACTTCTAAAATATGACGTTTTATAAAATGATGAATATGCCACCCAGGTTTCATTAAAAACGGAGTAAGTTTAAATATAATGTATTTTTATAATTTAATTATTAATTGGATTCTAGGTACTTCATATTTTTATCGGTCAATTTACCCATAATCTATTTGTTTAATAACATAAGTTTTTATATACTTTATTTTATATTTTATAAATAAAAACATTGGGAGTGTTACAGATATATATATATATATATATGTAGAGGATCCTGTACATTAATCCAGAAGTGTGAGAAGTGTATTATAACACTGTATATAACACTATATAACACCATATAAACACCGTATAATACTATGTAACACCATATAACACTATGTAGCACTATATAACAAATATAACACTATATTTTGTCTGATAGCATGTCTATGATAGATGTATAGTGTTATATATTGTTATATAGTGTTACATAGTGTTATATGGTGTTATATGGTATTACATAGTGTTATACTGTGTTTATATGGTGTTAGAGCATTCACATCCTAACCATCAAATTATGTGAGGAGGGGTTTTTATATTATAAAGGGAATAAAAAGTGGTTGTGTGTAGAGGAGAGAGAAAATGTTACTGTTCATCTGTATATTTGGGGGGACACTGTTCACCCGTTATAATTTTTTAATATATTTTGAAAGTGGTTGTGAGTGGAAGTGAGAGAAAAATGTAATGATAATATTATTTAATTGAAAGGAGAGAGAAAAAGTATTTGTTTTTAGTGGAAATATATTGATATAGGAGTTGGTTTTTAGTGGAATGTATGTATAATTTGATGGATTGGATGTGAATGCTCTTATATAGTGTTATATATAGTGTTATAATACACTTCTCACACTTCTGAATTAATGTACACTATCCCTACCCTATATATATTACAAACAAGCCTTAAAAATATATTATTTTTAAGAAATATAATTCCGGAAAGTATAAAATCATAAGAAATGATTTTTGACATTAAATACAAAGTACATGAGTAATTATACACTAAAAAAAACATGTATACTTGCCTAAGTATACACTTGGTGAAAATGACAAGTTATGCAGATAACCATACAAGTATACTTATACTAAAAATAATATTAGAAATATTATTTAACAATTCACTTATATTCATTTTGGGGAAATAATACAAGTATACGTATACGAGGTTAAGTTAATAATACATTATTTTTAACACATATCGCATTTAAATTATATATATGTATTTATTTGAGAATAAAAATATATATAATTACAAATAGAAAATATAATTTAAATTAATGGTAACGGGACGAACGGGTGAGACCCGACAATAATGGGCACGACCCACACATGTCTCGGACATGCACATCTTACTCGTGCGAGACACGAAGCCGGAATAAGTACTAGATCCGTTAACACAACTCACACGTATACAAAACTATATATATACATATTGTAAATATATATTAACAACTCAAGAACATATACATCTAAGACAAAACGAATACATAAAATAAGATGGATAACTCGTATATAGTAAATCACAAGTTTAGATGATTAACATATGTATAACACTTGTAGGTTACGTTGTGACCCAAGGAGATTACTTGTGAAGTAGTACGCACGAAGACGCAAAACTGTGAGTTCATGTCCTCTCTTTTAAACGTTTTCTAGTTTTCTAAACTTTTGGGGAAAATACATGTACAAATGGTATGTTAGACTAAGGAATGATACAATAGATCATGTGCGAATAGGGGATACGTAAGCACCATTAATCTAAATTTAGACCAAAGAACGAAAAAGGGTAGATCTATCGGGTTTTGGCAACCTCACTCTTGGTCCACATTGACCCACACAGAAGAGTGCTTTTGTGTCCCAGTCGAAGGGTAATCGGCACATAAATCGCCTAGGTTTGGATGTTTCTTATGTCGTCACACATGTTAATGTCCTCGCGAAACATTAGCGATCTCGATTTCCTTAATTCTTTTTTATGCTTACATACCACATTTCTTAGAAATACATCTCACATGTTACGAGTATACATTAACTGCATGAATTCACATCAACTTTGTTGACGTTTTTCAAACTTACATGTATTTCAGGAAACTAGTGGAAAGCTTTGCGGGTTTTTGCTTCAAGAAGTCTTGCTTCCTCACTCCATGCCACTTTTGTAGGATTTTTCACCATATCCCGAATCTTTGCAGTGACATGAGAAATAAATCCTTTATCATTTAGAATTTGGAATGTGTTGCAAACTTTTAAAACTTGTTATCTTTTGAAGTGATGTAAACACTTTATTTAACTCATGTTGGAATCTTGAAACTATGAATGGCATTTGGAGTTTATTTTAATCATATACAATGTTTTCTAATTCGTATGCAATGAGAATCAATCACGATCACACCTCATGCTTCCGCCTCTGACCGGGTGTGACATCCATGACTAGAAATGGCACTGTAAGCATATTCCTACTTTGCCTACAAAGTCTCGGAATGGCAACGTCTCTTAGGGTTGATCAACTCTATTAGTTTGTCAAGGAACAAGACGAGTGGGCATGGCAGGGTGATAGCTCTGGGAGGTTCTCGGCTAGTTCAGTTAAAAAAAGGGTACATTGATATTGATTCGAGGCACGTGTTTGTCATGGATTGGTGTAAATGGGTTCCGAGTAAATGTAATAATTTTATTTGGAGGGCGGAAAAGTGGATCGGATCCTATAAATTCCAGATAACCGGATCAACTGTGATAGTGATCAATTTCACACACAAACACCTATGAATTAGGTGTTTGTATGTGAACAATTAATGAAAACACAAGAAAGACTAGCAGAAGTAGAAAACCGACACACAATTGATACATGATATGATAAACTCCCAAAGTATAATACAAAGTAAGCTTCTGGATTCTATTACATATGCATGGATTTTACACCTTAGATTACACACATATAAGACTCATAAAACCAAGACTCATAAAACCCTCACCATACACACACTTCGCTATATATACTAGACAGACAAGACCTGGCTATTTTCAATTATTGTCAATACTAATGTAAGTATGTAACACTTGATTATATGAATAAAAACGTTTTTTTGACTTAATTTCTGGATTAATTATAGTCTTTTATAGTCTAGCAAACCCAAATTATATATGGAATTGTGTTCGGTAAATTTCAGGAAATTACTTATCGTATGGCGATTTAACATATGAAACGAACGTTAGCGACGACCAGATTAAAAAAAAGGTCTAGAATTTGACCAAAAAGCTCGAATAGCTTAAAATTATATATTATAAGTGTAAATGATATTAAAACATGTAAAACCATAATTTGAGGTTTTTCGTTTTCTGTTGGTGCAGTTGTCTGTCAACTTCATCTTCATTCGAGTCTTAGATTAGAACTGATAAATCATGGCTTGTAGTATGAAATTATTAAGGTTTTGAATGTTGTTTTAAGAGGATTTCGCTTGAACATGCTATTTCGCTTGAAAGTGACAAACATCATTTCAAGCGAAATCAACATAAGTCATTTCGCTTGAAATGACAAGTGTCATTCTCAAGCGAAATCTCTGCTCTATAAATAGTCCTCAAGCGATATCAGTTGGATGAGTTCTTGTTTCCGACGCCGAGGTGCTGTCGAAGTGTCTCCGATTCTGTAACCGCATTTTGAGCAATACAAGAGACAATTAATAGTGATTCTAGTGTTATACAAGCTAAACAAAGACAGAATCAATGAATTCCGTCTCTGATTCTGTCTGAGTACTCTTCTGATTGACTCGTTAGGTCGTCTCACGATCCTACATGTGGTATCAGAGCTCAGGAGGAAGAGTTCTTACCGTTTAGCTCGTTTTCGCTGGAAAATTCTGATTTCTACATCTTCTTTTATCAATTGGACAACTTTTCACGGTTAAAATGGTCTGAGTTTTTCACAACACAAGTGAAACAGTGTTTTAACAAATCCTTGAGAAAATCAGATCAAAATTCGGACTAAATCTGATAAAATTAGACTAAAAACCATATTCCGCTTGAACGAATCATAAGATTTCGCTTGAAAAGTTGTGTTCATTTCAAGCGAAATAAGAGATTTCGCTTAAAATACAATTGATTTCGCTTCAAAGAGTTACCCCGCTTGAAAAGGTTCAAGCGAAATCAGGTTTTTCGCTTCAAGTAGTGATTTCGCTTGAAGGTGTGTTGGTTTCAAGCGAAATAGGTTATTTCGCTTCAGGTGTGATTTTGCTTCAGAGGTGTGAACAGGTTGTTTTTGAAACATGACGAAAAATGAAACAGAGAACTATTATTTTGAAAGATTTAATGATTGGCATCGAGGGTTTTTAGATGATAGTTATAGCAATGTGAAGAAGGTTGGTTGGGAGAAAATATTTAAATACTTTGTGTGTTTGAAAAGTGAAAATTTGGATGATCTAGCAAACCGATATACAGTCTTAATTGAACATTTGAAAGAACATGAGATAAGACTGTCAGATACTGAAAAAGTATCAAAGTTTGCTGATGCATTACCAGTAGAGTGGGATGAATTTTTGGAAATTCTGAAAAAGGATTTTAGTTTTTCAAAGTTATATCTAAGAGAGTTTATCAACAAACTTGAAAATTATGAGTATGAAAACAAAAAGAAAAAGGAAGAGTTGATAAATGAAATGAAAAAGAATTTGATGAAAGTGAATTTAAATGTGATTCTTGAAATGAAAAGAAGAATTAATGTATGTCTTGCTGCAAAAAGTAATCTGATATATGATAACAAGAGGGGTTGTTACATTGATGAGAATGCGAATCCTCTTGATTTCGTTAAAATTTTTAGTGCAGGAACATACAAGATAGAGAAAGAGAAAATTTCAAAGAATGAAGAATCTGAAAAGCTTGGATCTTCAAATTCTGAATCAGTATGTTCTAAGTGTGATAAATTTGAAGCTGACAATGACAAACTTTTGAAGGATGTGGAAAGTTTGACATTGGAAATTAAAGATTTGAAGGAACAGGTTAAAGAAATTTCAGCTTTCAAGAATGAGAAGATAGCTGATGATAAACAGATTCTTGAACTGCAAAAAAAAAAATTGGAGATATTGAAATCTGAAAATGTCAAACTGTTAAGTGGTTTGAACAGTTTGACATTAGAAAACAAAGATTTTGAAAAGAAAGTAAAAAGTTTTGAAACTAAAAAATTAAAAATTGAAAAAGAATTTCAAAGTCAAATAAAGATTCTTGAAGATCAGAGATCCGTTTTTAGCAAAAATAACATTGAAAAACAAACTGCTATAAATTCTCATCTTCAGACAATTATTCGACTTGAAAAAGAAGCTGAAAAAGCTCAGATTAAAATCAAAGAGCTTGAAGAGAAATTGAAAGATTTTGAGACTTCATCATCAACACCAGATTATCCATGTCCAAAACCGATCAATTCTGTTCCAATAAGTGACAATGTCACAAACTTTGACAAAGTCAAAGTTGAAGATTGTGATGAGAAAACTGATGATGAAATTGAAAAAAGAAAAATATTTTTGAAATTAAATGAAATGTTTCAAGATACTGTTCTACATTCTACTGAAAAAGGTGAATGCTCAACGCAAAAACCTGTAAAGAAGAATGTGGAACAAAAAGATAAAAAATCGAAAAATGTTCAAAAAGAAAATAAAAGCTCATCCGTTCAATCATCCAATCGTGATAAAAAACCACAAAAATTGGAAAATCAAAAATAAAAATCTGTTGTTTGACCACAGTGTTTCAAAGCCAAATCCAGTTTTCAGGAGGGGTGATGATCACCACAAAGCCAGACAATGCTATGATCTGAGTGTTTGGTGTGATAGTGGTGAATGGTACGATAACAGAGTGTGTTACAATTGTGGTTTGAGAGGACACATTGCTGTTAACTGCCAAATTTGGAGTTTTGAGACAAGAAGATGCTTTGAATGCCATATCAAAGGTCACATTGCCAGAGATTGCCCAATGAGATCAAAGGGAAGATCGAGGGCTGAATCTCAGAAAGTAGTAAAGAAACCAGTCAATGTCAAGCCCAAAGAACAGAAAGTTCAAGAACCTAAAGTTCAAGAACAGAAAGTTCACGAACAGAAAGTGAAGCTTTCGCAGGGGCAGAAAGACAGACTGAGGAAGAAGAGGAAGAAGGCGAGAGAGTATGTCGAAAGGATTTTGTCCTCGGATACAACTGGTAAATCAGATAAAAGTTCTGATAAATCGTTTTGCTCGCCAAAGAATGACAAATCAAGCAAAACACATTCATCAGATACAAATCTGAGGACAAAAGAGAGAAAGATGAAAAAGAAAGTTGCTGGTGATGAATTTGTTTCTCCAGAAACAAAGGAGCCAGTTGTTGGCTGTAAAACCCGTTCAGGATCCTTCAATGATATCGATCTTAACTTGTGAAGGTGCGGAATCCAATCACAAGTTGATTCAAGAACAAATAACAATAAACGAACAATGATATGAATGAAACACAAACCAGATATCTTGCATTCAAAGTTAAACAATGACTGATACAAGATTCTTGTCTAAACACGGTTCCCTTGAGTCGCAACCTTCAAAGTAACGAACAACCTCAACCATAAGGTTGAGATTTGTTTAAATACAAAACAACCGGGCTAACCCTAGGCCCATTGCGACATCAAGTAGACTAGCCCAAACACTTACAAAATCGACCCAAACATGTAAACTAAACAAATACATAATCAACCCTTAAACTATGCTAACCTACATGAATAAACCTTCAGGTTCCAACAATCTCCCCCTAGGTTTATGCATGCAGGTTCTTGACACTTTAACTTTCACGATCACCTTGCAACCGATCCTTAAGACCACCGAAACCCTTTGTACGAATATGAATAGATGATGCAACAGCAGCAGTCCACGCTTTTGCAATTTCTTCATATTTTTCAGTAGCTTTAATTTGATGACGAGCTAACACTTCCAAATCTTCATGAGCAACATTCAGTAAATCAATCTGATCCACCAAGCGAAAACACACATCATCATCACAAACAATCACTGCCTGCCCTAAGCGCTCGTCATAAGACCAAAAATGTAAGGACTTCAGAGCACCCTGTGGTATCTTTTTCACCAATGGAATCACCTTCTCTTTGTCAGTTACAGGCCAGCGCACAATCTTCATTCGCTTGTTCGTGTATGGATCTCTAATGCCTTTAGCTGGTTTAACAATGGACTCTGCAGTACGCATTGAAGGAAAACCCTTAAGAACCTCCCTCTTCAACCTCTCGAAAAACATATATCCAACTCCTCCAGGCTTATCATCTACATAAGGTGCTTTAGACAAGTTTGTCAAGTCCACCTTAGTAAACGACTGAAACTGGCCTGGATGTTTGTACCACTCAACAGGTCCAACTTTTCTTTTTATCCACCATCTTTTGCGATCATGATCATAACCCCAGCTAACTACACCAGAACGATTTCCAACCTTATCATAGAGAGTTTCACCAACATCCATTAAATGATGAGTTGCATGAGCATCATCATCATCTGGATTTAGATTCCGATTTTTCATAATTACAAACTCTCTTTTCTTCTTGATTCTTTCAGCCTTCTCTTTGTCTGCGACAGGATCAATAACTCTTTTAAAGTATTGTTCCATAGCAGCACTTCTTTCAGCATCATCCTTTTCAAAGGCCTTTTTCCTGTTTTCAACATCAGTTGGATCTGAGAACTCCTGTCCAAATTTCTTCTCCAACTTTCCACGTAAGTCATACACCATGTTAAACAACAAACTAACATCTCCTTGAAGCTGATCAATCTGTTGATCTTTCTTCACAATTGTATCTTCAAGTTGAATAATCTTCGCATCTTTATGAATTGAATCTTGCTCAAGGACAACCATTCTTTTCTTCATATCTCTCATGCTGATAAACTCATCTTCATCACTAGAATCATCATCAAACGGCATTCTAAATGGCTCTTCAGGTCTTTTACCACTCGAACTACTAGGTACATCAGGAACACTTCTAGAAGGACCTGTAGATTCAGAAATACCAAGTGGCATAGTATCAACTACGGGATCTGTATCAACATTTGTAACCTGAATATCAGCAGCAGTGGTTGCCAAAACATTTCTTTGAGAGTCAATGTTGGAATCAAATATATCTTCAGTAGAGGTGGTAGTGTCAGCAATACTTCTCTCAAAATCAAAATCATATAAGCCTTCATCATCTTCAGCAATAGTCATGGATTGATTTTGGTTTTGTTCAACATACATTCCAAGTCGAGGATCCCTCCTTTTCCGCTTCAACGGCATGGAATCAGAATCCTTTGGGTCTTCACTAGGCTTTTCTCTTGACACTGAAAGATCAGAAGGAGGATTTCCCATCTTATCAGTTACAGATTTTAATAACAAAGCCAAACTTTCAGCAGTAATCACAGGTGGAACAGCAGAAACAGCAGTATCAACTTCAGCTTCAGGAGGAAGCTCTTCATCTTCCCCAGAATCACACATAATCTCAATGCCTTCATCGTCAGAGTCAATTATTAAAATCTCTGTCTCAGGCTCATCTTCGGTACCCATTTGGATATCATGCTCTTCAGCAACTATAGCATTTGCAGGAGTAACATTTACTGGAACATGTTGCACAACGACTGGATTATCACCAACATCTTCAGTCTCTGCAAATTGACCAAATTTCTCTAAATCAATCAATCCTTCGAATTTCTTCTCAGTACCCTTCTTTGGAGTGAGAGCACTGAAACAAGCTGGACCCATGGGCTTCAACTCCAATGTATTACCAGATCTCTCCAACTCTGGATAACGAGCATTAAAAATCATTTGCAGAAACCTTGGATACATGAGAAATTTGTCTTTCCTGACTCCTAGTACATTCCTTTTCATAGCTTCCAAAATATACTTCGAATAGTTGAATGCTTCATTAGTTATCACACAGACTAAAGCAGCAGCCTGTGTACTGTTCAGCTGATCTGTGCCTCCTCTGTTCTCGGATATACACAAGAGAAACATGTGCAGCAGAAGTCGCCAATAAGGATGCACAAATTTCTTAATCAGAGGTGGATATCTTTCTTCATAACTCAGTCTAGGCAATATTGCTTCAACTGTGCCAGCTGGAAGCTCAATCGAATCTGTTTCTTGATCATTGAACTGCAATACTTCTCGAATCATCTGCTCTGACACAGTAACAGTCTTCTTTTGAACTTCAGAAACAATAACTCCCTTTCCCTCAACAACTTCAATTTTTGCATTCTTCCAGAATTCTTGAACAAGACTTTCATAGATAACCGGATTGTCTCGTAATGCATGAACGATGCGACAATTGTTGAGACCTTTCATCAATGAGGCATATAATCTTTTGTGCTTCTCTGGAGGAGGTGCTAAATATCCAGCCTGATTGTGTGTTGCTATGAACTTTAAATCCATAATCTGCACAAAACAGAAGTGCATCACAAACATTTACACTTATAACTTAGATTTCAAAGTCAACATGTTTGATTTCAACAATTCAGAATTTTTCTAATCTTGACTCGAGATCAGTTACTGTTGACTCGGAACCGTGAGTCGAGACCATAAGTTCTCGAGTCACAATCAAGAATAACAACTGAGATCTCGAGTCGAGACCTTGAGTCGAGACCTAGAGATCTCGAGTCACAATCATGAGGTTGCGACTCGCAATCAGATGGTCTCGAGTCCTTATGTGTTTTGAGTCGAGACCCCAAAAACACTTTGTCTTCTGAACTTTTTGGATCAAAAACTCCATAACATCATCAGATTTATTTGAAGACCAAAATATATTCAAGATTAGGGTTCTTAATCATCTTCAAATCTTCATCAGGATTTCATCAAACCTTCATAACACCTGCAAATCTTCAAGAAAATCATTATCATACCTTGAATCAATAGTTAATCGAGACCAGAAATACCAAGATCAATGACTCGAAACCGGAGATTTAAGTCGAAACAAGTCGGAAATACGAAGAACAGAAAATTCGCCGGAATTTTGAGAGAGAACTGCTGAAGGTCTCGAGTGAGAAATGAGGTCTCGACTCGAGACCCTCAACTTATACCCTAACCCGATAAGTGGGCTTGGGCCGGACACTGTTACTGTTTGGGCTTATAGTAATCGGATTTTCTTTGAAGATTTTTATAATAATTTTAATCAAATCCATTAAGCAAGCAATTGACAATTAAAACCCTTTAGACTTTCCGAGCATGATTTGCAAAAACCTAAAAACAAAAATAAATAATAAAAAAAATTATTATTTACAAAATAAAATAGGAAAATAACAGAGATTACTCAGGGATCAAATCACGAGGTTTCGGGCTTGACATCATTTATCAACACTGATCTATTACCGAAAGATCTAGACGATTGCCAATATATTTGTCCACCTAAACTCATCTTCCTAGACCTTTTCCATATAACTGCCTGTAACAAATTTTATCATGTTTTGATTTCTTAACAATGAACACCCAAACAAATACTAATCAAATCTCGGAATTACAGACAGCACATCCTATCATGTAAGTAGCTTCCCTACCACATATTTCACAAGCCCAATCCAGATCTCTGAAATCTTAACTGGGAATAAGTTGAGAAGAAAACAAAATAGATCTTAAGTAGAGATGGTGTAATATACAAGATCAAATGAGTTTTTCTCAATTTGATATAGGTTTCTTGGGTTTCTTTTGGGCACTTGAGGGCCTCTTTCGGGTGTATTAGATCTATAGTGCGACAACATACAGCTAGGTCAGCATGTATCTGGATGCAGCAGAAGCTGTCGTTGCCTAGCACCTCCAGGTCAGCATATATCTGGATGCAGCAGAGGAGGTACACGACTTTTTCAGAAAAGATTTCAGAGTCAGACCAAAATTGTGTGTATCGGGATAACATACAGACATTCAAATAGAAATGAGCTAATTCCAAGTGATTTTCTTTTCTGAGGTCATGTACTAATTTAGTTCTTAACAAAACAGTCAATGTTTCTAGTCATAAGAATAGAGCCTACCAGCATATCAGTACTAGAATCAAACTATTTCGATACTGGTTTTACATGAGTCAGCCCTTAACCATTATGTGAAAATTCATTTCATTTCCCAGTCATGCAACACCTCTTTTTGTATTTTTCAATTTTTTTAATGTTTTTGTATTTTTCAAATTCCTCCCCCTAAATTTGAGCATAAATAAAAAACTACCTAAGAATAGAAAACTTTATGAACAAATTTACCTACGAAAAACAAAAAAAACATGCTCAGTCAGTAAAGCGGATCATTTTCAGAAAATCCACAAGGACTTTGAATTTCGAGCTGCTGACAGGTTTGGTGAACAAATCGGCAGCATTTGCATCTGTGTCGATTTGCTCAAGTGTAATAAGACCTCTGTCAAAGCAATCTCGAATAAAATGAACTTTTATGTCTATGTGCTTGGTTTTGGAGTGAAAAACAGGGTTTCTAACAATTTGTATTGCAGCATCATTATCGCAGTAAATAGTAGTGTTGAGATAAGTCAAACCGTAGTCCTGCAATTGATGTTGCATCCACACCACTTGAGAACAAGATGCAGAAGCGGAAACATACTCAGCTTCAGCTGTAGAGATCGCCACCATTTGTTGTTTCTTGCATTGCCAAGAAATGAGCCTGTCACCCAGAAACTGACATCCAGCTGATGTAGATTTCCTGTCACTATCAGTACCTCCAAAATTGCTATCAGAAAAAGCAAACAAGTCAAAATTGGAATCCCTTGGATACCACAGACCAAACCTAGGTCGGCCTTTAAGGTACCGAAAGATTCGTTTAACAGCAGTAAGATGAGAAGTTTTAGGATTAGCCTGATATCTTGCACAGTTGCAGACAGCAAACATAATATCCGGACGACTAGCTGTCAGATACATCAACGATCTGATCATAGATCTATACTGACATTGATCCACAGAAGATCCTTCTTCATCTTCAGTCAATAACGGTCTCTCTGCCATTGGTGTTTCAGCAGGCTTTGCGTCCGAAAACTTAAATTTTGCTAGCACGTCATCCACATACTTCCCTTGATGGATAAGAATACCTTGAGAATTCTGCTTGACTTGTAAACCCAAAAACAAAGTCATTTCTCCAAGAGCACTCATTTCAAATTTCTTTTTCATAACTCTCTCAAACTCCTTGCAAAGTTCCTCACTTGTAGATCCGAAAATAATATCATCAACATATATTTGAACTAAGATCTGATCCTTGCCCACCTTCTTGATAAACAGAGTCTGGTCTATCGTGCCACGTGTATACCCATGAGCCAAAAGATGTTCAGTTAGTGTGGCATACCAAGCACGTGGCGCTTGGTGTAATCCATACAATGCCTTATCTAGCTTGTAGGCATATTCTGGATGATCTGGATGCACGAATCCTGGTGACTGTTCAACAAAAATTTCTTCCTTCACATCCCCATAGAGAAACGCTGTCTTGACGTCCATCTGATACACAGTGAACCCCATATATGACGCGTAAGCTAAGAAAATCCGGATGGCTTCAAGTCGGGCAACCGGAGCATATACTTCATCATAATCCAAGCCTTCTATTTTTCGAAATCCCTGAACCACCAGCCTTGCTTTATTTCGAACAATAACCCCTGCAGAATCTTGCTTGTTTCGAAAAACCCATCTAGTTCCAAGTTTGCGTTTTCCCTGTGGCAACTTGACAAGTTTCCATACTCCAAGCTTCTCAAACTGGTTTAGCTCTTCATGCATAGCATCTACCCAGCCTGGTTCCTGCAAAGCTATATCAACAGTTTTAGGTTCGATTTGAGAAATATAGCAAGAATATAAACAAGTATTGATGGTTCCTGATTGACTCCTGGTTAAAACTCCTGCATTTACAGGACCAATCACATTCTCTATAGGATGATTCCGTTGAACACTTGTGGGTATTGCCAGGTCAGGTACGGTGTCGTCTTCAGTGGTGGTGTTGCTAGACTCCCCCTCATTAGATGCTGCAGTATTATGAATGAATGGAGTGGTAATAATGCAATCTTCAGGAATGTGTTCAGGAAATAGTGCATATCCGGAACCATTTGATGCAGAACCACAATTTGAAGCATCTTCAGGGGATTGATGGGACGTTTGTTGACACGTAGTATGCTGCGTAAACACCATTCCTGGCGGATCAATGGTATTATGTCTCACGCTTCCTTCTGTCTGTTCTTCATCTTCAGTATCCTCAAAAGACAGAGGTTGTTTTGGAATAGACACACCTGCATCTGAAAAATCACTTGACAAAATGTTAAATGACTTAAACAATTCAGCATAATCATATAACCAATCTGGTCCAACTCTAGCGTCCGTAGCATTTTCCTCGAGCCATTCAATGTTGCACGACTCGACGACCTTTTTAGTTACCTTGTTGTATACTCTATAGGCTGACCCTTTAGCATATCCAACAAAGTAACATTCGTCCCCTTTGACCTCAAACTTTCCATTAGAGTCCATAAGTAGTAACACACATGGACAACCAAAGATGCGAAAGTGTGAAACCGAAGGTTTACGTCCTTCCAGAATCTCATATGGAGTTTTCATATGTCGTTTGTTTACTAAAGCATGATTCTGGACGTAACAAGCTGTGCTAACAGCTTCGGCCCAAAAGAAACTAGGAAGCTTCGAGTCAGCCAGCATAGTTCGTGCAGCCTCGATAAGAGTACGATTTCTTCTTTCAGCTACTCCATTCTGTTGAGGAGTCCGTGGTGCACTATACTGACGATCAATTCCCTTATCAGTGCAGAATGTGTCCAAAGTAACGTTCTTGAATTCTGTCCCATTATCAGATCGAATAACCTTCACCTTAGCACTCGCTTGATTTTCAGCCAGAGTGATAAATTGTTTTACCAAGACTGCAGTTTCATTCTTGTGACTGAGAAAGTACACCCAGGTATAACGTGAATAGTCATCAACTATCACAAGACAGTATGCCTTTTTGCCAATACTTAACACATTCACAGGACCAAATAGATCCATATGAAGTAATTCAAGAACAGCTTTGGTTGAGGGTGTAGGCTTGGATTTATGGGGCTTCCTATGAGCTTTTCCTTTAGCACAAGCAACGCATTTTTCTACTAACATAAAGTCTTTGATTGGCAGATCACGGACCAGTTGACCTTTGGCAAGACGATTTAAATTTTTTATATTCACATGTCTAAGACGACGATGCCACAATAAACCATCATGTTCGGATATCTTCGAAAATAGACAAGTGATCTCTTCACATGGCTTTTTGTTCATATCGATGACATAAGCGTTTCCTCGTCTCTCAGCAGTCATTAAAAACCAATCTTCAGGAATGACGATTCCTGGCTTCAAAACATAGCATCCTTTCTTTGTAAAATGAACAGAATTTCCTCGATCACAAATTTGAGAAATGCTCAGCAGATTGTGTTTCAATTCTGGGACATAATTCACATTTTCGAAGCTTAACACGCCGTTTTTCACTGTTCCCTTCAACGTGATTCTTCCAGATTCTCCTCCCGCAAAAGAGACATATCCACCGTCAAATTCTTTTACATTGACCAGTTGAGACAAGTCTCCCGTCATATGCCTGGAACAGCCACTATCCATGTACCAGAGGCGCACGGTAGTCCTCCATAGCTGTTCCTGCACGATTTGCGAGATTAGTTAGATTTGGGAACCCAGCCCATGGTGGATCTGGGTTTTCCTTGTGCATCAATGTACGTAACTTTTTGCCAAACTAGATTATCTTTATTCAAAAATCTCGATTTGTCTTTGTTGACAAAAGAGTTCGCACACATGTTTGACTGAGCAGCATTAATTTTTGGTTTCCAATGTTGATTTGACCACTTGAAATTATAGTTATCAAAAACATTATGTTGGTGTCTTTGAAAATTTCTGTGATATTGTTGGTTTCTTTGTTTGGCTGCATTCCAGTCAAAATCAGAGGGCTTGGTCCTACGACTGTTATTCTTCATTGCCTCAGTCTTTGTAACTTTCACTGGCTTTGAACAACATGTTCGATTAGACTTAGTCTTCTGATTGTTAAAGCTCTTGTGCTTAGATGACATTCTTGGGAGATGGACACAGTTTCGTGCAATGTGTCCTGCAATTCCATAGTTGAAACATGTTTGTCGTTTCAATGTGTGGAGATTCGGGTTTTTCTTAAAATCGTTCCTGGCTTGCTTTACAGATTTAGCAAATTTAACTGGCTTTCGTTTTGAGCAACCTGGATCCAGCTGATTGGAATTTGCACAAGCATGTGATGTAGGTTGAGATTGAGACGTATCCTTCTTACCGTGATCATCATTATTTTGAAAAGTTGATGATTTGAGTTCATTTTTATTTGGTAAAACATCTGTTGATGATTTTATATTCATTTCAACATTCAATTCTTTGTCAATGGATTTTGACTCGGTTTCAATTTCAGAAATGGTTGAAATTTCACTAACACATGTTTCTTCAACATGTGCATCAACGGTTTCCAATGGGGTCCCACTAGATTCAACATTAGGGACTCCCACTGAGACCGATTCAGAAGAAGAATCAGGATATTCTTGATTTTCTTGAGAAGTAGTTTCAGTGGTTTCACTGAATGTATCCTGAGGGACCTCACCTGCAACACTATCATCATCTGACAGATTTGAACCATCACATACACAATTATCAACTAAAGAAAATTCATCACCAGAAATAATGTTCACAGATTCAACACAAACATCATCAGTCTTGCCCAAAACATCAGGCCCATTAGAAGCTAAAGAAAGAAGCATGCTAAAAATATTTTGTCCCAAAACAAGATCAGGATTATTTTCATCAAAACAAGGTTTTTGTAAATCAGAATTTAAAACTTGTTCTCCCCCAAGAGTATCTTCACATTTCAAATCAACCTTTTCTGCACATGCAAACGACTGGTTAGGATCAACATTGCCTTTAGAAACAAAGTTCATTGATGGGGCTGATTTTTTATTGCTAGCAGATTCATTCTTGACAGATGACTTATCAATTTTTGGTCCATAAGTCATTTTTCCCTCATTAATTAGCTCCTCTTCCGTGAAAGGCAAATAAGTATAATTGTGATTGTAAGGAGGAGGAGCTTTTGTGTATCCCAAACCAGCCCCTTTCTTTTCTTTGTACTCTAGTTGTATATCACATATGTTCTTGACCAAATTACTAGAAGTGTCAAATTTTTTAATGTTTATTTCATTTACCTGATATTTGACCTTTAAATCTTCTAGTTCTTTGGTCAGATCACTGATTGTAGCTAGAGCATCTAAAAAATTACAATTTTTGGCACTGAGGTCTTCTTTTAACTGAACAATATCTTTTCTTTGGGCCTCAATTTTTTCTTTGTGAAGTTTTTCATTTTTGGCCAAAGTAAAGTTTTTATTTTTAAGATCTTGGTAATCTTGAATAAGCTCAGCATTATGTATCCTATAAGCCTCAACTCTCTCTCTGCATTCATCAGTACAGAAAATAGAACGTACCTCTTCAGCAGTAAGTCCATGAACAGGAGCTGACAAGATTTTGGTCATAAAGGCCAGATTCTCAGCTGGAGGCTCAATATCAGGCAAAGAGTCTTTGTTATCTGACGTCATGAAAGCTATGTTTTCAGCGACACTCTTGATTTCTGGTGGAGAGATGTTCAAGCGTTGAATTTCGTCATCCCAATTAAAATCAGCACTTTGTTGAACGACAAGGGCTGAACTCTGAGTGCCTTCACCAGCAACAGTTGAAGAATCATTTGTCGTTACAAGAGCCCTTTCAGAATTTTGAGGAGCAGGATGCGCTGGTGTTTGATCGTTGTTGTTATTTGGATTAGTACAGTTCCGTGCCAAATGTCCTGGTTCATGACAGTTGTAGCAGCGTAGTTTAAACGGAACAGTTGCAGAGTTTGAATAAGCAGAACCCCATCTATTTCTGCCAGTCTTATTAGCAAATTTGTGTGCTCTGAACGCTGCCATTGCCATTTGCCATGTGATATCCATCTCCTCCACATCATCAGGATGATACTGATATAGATCATTCAACGACCAGCTAGGGGGTTGTATTTTACCTGCGACAAAAGCGTTTAAACAATTGACAACGGAAGCAGCGATCTCCAGATTTTCTTTGGATTGCTGAGTAAAGAAAGCAATCAGCTCGGCTTTAGCTGAAGGTGTTGTGGCAATTTTTTGTTGCTGTCGACGAAGGACTTGAGCTAGAGTAATGCACAGTTGTTGTAGAACCAGAAGAGGTCTTTTTCGCTCCATTTTGAGAAATCAGTGCAGCGTTGTCGTTGCTCGAATTGGTAGAAGAAACAGAAATACCTGCTGCCAGCATGCTGGACTTATGATTATTTTCTCTTTGCTTGTCATCCAGTTCACATGCCTTGATATGAGAAATCATTTCAGTCAAGGTACATCTTGCAAGATCTTTGGTCCGCTTAATCATTGCAACATGATTGTCCCAGCTCTTTGGCAAAGCATTCAAAAGTTGTCGATTTTGCGCAGCTTTAGAAGGAAGAATTTCTTCTAGATCCATTTGAGTGACAATTTTTGAGAAACGCTGAATCTGATTCTCAATAGTTTCTCCATAAATGTAATTGAAATTATTAAAATTCTGCCTCAACAAATTCCTTCTGCTTTCCCTCATGTCTTCATTCCCTTCGTAAACATCAACCAGTGCGTCCCACATTTCTTTGGCTGGTTTGCAAGTACGAAATCCCATTGCGATGTCTGACCCTAGTCCCATGGTCAAGTATGATGTTGCCCGATTATCTTCCTCTTCAATAGCATAGTCTTCATCAGTATATTCAGCACGAGGTTTCTTGACCTTGACTCCAGGGTTTGTTTCCTTCTCATACATAATTTCTCTAGGACCTCTTTCAATACACCTCCAAAGTTTAGGTTCCTTAAACTTTACATGCTGCTCAAAACGCCACTTCCATTCTGGAAAATCATTAGCATCCAACAACCTTGGAATGCGAGAACTAGTTCCGATTTTGGAGTCCAATTCTTGCTGAGCATTTGTGACAGCTAAGTCATTAACTTGATTACCAGAAGACATGTTTTCTTAAAGGTAATTAATTAATTAGGTGATTAATTAATTAATTTTTAAGTCCAAACAGTTCAAAAGTCCAGGTCCAAGTAACGTTGTGAAATGACGTTGCGAGTCGAGATCACAATTGCGAGTCGAGACAAGAGCAGAACAAATCAAAAATTGTTGATGGTTGCGAGTCGAGACTGGAACAGTACAAGCCGAGACCTCTGTTGATTGCGAGTCGAGACCAATGCAGCACAAGTCGAGACCACGAAAGTTGCGAGTCGAGACCGGAGCAAAAACAAATCGAAACTATTGAAGATTGCGAGTCGAAACCAAAACAGCACAAGTCGAGACCTCTGTTGATTGCGAGTCGGAACCTGCAAAACAGATATGAGATAAACACTGTTGACTCGTAATCCCTGATTTTCAGCACTTTCAAAATTCAAAGATATCGAAATCTTTGAATTTTCTTTGATCACCAACTCCGAGAAATCAGCTAACAGATTATCTGAAATCACACAATCCAAAATCAGTAATATTTTTTCAACAATTTCACCAAGAACAGTTTGAATATGTGACACTTTTCACTGCAAAACAGACACCAAAACCGTATTAGTAACAACTGATGTTCTTGAATCTGATTGATATCAAAACCGAACCAAGAATGGTTTCTTGGCTCTGATACCAATTGTAAAACCCGTTCAGGATCTTTCAATGATATCGATCTTAACTTGTGAAGGTGCGGAATCCAATCACAAGTTGATTCAAGAACAAATAACAATAAACGAACAATGATATGAATGAAACACAAACCAGATATCTTGCATTCAAAGTTAAACAATGACTGATACAAGATTCTTGTCTAAACACGGTTCCCTTGAGTCGCAACCTTCAAAGTAACGAACAGCCTCAACCATAAGGTTGAGATTTGTTTAAATACAAAACAACCGGGCTAACCCTAGGCCCATTGCGACATCAAGTAGACTAGCCCAAACACTTACAAAATCGACCCAAACATGTAAACTAAACAAATACATAATCAACCCTTAAACTATGCTAACCTACATGAATAAACCTTCAGGTTCCAACATTGGCGATGAATTTGACTCATCAAAGTCAGACAAGCCACGTTCAGGCGATGAATCTGGTGTGGTAAAGCCAGAAGAGCCATGTGTTGAGGTAAAAAATGAGAATTCTAGTCTAACAATGGATGATGCAAATTTTCCACCATTGTTGAACAAGAATTCAAAAGCACCCAAGGACTGTCAGGCTTGGGTGAATCTGTTTAAATGAAAAACCTGACTTGCCGGAACTCCCAAGTTGGTAATTGGGGAGTAGGAATCGGCATTTTTCTTGAGAAATTCACGAAAGTGGTTTCGTCTTACAAGTGGTAAATCATGGACATTAAGTTGTACTTGATTTTCTACTAGTGATTGTGTTGAAAAAATCGAGAAATGTTAAATTTTTACAAGTGGTTGAAAAGAACAAGATGATGAACCCCTAACTTACAAGTGGTAAAATCAACGAAACTTATTTTCCGGAAAAACCATTTGATTAAAACAAACTTAAGTGTTTTGAAATCAGAATGGGAAAATAGTTTGTTATGAGGGGGAGTTTTGATTGTTTATGCCAAGTGGATGGCGAATTGAAGTGATTTGATATCGGTTGTTACTTTATTGTATAGTTTGTTTTCAAATTTCTTAAAATGTGTTTGCATTTTAGGGGGAGTAAAAATTTCAGAAAATCCAAAAATATTAGAAAATTTGAAAATGACAAAAACATGATAAAATCAAAAATGAGTTTTGTTGTATAAAAGAGGAAATGATAGTATATCAGTGGACGATCACATCATGCTAAAGAAATGGAAAGTAAAATGTGATAAACGATCTTACTAAAGATGTGACGATAGGCTCAGCTAGACTAGTAGATTTGCGATAACGATACAAACTTAAATGAAAAAGCCTAGTTCTAGTGGGAAACATGGTCGAAAGCATAGTACTTAGTTTTGTCCTTCTTGATTGTGTGCCTACTCAGTAATCACTGATTGTCGAAAGACATAAAACTGGTTAAGTTGGTGAACTTTCACAACTTTGCTGAAAAGTCGCTGTGATTGTGCATTTCATTTTGCAAAGATTTAAACTTGTTTGATTTATTTATTTTGTTTAAGCATTGGACATCCTCTGCGTATACGTGAGTATCGACCTGGATGTTATTGCCTAAACATTCTGCTTTATTTTCTTTGGTGTTTCGTTTAAGCTTTGGACCTCCTCTGCGTATACGGAAGTATCGACCTGGTGGTTAAAGCCTAAACAACTTCAACTTGTTTTATTTTTCTTATTTTGTTTAAACATTGGACTTTCTCTGCGTATACAGAAGTATCGACCTGATTGTTAATGTTTAAACATTCTGCTTTGTTTTCGCACAAATCACAGTTGATAAAAGTTTAAAAGCATTACTTGAGTTAGTGTATTGCATGATGAGGGGATATGCTGAGATCGTGGGGTCCATAAGAATTTAGTGCAAATTAATATACCTAAACGTATCGGTAAGCATTTTGAAAGTTTTTAGATTGAGTTTAAGTGGACAACAATATTCGTCAATCTATGTGAATTGTTTAGAACTGAAAATGTTTAAAGCTTAACGGTGCTAGTGATTGGTCTCATAAGCTGATATGATCCTCTTACACAAGCTCACAAAAATATTGTATGTAAATATTTCTTTACTACATTTCATTACATTCAAAAATTCCAAAAATATTTTAGTATGTTTTAGCATAAACTTTTGAAAAAGTCGAAAAGATTTTCGACAACTGATGTTGAAGAGCTGATATTCAAAATTCCAAGTGCTAAACAAGATGAACAAGTTTGGGAGTGTGTGTGCTAAATTGAAAAATCTTGTGTTAAGAAAGAAGTTGAGATTAGTTAATCAGGGTCATTAATTTGAACTTGATATAACTATTTCTTGTAAGTTTTTCTTATTGATTTAAGTAAAAACTTATGTTTTGGTTGAGAATTGTGTAGGTGATGAGCTTAAACAGAGTTAAAGCCAAGATTTGTTTTCAAAGGCGATAGCTAATTCCAGACTGAAAATCCCAGCTTGCTGAAAAGGGGAGTCTGACGAGGTTAGAGCTAGAGAAAAGATCCGGGTACATGATTCCAGGAGAAATTCCTGAAGAAGACCGATCAAGATTGAAGAGTCGTCATGATGAAAACTCTCACTGAAGATTCCGTCAACATTCAAGGGGGAGTCTATTGGTGCAGTTGTCTGTCAACTTCATCTTCGTTCGAGTCTTAGATTAGAACTGATAAATCAGGGCTTGTAGTATGAAATTATTAGGGTTTTGAATGTTGTTTTAAGAGGATTTCGCTTGAACATGCTATTTCGCTTGAAAGTGACAAACATCATTTCAAGCGAAATCAACATAAGTCATTTCGCTTGAAATGACAAGTGTCATTCTCAAGCGAAATCTCTGCTCTATAAATTGTCCTCAAGCGATATCAGTTGGACGAGTTCTTGTTTCCGACGCCGAGGTGCTGTCGAAGTGTCTCCGATTCTGTAACCGCATTTTGAGCAATACAAGAGACAATTAATAGTGATTCTAGTGTTATACAAGCTAAACAAAGACAGAATCAATGAATTCCGCCTCTGATTCTATCTGAGCACTCTTCTGATCGACTCGTTAGGTCGTCTCACGATCCTACATTTGCATTACTCGGAAATTGCACGTGTAAAGTGTGATATGTCGACTAACACCAAAATTAATTATTATTGGCTAGAAATATTGATGATGAGTGGGAAATTATGTTTGGATAATAAAAAGATTGGAAAACCACATAACACACACACACATTTAAATTTTATAAAAGATTCAAGACTTTTATATAAACTTGGGATTTTTTGTTAAAAAAATGAGACCACCTCTTGGACTCCAAAAAAATTTAGGCTAGCCCCCTAAATCCCCACCATATCTATTGCGAAATCATTAAAAATCCTTAATAGATCTGGATTGTGTGTGTTGGGCATGGCATAAAGCAACAACACTCCCTCAATCTCTATCTTAAAACCCAACTCACCACACAACGTCATTCTCTCACTCCCTTTCTCTCTCTCTCTCTCTCTCTCTCTCTCAGCCACCCCCACACAAACACTTATTACAAATTATGTTCATCTTTTGAATATTGGGCTCTATAAAAACTCACCACAAAACATCGTACCTCTAGCCTAAGTCTGCGGTATATCTGGCAATACGGTGTTGTTCCAACCAGTAAGGAACCACCCGATGTCGGATAATTCCTTAAAAACCTAGAAAATCTTCATAGAAACTCTGAACACGGGGCCGCGTTCCTTGAACACGAGGCCATGCCCAGTTTTCTTCTGACAACATGGGGCGTGCCGAACTAACACGGGGCCATGCCCCTCATATTTTTCGGCACGGGGCCGTGTCAGCAATTACGTAGGCCGTGTTCTACTAACGGAAAACATTCTTTGACACAAGCATCCAGAACGGGGCCGTGCTCGTGTGCTGTCAGTGTCTATAAAGTCAGCCTTTGGGGAGAATGTTTGGAACCATTCCAAAAGGGCAGGATCCTGGAGATTCTTCACACATACCCCAAAAGGTAAGTTTTTAAAAAGGTCTGTTTGTAAGAAAATAGTGACTGCCTGATCCCGCGTCAAACTGTCTGTTTGTAAGAAAATAGTGACTGCCTGTAACGAAAACCTTGAGACAAACGGGAGTGGAAATAATGATGAAATCCCTCTGCCTGAACTGCATCAACCCCCCCCCCCCATCTAGATGACTTAGAAGACATAAGTTAAATAGAAGAAAGGATTATACTATAGATCAAAGAACTAGAATCCTTGATAAAGGCGCGATATTCGTCAAGGATTCCATCCGAAGGAGAATCGATGGAGGAAAAATCAGGTACATACAACAACACCGAGGTCAATCAACCCTCTACCATAGACGACCGCGAAAACGAGAGCGATAGTCGTCCCTGTTTCGATTCTACAATGACAGGTCCCCTTACCGAGTGTGAATTTTACACCAACAGCATGGACGAGAGCGAATCGACTCATACCTTCTTTAACAAGAGCACGGAAAAGGTAAATAAGAGATGGTACCGTTTTCCCATTTTTAAAGAAATCTTCTACTGTTTCGATAACCTCTTACGTGTTCGTACCTCTCGCCTAAGTCTGCATTATATCCGGCAATACGGTGTTGTTTCAACCAGTAAGTAACCACCCGATGTCGGATAATTCCTTAAAAACCTAGAAAATCTTCATAAAAACGCTGTACACGGGGACGTGTTCCTTGAACACGGGACCGTGCCTAGCTTTCTTCTAACAACATGGGGCGTGCCGAAATAACACGGGGTCGTGCCCCTCGTATTTTGTGGCACAGGGCTGATGTGTGTAAAATGCAACATATAAATTACATCAAATGAGGCATAAAACTAACCCTTTTTTAGTACTAATGTTGGAAAGAGTGTGTTTTTGTCTTCCTTTTGTATTTTCAGGACCAAATGAGCTTAAACGAACAAAAGGAACAAATATGCAGCAAAAACTAACATAAATACAAAGAAAAGGAATAAACGTGACATGCCCGACCCCTCGACAGGATCTCCAAGAGCAAAAACAAGAAACAGAAGGCTGACCACGACCCATGCCCACTAGACACGGGAGCGTGGTCAGGTGTCTGCAGAAAGGACAAAGCTGTGGAAGCTTCTACGCCCACCACGGGGGCGTGCCCCGCTCAGCACGGGGCGTGGTCAACGCTAAGATTCGCAGAATCTTGTAAATCTTGGTAGTACAGATACGCTTCTGCACACGGGGTCGTGCCCGCTGGACACGGGCCGTGTTGAACCCTATGTTGACAAAAGCAATTAATGATGGAAGAGAAAAGGGATGGCCACGGGGGCGTGTCCGCTGGACACGGGGTCGTGGCCGGGCTTCTGTTCACGCTATAAATATGGGTGCTTGGTTCACTTCAAAGGCATCCCTTGGCAAACCACCTCTCTCCCACTTTGCCACCACTCCACCACCACTACAACACCCACATCCACCACCATCATCCATCATCCACCTTAGAGTGTGTGTAGTAGTCTCGGGATCCAAGATTGATAGTAAGAGTTCTTGTCAATCAAAGGTCATGTTTGGCTAAGTCTCTTACATCACTTGGTGAAGACAAGCATTTAATGTATGATTTTTAATCTTTTCGCACTTTTTATTTGGTTTTGTATTAATGACTTTAATAACTAGTTTCTAATGTTGAAGGTGAAACTTCTTTATCATTTGTCCGTAGTGTCTTGGCATTACTTTACTATCAATATAAAGTAAAAGATTTACACCATTCATATCTCTGCGGTCTATATAGAGATATGTTGGCTACCTGGTCGGGGGTTAAGGGAATGGTTTAGTAAGGTTCTTGCCTTGTTCAGTGTATAGATCCTGCAAGGACCTGGGTCAAGCTTACTAGGACCTCCTTCAATACCCACTGGTATTGGATAGCAGGGGTGCGAATGGCTTGATCCCCTCATATGTAAACTGCTATTAATACCTTACACCGGCTACTTGGGATTGTATCCCTGCTGACTCAAACCACTTAGTCGAGGGTAACGTCACCTTCAAAAGAGGGGCCTACCACTTTTCGCATTAATAACTTAATTAATTATCTTTCAATATTCCGAACCTTTGGGATTGTATCCTTGTTGACTCAAACCGCTGGGTTGAGGGTAACGACACCTTCAAAAGAGGGGCCTACTACTATAACTAAGATAATCTCTTAAAAAGTGAAAAAATGCGGAAATCATCAAAGGATACATTAAAGGCGAGTCGGATCCAAGTGATTCATCTTGTCTATCTGTTTTTATTTTATTTTTATTTCTACATTTTTAGTTTATTTTTCATGCTTAAAACCCTTTTCATAAAAAATTTTAGTTTGATTAGACGTTGAGGATAAACCGGTATATAAAAGATCTTGTGTCCTTGGGCGACCTTGGTATCTTACCAACGCTATACTACGCTCACAATGGGTGCACTTGTCCATGTGTGTGTTTAGTGTTTGTAGAATATCGTGTTTTATAAATTTAAAACTTGACTAATGTTTAAAATAGGCTTAAAATATCAATATAAACATATTACACCCGACACACACCAGGGCAGTTTCAGCAATGACGTAGGCCGTTGTCTACTAACGGACAACATTATCTGACACATGCATCTGGCACGGGGCCGTGCTGCCCAGGAACGGGGCCGTGCTCGTGTGCGGTCACTGTCTATAAAGTCAGCCTTTGGGGAGAATGTTTGGAACCATTCCAAAAGGGCAGGATCCTGGAGATTCTTCACACATACCCCAAAAGGTATGTTCTTAAAAAGGTCTCATTTGACCTTCTTGTCATTTCCTCTTTTGGTCCTTTCCTTTTCTTCATTTCTCTATGAACTCCATTGAAGCTTCAAGCTTAAAAAGCTTCAATAGGAGGGTCGTACTCTTGATTCTTAGCTCAAAGTTTTGCAAATTCACTTTAGTAAAACATTATTTTAAGTTATTTACGTTCAGAAAATTAAAAATCAGTCAAATCTAACTTGAAATAAAATTTTTAGAGCTAAGAATCTGGAGTAGTTAGAGCAGCACGGGGTCGTGCCACTCTGGCACGGGGTCGTGCCACTGTGGCACGGGGTCGTGCCACTCTGGCACGGGGTAGTGCTGCACATTTTGATCTTCCATATCTTTTTAACAGTTGGTCATTTTATCTCAAGATGCCAAGCCAACAAAGTGGAACGCCGTCAGCAAGCTCTATGAACCAGAGAATAGGGAGAAGGCTCTCCTTCGAGGCCACTCTCGTAAGATATGTGAGTGCCTTGAGAGAGTCTCGACGAGATGACCTTAGCGGAGGAAGTTCTAATAGACCGTGTGAACTATCTCACCATGGGGCTAGAAGATTGTTTCAGAGAAATCAACCTTTTACATCAAAGGTTAAAGATCTTAGCCTTGCCTCTGATGGAGCCAATCTTCTCACAAGAAGATTAGAACCTCGCTAATGAAGTCATACAACCTAGGGGGGATAGTGCACGGTCCTCCCAACCGCCAGAGTGATCTCACTCTGGGATCCGCTACCCGACCAAGCTAGCTCCGCGGTGACTTCCCCATGCCGAGTTCTTACCTGGGCGACATATGTCACTCCCAAGACTCGAACCCAGTACCTCTGGGAAGAGGTGGGTGTCGGTGGCCAACTGGGCTACCCCAGTTGGTTAAGTCATACAACCTATGGGATGGGAAGATGAGATTTCGGAGCCTCCCCCTATCAATGTTGCCTTCGAGGTTGTGATAAATCCTGCTCCCCCTCAAGAGGAGGTAGAAGAGGAACCCTTCATCTTCCTTCCACGGGAGATCGACGAAATGCTCAATGACCTCTAAATGAGTATTTCCCGCAAAAGCTCAAGTCCTCCATCATCTAACATTAGTAGATCTAGGAACGTATTAGGGTTGTTTAAAAATGATCTCGGAGAGGCATTCTCAAGATCCTATCTATCTATCTATCTATCTATCTATCTTAGTTTTATGTAGGTTTGTAATTTTTAATTTCTTGTAATGTTTTTATTTTTAATTGAAATGGAGGATTGGATGATGGTTATTTAAATAAATGTGTTAAAGAAAGCGGAAACACCAGATGGATGATGAAAAATGGAACACATGCACGTAAAGCAGAGGCCTCCCGACTCATAAACTACAAAACAGTAGCTACAGCACAGGGCCGTGCTCATCTAGCACGCCCCCGTGCCCAACCTACTGTTGTAAAAAAAATTATGTCCAGAAGGTGGCACAGGCCGTTCTCACCCAGCACGCTCCCGTTGCCACCCCATTATAAGTCTTCTGATTTTAATTTGTTACTGGCACTTTGGACACGGGGTCGTGTCCCCATAACACGCCCCCGTGCAGCAAATGCCAGTAATTAATTTTTTTGCTATTTTCACACTTTTTACACATTTTACCAAAATAAATCCTAGTTGGGACACATTGAGGGCAATGCGAAATTTAAGTGTTGGGGGAGGATAATAAAAACCTTGAATTGTTTGTCCTAAATCAAGCATTACACAAAACTCCTCTTGTAACCGCTAATAACCCCAAACTTTTTCAAAATTTTTCTTTTCATTTTTTTTACTTATCTTAGTTTATTTGGGAAAAATAAGTTTTAAAAACTATGTTTTTACGAATTTACAACTGATAGCGTCGTGATAAAAAAACCAATTTAGAAGAATTACGAAAACGGGCATGACAAATATTTGTAAAATTTGATTATATATACATTTTTACACTACAATCATTTTCCCACAAAAGTGAGTTTTGAGCCATTATTGAGCACACAAATATACATCTATACTAATTGCTCAATTTTCGTTTCTTGTGTGAATAGCCCGTTTGGTTCTCACGAATCTAGAACTTGACAATGCGATGCGTTCCAAGTCCTTACCGACAAAAATCTAAGTAAGTAAATGATAGAGGCATTAGGACCAACCCATTTTTCAAAACCAAATCTTTATTCTTCTTTGTTTTATCCAAAAACATCACCGTAGTTCAACCATTTGATCCTTAAAATCCTTTTCGTTTCCAAACCCACAAAAACAAACCTTTTCATTTTTCATCTTTCATTTTTGTAAACGTATCGGTTATGAAATTACGATTACGGCTCTGTTTCAACTTCGGCAACCAAAAAAAATCAGAAAAATGTGCCAAAGTATTTTTTGCTAAGCCACAAAGCAATAGAAAAACCGATATTTTACGTTTTTCACCCTTTTCCAATAAAACATACCAAAACCCGAACCACCACCTACCCTTAAAAAGCCCTCTTGATATTTATAAGGATTTAACGTCAAAAGGAGGAGGTTTGATCGATTGTAAAGCCTGTGGTAGGAGTAAGTTCCAAACATGGGCACGAGTGTTTTCACTTAATACATCATCGGCCGAGTGTTGAGTGGCCACTTGTGAGGAAGTGTAATTTTGTATATAACTAAATGGAATTTTATAAAGGCATATTTTGCCCAAAGTAAGTAATTTTTCTTAACTTGTGTTTTAAATAAATCATGACGAATAAGATTGTAAACAAAATAAATTTAAAACTTGGATTCCCGACACTCTAAAGATGAGACAAACACCTTCTCTTCTACCTATTCCGTTTGGGAGTGTAAGCCACATGATAGAGTTTTGCTTGAGGACAAGTAAAGATTCAAGTGTGGGGGTATTTGATGTGCTTAAAATACAACATATAAATTATATCAAATACGGCGTAAAATAACCCTTTTTCAGTACTAACGTTGGAAAAAGCTTGTTTTCTGTTCCTTTTTTTATTTTCAGGGTCAAAAGAGCTTAAAGGTGTAAAAGGAGCAAAAAGACAACAAAAACCAACATAAAAGTAAAGAAGGAGGAATTGACGCAACTCGCCAAGCCCCGATTCACATCCAAACCACAAAATAGCAAGAACAGAAGACTTGACACGGGGCTGTGTCCACTAGACACGGGCCGTGTCCAAAGGTGGATGTTGTGCAGAAGAAAAGACAACAGCAAAGGACAAAACTGGCAGCCAACACGGGGTTGTGCCAAGCCAACACGGGGCGTGGTCAACTTAGAGATTTTCAGAATCTGCGATAGTACAACAAGTACATTGGCCATGGGCTATGCCATTGATATACTGGGCCGTGTTAGTATAAGACCTGAGAAGCAGTTAATGAGAGAGAGAGAGAGAGAGATGGCCACGGGCCTGTGCCAGGCGGGCACGAGCCGTGGTGAAGCTTCTGAAGACAGCTATAAATAGATGTGCTTCGTTCCATTCCAAACCATCCCTTGGCAAACCACTTCTCTCCCACTTGCCACCACTCGACCACCACTACAACACCATCATCCACTACCATCATCCATTTTCCATCTTTTAGAGTGTGTGTGTAGTCTCGGGATCCAAGATTGATAGTAAGAGTCTTTGTCAAACAAAGGCCATGTTTGGCTAAACTCTTGCATCACTTGGTGAAGACATGTCTTTTATGTATTTTCTTTTAGGATTTCCAATCTTTGGCAACTTTTTCATTGGGCATGTATTAATGACTTTAATAATTAGTTTTTTATATTGAAGACAAATTTATTTAACCATTCTTCATATGTCGTTGATTCACGTATCCGTGTCTTTACGGTCTATATAAAGCACGTTAATTGCCTGAAAGGGGGTTAGAAGGGTGGTTGGGTGAATTTTATGTCTCGTTCAGTGTATAGATCCTGCGAGAACCTGGTTCAAGCTTATTAACACCTCACGAGTCGGAGCGGGCATTACCCACCATGGTAGAGGTGCAAGACGCTTGAATCCCTTATCTACAAACTACTATTAAAACTTTAAACCAACCCCGCGAGGACTGTATCCCTGCTGACTCAGACCAACAGGTTGAGGGTGACCGCTGCTTGGAAGGGGACCCACCATATTTTGCATTACAACTTACTTAATTATCTTTCAATAATCCGGCCTAGTGGGATTGTATCCTTGCTGACTCAAACCACTAGGTTGAGGGTAACGTCGCCTTAAAAAGTGGGGCTTACTACTATAACTAAGATAATCTCTTAAAATGCCCAAAGTGCGGAAATCATCAAAAGGGTACATGAAAGATAAGTCGGATCCAAGTGATTCTTTCTTGTCTATCTGTTTTTATTTTATTTTATTTTCTGTTTTTATCTTTTTATTAGTTTAAAATCTTTTCTCAAAGTTTGGTTCGATTAGACGTTGACGATAAGCCGGTATTAAAAGCTTTTGTGTCCTTGGACGACCTCGGTATCTTGCCATCACTATACTACGTCCGCGATGGGTGCAATATCGTGTTTTATAAATTTAAAACCTGAAATCGGCGAGTAAAAAGAGCTTAAAATATAACTAAAAAATATAGACACCCGCACGCACGTCACTTGATTATAAGTTTAATCTAAATACAGATTTAGATTTTGATGGATTATTTTTTGATGGTGTTCATGGATTCATGCATAAACATGAACACTTTTGGTGGATTATAAAAACATGAAAAGTGATTGTTTAGAAAGCCTTTATGATAAAAACACATAAAAGTGATTTACAGTCTGATTTTAAATTATTTTTAAAGTGTTTTAATCTTACAAAAAGGCTATGGGATTTGTCTTACTTGATAAGGGTAATGTAAGGATTTATGTGTCAAAAAGTTAAATTTTTGTGTGATGATAAAGTGTTTTTTGAAATGATTCACTTAAATCTGGAAAATGAACATAAAATGAACATAATATACTTTTAATAAAATTATTTGCATGAACAAAAGGAAAAATGGTTATTTGATACAAATTAGACAATTTTTATGCAGAAAACAAAGGCTAAAACATGGTGATTTAGTCAAATTTGAGGGTTTTACTTAAGTCCGGTTTTGGAAAGAAGTAAAGCATGTTTTACAAAGTATAAAACTTGTATTTAATGTTTATAAGTGTTGCATGTGATGTATGTGTATTATTATTATATTATTATTATTATCATCACTCGCTTAAAAAGCCAAAAATTCAAAATTTTCGGTGTAAAAACGTAAGTGCTTAAAAATTGTTTTAGCACAGTATATAAAACTAAATTTAAGCATAAATTATGTGTTATAATGTATATATTAACGTCATTGTGTTAAAAGATGACCTTAGGCGGTTTCATCACATCAGTTGACACGAAAATGTTAAAAACTGCAAAGTATAGGTGTTTTTAACTAAATTTATGTGATTATCTTTGTGGAAAAAATATAATATTTGCATGTATTTTGATGTTAAAAGATGTTTATTTGATTAGATGATGAATTTTAGATAACAAACATAGCCGTTTCGCAGTAAACACGATAACGGCAATGCTAGAAAAAGAGACGTTGAAAACGTCAAGTTTACATGTTTTAAGCAAAATATATATTTTTTTCAGTAATTGTTAGTACATGGATGTCTAATGTTTGCGTCTTTTGGATTTATCTAGTTTGTTTATATGGTAGCATGCTTATTAGATAGTTTTGTGTTTGAAGTTGATTTGTATTGAATCAATTATACACACACAAGAATCCTGCGCAGCGCATCATTGATGTGTGCGTACGAGTTGTACGCTGGGTCAGTCCTACGCTTTGCCTTTAAATAGATGTAAGGACCTGCAAAAATGCCCCAAAATGACCCGTAAGTGAAAACCCGGACCCCTGAAACCCTAATGTGCATGAAAAACCAAGAAAATCAGATTTTTGGTTTTCAGGCGGGCCGCGTAAACTGTAAGCTTAGGCTTACGCGGCCCGCGTCAACTTAAAGTTGACCGGATAAGCATTCCGGGCCACGTGTCGCACACGTGGCGGACCTACTGATGACACGCTAGCCCTACACGTAGACTAGGGGCCCTCGCGGGCCGCGTAAGATACATCAAAGGGTTTACGCGGGTAGCGTAAAACCCATTTTTTCTGCTATAAATTGCTTGTGCATGGCCTGATCGTCTGTGCTCGAGAAAACTTTCAAAATCACACTTATTCTGTTTGAAAATCACATTCACAATAGCAAAACGCTGCTACGATCAAGGGTAATAACTCGATCACTGCTACGATATATTTTCCGATCGATTGAAACCGATCCGATGGATGTTTAAGTGCTGCCCGTAATTGGGCTATACTTTGTCATTTGTCGTGAGGGTTTTGATTTCGTGAGTTATCGTAAATGTTGTATTAAGTTACTAACCTAGTTCCGTATGCATTGCTGTTTAAACTAGGTTACACGGCTAAATCAGTAGGCTAAACTCTGCCCGTCTAAACTTGCAATGTGAGTCATTCTCTTTTTATCAACTATTTTAATCAAATCTCAAAGTGTTTTCAAAAGTTATAATTACAGGGATTAAGTCGTGGTTATCTTGAATCACTGGCTAGTGGGGTATTGTGCACATTACTAATTTCTCACGGTTAGGTTCATCAACCTAACAGTGATAATCATCACTACTTGGGTGAAAGGACCCAATAGTGGTATGACCAGGGTGTGACACGACGCCAGATAAAAATAAGATAGTAGCCATTGTAATCGCTCTTATGTCGTAATTTATAACTATGTGTCATTTTATTGAAATCGAGTGACTCGCCAGTATTTCCCCGCTGATAAAATATTTTTAAACATGTTTAAGGTAACCTAGTGTGAATCAAGGAAAAGTGCTACGGAGCACTAATAAAGCTTGAAGTGGTGGCTCAGTTAAAAAAATAAACATGTTTTGTAAAACAGGGAATTTCCTCATGAAATTCCTCTATTGTAAATTACGGGGTTTTGTCCCAAATTATGAAATAAGTTAATTGGGCAGTTTCAAGTTTTAAAAGATCCTATTAAACTTCAGCTGTCAACTCAAATAATAAATACCACGGGTTTCTGTCCCACGGCTCCTGGACCGGGTCACACCGGGACGGGGGCCGTGACAAAAAAAGGTGGTATCAGAGCCACTGATTTAAGCCAATTAAGTATTTAGAAATACTTAATTTCTCAAATTGCCACTCTGTGATGCTGTGAAAATTTAATTTGCAATATATAACTTTTTAATTAGGATTTTGTGTGTCACACCCCCAAAATCCACATGCGGAGTGCCTCCGCTTGGAGGCGTGACTGACCAGGATCCAGCCACCAAATATACTGAGCATTGGTCAATAGTAAAAATGTTCACCAACCACAATAGTTAGTAAACATTATAGTTTGAAGTTTTAAAAGTTTAAGTTCAAATAACAGTTTCAGTAAACAGCGGAAGCATAAACCAAACAGTTTCAAAACAAGGTTCATAGTTCAAGATTATTTAAAACCCGACACATGGGCTAGGCGACCACTACACATTCCCAAGCTACAAGCTCCTGTGTCACTGGGTACCTACAAAGCATGCAGCAGGGTATCAACAAAAATGTTGGCGAGTTCACGAGTTGTCCAGTTTTTAATTACCAAAAACTTGTTTCACCAGTTAATTTATCCGTTTATACATGCCATGGGGAGCTACCCCATAAGTAAGCGACTAAACTGTTTTTCCAATACCGAATACTTACTTAACCGTACGTTTCTGCAGTGCCCCGTTTGTCAATGTTCTATCATCATTGACGGTTTGCCAGAGTACATTAGTTCACTCCCGTTCCCAGTAACAAGGGTCGGTGTGAGGCTGGTTACACCTAAATAGCGCTATCAACTAATAACCCGTTCGCCAGGCCCCGGCGACTAATCGGTATTAAATGGTAGGGACTTAAGTGATAGAGTTTCGTTTAGTGTTGCTTGTTGCATTTCCGTATAAACAATAATTAACTAAGAGTCCCATTTAAGGGGAAGAAAGTAGGTTTGTATCCCTTACGAGGGGATAGCGTTGTTCAAGTTTCCGTTTCCCAAAACCACCGGGAACGCATGCTTTAATAGTTGTGAACTCACCTTGGGTTGCTCGGTAGACAGTTTACTTGGTCAAGTATGCTGGTCACCACGTCCTAATATGGTTACCAGTATAGGTCAGGTTGGGTACAGAGAAATCACGTATATCCTACACGTATCTAACACATAGTCTGCATACAGTTTTGAGTTATTGGGCCTGCTCTAATAATGGTACAGTCAAACAGTAACAATTAACACGTAGTCCAGTCAAACAGTGATCATGCATGAACAGTCCATACACTTTGGCCCAATAACGGAGACCAGTAGCCCACTCGAGACAAGGTGGTCTCGAGTCGAGACCGAGAGGTCTCGAGTCGCAACCAAGTGGTCTCGGGTTGTAGCGGGGTGGTCTCGAGTCATGCAAGTACGAGCCGCAACCTCAGATGTCTCGGGTTCAGTCTCGAGTCGAGATCATGAGATCTCGAGTCGAGACCTTGCTGATTTCGAGTCTTGAAGCTTATCTCAAGTTGTTACTTGGTGGTCTCGAGTCCAATCACTTTGGTCTCGAGTCGAGACCGAAGGTGTCGACTCCAACATTTGTTGTTTCTAGAATGTCTGCACAGTTTGTACTATCCAATAGAATTTCCATTTCATGATCCTATGTACTTATCCAATGAAATTGCACAAACATGTTTTATTGTCTAATCCTTAATCAGATGGATCAAGCAAAGCATCTTTCAAATGTTCATAGCATATTCAAATATTCATATTATCATTCAAACTTGTTCATCATTTTAGGGTTTTCATCCTTCATCAACATGTTCATCCTACATAATCATGCATTCTACGGACAAGAATCATAACACATAAACTAGATATCGAGATCATCTTGTAAACCATCACCAAGCAAAACATTTGTTCTATAACCTCTATCATAAATCGGATGATCATAAACAATCCTAACTATCATTATTTTATCATTCAAGCTTATCTTAGCAAGAGATTATCATACAAGAGTTCACACATGTCATCCATCATTTAATCATTCAAAGAAAGTCACATCATTATACACAAAAACACCTAGTGAACATCTAAAAACACTAATCGGTTGATATATACTCATAACTTATCATTTGTTTTAACCAAACAACTACAAGGTACTAACCGGCTAGATGTTGAGGGTATGAAGAATCAATGAACCAACTTCCGAGTGGTGATCTCGAGTTTGATCCGAGAGTCTCCTTGTTGTTGCCGATTGATCCGAGAGGAAGGAGGGGAGGGGTGATACTTGATTGTTAGGGTTTAAGGTTTTCTAGAGAGAGAGAGAGAGTGAGGATGAAGTGGGAGAGAGTGTAAAGGAGAGTGTGTGAGGGTTTTTGGCTTATGTTTAGAGGGTGGTGCACCCTAAGTGGGTTTCCGAGTGGGCTAAGGGAGGTGCGGCCCAAACGGCCCAACTGTTCACTGTTCACTCGAGACCGGGTGGTCTCGAGTTGTGATTTCGGTTTACGAGTAAACATATATATACATATATATTACATACACGTTATCAACACATAGCACATCAAAATAAGTCACACCTTTCAATTAATAATAGTACGTATACGAAATATTGAACTAGAAGGTTGTTCGGGAAAATCCAGAGTGTCACATTATCCCCAAGTTTTAAGAACTTTCGTCCCGAAAGTTAAGGCAGTCACTGTCAAGCTAGTATACGTGAGAACGTTTCGACGGGGTGTCACATCATCCCCCCGTTAGTTTGGAATTTCGTCCCGAAATTCGGTTGTAGCTTCAGTGCTGGGAATTTCATTTGGGAACAACTGGGGATACTTGCGCTTCATCTGGTCTTCCCGCTCCCAGGTAAACTCTGGGCCACGTCGCGAGTTCCAACGAACTCGTACGAGAGGTATCTGGCTACGTTTGAGGGTTTTGATTTCTCGATCAGTGATCTCAATCGGTTCCTCAGTAAAGTGTAGCTGTTCGTCAATAGTGAGTTCCTTGAAAGGAATGATGAGTATTTCATCTGACAGACACTTCTTCAGATTAGACATGTGAAAGACGTTGTGCACAACACTCAGTTCTTCAGGCAGATTCAATCTGTAAGCGACCTTACCGATCTTCTCGGTAATTTCGAATGGTCCGACATATCGCGGATTAAGCTTGCCCCGTTTTCCAAAACGAACCACACCCTTCCAGGGTGAGACTTTAAGTAGAGCCCGGTCACCAACCTGGAACTCTAGCGGTTTCCTATCCTTATCAGCGTAACTCTTCTGACGGTCACGAGCTGCCGCCATGCGTTGTCTGATCTGGGCAATCCTTTCCGTAGTGTCTACCACAAGTTCTGGACCTGTGATCTGGCTGTCACCAACTTCCGCCCAGCAAAGAGGCGATCGGCATTTACGACCGTACAATACCTCAAAGGGTGTTGCCTGAATGCTGGTGTGGTAGCTGTTGTTGTAGGAGAATTCCACTAACGGTAGGTGCTTTTCCCAACCCTTGCCAAAATCGATCACACATGCCCTAAGCATGTCTTCCAGGGTTTGGATGGTGCGTTCAGATTGCCCATCCGTTTGAGGGTGATAAGCGGTGCTCATGTCTAAACGTGAGCCAAAGGATTTGTGCATAGCTTGCCACAACTCAGAAGTAAAACGCACGTCTCGATCGGAAATAATAGAGGTTAGCACCCCGTACCTCGAAACCACTTCCTTTAAGTACACCTCTGCTAAGGTAGAGAACTTGTCTGTTTCTTTAATAGCCAAAAAGTGGGCAGACTTAGTTAACCGGTCCACTATTACCCAAATGGTGTCATTTCCGCGTTGAGACCTAGGCAGGCCAGTAACAAAATCCATGGAAATTTGCTCCCATTTCCATTGCGGGATCTCTGGTTGTTGGAGTAGGCCCGATGGTTTCTGATACTCAGCCTTGACTCTCGCACAAGTCAAACATTTTCTGACATAGGCTGCTATGTGGGCTTTCATGCTAGGCCACCAGTATGTAGTCTTTAAGTTGTGGTACATCTTATCCGAACCAGGATGTACTGAGTAACGGGACTTATGGGCTTCATCCATTACAAGCTCGCGCAAATTCCCATAAAGTGGGACCCATATACGCCCGTTTACGTAGTAAGCACCATCTTCTTTTTGTTCTAGCCATTTCCTTGATCCTCGCAGGGACTCAGCCCTGACGTTCTCGACTTTCAATGCTTCGACCTGAGCGTTTCGGATTTGCTTAGGGAGGTTCGAGTGGATGGTGAGCTGTAAGGCAGGAACACGCTTAGGTTTGGTTTCCTTCCTGCTGAGGGCATCTGCCACCACATTAGCCTTGCCTGGGTGATATTTAATTGCACACTCGTAGTCATTTAGGAGTTCGACCCATCGGCGTTGCCGCATATTCAACTCCTTTTGTTCCATTATGTGCTGGAGACTCTTGTGATCGGTGTAAATCGTGCACTTGGTACCATACAAGTAATGTCTCCAAATCTTGAGCGCGAAGACCACAGCTCCGAATTCTAAGTCATGTGTCGTGTAATTCCGTTCGTGGATCTTGAGTTGTCGCGAAGCGTAAGCAATGACCTTCTCGCGTTGCATCAACACGCAACCAAGTCCTTGAATAGAAGCGTCGCAGTAAACAACGAAGTCGTCGGTACCTTCAGGTAAGGAAAGAATAGGAGCACTACAGAGGTTCTTCTTTAGTTCCTGAAAGGCAGATTCCTGAGCATCACTCCATTTGTAAGCAACACCCTTCTGAGTGAGGGTTGTAAGCGGTTGAGCGATCTTAGAAAATCCCTTGATGAATCTTCGGTAGTATCCTGCCAACCCCAAGAATTGGCGAACTTTGGTCGGAGTCTTAGGTATAGGCCAATTCTTAATGGATTCGATCTTAGCGGGGTCAACGTGAATCCCATCCTGATTGACTATGTGCCCAAGGAAATGGACTTCTCTAAGCCAGAAATCACATTTCGAGAATTTGGGGTACAGTTGCTCATTGCGAAGGAGTTCGAGAATAAGACGCAGGTGTTGTTCATGCTCCTCTTGATTCTTTGAGTAAATTAGGATGTCGTCAATAAACACAATCACGAACTTGTCGAGGTAGGGTTTGCACACTCGGTTCATGAGATCCATGAAGATCGCAGGTGCGTTGGTCATTCCGAAAGGCATAACAAGGAATTCGTAGTGACCATAGCGGGTTCTGAAAGCAGTCTTAGAGATGTCCTCATCGCGGATTCTCAGCTGGTGATAGCCCGATCGCAGATCAATCTTGGAATAGTAGCTCGACTCTTGCAGCTGGTCGAATAGATCGTCGATACGGGGAAGTGGATAACGATTCTTGATGGTAACCTTGTTCAGTTCGCGGTAATCAATGCACATTCGGAATGTGCCATCCTTCTTTTTGACAAAGAGCACTGGGGCTCCCCAGGGTGACGAGCTAGGACGGATAAAACCTTTGTCCAAAAGTTCTTGTAGCTGAGTAGAAAGTTCTTTTAGTTCGGCGGGAGCTAGTCGATAAGGTGCACGAGCTATAGGCGCTGCTCCGGGAGCTAGTTCGATTTGGAATTCGACCTGACGGTGAGGAGGGAGTCCAGGTAGTTCTTCAGGGAATACCTCGGGATAGTCGCGTACAACTGGAAAATCTTCAATCCTGTTTTCCTTTTTCTGCGTGTCGGCAACAAGTGCTAAGATACCCCTTTCGTAAACACTTCTGGGCTTTTAAGAATGAAATGATGCCTGTGACTTCTCCGCTTTTGTCGCCTTGGACGATAAGGGGTTTTCCAGGAGGACGGGGAATACGAACAGCTTTCTCTTGGCAGAGGATTTCAGCTCGATGCTTGGATAACCAATCCATACCAATGACGACGTCGAAGCTTCCGAGAATGATGGGGAAGAGATCGATACGGAAGGTTTGACCAGACAATTCTAGTTTGTAGTTACGAATAATGTGTGAGGCCTCGAGGTTTCTACCATTAGCTATTTCAACGACGTGCTTAGAGCTTAACGGCGTAAGAGTGGACTTAAGCTTCTTACTAATACGTAGGGATACATAACTAGCATCTGCTCCAGAATCAAATAATATGGAGACATAATGATCATTAAGTAGGAACTTACCCGCCACCACGTTGGGGTCATTCCTTGCTTCAGCAGCCCCAATCACGAATGCCCTTGCATTGTTTCCAGCTCCCTGGTTGTTGTCGTTGTTTCCAGTACCTCGATTATTGTTGTTGCGATTCTGGTTCAGCTGAGGGCAATCCTTTCGCATGTGCCCTATTGCCCTACATTTGTAGCATTCACGGTTGTTTCCTTGTTGCTGTTGTGGTTGTTGTTGATTCTGCCTAGCTGGAAGCTGGCTCCTGCAGTCTTTGGCTTCATGCCCCATCTTGTTGCATCGCTGGCACTGACTTTTGCCACATGGCCCACTGTGGTGTCGGTTACATTTGTTACACTTGGGGTGGTTTCCTCGATAGCCACCCTGTTGCTGAGGGCCCTTGTTACTTTCAGTCTTCCTTTGCTGAACTGAGGCCTGAGTGGGGTTAGCATCCTTACCCTGATTTCCATCCCACTTCCGTTTGTTATCGCTGGAAGTTCCGGCAATAGCACTGATCCTTTTGGGCAGCTTGCCCTCCTCCACAGCCTGATCAGTGAGTTTATGAGCAAGGCGAACCACTGGCTGAATGGTATGGAGGTTGGCTGAGGTCACATGGCTCCGGATCTCTGGGGCCAAACCTTTGATGTACAATTTGATCCTTCGATACATAGGTCGGGACATGTTTGGGCAAAGTCCAGCATAGTCGTTGGACTGCTTGGTGTAGGTCTCAATCTCTTATCCAACCATCTTGAGCTCATAGTATTCGTTTTCGAGTTTGTGGATGTCATCCCTGTGACAATACTCCTCTTTGATCATGTCCTTGAAATCTTCCCACGCAGTAGCATTTGCAGTTTCCAAACCAAGCATCTGAATCTGTGCCTTCCACCATGAAAGCGCGTTTCCTTCAAGCGTACCAGTCGCAAACTTTACCCAGTTAGCAGGGGGACACTCGCAGACAGCAAAGACAGCTTCGGCCTTTTCAATCCAGTGCAGAAGGCCGATGGCACCCTCAGTGCCGTTGAAAGGGAGAGGCTTGCAATCCATAAAGGTTTTGAAAGTACACACACGTGGTTGCGCAGGCGCTTGCTGACCTGTTGTGAGAAGCGAATCGAATAGGCTTAGAGGTGAAAAGATGAAGCAGGGGTAGGATCTAAACATCCTAAAGTAACGAGTTTACCTCCAGGGTAAGCTGCGAAAGCTGCAGCCACCGTGTTGATCAAGTTAGTAAACTGAGCTTGGGTCATGTTAACGTTTCCTCTTCCGCGTCCACTCATTGTCTTCATAGCCAGAAAACACAGTATGAGTGTGATGTCGTAATGTAGCGAGAATGAGGTAGAAGAGGAATGCGTATCTATCTAATTAGGCACACTAGTATGTATAGTAGAGTAACAACATAAAGTAAACAAGCAAGTAAACATAAGTCCGAGCTATGAGGTCTAATACGTTGAGTCTTGCCCTTGGAGTGTAGTGTCGTCACGAGTCACAGGTTATAGTCTGGTTTTTCTCAAAAAGACTTTCTTTTTAAAACCGAGTTCACTATAACCAATGGCTCTGATACCAATCTGTCACACCCCCAAAATCCACATGCGGAGTACCTCCGCTTGGAGGCTTGACTGACCAGGATCCAGCCACCAAATATACTGAGCATTGGTCAATAGTAAAAATGTTCACCAACCACAATAGTTAGTAAACATTATAGTTCGAAGTTTTAAAAGTTTAAGTTCAAATAACAGTTTCAGTAAACAGCGGAAGCATAAACCAAACAGTTTCAAAACAAGGTTCATAGTTCAAGATTATTTAAAACCCGACACATGGGCTAGGCGACCACTACACATTCCCAAGCTGCAAGCTCCTGTGTCACTGGGTACCTGCAAAGCATGCAGTAGGGTATCAACAAAAATGTTGGCGAGTTCACGAGTTGTCCAGTTTTTAATTACCAAAAACTTGTTTCACCAGTTAATTTATCCGTTTATACATGCCATGGGGAGCTACCCCATAAGTAAGCGACTAAACTGTTTTTCCAATACCGAATACTTACTTAACCGTACGTTTCCGCAGTGCCCCGTTTGTCAATGTTCTATCATCATTGACGGTTTGCCAGAGTACATTAGTTCACTCCCGTTCCCAGTAACAAGGGTCGGTGTGAGGCTGGTTACACCTAAATAGCACTATCAACTAATAAGCCGTTCGCCAGGCCCCGGCGACTAATCGGTATTAAATGGTAGGGACTTAAGTGATAGAGTTTCGTTTAGTGTTGCTTGTTGCATTTCCGTATAAAAAATAATTAACTAAGAGTCCCATTTAAGGGGAAGAAAGTAGGTTTGTATCCCTTACGAGGGGATAGCGTTGTTCAAGTTTCCGTTTCCCAAAACCTCCAGGAACGCATGCTTTAATAGTTGTGAACTCACCTTGGGTTGCTTGGTAGACAGTTTACTTGGTCAAGTATGATGGTCACCACGTCCTAATATGGTTACCAGTATAGGTCAGGTTGGGTACAGAGAAATCACGTATATCCTACACGTATCTAACACATAGTCTGCATACAGTTTTGAGTTATTGGGCCTGCTCTAATAATGGTACAGTCAAACAGTAACAATTAACACGTAGTCTAGTCAAACAGTGATCATGCATGAACAGTCCATACACTTTGGCCCAATAACGGAGACCAGTAGCCCACTCGAGACAAGGTGGTCTCGAGTCGAGACCGAGAGGTCTCGAGTCGCAACCAAGTGGTCTCGGGTTGTAGCGGGGTGGTCTCGAGTCATGCAAGTACGAGCCGCAACCTCAGATGTCTCGGGTTCAGTCTCGAGTCGAGATCATGAGATCTCGAGTCGAGACCTTGCTGATTTCGAGTCTTGAAGCTTATCTCAAGTTGTTACTTGGTGGTCTCGAGTCCAATCACTTTGGTCTCAAGTTAAAGTTCGATGGTCTCGAGTCGAGACCGAAGGTTTCGACTCCAACATTTGTTGTTTCTAGAATGTCTGCACAGTTTGTACTATCCAATAGAATTTCCATTTCATGATCCTATGTACTTATCCAATGAAATTGCACAAACATGTTTTATTGTCTAATCCTTAATCAGATGGATCAAGCAAAGCATCTTTCAAATGTTCATAGCATATTCAAATATTCATATTATCATTCAAACTTGTTCATCATTTTAGGGTTTTCATCCTTTATCAACATGTTCATCCTACATAATCATGCATTCTACGGACAAGAATCATAACACATAAACTAGATATCGAGATCATCTTGTAAACCATCACCAAGCAAAACATTTGTTCTATAACCTCTATCATAAATCGGATGATCATAAACAATCCTAACTATCATTCTTTTATCATTCAAGCTTATCTTAGCAAGACATTATCATACAAGAGTTCACACATGTCATCCATCATTTAATCATTCAAAGCAAGTCACATCATTATACACAAAAACACCTAGTGAACATCTAAAAACACTAATCGGTTGATATATACTCATAACTTATCATTTGTTTTAACCAAACAACTACAAGGTACTAACCGGCTAGATGTTGAGGGTATGAAGAATCAATGAACCAACTTCCGAGTGGTGATCTCGAGTTTGATCCGAGAGTCTCCTTGTTGTTGCCGATTGATCCGAGAGGAAGGAGGGGAGGGGTGATGCTTGATTGTTAGGGTTTAAGGTTTTCTAGAGAGAGAGAGAGAGAGGATGAAGTGGGAGAGAGTGTAAAGGAGAGTGTGTGAGGGTTTTTGGCTTATGTTTAGAGGGTGGTGCACCCTAAGTGGGTTTCCGAGTGGGCTAAGGGAGGTGCGGCCCAAACGCCCAACTGTTCACTGTTCACTCGAGACCGGGTGGTCTCGAGTTGTGATTTCGGTTTACGAGTAAACATATATATACATATATATTACACACACGTTATCAACACATAGCACATCAAAATAAGTCACACCTTTCAATTAATAATAGTACGTATACGAAATACTGAACTAGAAGGTTGTTCGGGAAAATCTAGAGTGTCACATTGTGTTTCCTCTATATCTGCTAAACAACATGAATGAGTTGTCGGAAGCTCTTCAAAATCTTACTATATATCCTGTTGACGTAGAAGTTTCCAGAGACTTTTCCGATTATCTGGCCGACACTGAAGAACCTATGGAATTCCAAGCCCAACCTCAGGTGAAACCCAAGTCGAAAAAGAGAAGGAGAATCGTAGGCTGGAGACGTGTACGGAGGAAGAAGCCAGCCGCACAGAGGGTTAAAAAGACGGAGAACCCAAATGATAAGGGCAAAGGAAAAGAGATCGTGGAAAGTTCAGGCCAAGCCCAGAAAATGCCACCGTGGGAAGAGTTGGATCGTAAACTGGCAAATTGTGACTTCATTGGACCTGCCAATGAAGACCTCTTCAATTACTGTCACACCCCGATTTCCACGTGTCACCGGTGGGCCCGGTGGGGGAGTATCGTGACGTGGTTGGCAACATAATAGTCAAACAACACAATATAATAATGCACAGCGGAAGCAAAAGATAAATATATTACATTCCGAATATAAGTAATGTCAAAGTATTACAACGGAAGGTAAAGGATCCACAGGCGGATCAAACAAAAGATACCAAAACTGTTCAACAGACTTCAGGCATCTAGAACTTGCAAGATTCCCTAATGACACCCTGAGCTCCCAGCCAATTATGCGTAGTACCTGTCACTTAACCTTTTGGAAAATACGTCAGTTTACACTGGTAAATACAATTAACTGACTCATTTTGGAAAAAGAGTTTGAAAAGTGATTCGAGTGCAAACGGCACAAAATATCTTGACCCATTGATTAAAATGCACAGAGGCAAAATTAATCTTTTATACTTGGGCCAATTCTATTAATAAAAATCTTGTATCCGATTTACATGGTTGTCCAACATTTAGGGCCGGTGATTATACAATACAAGCCGGACAAGATTAATCGACACACCACAAATATAATCTCACAAGAAGATACCCTTACGAGTGAGTATACGTTATACATATGCAACAGGAGGTGTTATGTCTACACCTTGTGCTTACGTCGTGGCCATTCACTTTTTAAAATGAGCCAAGGATATCCAGGACACGGTCATTAACCCCCAATGTTATTTGTTATCAATCAATACAGATTAAAACGGGATTATGCAATTTAATCATCTCCGATTAAAAGGTTTCTACACCCGACCAAGCGGTATTTTTATAATACCGTATCCCAAGCCCGTATAAGGGAAAATAAGTTAAAAGTATTTACCTGAGCTAGCAATGCAAATTATACTCAGCCGTATATTCTAATCAGCAAGCACGAGTACTTCTACTGGGGCTCTCAATCTGGAACGAAGGTTTTATTAACCTATTAGATTCCTAACGGGTCTTATTTAAGTCGTAACTTAGACCGGTTAGTTTTAAGGAAGGTTTACGGTTCAAACGCACGATTAAGCGAAGACCGGAATAGAATGTGATTTAGACCCTACAAGTTCGAAGATTTGTATAATATGGGTAAACTAAACACATTCTGGATTTTGAGATAAAGAGGATAAGGTTTGACCCGTTTCGGCTAATTTATGCAAACTAGTTACATAAACCGAACCGAACGCGCCAGAGGCGTAACGGGTAACCATATGGGTCGCGAACAGGTTTCCTAAGTTAATATGCTTTAAATATGTTGTGATATCATTATGATATCTTCCATAATGCCCAAAACGAGTTTAATCATTAATTATGCCCCGTAGGGTATTTTGGTCATTTTAGAGATTATAAAAGGGATTTAACGTAACCCCGATGTTCGGGACTGAAGTGATCAGTAAACAACTTATTTTTAACAGATTATATTAGTTGGTAATAATCCTTATATGTCAAAATGGTTTTAAGCCTAAACTACGCGTATAATACGCGTATAAACCCGTTTCAAGCGACGTACGATTAAAAATACGATTCTGGGTTTTCTGATTAGTTAAACAGGCTCAAAACATTACATTTATTATTTAAAATCAGTAGCAATTGGTTTCGCGTCAAAATTCTTTGTAGAAATCATTTTATGACCGAAAAGGGTAAATTCGGTATTAACCGAATTAAGGCGATAAGCCTAGCTTAAGACCAGTTTAAAAATAATTAAAAATCTTCAAAAATCCCAAAATATTATTTAACATTAGTGGGTAAAAGTTTTGGTACCGAAAATCGGGTTTAGATAGGCTATGCGCTAATCGCGCCGTTTAATTAATAAAAAGTTTATTATTTACGCTAATGCGCATATCTCCTAATCTAGACCTCCGATTGACGTGAAAATTTACGTACATGTTTAATAATCAGTAACTAAGATTATTGTACTTCCACATTTTCAAAATTCTCGTTGTATGGTCATAAGGGCATTAGGGTCCATTTTAAGCATTTAACGGAAAAGCGCGAACGAATCGGATAATCAACGAAACAAGTACAGAGGCTTATACCATCATGTAACCCAACCCTAATGAAGCACTAAGGCATTTCCAAATCAAACTAAAACGGGTCAGAACCGAAGTCAATGCAAAAGTCAAAGTTTCGCGTCTTTCGGCTCCGAACCGGGTTTAAACAGAAATTTGTCGAGTCGGACAAGTACGAACAAGTTCTTATACTTATTACCAAGTTATATTAAGGTTAAAACAGGTTACACGCCTCTCGGATTGCTAATCGTGTATTAAATCGTAATTTACAAAACTGTTGACTTTTTCGGTCAACCTTTGACTCGACAAACGACCTAGTTAGAGTGGAAACCAGGGGGAACCCTTTTGAGGGTTTATTACCCACATAATTACCAACTTATAACTACCTTTGATTCGAGATATGACTGAGCCATTTTAGACTAATCTCGAAGTCAAACGTTAACTACGATATCTTGACTTTTAAGCTAAATACTAAGCTAAACATGATTAGAGAAGGTCTAGCATACTTACAAGTGCTTATTGGATGATTAGAAAGGCAAGGGGCTGCTTGGAAGTTCCACAAATGATCAGAAATGGGTGCAAGAATGAATGATCAAAGTGTTGCACCTTGTGTGCTTTATATAGTGGATTTACTCACCATAGATGATTGACAAACAAGTCTAGGACATCCCACAACTTATTGACACATGCCCTAGTGTTCTAGGGGGTGTTTTAGGGGCCATTGGGTGAGTTATGATCGATCAAAGTGCATCCAAGTTCAATGTGCAGACAAAGAATTAAGAATGATATGTTTCTGTCCAGATATGGCAGTCGCGTAGCGCGACTGCCTGAGTCCATACGCTCGCGCTACGCGAGCCCCTAAGGTGTTCCAACAAAACTTTGATAAATTGCAGTTTTAGTCCCTGGCTCTTCGAATCTTGTACAGACACTTGTTTATTGCGATATGGACCCTCATTATTGATCTATAAGGGCTTCAAGACATATACCCACTTTGTTAAGTCCCCGGGTAACTTTATTGTTACCCGAAAAGGCCTAACTTTCAACGTTGACGCTTTAACCCCTCGCACACGAATTTGATCACAACTTTCTCATACGTTGACGAAACTTTACGAAATTTTAATCGTGTATTCTAGTGAGCATAATTAATCGTTACAAGGCTTCGGGTTTGCTATAAGGTCACCCAGAGGTATATCATTAACATGTTGACACATTTAACCCCTGTAGTTTGTAATCTCTCACTTTCTTTCACAATTCGCTTCGTATGATCCATGATCCATTCGTTTAAGGTTATAAACATCATGTAGGGTTATTGTAAAGTATATTTATTCATTGTTGACACTTTGAACCCTTGTACTTACATAGTTTCATTGTTTGTCAACTTTAGTCCTCCAAGAACATTCTTTCACACGTTCAGACATTATGACACGTGTCAAGACATAATAGGACGTAAATTTTCGAGGTGTTACATCCTCACCCCCTTAAAATAAATCTCGGCCCGAGATTTACCGAAATAAAGGAAGTATTCTCTGTCTAATAATGGCAACTTACAGATAATTAGGGATTTGTGTGATCTGATTTGTTGTTTCCACTGCAACTTTCAGATCCTGATAATTGAACTTACCAATCTATTGTCCTAACAACAGATGTTTAACATTTCATTTATATAAGGTCTCTAATGGAGTAACCTTGATACTTCTATATCAACTATTATAGAAAAGCTTCTCTTGAGATGGTTATTCCAGCCACCATTTAACTAATCTTAAGGAGTAGCTAATCCTTACAGTTAGTCGAACAATTCGACGATCCTGGGTAGATGATGGCGATTCTTAATCGTGGTCTAAATAGGGTTTCGGCAATGAGTGCATAAGCAAAATGAACCGTCTTTCTTATCTAACTGGTATCATACTCTGAAAATATCGAGTTAGGCTATATGAATCTCCTATCTTAAAATTTACTTAATCAGGTTTCTGGTTATCCCATAATTAACATGGAGTTCTTACAACACTCTAACCTAAAGCGGGATGTTAATCTTAACTCTACCTGCCTCTAGGGAGGTAAACAGGGTAAACTTAGGAGAAGATAATCAAAGTACAAGGAGGTTGCAGATATTTTTCATATCTCAGGCTCCAGTTCACTCATCGTTACTTGTGTCGAATAAGTGACACATTTATGTTACTAGTCCACGAATTCCTTAATCGGGAATATTTACTTGGACAATTTCATCTTGGATATCTTCTTTGAATACTACTAGTCGACTTTAGTACAATATGATCGTTGGGATATCTTAGGGGTTCCATGTATTAAACCTCCATGCTGATCAGACATGGAAATAATCTATGGGACACACTAGGATACGCCAATCCTCATATGACACTTTTATCAAACATAGTTTGGCATTCGCAGGCGATAGAAAACAATGAGGAAAGAAAAATAATTAAAATAACATATGTTGTCGTACTCTATGCAAAGAAAGAGTGCTCTTAGATTTTCGGAAGGATTCCTTGCCGATACGAGAAGAATCGGTTACTAAGGTTTCCTTGGTAATTATACTTTGTGGGTATAATAAAAATTTTGCTAAGTTTATGGTTCATGAAGATTTATTATTGCCCGTAATAAAACAGGACACTTAGCAGAAATTATCATTTATAAATGATAAGGAAGTTTATTGTACAAGTGCTTATAATTAATCAATAATGGAAGTTTCACAAACTAGGCACCTAGCTCAGTTGGCTAGGCGCGCGAAAGGGTGCGGCCTAGACCCGGGTTCGATTCCGGGGACGGCCAATATCACCATTTTTGCGACTTATCGATTTCTTAAGGGAACAGAAACTAGTTCTGGTAAATTTTCTACTTGTAAATTTTTCCTTACACTATATATATATATAGGGTCCTTATGAAAAGTTTTAAAAACTTGATATACTTATAGTTATGAAGGATTTACTGGTATCCGAACCAAAATAAAAACTCTTAGCATCTAAATTATTGATAAAATGCCAAGGGATGTACCTGATGTCATTATTTATGGGCTAGCTTAGGCATTTTAGGCGCTTTCAATTTTTGGCTTTACTTCCTCCGCCGCATTTCCTTTGACATACTTAGGGCACGTAGTCTTGATGTGGCCTTTCTCCTTACAGCCAAAACAAACTGCATTCTTCATGTCCTTACAGTCCAACGTTTTATGTCCCATAGACTTGCAGATCCCACAAGCCCTGGGCTGCGATTTGGATTTTGGTTCGAACCTGCATTTCCCATAATGGTGCTTCTTGCAGGTCTCACATACTGGTTTCTGGTCGGACTTTTGTTTGTTCTTTTTCTTAGAACTCTGGGAGTTATCTACCTCCCTTTTCCTTTTTAGTTCATCCTTTGCATCAGAGGCATGAACGAGATCCTTCTTACGAGTGAGGAAATGTGGTCCTAGATAAAATTTGGACCGAGCAGCATGGGGCTCTTTTAACTTTTTCACAGCTCTCTTCACAGCTTTTCCAACGGCTGCGTCTATCATAGTTTGAAGAACATCTTTGGAAATTCTAAGGTTCACAATTTCAGCATCATTAGCATGCGTCGTGCCATCAATGGCGCGATTGACTGTTGTCTTATCCGAGTTTGCCATACTTCCTATTGGTTCCTAACACCAATAAAACGATTTCTTAGTTGAAATTAAACAACTGCTATTTCTCATTTTGATGGCCTTAATATATACTAACCATGGTGCCAATAACCTATACAGGCTATTATAGCACTAACATTCTTAATGAACATTATTTAAATATATTAATATTACTTAGCCTAGGTCGCAAAAGACCATCAATGGCTTTAAAGATTTGGACCTAGTCCGTCACTTTTCTGACAGAGGATCAAAACGTCACATCTGTCTTTATTATATTAAAGAATTTAGGTAGCTTGAAAGCTTGCCATAGGAATATCAGAAAAGAGTGATTCCTATAAAATATCTAAGATTTGTTGGAGCATTTCCTAAAGTATCATCGGCCAATTTCTACTTCATACCAAATGACCGAAGTCCTAATTAGACGGAGACAACAGTCCTCAACAGTGATCGTTCATTATTGAATCACATGTGTCAGCATCAAATAAATTTCTGCATACACTGTTTGATAAGGAAAAGTACCTGCTATATAGTTATCCTTCTGCACCATCTCCTGGCGTTCCTCCAGAAGACTCATGCGTTTGTCTTCCTGGTCTCTCCAGGCTTCTTTATAAGCTTTGGACAGTTGGTTTTGATGTGCCCTTCCCCGTTACAATTGTAACATGTGGCGTTCTTCATCCCCTTGCAATCTAAGGTTTTGTGACCCTTGGTCTTGCAAATTCCACACAATTTAGCACGTGGGTCTATTGTACATTTTCCATAATGTTGCTTTTTGCAGTTACTGCATTTGGGTCTGTTATCAGACTGACTCGAGTTCTTCCTAAACTCGGAATTCTTCCCGCGCTCAGAATTTCCCTTCTTCTTCTTGTTATATCGTTGAGAGTTTTCCTCCTCTCTTTCTCTTCTTCCCTCGTCAGAAGCCTTAACAGACTTAATTCTGATTGCGTCTAAGGTGAGAGATAAGGATAAGTCCACCGCGGACCTATATGTGGTTGGCCTAGATGCTTTAACATTCCCTTTTATCCCTGGTGCTAGGCCTCCAATGAAACGCGCTATGCGTTTAGGTTCAGGGGTGACTAGATAAGGAACCAGGCGGGACATAGTGTTGAAACTTGTCACATATGCCTGACAATCCAAATTCTCCATGACCAGAGTTAAGAAGTCTGATTTTATCTTTTCTACTTCATGCTGGGGGCAATAGTTTTCCTTGACTAATGCAACAAATTGCTCCCAAGATAAGTTGTAGAGTAGAACCTTTCCCGTGGCTTGGAGCAATGATCTCCACCATGCCAACGCTTCCCCTTTGAATGATTGTGAAACAAATTTCACAACATCTTGCTCCGCACAACCGCTGATGTCGACAACAGCTTCCATCTCATCGAGCCATGTCATGCAATCGATGGCTCCTTCTTCTCCTGTAAAGTCTCTGGGCTTGCAGGAGACGAAATATTTATATGAACAGGTCTTAACTGGTGCCTCTTGATGAAACACAACTTGTCTAGACGGAATACTCCTTTGATTTGACAAGTCATGAACATCGTCTTCCCTTAACTCATGTGGGTTAGAAGGGGGCGTACTACGAGCCGCAGATAGAGTCTTAGAGTGGGTATCACTTGACTCATCATACTGCCGATCAAGTGCTCGAGTAACAGCATAATCTATTATTGCCTGTAGTTCTGCTCCAGTTACATTAATTCTGATAGTATCATTGCTTTCCTTCATGTGGCTGTTAACTTCATCTAATCCAGCCATGTAGCTTGATTGCTACATAAATATTAACAATGATTTAATCAGAGATTAATATGGAATCATCATCTTTGATGATTTATCAACCATGGTAATATAAACCATATTGGTTAACTTATTAGTTATATTAAATTAGTATTTTCCATTATAGTTTATCCTAGTTATAAAACATTAAGGATATTAAAGTGGCGCATAAGGCCTAGTCACAAGGACAGTTCTAAATTTTATAAGCCATGATTTCAGAGAATCTAGGCATTAAGGTTTGAATCACGTTCATTACCTTGACAGGGAGTTGTAGACTTCAACTGTCTTTTGTCTTTTAGGACAATAGATATAGCCCGTGGGCATTTCCCTTCTGAGGGATGGTTATAATATGTTCATCTTCTCAGATGCTATTAGTCGAGATCATATGGATCCTACCGACTATTATGCTTGGACCTGGTCCAACATTTTTTTTAGACAGGAGGTCAAAGACCACCACTGTCGTTGTCTTATCGGACAACAAGTTTAGCCCGTAGGCACTTCATCACTACTGGATGTTTATAATGTGATCATCTTATAGGATGACACAAGCCATGATTTCTAAATCCATAGACTAGATAAGGAAATTGGAAGAATCTAATATAAGGACGACTGTTGTGATTTTATCGAATCACATTTGTCAGGAGTGCTAACACGTTCTTAGGTGTTAACAAGGATCTGAATCCCTTGGGTAGGTTTCACCATCTTGACCGCATAGGCTAGATTTCACCTTTAAGATTCTTTTTAAAATGCATACTGGCAGGAAAGTAAGGATATTTATTTTATTCAAGATTTTTATCATAAATCCAAATTTATAATTTAATAATAGCACAAATGGCCTAGTCGCGTAGACAAGTTTAATTTATAAGCCAAGATTTCAGAGAATCAGGGCAATTTATGAATTCGTAATGGCACAAAAGGCCTAGTCACGTGGACAAGTTTAATTTATAAGCCATGATCGTCTGGGATCGAGGCATTTAGGTGTGAATCAAAGTTCATTACCTTTTCTTGACAGGGAGCTGTAGGCTACCACCGTCTTTAGTCTCAGAGGACGTTAATTATAGCCCGTAGGCACTTCCCTTCTAAGGGATGTTATTTTCCATTCATTTCATATTTCATGTTTAGAATGAAAACTTAATTTAATCAATCCATTATATGAAAATAGAAGTACAGAGTTGCCCTAAGCGGGTCTTTGAAAGGATAATGTGTCCTTAAAGGGACTGAAAGATAAATATGTCCTTATAAGGACTAATAAGGAAACGATCTTCAGTAAAAGGAGTTTCTTCTTCATTTTATTTCTGAATGCATTCTCCTTGGATGCTCGTTTCATTCTAGCCGCGGTACGAAGCTCAGCATCTCAGGGCTCCGGGTGTGGAGGACTCCTATTACGGCTTCTTCGCTTGGTGACGTATCCAATATATATATATAAAAAATTTTGGAAGAAAAGATTCTTAGATTAGGATTGAGAATATTCCTATGTTAAGTCTAGACTCAGAAGATTTAGGAATGTGCAATTGTGTCATTGAGATTAAACACAAAAAGCTAGTGTTTAATTCACTCAATGTTGGCTCTGATACCTTACTGTCACACCCCGATTTCCACGTGTCACCGGTGGGCCCGGTGGGGGAGTATCGTGACGTGGTTGGCAACATAATAGTCAAACAACACAATATAATAATGCACAGCGGAAGCAAAAGATAAATATATTACATTCCGAATATAAGTAATGTCAAAGTATTACAACGGAAGGTAAAGGATCCACAGGCGGATCAAACAAAAGATACCAAAACTGTTCAACAGACTTCAGGCATCTAGAACTTGCAAGATTCCCTAATGACACCCTGAGCTCCCAGCCAATTATGCGTAGTACCTGTCACTTAACCTTTTGGAAAATACGTCAGTTTACACTGGTAAATACAATTAACTGACTCATTTTGGAAAAAGAGTTTGAAAAGTGATTCGAGTGCAAACGGCACAAAATATCTTGACCCATTGATTAAAATGCACAGAGGCAAAATTAATCTTTTATACTTGGGCCAATTCTATTAATAAAAATCTTGTATCCGATTTACATGGTTGTCCAACATTTAGGGCCGGTGATTATACAATACAAGCCGGACAAGATTAATCGACACACCACAAATATAATCTCACAAGAAGATACCCTTACGAGTGAGTATACGTTATACATATGCAACAGGAGGTGTTATGTCTACACCTTGTGCTTACGTCGTGGCCATTCACTTTTTAAAATGAGCCAAGGATATCCAGGACACGGTCATTAACCCCCAATGTTATTTGTTATCAATCAATACAGATTAAAACGGGATTATGCAATTTAATCATCTCCGATTAAAAGGTTTCTACACCCGACCAAGCGGTATTTTTATAATACCGTATCCCAAGCCCGTATAAGGGAAAATAAGTTAAAAGTATTTACCTGAGCTAGCAATGCAAATTATACTCAGCCGTATATTCTAATCAGCAAGCACGAGTACTTCTACTGGGGCTCTCAATCTGGAACGAAGGTTTTATTAACCTATTAGATTCCTAACGGGTCTTATTTAAGTCGTAACTTAGACCGGTTAGTTTTAAGGAAGGTTTACGGTTCAAACGCACGATTAAGCGAAGACCGGAATAGAATGTGATTTAGACCCTACAAGTTCGAAGATTTGTATAATATGGGTAAACTAAACACATTCTGGATTTTGAGATAAAGAGGATAAGGTTTGACCCGTTTCGGCTAATTTATGCAAACTAGTTACATAAACCGAACCGAACGCGCCAGAGGCGTAACGGGTAACCATATGGGTCGCGAACAGGTTTCCTAAGTTAATATGCTTTAAATATGTTGTGATATCATTATGATATCTTCCATAATGCCCAAAACGAGTTTAATCATTAATTATGCCCCGTAGGGTATTTTGGTCATTTTAGAGATTATAAAAGGGATTTAACGTAACCCCGATGTTCGGGACTGAAGTGATCAGTAAACAACTTATTTTTAACAGATTATATTAGTTGGTAATAATCCTTATATGTCAAAATGGTTTTAAGCCTAAACTACGCGTATAAACCCGTTTCAAGCGACGTACGATTAAAAATACGATTCTGGGTTTTCTGATTAGTTAAACAGGCTCAAAACATTACATTTATTATTTAAAATCAGTAGCAATTGGTTTCGCGTCAAAATTCTTTGTAGAAATCATTTTATAACCGAAAAGGGTAAATTCGGTATTAACCGAATTAAGGCGATAAGCCTAGCTTAAGACCAGTTTAAAAATAATTAAAAATCTTCAAAAATCCCAAAATATTATTTAACATTAGTGGGTAAAAGTTTTGGTACCGAAAATCGGGTTTAGATAGGCTATGCGCTAATCGCGCCGTTTAATTAATAAAAAGTTTATTATTTACGCTAATGCGCATATCTCCTAATCTAGACCTCCGATTGACGTGAAAATTTACGTACATGTTTAATAATCAGTAACTAAGATTATTGTACTTCCACATTTTCAAAATTCTCGTTGTATGGTCATAAGGGCATTAGGGTCCATTTTAAGCATTTAACGGAAAAGCGCGAACGAATCGGATAATCAACGAAACAAGTACAGAGGCTTATACCATCATGTAACCCAACCCTAATGAAGCACTAAGGCATTTCCAAATCAAACTAAAACGGGTCAGAACCGAAGTCAATGCAAAAGTCAAAGTTTCGCGTCTTTCGGCTCCGAACCGGGTTTAAACAGAAATTTGTCGAGTCGGACAAGTACGAACAAGTTCTTATACTTATTACCAAGTTATATTAAGGTTAAAACAGGTTACACGCCTCTCGGATTGCTAATCGTGTATTAAATCGTAATTTACAAAACTGTTGACTTTTTCGGTCAACCTTTGACTCGACAAACGACCTAGTTAGAGTGGAAACCAGGGGGAACCCTTTTGAGGGTTTATTACCCACATAATTACCAACTTATAACTACCTTTGATTCGAGATATGACTGAGCCATTTTAGACTAATCTCGAAGTCAAACGTTAACTACGATATCTTGACTTTTAAGCTAAATACTAAGCTAAACATGATTAGAGAAGGTCTAGCATACTTACAAGTGCTTATTGGATGATTAGAAAGGCAAGGGGCTGCTTGGAAGTTCCACAAATGATCAGAAATGGGTGCAAGAATGAATGATCAAAGTGTTGCACCTTGTGTGCTTTATATAGTGGATTTACTCACCATAGATGATTGACAAACAAGTCTAGGACATCCCACAACTTATTGACACATGCCCTAGTGTTCTAGGGGGTGTTTTAGGGGCCATTGGGTGAGTTATGATCGATCAAAGTGCATCCAAGTTCAATGTGCAGACAAAGAATTAAGAATGATATGTTTCTGTCCAGATATGGCAGTCGCGTAGCGCGACTGCCTGAGTCCATACGCTCGCGCTACGCGAGCCCCTAAGGTGTTCCAACAAAACTTTGATAAATTGCAGTTTTAGTCCCTGGCTCTTCGAATCTTGTACAGACACTTGTTTATTGCGATATGGACCCTCATTATTGATCTATAAGGGCTTCAAGACATATACCCACTTTGTTAAGTCCCCGGGTAACTTTATTGTTACCCGAAAAGGCCTAACTTTCAACGTTGACGCTTTAACCCCTCGCACACGAATTTGATCACAACTTTCTCATACGTTGACGAAACTTTACGAAATTTTAATCGTGTATTCTAGTGAGCATAATTAATCGTTACAAGGCTTCGGGTTTGCTATAAGGTCACCCAGAGGTATATCATTAACATGTTGACACATTTAACCCCTGTAGTTTGTAATCTCTCACTTTCTTTCACAATTCGCTTCGTATGATCCATGATCCATTCGTTTAAGGTTATAAACATCATGTAGGGTTATTGTAAAGTATATTTATTCATTGTTGACACTTTGAACCCTTGTACTTACATAGTTTCATTGTTTGTCAACTTTAGTCCTCCAAGAACATTCTTTCACACGTTCAGACATTATGACACGTGTCAAGACATAATAGGACGTAAATTTTCGAGGTGTTACAATTACCCAATTGAATCACAACTTCCAGTTAATTCGGAACCTGCTATCCCAGATCCCATTGTCAACCACCAACTTCTACCCGGAGAGCTGGAGGAATGGTGGACAAGTGATTGGCAATTTCAGAATCTTTTGAATAACCCTAATACCTTTTCCCCCAGTTTGACCCTGAGCCTGCACCAAACCCACCAATGAGCACCGAGAACTTGGCTGAACTCTGCCACTATGGCGAGGAGCTGGTGGATGCAGGAAATAGAATCCGAGAAGTGGGGGAAAGGATATCATGGAAATACGACGAGAGGGAACGTCGTTTCTGAAGTGCCAGCTGACGGGGATCGTATGTGGTTGTGTGTTTAATAAATAAAATAATAATAACTATTAATAAAAATATAATCATGTAAAATAACCTAAAATAAAACTTTTGTAACATAACTGGTGTGTACGGATGCCTACTAAAATATATAAAAATATCAACGTCGCAAAGTCGACAATTTTTGCTATACGTGCTAACATGATTACGTGTGATTAGTTATTGTGACTGATTATTATTTATTCCGTGCCAATAATTCACATTTATATATTGATAATTATCAGATGGAACACGCCATCAATGAGCCAGTTAATGAAGTTAATCAATCTGAACAAAACCATGAAGATCACTTTCTTAATAGGCAAGATATAGAAAACATTGTTGCTCAAGGAATAGCCAATGCTATTCCAGCAATCCTTGCTGCTGCCCGAAATCCAGTTGAACCTCAACCAATTATTCCCAGCAAACGTACTAGCGAAGAAAATTTCAGTAATAGTGTAAATGGAGGCGGCAACAATAATAATAATGATAATGATGGGATGCAAGCCCCATTTCTTAAGAGAATGAAAGCTGCAGCGCCTGGTTGCACTTACAAGGAATTTATTGCCTGTAAACCAGTTGAATTTGCAGGCAATGAAGGGGCAACTGCTGCACTGGTTAGAGAAAACCGAAGCAGTAATTAAAATAAGTAAATGTGCCGAGGAAGACAAGGTCATGTACGGGTCGCATCTTTTTAAAGAAGGGGCACTCGAATGGTGGAACACCGTACTACAAGCTAAGGGAAGTGATGTGACGTATGCCATGAATTGGGCAAAATTTAAGAGTCTGGTAGAAAGAAAATTTTGTCCCGAATATGAAAAGGAACAAATGACAAATAATTTCCTGAACCACCGGATGGTGGATGTACACTGTCGAGGATATACTTCGACATTCTTCGAGTATGCTAGAGTTGTACCAACCCTGGCTACGCCAGAACCGGTACTTATTTCTCGCTATATTTGGGGTTTGATTGGTGAAATCCGTGATATCGTTAAAGCTGCGAGACCTCGCACAATTGACGATGCAGTGGAATTAGCCAACACTTTGACAGATGGACTGGTGCGTACGCGAGAAGAAAATAGAAAGAAGGAAGTGGCCCAAAAGATTACCCAAGGATTCCGTGTGGGTAATAGTAGTAATTTCAAGAAAAAGGGAACTGAGCAATCTTCCACTGCTCCATTTTGCAGTACCTGTAAAAGAAAGCATTTTGGAAGATGCAAAGGGTATTGCAATTTCTGCGAAATTCCAGGGCATCAAGAAGAAGACTGCAGAAGGAAGAAATCCACAATTTGCTTCAACTGTGGAGAAGCTGGACATTTTAGACCAGACTGCCCTAAAATGGTCAAACCAGCTGAAAACAAAGCCAAACCTGCAGAAGGAACTACCAAGAAAAACGCAAGAGCCTTCCAGTTGACTACCCAGGAAGCAGAGCTAATCCCAGATGTGATAGCTGGTACGTTCCTAGTTCAAGACGTTTATGCAAAAGTATTATTTGACTCTGGTGCAAACCAAAGTTTTATAAATACTTCATTCTGTCAAGCTCTTAACTTACCATTAACTAACCTTAGACAAATTTTTACGGTAGAAACGGCATATGGGAATTCTGTCAACATAGATAAGGTTTTGCAAGAAGGAAAGATAGAACGGTTAGGCCATAAATTTTCTGCAAACCTGTTACCTATGAATTTAGCTGGATTCGATGTGGTGTTAGGAATGGATTGGTTAGTAGCCAACCATGCTCGAATTCTCTGTGATAAGAATTCCATAGAAATTCATACACCCACAGGAGAAATAGTGGTGATTACAGGAGATAAGTCACGTAAGCCAATGAAATTCATTTCAGTAATGAAAGTGGCCAGTTATTCAAGAAAACAAGGAATAGTGTATATGATTTCGGTAATCATTAACACTAAAGGTAAGGAACTTAAGGAAATTCCTGTAGTATCAGAATACTCAGATGTATTCCCAGAAGAACTACCTGGATTACCACCCGATAGGGAAGTAGAATTTAGAATTCATCTAATTCCTAGAACTACACCGATAGCCAAGGCTCCCTATCGGTTAGCACCCACCGAAATGCTAGAATTGAAAAAGCAATTAGATGAATTATTAAGCAAAGGATTTATACAACCTAGTTCATCCCCTTGGGGAGCTCCAGTGTTGTTTGTGAAAAAGAAAGATGGGTCGATGCGAATGTATATCGATTATAGGGAATTGAATAAGGTTACGATTAAGAATCGATACTCATTACCTAGGATTGATGATCTTTTTGATCAACTTCAGGGAGCTAGATATTTTTCTAAGATAGATTTACGCTCCGGATACCATTAGTTGAAAGTACAAGAAGAAGATATACCTAAAACTGCTTTTAGAACTAGGTATGGTCACTACGAGTTTAAAGTCATGCCCTTTGGATTAACAAATGCTCCTGCAGCATTTATGGACATGATGAATAGGATCTGTAAACCGTATTTGGATAAATTTGTAATTATCTTTATCGACGATATACTTATTTATTCCAAAAGTCAGGACGAGCATTGTGAGCACCTACGAGCACTCTTAACTTTGTTAAGAAAAGAGAAGCTTTATGGAAAATTCTCGAAGTGTGAATTTTGGCTACAAGAGGTACAATTTTTAGGACACATGGTGAATCACGAAGGTATTCACGTAGATCCCTCCAAAATAGAAGCAATCACCAAGTGGAAGGTCCCGCAATCAGCTATGGAAGTTAGAAGCTTTCTAGGGTTAGCCGGATACTATAGACGATTCATTAAGGATTTTTCTAAAATAGTCGTGCCATTAACTAAGCTAACCTGTAAAGCGGTGAAGTTTGAATGGGGATCTAGACAAGAAGAGGCTTTTAAGATTTTAAAGCAAAGGTTAACAAACGCCCCAATTCTTGCCTTACCAGAAGGGACAGAAGATTTTGAAGTTTATTGTGATGCTTCTAAACTAGGATTATGATGTGTGCTGATGCAACGCAAGAAGGTAATTGCGTATGCCTCAAGGCAATTGAAAAAGCACGAGGAAAATTATACGACTCATGACTTGGAATTAGGAGCCATAATTTTTGCCCTTGAAATTTGGAGACATTATCTGTACGGAAGTAGGTTTACTATCTATACAGATCATAAGAGTTTAAGATACATATTTGGGCAAAAGGAATTAAACATGAGACAAAGAAGATGGATGGAAATTCTAAGTGACTACGACTGTGATATTCAATATCACGAAGGAAAAGCAAATGTAGTCGCAGATGTTTTAAGTCGTAAGTATCATGAGAAACAACGGCAAGTTCGTGCTCTTAGATTAAGTTTACAATTGGACTTAATGGAACAACTGAAGAATGTTCAAGAAACAGCAATCAAGGATGATGCTGAAGGAATGAAGGGAAGAATAAAGGAATTAGAGCAAGGGATTGATGGAATTTGGAGATTCCACAAGAAAAGAATTTGGGTACCTAAGCAAGGAGACTTAAGAAGTAAAATTTTAGAGGAGGCCCATAAATCTAGATACACCATGCATCCTGGTAATAATAAGATGTACCAAGATTTAAGGAATAACTTCTGGTGGATAGGAATGAAGGACATAGTTAGATACGTTTCTAAGTGCCTAACTTGTTCGCAAGTTAAGGCAGAACACCAGAAACCCTCAGGTCTACTACAACAATTAGAAATGCCCGTATGGAAATGGGAACTACTAACCATGGATTTTGTTACTAAGTTACCCAAGACCAAAAAAGGTAATGATGCGATTTGGGTAATTATGGATCGATTAACCAAATCAACTCATTTTCTACCCATGAAAGAAACCTTTAGTATGGAAAGGTTAGCAAAGTTGTACGTAGACGAAGTAGTATCATTACATGGAGTCCGACTCTCCATTATATCAGATAGAGATAGTCGCATCACTTCACATTTCTGGACAAGTTTCCAAGAAGCCATGGGGACACGATTAAATTTAAGTACGGCTTATCATCCCCAAACAGATGGACAAAGTGAAAGGACGATCCAAACCCTGGAAGACATGCTTAGAGCATGTGTCATAGATTTTGAGGGAAATTGGGACGACCATTTACCCTTAATCGAGTTCTCCTATAACAATAGTTATCATGCAAGCATCGAGGCTGCCCCATTTGAAGCACTGTATGGACGAAAGCGTAGAACTCCAGTTTGTTGGGCAGAAATAGGAGAAAGCCAATTATCGAGTCCTGAAATTGTGCAAGAAACCACCGACAAGATCACCCAAATCAAGGAAAGACTGAAAACGGCTCGAGATCACCAGAAGAGTTATGCAGACAATCGACGCAAGCCACTAGAATTTCAAGTTGGAGACAAGGTACTCTTGAAAGTCTCTCCTTGGAAAGGAGTAGTTCGGTTCCGTAAGAAGGGAAAGCTAAGTCCAAGGTACATAGGACCATTCCCAGTAATCCAGTGAATAGGACAAGTTGCTTATCACCTACAACTACCAGTAGAACTGGCTGGAGTACATGACGTGTTTCATGTATCTAACCTCAAGAAGTGTTTATCTGACGAATCCCTGGTAGTCCATCTTCAAGACATACAGGTGAATGAAAAATTGAAGTTCGTGGAGAAACCGCTTCAAATAGAAGACAGAAAGATCAAGTTTCTCAAACACAAAAGATTGGTACTGGTCAAAATTAAGTGGGATTCAAAAAGAGGATCGGAATATACCTGGGAGCTGGAATCAGAAATGAAGCGAAAGTATCCTCACCTATTTCAATAAATCTCGAGGACGAGATTTTAAATAAGGTGGGGAGGATGTAAGGACCTGCAAAAATGCCCCAAAATGACCCGTAAGTGAAAACCCGGACCCCTGAAACCCTAATGTGCATGAAAAACCAAGAAAATCAAATTTTTGGTTTTCAGGCGGGCTGCGTAAACTGTAAGATTAGGCTTACGCGGGCCGCGTCAACTTAAAGTTGACCGGATAAGCATTCCGGGCCACGTGTTGCACACGTGGCAGACCTACTGATGACACGCTAGCCCTACACGTAGACTAGGGGCCCTCGCGGGCCACGTAAGATACATCAAAGGGTTTACGCGGGCCGCGCAAAACCCATTTTTCTGCTATAAATTGCTTGTGCATGGCCTGACGTCTGTGCTCGAGAAAACTTTCAAAATCACACTTATTCTGTTAAAAAATCACATTCACAATAGCAAAACGCTGCTATGATCAGGGGTAATAATTCGATCACTGCTACGATATAATGTCCGATCGATTGAAACCGATCTGATGGATGTTTAAGTGATGCCCGTAATTAGGCTATACTTTGTCATTCGTCGCGAGGGTTTTGATTTCGTGATTTATCTTAAATGTTGTATTAAGTTACTAACCTAGTTCCGTATGCATTACTGTTTAAACTAGGTTACACGGCTAAATCAGTAGGCTAAACTCTGCCCGTCTAAAATTGCAATGTGAGTCATTCTCTTTTTATCAACTATTTTAATCAAATCTCAAAGTGTTTTCAAAAGTTATAATTACAGGGATTAAGTCATGATTATCTTGAATCACTGACTAGTGGGGTATTGTGCACATTACTAATTTCTCACGGTTAGGTTCATCAACCTAACAGTGATAATCATCACTACTTGGGTGAAAGGACCCAATAGTGGTATGACCATCGTCACCAGGGTGTGACACGGCGCCAGATAAAAATAAGATAGTAGCCATTGTAATCGCTCTTATGCTATAATTTATAACTATGTGTCATTTTATTGAAATCGAGTGACTCGCCAGTATTTCCCCGCTGATAAAATATTTTTAAACATGTTTCAGGTGACCTACTGTGAATCAAGGAAAAGTGCTACGGAGCACTAATAAAGCTTGAAGTGGTAGCTCAGTTAAATAAATAAACATGTTTTGTAAAACAGGGAATTTCCTCGTGAAATTCCTCTATTGTAAATTACGGGGTTTTTTCCCAAATTATGAAATAAAATAATTGGGTAGTTTCAAGTTTTAAAAGATCATGTTAAACTTCCGCTGTCAACTCAAATAATAATTACCACGGGTTTCTGTCCCGCGGGTCCTGGACCGGGTCACACTAGGACGGGGGCCGTGACAATAGATGTGTGGTGCACATGGATAGGAAGGTTTTTTTGGTCATTTGGAGCTTTTGAAAAGGAGATTAAGTTGTAGCGAAGTGCTGACAAAATTTATAAAGAACGTTTATTTACTAATTCTGAGCCTACACAACGTGATCACATGGATTCCGCACTTGTTTTCACGTATAGTAGATTCATTTACGTCATTCTTAACATCTAATTACATCATAAGTAACGTTCTTGGAACTTTCAAGTGGTGTCAAAGCAAGGATAGCTCACATCTCCTTGTGTTATGGTTTAGAAGTGAAGATTTCGGCTTAAAACTTCATTTATTTGAGTTTTAGAACATTCTCACGGTTGAAATTTGTCAAATTTCTTCTCAGGATTGATCGTGGAGCGAGGGTGTATGATTGTTGTTATATTTTTAAATACTTTTTACTCTTTTATCAAGATTTAAATTTATAAAACACGATATAACATTATCACTCTCTACAACACGCTAGGGCAAGTGCAACCATCGTTGGCGTAGTATAGTGATGGTAAGATACCGAGATCGTTCAAGGACACAAGAGCTTTTAATACCGGATTATCGTCAACGTCTAGTTGACCCAAATTTTGAGAAAAGGTTTTTTTTTTAACAAGTAAAAATAAAGAAAGAAACTAAAGTAATAATAGAAACAAATAAACAAGAGAGAATCACTTGGTTCCGACTCATCTTTTACGCATCCTTTGATGATTTCAGCACTTTGGGTTTTTAAGATATTATCTCAGTTATAGTGGCATGTCCCTCTTTTGGAGGCAATGCTACACTCAGCCATATTGGTCTGAGTCAGCAGGGATACATTCCCGCAAGGTCGGAATGTTGAAAGATAATTAAGTAAGTTATTAATGCAAAATGTGGCATGTCCCTCTTTTGGAGGCAGCGCTGCCCTCGGCCATATTGGTCTGAGTCAACAGGGATACAGTCCCGCAAGGCCGGCTTAAAGTTTTAATAGTAATTTGATTATAAGGGATTCAAGCGTTTCTTACTTCCACCAATTTGATGCTATCCGCCTCAAATGAAGTCCTAATAAGCTTGAATCAAGTCCTCGCATCCACTGAATGAGGCAAGAACTTTACCCATACCACCCTTCTAACCCCTTCCAAACAATTAACGCGTTTTATATAGACCGTAAAGACACGAATGAGTGAATCAACGAAACATGAGAAGATGATAGAATAAAGTTCACTTTCAATATAAAAATTAACTAGTTATTAAAGTCATTAATATATACCCAATTAAAAAGTTAACCAAAAATTGGAAATCAGAAGTAATACATAAAAGATTTTTTCTTCACCAAGTGATGTAAGAGATTAGCCAAGTATGACCATAGTTTGACAAAAGCTCTTACTATCAATCTTGGATCCCGAGACTACTACCCACTCTAACTCTAATGATTGTGGTGGATGATGGTGGTGTTGTGGTTGTGGATGTGAGAGAAATGGTTTGCCAATGGATGGATTGTTATTGAACCAAGCACCCCTATTTATAGCTGAAAACAAAAGCTTTACATGGCCCTGTGCCTGGTGGGCACGACCCCGTGCCTTCCTTCTTCTCTGTCTTCATTTAATGTGCTTGTCAGTCCAGATGCTCAGACGACCTCGTGTGTCAACGGCACGGCCCCGTGGCCATTCGACTTGTTGTACTATCCAAGATCTACGTATTTGGAAGTTGACCACGGCCCGTGTCCATGAGACACGACCACGTGTCTCTTGTCTGCTTTTGTTTGTCTTCTTCTTACTCGAATCTTGAGTTGGGCACGACCCCACGCCCGGCAGGCGCGGCCCGTGCTTGTCTTCCGATTTGTTGTTTTTGGCCTTGGGGTGAAGCTCAAAGGGTTGGTATATTGTATCAACTTCCCTTCTTTTGTATTCATACAGGTTTTTGTCGTTAATTTGTTCCTTTTGTACATTTAAGCTCTTTTCATCCTGAAAATCAAAAGTATACAAAGAAACACACTTTTTCCAACATTAGTACTAAAAATGGTTGTTTTATACCTTATTTCACAAGTCCCTTAACTTGTGAAAACCCCTTTTGACATAACAGGACCTTTAACTATTTAATCCGGTATCAACGTACTTAAAAAGTTCCAACAAATCCCTACTACTTTGGCTCTAAATGGAATAAATGTGATTATCGGTAATGGAAGGTGCGTCTTACACGATGCGGATGAAAAAACGGTTGATCATTTATTCATCTCCTACTGTGTGGCCATGATTATTTGGCAACACACTGGTCTTTGGTGTGGAATTCCCCTAATCATTACCATCTTGGTTAAAGATTTGTTAGAGTTACATAAGTCTCTCTAGTTAGTTAGGTGATAAACATAAAAGTGTGTTCATGGTATTATCATTATTGAGCGTTGGTGCATATCGAAAGTGGGAAGCAAGAAGCGGTTTTCTAACAAGGTGGTGTAGTGGAGAAGGTGATTGAAGATGTTAAAGCCCCTAGTGTTTTCTGATTCAAACATAGGTGGAAGTTTAAGTTAGTTAAATGGGAGGATTGGTGTAAATTTGATGCTTTTATAAATTTGATGTAACCTGATTGCTGGTAGGGGACTTTGTGAATGAAGTATACCTTTCGAAAATAAAATACGAGCGATGGGTAAGTACATGAATCTTGGGTATTCTAGAATCGGCTAGCTCCTCGGTTTTAGTTAATGGGGCGCCAACCTTCACTTTTAAATGTGAAAAAGGTATGAGACAATGGGATCCCCTCTCTCCATTTCTCTTCTTGGTGGTGATGGAGGCGCTCTCATGCATAATGCTTAGAGCTAGAGAAGAAGGTCTTGTCAAAGGCATAGTTTTACCTAACAACGGACCGACTATATCTCATCTTTTGTATGCGGACGACGCTATCATGGTTGGGGAGTGGTCTAAACATGAAGTCATCAACATTGTGAGAGTTCTCCGTTGCTTTTTTATTTGTTCGGGCCTTAAAATAAATTTAGAGAAATCGGTGCTTTACGGTATTGGAATGAGTTCGGTGGAATGCGAAGACATGGCAAATGAGGTGGGTTGTAAGGCCGGGTCCCCACCTTTTAGGTATCTCGGTTTAATGGTGGGTGCTAACATGAACCGTGTCAGTAATTGGCAACCGGTGTATGAGTCTTTTCATGCTAGGCTTGCCAAGTGGAAAGCACATCTATTGTCCATTGGGGGAAGGGTGGTTTTAATCAAGTCGGTGATGGAAAGCCTCCCAACCTTTTATTTCTCGCTCTATAAAGCTTCGAAAAAAGTCATTCAAGAATTGGAAGCTATGATGAAGAAATTTCTATGGGGGGGATCTTTGGAAGAAAGGAAAATGCACTGGGTGGCCTGGGACAAAGTTTGAGGCACAAAAAAGACGGAGGTCTCGGTTTATCTAAACTTCAAGAGGTTAATACCGCTTTCCTCGCTAAATGGGGTTGGCGATACAAAACGGAAAAAGACAATTTATGGAGAAAGGTGATAGATGCGCTACATACGAGTAGGGTTGGATGGGAATGTATTCCTTGCAAAAAATCGTTAAGCGGGACTTGGAATAACATTGCGAAGACCTTCATTAAAACATAGGCGGGAGGAGTTCACTTAAAAAAATTCATGAAAGGCAATGTCGGTAACGGAGAAGATATTAGGTTCTGGCTAGACAGTTGGATCATAAACGAACCCCTAAAAGTCAGATTTGCGGAGTTGTTTAGTAAGGAATCTAATAAAAATTGTTACGTTGCTGAAAGGATTCAATGTTTTAATAGTGTAACGTCGCTGAACTGGAGATGGAATGTGGCTGTTCTCCCCGCAGATCTGTTGGCCAGTCTCGAACAGCTTAACAACCTTCTATCAAGCGTCGGTATTTCAGCTTCAGCGGATCGATGGTCTTGGAGTCCTGACGGTAACGGTCAGTTCTCTGTTAAATCTGTCAAACATCTTTTGCTCGCGGAAACAGGTCAAAGGGATGAATTCATTATGGAATGGGTTAAGTGGTTGCTAGCGAAAGACCGAAAGTTAACATTCACTTGTGGAGGTCGGTTACAGAAAGTATCCCAACCAATGAAGCTCTGAAGAAAAGGAATATCCCAGTCGGAGATGCTTTATGCTCACTGTGTAACTCGGCCGATGAGTCTACAGAACATCTATTTACGGCGTGTCATTCCACGGCTATAGTTTGGAACGGTATAGCATCTTGGTGTAAAATTCCTCAAGTTTTCGCCTTTACGATTAAAGACCTCTTCGGTATCCACAAAAATATTACCGGATCTGATAGAAAGAAGGAAGCGGTTCAAGGTATCGTTAGAATTGCTTGTTGGAGTATTTGGCGAGCCAGGAATAAAGTTAAATTCTCTAATGCCGCGGTTCAGAATGAGATCATTTTGAGTGAGGTTAAAGCGTTAGGTTTCTTGTGGTTTTCGAATAGATCTAAACATAAAGATGTAGTATGGAAGGAATGATGCTCTTTTGTAAATATGTAAGCTTGTAGTTTGTGTGGTTCGTCGGCCCGGTTTGAGTCGGCGGTTGTGAATGAAAGTTACTTTTCAAAAAAAATGATAACAAACTTTAAAGCTTAAAAAGTAATGCTAATCGATAAAGACAATTTGATGAAAAGTTTAAGAACAACTTTTTGTTGCAAGACACCCAAAAGGTTTCAACCTTTAATCAATCCACTTGCAACAATTTCAAAAAACATGATTTTTCAAATGCTTAGTGTGGATTTTTCTAATGCTTTTAACTAAGTGGATGGTTCAGTCTTACTTCGTGAGGTCAGGATGAGATGCCCTTCTATTTCTTTGTGGGTAGAATTTCTTTACAGGCAACTAGCAAGATTGTATCTTGGAGATGGGCACATTTGGTCTGCCACGGGAATTCATCAAGGCGACCCATTGGGACCGCTTCTTTTCGCTCTTGTTTTGCATCCCCTTGTGCATCAGATTAGAGACAAATGCAAGCTTCTCCTTCATGTTTGGTATCTTGACGATGGGACTGTCATTGGAGGTTCAGAGGAAGAAGAGGTGGCTAGATTGTTTGACATCATTAAGGTGATGGGCCCAACATTGGATCTTGAACTTAATATTAAGAAAACTGAGCTATTTTAGCCTTCTTGTGATGGTGCCAAGTTTCGTGAAGGGTTATTTCCTACGGACATCGGAAGGCCATTAGTGGGGGTGAAGCTTCTTAGGGGGGAGTTAGTAAAGACGCAAGCTTATTAGTGGGTTGGCAAAGAAAAGAGCTGCTAAGGCGGTAGATTTGATGCTTCTTCTACCCAAATTACATGACCCGCAGAGTGAACTACTCTTGCTTCGATCCTGTATGGGCATTGCCAAACTCTTCTTTGCCTTGAGGACATGCCAACCTGTACACATGGAAGATGCGGCGTTGTTCTTTGACAAAGGTTTGCGTGAGACGATTGAGGAATTGGTGGTTTGTGGAGGTCCTTTCTTTGGAGACTTCCAGTGGCGACTTGCTTCCTTACCTATTAGGTTTGGGGGCTTGGGGTTGTATTCGGTTGTAGAGGCTTCATCCTATGTTTTTGTGGCCTCGAGGGCCTAATCGTGGGTGATACAAGACTACATCTTAAGAGACAGTGGCATATGTGGCATGGATTCTGATTCTGATTATGTTTGTGCTTTGGATTATCTTCGTGATATAATTCCAAACTTTGATTTCAGCGGTTTCACTAATAAGGATACCGCCCCCTAAAGCTCAACATGCATTGGCGAGTGCTCTTTTTAGTAAAATTGTCCACGACATCGAAGTACAGTTTGACTTGACCGTTAAACAAAAAGCCGTTTTTGAGTGTCTACGAGCACCGCATGCACAAGTTATTTTTCTTGCTATACCTATAGATGGATTAGGCCAGCATATGTCACCGGTGGTGTACCGTACTATATTTAAGTATCGCCTTATGATTCCTTTATTCCAAGTTGATGAGGTATGCCCTGTTTGTCATAAAGTGTGTTTGATTCTTTTGGGGAGCATGTAGCTCATTGTAGAGAGCTCATAGGGTTCAAATACCGACATGATTTGGTTAGTGATGTCCTTTTTGACATATTCAGGCGCGCTGGTATTTCTGCGAAGAAAGAGGCACCCATTAATTTCTTAACTGACCTGCTGGAAGGGAGATCTATCCTTCGACCAGCTGACAGTATGGTCTTTGGATAGGTAGGAGGAAAACATGCCTGTGTGGATCTAACAGGGGTTTTTCCGCTTGTGGGTTTAGAGGATAGTGCTTTTACGGTGGATCAAGCTGCTTTAAAGGCTGCTTCGGGTAAAGTGACCAAACATGAGAAAGCGTGCCTTGACAATCAGCACGTGTTTATCCCGTTTGCTTTTGATACTTTTGGTTTTCTGACGCCAGAGGCCGTGGACCTACTTAGTCGAGTTCAAAGGGTCATGCATAGTAATGTTATGATCCCGAGATCTATGGACGTAGTTTTTAAAAGAATTAGTTGTGCCATTCAAAAAGGGGTAGCGGCGTTGCTTGTTGCCCGTTTACCAACTATCTCGATGTAAATTCGTAACGTATATATAATAATAATATAAATTTCCGATAAAAGAAAAAACATGAACCATCTTCACAAAACATATTCAAATGAAACAATAACAAACCTGAATTGTAACCAAGTTCAACACACACGTCAATGAAAAGATTCATGAATCACAGCTCATACAGAAAACATTATTCATGTTACAACAAACAAGAGTTTGATGTAAACACTTAAATCAAAGTGATCAAAGCCCAAACAGGGAAAACGAACAGAAGAACGATACCAATACTGTTCGAAATCCCGTTGCTCTTGGTAAATGCATTCCTGAATCCACCAGAAGCTCTGATGTGTTCTTGAAGCAGATAGCATCCAATTCCTAAGCAGATGATCACACCGATCCAGCCCGCTCTTACGTAACCAGCAACAAAGCTTGGAGATATCACAATCAGAAGAAGCAAACATCCAGGCAAATACAAATATTCTGTTTTTTTCCATCAAAACAAATCGATTGTATTAAAAAGGATGGAGAATGAATAATACTTTTACTATTTAACCTTTTACAAGTATACTTTCAGTCTTTAACGTGTTTCACCTATTTTGTTTTCAGTTAATAAACTTAATTTTTCTTTGTCTTCCGCATCACACGGAGAATCCTATCAGTTTGTATTAAGTAATCACGATTTGGATCCGAAACAGATCTAGTTAAATCTGATGTAGGGATGAGATTGGTACCAAACCGGTACCGGTATTTGTTATAAAATGCTATTGTTACCAAAGATACCGATCCGAAAGCAAATTGGATTTAAATTATGTTGTTTTTGGCCAATAATAATCTCAAATGAGTTTATTCACGACAGTGGTCCCAACTTTTTTCATTTTGTTTGTATAATGGTCCGCCGTTAAAAATAACTGGAGTTAAGTTTTTTTCCGAATTACAAACCGATGTTTTAGGGCTTTTGATCAGAACGAGCATACAAGTCGATTGATGTAAAACATACTTCGAAACGGTGCTCCAAACAACTTGATTTTTGTTAATAGGAAGTTTAAACACCCGAATCGCAGCGCCGTTTTCATCGTTTGGAGCATTGTTTCAAGTAAGTTTTACGTCAATGAACAAAAACCCGAAAACATTGGTTTGTAATTTGAAAAAACTTAACCCCGTTACGTTTTTTTCTAACGGCGAACCATTATACAAACAAAATAAAAAAGTTGAGATCACTGTTACCGTCACAGGAATCAACTCAGTTGAGATTATTATTGGCTAAAAACAGCCGGTTCAGATTAGTTAAATCCAATGTGCCATACCGAAATTTTGAAAAAGTAAGTACTGAATACATACCGAATCAATTGGTAGAACGGGTAACAAATACTGATCCGTAACCGGATGAAGAAAAATTGGGGAAAACTAAAAGTGAAACAAAATTTGAAATGAGAGGTTAATTTCACCTGGAAAGTGATTAGGGAAGAAGAGACGTAATATGACACCAACAAGAGTGATCCATTTGCCAATATCTCCACTGATAAAAGCAAAACAATATATGAGATTATAATCATAACATATAGCAGATACACGAAGAATAATAGATCTTCTACAGAAAATATATTTACTGTAAGATTCCAAACAGCCAGTCCGGAAACGTCAGGAATATGTACGGAACCAGGAGTGACGTCAGCATGTTGGTCTTCCAGTTTGTACGATCCAGTATCAGCAAATAACTGCAGTGCAACACACAATGAGAATATGTGAAGTGAAAACGAATATGAATTTACACGGCGGAGTACTTACACGGCGGCACCGAAGGCGAACCATTGAAGAATGGTGGTGATGAAACCGCCTCTGACTCCAAGCTGGACGACGTGATTAGCAAATTTTTTGGTTGCTTCTCCGATTTCTTTCAAATCGGAGTTGATTAAGGAGGCGGTTGAATCAGTGGTCATCTTCAGGTAGTTGTTTGGACTTTTCATCCTCTTGTTTGAATTTGTTGTGATTTGTGATATAGATAGATAGATATATAGATCTCGAGTAAGAGGAAGATAGGGTGAGTGAGGATAACGAGAATATATATGTAGTCACTGTACCTAACCACAGATCATTTACACCACACGTTAATACTCGTTTGGCATGATACAGTGATATACATTATTACATTAAATAAATATCTAAGTGGGGTACACCTCTATTTTACTTGTTATACCTGTTATACCCCTGTTTCCAAAAATATCTGATTAAAACTTTTCATATAGCACACAACCCTATCTAAGTAACCAAACTTATAATTTAATTATAAATAATTTTCTTTTTCTTAATTGTTGTTGATTTCTTGTTCCAATCTTACATTTTCAATCTTGTGATGTAGCATTGATCGCATAAATGCCTTCTTATCAGACGAACACTAGCATATCACTGCCATAATTCTTATAATTTAATTATTATCAGGCGAACCCTAGCATATCACTGGCATAATTCTTATAATTTAATTATCTTTTTTGAATTGTTTAAAAACTTGATAAGTTTGGGTTATCTAATTTAGTTATCCTTTTGAATTGTTTAAAAAATTAAAGTAGATGCTATTAAAGAAAAATACAGAATAAAAGGTTTTATTGTATTTATTTAAAAACTTTAAGGGAAAGTATAACAGTAAAATTTAAGAAAAATTTAAGAAAGGGGAGTGTATTTAGCAACACCCTATCTAAGTAACCAAACTTTACACACAAAAATGAGTTGTTATTATTATTATTATTATTGTTATTATTATTGTTATTTGTTTTTAATTTTAATTTTTTTGAACAGCAACGTTTAATTTTCATTTTATATCTGTTTAAAAGCATAAAGGAAATGAACATATGAAAAAGTTCCAATATTTAATTTCTTTTGTTTTGAAAACAAGATCGGATACAACTACGAATTAATTCACTAATACAAGTAAATCAGTTGATTTTGAGCGTGAAATTGGTGAAAAGTTTAGTAAAAAACTTAAAGAATGGAAAACCGCGCAGGTTTGACTCTAGACATATTAGACAATTAATTGATTTACGAATTTGGGTTAGACTCGTCAGTCGTCACACATGAGATTGGCTTGAGCTAAAGATGAGTCCAGGTTTGACTCGACTTGTTAATAAATTTTCATACTCGAGATCGGTTAGGGTTTGGCTTGTTTATTATCTTTGAAAATACTAGTTATTTTATTAATGCATAAATAATTATTTTTATGTATAATTTATAGTTATACATTTATATACTGTATAATTATTTTATCATGATTTTATAAAATTATATTTGCTATCTAATAGTATATTTATTATACAAATTATCGTATTAGGGGGAAGGGGTGCTTAGACCGGTACCATAACTCCCTCTAATCTTCTTGTGTCACGTCACTTCGACCATCTACTACCCTAAACTACCTGATTTAACGGTACCGCTATCTTAAAACATGGATCCCATCAATTTACCCCACTCTCTCTCTCCATACACACAACTCTCCATACCTCCCTCCTACCTTTAGCAACCAAAAAGATCACCCCTACTCGCAGGACCGACGACGGTATGCGGCTGCAGTCTGGACACCTCCCTAAAGAATAGGTTTTTTAATCTCACAATCCAAGTAAAACTTTGTGTTTGAAACTCTTGCTCGTTTATTATTAGACCTTTAATTTAGGCTCAAGATTAATGAAGCTTGAAATAGTTAATGATTTTAATGAGCCGATCTCTGTTAATGAATCAGCTAAATTATTCACCTAATTATTTTTTTCCTTAAATTCAAACCAGAATGTTGGTTTAAATAAAATAAGCGTAGATACATCAGTCGATTTTTAAAATAAATTAAAAGCAAAAAATAATAAAGAAAAGATGAGAAAAGGATATACGAAAAAGGTGCAATCAGCCAATCAGGAGCAAGGTGATGTAGATATTTTGAACGGCATGTAGATAATAACAGGATAGATTTCCAACGGGTCTCAAAACAGAGACATTTTCTGAAGCTTAGCGGTACTTTGAAAGGCAGCAATCAAGAAGTTAATGTAATTAATGTCTATGTCCCTCACAGTAGAAAAAATTAGTTTGGGAAAATATTCGGGAAGTCGTTAGTTCTGGTTCTGGTCAATGGGTGTTATTTGGAGATTTCAATGCGGTTGGATTTCCAGAGGATAGAAAGAATACGGGTTTTAACAGGACTTGTGCGAAACACTTCAACGATTTCATTGACGAGTCCAGGTTGGTGGAGTATAGTATGAGGGGCTGTAAGTTCACTTTTTTTAGCTCCGAATTCTAATAAGCTAAGTAAAATTGATCGTGTGTTGGTTTGTAAAGATTTCTTTGAGGCTTGGCCTGATGCGTGTTTTAGAGCGCTTCCGAGATTGCACTCTGACCATTGTCCGTTAATTCTTGAAACTATTCGGAGAAATTTCGGGCCTAAATTGTTCAGATTCTTCAATTCGTGGCTCGAAAAGGATGGATTCGATGTTGTGGTGGAAAATGTTGTGGGGTCGTTTAATATGGAGGGGGGCTTCCTGACGTGATTCTGTGTAATAAGCTTAAACATATCAGATCTTGCATTAAAAATGGAAAAAAGAAATGAATAGCAAAGACAAGGAAGAAGGTTTAAAGGATAAGGAAGAACTGAATATTATCATTGAATCTAGGGACCTAGAAGAGGAGGAGAGCTGGATTAAGGAGGAATGCATAAATAACATTCGGGCTCGGGAGCTTTTGGTGGCCATGGACTTGAGACAAAAGTCTCGATGTCGGTGGGCGGTCGAGGGCGACGAAAATTCGGCTTTTTTTCATAGGTTGATTAATAACAGAAAAAAAACGGCATACCGGGTCTCAGCATCGGGGGCGAGTGGATTTATAAACCAAAGGAAGTTAAAAGAGAAGTTCTCTGTTTTTTTCGGAAAAGGTTTCTCCGCCACCGGGGTTGATTTGTCCTTGTATTAAGCAGCTCGGTTCGGAGGATATTATCAATATTTCGGGTCAGTTTTCGGACAAGGAGATTAGAAACGCAGTATTTGAGTGTGGTGCGGATAAGGCTCCGGGGCCGGACGGGTTTAATTTTAGATTCCTAAAACACTTTTGGAAGTTCTTTGAGATTGATTTTAGAAATATTATGAATCATTTCTATTTGACTCGGGAGATTAGTAAGGCTTGTAGTACATCGTTTATTACCCTTGTTCCTAAGGTTTTGGACCCGGTGGAGTTGAAAGAATACCGCCCTATCAACCTTATCGGGATCGTCAGTAAAGTTATATCGAAGATTTTAGCGAATCGGTTAAAGATAATGATCGGGAAGGTTGTGTCGGATTCGCAATCGGCTTTCCTAAGAAATAGATTTATTCTAGATAGCCCTTTGGTTCTTAGCGAAGTTTGGTCTTGGCTTAAGAAGTCAAGGAGAAAGGCTTTCATATTCAAGATTGATTTCGAAAAGGCGTATAATAATGTCAACTGGGGCTTTTTGCTTGATACTATGGCTCAAATGGGGTTCCCTTCTTTATGGTGTAAGTGGGTTAGGGGGGTTCTTGTTTCGGCTAGATCGTCGGTCCTTGTCAATGGCTCTCCGACCTTCGAATTTCAGTGCCAAAAAGGGCTTCATCAAGGTGATCCGCTTTCTCCCTTTCTTTTCCTCATTGTTATGGAATTCTTTTCTTGTATTGTTTCCAAAGCTTGCGAATCAGGGAAATTATTAGGTATTAATCTTCCTAATGGAGGCCCTGTGGTTTCTCATCTCTTATATGAGGATGATGCTTTAATAATGGGGGAATGGTCGGAGGAGAATTTAAGGGTTGTAGCTAGAATTTTGAGGGTTTTTCATGCTTGTTCGGGGCGTAAAATTAATTTTCATAAGTCTCATTTGTTCGGGGTTGGAGTTGATGACAATGTTCTCTCTCAAATGGCTTCTTATATTGGGTGTCTTAAAGGAGCTGCGCCTTTTTCTTATTTGGGAATTCCGCTTGGAGCGAACATGAATCGGGTTAAAAACTGGGATCCGATCGTGAAAATCTTCCAGGGTAAGTTGGCCTCTTGGAAAGCTCAGTCCCTTTGGAGGTCGGGTTGTTCTTATAAAAGCGGTTCTTGAGAGCCTCCCTATATATTTTTTTCTCCTTGTTTAAAGCGCCGGTTAAAATGATCGACAAGTTGGAAGATTTAATGAGGAACTTTCTTTGGGGAGGATCGGAGGAGGTGAGGAAAATGAATTGGGTAAAAAATTAGGCGGTCTCGGTATTAGCAAACTTAAACTTGTGAATGAAGCTTTACTTTCTAAATGGATATGGAGATTCAAAACAGAAGAAGACAATTTATGGAGAAAGGTGGTCGTGGCTTGCCATGGCAATAGAAGATCGTGGCACACTTTACCCTCCAACGCAGCTATTTCAGGTGCTTGGAGGAACACTGCGAGAATGGAAGACAAGCTTTTGGTAAATGGAAAAAAAATCAACAGTCTTTTTAAAGGGGTTTTGGGGGATGGTAGAAACATCCATTTCTGGATCGATGTTTGGTTGGGAGAGGTTCCGCTGTGTTTTAAATTTCCGCAGCTTTTTGCTTTGGAAAGAGTTAAAAATTGTCGGGTTATAGATCGGTTATAGGAGGATGGGGCTGCGGTGTCTCGGTTCTGGCAGTGGCTGAGACAGCCATCTTCCGATGTAGAACTGGCGGAGTATCGGGAGCTGGCTGCATTGCTCAATGAGGTGGTCATTTCTTCTGTTAAGGACGGTTGGATTTGGGTCCCGGATCCCTCTGGTTCATTCTCTACTGCATCTTTTAAAGTATATGCTATGGAAGCTCTCAATTCGGTCTCTTTGCGACCTTTTAGGAGATGTAAATGGGTCCCCTCGAAATGCAATATTTTCATGTGGAGAGCAAATCTGGATCGCATCCCGACTAGGAAAGCTTTGGCTAAGAGGAACATTTGGTTGGAGTCCGGAGATTGTGTTTTTTTGCGGTGAAGCTACGGAGTCTATGGATCATTTATTCGCCGGGTGCAAATTATCGGGGTTTATATGGAGCCGACTGAGCTCCTGGGCTAAGCTCCCCTCTTTCTTCGCCTTTTTTTAGAGATCTTCTTGATCTGCATAAAAGTTTTGCGGTAGATAAGAAGGCAAAAGAAATTATCTTTGGGCTGGTTATTGTGGTTTGTTGGTGCATTTGGAAAGCCAGAAAAGCAAAAATCTTCTCGGATGGGAATGCTAATAGGGAAGACATATTTGGGGAAGTTAAGTCTCTAGGATTCTTTTGGCTTAAAAATTGGCCCAAGTTTAGCAATTTAGTTTGGAGTGAATGGTGTAATTATCCGTTGTATATGTTGTAGCTGGTGTTTCCGTTCCTATGTTTTTTTTTTCCAGGTCGGAGTTTTTTTTTATAAAAGTTTCCTTTAAAAAAAGATAATAACAGGAAAAAATGCCACACCACTAGATTTGGATAATTGTGGGCTCTACTCTCATGATGAGTAAATGTGTCGGCAATGTCCAGTCAATTTTTTCCAAATGTCAGTAGATGTATGAAGGTTTTTTTTTCTCTGAATCTGAGTGGAACTCACCGAACAGTAGGGCTGGAAATTTTACACGAATACACGACACAAACCTACACGAAGTTAACAGGTATCGTGTACCAAACAGGTAGACACGAGATTACCTGTTAATTTTCGTGTATAAACAGGTTAAATACATGTTTACCTGTTAATACCCGTTAGTACACGATAAGAAATTAAAATAAATAAAACTCATCAGCCATGTAAATGTGGGTTCCTTAATTCCTTTCTATTTTCATTCCTCATTCAATTAAAAAAAACCCCTAAACTCCCTCTAAATAGCATGTCGTGTTCGTATTAACAGGTATTAACAGGTAATTTCCGTGTATATCGTGTCGTGTTCGTGTTAGAAAAAAAAGGACACGATAAGTTATCGTGTCGTGTTCGTGTATGGGATTTCATGTATCGTGTCTTATCGTGTCGTGTCTTATCATGTACGGGTATACACGATATGCCAGCCCTACCGAATAGTGAGGACCAATACTTTTTTTTGAGTAAATTGTCATTTTAGTCGCTGAATTTTGTTCAAATTTGTCATTTTAGTTCAAATAGTTTTTTTTCTTGTCTGGGTCTCTAACTTTTCTCTTTTGTTGTCATTTTGATGATATTGCCTAACTCCGTCCAAAAACCTCATTTTTAACCAGGGGCATTTTAGGGATTTTCAATTTAAATCTTTCAAATTGCCATTTTGATCATTTTTTATATTGAAAAAATAAAAGAAGAATATCTAATTAGTGGGACGCACCCCTACCCTCCCCTTCTTCATCAAACCCGCTCTCTCTCTACCTTCACCCCACTTTACATCTCCCACCCAACACCACCATAAACACAAGCCACCACCACCATCAACACTAGCCACCACCACCATCCACACCATCCACCACTTCCACCACCGTTACTACCCTTGTCAACCTCTTACCACTGCCACGACCATCACCACCGACCACCGACCACCATCACTACCCTCGTCAGTCAAACCCACGTATATCCTCCTCTTATTAGCCACCAGAGTCGATTAAGTTATTGTAAGTGAGATCAATGTAAACCTTTTTCTTGAAGATTACCAAGACTAGCTGGGATAGACCCATTAAACATATTATGAGATAAATCAACACTTCCTTCTAAATTAGATAAATTCCCTAAATCGTTAGGGATTGGGCCAGTGAATGTGTTGAATGAAAGATTAATTTTTTTTTAAGAAAACTCAGATTAGACCAATACCTATATGGGATTAACCCAGTAAGATTATTTTGACGTAGATCAAGATTCTTTAACCTCTTACATTCACCCAGTGAAATGGGTATTGACCCATTAAACAAATTACTTGATAAATCTAGGGTTTGAAGGTAAATAAGGTTACCAACTTTAAATGGGACTGGCCCAGATAAAGAATGGCCATAAGCACCAAACTTTGAAGCTTTTGAGCTTTAAAAAGATCAACAGGCAATACACCTGTTAGCTTATTGTTCCTCAAGTTAAAGTGTCTGAGCTCAGAAAGAGAGGCGAGAATAGGGTGAAGCGAAAGGGTTATCGGGGAGATTGTAGACGGTGTCGGAGGACGATGGTGGTTCCGATGGTTTAGGATGGTGGTGGCAACGGTGGTGATTCTGATGGTTGAGGATGGTTAACAGCGGTGATGGTTGAAGTGGTTGAGGATGGTGACGGTGGTTTAGGATGGTGGTGATGAACGGTGTTGGTGGTTTGAGATGATGGTGACGGTGGTTTAGGATGGTGGTGGTTGAAGTGGCTGAGGATGGTGATGATGATTATATGTATACCCTGACATATATATATATAGTGTGTGTGTATATATATATATATATGAACAGGATCAGGAGAGAACGCCTCAAAGTGTGAGAACGGTGAGAACGATTCTCAGCCACAAGATCTTAGTGGTTTATGGCTTAGATTGATGCGGTGGCATTTTTGTAAATAATAGGGGCCTTGGAACTACCAGGAGGGGTAAAATAGGAAGATCCAAGCAAATGTGCACATGCTAATCACATGCCATTTCCCCCCATCATATTTAAACGACAATAACTTTTTTATACGTGATTATTTTTCGAAAAAAATACACCATAAAACTCAGCGTTTTTTTATCTTTCTAACGAGTATACTATTGATATACTTTTCAAAAAAAAATTAACTGGGTTTTATGGCGTTTTTCTGAACTGAGTGTTTTATGGCGTTTTAGAATAGGTATTTAATGGCGTTTTTCTGAACTTGCTCCATAATAGCGCATCCCACATAATAACTCATACCACATATCAGAGAATCTGATAGAGTATCTAGTACTAGAGCATCTATTAGAGTATCTGATTAGAGCATCTATTAGAGCATCTGATTAGAGCCACATATTAGAGCATCTGATAAAGCATCTAGTACTAGAGCATCTATTAGAGCATCTGATTAGAGCATCTATTATCTGATTAGCGCATCAAACAATAGAGCATCTGCTACTGCTCTATTCTGCATTGCTTGCATACTGCATTTGTTTTCTAAGCCTATATTTCTAACAATGTTTTTCTGAACTAGCTGTTTTTATGGCGTTTTAACTAGGTATTTTCATGGCATTTTTCTGAACTGAGTGTTTTATGGCGTTTTCAACTGAGTTTTTTCACGGCGTTTTTTTGAACTAGGTGTTTTTATGGCGTTTTAACTAGGTATTTTCATGGCGTTTTACTGAACTGAGTGTTTTATGGCGTTTTCAACTGAGTTTTTTCATGGCGTTTTTCTGAACTGGGTGTTTTATGGCGTTTTTAACTGGGTATTTTTCATGGCGTTTTTCTGAATTGGGTGTTTTTATGGCGTTTTATTTGAACAGCCAGTTCATGTGAGTGGGTTTTTTTTTACAATATTACCCCTTAGTGTAATTTAGCATCAGTGCCACATGTCACCACCAAAATCGTTCTCACACTTTTCACCGTTTTCTCTAAATCCTGACCCTATATATACATATATTTTGTGAAAACCCTCACCAAAACAGGTATCCGTACAAGATAATTAATATTTAATTAATGCTTAATTACTGTGCTTGCTTGCCATTATGATTAAACTGCTTCTTGATTTCTGATACATACATGTTCCTGCATCATACTTTAATACTGTCACTCCATTTGTTACACACAAAACTATAGTGACAAACTTGATGCACAAAAGCACAGTAGCTCAATAAGCGGATAACCAGTAAACATGCTGACATTACCAGCACTAGACAGATACTGTCTCTGAGGCCATTATGAGCCGGGAATAGATTACTACACTGGTAGGGAGTGTAGGGAGGTGAGGATTGTAGAACTGCGTCATTAGGTAATATTTATAGTGACCGGATGTGCCTAAAACATGCTCAAATTACAAAATTCTGCACTCTATTACAAAATTCAGCATTTAACGTAACTAGTGAAGTGCAAAAACATGGGAAAATAATACTAGACACTTTCCAAAGTATCGGGAATTCATTGTGTCACTAAAAATAATATTAAAGGCACTTTAAATGTTTATTTAGCACTTTAACGGATCAATATCCAACCGAACAACCGGACTTAACCCGGAACCTAAAAATATTGTCAACAACCTTGTTTACACTTTTCTGAGCCAGTTAGGGTCCCCGAACACCCGTTATATTTCATAACACACTAATAACTTATTTAAGTTCCTAACTAAACAAACTAGTTCTTAACTACATCATCCAAAACAAACCATAACCCCCCCCCCCCCATCCGATCGGTTCCCCATGTGGGGACACCCCTCCCATTTGTTGATTATTCTAATCAAGTTTGCCTAATATCTAGTAGACACATTGCATATTGGGTATTAGGAAGACATGGTCTATAAGTAAGCACTTGGGTTATGATGTGTGTAAAATGCAACATATAAATTACATCAAATAAGGCATAAAACTAACCCTTTTTAAGTACTAATATTGGAAAAAGAGTGTTTTTGTCTTCCTTTTGTGTTTTCAGGATTAAATGAGCTCAAAAACACAAAAGAAGCAAAAATACAGCTAATTCCAACATAAATACAAGGAAAGGAACATAAGTGGACTGCCCGACCCCTCAACGGCACCTTCCAAAGCAAAATAGAGAAGGCAGAAGACTGAACACGCCCCGTGCTCAGCCAGCACGGGGCCGTGCCCAAGAAGCAGCAGAAAAGACAAACCTATAGAAGCTTCTATTGCCCACCACGGGCCGTGTCCAGCGGACACGGGGGCGTGTCGAAAGTACAGCAGGCGCATTAATTGTAATTGCGAATTACAATTAATGAGGAGAGAGAGTGTCAGACAGGCACGGGGCCGTGCCCAGCGGACACGGGGCCGTGCCCAGCTCTCTGTTCAGCCTATAAATAGGAGTGCTTGGATTCATTTCAACTCATCCCTTGGCACACCACCTCTCTCACACTTCATCCACCACCCACCACCATCACAACACCATCATCCACCACCATCATCCATTGTCCATCGTAAAGTGTGTGAGTCGTCTCGGGATCCAAGATTGATCGTAAGAGTTCTTGACAATCAAGGTCATGTTTGCCTAAGTCTCTTACATCACTTGGTGAAGACAAAGTGTCTAGTATAATACTTTTTATTTCTAATCTTTTGCACTTTTTATTTGGTTTTGTATTAATGACTTTAATAACTAGTTACTTATGTTGAAGGTGATCTTTCCTTATCGTTTGTCCGTGGTGTCTTGGCATTATTTTGCTGTCTATATAAAATAAAGGATTTTCACCATTCATATCTCCACGGTCTATATGGAGGTATGTTGGCTACCTGGTCGGGGGTTAAGGGAACGGTTTGGTAAAGGTCTTGCCATTGTTCAGCGTTTAGAGGTCCTGCAATGGACCTGGGTCAAATTTAGTAGGACCTCCTTCAATACTTCACGGTATTGGATGGCGGGGGTCCAAACTCTTTGATCCCCTCATAAGTTAACTACTATTAATACTATAACCCGGCTATTTAGGACTGTATCCCTGCTGACTCAGACTACTTAGCCGAGGGTAACGTCACTGCCAAAAGCGGGGCCTACCATAATACTGCATTAATAACTTAATTCATTATCTTCCAATAATCCACCCTTTTAGGATTGTATCCTTGCTGACTCAAACTACTGGGGTGAGGGTAACGTCACCTTCAAAAGAGGGGCCTACTACAATAACTAAGATAATCTCTTAATTATGTGCAAAAGTGCGGAAATAATCAAAGGTTATACTAGATACGAGTCGAAACCAAGTGATTCATCTTGTCTATCTGTTTTTATTTTATTTTTATTTTCAGCATTTTAGTTAGTTTTTATCTTTTCTTAGTTTAAAACATTTTTCTAAACTTTTTATTTTGATTAGACGTTGAGGATAAACCGGTACTAAAAGCTCTTGTGTCCTTGGACGACCTCGGTATCTTACCAACACTATACTACGCTCAACGATGGGTGCACTTGCCCATATGTGTGTTTAGTGTTAGTGAAATATCGTGTTTTATAAATTTAAAACTTGGCTAAAAATAAGTGTTAAAAAGGGCTTAAAATATACACCTAATATATATAACACTTCGCACGCATCAAGTTTTTGGCGCCGCTGCCGGGGACACAAGGATTTTAAGAAAGCTTAAAATCAACGGCCTAATCAGTTTTTCAAAATTTTTTTAAAAAATGCGCGCATTTTTTCTGCATTTTAGTTTAGTTTTGCATTTACAGTAACCTGTACACGGGGCCGTGTTCACTGAACACGGGGTCGTGCTGCACATTTTCATAAAAACACCCAGTAACAGAAGCTTGAACACGGGCCGTGCTCACTGAACACGCCCCGTGCTCAACAAAATCAGTAAATTTAATTAAAACGCCCAGATACAGATCCTGAACACGGGGCCGTGCTCATTGAACACGGGGCCGTGTCCACCCTCTGTTTCCGTTTTTCTTTTTGTTTTCTGATCTCAAGACTCGGTTGTGGTCTGCTGAGTGATTCTTATGGATCAATACTCAGGAGGTTACAACTACACCTATGAGGAGGAGGATTATAGGGGTAATTATTGCACTAATTGTCGTAATGCACGTTCGATTCAAAATAATCACTCATATCAACCATCCAATTCATACACCTACTATGAGGAGCCCAGGTACGAGCCATCAACTTCATACACATCCTATGAAGACCAAAGGTATGAACCTCCTCCCTCATACTCATATTTTGATGAACCAAGGTATGAGCCCTCATACTCATACTTTGAGGAACCAAGATATGAGCCACCACCTTCGTATGCTTATTATGAGGAACCTTGGAGTGAACAACCCACCTCATATGAGTATTATGGAGAACAAAATTACGAACCTTATCCATCATATGCTTACAATGAAGAACAATGGTGCGAACCATCGACTTCATATGAGTATTATGAGGAACAAAGGGTCGAACAACCGGATTCAAGCTTAGAAAATTCCGATTCTTTTTCTATAACCGAAGTGACCGATAGGATATTAGAACACATTAGAGTTATCGATCGATGTATAAAAGAAGCTCGCGCAAGGGAAGAGGAGTCCCGCGCAAGAGAAGAATTAAAAAAGGAAGAGATAACTGAAAATGTAAAAATGGAAGAACAAATAAGTGAAAAACCGACACATGAGTTAAACAACGAAAAAGGTGAGTCCGACAACGTTAAAATCCAAGAAGAGTCTAATTTTGAAGAAATTAATCTCTTGTCACCTTCTTTCGAAAACCATTGTTTAGTACCCACTCATGCTAAGTTTTTAAAAGAGTTAAACACTAACGCTAAAATTGACGAAACGGTAAGTGTTAAGTTAACTAATGATCAAACTTCACTAATAAAAGAAGACCCATTTGAAATTAACATTACACCGGTTCCATGTTTCTTTCAAAATTCGTTTATTAGTAATGTCACAATCGATAAAGATCTTTGTGTTAACATAATGCCTAACTACATTTTCGAAAAATTAAGTATTAGTGATTTTTCTCCACTTCAAATACCCATTTTTCTATCCAATCGGAAAGTAATAAAATCAATCGGTATAGTTGAAGATGTCTTGGTTCAAACAAATCAAATGGTAATCCCAACCGACTTTGTCATCCTCAATGACGCTCCTCTAGTGTTGGGAAGACCATTTGTAAAAACTCACGAAGCTTTGAAAAACCGGAAGTTCAACAATCTACCTCTTCAATTAGGGGCATTTAAAAGAAGTGTCGATCTCGAACGATCAATGAAATATCCATTCGGCAATAATGACCCCCTAATTGAAGATGAAGATGAACCACCCGATACAAGTGAAGAGATTGACCACTTTGTTGAAGAAGAGGTCGCCATAGAACAAACTTTTAAAGTTCTTGATCGAATCGAGCAACCAAATAAGGAGTCTCCTAAAGACCCACCACTTGAGCTCAAAGAACTTCCAAAAGGTTTGGAATATGCTTTTCTAGACAAAGATGGTAATTTACCTGTAATTATTTCGTCTAAATTAGATAACTTAGAAAAAGAAAAATTAATTAATCTTTTGAAAAAACACAAAAATGCAATAGCTTGGAAACTTGTAGACATAAAAGGAATTAGTCCTTCTATGTGCACACACAAAATTTTGATGAATGATGATTACAAATCGGTCATACAACCACAACGTCGAGTAAATCCAAATGTTCAAGAAGTGGTTAAAAACGAAGTCATCAAGCTACTTGACGCCGGACTTATCTATCCTATCTCCGATAGTCCTTGGGTAAGTCCCGTCCAAGTAGTTCCAAAGAAAGGAGGTATGACGGTAATTACTAACGAAAAGAATGAACTAATACCAACGAGAACCGTCACAGGATGGAGAGTATGTATAGATTATAGACGATTAAATGAAGCAACAAGAAAGGATCACTTTCCTTTACCCTTAATTGATCAAATGTTAGAAAGATTATCCGGTCATAAATTTTACTGTTTCTTGGATGGTTTTTCAGGTTACTTTCAAATCCCGATAGCACCCGAAGACCAAGAAAAGACAACTTTCACATGTCCCTATGGAACTTTTGCTTATCGACGCATGCCGTTTGGTCTATGCAATGCCCCAGCAACATTCCAACGTTGCATGGTAGCCATTTTCCATGACATGATAGAAAAGACAATGGAAGTCTTTATGGACGACTTTTCTATCTTTGGGGATTCATATGACCAATGCCTCGATAATCTTGAACGAATGCTATCCCGATGTGAGGAAACTAACCTCGCCCTTAATTGGGAAAAATGCCATTTCATGGTAACGGAGGGAATAGTACTCGGTCACAAGATCTCAAGCGAAGGAATGGAAGTGGATCGAGCCAAAATAGATACCATTTCTAGATTACCACCTCCATCCTCCGTGCGAGCTATCAGAAGTTTCCTAGGGCATGCCGGATTTTATAGACGATTTATCAAAGACTTTTCAAAAATCTCAATGCCTCTAACAAAGTTACTTGAAAAAGATGCTCCTTTCATCTTTGACAAGGATTGCAATCAAGCATTTCTAACCCTAAAGGAAATGCTAGTCAATGCACCTATCATGATAGCGCCTGATTGGAAATTTCCTTTCGAAATCATGTGTGATGCTAGTGACTTTGCAGTTGGAGCTGTCTTGGGACAGAGAAAAGAAAAGCATTTCCACCCAATCTATTATGCTAGTAAAACACTTAATGATGCACAAGAAAATTACACAACAACTGAAAAAGAATTACTAGCTGTGGTATTTGCTTTTGATAAATTTCGTTCTTATCTTGTTCTTTCGAAAACTATAGTCTATACAGACCATGCAGCCATTCGATATCTCTTCAAGAAGCAAGACGCAAAACCACGTTTGATTAGGTGGATTCTACTCCTCCAAGAATTCGACATTGAAATCAAGGACAAAAGAGGAGCAGAAAATACCGCAGCAGATCATCTTTCACGCTTAGAAGACCCAGCTTTAGAAGCAACCAGGGAAGAGCAAATCAACGAAAAATTTCCAACTGAGTCCCTGGAAATGGTGGAATACAAGGAAGAACCATGGTATGCCGACTATGCTAACTACCTAGCTAGCGGTATAGTCGCAAAAGGATGGCCACATCATCAAAGAAAAAAATTCTTTGCCAATGTGAAACACTACTTTTGGGAAGATCCATATCTTTTCAAAATGTGTGCCGACCAACTCGTCAGACGATGCGTACATGGTAGTGAAGCACGAAGAATTCTCCGCCATTGTCATGAAGGTCCATACGGAGGACATCATGGTGCTGCTAGTACCGCACGAAAGGTATTCGATTCAGGATTTTATTGGCCAACCATTTACAAAGACGCTCAAAGTCTTGTAAAAACATGTGATGCTTGCCAAAGAACAGGTAATATTTCTTCCAAAAACGAAATGCCACAAAATGGCATTCTTGTTTGTGAAATTTTTTATGTGTGGGGACTCGACTTTATGGGACCTTTCCCACCATCGAAAGGAAACAAATATATACTTGTGGCAGTAGATTACTTGTCTAAATGGGCCGAGGCCGAGGCACTTCCAACAAATGATGGAAGAGTCGTGGTAAGATTTCTGAAAAAATTATTCTCTCGTTTTGGCACACCTAAAGCTTTAATAAGTGATAGAGGTACCCATTTTTGCAACCATCAACTTGAAATTTTTTTAACAAGATATGGGGTCTATCACCGGGTTTCAACAGCGTATCACCCTCAAACAAACGGACAAGCCGAAGTGACTAATAGAGGTTTAAAACGAATACTCGAAAAAACCGTAGGGTTAAATAAAAAAGAATGGGCTGATAAATTAGATGATGCTTTATGGGCTTTTCGAACTGCTTATAAAACAACAATAGGTACAACCCCGTATAAGCTAGTCTATGGAAAAAGTTGTCATTTGCCAGTAGAAATTGCACACAAAGCCTACTGGGCAATCAAAAATGTAAACTTAGATTTAGAATTTGCTGGTAAAAATCGATTTTGTCAATTAAATGAATTAGACGAGCTTAGGAATTATGCATACTCAAACTCTGAAATTTATAAGGAAAGAATGAAAAAATTGCATGACAAACATATTAAACCTAATGAATTTCGGGTAGGGGATCTAGTTCTTTTGTTTAATTCACGACTTCGATTGTTTCCTGGCAAATTAAAGTCTAGGTGGTCAGGACCTTTTTCCATCACCCACATTTTTTCACACGGTGCAGTAGAAATTAAATCTCGAAATGGGCCACCATTTAAAGTCAATGGCCAATGGCTGAAACTCTATCAAGGATTTATTGAGGATGAGGAAGAAGAGATCTCGCTTCAAACAGTGGAAGAATAAAAACATCGTGCCTGGTAAGTTACGAACGATTGAGACGACAAAATAAAGCGGTAAGTTTTCTAACCATAGCTTATGGGAAAAAGGGGCATTCACACGAGCACTAAAAAAAAAAAAAAAAAAACCTGCTCGACACGAGGCCGTGTCCGCTGGACACGGGGCCGTGTTCGCGCTGCAGACGGGATAAAACCCCTTTTTCAAAACAGTTTCTTCATTCCACACACCCCGTTTCCCCACAAAAGCTCTGGTCCCAGGCGATTTTTCGCAAAATTTCGACGTCTCCTATCGATCTAACAACGTGAAGGTATGATTCTATCACTCTTAATAGTTAGATTAGTTACTTGCATGTAGTTAAAACACCAAAAATTTTGGGGAAAATCTAGGGTTCTTGAAGTTCATCCGGATCAAACCTCAAATTTTTGTTTAGATCTGTTTGCATTTAGTTAGATTAGTGTTAAGGGAAGTAAATACACTTGTATTGTTCATAGATTCACCCGATTTCTTACAAAAACCCCAAACCCTTGTTCTTGAACCGAAAAAGATGAAATTGATAGGGTAAACGGGTTATTTTGGGAAAAACGGAACTTAGGGTTTCATTTTCGGGGGAAACCGCACCTATTGGACCAAAAATTTTCAAGTTTTCGAAACCGGGTCGAAAAATGGGATTTTTGAGTAACAGACCTCTGGACACGGGGCCGTGTCCGCTGGACACGGGGTCGTGTCCAGGCCGCTGTTTGCAGTTTTGTCCGAAAATATTTCTGTTTCATGCTAACTTTTGGTGTATTCTTGCAGATGGCCAGGAAGTTTACAAGATTCAACGCCAATGAGCTAGATACAAGAGCTCGATACGAGCTTCTTCAAACAAGGCCGGAGGAATACCCGAGGCAGGCTTGCACAGAACTGCTAACCATGGTGAATCAAATTGACCGTTTCAACAACATTGTCACGGGACCACTCAGAGTCGCACTAACAACCCGACTCCGTTCCGTCCATGAATGCACCTTGGAATTTTACAGCACCTTTGCATTCACTTCAAGGTGTGACCCGTTCGATAATGACGGGGTGTCATTCCGGTGTGGCGGAACGAGGTATTCGATCTCTATGGCACAATTCGGGTCGATTATCGGGTTGTATGCGGAAGAGGATGCGGGAAACGAAGAAAATACAGGGGGATTGAGAGAGATTGAAGACAACGAGCGCCAAGCCATGTGGGCTCAGATTGGGGAAGGGTTCTACAATCCGAGCAGCACTAAGAGTACCAAGCTGAGGGATCCGCTATACAGATACATTCATAGGCTCCTCGGCTACTCTCTTAGCCAAAGGCATGACAGTGGTGGCGTTGTTGGGTTAAGAGATTTGCTTGTCCTCCACTGCATTCACAACCGCAGGCCGCTCGATGTTCCGTTCCTCATGCTCCGAAACATGCATCACAACCGCCTTGCTAGTGCACCAACTCCTATTTTCTTCTGGGGATGGGTGTACCGTCTCTTCAAGCACTTCGCCCACATACCTAGGTCATTTGAGAGGAGCCCATGGTCGGGTACGGTGGATATTCACATATGCCGCTCAATGAACCTGATTTATGAGGCAGAAGACGGGACGGTAACCTTTCAAAGGATGCAAGGTCATGCATGGAACCCGCAAGAAGCGCTTGTCCTCCCAGCACCGCAACATCATCAATACCACTACCAACCCCACGGTGATCCGGGCCAATCATCCTCCTCGGGAGGTGGTTTTCCTAACTTTCAAAGTTTGCATGATTTGTTGCAGGAAAACCACATGTGTACTCGGAACACCTATAACATGGCAAGCAACACCTACCACCGGGTCGGAGCTATCGAGAGAAACCTATCCGAGATCCAAGACGATGTCGGATACATACGAGACCACATTGCACGCCATGGAGGGGATGATGACGATGATGATGATGACGATGCTATGGAGTAAGCGAGAGGAGCAGAGGAGGAAGCGGTTGATTGATGACTCCACAGGTTTAAGTCCCTTTATCTATCGAACAATTGGTGGCCTGCGTGCCAAGTGTTAAACAATTTACTTTTCCTAACTATTTCTGCATTTTATTTTTCTTTTTCTTTTACTTTATGCTTGGAACAATTAACTATGGTAATGTAGGATGTTTATGTTATTTGGTGTGGTATTAAGTGATGAAACAGGTACAAACCGAGGCTTGGAATGCTAAGCCTCAGCACTTATAGGACCAGGATGGAAAAACCGGGGGAAGAAACCTGTTTTTCAGGCTTTCAGACTGTCCACACGGGGACGTGTCCAGCCAACACGCCCCCGTGCTCACCTCCCAGACCTGCTGTTTGGCTACTGTCCTGCAGATTTTTGTCAGACACGTGGCAGTGTCCAGTGGACACGGGGCCGTGTTCACCTTCTGTAAGTTCTCGTTACTGGCAGTTCGCCACGGGGTCGTGTCCAGTGGACACGGGGCCGTGCCCAGACTACCAGTAACATAAATTTTTGCTTTTTAACACCATTTTACACATCTAATCAACCTAAAAATTTATTTTTGGGACACATTGAGGACAATGTGTAATTTAAGTGTGGGGGGGATGCTAAAACCTTGAATTTTTCAAGTCCTAAATACAAGCCTTACACAAAACTCTATTGGAACCGCTAATCACCCCAAATTTTTTCAAAAATTTCATTTTTCTTACTTGTCTAGGTTTAACTCGGGAAATTCAAGTTTCTCAAAAAGGTTATATTTTTACGAATTTACAACCGATAGCGTAGTGATAAAAAGAACCAACATAAGAAAATTATGAAAAGGCATGACAAACTTAGTTAAAATTTGATTATATATACTTGATCACATAAAAACCCATTCCCACAAAAGTGAGTTTTGAGCCTTTATTGAGCATACAATAACATATCATTAGACTAAATACTCATTTTTCGTTTCTTGTGTGAATAGCCGCTTGGTTCTTACAACTCTAGAACTTGCCATGACGATACATTCCCGGTCCTTATCAACTTAAACCCGAGTAAGTAAATGATGGAGGCATTAGGACTAACCCTTTTTATTTCTACACCATTATTTTTCTTTTTCTTTTACCACCTACCCAAAAATCCCCCTAGTTAGCCCATTTGAGCCTAAACCTTTTCATTTCATCACCCAAAAAAAAAAAAAAAACCCTTTTACCCACCAAAACCTTTTTATTTTTTTTAACCCTTTGTTTTAGTAACAAGTTCGGTTCTTTTTCGTATGATCGTTAAAAAAAAATGTGTTGATGATGAAGCAAAAAGAAAATAAACAAACAAGTTCATCAAAAATAACTTTGTTTGAATAAAAGCTTCATCAAAATAAAAAGTTACAAAAATAGAAAGTCTTACGAAAACCGACACTTGTTACGCTTTTCGCCTTTTTCTACTAACCACTAACCACTATCCCAACCACCTACCTTTAACCCAAGCCTAACCCTTAACCCACAAAGTCCTCTTGATATTTACAAAGGTATAAAAGTTAAAAAGGAGGAGGATTGATTGCTTGGCAAGCTTATGGTAGGAATAAGTTCCATGCCGCTCTCGAGTGATTCACTAAAAATACACCTTCGGCCGAGTGTGAGTGATTTCTCCTGTGAGGTATGTGAACTTGTATATAGATGGAATTTTAAAAAGGCATGTTATGCCCAAATAAGTAATTTCTCCTATGAAACGTTCTAAATAAATCATTACGAATAGGATTGTAAATAAATAAAAATAAAACCCAAAAAGATCTTGGACATCCCGACACTCTACGACAAGCCCAAAACCTTCTCTTCTACCTATTCCATTTGGGAGTGTAAGCCACATATTAAAGAGTTTTGCTTGAGGACAAGCAAAAGTTCAAGTGTGGGGGTATTTGATGTGTGTAAAATGCAACATATAAATTACATCAAATAAGGCATAAAACTAACCCTTTTTAAGTACTAATATTGGAAAAAGAGTGTTTTTGTCTTCCTTTTGTATTTTCAGGATTAAATGAGCTAAAAAACACAAAAGAAGCAAAAAGACAGCTAATTCCAACATAAATACAAGGAAAGGAACATAAGTGGACTGCCCGACCCCTCAACGGCACCTTCCAAAGCAAAATAGAGAAGGCAGAAGACTGAACACGCCCCGTGCTCAGCCAGCACGGGGCCGTGCCCAAGAAGCAGCAGAAAAGACAAACCTATAGAAGCTTCTATTGCCCACCACGGGCCGTGTCCAGCGGACACGGGGGCGTGTCGAAAGTACAGCAGGCGCATTAATTGTAATTGCGAATTACAATTAATGAGGAGAGAGAGTGTCAGACAGGCACGGGGTCGTGCCCAGCGGACACGGGGCCGTGCCCAGCTCTCTGTTCGGCCTATAAATAGGAGTGCTTGGATTCATTTCAACTCATCCCTTGGCACACCACCTCTCTCACACTTCATCCACCACCCACCACCATCACAACACCATCATCCACCACCATCATCCATTGTCCATCGTAGAGTGTGTGAGTCGTCTCGGGATCCAAGATTGATCGTAAGAGTTCTTGACAATCAAGGCCATGTTTGCCTAAGTCTCTTACATCACTTGGTGAAGACAAAGTGTCTAGTATAATACTTTTTATTTCTAATCTTTTGCACTTTTTATTTGGTTTTGTATTAATGACTTTAATAACTAGTTACTTATGTTGAAGGTGATCTTTCCTTATCGTTTGTCCGTGGTGTCTTGGCATTATTTTACTGTCTATATAAAATAAAGGATTTTCACCATTCATATCTCCACGGTCTATATGGAGGTATGTTGGCTACCTGGTCGGGGGTTAAGGGAACGGTTTGGTAAAGGTCTTGCCATTGTTCAGCGTTTAGAGGTCCTGCAATGGACCTGGGTCAAATTTAGTAGGACCTCCTTCAATACTTCACGGTATTGGATGGCGGGGGTCTAAACTCTTTGATCCCCTCATAAGTTAACTACTATTAATACTATAACCCGGCTATTTAGGACTGTATCCCTGCTGACTCAGACTACTTAGCCGAGGGTAACGTCACCGCCAAAAGCGGGGCCTACCATAATACTGCATTAATAACTTAATTCATTATCTTCCAATAATCCACCCTTTTAGGATTGTATCATTGCTGACTCAAACTACTGGGGTGAGGGTAACGTCACCTTCAAAAGAGGGCCCTACTACAATAACTAAGATAATCTCTTAATTATGTGCAAAAGTGCGGAAATAATCAAAGGTTATACTAGATACGAGTCGGAACCAAGTGATTCATCTTGTCTATCTGTTTTTATTTTATTTTTATTTTCAGCATTTTAGTTAGTTTTTATCTTTTCTTAGTTTAAAACATTTTTCTAAACTTTTTATTTTGATTATACGTTGAGGATAAACCGGTACTAAAAGCTCTTGTGTCCTTGGACGACCTCGGTATCTTACCAACACTATACTACGCTCAACGATGGGTGCACTTGCCCATATGTGTGTTTAGTGTTAGTGAAATATCGTGTTTTATAAATTTAAAACTTGGCTAAAAATAAGTGTTAAAAAGGGCTTAAAATATACACCTAATATATATAACACTTCGCACGCATCAGGTTAACCATTATCTTTCATTCAAACACATCAACAAAGCACTCAAACTCTCTCCTCTACACCACCATTCGGTCGCCACCACCCTACCACACCACCACCATTTTTGCTTCTTGTTTAACCATTTCTTCATACATACAAGGTGCAAGGTGTACTACAAAGAAGCTCGGTGCACTCGGAATCTCAAGGACCTCTCTCGTTTTCTTTTAACCACCACATTTCTTCACTTGAACTCTCCTAGCCTTGAGCTAGTGGTAAGTCTCTTAGATCCATTCATTTCACATGCTATGAAGGTGGTTAAAGTATGATTCATGATGTTAAACTTAAGAACTCTAAAGATCATAACTTAAAGCATGAGCATAAAAGCTTTACACATAGGTCATGAGATGGAAGGTGATAATACATGATGAATCTGAATTAAATGAACAAAAATCTGTTGTAAATGACTTAGGGTCTGATGTTAATAGTATTAGAATGAATGGTAATCGTATGTGTGCTTTGTAATGGCACTTATACTACAAAAAGCATGTTGATTTGCATTTTCAGCCGACTTTAACTGGCTGTAACAGGACCTTAATAAAACGAAAAATGTATTTTCTGAAGTCTAGGTTTATGTATTATGAAATACGGTTCTAATGGCACCAGAATCAAAATTTTTGGACTTTATTTACTATTTTTAAAGCGTCGGTTTGTAACAGCAGCTAAAGCTGCATTTTTACAGCAGTAAATGAGGGTCATATTTTTAGTCATAACTTGAAACCTGAGTAAAGTTAGATCCTGAAATTTTTACTGTAGATGGTCATTGTTGTCGCCGTGACCTCCAACTGGAATTACGTCAAACGGACTTACAATGAATTTTAAATAAAATATTCCGTGCACTGCAGTCAGAAAGAGGTAGATCTGAATGCAGTCCGGAAAATAATTTTCTATAAAATATTGGTGATGATTTGGATCACGATATTTTTACACAATAATATCTGGATCGTATAAGACATTCTATAAAAAATTGGGAATTTTTGGAGTAAGATAACTATTTTATTAAAATAACCAAAAACAGCCCAGTTTTGTATTTTAAAACTGAATCGGTATAAGTAGTATTTTGCATGTCCAAATGTCGGGCTGGTTATTTGAAAGCAATCTAGCATGTTATATGTTAAAGAAAATGATACGCTAGTAAGCGTGGATGCCTCCTGTTACAGAGGAAACTCTGGCAAAAATTTTCTAAAAATATAACACTTAGAAATATTTTTGGTGACAAGTGTTTATAAGTATATTTTCAACTTGTTTTCAAAATATAAAATTCGCCATGGTTTTTATTACAAAATAACCAAGTGTCGGAGGTGAACTTTTGTAAAGGAAACTTGTTAAATATATATGGAGAATATATATTTCTTAATAAAACATTTGTGTGCTTACGTGATTATTTTGTGAACTAAAGATATATTATTTTTAGGGTAAAAATAATATTACTTGATGTATCATGAAAATACGACTCCAAAATAATACCAACGCCCTCACAAATAAATATTTAAGTTACATCGGTATTGTTTTTACAACGCGAACTCTAAAAGATAACGCGCGTATTTTCGGAAAATACTCTTAATGGTGTATTTTGACAAAGTATTATTTTGGGAAATTGTATGAAGTATTTTCGGAAAATACTCTTAATGGTGTATTTTGACAAAGTATTATTTTGGGAAATTGTATGAAGTAAAATATAATATTTTTGGGAAAAATATGTATATTTTGGAATCAGAACATTTTAGACAAGTGATTTAAAATATATTTTCAAATGAGACTTAAAAAAATATATATTTTTCGGAATTATAATGTATACGTATATTTTGGTAAAATATTATTTTGGAAACTGTAGAAACAGGAATATGTTATTCTTGGGTATATATTAACATATTTTTATTTGGAACAATAACATCGAAATACGACGCCATTACTTGGCAGGATATACAGGTACATATATTATTTTAAGAATACGAGTATACAAGTATAAATTACCCCCATCCTTGGGAAGGAAATGCGCATATACAATACTTGAGAAGTATAACTCTAAAATAGTTGTCTAACTATTATTTCAAAACCTTAAAAACAGTTATAACTTGGAACAATACCAGAAACGTAACCCAAAAACACAAATACTAAGACAAGGCACTACCCGTTCGTCTAATAGACAATAGACCATTGTAGGTAGTCGTGAAATACATGTGGTGGGTAGGCGGGAACTAGAGGCCATTAATCCTCATTGTAGGACCGAGGGTCATTAGCGGTAGATCTATCTGGGTGTAGCGAGCCCAACCCCTGAGTCCGCTGAGTGAACCAGGTGGTGACTTTGAGCCGACGTAAAAATCTGCTAGGTTTGAGTCTTCCTACAGCACTTCACACATATCATTGGCTTTGCAACCCAATGGTGATCTCTTTTTCCTTAATTGCTACATACCAGGGATTTTCATACATACGGACATTTTTACAAAGGTTTATACCTGCTCACTTACACATGAACTCGCTCAACTTTATGTTGACTTTTCAAACTACATGTATTTCAGGAAACTAACGGATCTGGCACGGTATGCATGTATTTTCAAGCTGCCATTGAATAAAGAAGTCATCCAGGGTTTAGAAGGTGTAACCTCTTCCTGGACGGGTTACATATCCCTAAACCTAGTATTGTTTAAAGTCTTTTGCTAAGTCTTTATGAACTCAATTAAATCAAGTTAAGGTTTGTAACTTATTTTGTGATTGTTGAAAATGGGATTTTTCTAACTTTATTAATGGATGAATATCTCATGTTTTTATCATATAGTATGGTTATGATTGTTGCTATGGTATTAAGAAGTCACACCAAATAAACCCACGCTTCCGCAAAGCCAGGGTGTGACAGCTTGGTATCAGAGCCTCGATCATAGCGAACTTGGATTCTTTCTCGAGTCTAGACTATGATCAACAGGGCTCTCACGAAAACGTTTTCAAACACTTTTACATTGCATACACTATACGTCCAGATCCAGGGAACAAACCTTTTTACAAACAAAAAGGCACAAATACACATTCCCAAATTTAAATTTATAAATCAGTCTGAGAGACTGGGAGGATAGTCTGAGAGACTAGGAGGATCAATCTGAGAGGCTGGGATGATAGTCTGAGAGACTAGGAAGTTCAGTCTGAGAGATTAGGAGGATCAGTCTGAGAGGCTGGGATGATAGTCTGAGAGACTAGGAAGTTCATTCTGAGAGACTGGGAGGATAGTCTGGGGAAGACTAGGATAATTACTTGCTTGCATTAATTAAGACTTGCATGCTTATTTGATTTAAGGTTGATGTACGTGCATATGTGATAGTTGTTCGCATACACTAATTGTTAGTAATTACTATGGATATACATGCTACGCACCGGCACACATGTTACACTAGTTGGAGAACGAGTTATCAGGCATTGATAACCCTACGACCACCGCCACAGATAATGAGACTACATCTGCGCCAGAGACAAATACGTCAGATACTGAGAGTGATCCTGATATGCTAAGGACGAGGACGACTTCTAACAGTCCGTGCTACCAGATTTTGGTGATACTTCACCCTTGCTGATGGTTTCTGACGAGAATCTTTCTGTCACTTATGTTTCAATCCATGACCACTCCGTCACTGGTCATCCCGATGATGGACACACCATGGCTCCAATCCTCGATGATGCACCTCCTGCGGACATGTCTACTGAAGGTTGGCTACTCAACAAACAATATATGACTACGTTGGCATGCTTACCGATGGTCCTCCTGCCGACGCCCATAACGATAATTAGACGAGAACACTGTTACTAACTTCACTTCCTAAGACCCCTGTTAACAAGCCATCCTATGATTCTAGCATGCATTCAGACTCCTTTGAGTCAGTGATACCTGCAACCATACAAACAGCTGGATTACAGCATTCTACTACTGACACAAGACGACGATGACATGGCTGCTACTCTATCACCTGCTCGAGACACCACACCGTTACACGACCCAGAGCCTGCTCTTGAGCTAGCTTCTACACCTTTTGGGTCAGCTTGATGTTGCGCCTGCTGAACCTACACCTTTACGTGATCACGATCCTGTTTTCTTTTGGCTTACCAGACATTGCACCCTTATACCTGACCTAGTACCTGCATCTGATGATCTTCTTAATGGTTGAGACGTTTATTTTTGCATCCATAACCGCTGATGTTGCTCCTTTTTCCCCTATGAAGACCTACGTCCATTGCGCCAACATGCCTATCGCTTTCTTTCAAGACATACCTGCACCCCGGAGAGGTACTCCAGGTCAGTACCCACGTAACGATCCTTTTGCTACAGCAGCATTTTCTACGGCCTTACAGGCCGCACCGTTTACTCCTTTCACCCCTACATCGCTGTACGAGCCGATTGGATGGATCCTATAATACACTATGCAGATTTTAGACCCTTACCATTCCTCACGTTATGGAGGCCACATACGAGATGAGTTGCTCCTGTAACACCAACTACAGTTTGAGGATATGGGTCGTAGAACGTTGGAGCTTGAGCTGACACCACAATTGGCAAGTTCAAATGCAAAACATTACATAACCGAAAACATGATTTAAGTGACTACATCACAAGACAGCATATTTCCTGAAAAGTTTATGTAAGACACCCCGTCCTCCACCCTGTCTATTGCCAGCATACTTTGATTCGTCACATACATCAAGGTTCCTTTTGCGCTCTCGACCGTTGCTATTACACCGTTCCCAGGATTCTGATTCTGATACTTATTTCTTTACTATCGGGCGGCAGATTAGTTAACTACTTCGATATATATATACAAGCCCGAGGAGGAGTTTACGCATGCTAGCGGTCACTTTTCTTTCCTCCTCCACCTCAGTCACCAGTATAGTTGGTTTCTGGATTATGCGGATTGCATTACACTTGGGTAAAGACACTAATGATAAGCCGGGATTGCGGAAACTTTTGAGGACCACTTCTGATTACGAAATTTTGATGCACTAATATACTTATTGGACAAGGGTAGGGTGACCCTGTGTCCCTTTCGATGTGATACATTTTGTTAGACACAGTGATTGTGGCCGAAGGATAATGAAAGCCCAATCATCTTTAAACATGCGACAACACTTTGTGGCCAACAACCAATGAAAGCTCAGTCGATAGGTCTTCGCTAAGCACGTCATTGATCTATGTGTGTGTGCTATAATTATAATACTACGTGCTTACTTGCTATGCTCTCATTAAACATAATTGCCGAATTACTTGGTCATACTATGATTATACTATTATTTGATTGGTTGGTATGGTAACCTGTTATGTGTATGTACTTATGACCACTAAACAACCAAATGCACGCACGAAGCAAATTAGACCTGACCTAACCGACCTTCTTCTAGGAAGATGTCGACTCAAGGGAACACCGATATCAACAACCCTCTACCGACAACAGAGGCAGAAATGCAAGAGCGCCTCTTACAGGCCATCGCACGGTACGAGGCCCGTCGCTCCAATTGCAGCGGAGGTACCTCGGGAAATAACCCCCCCCCCAACGGTAATGTCTAGTCCTTTAAGACACATTACAAAACGTTTGGACATTTCCACGAGTGCCTTGCTAAGGCCTTACGCGAATAATGTTGCTTACATCGCAGGCTGCACCTACAAGCAGTTCTTGGACCACAAACCTCAAGAGTTCGACGGCACTGGGGGTGCCTTAGCCTTCGTGCGCTAGGTTGAAAAGACAGATTTTGTTTTACGATTGAGCAAATGTGACCCCGAACATCAAGTCAAGTATATAACTAGACTATTGGTGGATGAGGCTCTGTCATGGTGGAACCATCAAGTTCGGACAATGGGCGAGACCGCTGCATATACTATGACGTGGGACGAACTGAAAGATCTGATGCGTAAGAGATATTGCTCGAGGGCAGAAGTCTAGAAGTTGGAAACAGAACTGTGGAACTTGAAAATGGAAGGACCAAAGATAGCGGAGTATGTGCAGAGATTTAACGAATTATCACAAGTTGCCTTACTCCTGGGGGCACCAGAGTTTAAGAGAATTGAACAGTTCATAAGGGGATTGGCACCTCAGATTTTAAGCCTGGTAACAACATCTAAACCTTCAACGATCACCGAGGCTATCAACATAAGCATGGTACTCACGGAAGAAGCAGTTAGACGAGGAGAATTTTCCACTGCGGAGGAGAAAAAGGAGACTGCTTTAGAGGCATCGGGGGATAACAAGAGAAAGCTCGCAAATTTCAAGATTGTTACTCAGGGGAGTAGCAAGAAGAAGGCCAAAAAGGGAAAAGACTACATGGGTATCCTACCTAAGTGCGACAATTGTTTAAGTTATCATGTCGGGCGATGTAGATATGGAAAATGTGCTATCTGTGGAAAGAGGGGGCACCCTAAAGAAACTTGTTGGCAAGGTGCTGAAAGTAGAAATGGAGGCCAAGACGGTAGTGAGGATCACGAAGGGGACAACGACAATGATAATTGTCAAGACAGAATGGGTGATAAACAGAAACGTGCCCGAGGTTGTTTAAACTGTGGAAGCAAAAAGCATTTCAGAAGATATTGCCCTAAAAACAATCAGGCACAAGGTTGAAAGCTCCCCACCGGAGCTAGGGAGACGCCAGGGATTCAAGCATGGATACCGGTACGTCCTGAATTACTCAATGTTATGCATCTGTATTGCCAAATACTGTTGCAAATTTTACGATTCGCACCTCTAGAGTTCGAGAGTATAATTGGTTTAAGTAGCGAGTAAGTAGATATTCCAGTACCCATTAGAACTAGCTTAGGGGAAGCTAGTGGTAGCCAACACAGTAACTGGAATCGGCAAGATAGAACCCGGAGAGCGTAAGTTTACGCTAGATCTATTGCCAGTTGAGTTGGGAAGCTTCAACGTGGTAATTGGATGTATTAGTTGACAAGCGGTCGAGCGGAGGTTGATATCCGCACCTCGATGACGAATGAAGGAACGATTTTGACTCACGAAGCAGGATACGCCACCACCGATCACGAATTGCTTAAGGCACGAAAGTTGTTGTGGGAAGGATGTGTTGTTTCCTGGCTCATGTCGGGGACAAGGGAGCCGAAGAACTAAAACTTAACGATACACCCGTGATCGGAGAATACCCTGAAGTCTTCCTCGAAGAGTAGCCAGAATTATCTCCTCAACGACAAGTCGAATTTTTGCATCGATTTGATTCCAGGCGTCGCGCCTGTAGTCAATGCACCCTGAGCAACTTACACCTTCGGAAATGCAAAGATTGACACTGAAGTTTTAGCAGTGGATAGAGAAGGAAGATAACAGACCAAGATGTCCCTTTGGGGTAACTCCATTTCTGCTCGTCCAAAAATAAGGATGATGATTTTCAAATAAACATCAACTACCAAGCGCCGAACGAGCTAACACACGAGAGTCGGTGACTCTTGCTAAGGGTTAACGAACCTCTTACATAACTGACTATGAGGATCCAACTACTACTACACGACTGGTCGACGATCGAGCGTCGTTCGCGGTGAAATTCAGGAAGAAAGTGTACCAGAGCGAAATTGTGGGACAATGACTTGTTCTAGACGTAGACAAAAATGGTGCTTCCTACACAATGTACAAACCAGATCCACACGGGATACGAAATCTGGAGAATCTAGAAACTTATATCTAGGACCTTCGGGAACCCAGGACCAAACTCGTAAGGGTTTTACTTAGAAACCATATCTGTCAACTCAATCAAACATCATTAACTTGACAAACTCATTATATCAGTTAACAAAACCGAAAGTACTTAAATTTACTTCCGTTAAAGTCTTCACTTTTACTTCTAACGAGTAGATATTTGCATTTCTACTCCCCTCAAAGTAGTTGCATCACGTTGATTTCCTTCACTGAGAGCGAACACACATTTGCTTCGTATACTTGGTCACTTCTCCCTGTTGGTAGAAACACATTGCTTCATTTCTTGAAAACCCATATGTTATAAATGCACCTTTTACTACGCATGTGGTTTCACTTCGAATAAACGCTTCACTAAAGTTCAAATGTTACGTTGCTAAATCTAATTACTGGTTTGTGATTCGAGTAACCTACGTTATTGAAATTATTGACTCTTTTGCTATCAAGTCAACACACTTTCTTGAAGCCGCTTTCTTTCAAGTTACTTGTTTGCTATCATGCCAAGATTCCCTTGTTGATATGTACGTTTTTACCAGATTACGCTAAAACCAAGTTCGATTGCTTGAACTTATCCAGTTCACATGTTTGATTTGAGACGCCATATGATGTATTGAGAGCATCATATTCTAATACTTTGGCACAGATTCTTTTGTCTCGAGTCGTAGTAGACTTGTTTGGTCTATGACTCCACTAAACCGTTGATTGATTTCGATACCTTATGGGATACTTCCACAAAATTGAAGCTTGCGCTTATTTGGTTACTCACCTCGTACACGGATTTAATTGCCTATTTATTTGTTAACAACTCACTTTGATACCCACGATCGAAGCAGTCTCAACACAATCGTGTGTTAAGACAATGGTACATATATTCATTTCATAAGCACCATGTACCTCCTAACGATTCTTTCGTTGTCAATCAAATGCCTTGCACTACTTAAAACTTTTTCATCTTCGATCAAAACAGTGGCACTTTGATGTTCCATATTCAACCGAAAAACTTTATTACATTGTGAAAATCAATTCTTCAGGCTTGTTTCGGTACACTTTCATCTGATCTCAAACACGGTGAACTTGTTCAATCACCGCTATTATGGAATTATGTCATTGCGACACCTTGTGGTGTCATTACAAACTTGTAGCTTGTGCTAATCATGGTCAACCGTTTCACACAAAACTGCATATACTTTCGTTTGACCTGCCATTTAAACATTTCTGATGCAACTACTAATTAAGGCAAGGATACACCAGATTCGTCTGTTTTTCACTCGGCGTATTCTCGCAATTCAAAATTTACAACATACTAAACTTTACCATTCATCTACTCGGGAGTTGACAGATCAATTTACTATTTCATTTGAGTTGTTGATTTTTGAATTTATATAGCGGGTGCTATGTTTCGTGAAAACTCGCGTGCATATTGCGATCGATCGTTTGAGAGTCTTATTAGTCAAGGCTCCTCTTTGTGGAACCCCCTACTAGCTGGATTACACTAGGCTATACGCCAAGTACGTCTTGTACCTCTGACATCAACCGCTATGAGCACACACCTTTTAACCCTAGAATTCGGGATGATATATATTCTTGGACTCACCAAATGTGAGTAAGGTTAATTCGGATTGACGATTATCTACCTTGATATTATTCATATACATACACGTGTGACGAAACCATAAGGGGGTTAAGGTAGTACAAATTTCGAGGATGAAAATTTTCTAACGGGGGGAGAATGTGACAACCCTCACCAAAACGGGTATCCGTACAAGATAATTAATATTTAATTAATGCTTAATGACTGTGCTTGCTTGCCATTATGATTAAACTGCTTCTTGATTTCTGATACATACATGTTCCTGCATCATACTTTAATACTGTCACTCCATTTATTACACACAAAACTATAGTGACAAACTTGATGCACAAAAGCACAGTAGCTCAATAAGCGGATAACTAGTAAACATGCTGACATTACCAGCACTAGACAGATACTGTCTCTGAGGCCATTATGAGCCAGGAATAGATTACTACACTAGTAGGGAGTGTAGGGAGGTGAGGATTGTAGAACTGCATCACTAGGTAATATTTATAGTGACCGGATGTGCCTAAAACATGCTCAAATTACAAAATTCTGCACTCTATTACAAAATTCAGCATTTAACGTAACTAGTGAAGTGCAAAAACATGGGAAAATAATACTAGACACTTTCCAAAGTATCGGGAATTCATTGTGTCACTAAAAATAATATTAAAGGCACTTTAAATGTTTATTTAGCACTTTAACGGATTAATATCCAACCGAACAACCGGACTTAACCCGGAACCTAAAAATATTGTCAACAACCTTGTTTACACTTTTCTGAGCCAGTTAGGGTCCCCGAACACCCGTTATATTTCATAACACACTAATAACTTATTTAAGTTCCTAACTAAACAAACTAGTTCTTAACTACATCATCCAAAACAAACCATAACCCCCCCCCCCATCCGATCGGTTCCCCATGTGGGGACACCCCTCCCATTTGTTGATTATTCTAATCAAGTTTGCCTAATATCTAGTAGACACATTGCATATTGGGTATTAGGAAGACATGGTCTATAAGTAAGCACTTGGGTTAACCATTATCTTTCATTCAAACACATCAACAAAGCACTCAAACTCTCTCCTCTACACCACCATTCGGCCGCCACCACCCTACCACACCACCACCATTTTTGCTTCTTGTTTAACCATTTCTTCATACATACAAGGTGCAAGGTGTACTACAAACAAGCTCGGTGCACTCGGAATCTCAAGGACCTCTCTCGTTTTCTTTTAACCACCACATTTCTTCACTTGAACTCTCCTAGCCTTGAGCTAGTGGTAAGTCTCTTAGATCCATTCATTTCACATGCTATGAAGGTGGTTAAAGTATGATTCATGATGTTAAACTTAAGAACTCTAAAGATCATAACTTAAAGCATGAGCATAAAAGCTTTACACATAGGTCATGAGATGGAAGGTGATAATACATGATGAATCTGAATTAAATGAACAAAAATCTGCTGTAAATGACTTAGGGTCTGATGTTAATCGTATTAGAATGAATGGTAATCGTATGTGTGCTTTGTAATGGCACTTATACTACAAAAAGCATGCTGATTTGCATTTTCAGCCGACTTTAACTCGCTGTAACAGGACCTTAATAAAACGAAAAATGTATTTTCTGAAGTCTAGGTTTATGTATTATGAAATACGGTTCTAATGGCACCGGAATTATAATTTTTGGACTTCGTTTACTATTTTTAAAGCGTCGGTTTGTAACAGCAGCTAAAGCTGCATTTTTACAGCAGTAAATGAGGGTCATATTTTTAGTCATAACTTGAAACCTGAGTAAAGTTAGATCCTGGAATTTTTACTGTAGATGGTCATTGTTGTCGCCGTGATCCTCCAACTGGAATTACGTCAAACGGACTTACAATGAATTTTAAATAAAATATTCCGTGCACTGCAGTCAGAAAGAGGTAGATCTGAATGCAGTCCGGAAAATGATTTTCTATAAAATATTGGTGATGATTTGGACCAGGATATTTTTACACAATAATACTTGGATCGTATAAGACATTCTATAAAAATTTGGGAATTTTTGGAGTAAGATAACTATTTTATTAAAATAACCGAAAACGGCCCAGTTTTGTATTTTAAAACTGAATCGGTATAAGTAGTATTTTGCATGTCCAAATGTCGGGCTGGTTATTTGAAAGCAATCTAGCATGTTATATGTTAAAGAAAATGTAACGCTAGTAAGCGTGGACGCCTCCTGTTACAGAGGAAACTCTGGCTAAATTTTTCTAAAAATATAACACTTAGAAATATTTTTGGTGACAAGTGTTTATATGTATATTTTCAACTTGTTTTCAAAATATAAAATTCGCCATGGTTTTTATTACAAAATAACCAAGTGTCGGAGGTGAACTTTTGTAAAAGAAACTTGTTAAATATATATGGAGAATATATATTTCTTAATAAAACATTTGTGTGCTTACGTGATTATTTTGTGAACTAAAGATATATTATTTTTAGGGTAAAAATAATATTACTTGATGTTTCATGAAAATACGACTCCAAAATAATACCAACGCCCTCACAAATAAATATTTAAGTTACATCGGTATTGTTTTTACAACGCAAACTCTAAAAGATAACGCGCGTATTTTCTGAAAATACTCTTAATGGTGTATTTTGACAAAGTATTATTTTGGGAAATTGTATGAAGTAAAATATAATATTTTTGGGAAAAATATGTATATTTTGGAATCAGAACATTTTAGACAAGTGATTTAAAATATATTTTCAAGTGAGACTTAAAAATATATATTTTTCGGAATTATAACGTATACGTATATTTTGGTAAAATATTATTTTGGAAACTGTAGAAACAGGAATATGTTATTCTTGGGTATATATTAACATATTTTTATTTGGAACAATAACATCGAAATACGACGCCATTACTTGGCAGGATATACAGGTACATATATTATTTTAAGAATACGAGTATACAAGTATAAATTACCCCCATCCTTGGGAAGGAAATGTGCATATACAATACTTGAGAAGTATAACTATAAAATAGTTGTCTAACTATTATTTCAAAACCTTAAAAACAATTATAACGTGAAACAATACCAGAAACGTAACCCAAAAACACAAATACTAAGACAAGGCACTACTCGTTCGTCTAATAGACAATAGACCATTGTAGGTAGTCGTGATTGCCGAGGAGATTTGGGTTACGAGTACGAAGACGCAATACTGTGAGTTCATGTCCCCCTTTTCTCTTAACTGTTTTCAGTTTTTATACTTCGGGGGTGAAATACATGTTACGATTATTACGAACTTTTACTTACACGGTATGGTTAGCTTAAGGAGGGTTACTACTTCGATCATGTGAGTGGGTAGGCGGGAACTGGAGGCCATTAATCCTCATTGTAGGACCGAGGGTCATTAGCGGTAGATCTATCTGGGTGTAGCGAGCCCAACCCCTGAGTCCGCTGAATGAACCAGGTGGTGACTTTGAGCCCGACGCAAAAATCTGCTAGGTTTGAGTCTTCCTACAGCACTTCACATATATCATTGGCTTTGCAACCCAATGGTGATCTCTTTTTCCTTAATTGCTACATACCAGGGATTTTCATACATACGGACATTTTTACAAAGGTTTATACCTGCTCACTTACACATGAACTCGCTCAACTTTATGTTGACTTTTCAAACTACATGTATTTCAAGAAACTAACGGATCTGGCACGGTATGCACATATTTTCAAGCTGCGTTTGAATAAAGAAGTCATCCAGGGTTTAGAAGGTGTAACCTCTTCCTGGACGGGTTACATATCCCTAAACCTAGTATTGTTTAAAGTCTTTTGCTAAGTCTTTATGAACTCAATTAAATCAAGTTAAGGTTTGTAACTTATTTTGTGATTGTTGAAAATGGGATTTTTCTAACTTTATTAATGGATGAATATCTCATGTTTTTATCATATAGTATGGTTATGATTGTTGCTATGGTATTAAGAAGTCACACCAAATAAACCCACGCTTCCGCAAAGCCAGGGTGTGACATATATATATATATATATATATAGAGAGAGAGAGAGAGAGAGTATGAGTTGGCTACAAGGCCAATATTTCCTACAAAGTATAGGTAGCCATATGAGAGCGACATGTGGCAATTAGGTTTTTTAATAAAAAGGGCATTAAGGTGTGACATCTGTGCTTGTGTAATCATTATACAAACTCTGAGCAATTCAATTATCAATGAAACAATGTATTTTGATCCCTATATTTATTTATTTATGTTTCACAATTTCTCATTTCAACCCTTGTTCGATTTCAAACTCTAAAACGTTTTCTGGAGAGTTATACGCAAACTGATGCGTAAACGTAATCAGTTTAACACGAAAAACACTCTGGAACATCAAAAATAGCTTAACATACCTTAAATAACCTTTACATAACTTAGAAATAAGTTTTAAAGGGTTTGGTATGGCAAAATCAAGTATATTCGCTCACAGGGACTATTTGCGTCAAACTGCAAAAGTATGCCGATTCATATAGTAACGCACCTTCCGGAACATGAGCATAAGTAAAACATACCCTAAATATCCTTTACATAGCTTAGAAATAGGATTTGAAGGGTTCGGTATACGAAAATAAACTTATTTGATCTATAGGGACTAAAAGCGTCAAAAATTGCACAAGTTTGCATTTACGCGCATATCTTACGTTCTGAACATATTTGGACATCCAAAATTTTTTGTAATCATTAAAATATTTTATTTTAGTGATTGGAATGATAAAATACCATTCGTCGCGTAATTTGGATCGTTTTGCGCGTCCGTTCGTGTTTCATCGTAATTAACCGAATAATGAGGTCGCACGACCAAACGAACCGGCATCCATGATATTTCAAGCATATTCATGTCCCCTATACTTTTACATCATTATTGGGCCTTGAAAATGGGTTAACAGAGCTTAAACGCGTCGAAAATGGCTTAAACATGCTGCAGGGACCATTCTTGCCAATTTTTGAAAGTTTCTGGCTCAGGTAGGTGCTAGCGTCGCGCCACAACAAAGGGGGTGTGCCGTCGCGGCACGCGACGCCTCAATATCGACAGAATCTTCATTCGAGCTACTGTACATGTAATTTTAAGCTAGTTTTGGCCATTGTTTTGCAAATTGTGGGCATTTTGAGTGGTTTTAATTCTATCCACACACTTATATGGTTGAGATAATGCCTTGGGCAATGCACAAACCACTTGGCATCATCTAGTAGCTTCAAATTCACTATAAATACCCCCAATTTCTGCCCATTTCATTGCTCATTACATCTTTTGAACTCTAAGTGGAGGTTGCCATGTTTGGAAGCCACCTACCTGAATTCTAGTGCATCTCCTTCAGTTTTCTTTGTTCTTATTCCAAGCTTGGACCCTTTGTAAGTGTTCTTTCATGCTTGGTTATGTATTTCAAGCATGAAAGTCAAACATCGTTTGACTTTCTGCTTTGACCATGTTATGGTCAAGTCAAAGTTCGTTTGAACTTTGCAACGTGAGCGTAATCACGATGGTTATAGTCCCTTGTGACTATACCTACTGATTACCACGTTGATTAGGTGTAGTGACGAGTCAAAGTTTCAGTCAAAATACGTATTTATGCGTATTTTGCAACGAAGCTATTTTCTGGTATCAAAACACCTTGTTTTGATATCAAACCTTTTTTCTAACTTAGTTAAACATGTTTTAACATGTTTAACTCGTCACTCTTAGTTTAGTGTTTGATTAGGGTCGTAAGTTAAGCGGTCTAAACAACCGCTTAGACTTTCGAACCCGACCCGTTTGGTCGATCTTTAGGATCCGACCAAACATATTTTGTGACCAAAGTTGTATAGGGAATAACCTTCCGAGGTTATACCTTATGGTCACTTAGTTTACTTAGTTGTATGATAGGTAGTTTATATGCCTTAGGTAAATGACCAAAATGCCCTTTTTGCGCATAATTTCATCTTAAGCATATGCAACTTAAATTTTTTCACATAAACTGATTATGAAACATGTTAGGGCATATAATACTTGTCATAGGACTAGTTAGGCTACTCGTTTGTGCTTTTGCGCAAATGACGCATTAAAGTAGCGTAAGCTACCTAAACGAGTCATAACGGGTCATAAGCACTTAGGATAGGTTCCGATTTAGAATGTAGGCTTTGTTAAACCATATTATATGAGTTCCAATACTCATTTGGTTTACGAAACCTCATTTTATCTGATCTTCCAATTTAGGTCCGGTTTATTAACGTAGATTACCTATATTAGGTGCCGATTGATTCTGTGATCCTTCTAGTGTTATTTAATTGTTATTTCAAGACTACTAAGCAATATCAAGTGTAACATTCCTATTTTTATATAAGAATTATAGGTTTGGTTAAATTTATTAACCACTAGTAACTAGTAACTAGTTTATTTTTAATATAAATATTCAACCTAAATAGTTTTTAACATTATATTATATAGTTGGTTGAAATATTATATTAATTAATTGGCCTGTATACGGGTGAACTTTCTAATAAAATAAAAGTATATAAAAACTCATATTATTAGACAGGTAAATTACGGGTAAGCTGACCGTTGAAAATATGAAGTATCTAGACGGGCCTAGAAACCGTTTAATAATTAAATTATAAAAATATATTATTTTTTAACCTACTCTGGTTTTAATGAAACTTGGTTCAAAATGTAGACAAAAATATTCTCGTTCTAATGGTATATTCATTGTTTTATAAAACGTCATATTTTAGAAGTTATAAGCGCCAAATAAGTAAAGCAGTTGAATTAAATATAATATATAAATTAATAAAATTATAAATAATAAAAATCACTTAAACGTATAACATATATATATATATATGTATATATATATATATATAAAAGAAAATAAATCAAATGATAAACATGGAAAACATACGCTACGTGTACATAATAAAATAATAAACTTAACATAGTATACATGACACAAGTTTCGTGTCCTCTTACATTTCATGTCATCCATTTTAATAATAATAAAATAATAAAATATATATGTTTACTAGTTTCAATTTCATGTATGTTTCGGGTCCCATTATTTATAATAATATCTTTCATAAAGAAATCAAAGATAAGAATGAAATAAAATAATATTTGAACCTTACACATATGTGTGTACGTGGTATTCAAAATAGTGTAAGTGTCCTCTTTCAAGTAAAATGAATTAATTACTCTATTACGTGTACAGGAATTTAACTGGCTTCTCTCAACTATAAATGGAACATAGAGCATTCACAGTACTCAATTTTTCTTTTATCTCCTGTGTCGCCTTTCTCATCTTGTCTATTCATATATATATATTTATTATTATTTACACTATAATAATAATAATAAAGCTCTGCCTCGTTTTAAGTATTTTAACTTCCGATCACCGCTACCCTTTCCGTTTGATCTGAGCCCCATAATACAGGTCAAGGCTCTGCCTGACTAAGTTCGTTGGGGTTCTGTCTCGTGACATAGGGACAAGGTTGAATTAGGGGTATTATACTTAACACGAGTACAAATATATATTTATATATTTTTAAATAGCTTAGAAGTTATACCCAATATTCTACCAGGAGACTTTCTAGTTAAACCCTAAAGTTACAAAGTGGGTCCATTCTCTTTTCTCACCGTTTTATTCCGTAACAACTCGAATCAAAAGTCCTATCTATTATTTTATTTGCCCAATAGGAAACCCTAATTGAAACCCCCAAGTGATCCTGCATAAACCCTAAAATTTTCATAATAATCGAAATCAGGATCAGGGCCCCTAAAACTCAGGGAGGGCATTTCCCATTCGATATTATCATCACAGTTTTACGTGTAATTCGAATTTAATCGATCTGTCGACTCACCAAGGCTTCAAAGACACGTGGCTACCCTATGCTAAAAGTGTCCCCGTCGCGTGGCACGACCGCGCCGTTTTCCAGATATAAATAGAGGGGTGTGGGACTTGATTTCTGGCATTCGTTCGACCTTAAAATTCGCTTTATACCTCGAGATATCACCAAATTACTACCAAAACACACATCACTAAACGCTGCCGCAATAACAGGGTAATAACTCAATCGCTGCTACGATTTAATATCCGATCGATTGAAACTATCCGACAGGATGTTTAAATGCTATACTTTGTCATTAGTCGTGAATCTGACAGGATGTTTGAGTGCCACCCAAACTCGGGGTAGACTCTGTCATTCGTTGCGAATCCGATGGATGTTTAAGTGTTGCACTTTGTCATTTGTTGTGAGGGTTTTAATCTCGTGAGTTATCGTAAATGTTGTATTAGTTACTTACCGAGTTCGTGTGCACTAGGTTACAAGACTAATCAATAGGCTAAGCTCTGCCTGTATAAATCTGCAGTATATCAAGGCTTATCTGTAGACTAAACTTTGCCCGTATGAATATGCATGCTTATAATGTGAGTCATTCTCTTTTTATCAAAGTGCTTTAAAAATTCTTAAATATTTTCAAAGTTATAATTACAGGGATTAAGTCTTTGTAGTCACCAAATTACAGCCGGTATGTGGGGTTTTGTATACATTACTTGATAACCGTCACCATTGGACAACGGGGTAGCCAAGGGGTGATATGACCATAGTCACAGACACCATTGGACTCAGAGGTTACCGATGGATGTTCGAGTGACAAATACTGTGGGTAGTTGGTTGATATATGGAAACATTGTAATCGCTCTTAATACTGTAGATTATAACAAATGCGTCGTTTTAAGCAAAATGAATGAACTCACCAGTATTTCATGCTGACAAAACATTTTTAAAACGTGTTTCAGGTAATTAAAGTAGATTAGAGTAAGAGATGGATACGGCACTGAAGGCTTCAAGAAGTGGCTTATTTTATTAATTAAATCAAATTAAGAAATATTGTTTTATGTAATTGGGTTTATCCCTTATTAAAGCTACCTTTGTAAAACATGGGTTTATCCTATCTATTTAATAAATAAAATCTGGTGTTTTCTAAACTCTGATATTTTTCCTAACTCACGGTCCTGATGAAATTTCGGCTGCAATATTTTTCAAAATAATCACCGGTACCACTTGGCTGTTCGCGGCTCCCGATTCCGTCCAGGGTGGGTCGGGGGTCGTGACATCAAGTGAGTACATAGTCCCCTCTTTTACTGTTTTCAAATATTTTGAGGTGATACACATGTGCCTACTTCTTACTTTAGTGCTTTCATGACATATACTTGCTATGTTCATTAGTACGCATATAGTACATGATTTCATTTATGCTTTGCTATGTATGTTTACTTAGCATGCTGACACATTGATTTCATAAACATTTTTGTTACATATGTTTACTTAGCATATGGACACATTGATTTACAATACATTTCTGCTATGTATGTTTACTGAGCATGCTAGCACATTGATTTACATTACATTTCTACTTTGTATGTTTAGTTAGCATACTTAGTACATTATTTTCACATAACATGCTTACATTTGGTATAACATTTGGTTTGTTTAACGAAACTAAAATACGTTCATTAACACTGATCATGCCGCTCAGTAGTATGTAGTGGTACCATAGGAATTGACAACTCCCATTCCTGGAATCCTAGGTTTGTTTGGACTTAAGGAATGACAGAATCCAAAAACATTTTGATAAACCTTTAACTTGTTAAGGGTTTGTCCTTCAGTCTCAAGGCTTGGATGTATACGATAAACATTACCACATAAATGTTCTTATCAGTAAAGCATTAATTTTACAAAACATAACTTTTGACTTAAACTATGATTTATTCAAATACGTTGTTTTGTACATTTTTCTTACAGGGTTGAGTAGATTCTTTTATTCATCATACATAACATTTGATTTCACATAACATTTGATTATACATTAACATTTTACATACGGGGTTGAGTAAACACTTTTTATTCACCGAACATGATATTGTTGTTACTTGACATTTACTTTACAAGGCATTTTAGTAGTTTATTTATAAGTGATTTAAATAACGAGGCATGTGTAATATGATAAACGCATGGTGGATACGCCGCTGGTAGTTCCTATATATAAGTGCTTTTATGATATCACATATCGTAGCGTTATCTAAATCATTTCGACAAGACATGCTACATTTTATACAAATAACATATTTTCACAAGACATTGTTTTACAGACGACATTTTTCATGTAATTTCATTTTTACTTGGTTATTTATTTAATCATGCATTATTCTTTTAAATCATCTGATTTCTTATCGGTTTTTCGTATGATTTAAAAAAAAGAAAACATATTTGTAAAGTTCATGACTACTTTTTGTTAAACATTTATTTAAACTTACAAGTCATGAATCCTGCAACAACAAAACTTATGTATCTCACAGGCATTTTTATGCTGACGTACCTATTTTCACATGTGTTTCAGGTGCTATTGTTAGATGATCATGATGCAAACATAGGATAGGACGAGGGCCTTAGTGACTTAAAACTATGAATGAAAGTATAATTCAAGATATGTTTCTGTAAATTCCTAGACAATTGTAAACATTTTAACTCAATAAAACAAAACTTCAATTACCATGTGTTGTGAACAATGATTCTATTACTCCATTCCCTGACGTTTCCGTCGCGGTTGTTGTTTTACGTGGTCGGGGTGTGACATAAGGTAATTTGATAATTATTTCATTTATGGAATTTATTTTATTATTATCTAACTCATGAGAATTTTAAGGAAACTTAATATCTTCTAGATTTCGTATTGGAGGTTATCAAAATTACTAGAGGTTATTATTTCATGCGATTTCATATCTTCTTCGTAAATCAATTGCCTGATAAAAAAATAATGGCTTTTTCAACAAGTTCTTGACGATGTGTTTTTCCAGTTAAAAGGTTAATGTTAATGTGTTATAATTCCCTTGGTATTAAATGTTGTTTTAATTAATGTAACAAAGTTCACTGAGAGATATTGGTATTGTGTTTTAGCAGTTAACAGTTAATAAACATAGTTCACTAAGAGATATTGATGTGTTTGGCTTCTTCAACAAGTTCTTGATGATGTTTTTACCAGTTAAAAAGTTAATTTTAATGTGTTATAATTCCCTTGGTATTAAATGTTGTTTTAATTAATGAAACGCAGTTCACTGAGAGATATTGGTATTGTGTTTTAGCAGTTAACAGTTAATAAACACAGTTCACTAAGAGATATTGATGTGTTTTTACCAGATAAAACACAATGTGACGAACCAGATGAGATACACTTTCTTGACGTTGTGTTTTATCAGTTTCTAGTTTCTTCACATTGTGTTTTATCATAGTTTGTGTTTTACTACACTTGAAGTTGGATATTGGATGTGTTTCTTAGTAGTGTGTTTTAGTGATAAAACACAATGTCACGAACCAGATGAAGTACGAATTGAATGTGCTTTAGAAGAAGATGATGAATTGCGAATGGAAGGATAAACATGATATCAATCATGCTTATATTTGAATCCGAATTTGTTATTCTATAATTGGTTTTAAAGAGAGGGAGGGAAAATCGCGAGATTGTAGGAGGTGTGTTATTTATGACAGTTATTTGATTGATTTAAAACACGTAAAATGACAAGACTACCCCTAGCCTATTGTGACAATTAATTAATGACACACAAATATTACAAAATTGCCACTGACTTGATCTCAACCAATAAACACACTCATCGGATGTCTCAGATCGCTTCCTACACTTTGTTGGAAAAACACATTTTGCGCAGGAACCCTACTCTCTCTCTCTCTCTATAATATATACATGTGTATATATATTAGTATTAAATATAGTGGATATATTTTACAAATGATTTATACATATTATATAAATGATTAAAAAGATAAATGTAAAAAAAGAATGGATCAAAATGGTAAGTGAAAATATTTATAAAGTTAATCCCCAAAATACCTCTGGTTAAAAATGGGGTTTTTGGAAGGAGTAAGTTAGGGTATGTGATCAAAATGGCAATAAAAGAGAAAAGTCGGGGACTCAAAGGAGAAAAAAAACTATTTGGACTACAATGGCAAATTTGGACAAACCTCAGGGACTAAAATGGTAATTTACTCTTTTTTTTTTAATAATGAATCTTTCATTCAACCAACCAAAGAGGAAAATCTCACAGCAAGAAGCTGTGAACTTCCACCACAACAAACAAATATCCAAATAGAAAAGGATACAACAAAACAAAAACAAAAAGGATTACGCCTCAGCCAAAGGAAAATGTAACCAATTGCTCCAGGCTTCTTTGGGCACTTTCGCTCGATTCGACATCCATAAGAAAGCTTCGTCTTTGATCCTTTCAACCACGTTTAACTCCGAAAGCAATCTGCCATTAAAAGCTTTATCGTTTCGCCACAACCATAGCTTCCAGTAAGTAGCATACATAATCGTGAGTAGAAGCTTACGGATATTGTGTGCCGAATTCCATTGATGCACTTCCTTAATTAAGCCATCTAAGACTCCATCTAGACACGTCACGGGCATCTTCATCCTGGTCAAAATCTGCACCCACACTTCTCTAGCGCTTGGGCATGAAACGAAAACATGGTCGACATCTTCCTCGACTACATGACACATCGAACAAAGAGTTTTCCCGACTTGCAAGCCTCTTCTGGACAATGCTTTTTGTAACGCCCTGCTTTTTCGTACTTTCCTTAATTAGAAAGATCGTCTTGTAATTCTATTTTTGGAAATCTTGTATTCTTGCATTTCATCCTTTTGTTGTATCTTTGTAAAATTTCGAGACTTGGATCATAATAAAATGCATTTATTTCTTACAATTTATACTTCATTTATCCATTATGCTTATATGTTTGAATTCATTGTACATCGAATCCTTATTCGTAATTCATGTGAAAATGTGCTAAACTTGCAAATACATATGCATACGATACTTATTTACGATGCATATACTTAATCATACATGTCCATACTTGTTCTTATGTTATTAATACTTAAAAACCCCTTATACTAAGCTTTTATTTCATAAAAACACCCTAAAACACATTAATATATATATATATATATATAATATAAACTTCAGGGGCTGAATTGACAAAAACAAAACTTGAAATCCGGATATGCAGCCCGTCCCGTTCTGCGACGGGGAGGCCATGCCTTGGTCGCGGCACGCGAGCAGCCGGGATCCGCAGAAAGTTGTTTGAGCTGCGTCCATTGGCAATTTATGTGTTATTTGGTTGTGTTTCTTGCATTTATTAGTCACCTAACTCAACACTAATCGCCTCCTATAAAACCCAACTCATTTCCACACTTCTCTCACTTTACAAACTCACTAATTTCACTCTCATATCACTTCAAATCAGTAGCAAAACTCATACTAGAGGCAGAAACATTGAAGTTATAAAAGTGAGTTTAAACTCACTTATCTTCCATCTTCTTCACTTCTTCGTACTTCTTAACACTTGGAACACCTATAGGAATGTTTCCATAGGTTTTCTATGGAAAACCAAAGATGGAACATCACCACATTGAGGTTAAAAGTGCAAGAACTTTCTGTTTTGAATAAAAACTTTGTTAAACATCGTTAAATTCATGTTTTACTCATACGAACCTATGTCCTTATGTCACTAATCAAGTCTATAATTAGTGTGCTTAAAAACAAGGATGTTACATACAAATCGGAGGTGTTTAATCCCTCCAAACTTTTTGTTTTGTAAGGGTTTCTAACCCACAAGTGTGGAACAAGACTTGAGTTTGTGTATGTGTGATTACTTGGAAAGCTTGGGCTATCCTACTTATAATCCACACCTCACTTGATGATTTCCTCTTATGTGACAACTCGAGTTTCCAAGATTTCCACCTTCGCATTTATTGCACGTCAATTGTTTAAGTTGTTTGTTACACGACTTGTTTGTTTCGCAACTGTGCACGTTTGTAATACGCTATATCGTGTTGTGATTGATATGTTATACTTGATGTGCAATGCAAGTGTTGTTTTTGTGCTTATGTATGGTGTGCACTATATGTGTATAGGTTAACAATACATTTTGGTATTTTTGTTATGATGGTACAATTAAAACATGGAACAAACATGGAACCTTGGGCTGTTTACCCTACCCCACTCGAAAACACTCTAGCCGAACCCCCCCCCCCTGCGAAATCACCCATCACGAAAACCCAAAAGTGTTTTCGTCAACCGGTGGGCCGGCCAAATCAACACAAGGGCCTCGGGCCCAGTAGCAATGTTTTAATATCTTGTTCCCCACTATTACGTAAAAGTCTAATCACCAAAACCGAAACCCTAGAGTACTCCTCCTGTGTGTGACGGCAACTTCAAGCTTTCAAAGCCATTCCTTTCGAACAATCTGGTACCCTTTCCACCTCGGTTAGTGCGTAATAATCAGATGTGATTTCTTGTTATGCTGATTTGATTGTTATGTGAATACTTGTTTATGTTTATCGAGATTTCTTTGGCTGAGTTATGATGACTGCCGAGATGTTTATGTTTTTCGAGATTTGATTGCTAATGATTTTGAAATGGTGAATCTGAATGAATGATAGATTTCAATACGATGAAGTTTAGTGTAATGGGGATGATCTAATATCTTGTGTGTTAAAGATGATAACTTAATCATATAACAGTTAGTGTTGGTTAGAATTCTTGTTGAACACACCAACTTGTTAGTGTGTGCATGATGAATGAATTGGTATTTAACTAGGGGGACATAATGATAGTGATTGCATGACATCGAGAGTTGTTATGATGAGGTGATTGATTTATATTGCATGTCAGAATGTATGGTGTGATTTGGATTTAAATTAATTAATGCACATATGAAGTTATCAATTATGGATCTGATCATGTGAACTCTTAATGGGTGGCGCACATGTATAGGGGCCCCCACATGCTTTCTTTTGTACAGCCATAACCCACAAACATGTATGTTAATTAGATGCATGAACTAATTGAAGGTATGAGAATATAAATTCCATTTTCCATTTGAGATGTTGTTTGGGGCCACGCATTTGAGAGGGTTTGGGCTCTATTGGTTAGGCACTAGTTACTGGGCCACCAACTGATATGAGTGTATGACGGGCTTCGCGTTACAAATCGTGCGCTCGGGTTTGGGGCTTAGTCTAGCACAAGTGTTTGTTTACATAATAGACGTTTAGTGTTGTAAATTGATATTTAAAGTGAAACCCGGTGAATCATCAACTTGGTGAGGATTCAAAACACTTATTACATGAAAGCATGGTGTTTGTTGCAAATTGTTTAGTTGCGTAATCTGATAGCTTGCATGATATTATACGGCGCCTATTTGTGTAATGTGTGTATAGAATGTAAAGATTAAGCGATACACGACTGATTATTAATGATATCCATGTTAGGATCGTTTGTGCAATTTGAACGCGTAACTAATCTATACCGAGCAAACCAAGGTGAGTTCACACTCTTACCAAGGCATGGGATTCCCAGGGTTGGGAATGGGGTTAAATGATTACTTGTACTTTCATCGTTACTGGAATACGTACCACTGACCTCGTTAGGAGAAGGTCACTTATAGATACAGCTAGACTAGTAACACATGGGAAGCCCCCACTAATCTTCGCAAACATGCCTGGAATGGCCGCGATACGAATACTAATCTTCGCACACATGCCTGGAATGGTCGCGATACGAATACTAATCTTCGCACACATGCCTGGAATGGCCGCGATACGAATACTAAACTTCGCAAACATGCCTGGAGGGCCGCGATACAAATACAACTAGTCTAGAATACATGGGAAACCCCCACAAATCTTCGCAAACATGCCGGGAGGGCCGCGATACAAATAAATACGATACATAGTTTACTAAACAAACATACGGTTTACGAAACGAATACTATAACTAAACAACCAACTGTGAACTCGCTCAACTTTGTTGTTGACTCGTTGTTACATGCCTTGCAGGTCAATAGGTACACATGGAGCTTGCACTGGGAGGCGCGGTCGTTGTGGACATGGATCGTGGATGCCATGTTAAACATTTATCATACTTTTGAACTTATACTTGGGTTTTAAACATTATGCTTCCGTTTACTACTTAAACTATGTTTTGATTGGAACACCAGTTATATTGAGGTTAGGTGTTACAATTACTATTATGATATGTTCAATATGATTGGTGGATTGATCCTGGTCAGTCACGCCTCAAAGCGGTGATACTCCACGTGTGGATTTTGGGGGTGTGACAGATTGGTATCAGAGCCATTGGTTATAGTGAACTTGGTTTTAATAAGGGGAAAAATTTTTGTTAAAACCAGACTATAACCTGTACAGTGCTCAACGATCCACAACGACGCTTCGCTCCACGTGCAAGACTCAACATTCTAGGTGATACGATTTATGTTTACATTGCCTACATGCTAGATTACATAGAACTTTGCTCATGGTATGCTTAGATAAACGTAACAACTGTTGATTGAAACACTTATATGCTTACTCTCTTCTGTCATCGCACTTTCACGAACCTCTCTCACTCATGTTTTCCTTGATATGAAGATCATGAGTGGACGCGTTAACCTAACTCAAGCCCAGTTGGAGGCTTTGATCACTGAACAAGTTACTGCAGCACTCGCAGCTGCCCAGGCAGGAGGTATACCCTGCCATCACCACTTACTCTAGGATCTTTAGATCCTACTCTCGTAAACCAACACTCGTGCTCAAGTATGTTTACTCTTACGCACACGACAGGTCAACACGCTCAGCCACCTGTGTGCACGTTTAAAACTTTCATGGACTGTCGTCCTATTACTTTTAGTGGCACTGAAGGGGCCGTTGGACTCCTCCACTGGTTCGAGAAGCTCGAGTCAGTCTTCGAAATGTGTGAATGCCCTGAGGCTCACAGGGTGAAGTACGCCACTGGTACTCTAGAAGGCATTGCGCTGACTTTATGGAATGCGCAAGTTCAGATGTTAGGGTTGACAGCTGCTAACGCCACCCCTTGGAACGATTTCAAGGAACTAATCAAGGAAGAATACTGTACACGTGATGACATCCACAAGTTAGAAGTGGAGTTCTTTAATCTGAAAATGACGGGGTCAGAGATTGAGGCGTATACAAAAAGGTCAAACGAGCTGGCCATCTTGTGTCCAACCATGGTGGACCCCCTATCAAGCGTATTGAGTTGTATCTCAAAGGGCTAGTATCGGAAATTCAAAGTTATGTGACATCGGCCAACCTTGCTACTATCCAGGATGTTACTCGTCTTGCTCATCGCCTCACAGATCAGGCAGTGGAACAGAACAAGCTGCCCAAACGTATCAGTGCTACTAATGCTACTACTTCCGCTACTCCTAGTGAAAATAAGCGGAAATGAGATGGGGATTCTAGCAAGGGTTCAGCTACAGCTCAGTCTCAGGCACAACTGCGGAAGACTGATAACTACCAGAGCCCTGGTCAGCAATTTTCTGGTAGTCAAAGACAGGGTGGATATAGAGGAAATCTCCCAAGGTGCAATACATGCAACAGGCACCACAATGGCCAGTGCAGGAAGGGTCGTTGTCAGCGGTGTCTCAAGATGGGTCATGAGGCTAAAGATTGCAAGAGCTAGCGACCTGCGAATCAGAACCAACAACAACAACCAACAGCTCCACAGAACCAGCAGCGACAGCGAGGTAACATGGGATGCTTTCAGTGTGGTGCTGAAGGCCACTTTAAGCGGAACTGCCCTCAGCTAAACCAGAATCAGAACAACAACAACAATAATCAGGGCAATGGGAACAATAGCGGGGGAAATAATGATGGAAACAATGTTGCCGATACCAGTTATGTGTCTCCAAAAGTTAGTCAAATGCTTAAATGCACACCAACACTTTTGAACACCAAACATGTCGTAGAGTTAGCAAATGGTAAAAGTTTAGAGGCCACGCACATAGTCAAAGATTGTAACCTTGTTCTAGCTGGTCAGACCTTCTCTATCGACCTCATTCCCATAGCTCTGGGTAGTTTTGACATCGTCATTGGTATGGATTGGTTATCTCAACAACAAGCAGAGGTCCTATGCAAGGAGAAGATTGTTCGTATTCCCCATCCTGGTAAAGAACCTCTCGAAGTTCAAGGCGACAAGAGTGGTGCCGTGGTTGGCATCATCTCCTTCCTGAAGGCTCAGAAGTGTTTGCGAAAGGGCCACACTGCTATCTTAGCACTTGTTACTGACGCATCAGCGAAAGAGAAGAGATTAGAGGATATTCCCATAGTACGCGATTTTCCTCAGGTGTTTCCTGAAGATTTACCTGGGCTACCGCCTCATCGCCAGGTCGAATTTCAGATCGAGCTAGCTCCTGGAGCAGCACCCATAGCTCGAGCACCCTATCGCTTAGATCCAACCGAACTGGAAGAACTGTCTAAGCAATTGCAAGAACTCTTGGAAAAGGGTTTTATTCGTCCTAGCTCTTCGCCCTGGGGAGCTCCAGTATTATTTGTGAAAAAGAAAGACGGTACCTTCCGCATGTGCATAGATTACCGCGAACTGAACAAGGTGACTGTGAAGAATCGCTATCCTCTTCCACACATCGATGACTTATTCGACCAGTTACAAGGGTCGAGCTATTACTCGAAGATTGACCTGAGGTCAGGCTACCATCAACTGAGAGTCCGGGATGAGGACGTCTCCAAAATAGCATTCAGAACTCGCTACGGCCACTACGAGTTTCTGGTCATGCCATTCTGGCTAACCAACGCACCAACGGTGTTCATGGATCTGATGAACAGAGTGTGCAAGCCCTACTTGGATAAGTTTGTGATTGTATTCATCGACGACATTCTGATTTACTCCAAGAGTCAGGAGGAACACGAGCAGCATTTACGACTTATATTGGAACTCCTCCGAACAGAACAGTTGTACGCTAAGTTTTCAAAATGCGACTTTTGGCTTAGTGAAGTCCACTTTCTAGGCCACGTGGTAAACAAGGATGGGATCCATCCAAGGTAGACTCGATCAAGAACTGGCCAGCACCTCGTACACCAACAGAAATCCGCCAATTCTTGGGTTTGGCGGACTATTACAGAAGTTTCATCAAGGACTCCTCCAAGATTGCACAACCCCTCACCTCACTAACTCAGAAAGGCGTTATCTATCGTTGGGGAAATGCACAGGAATCAGCATTTCAGCACTTAAAGGATAGACTTTCTAGCGCACCTATCCTCTCATTGCCCGAAGGCACGGACGATTTTGTGGTATATTGTGACGCATCCATTCAGGGACTTGGATGTGTGCTGATGCAACGTGACAAGGTCATTGCTTAAGCTTCACGTCAACTTAAGGTTCACGAAAGGAATTACACTACACACGATTTGGAGCTGGGAGCTGTGGTCTTCGCGCTCAAGATATGGAGACATTACCTGTACGGTACCAAGTGCACCATCTACACCGATCACAGGAGTCTCGAGCATATCTTCAAGCAAAAGGAATTAAACATGCGACAACGTCGATGCGTCGAACTACTGAATGATTACGAATGTGAGATCAAGTACCATCCGGGCAAGGCAAATGTTGTGGCTGACGCCATCAGTCGAAAAGACACTACACCTAGACGCGTGCGAGCTTTGCAACTCACTATCCAATCTAGTCTTCCTGCACAGATACGAGATGCTCAGGTAGAAGCATTGAAAACAGAAAATGTCAGGGCTGAAGCCCTACGCGGCTCAAGGCAACGGTTAGAACAAAAGGCAGACAGCGCCTACTACGTAACAGGACGCATTTGGGTCCCACTCTATGGCAATTTGCGAGAACTAGTAATAGATGAAGCACATAAGTCTCGCTACTCAGTATATCCTGGTTCGGATAAGATGTACCACGATCTCAGAACTACGTATTGGTGGCCTAGCATGAAGGCTCACATAGTAACTTACGTTAGCAAATGTTTGACTTGTGCGAGAGTCAAGACCGAATACTAGAAACCATCAGGCCTACTCCAACAACCAGAGATACCACGATGGAAATGGGAGCAAATTTCCATGGATTTTATTACTGGCCTGCCTAGATCTCAACGTGGGAATGATACTATTTGGGTGATCGTGGATCGACTCACAAAGTCTGCACACTTCTTGGCTATCAATGAAACGGATAAGTTCTCCACTCTAGCAGACGTCTATCTTAAGGAAGTGGTTTCGAGGCACGGGGTGCCAACCTCTATTATTTCCGATCGTGATGCACGTTTTACTTCAGAATTGTGGCAAGCGATGCACAAATCTTTTGGCTCACGATTAGACATGAGCACAGCTTATCACCCTCAGACGGATGGACAGTCTGAGCGCGCTATTCAAACTTTAGAAGACATGCTTCGGGCATGTGTAATCGATTTCGGCAATGGCTGGGAAAACATCTCCCATTGGTGGAGTTTTCGTACAATAACAGTTACCACACCAGCATTCAAGCCGCTCCATTTGAGGCATTGTACGGGCGTAAATGCCGATCACCTCTTTGTTGGGCAGAGGTGGGTGACAGTCAGATCACGGGTCCAGAACTTGTAGTGGACACAACATAAAGGATTGTTCAGATACGACAACGCATGGCGGCAGCGACCGTCAGAAAGCCTATGCTGATGAGCGTAGGAAACCTCAAGAATTCCAGATCGGGGATCGGGTTCTACTCAAAGTCTCACCCTGGAAGGGTGCGGTTCGTTTTGGCAAACGGGGCAAACTCAATCCGCGATATGTCAGACCGTTCGAAATCATTGAGAAGATAGGCAAAGTGGCCTACAAACTAAACCTGCCCGCAGAACTCAGTGCAGTTCACAACGTTTTTCACGTGTCGAATCTGAAGAAGTGTCTGTCAGATGAGACCCTCATAGTTCCTTTGAAGGAGCTCACTATCGACAATCAGTTGCGATTCGTCGAGGAACCAGTTGAAATCACGGATCGAGATGTTAAGGTCCTCAAGCACACTAGAATACCTCTTGTTCGAGTTCGTTGGAACTCCCGTCGTGGCCCAGAGTTTACCTTGGAACGAGAAGATCAAATGAAACTCAAGTATCCCCAGTTTTCTGGAAACAGTACAACCATTACTGAGGCTGAAGCTACTACAGAATTTCGGGACGAAATTCCAAATCAACGGGGGGATGATGTGACACCCCAGGAAAACCAGTAAACCATGCAAACTTAACTAGCTTCCTCAGTAACCGCATGCTAAATTTCGGGATGAAATTTCTTTCAAGTTGGGGATAATGTGACAACTCGAGTTTCCAAGATTTCCACCTTCGCATTTATTGCACGTTAATTGTTTAAGTTGTTTGTTACACGACTTGTTTGTTTCGCAACTGTGCACGTTTGTAATACGCTATATCGTGTTGTGATTGATATGTTATACTTGATGTGCAATGCAAGTGTTGTTTTTGTGCTTATGTATGGTGTGCACTATATGTGTATAGGTTAACAATACATTTTGGTATTTATGTTATGATGGTACAATTAAAACATGGAACCTTGGGCTGTTTACCCTACCCCACTCGAAAACACTCTAGCCGAACCCCCCCCCCCCCTGCGAAATCACCCATCACGAAAACACAAAAGTGTTTTCGTCAACCGGTGGGCCGGCCAAATCAACACAAGGGCCTCGGGCCCAGTAGCAATGTTTTAATATCTTTTTCCCCACTATTACGTAAAAGTCTAATCACCAAAACCGAAACCCTAGAGTACTCCTCCTGTGTGTGACGGCAACTTCAAGCTTTCAAAGCCATTCCTTTCGAACAATCTGGTACCCTTTCCACCTCGGTTAGTGCGTAATAATCAGATGTGATTTCTTGTTATGCTGATTTGATTGTTATGTGAATACTTGTTTATGTTTATCGAGATTTCTTTGGCTGAGTTATGATGACTGCTGAGATGTTTATGTTTATCGAGATTTGATTGCTAATGATTTTGAAATGGTGAATCTGAATGAATGATAGATTTCAATACGATGAAGTTTAGTGTAATGGGGATGATCTAATATCTTGTGTGTTAAAGATGATAACTTAATCATATAACAGTTAGTGTTGGTTAGAATTCTTGTTGAACACACCAACTTGTTAGTGTGTGCATGATGAATGAATTGGTATTTAACTAGGGGGACATAATGATAGTGATTGCATGACATCGAGAGTTGTTATGATGAGGTGATTGATTTATATTGCATGTCAGAATGTATGGTGTGATTTGGATTTAAATCAATTAATGTACATATGAAGTTATCAATTATGGATCTGATCATGTGAACTCTTAATGGGTGGCACACATGTATAGGGGCCCCTACATGCTTTCTTTTGTACAGCCATAACCCACAAACATGTATGTTAATTAGATGCATGAACTAATTGAAGGTATGAGAATATAAATTCCATTTTCCATTTGAGATGTTGTTTGGGGCCACGCATTTGAGAGGGTTTGGGCTCGATTGGTTAGGCACTAGTTACTGGGCCACCAACTGATATGAGTGTATGACGGGCTTCGCGTTACAAATCGTGCGCTCGGGTTTGGGGCTTAGTCTAGCACAAGTGTTTGTTTACATAATAGACGTTTAGTGTTGTAAATTGATATTTAAAGTGAAACCCGGTGAATCATAAACTTGGTGAGGATTCAAAACACTTATTACATGAAAGCATGGTGTTTGTTGCAAATTGTTTAGTTGTGTAATCTGATAGCTTGCATGATATTATACGGCGCCTATTTGTGTAATGTGTGTATAGAATGTAAAGATTAAGCGATACACGACTGAGTATTAATGATATCCATGTTAGGATCGTTTGTGCAATTTGAACGCGTAACTAATCTATACCGAGCAAACCAAGGTGAGTTCACACTCTTACCAAGGTATGGGATTCCCAGGGTTGGGAATGGGGTTAAATGATTACTTGTACTTTCATCGTTACTGGAATACGTACCACTGACCTCGTTAGGAGAAGGTCACTTATAGATACAGCTAGACTAGTAACACATGGGAAGCCCCCACTAATCTTCGCAAACATGCCTGGAATGGCCGCGATACGAATACTAATCTTCGCACACATGCCTGGAATGGTCGCGACACGAATACTAAACTTCGCAAACATGCCTGGAGGGCCGCGATACAAATACAACTAGTCTAGAATACATGGGAAACCCCCACAAATCTTCGCAAACATGCCGGGAAGGCCGCGATACAAATAAATACGATACATAGTTTACTAAACAAACATACGGTTTACGAAACGAATACTATAACTAAACAACCAACTGTGAACTCGCTCAACTTTGTTGTTGACTCGTTGTTTCATGCCTTGCAGGTCAATAGGTACACATGGAGCTTGCACTGGGAGGCGCGGTCGTTGTGGACATGGATCGTGGATGCCATGTTAAACATTTATCATACTTTTGAACTTATACTTGGGTTTTAAACATTATGCTTCCGTTTACTACTTAAACTATGTTTTGATTTGAACACCAGTTATATTGAGGTTGGGTGTTACAATTACTATTATGATATGTTCAATATGATTGGTGGCTTGATCCTGGTCAGTCACGCCTCCAAGCGGTGATACTCCACGTGTGGATTTTGGGGGTGTGACATCTTAGTTAATATGTACGTTTCATTTCCGTATTATTCATTCATGACCATCCTTGTTGTTTTTAACAACTTGTGCAATGGTGAATCTAAGAAAGAGGTTTTAAAAGGAAGGTTACCCTCCTACCTCTATGCATGACTTATATGATAATCCTTGATATTCTTGTTGGACTTAAACTATATAAAATATATAAGATACATATAATACATATAAAAACCGAACCCTTGATGATAATCAAATGGTTATTCGTCATGGTACTAAGTTACACCATCTAGGTACTTAGTTTCTCATTACGATTCTAATGGGTACTTTAACCCATGAAAACAATCTAACCCCTATGGGTTTCTTAGTGTCAACCATGAGTACTAAGTCTAGATTATTTTGTTGTATATTTACTTTTTTTAATTCCGAATTCCTAATCCCCCGTTATCATCCAAATACTCATACACTTACGTTTCCTCGTGTAGAAGGACTTACTATTCCATCCTCAAACAACCAACAATTCGTCACAGAATAACAAGTGGAAGCTTGCAAAACCGTGAGTACAATTGACCCATTTTTATTTTAACACATTTTGGGTGCAATATGTTAACCTTATCAAAATCACAACACTATATACTTTATGCAAATGCACGAAACAATCCAAATACATGAATACTTAATTTGTTATACTTGATGCATATTCTTGGGTGATTCTTATGTGATTCTATAGTCATTAGCTTCGTACGAGCCTCCATTTAACATGTATAATCGTATCGGATTAACGCACCACCCGTGAACGAGAGGTCATGTTAAATTTCATTCTTTATTGCGTAAACAGAGGGTTGACTAGAAATATTGCATGCCATGATATGTTGATATTGAATAACTTAGGTTGCCATGTGGATTCGTTTTAAACTTTTTATACTTACACTTATTTACTTAAACTTGTGTACTCGCCAATGCATTTTTGTGTTGAGCTATACTTTGTTAACATGTTGCAGGTTGATGAGGTCGATTGTGACGAAATCTAGTAGGGACGACACTAGAAACACATTTCAAATTACTAGACTAGTCATTTTATTTGTTAAACTTGTTGTACTGTTTTTCTTGTTGTACTTGAATTTCATGTTGTAATTTGACAATTTTGTTATGCTATGAAATCGGTTTTGAATTAATTAATGTCGCCAATAGCGTTATGTGTGACGAGCAATCTTTCTTTGTCTCACTCCGATGTTTCCGCCATCGGTTGGGGTGTGACACTTTTTTAGTTGCTAATCTTCTAATTATCGCCCTCCAAACCAAAATGTTCACTTTAGGAGGCACCCAAGAGTTACAAATGAAGTCAAAATTCTGGAAAGTGTTACCTTTCACCTCACAAAGCTCCCTTCTTACTGATTTGACTTCGGAGGCGTAAACCGAACAACCTTTCCATCCCCATGTGTCCGAACCAACCTTCACTTTTTGCTGAGAAAGAAGGGCCATAAGAAGGGAACATTCGGCCCATTCTTGGGCTGAACTAAGATCTCTCTTCCAGCCCCATCTCCACAGCAAAGTCGATCCCACTAGCTCGTAACAATCTTGCACCTTAATTTTTTTTTGGCCAGCCAAGTAGAAAATGGACGGGAAGAGGTCATATAGCAGACCTACGTCTGTCCAATTATCTAACCAAAAACATGCACAATCTCCATAAGCAATTTCACAACGAAGAAGATTGTGTATATTGAACCCGTATTTTAAAAAGTCTTTTTCCAAGTCACCTATCGATTTCTACACCCCGTTTATACTTTTGTTTATCATAATGGATCTAAATGCCCGAACCTTCCCGTGTAAAGCCATAATAACCTGCGACCACGAATGAGACTCGTTTACTTTGAATCTCCACCACCACTTGGAAATCAAGGCCATATTCATTTCTTTTATGCCGCCCACCCCCAGACCTCCTCTACATCTAGACTCCAACACTCGCTCCCAAGCCACCCATTTAATCTTGTTGTTTAAACCCGCACCAACCCATATAAACCTTCTTCTAATCCCTCAAGGTTCTTGATCACGGTATCCGGGGATCTAAAGAGAGACAAATAGAAGTTGGGATACTTCCAAGAACTGCCTTTGCCAATGTGATTCTTCCCGCGAGAGAAAGAACTTTTGCTTTCCAAGTGGATAATTTAGAATTGAACTTATCTATAACTGGCTTCCCGTTTACCACCCGCCTCATATTAACACCAACCGGAATACCAAGATAAATAAAAGGAAAGGATCCGCGACAACAATTCAAAATAGAAGCAAAATCCCGCACTTCAGAGTCGCATACCCCGATACCAAACACCCGACTTTTACCCAAGTTTACCCTTAAGGCTTGTGAACAGAGAAAATCTGTAAAATTCTATTTAGAGACAACAAGTTCGATCTACTCCACGTCCCCACAAAAATGGCGTCGTCGGCGTAGAAAAGATGAGAAGGCAACCCCCCCCCATTCGGAAGTTGGAAGCCTTCGAATAAGCCCTCCAAAACCGACCTGGACATCATATTGTTAAGAATCTCCATCCCGATTAAAAAAAGGAAATGAGACATTGGGTCTCCTTGGCAAGGCCCCGGTGCATGTCCAATTCCGTAGTAGGGGATCCATTTATGAGCACCGAAGTTCTACAAGAAAACTAAACGCTCATCATCCAATTCCTCCATTTTAACGGGAAGCCCATGTGTGTCGTCGCCACTAGTAAACTTTTCCAACTAATCGAGTCATATGCCTTGTCAAAATCAACTTTGAAGATTAGAGCTTGTTTTTTCACTTTTTTGGCCTACGAAATCACTTCATTTAGAACTAACGGCCCGTCCATAATATTATGAGAAGCGATGAAAGCCGACTGAACGGGAGCGATGACCTCACCAATCACCTTTCTAATCCGATTGGCCAGAACCTTAGTTACCACCTTATGAACCGCACCAAGTAAAGAAATGGGCCTAAAATCCGAGATCACGACTGGATTTCTAACCTTTAGAATAAGCGCCAAGAAAGAGGTCTCGCACCTCTTGTGAATCGCCCCGTGGTCAAAGAATTGTTCCAAAAAATTAAGAAAAAAAGGGTTGTAACTCACCCTAAAACTTACACACAAACTCAAAAGTGAAACCATCCGGACCCGGGGCTTTATCTGACCCACAATCCCAAACTGCACCGCGAATCTCTTCTAAAGTGAAACTGCCCACCAAAGCCTCCCTATTACTACTGAATAACTGATAAAAACCTTTTCCGTCGATCTTGGGCCTATAACACATCGGCTCCTTGAATTTGTCTTTGAGAAAATTCATCACTTCCTCCTTGATTTTTCCGCGTCTGTAACCCACATGTCCTCTAAAAATAACCCGTTAATCCTGTTTGCACTTCTATGAGGGTTAATAACTCTGTGAAAGAACGTGGAATTCATCTCCTTTCGCGATCCATTTGACCTTTGCCCGTTGAGCGAGATCCCTACACCTCGATTCCTCCCAATCTTTAATTCTTTGTTTAACATGAATTCTGGTTAGCCTTTCCTCCTTTCTGAGTAACCTTGATTCTGCACAAAGCTATAGCCGCCTTAAAATTCGCTTCTCGGGATTCTGTAATATTCTTCCCCCAATCTTTTAAATTAACTTTCACATCCCTTAACAACAAAGATAAAATTTCATCAGCAAAACGATCCCCCCGACTGTCCCGAGGGAGCTGAATTAACTACTTGCTCAGCCCCTTCTTCCTCAAGCCAAGATTTTAAAAAACAAAAAGGCGAGGCACCATAATTAACCTTAACAGTAGACAAAATAATAGGGCAGTGATCAGACATAAACCTAGGAAGCGCTTTGACTGTAGCAGCCGGCCAACGCGAAACAAAATCAATGTTAACTAAAAACTGGTCCAACTTGATTAACTTAGCACCGTCTTCCGAAATGAACGTGAATTTATTTCCACCCATCGAGTAGTCTATAAAACCACCTCTACTAATGAAGCTATTGAAGCCCATCGCGCTAATCCTATTAAAAACCGAGTTCATTCTGTCTTCCAGCACCCTAACATCATTAAAATCGTCCATAACCATCTTTAGACCCGACAACCCCACAAGAAGATCCAACAATAACCCCCAAAGCGCCCGTTTGGCCACCCCATCTGAAGGGGCATACACATTAATAAAATGGCAATCAACATCCAACCCTGCAATACGCCCTGTGGTAATGATAAAGTTTCGGTTAAAGACGACATTAGATACCGAAAATTTACCCGGATGCCATAAGGTCTCCAAACCGCCAGACCTACTGACAGAATTAACAATCACCTTTTCGAACTCATCATTACCCCAAAATCTTGTAGAGATCCCTTGTTTCCGAGTCTCCTGTAACGCCACATAGTTTAACCCGAAATCCCGAATCAAGTTCTGCACCCATCCCGATTTCCCCGCCACCCCCACACCTCTTATTTAAGGATAAAAAATTCATTGATTACCCATGGTCGCGAATTCACTTTGCACCTCCTTTTTAACCATTCCCTCAAAACCAACAAGACAAACACCCAACTTCTTACCTGCTCGAATGGTTTCACACACCTTAGGCTCCTCAGTTCTTGTGTCGACCCTTCCCACACTCAGACGCGTTGTCTGAACTCCCTCGTCCGGAGTCGGATGCAATTGCATTTCCTCCACCTAATATTTATTTTCTAAAGGGGTGATCAGGATGTTTAACTAAACTTTTAAGGGGCTCAATCGAGATTTCACCTATGAACTCCACTGGTTTATTTAAAGGGGGTGTCCGCCCACCTTGGCTCGTACGTAGGTCCGCCACTGTTACTAGCCTGATAGTTATACTACTAAATCTATACCTTTTCTTCATCAAAGGACTAATACACTTAATCGTATGAAGAGAGGCAGACTTCTATCGGACATTATAACCTTTACCCTACCAGCTTTTTGTTGTAAATTGCGGGTCATGCGCAGTTTGAATTAAAGAAACACTTGTTCGAAACGTAACAATACGACAATTTACATTTTGACTCAAACCCATCACGGTCGTTAGTGGGATCAGCATAATCGGTCTGTGAATTAATGTTAGTGTATGTCTTCATTTTGATATGCAACTTTTTTAATTGTAATTTTGATTCTGTATAATTTTATAAAGTTTGTGTGTAAATGAACATTTGTATTTTTTAGGGTTATTGGATTTTAATAATCCTAAGTTTCACCCGTTGGCTGATAATAATCTCAACTTTAAAAATTCACTCAAATGATCCCAACTTGTAATAGTTTGGCCTACATTGATTCTTTTCAAACATATAAGAATTTGATATCCTCAATAGATTCAAGTGCATCTACAAACTTCTTAATTGATTTAAGTGCACCTATGTTATAAAAGGAACAATGAGGGCCAAATTCTTACAAGTTCGGATCGTTGGAGGGAATTTTTAAAGTTGGGATTATTATCGGACAAGAGATGAAACTTAGGATTATTAAAATCCAATAACCCTATTTTTTATTGGAAAATTGGTATTTAATAAACCAATCTTTGTCCCGTTGGTAAATAATAATCTTACCTACGTAATTGGTATACAATAATCCTACCTATCAACATGTTGGTACTCAATGAACTTCCTTTAATTTTTTTAACTGAAGTTAGTTTTAAATTTTTATTTATTACACAAACAGTCCCTGTAGTTGTAATTTACTAGTTTTAACTATTTTAAAACTAGTAAATTATAGTCCCTTGAGGTTTTTTTTTTGTTTTATAAAATAGTTAAAACTAGTAAATTACAACTACATGGACTGTTTGTGTAATAAATAAAACTTAAAAATTAACTTCAGTTAAAAAAAATTAACGGAAGTTCATTGAGTACCAACATGTAACACCCAAAAAATATAAAACTTTATATTTTCATTATAAAGTATTAATCAAACGAGAATCAACTAACTAGGAATTTATAACCCAGTTAGTTACGAGTCTCGGGGTGATATAATAAGGTTTATAACAGCTAAACTACAATAATCAAAAGTTAAGGGACCTATTTAGCAAAAACTTGAAACATGAAAGTTTAATTAATAAATAAAACACCAAACACACACTTGAATGTGTGTTTGGGTCGTACAGAAGAAAGGGGCGACCAAGGGGTTTCTTTCAAACCCTAATTTTCTAAAAAAACTCACAAATTGGAGGCCTAAATCAAGTCTAAAACGAAATCTGAACACATATTAGTGATCACCTCGACGAGGGATCGTAAGATATGTGAAATTTCGATATTTGGTCCCACTTCAAATTTTAGATGAACTCATGAGTTTTGAATTTGAACCTGCATGATTGTTATATAGTTGGAATTAGAAGTGATATGGTGTCTAGGGATAAACCCTAGATGATTTCTTGTAAAAACCTTGCATCATACTTGTAGGGTTTATAATCACCATTGAAGGTGATCAATGGGTTTGTAGAAATTAGATGAACACTAGGATTATAATGCTTGTTCTAGTGAAATCTGAATTTGAGAAGGAATTTCCGGAATATTGATGTTAAAAAAAAATTATGTGTTGATATCCCTAAATGAAGTTGATAGCAATGGAAATAACAAGACATGAACTTAGTATTGATTATGTAAAATCAGACCCGCTAGGTATTCGTTAAAATGCCTAAGTGAGGGTTAATATGTTAAGAATCGGATGAAAACGCATATTTGGTTATTTTAGCAAATTATGCGTTAATAACTATGAAAAGAGTTCTAAAATTGAATGTGAATTGAACTCTTTAGGCGAGGAATCCGGATCGTTGAGTGGACAAGCCGGAGGAGATACGCATTTGAAGGGTGCACTTTAAAGGTACGTGACTTGTCGTCTCGTTACATTTATGTAGATAAACCTAGTCGTAGATATGTTTAATATTGATATGGCGAAATGATGACGTTTGGTATGTCAATGAAGTAGTGTAACTCACTCGACAACCAAACGGGTCAAACTAGTTAAATACATATGCTTGTTGATGCTATTGTTTAAAATAGCCATGTTGGAGTGTCAATGAAGTGATGTGACTCACTCGACAAACCCAACGGGTCAAAATAATGGTTGGAATTGGTTTGGAAAAGGTTTGACTCGTCATCAAGTGATGGTTTTCACGCGACAAACAAACGGGTCAAAATGATGCTTTAAAAAAAAAAAAGAATCCTATGCGTCGAGACTCGAAGGTCTCACATTGCGTTAAGTGTTGGATAGCACTACGCCAATGCATCGATCATATTAATTTGAGTTACGAGCCCGAGATATCGGGTCAAACAATAGAAATAAATTGTAAGTGTCGCTTGAAGCGGAGTGTTTGAATTTTAGGAAACAAGCATTAAGTTCTAATGTGAGCGTAAAGCCATGGGATGGCGCGAATATGCTAAGGTTTATAAGCCCGGGGATTTGGGTAATTATGTCCAAAAAGTCTTAGAACAGAAAAATGGTATTTTGCACTTATTGCTAATGGGTTGGATAATTGAAAACAAGGATTTCATGAAGCATTTGCTCGTAATTCGGTTTCTGTGATGTGAAATCTACATGGTTGGCTCCGTAATTTCATTACGGACTCATAGGAAAAAGAATGGACTAAAACGGACGAGCGAGTAAAAAGTTATGCCCTTTTGAAGTTGGAAAAATGTGAATTTCCGGAGCTGGGCAAAAGTGCAGGTTTCAAACCTGCACCTGCTGAAAAAAGGGTTCTCCCACACCACGCGGAAGATCCCATTTGATTCCCCGCGACACGCGGAAGCCGCCGCGATACGCGACGGCCTACCTGCATTCTTCCGCGACACGCGGCAGATCCAGAATTGGAGAATGATTGTTTTATTTATATTTTGACACAGGATCTTGTTTATGCATTACATTTAAATGTCAAAACTAACATTTTAACTGGTTTTGACTCTAGGTGATGTTGGAACTAACCGGATGATGGTCAAGCACGCTATCAAGAACCGAACGCGCATTTTGAAAGCTTCCGCGTTAACTTAACTTAATCTAGACAAAGTTTTTGATGTAAACGACTTGTTACTCTTATTATGAATGTTTTAAACTAGTCGATAGTTGACTAGTAAATGACACTTTGAAACTTTTTATCTTGTAGTCAAGTAACTCAAGGTACTTTATGTATATAATTAAGTATCTTTATTATATAATGTTTAAAAATATTATGGGTGTTACACGACATGTTGATAGGTAGGATTATTGTATACCAATTACGTATGTAAGATTATTATTTACCAACGGGACAAAGGTTGGTTTATTAAAAACCAATTTTCCCTTTTTATTTAGGATTTTTTTTACAGTATCAGTTTGTGTTTGTATGGTAGCGATGTGACTGTGTGCCATTGGTTTTTGACTTCACATGTGTAATCAAGACTTGGCATTTGGCAATTGTGAGTTGTGGCCTGCAATTGTGCACGAAATGTTAATTAATCATTAATTTATATTTTTCGAAATATATTTGTGTTAAGAACCTATAACAAGCAACTATGTAAATATTATTATAACTTGATGACAAATAAAAAAGACAAATTATAAAAATAAAGATCCACAGATCGTCTAGTTGAAATTTGGATCTCAAGATATTTTATTTATATTCTTTTATAATATATTATCCAGCTGGATATTAAAGAAGTATTCCTCTAGAAGTATCTCGTAGGTGGAGTAGAGGATCATTGACACGTGAGGTCGCGTGTTCAAATATTATAGCTATAAACTATTCATTATTTATTCTATTGCATTATTGTATAATTTGTAGTTTAGCCAGTTGAGTTATATTCTATGAAAATAACTTAGCTAAGTATAAGGATATTTCCAAATATATCCTTTAAAGGTATGTTTACAGTTATTGCGGTGAGGTACGGATTAATCAAGATTAATAGGAATTAATTGGATTAGACTTTATACTTTTTATTAATAAATTTACAAGTTTAGGAGATAATTTTATACTTTTTATTAATTAATTTACAAGTTTAGGAACCATATGTAAACTAGTGAAAGATAGAAGGGGTTAAATATCAAAAATACCTAAACTTAATATAACCTAATCCACACTCACGTTCATTGTACGCCGCCTCCCACCCCATCTACATTGTTTTCATTAGACAACAAAAGAACACTAACTCTATGCCCAATTTCGCTTCATCTGATCGATTAGTTCTTCAATGTGGGTCGATTTTGCACAATGGAGACGAGTTCATATCCGATTTTGGTTCGAATCGAGGTAAGAACTCATTCCTTTTTGACTAATTTGGTTCGATTTTGGCCCATTATGATCCGATTTTTTGCGCTTTTTTACCGATTTTGACGACTTTGACCGATGTTGACAATTACCGCCTAGTATGGCCGATTGGGCAAAATTTAGGCGATGGACCTCCGATTACCGCCTAGGCGCCGATTAATCGGCCGCCTAGGCCAATTTCTGCAACACTGATTACAACTTGTAAAAAAGTTATAATTTTTATGTATGTTTTAACACTTCCTTTAAAGTTATTTTTACGGTTATTACAGCTTGTACAAAAGTTATATTTTTATGTATGTTTTAACACTTAAACGTCTAAAGGCTTGTTTCATAAAAAATTGAACATAATCCTATATTATCTATGAATGTGCAACTACATCCTACTATGCATAAAACCCTAATTTAGTAAAATAATGGCTTGCAATATTTTATCTCTTATCATATTTATCTTTTACTTTTATTATGGAGTAAATTGCCATTTTAGTTCCTGAGTTTTGTCCAAATTTGCCATTTTGATCCAAATAGTTTTTTTTTTGCATCTGGGTCCCTGACTTTTCACTTTTGTTGCCATTTTGATCACTTTGCCTAACTCCATCCAAAAACTCCATCTTTAACCAGGGTTATTTTGGGGATTTTCATTTTAAATGTTTTTAATTGCCATTTTGATCCAATTCCAAAAAATAAAAAAAAAACTGAAAAATCAAAGAAATTCTAAAAAATTCTAAAAAATAATAAAAATTCTAAAAAATCATAAAAATTCTAAAAATTCTAAAAAATCCAAAAAATTCTAAAAAATCCAAAAAATCCGTTTCGGCGCGAACAGTTTCGTCCCGTACCGTTTCGAAGCTGAACCGTTTCGACGCGAACCGTTTCGACCCGTACCGTTTCGAAGCCGAACCGTTTCAAGCCGAACCGTTTCAAGCCGAACGGTTTCGACCCATACCGTATCGAACCGAACCGTTTCGAGCTGAACCGTTTCGACGCGAACCGTTTCGATCCGTATTGTTTCGAAGCCGAACCGTTTCGACCCGTACCGTTTCGACCCGAACCGTTTCGACCCGAACCGTTTCGACGCGAACCGTTTCGAGCCGAACCGTTTCGACGCGAACCGTTTCGACCCGTACCGTTTCGAAGCCGAACCGTTTCGACCCGTACCGTTTCGAACCGAACCGTGCCGTATCGAACCGAACCGTTTCGACCCGTACCGTTTCGAACCGAACCGTGCCGTTTCGACACGTACCGTTTCGACCCTGCAAATACATCCTACTATGCATAAAACCCTAATTTAGTAAAATAACTAACAATGCATTTTAGAATTGATTGATTTAGGATTATACTATTCTTAACAAAAATTCTAGCATAAAGAACTACGGTTTTGATGAATGCTCAGCTTAGGTGGGGTGGCTGGACGAGCTAGATTAACATGGTTTGATAGCTTAGTAGTTTAGTTTTTGCAGTTTAAATTAATTTTTATGAGTTAATTACATAGTTAGTCCCTGTGGTTTGCAAAAAATAACAACCTTAGGTACTAATAGTTTAGAATCACATTCTAGGGTATTAACTTTTCATTTTGTAACGTTTGAGGGTATTAGCACTGTTTAAAGGCTTAGAATCACATTTTATTAGTACCCTCAAACGTTACAAAATGAAAAATTAATACCCTCAAACGTTACAAAATGAAAAGTTAATACCCTCAAACGTTACAAAATGAAAAGTTAATACCCTAGAATGTAATTTTAAACTATTAGTACCTAATGTTGTTATTTTGTGCAAACCACATGGACTAACTATGTAATTAACTCTAATTTTTATTTTTTTCAATATAATTTTCAAAAGAGTAGATGGTTAATGATTATAACAGATATACACAACTACATGTTTCGAAAAAAATATGAATAAAAATAATAAAAGTTAAACAATCGTTCGGCCTATATAGCTGGTTTCAAGTTCCAAACCTAACCAAAATGTTAAACTCTATGCCAATATAGGTGGAGTAGAGGATCATTGACACGTGAGGTCGCGTGTTCAAATATTATAGCTATAAACTATTCATTATTTATTCTATTGCATTATTGTATAATTTGATAATATAGCTGGTGCAACCACGAATATAACCCATTTGGACCGAGTTGCTTTGTTTAAAACGGTAACGGTCTATAACAACCAATAATCTTACCCCCTAGACGATCAAAGATGAACATAGTCAACATTTTATGTCCAGTTTGATTAATAAGTTCTTTTACTATCCTACAAACACAAGAAAAAAAAGTAAATTACAAGTTTTGTCCTTTATGTTAACACCATTTTGTAGGCAGTTGTTAGGACATTGATTTTAATACTATGGATCACGTATCCTTAAATCTGGCCTGGATCACTGATCCTTAATGGATGATGCAGGAAGTCTGAGGATCAAGGATCCTTATTATTACTTATATTGACTAACAATTGTATCCTATGTTTAAACTTGTATTCGCAGGTTGCTTGACGAATTAGACTTGGTCTATGTTGAAATATTGGTGAATATGCTCTCAATGAGCATGTGCATGTATTAGTGTAGCCGTTATGGAGAACATGAGAATACTTGCACATTTTCAGATTCTTTGTTATCTAGTTATTTCCATTTTTATAAGGGGATAATGAGGCTCATTTTAGGAATAATAACATACATGAAACAACACTCACTTTCTCTCTCTCTCTCTCGCAACACTCAAACTGCAAACACTAGTTTCAATTGTACTGAGCTCATTATCTTCCGAAGTTGTATTGAATCACTAGTTACTTTTTAATATAGTTGGTGATCGGTAGTTTCCATCACCTGATGTTTTTTTTGTGTTGGAGATCTCATAAGGATCAAGGGCTTTTTTCCTCGTACAAATATCGGTGTTCATCGTCATTTTCACTTTACATATTGATTATATTGTTGTTCATACACATAAGCACTCAACCTCACAATCAAAATTTGGTTATATTATCCTTAAACTGATTTTTGACCAAAATAATTTGGCGCCCACCATGGGGCAAGTGGTGCTTCAATTCTAAAACTTTTTTGTGTTCATTTCTGTTCATTTTCATCAACTCCATGGCCTCTCAGGGAAAATCCACTTCAAGTGCCATGCCGGCGATTACCTCATCTCAAACCAGTGCATCATTACCTCCTATTCCCCCACCATTTCAGAAGAATGTGGAAAATGCTTAGAAGAAGACACCATCTATCTTACAAGGATCCAAAACTTCTACTACTCCATCTTCTGCCAATACTAAGGGGGGTAGGGGCGCCCATCACTTACCACACACTCATCACTCACAACATCCAACCAAGTTCCACCATGTCATCAAACATTATTCCATCACTAGTGATGGATTTTAGTGGAAATGCCCATCACTTACCACAACAAACAATTTCCCTCACAACCCAACAATTTCCCTCACACATTCTACAACTTCTTCACGCGTGATAGTGGCCACGCGTTGTCGGATTCACCCGTGAAAACAACCACTGGCAGCGGTGTTCCACGGTAATCCACGCGTGGTGGATGGATGATAACGGGGCGCCTCGTCCCCCCTAACAGTGATATTTCTGTTTTCTTTTCGCATATCAAAAGCTACATGGAGCAGCAAGACAAAACCAACCAGATGATCCTTCATGAAATTGATGATATCAAGAAGCAAAAGAGGCCAGTAGAGGATCAGTCTCGATTGGTGCCTAGGGTGTTGGACTTTGCCACTCCAGCAACTGTAGCGCAACACTCCAGAGTGTCCATCTCATAGCCTCAAGGATCCTCCATTCATCGGTAGGGATTACTAGCGATGACTCAACCACAAGGATCTTCCATTCACCAACAGGGATCATTAGCGATGACCCAGCCTCAAGGATCCTTCCTCCGCTCAGAAGGATACATGGAGATGTTTCAACCTCAAGGATCCTACTTCAATCATCAAGGATCCTTAGCCAGAGTTCAAGGATCCATGGATCACTCGTCCAGACCTTCAGCTTAGACCTACCCAGAATCCAATGTCTTTCAGGATCAAGGATCCTTAGAGAGACAATCATGGAGAAGCTCTGAAGTCCATGAAGGGGATTTAATCCCTATGCAGACCATTGCTTCTTCTGGCCCTACTATTATGCCAGACATGTCCTATCCTAGATATCCTTTTGGAATACCAACTTCGAGCCAACCTGGAGGTAACAATTTTAATACATCTTTTGATACTAACTATAGTTTCATGCAGGATGCAGTGATCAATCAGGCTATGGCCAGAGAGTTGTAGAAACTCAAGGATGATATCCAGTGTCCCAGGAGTGGTCAAACCCATTAATGAGATTCCAGATGGAAGTCACAGGATATCTCGTTTTGCTCCTCCAATATACAATGCAAAGATCGTTGACCCCAGATAGAGATACCCAATTACTTAATATAGCAAGTGATTTCAACAAATAGGAAAATATTATGCAGAACTCGAAATCAAACTTTCAAGAAACAACTTACAGAATTTTCCAAGTGTATTAATGACTTTGTAAAACAAAGTTATTGGATATTACAAAATGAATGCTTAAAGAATTCTGTGCGAAGGGTAGTGGGGTTTGTGGTGTGTGTATTGAATTCTTGGCTCAACTCATTTAACCTTCAGGGTTGACATCTCTATTTATATAGAGTCTTAGATCTAAATAAACATTTGTTTTTTCATCACTTGCTCTGCACAAAGTGACTTTTTGGCATATTCATTGAATTGGTTATTGCCAACTTGCTACTTTTTCAGTTGTGTCAGGGCTTATCTCTTAAGACAAGTTGGTCACCAGAATTTCTGGTGACCAGCTTACCAGAATTCTGATGAACTTGAAATTCTGATGATCAGACTTACCAGATTCTGATGATAAAGACCAAATTTATCATCAGACTTCATCAGAATGGTTTTACCTGATTGTCTTCTTGTCTTGATCATTTTCCGATGCTTAGTTGAAGATGTATCTTTCATTTCTTTTTGTCACGTTATCATGTAGGCACCTTTTTAGTGATATTCCTTGACTATATCTTTAGCTTATGATCATGTTGATCATCTATTTCTTCAATACTTATATTAAAGTTTCCTAACAATTTCCCCTAAGTATTGAAAGAAAAATAAACTACCTTATGACAGATAAACATACTTAAAAGAAAAGAAAATTTCCCAAACTTTGGAAACAAAGTTTTTCAAATCCAAATACTTCTGTTTGGAAACATCTCTTTTCTTCAGCTGTTTCTTGTAATGGATGTACTTCTTGCGGATGTCATACATTCCCTTGTACCATATTTATAACAACTCTCCCGAAATCCCCAAACATTTCCCATATGTCCTAAAATACACCCCGTATACGAAAAACAGACCTGAAATACATTAAATATAACAAAAATCAAGAAAAACAAGAAATTAGGGGCGCTCGCGGGGCGCGATCCCCTTGTCTATATTCGTCGCGGGCCGCGACTAAGTGGACAACAGGCGCAACCCTAGGCCGCCACGTGTCCCACTCGTGTCGAAGCTAGTCCGCAAGTCAGCAAGGCTAGGGCCTAGTCTACAGGCTCTGGCGGGGCGCGACAACCCTCTTGTTTCCGTCGCGGGGCGCGAGAAAGCGCCCGACCAGCCCTATAAATTGGGAGCTCAGGCTTCAGTTATTCTAGTTCAAATATCGATCTTTCTCTCTAAATCTCTTAATAGCAATTATAATTTCGGGTATAATACCCCCTAATTAGCGAAGCTCTGCCTCGTTGTAAGTATTATAACCCCCGGTTACGTATTAGATACGCTGCCCGATTGATCTAGTGCTCCGTAACGAATGTCGAGGCTCTGCCTGAGTTAGTCGTTAGAGTTCTGTCTCGGGGAGGGTATAGCTAACGTAAATTTGGGTTATTATACTAACGCGCGTGCATTGTTTAAATTAATAGATTATAACTAGGAAATTACAACGAAATACCTAAATTAGCAATGTGAGTAATCCTTCTTTTTGTAAAATGTTTTTACAAAACCCCAATTGTTTTACATTATAATTAATAGTGATTGAGTATTTGTAATTCTACAATTATCATTGGTATGTTGGGGTTTTCTATACAAAAGTTGTTACTACATGTGAGTAGTAACATTACCACCAGCCGGGATTGATAGTACCTTGGGTGATAATTAAGGTAGATGTAAACAAATGTAATTGCTGGATTGCCCTCAATGCTGTAAAACTGATAAAACTTGTTTTGATTAAACTGGGATTCACTCACCAGTATTTTCCACTGACAAAAATGTTTTAAACGCGTTTCAGGTAACAAAATGTGAAACCAAATAGAAGCCAGCTGGAGAGCACTGAAGGCTTGGAAAAGTGGCTATAAAAGTTACCTAAATAAAGAAGAAGTTTTATTTCAATAAATTAGGGTTTATCCCTACGAACATATTATGAATGGGAACTTGGGTTTTACCCATGTGTTTAATATTTATAAAATGAGGTGTTTTACTCTGATAAAATATTTCCTAACTACGGTCCTGATGTAAATTCCGCTGCCAAAATTAAATAAACACCGATACCACCGAATGTGCGAAGCTCGCGGCAGCCCGCCTCCCGAGGCAAGGGGTCGGGGGTTGCGACAGGAGGTGGTATTTGAGCTACAACCACTGATTTCAGCAACAGAAGTGTTATGCTAACATTGAAATTGTCAATTTTGTTAGGAAATAATCTATGTGACTATGTTCATACGTGTATATTATCATTTTGTGTTATTTGAAAAATCTGTTAGTTTACAGTATGAGTGAAAATGTGCAGGAAAACTCCGCACTTTTGGTGAGGAGTTAGTTGATGAAGGGGAGAGAATAAGGAATATAGGGGAGAAGCTCGTTTGGAAGTATGACGAGTGAAATATGCAGTACTGGATGAACCCCTAGAAATAATATATATATATATATAAATACGAGTGGTTTGAAAAAAAATCAACTAAAATAGATAATCTAATACTTACTAATGCATAACTAGTAGTATGTTTTAAATTCCAGTTATAGTTTGCAATAGATGCATATATATAAAATAGAGTGAAATGTTGCAATGATCGACGTTTTGACCAATGCGTTTCTTTGTGCAATTGTTGGCATTAAATCTTATTCTGTGATATTAATACCTGATAATTGTTGTAAATCCAGATGGACAACGAAGAAAATCAGGAAAACAAAAATAGTGATAACAAAATAAATAACAGTGCCATTCGACACATAGTAACACAAGGAATTAGAGATGCTATGCCATATATCATCCAAACTGTTAAAGAAGCTGAAAATAATAAAAGTAATAGTGGAAGTAAACGACCACCTACTGACCCAGTCACAACGTAAACAATGGACCATTAGTTCAATTGCCTATTCCAAAAAGAAGAAGAACCATGTCTTATGGTTGTTCTTACAAAGAATTCTGGTCTTGCAAACCGATAGAATTCTCTGGCAATGAAGGAGCCATTGCAGCTCTACGCTGGATAGAAAAGAGAGAGGTCGTCATAAAAATAAGCAAGTGTACAGAGGAAGACAAAATCATGTTTGCTTCCAATCTTTATAAGAATGCAGCCTTAGAATGGTGGAATACTATTCTCCAGTCTAGGGGAAGTGACAGAATCTATAGTATGGAATGGACTGAGTTTAAGAACATGGACGAAAGGAAATTAAGTTCTCCCAATGAAAAAGAACAAATTGCTAATAAGTTCTTGAACCTTAGAATGACTGGAGTAGACTGTAAGGGTTACACTACCATATTCTTCGAATATGCTAGAATAGTGCCAACACTGGCCTCACCAGAACCAGTATTAATCTCCCGTTACATCTGGGGATTAATCAGTGAAATTGGACATGTAGTCAAGGCAGCTAGACCACAAACTATAGAAGAAGCTGTAGAACTAGCAAATACCTTGACTGATGAATTGGTATGTACGCAAGAAGAAACCAGAGGAAGAACCTAGTCCAGAAACTTACCCAGGAATTTCGTTACGGTAATTCCAACCGTGGGAAGAATATAGGTTCTACTTCTGCACCCTACTGCAAGTCTTGCAAGAAGAAACATTCAGGAAGATGTTCTACTTACTACAACTTCTGCAAGATACCTGGACACAAAGAAGAAGACTGCAGGAAGATACCCAGTAATGGAGTATGCTTCAATTGTGGAGAAAAAGGGCATATTAAACCGAACTGTCCGAAACTAGCTCCAGCCATGAACAACAAGACTACTAAGAATGCTAGAGCTTTTGTTCTAACTGCAGAAGAAGCCAAGATGATTTCAGATGTGATTGCCGGTACGTTTTTAGTTAATGATATTTTTGCTAAAGTATTCTTTGACTCTGGTGCAAACCAAAGTTTTATTAATACTTCATTTTGCAAAATTCTTAATCAACCATTAACTAAAATTCAACAAGAATGTCTAGTGAAAACGGCAAATTGAGAATCCATTAGGATCACTGAAATCTTGCAGGGAGCAAGAATAGAAATTCTAAACCATAATTTTATTGCTAACCTTTACCCAATGAACCTAGCTGGATTTGATGTTGTATTAGGAATGGATTGGTTAGTAACCAATAAAGCCAATATTTTATGTGATCAAAGGTCAATACAAGTAAATTCACCAAAAGGTGAAAAGATCACAATTAAAGGAGACAAGCCAACTAGATCTACGAAATTCATCTCTGTGATGAAAACCGCAAGTTATGAAAGAAAAGGATCAATAGTGTATATGATTTCCATAATCATTAACACTAAAGGAAAAGAATTGAAAGATATTCCCGTAGTATATCAATTCTCAGATGTTTTTTCCTGAAAAACTACCTGGACTACCACCAGATAGGGAAATCGAATTCAGAATTCACCTACTACCAGGGACAGCACGGACTGCCAAGGCACCCTACCATTTGGCGCCAGCAGAGATGCAAGAATTGAAGAAACAGTTGGACGAACTTCTGGAGAAAGGTTTCATACAACCAAGTTCATCACCATGGGGAGCACCAATCTTGTTTGTCAAGAAGAAAGACGGAGCAATGCGTATGTGCATTGATTACCGCGAATTGAACAAGGTTACTATTAAAAATCGGTACCCATTACCGAGAATCGATGATCTGTTTGACCATCTGCAAGGAGCTCGATTCTTTTCTACGATCGATTTACGCTTAGGATATCATCAATTGAAACTACAGGAAGAGGACATTCCTAAAACTGCCTTCAGAACAAGGTATAGCCATTATGAATTTACTGTCATGCCATTTGGTCTAACCAATGCCCCAGCCACATTTATGGACATGAGAACAGAATATGTAAACCATATCTGGATAAATTCATAATTGTCTTTATAGATGATATTCTCATTTACTCTAAGAGTAAAGAGGAACATGCAGCGCATCTGCATGCACTTCTTACATTATTGAGAAAGGAAAAGCTTTATGCTAAATTCTCAAAATGTGAATTTTGGTTACAAGAAGTACAATTTCTTGGACATTTAGTCAATCATGAAGGAATCCATGTGGATCCCACAAAGATCGAGGCGATTACTAAATGGAAAGTCCTTGAATCACCAACGGAAGTGAGAAGTTTTCTTGGGCTGGCAGGTTATTATAGACGGTTTATCCGAGATTTATCTAGAATAGCCATTCCTTTAACAAAACTGACCTGTAAATCAGTTAAGTTTGAATGGGGACCAAAACAGGAAGAAGCCTTTAGAATCCTTAAGCAAAGATTAACCAACGCACCCATACTAGCGTTACCAGAAGGAACTGAAGACTTTGTAGTCTATTGTGACGCTTCTAAGTTAGGTTATGGATGTGTGTTAATGCAACGTCAAAAGTTATAGCCTATGCCTCTAGACAACTTAAGAATCATGAAGAGAATTATACAACCCATGATATAGAGTTAGGAGCCATAATTTTTGCCCTTAAGATTCGGAGACATTACCTTTACAGTAGTAAGTTTACCATTTTCACCGATCATAAGAGTTGAAGATATGTTTTCGGGCAAAAAGAGTTAAATATGAGACAGAGACGCTGGATGAAAAATCCTTAGTGATTATGACTGTAGTATCCAGTATCATGCAGGAAAGGCTAATGTAGTAGCTGATGCTTTAAGTCGAAAGTATATGATAAACCAAGAAAAGTACGTTCTCTCAAATTAAATCTGCAGGTAGATTTAAATGAGCAAATTAGAGAAGTACAAGAATCAGTAATCAACGATGATACTGAAAAATTAAATGGAATGATTAAGGAATTAGAACAAGGTATAGATGGAATTTGGAGATTCCATAAGAAAAGAATTTGGATACCTAAACAAGGAAACCTACGCCACCAAATTTTAGAAGAAGCCCATAAGTCTAAGTATACGATACATCCCGGTAGTGATAAAATGTATCAAGACTTAAGAAAGAATTTTTGGTGGATAGGAATGAAAAAGGATATAGCAGCCTATGTTGCCAAATGTTTATCCTGTTCACAGGTTAAAGCTGAACATCAGAAACCCTCTGGTTTATTACAGCAACTGGAAATGCCTGTATGGAAATGGGAATTGATAACAATGGATTTTGTTACCAAATTACCCAAGACAAGAAAAGGTAATGATACAATCTGGGTGATTGTAGACAGATTAACCATGTCTGCTCATTTCTTACCTATGAAAGAAACTTTCAGTATGGAACAATTAGCCAACTTATATGTAAATGAAATAGTTTCATTACATGGAATTCCGTTATCTATTGTGTCTGATAGAGATAACCGTTTTACTTCTCATTTTTGGACTAGTTTCCAAAAAGCAATGGGAACCAAGTTAAATCTAAGCACAGCTTATCATCCTCAAATGGATGAACAAAGTGAAAGGACAATTCAGACAATGGAAGATATGCTTAGAGCTTGTGTAGTTGATTTCGGAGGAAATTGGGACGATCATTTACCATTAATATAATTTTCCTATAATAACAGCTATCATACCAGTATCAATGCTGCACCATCTGAAGCACTCTATGGACGATAGTGCCGAACCCCAGTCTGTTGGGCAGAAGAGAAAAGCAACTGTCTGGACCAGAGATAGTGCAAGAAACAACGGATAAGATTATTCAAGTCAAAGAAAGAATAAAAGCAGCACGCGATCGACAAAAGGGTTATGCTGATAACAGAAGAAAACGGTTGGAATTTCAAGTAGGAGACAAAGTATTATTAAAAGTTTCTCCGTGGAAAGGAATAGTCAGATTCATCAAAAGAGGAAAGCTAAGCCCCATGTATATTGGACCTTTTGAGATTATTAGAAGAATAGGACCAGTAGCTTATCAGCTATGACTGCCCGAGGAAATGGTAGAAATACATGATGTATTTCATGTATGTAATCTCAAGAAATGCTTAGCAGATGAATCATTAGTAGTACCTCTTAAAGACATAGAGGTAAATGAGAAGCTTAAATTTGTAGAGAAACCCCTACAAATTGAAGACAGAAAGATCAAGAACCTCAAGCACAAGAAATTAGTTCTAGTCAAAGTGAAATGGGATTCCAAGAGAGGACCAGAGTACACTTGGGAGCTTGAATCAGAGATGCAGAGGAAATATCCACACCTATTCCAGTAGACCTCGAGGACGAGTTCTAAAACAAGGTGGGGGAGGATAAAACAACTCTCCCGAAACCCTTAAACATGTCCCATATGTCCTAAAATACACCCCGTATACGAAAAACAGGCCCGAAATACATTTAATTTAACAAAAATTAAGAAAAACAAGAAATTAGGGGCGCTCACAGGGTGCGACCCCTTGTCTATATTCGTCGCGGGCTGCGACCAAGTGGACAGCAGGCGCAACCCTAGGCTGCCACGTGTCCCACTCGTGTCGAAGCTAGTCCGCAAGTCAGCAAGGCTAGGGTCTAGTCTACAGGCTTTGGCGGGGTGCGATAGCCCTCTTATTTCCGTCGCGGGGCGCGAGAAAGCGCCCGACCAGCCCTATAAATTGGGAGCTCAGGCTTCAGTTGTTCTCGTTCAAATCTCGATCTTTCTCTCTAAATCTCTGAATAGCAATTATAAATTCGTGTATAATAATCCCTTAATTAGCAAAGCTCTACCTCGTTGTAAGTATTATAACCCCCAGTTACATATCAGATACGCTGCCCGATTGATCTAGTGCTGCGTAACGCATGTCGAGGCTCTGCCTGACTTAGTCGTTGGAGTTCTGTCTCATGGAGGGTATAGCTAATGTAAATTTGGGTTATTATACTAACGCATGTGCATTGTTTAAATTGATAGATTATAACCAGGAAATCACAAGGAAATACCTAAATTAGCAATGTGAGTAATCCATCTTTTTGTAAACTGTTTTTACAAAACCTTAATTGTTTTACATTATAATTAACAGTGATTGAGTATTTGTAATTCTACAATTATCGTCGGTATGTTGGGGTTTTGTATACAAAATTTGTTACTACACTGTGAGTAGTAACATTACCACCAGACAGGATTGACAGTACCGTGGGTGGTAATTAAGGTAGATGTAAATAAATGTAATTGCTAGATTGCTCTCAATGTTGTAAAACTGATAAAAGTTGTTTTGATTAAGCTGGTATTCACTCACCAGTATTTTCCACTGACAAAAATGTTTTAAACGTGTTTCAGGTAACAAAATGTGAAATCCAAATAGAAGCCAGCTGGAGAGCACTGAAGGCTTGGAAAAGTGGCTATAAAAGTTACCTAAATAAAGAAGAAGTTTTATTTCAATAAATTAGGGTTTATCCCTACAAACATATTATGAATGGAAACTTGGGTTTTACCCATGTGTTTAATATTTATAAAATGATGTGTTTTACTCTGATAAAATATTTCCTAACTACAATGCTGATGTAAATTTTACTGCCAAAATTAAATAAACACCGATACCACCGAATGCGCGAAACTCGCGGCAGCCCGCCTCCCGAGGTAAGGGGTCGGGGGTTGCAACAATATTCTTGCTTGTACCCATTCATCAATCATTTGTTCAATTTCTTGTGTTTCTTTCTCTTTGTTTCTCCCTTTTTTTTTAAAGATGCTCCTGCTTTTTGTTCATGCACTCCTTGATGAATTTCAGTGTTTGGTTGGAGTACTTGCAGATGCCAATACTTCTGAAAAGAGCCTTGTTATCTTCAATATCTCTGAACACAACACAGAGATTATGTCTTCCTCTTATTCTAGGTAGTTCAAAGATATCTCCAGTTCTGACATGATTTTGCAGCTCTTTGGGGATTGATGTGTCTGGTGGAGGGATGTGGACCTTTTTCTGATGTACATAGTCATAGTTGATGCATAAATCAAAATCAGTGAAAGCTATTGTTTCAAATAGCTTTATTCCTGCTTTTGATATGCTCTTTAGTGCTCTTCTGACATATTGGTTATTGCCTGTGTCAGCTTCATAATGTTTCTTTAGAAATAGAACATCCAGTGGATGCAGATCATCTTCCAGATCTCCATCTGTTATCTTCTCTAAGAAGAGTGTACCTATTTTGCACGAAATTCCCTCCCATGCCATATACACCAATCTTTTGTTCATCCACTTTCAAAACTCTTTTTGTTGGATTAAAATTAGTAAAGTGGATGCTTCTAAAACCTCTTTCAAGTCTTTCCTCCCTTAAGCCTTTGCTCATTGGACTTTCTGGTCTTTTCAACTCATCTTTCTCTATCCAGTAGTATTCCTTAAGGTTGTATTCAGGGAAACATCATTACATCTTTGTCAATTTCTTGAACAAAGACCGTGTCACCTTCAGGAGTCTTTTTCTTTACCATTTGTGGTTGTTTTGAAGATTTAATTAACTCTTCCCTTCTTTTTTTAGCTTTCAAGGTTATGCCTTTACTTAAGACAGTTTCCCCTGATAAAGTTGGTCTTGAACCAGACTGAGGCATATTAACATTCAGATCAGAGACAACTTTGGATAAAGTTTCATACCTTTTCTTCATGTCTTCTTTTGAAATAGGTGGAGGTGGACACATTGAAGTGGTTCCAGCTTGAGTGACAGGAGTGACAGTGGGTTGCTGTCTGATGGTCTTAGGAATCTCCAGATGAGAGGCTTCTTTGGGAATGAGTTTCATGATCTCCTTGGGGTCAACATTTTCCAGTTTAGCAATGTTGAAGTGCATTCTCTTCATGAGAGATTGAACTTCTCCCACAAGGTTAGCATTTTTTATTTCATTTCCCTGCACTTTGGCAAATTCTTCTTGATTCTGCTCCTGTAGTGCAGCCTATTCTTTGATCAGATTTTCAAGGGCATCTGTGATGCTGTTGTTACTGGCCATCAAAATTGTGATCTCCTTCAAAACCTTGTTGGAGCTGCTTCATGTTCTTGACTCCACAACATCTTTGACTTGTGACTTAATCTTCTCCATTTCTGTGAAGATTTTCTGAATATCTGATGAAGAGATGCTGGGTTCTTGTGTCTTTTCTTGCTGTCTTTGCAAAGCTTTCAAGGCTTCAGTGTTCCTCTCATATTGTGTCTTGATGAGTTCCACTGATTTTGTCAGGGTCTTTAATTCAGCTCTTTGACCCCTCACTTCTGACAGCAGCTGATCAAGCTTCTCCTCAACTGGATTTTTCTTGCAAACTTTGAGTACATCATCTAGGGCTTTTTGAAGTTGTTCAGGTGTCATAGATGGTGTTTCTGGGATATTTGGAACAATGGATGCTCCTTCTAACTCTCCAGCTGTAAACCATTTGCATCTGTTTTGGAAATTTCTGGTGGATCCTTGGATTTACCAGAATCTGGTGCATCCTTGGGTATACCAGAATCATATCCACAAGATGTGAAAAACAAATTTTTACCCTGGATTTCCTTATTTCCTTGAATCATTCCAGTGAATGATTCTCCATAAGTTGTTGAGATAAACAAATTATCTCCATCCGGATTTCCTTGATCAGTTTCCTGATTTCTATCCGTTGCAATCTCAATCTCCTCCTCATTTTCTGATTCAAAGTTGAGATGTATTGAACTAGAAACCTCCTCATTAACACCGGTGTTTCTAAATGATACTTTATAAGTTGCAGATATTGACTCTTGAGAATTTGACTTATTTACAGAAGTATCAATAAAACGGTGTTAAAAGGTGAACCTGTTCCAGCAATATGTGACTCTGCTTCATGTAGGATTTCTGTATCTTGATGGGGTTCAACTTCAAAGTGGAATCCAGCTTCAGGATTCTGATGGCTTTCCTCATTTTCTGGTGAATTCCTGATCTGTAGATTGAGGTTTCCTTTAGCTGCTCCAGATTCTGATGACCATGACTTTTGAACTTCTTCTTTAGGTGAAGAAGAGCAGTTATAAACATCAATAGTGGCTGTATCTTTAGGTGTGTCTGGTCTGTTCAGGATCTCCTCATGTTGTAGTCTGTATGGTGAATCTGTTTCAATCAGATTCAACATACTTTCTAGCAACACAGGGACATCCTTATTTGATGCCCACCATTGATTTCCACTCCATGGCTTCATGGTTGTTGAACTCCAAATTGCTTCTAAGGTAGGAATTTCCATATTCCTTTCTTCTAAGGTCTCAGCAACAAAAATTGAGATGAATCTCGGATAAGGCAAGTATGAAGAGATTCTCCCTGTTCTGGTGAGAATTGATCTTTTCATCAGATTGAAGATTCAGTCCCATAATTAAGTTTATACCCAGTTATGAGTCCATACATGATTAACAGAACTGATTGACTAACTTGATCAGCTCCACCAATTTTTGATATGAGATATTTGTTCAATGTCTCCATCATGACCTGCCAGAAAGCTGGCAGTTCATTTCTTCTAAAATCACCAATCTTGGTGATCTTCTTCTTCTTATATCCCAGATCCACAAAGAAATTAATCAGCTCCTCTTTGTTTAGGGTTTCTATGTAGTTATCATAGATAGGGAGCTCAAGCCATTATCTGACTCTTGCAGGGGTTATTGTCATAGAGACATTGCCCCATACATGAGTAGTGACTTGGTCTACCGCGTCTTCTCTGAAAGTGCTAATGAATTGCTGCAACATTTTCTCAAGCACTTCTCTTGTTTTGGTCATTGCTTTTGAGATTAGACATCTCAACAGGAATTCCACCAAAATTTTACATTTTTTGTCATATACAGAGTGCTCTGTATTCATCAATAGATTATTCTCCTTCATTGGTAGAAATTGGCTGTCTTCAATGAAGGGAACATCATGTTCAACAATCGGAATGTTAAGATTCACTTCAGCCATTGTTGAATTTTGAAGGTAAGGGATTGATTGTGAGGAATTTTGGCTTTTGAAAACGAAGGGTTTTTAGGGTTTAAGGCTTTGTGAGGAAGAAGGTGAGTGATGAAGTGAAATCTGCTAAGGTTGGGTTTTTATAGTTGAAGGCTTTAGCAGAGATTTGTGAAGTGGTTAGTTGTTATGGGAGTTGAGGGGACATAGATCGTGGGTTGTAATGGCGGTTAATGGGTCATTAATTACCTTTATTACCGTTAGATCGTGTGATGTGAAGTTGGTTCAGAAAATAACCGTTGGATCATGGTTATCAAGGTAAATTAATGGGTATTATCCGTGCAAACGTGGGTTTTAATCATGTCTTCTCAACTTGTATTCTTCAATTTTCTCAAACATTCTTTTTTATTAGAGAATGAATGAATCTGATTGGAAAATAATAACGGCCACATGATACCTTTTCCTTTTGTGGGACCATTTAAAAAATGGTTCAATAATCTGCCTTGTGGAAGTTTTATATTCTTCCCCCTTTTTGAAAGTCAAAATTCATTTCTGATGACGTCATCAGAAAATAAATCCCATTTTCTGATGATTTTGGAACAAGTCTTGTTGATGATATTTCTGTTGACAATTTCAACAGATTGAGAAGTTCCCCCTTGATAAGGTGTTCCAGTTCTTTTTTTTTAATAAGAGGGAATGAGTAAAAGATCAGAAATATGACTTACATATGGTGTTCTGGTAGAATCCAAATCTGTTGTTCTTTTCTTCAAGGAATTTTTGTGAAAAATTTTCTAAGGATGATTGATGGTGTATGGTTTTCTAAAATTTTCACACAGTTGTTGTCTCATTTCATCATTATCATTCCTTTTTGAAGTTTAACTGTCCAGAATTTTCTGATTTTTAACATCTTTTGAAAAAAAATATTTTTATCAGATTTTGAAGTTATGTTACCAAATTTTACCAGATTTCAACTATATGTTATTAGAAACTTAAAGTTTTATGACATATGTTTTGTTTCTGATGATCATAAGTTGTGTTGTGGTACGAACTTCCTTTGTTTTACCATATGCTTTTTACCCATTTGTTTTTCCTTCCCCCTAACCAAGTTAACAGAAAACAAATATGTAAAAACATGATATATAAACTTTTAAACAAACAAACAAAAGAAAATAACAAAACAAACTAATCAAGTTCTATCTCCTCCTCTCCATAGATGATCTGATGGAATAGCCAAAGATGGGTCTCCAAACCTGTGTTATGATCAGTTGGTATTAGCATCATGTGCCTGATACTCTGTTGGAGTACCACTTCTGCTCAGGGGAACCATGTAGGAATGCCTCCAAATCCCAGCTAGCTAGTGATCACCCTCATCATAAAACAAGGATACACTGAGAAAGGTCTGCCAGACCACAGGTTGCTTGTAAATATCTTTCATTAGATAATGAGAGAAATTATAAGGGATGTCCTGTACAAGTGCATGTATAGGTTCCATCAACCTGTATGAGACTTCAATGGTTTATGATTTTCTTAGAAAGACATACCCCCATCAGAGTTACTAGATACTGCCATGGCTTGATGAAGCCAGTTTTGGAGATTGGCCTATTTGGGTTATCCTGATTGTACCCCATTTAGGGTTGGGTCTCATCAATCTGTGCTCTTGTAAAGATGAGAAGATTGTGATCATCATTAAGGTTTAAACCCCGTCTGATGATGTCCTCAGTGACAATGATAGGTTTGTCAAGAACATAACTTCTAATGAAAGTTAATCCCCTCCCTTCATGCAGTAGAATTCTTGCATTTTTCCAGAACATCTGCAAGATTTCCGGATAGACCATTATGTGTGCTGATAAAGCATAGGCCAGTGGGCTTTGCATGAGCATGTTCAGGATGACTTTGCATCCTTCCCATGCTGGACCCTCAAAGTTAGTCCTGATTCTTAGATTATGGTATGGATGATGTGGAAGTGGAAAGTAGGGATGTATTTTTTCCATTTTTGGTGTAAAAAGGTATGAAGATGATGAAGGGTTTTCTAGGGTTTTTCAGTTGGATGAAAGTGACTGACTGAGTTTTAATTAGTAGACATTTATAGTGAGATTTTACCTTAAATGTTATCTACCTACTTTAGATTTTCTATCTCTATTTTCTTTGTTGTTTAATTTTCTGTCAGATAACAAAGAGAACATAAGAGATAGAAACTCCTGCATTAATGATCTAGGCGGCCACCTTCTGATAATTATCAAGATTATCTGCCCAGATGTCATTTCTATCTCGTTGATATTGATGAGTTGTAATGAATGTAGAAGAGAGAGCTAACTACCATTAACGATTTCCCAAAAATTTTCTATCCATGACGTTGTCTACCCTAGTCTAAAGAGATAAATTTGTATTTATAAAATAAAAGAAAATAAAAGAAAACTAAGGAATACAGATATGGACGAATAAAATATACAAAAACGGTGAGAAATGTTGATTACATATGGACTATGTTCATGCACGTGAAATGATAAAGAAAAATATGATATCTTAAGTTTCATCAGAAATTCTGTTGACTTGGTCAACTTCTTGTGATTTCCCAGATTTTCTGGTGACTTGTGAATTTTCTAATAGATTATCAGAGTTTTCACCAGAAATCTGATCAGTTGTTTGTATATCAGATTTTTCTTTATTTTGTGACACAATTTCTTGATTTTGTTCAATTTGCATATTGACCATTCCCAATTTGCTGATTAAAAAGTTGTGTCTATTTTCATCTAAAGGTCTAGTGAACATATTATCAAATTGATTTTCTGTTGCGACAAAATACATTTCTATGTTACCGTTCTCAACATGATCCTTTATGAAGTGGTATCTGACATCAATGTGTTTTGTTCTTGAGTGATGCAATGGATTTGATGTTATTGCAATGGCACTCATAGAATCACACAAGATTGGAATTTTTGTCAAATTCACTCCATAATCTCTCAGCAGAGTTTGTATCCACAAAACTTGTGAATAACAGCTTGCTACTGCTACATATTCTGATTCTGTTGTGGATGTGGCAACACAGTTTTTCTTTTTGCTTGCCCAACATACTAATTTTCCCCCCCAGCATTTGACAGGCACCAGATGTGCTTTTTCTGTCAAGTTTGCATCTTGCATGATCTGCATCTTGCATGATCTGCATCTGTGTATGCAATTAATTCTAAATTTGTGTTTTTAGGATACCATAGGCCAAGATTTGATGTTCCTGTTAGATATTTAAAAAATCTTTTGGCAGTTTTCATGTGGGATTCTTTAGGATTGCATTGATACCTTGCCAGAAAACTAGTAGAAAACATTATCTCTGGTCTACTGGCTGTTAGGTATAGCAAAGATCCTATCATTCCCCTATAAGTTTTTATATCTACAGCCTTTCCTTCAACATCAGAATCTAGTTTGTTTCCTTTGGCCATGGAAGTTTTTGAAGATGAGCAGTTTTCTAGCGAATACTTTTTCAAGATAGTTCTGACATATTTTGATTGACTCAAGAATATGCCATCACTCTTTTGTTTAACTTGTAAACCAAGGAAAAAGGTTAATTCACCCATCGTGCTCATTTCAAAATGATTGGTCATAAGTTTTTAAGACTTTTTTGGAGAATTTCTCATTTGTGGATCCAAATATTATGTCATGAACATAGATTTGGACCAAAAGTGTGTGCCCCTTGTGTGTCTTGAGAAAGAGGGTTGTATCAATTGTACCTTTGGTGAAGCCATAATTGATTAAGAATTTTGATAATGTTTCATACCATGCTCATGGAGCTTGCTTCAACCCATACAAGGCTTTGTTTAGTTTGTAAACATGATTTGGAAATTGAGGATCAACAAAGCCTTCTGGTTGATGCACGTATACTTCTTCTTCAATTTCACCATTCAGAAATGCAGACTTGACATCCATCTGATAAACTTTTATGTTGTTTGTCGCAACATAAGTTAGGAATATTCTTACTGCTTCAAGCCTGACCACCGGTGCAAAGGTTTCATCATATTCTATGGCTTCTTGTTAACAGTAACCTTTAACCACCAGCCTTGCTTTATTCCTAGTTATGATGCCTTGTTTATCTGATTTGTTTCTAAATTCCCATTTGGATCCAATGACAGATTTGTTAGTTGGTCTGGGTACTAGATCCCACACATGACTCTTTTCAAATTGGTCAAGCTCTTCTTGCATTGCTTGAACCTAATCTGAGTCATTCAGTACTTCCTTGACATATTTTGGCTCAATTATGCTTAAAAATCCAGCATAAAGGCATTCATGAGCTATAGCAGATCTTGCCTTAACACCTTCTTCAGGGTCACCAACGATGTCTGCTAGTGAGTGTCCCCTGATCCATCTAAAGTTGTTATGTGAACTTGTACTTCCTTATGGATTTGAAGTAGGGATGAGCAAATCAGACCCGGTACCGGTACCGAATTTACCGGACCGGGTACTTTTTCGGTACCGATTCGGTACCGACTTTTGACATTTTCGGTACCGGTTTGGTTCCGGTACCGGTATTTTCCGGTTTTTACCCTCAAATACCGGTACCGTACCGAACCGGGTATATTCGGTACCGGTACCCACTTTCAAGGATTTTTGGTTCCGGTTCTTTCGGTACCGGTACCGGTTCGGTACCGAGCTCATCCCTAATTTGAAGCTCCCCCCTGATCTGTGACCTCAATGTTGTCAAGAGGATCAGAATTCTGTTGTTCAATTTCATTTTCTGGTGAGATTCCAGAATTTTGATCATTTTGTACATTTTCTAATGGAGGTTCCAGATCATCTATAGGGTTAGTACATGACATGTTTTTGTTTGATATGTTTAGCAAATGGTCATGTTATAAAAGCTCTTCAGTTAATTTGTTAAGAAGATCTTCAGAATTTTCAGGTTGTTTTGACAAGGTTATATCTTGTAACATTTCATCGGAAATCTTGGTTTCTGATGAATCATCAAAAGACACATATAAGCTTTCTCTTATTGTCCTTGTGTACAAAAGAAATATTATATAAGCTTTGGAGGACAATGAGTAACCAAGGAAAATTCTTTTTTCAGCTTTTCTGTCAAACTTTTCCAGACTATCAAAATTATTAAAGACAAAACAATTACAACTAAAGGTGTGTAAAAATTTGATGCTTGGGATCCTTTGGTTGATAATGTTATAGGGCGTTTTCTGGTGTCTCTTGTTGATGATAGACCTGTTTTGTGTAAAGCATGCATTTGATATTGCTTCAGCCCAAAAGTAAGTGGGCAATCTGGCATAGGCAAGCATTGTTCATGTTGCTTCTACCAGAGTCCTATTCCTTCTTTCTACAACTCCATTTTCTTGGAGCAGAAGAATCATGAGGTATTCTTTTGCTTACAAGGAAAGTCTCAAGTTTTGCATTCTTGAATTCTATTGCGTTATCAGATCTGATCCTTCTCACAGGTAATTTCAACAGATTTTTAGTTTTTCTGATGAAATTAATGATCAGATCTGGGGTTTCACTTTTTTTCCTTAGAAATTCAACCCAAGCGTACATAGAGTAGACATCTACAATGTCCAAAATGTATTTCTTTCCAGAAAAAACTAGCTATTTGTACAGGTCCACAAAGGTCCATGTGCAAAAGTTCCAAATTTTCAGAAATTGAAGATTCAGAAACTGTTTTATGTGATCCTCTTGTTGATTTGCCAAGCTCACATGCTTCACATATCCTATCCTTTTTGAATGATATGAATGGTAAACCTTTTACTAGATTTTTGTTTGCTAGTTGGTTTAGAGTTTTGAAATTTAAGTGAGTAAGCCTTTTATGCCATAACCAACTATTTCCTTTATTTTAAGTTGAAAATAAGCATAACTGAGGATGCTTAATTTCTTCTTTGAAATCAAAGTAATAGATGGAGTTTCTAATTCTTTTCCCAGTTAAATAAATTTTGTTGTCATCTAAACCAACTAGTAGACATTTTTCAGGTAAGAAAGTTATCTGGAAGCCTCTATCACAAAATTACCCACAACTAAGTAGATTATATTTTAAACCTTCTACATAGGCAACCTTTTCAATGGACAATGATCCATATTGTATGATACCATATCCCTTAGTTCTTCCCTTTACCCAATTTCCAAAATTTACATATTTACCCAGTTTCTATTGATAGTTACTGAATAAGCTTCTGTCCCTTATCATGTGCTTAGAGCTTCCTAAATCGCAGTACCAGATCTGCTGCACATGACGCTCTTGAAATGATGAGGTTAGAGAGTTTTTGGTAACCTAACTTGTTTAGGTACTTTTTCTGATGAAAATGTGCTTGAGATTTCTTCATCAGAAGAGAAATTCTCGTCAGAATCTCTGCTTAATGCTGAGCCATTAGCAGGGTGATTTTCTTTGGAGAAATGGTGTTGAATCAGCTTCAGTATTTCGACACATATACAATTTGTTTTGTCTAATTGTTTAGACAAAGGTTATTGTGATGGAATGTTTTTGCCTTTTTGAAATTTAGCATGAATTCTTGGTTTTTCAATTATTTTCAAGGTTTCATCCCTTTTCAAGCAGACTCTGGGTGACAAAAACAGTTTATCAGAATTGCTAGATCTGCAAGAATCTGCATCAGAATCTGATATTATCTTACCAGAATTATTTTCAGATGCTTTTACAAAGGTGGTGGAAGTTTTAATATTTGTTTTGACATACCCCAGCCCTTCACCTCTGTTCTTTGGTGTTGCCTCAATAAGTTTTATAAATTCTTTTGCTTGCTGAAAACCTTTCACATTGATCTCATTGTCTTGAATTTTTTTGTAAAGATTTTTCCTTTCTTGTTCATAAAATTCAATTTTTGCATCTTTTATCAGGATTTGATTAATCAGTGATTGGTTTTCAGTTTTTGCCTTATTGAGCAATTTTTGCAGATCATCAGATTTTGTGCTTTCTGAAGAGGTTTTATTTTGTAGAATCACAAAATCTTGCATAAGTTTGTTCAGTTGTTGTTCCAGATCAAGGTTTTTTCTGAACTTACTTTTTATTCTGATGAGCTGGAGCTTTCACCAGAAGTTGTGGCCATTAAGCAGACATTTGCCATTTCCTCCTCTTCATCATCAGAAGAATCATCAGTTAGCCAGGTATCAGTACTTGCTATCAAGCTGACTTTTTGTTGTTGCTTTTTAGCTTCTTCAAGCTTCTTTTCATAATAGGCCACATCCTTCAACTTATTGTTCTTACATTCTGAAGCATAGTGCCCCATTTGTTTGCATTTGTAGCAAACAACTTTTGTCTTCCCTTTCTATCTTGACTTTCCTTCCATCCTCCCCTATCATTCTTCTGAAATTTACCACTCCCACCTCTCAATCTTTGCTTAACCATTTTTGTGAGCAAAGCAATAGCCTCAGCAAAGGATGAAAGAATTTTCTATGTTATGGAAATGAGAGGGTTGTGGATCTGAAACTGGTACTCTGTGTGTGTGTGAAACAAGAGCTATAGGTCCCCCCTTGAGGTTTGAAAATTCATAGATTTCATTCTTTCTTGGGACAAGGATGCTGTAAAGATCATGTAAGTTTATATTCCCTAATTCAAAGGTTGATGTCAAGGTCATTGTGAGACTTTGCCACTCTCTTGGCAAGGCATCTAAGAACTTGACATTCTTTTCATCATTTGATTTTTCAATACCAAACTTTTCAAGTTCATTTAAAAGTTTGGTGAACCAATTATATGTCTCTGAAAGAGTCTCATTTTGGAGACCTTTGAACCTTTCATGTGAAGAGACATAGTTTCTTCTCTTGTTTCTTTTTATTCTTTCTCCTCCTTCACATAGATTTTCCAGTTGATCCCATATTTCCTTAGCAGATGCACAAGCATCTACTTGAGAAAATATGTCGTTTGGAAGTGCCATAGTCAGAAGTGATTTGGCCCTTTCATCAGCAGACACCAGATCCTTATCCTCTTGACTCCAATCTGTTTCACTTTTGGGAGCCAAGGAAACATGGATACTTGGTGCATGCTCAGTTGCTGGAACTGCTGGTATTTCAATAGTGGGTACATGTGGACCTCTCATAATGGATTGAAACAGTGCTCGATCATGTCCATTTAGGACATTGCTCATCCTGATTTTCCATTGAGGGTATTTCTCTATGACCAAAGTCGGAGATTTTGACATAGACCAAATATTAAAAGCATTATTCCAGGTTTGAAAGTTTGCCATATTTAGTTTAAGAGTTGGATATTAAAGAAAATGTAAGCAGTTGATCTTTTGAAAATAACTTATTCAATCTTCTCTGATACCAATTGTTGATCCCAGATAGAGATACCCAAATACTTAATATGGCAAGTGATTTTAACAAATAGGAAAATATTGTGCTGAACTAGAAATCAAACTTTCCAGAAACAACTTACAGAATTTTTCAAGTGTATTAATGACTTTGTAAAACAAAGTTATTGGATATTACAAAATGAATGCCTAAAGAATTCTGTGCGAAGGGTAATGGAGTTTGTGGTGTGTGTATTGAATGCTTGGCTCAACTCATTTAACCTTCTGGGTTGACATCTCTATTTATACAGAGTCTTAGATCTGAACAAACATTTGTTTGTTCATCACTTGCTCTACACTAAGTGACTTTTTGGCATATTCATTGAATCGGTTATTGCTAACTTGCTACTTTTTCAGATGTGTCAGGGCTTATCTCTAAAGATAAGTTGGTCCACCAAAATTTCTGGTGACCAGCTTACCAGAATTCTGATGAACTTGATCATCAGAAATTCTGATGACCAGACTTACCAGACTCTGATGATAAATACCAGATTTATCATCAGACTTCATCAGAATGGTCTTGCCTGATTGTCTTCTTGTCTTGACCATTTCCTGATGCTTAGTTGTAGATGTATCTTTCATTTCTTCTTGTCACGTTATAATGTAGGCACCTTTTTAGTGATATTCCTTGACTGTATCTTAAGCTTATGATCATGTTGATCATATTTTTCTTCAATACTTATTTTAAAGTTTCCTAACAGAGATACCCAAATGTTTTCAGACCCCCAACATGAAGTTGTATGATGGACAACTGATCCAGAGGAGCATGTGGCACAATACCGAGAAAGGATGGAGATAAACCTCATCCCCGAAAGATTGAAGGAAGCCTATTTATGCAAGGGCTTTGGATCCACACTCACTGGATCAACACTAAAATGGCTGCTAAGTTTTCCTCCTTACTCTATAACTTCATTTTCGCACTTAGTTAACCTATTTAATAATCGGTTTTTTTTGTAGTAGAACTTTTGAAAGGTTAACTAGTGACTTATATAGAATTACCCAAGCTCGTGATGAATCCCTTAGGGATTATGTTACTAAGTTTGGTAGAGAACCCTTAGAAATCCCAAACCTAGACATTGCAACTACAGTGGAAGCATTTAAGATGGGATTACAAAAGGATGCTCCTTTCTATGATGACCTTGTTATGACCCCATGCAGGAACTTAGATAAAGTCAGGAACAGGGTCCTAAGATTCATCCGATTAGAGGATGACAAAAGGATCCAAGACAGGTTAATTGGTTCATCAAAACAGGAGTATAACGATAAGAAGCAAGGATTCTTCTACAAGAATAATTGATCCAAGCCGTACTCCAAGCATAACAATCAAAATATTCACGCAGTTGAACAAGAAGAAGATGAGGAAGAATATCCTCGGATATCTGAATATTGTTTTTCTGTTGATAATAGTGAACTAATGCTTGCCTTGCAGAATTTAGGTGAGAAAGCTAGATGGCCCAAGAAGAATGAGAAATCGACATCCTTCAAGGACAAATCTAAATGGTGTATACCATGAAGATTTTGGCCACATTTCCGATGAATGCAGTGCACTCAGAAAGGAAATAGGGTACCTACTAAGTAAGGGTTACCTGAAAGAGTTGTTTGGTAGGAAGAAATCAAGAATCCAGGATCCTGAAAAAGTATCGGAAAGGAGTCCTCCACCACCTGCAGATACTCAAATCATTAACTTCATTTAAGGAGGCTCAGATATCTGTGGAACCTTATTCCCTGTAGAAAAGAGGCATGCCAAAGAAACCAAGCTGGAAAACGGAGACAGGCCTATCAGAACCTCCACTCTAACTCAACAGAAACTTATATCCTTTGATGAGGATGATCATGTCGATATCCAGGATCCTCATCATGATGTCTTAGTTATTACCTTGTTTATTTCTAATCATTTTGTTCGTAGGATCCTTATTGATGGTGGAAGTTCTGTGAACATTAATTCAACTTGAAGTCCTAAAGAAGATGAACATCCCGGATTTAGAAATAGTTCCGAGATCATCAGTCCTCGTAGGATTTAGTGGTGAAACGAAGAACACCCTATATTGAGGGGGGTAAACTCTATACAAAATTTTTGTGTTATTGACTATTTGTCTTGTTGCAATGTGATCTTTAGCAGGCCCTAGATACATGACATGAAAGCTATCCCTTCAACCTACCACCAGTGTGTAAAGCTACCAACCCCATGGGGAGTAGTAAAGACAGAGAGTGGTCAACAAGAGGCCAAGAACTGTTACACCTCTTCAATGAAACCGACTTCAAAACCAAGGGCAGCATAGCAATTAAAGAATCCTCCAAGGGATGTCATGTAGGCAAGAGAACAAGACATCAATGATGTAATACTGGACCCTAAGGATCCTGAAGTCAAAGTTTTATAGGATCTAGGATCCTTGACAGTATAGAGTAGGGTCTAGTATCCATCCTGAAGATAAGGAAGTCTACCTTTGCTTGGAAACATGAAGATATGACAAGTATCTCTAAAGACATTATTACTCATAATTGGGTATTGATAAACTTTCAGGCCAATTCATCAAAAAAGAAGGAAATTTGCACCTGAAAGGAATGTCATTATCTAAGAGGAGGTGGACAAACTCTTGAAGGCAGGTATGATTAGGGAAGTTAAGTATCCAAAATGGTTAGCCAATGTGGTGGTTGTTTAAATGAAAAATGGAAAGTGGAGGGTATGTTTCGACTTTACAGATTTAAATAAGGCATGTCCCAAGGATCCTTTCCCACATCCACACATTGACTCCATGGTGGATGCGATAGCGGTCCATTAATTGCTCACCTTTATGGATGCTTCGTCTGGATTTAACAAATTCAAATGGAACCATCTGACCAAGAGGATACAACATTCATGACTCCCACTGACATATACTGTTATATTGCAATGCCTTTTGAATTGAGAAATGCAGGTGCCAGTTACCAAAGACTTGTCAATATGATGTTGAAAGAATAAAATGGAGACACTATGGAGGTCTACATTGATGACATGGTGGTAAAGTCTAATAAAGCAGAAGATAATCTCAAGGATCTTGAAGTGGCATTTAACATCCTTGATCAATACAACATGAAGCTGAATCCTTCAAAGTGTTATTTTGGTGTTAAAGCTGGGAAGTTCCTAGGATACATGGCGACCAAAAGAGGGATTGAAGCTATCCCTGATCAGATAAAGGCAATTTTAAACATAAAGTCTCCCACCAATGCAAAGGATGTACAGAGGCTAACAGGAAGGATTGCAGCCTTAAACATGTTCATTTCAAAGTCTTCAGAGAAGTGCAAGGATTTTTATGATATTCTAAGGAAGAATAAGAAATTTGAGTAGACTGAGAAGCATGAAACTGCACTCAAGGCTCTCAAGGATTATATATCCTCAGCACAAGCCTTCATACCAGAGGATGGTGAGCCATTATCCTTGTACCTAGCTGTTTTAGGTAAAGCAGTAAGTGCGGTATTAGTTAAGGATCATGAAGGACAACAACATCCATTATACTATGTAAGTAAAAGCCTTCTTGATGCTAAAGCCAGGTGTCGCAACCCCCGACCCCACCCTGGGAGCAGGCGCCGCGAACACGAGCTGGTGGTATCGGTGTTTATTAATTTGGCAGCGGAAATGAGAAATCAAAACCGTAGTTAGGAAATAAATTTCAGAGATTCAAAACACTAAACTTTTATATTAAACAATTGGGATAAAACTCATTTTCCATTTATAATGTAACTATAGGGATAAACCTTAGTTGCTGAAAACATAATTTATTTGTTTATTTAGGTAACTTTATAGCCACTTTCTTTAAGGCTTCAGCGCTCCATAGCTGGCTTCTAATAGCTTTCACATCAAGTTACCTGAAACACGTTTTATAAATATTTTATCAGCAAGAAATACTGGCGAGTACATTTCATTTTATAAAAAGACACACTGTTATATTTTACAGCATTAAGAGTTTTTACATTTGTTTATATCTACCAATTTCTCAAACAGTATTGCTACTGGGGCACCATTTCCCCCGTGCTTGTGGTCATGCTAATATTGGCTAACCCTTTGTCCAATATTAACGAGTGTCAAGTAATGTATACAAAACCCCACATACCGATAGTAATTGTAGAATACAAAAACTTAATCACTGTAAGTATAACTGATAAACATTTTAGGGTTTTGTAAAGCATTTTAAATAATGGCTCACAAATGCTTACCTGACCTTGTGTAGGAAGTGGAGGTGGTCTCTTCTAACTCTTTTGTCTTTAGCTTGAACATCATGATGGTTGAATCCAAAGCCCATAATGCAACAATTATTTCTTCTGTACCCGGTAACTCAGCAAGAGAGGCAAAGTTGTTCACTGCATGCAAATAAAGAAAACATGATCAGTTAATAACAATAAAACAACTCTCTACAGTCTTTATCTAAGGATCCTATATCCTACCCTTTAAGATCCACTTTTTGGGAGACTATCCCATAAAGGAATAGAATCCCTTCTCACGAAGAAGAACTGATTCTTCCATGAGGTACATTTTTGGTGGTCTTAAGGATTGGGAATGGCTAGTGGGGCTTGGTTTTAAACAAGAATCGGTGGGATCCATGAGATATATGGGAGTACAGATGTGAGAGTTCAGAGAAATTGAAGTCTAATCCTTCATTGCTGATGACCTGTTATACAGTGTACAATACCCTCCATAACATGGGCATTGCCTGACTGTAGCACGGGCCGGTAAGGGTGAAAAATATATGGGTCAAGTCGGGGAATGAATAGGTAGCCAATCTGGAAGGGTATGGCAGGAAAGTACACCCAAACGGGTGAAACAGAATCACTCTTGGTGGAAGAGTCAAAAGGGAGAAAGATTGTTCCTGGAGGGAAACAGGTGTACAAACAATCAATCTCAGGATCAGTGAATCTGCACAACTCGGTGGAAGGATTCTTCAAGAGGTTTTGTCTCTGTGGTGAACCGTTGATATCTTGGCTCTTGCTTGGGGAGGATCGAGTAACCATCTTGGCCATGGTCGATTTAAGGAAGAAGAAGAGATTGAAAATAAAGGATAAGGATAAGAAAGAATACCTGATTAGCTTCCAAAATGGGATATAAATGAGGAATTCTTGATCTTAAATGGTTTTTCAAAACCATATCTAGTCCCTATATATCGTGATGATTGTTGCAGGCAATCCCGTCAGTGATTTCATCATCTGTAACGGCTAGTTTCTTGAGTAATGGCTAGTCCTATTCCAAAGGGAATATGGAAGATTTAATGAGTATCATATCCGCCATATTTGGGGGCAATTGTTAGGGTATTGATTTTTAATACTATGGATTACGTATCCTTAGATTTGGCCTGAATCACTGATCCTTAATGGATGGTGCAGGAATCTGAGGATCAAGGATCCTTATTATTACTTATATTGACTAAAAATTGTATCCTATGTTTAAACTTATATTCGCAGGTTGCTTGACGAATTAAACTTGGTCTATGCTGGAATATCGATGAATCTGCTCTCAATGTGCACGTGCATGTACGAGTGTAGCCATTTTGTAGAACATGGGAATACTTGCACATTTTTTGGATTGTTTGTTATCTAGTCATTTCCATTTTTATAAGGGGATATTGAGGCTCATTTTAGGAATAATAACATACACGACAACAACACTCACTCTCTCTCTCGCAATACTCAAACTACAAAAACTAGTTTCAATTGTATTGAGCTCATTATCTTCCGAAGTTGTATTGAAACACTAGTTACTTTTCAATGTAGTTGGTGTTCGGTACTTTCCATCACACGAGGTTTTTTGTGCCAAAGATCTCATAAGGATCAAGGGCTTTTTCTTTTTGTACAAATATCGGTGTTTATTGTCATTTTCACTTTACATATTGATTACATTGTTGTTGATACACATAAGCACTCTACCTCACAATCGAAATTTGGTTACATTATCCTTAAACAAATTTTTGACCAAAACAACGGGGTCCTTTGGCGCAAAAGTTGACAAGTTTTGTCCTTGATGTTTCAAAATTTTACACGGTATGTTCTTTAGGCCAAACCCATTTAGATTTTTCTATTAAGTTATGTCATGTGCAAATCACATGAGGGTACTACTGTAGTTTTACCTATTTAATTTAAAAAATAAAAAAAATTGCATATATTAATAAACCCAATAACTCTCTCTATCCACACTCTTTCTCTCTCTAAATTCTCTCTCTCCTTCAAGAATCAAGTTCATCTGCATCTCCATTCTCATATCTTCAATATTCCAATCCATATCCATCTTCATGTGGCGATGTGTGTTGCAGCGATGACGGTGAACGGAGGGATGGTGGTATTCGGCTGTGAAGTATGGGAGGTGAATGGTGGGGCTATGGTGGTGGTGTGTCGGCAGGGCTGTTCAGCTGTGGTGTGCGGTGCTGATGTGAATGATGGGATGGTGGTTTAGGGAAGAACTGTGGGGCTATAGCGGTGGTGTGTTGATGCAGTGGTGGTTGATGATTTGGGGGCGGTGACAGTGAGCAGGGTGATGGTGGGTTTTGGTTAGTGAAGTGGTGGTTGGTGTTTGTATTGAAACTCAAATCTGATAGAATTCAAACATAAAGTGTTTGTTTGTCAAATCTGATAACAGGGGTTTAATTCGAATGTTCTAAAGATGTTTTTGTCATTTTTAGGTTATCGGTCTAGATTTGAAGTGTTTGAATGCTAGTAAATAGAAATTGACATAAGGAAAATGATTATCGGTGTATTCTGATAGAATTGATGAGTTTGATTGCTCGAAAACATGTTAAAATTGTTTAACTGATTTAGATTGAGCTATGGATTTAGATTGTAAGGGTGTACGGGGTGGTCTCGGCAACACCATTCGGCAAGGTGTTGCCGATCGTCAACACCACCGCCACCTCTTTTTGCCGCGCGAGACTCTTGCAATTCGGGGAATGTTTGCCAAGGGGGAAGGGAGCGTTGGAGCTGTTTTTGACTTTTGGCATTTATTTGAACAGTAATATTACCGTTACTTTTACAAAATAAAAAAAAATATCATTGTAACACCCCGAAATTTTAAATATCATATTTTAAAACTAAATAGCGGTGATAGTCAAGATGAATGTAACACCCCGAAAATATAAAACCTTATATTTCCAATATAAGGTATTAATCAAACATGAACCAACTAACTAGGAATTTATAACCCAGTTAGTTATGAGTCTTGAAGTGATTTAAAATAAGGTTAAACACCTAAACTATAGTAAAATAAAAGTGAGGGGACCAAACTTGTAAAAACTGAAACTCAAGTGTTTAAAGTAACAAATAACACACCCAAACACACACATATGTGTGTGTCTGGTCGAACAAGAACACATGGGCGATCAGGGGTTTCTTTTCAAACCCTAATTTTCACCAAATCTCACAAATTGGAAGCCTAGATCAAGTCTAAATCAAAGACTGAATACGTATTAGCGATCACCTCGACGAAGGGATCGTAAGGTATGTGAAATTTTGATATTTGGTTCATCTTCAAATTTTAGATGAACTCATGAGTTTTGAATTTGAACCTGCATGATGGTTGTATAGTTGAAATTAGAAGTGATATGATATCTAGGGATAAACCCTAGATGATTTCTTGTAAAAACCTTGCATCATACTCGTAGGGTTTATAATCACCATTGTAGGTGATCAATGGGTTTGTAGAAATTAGATGAACACTAGGATCATAATGCTTGTTCTAGTGAAATCTGAATTTATGAAGTAATTTCTGGAAATCTGATGTTAAAATCATGTGTAGATGTGCTTAATTGAAGTTGATAGCAATGGAAATTACAAGACATGAACTTAGTATGGATTATGTAAAATCTGAACTGCTAGGTGTTTGTTAAGACGCCTAAATGAGGATTTAAAATATTAAAGATTGGACAAAAACGCTGATTCGAATATCATAATGAATTGTGCGTTATTAAATATGAAAGAGTTCTAAATTAGTTGTGAATGGAACTCTTTAGGTAAAGAATCCGGATCGTCAAGCGGACAAGCCGGAGGTGATACACATTTGAAGGGTGTGCTTTAAAGGTACGTGACTTGTTGTCTCGTTACATTTATTTAGATAAACCTAGTTGTAGATATGCTTAATATTGATATGGCAAAAATGCTGGCGTTTGGTAAGACAATGAATTGGTGTAATTCACTCGACAACCAAACGGGTCAAACTAGTTAAATAAGTACGTCGTGGACGTCATTGTTAAAATAGCCGTGTTGGAATGTCTTGAAATGGTGATCTCCATTCGGCATCCAAACGGGTCAAAACATGTTGAGTTGTAAACGTCGAAGTCAATGACCATCACTTGTTGATTGGTCATAAACAAAGCGTAAGCCGTGAAGCGGACACGCTAACTAGTTGCAAAAACATGAACCCTTGTAGAGGGATTAAAGCTCGAAATTTTTTATACTTGTCAAATGATTTAAGAAAGCATGTTTAATCCTTGAAATCAAGCATGATGGTTACGGCATAAGCAACCCTCGGGTGGGAAGCGAAACATCATAATTGGTAAATACGGGAATTGGTGAAATGGCCTAAAACATGAGATGACAACAATATAAGTTGTAGAACTTGTAAATAAACGGGTCAAATAAACAAGGAGCCGAATTCTAGGCCAATTGTCCTTAAACTGAAATTTTATGTAAAATGTGTCGGTAAACGCGTCCGTAATTAAATTACGATCGCGTAGGAAAACGAATCGGCCAAAACGGACGCCCGAGTCAAAAGTTATGATTGTTTAAAGTTCTATATGTGAAAATGTGATGTCGGGCTGATATACAGCACCAGCTAACAAACATTCTGTCCAAAACAAGGCTTCGCGCCCCGCCACGAAGAAGCAAGGTCACCGTTGCGCGACGCGACGGCCGTGGCGGGCCGTGATGGATGGTGCAAACACGGTCGCGAGGGCGACCGCCCCAATTCGTGCTGATTTTGTTTGATTTTCAATGTTTAACCATAGAACATGTTTGTACTTGATTTCAAAGTGTCAAAACTGAATTTTTTTATGGTTTTGACTGTAGGTGATGATGGACCTAACCCGGATGACGATCAAGCACTCTCAAGAACCGAACACACTAAACAAAGCTTCCGCGTTAATCCATTTTGTTTTATTAATATGTAAACCCTTGACATTATGTTTGAAAGTTTATCTAGTAGGATGGTGACTTGAATAGTTTGATCATGTATGATCTTAAAAACCAGAAAGTTCTTGTAACTTCAAAATTTTAGTACTAAATGCATGTTAAATTTCATTAATCCTGTTATTTTAAAGTTGGGTCTTACAATAAACCTATATAAACCACACATATTTTAAACAAATTCACACCAGCCCACATCCTCATTACTCCAAATCTATCCTATTTTTTTTTAAATGATGGAAGAATACCTATTTTATTCCTACCCGATAGCAGTGATTCATCTGATAGTAGCATAAGTTTTTTTCCAAAAACTCATCGATGAAGCCGAACTACAAGACATGGGCACATCTAGTAAGAAACGTTGTGTTCGTCGTGGTCGTGAGAGTGGCCACGAAATCCTTATGGCGAATTATTTTTTCGAGGAACCGAAATATAACGAAGAATTTTTTTGTGAGCAACGTGGAAGCGGATAACTTGTGGTTTGAAGAGGGTGTAGATGCGAGAATGAAGAAAAGTTTTACCCCGTTGCAAAAAGTTACATCGGCTATTAAACAACTTGCAACTGGTAACACTCCAGACGAGAATGACGAGTATTTACATATGGCCGAAAGGACTTCCCGTGAGTGTCTACAATATTTCTGCGAAACGGTATGTAAAATATCATCCTGAGTTCTTACGTAGGCCAACAAGCCATGGCATGGCGCTTTTGAACCAAGCTCATGAGGACAAACATCATCTTCCTGGTATAGTGGGTAGCCTTGATTGCACCCATTTTGTATGGAGAATGTGTCCCACAGAGTTTCAGAGCCAATATATGAGAGGAGATCACTGTTACCCTATGGTTATGCTCGAAGCGGTGGCCTCTCAAGATTTGTGGGTTTGGCTTGCTTTTTGCGGTCCACCAGGTGCACAAAACGACATCAATGTTCTTCACCAATCTCCATTATTTCAAACTGAACGTAATGGAACGGCCCCAAAATGTCTATTTTAAGTTAACAACCTCTTATACAAACGTGGCTACTATCTCGTGGATGGAATATACCCTATGAAGGGGTATGGTCCCAAACCACTCATCAGGCTTGGGCGCGAGTGACCATTACCCGGCTCATTACCCCTACTGACAAGGATTCATCCACATTCATGCGGGTGCGCTCAAACCCGGTTTGCTTTCCCACTCGGGGAAAGATGAGAAGCTTCACCTTGTATATGAAAGTGGCTGTTTTCGTCAAGACAAGACGTGCAGTTATCACTGTGGTTACCGTACATAGCGATGCAGTCCAGAACCGCATCCTATTGTCGAGATAAGTGGAACTGAAACTTTGACTTCAGTGACCAAACCAACAAGTGGTCTGCCTGGGCACTGACAACAGCGGTCAGCTGAACTCCCAATGCGCAGCTGCGCAGCCCACATGCATAAAAAGCTGGTAGACAGACTGACATCACCAGCAGGACGTGGCATTACCTCCGGATGCGCCTAACGCTCCCGTGACCTGCATTCCTGACACCTACAAAAGGTTACGCGTTGTCAGTCAGGTCCTAGGCCCGTCTAGCGGCCTTTTGGGCCCTTCTCTTTCACTTTTCGGCTATAAATACCCATCCCGAACCAGGGTTGAGGTAACGCTAATCTTCTCTCTGACACATACTACTTAAATATTTATCTTGCTCACAAGCAAATACTTATTCTCACACCGGAGAGTGGTAACAAGAAGCATCCCCCACCCCATCCTCCTTGTTAGGAGTCATGGTGTGTTTCCTTGTGAAGGAGACGGATTAGAGGACGACCCGGCCATCCATCAAGGAAAGAAGAGATTAAGCCTACTTGACGAAGTTCGACCCGTGGACTAACCCCCTAGTTAACCACTGCTTCATCATTGGCGCCCATCGCTATTCCTCTTAGCACACTAGTCTCTTCTTTTCCAAAATCATGTCCGGTCACTAAAATACTGTCATGGGGGAATCCCCAATCTCACCAGGTGCAGGGTAGACAAGGAATACTTCCCCACGCCAACCAACAGGACATATTGGCACATCCGCACACATGGGTAATCTCTCGGCGAATATACCAGAGTTTCCCCAATTTACACCAATTTTACTACTAAGAGTCAATCTCCACTCCTGGTGCTTATAACAGCAGGCTCTCTTGAACACATGCCTACGCACATGCTTACGCACATGCCTACGCAGGCACGCAGTAGGCCGGAGGGCCTACACCAGCCCCATTCACACCCGCGCTGCGTATTCCTCAATATGAGGCACTACCTCCACCACATCCCAAGTCTAGGGATAGGCGCGGACCGCATGGAGACTCGTATGTAAGTGTCCATACGCTGCACCAAGATGATTCAACCTATGAATTCTGGGCCAGGGACTCTGTACATCAGCGCCTAGGCCCACCCAGACAGCATAGGCGAGAATCAGCAACTCGCCGTGGGTCCGGAGTGTTAAGTTGTCTTGGGCAGCATCCCAATGACGGTACATACGATAGAACCAACCCCGATAACTATACATATTGCCGGGATTCCCAGAGGGCTTACAGCCAGTTTTGGGACCAAGACGACTACACCCCGGTGCACCCCCGCACAACGTACGATCGCGCTGTGAAGCACGATCACTAGTTGGTCTACAGACCGAAATCAGCAGCTGGCAACTCCAAATTTATCAAGGATATTTCCTTGGCCCCGCTCGCGAGGGCCAAACTTCCTCCCAGTGTGAGCAAGTATAGTGGTTTGTCAGATCCTGACGATCACATGAGCTTTTTCATCAGAGTCGAATTCGTCGGGGGCTAGTCGCATCCGTTGTGGTGCCATCTATTTTTCTAGACCCTTACAGGAATTGCAAGGGCCTGGTTTGATTCTTTGCCAATGGGCTCATTGGCGTCATTCGAAGATTTGCAAGATAAATTTCTTGCGCATTTTAGCTTACAGAGACGTCACACGAGGGACACCTCGGACGAATATCTGGCGCGGTAATAATGAAGGCCTGGAAGCCTTCGTTACCTGCTTCAACAAGGAGTGCCTCAAGATAAGTGAGGTGCCAGACGCGCTTGCACGTGCTCCTTTCATCAAGGCGGTAAAAAATGATGAAATGATTAAAACAATATCGTGCAAGGAAGGCTTTCCCAAGAAATGGGACGACGTCATAATGACAGTTAAGACGTACGCCCAAACAGAGCGGTCTTTATGGCCCAACACAAGCAAAGATCGCCCTTCTTTCGCATAAGGGCAGTCTTCTCGCCAAGACTCTCGGCGCAACAACAACAAGCACAACAGGAACTCGTGGAACCGTGACCATGATTCCAAATTGTACGATCCACGCGGGTCCTAGGCGGATGCCAGATCGATGATTAGTGACCAAAGGGAACCAAAAAACGAGGGTTGGGAATGCAATTGGACCGAGCTCCCTAAATCACCAAGGGACGTTCTTCTTACGGAAGAATGGAACTTCAAACCTGTCGCAGTGATAAAATCCAATAGAGGCCAAGACCTCAACCAATATTGTGACTACCACAAAGATATTGGTCACAATACAAACAATTGCATCAGCACAAGCTGGAGATTGAACGAGCCCTCAAAGAAGGGAAGCTGCAACACCTGTTGCCGCATGCGCAGAAGCAAACTAAGCGCATTACTCCCCATGATGAGGGCACCTCCGATAAGAAACTGAAGTATATGGCAACAACCCACATGATCAGTGGGAGGTATAAGCAACTGTGAAAGGTGACAAGGAGGGGGAGGACGACGACTGGCAGGATGAACAACTCATCTTCCCACGCGTTTGAGGCGGCCTACGAAATAGGCGTGCTGTCATAATCATCGGCTGCTTAGCCCATTAATGCACCGAGCATCTGTTTATAGACCCGGGCAGTACCTCCGACATCATATACAAACAGTGTTTCAACCAGTTCGACAAGGGGGACAAGGATCGCTTGCAACCCGTAGACTACCCGTTGGCCGGGTTTGCAGGGGAAACAATGTTTCCCCTCGGCCAAATCACATTTCTCGTGTGCATAACAGATGGTAGGCACACATGGATATAGGAGGTCAATTTTATGGTGCTACCTCATACCTCCCAATATGACGTACACTCCCTACTCAGCAATCGGCTTTCTAACCGAAACAGGGATCGCAATCATTTACGCCCGTCAAGAAGTCATGTCTAGGGACGAGCTGCGTCTGGCTAAGGCAGAAAGGCTGACCCCCAGCATGGAACCGCAGAAATGGTGCTTCACGCAAAGTACCCTAATCAACCAATCACCATTGGTCACGCCTTGTCAAATAATGTGAAAGCGCACTTAAAGCAGTAGCTCTTCAAGAGAAAAAAACATATTCGCTTGGACTCCGGCAGATATGACAGGAGTCCCACGAGACATCACGCCGCATTGCTTGAATACCATGCCAGGTATCAAGCCCGTGGTCTAGATAAGACGCAATCTGGGACCCGTAAAAAACAGCGCAATGATCTAGCAATTAAAGGAATTGCTCACCGCAAGGATTCTGGGGGAAGTCAAATACCAAACTTGGTTGGCAAACCCGGTTATGGTAGAAAAAGCAAGCGGGGGTTGGCGCATGTGCCTCAATTACAAAGACCTTAACAAGGCCAGCCACAAGGATTGTGATATACGTTAAATTATACATGTTTTTTTATGTGTGTAAAATGCAATATATAAATTACATCAAATGAGGCAAACTAACCCTTTTTTAGTACTAATGTTGGAAAAAAAGTGTGCTTTTGTCTTCCTTTTGTATTTTCAGGATTAAATGAGCGTAAATGAACAAAAGGAACAAATATGCAGCAAAATCGAACATAAATACAAGAAAAGGAACAAATGTGGCATGCCCGACCCCTTGACAGCATCTTCCCAGTTATCTGCAGAAAGGACAAAGCTTTAGAAGCTTCTATTCCCGACACGGGGGCGTGCCCAGCTCAACACGGCCGTGGTCAACGCTAAGATTCGTAGAATCCAAGCAAATATTAATAGTACAAATACGCTTCTGCACACGGGGCCGTGCCCAGCGGACACGGGGGCGTGTGGAGCTAATCCAGACAAATTGCAATTAATGAAGAAAGAGAAAGTGGATGGACACGGGGCCGTGCCCAATGGACACGGGGCCATGTCCGGGCTTTTGTGCAAGCTATAAGTAGAGGTGCTTGGTTCACTTCAAAGGCATCCCTTGGCAAACCACCTCTCTCCCACTTCACCCACACTCCACCACCACTACAACCCACATCCACCACCATCATCCATCATAGAGTGTATGTAGTAGTCTCAGGATCCAAGATTGATAGTAAGAGTTCTTGACAATCAAAGGCCATGTTTGCCTAAGTCTCTTACATCACTTGGTGAAGACAAGCATTTAGTGTAATACTTTTGATTTTTAATTTTTTCGCACTTTTTATTTGGTTTTGTATTAATGACTTTAATAACTAGTTTCTTATGTTGAAGGTTAAACTTCCTTATCATTTGTCCGTGGTGTCTTGGCGTTATTTTACTGTCTATATAAAATAAAAGATTTACATCATTCATATCTCTACGGTCTATATAGAGATATGTTGGCTACCTGGTCGGGGGTTAAGGGAATGGTTTGGTAAGGTTCTTGCCTTCTTCAGTGTATAGATCCTGCAAGGACCTGGGTCAAGCGTATTAGGACCTCCTTCAATACCCACTGGGTTTGGATGGCGGGGGTGGGAATGGATTGATCCCCTCATATGTAAACTACTATTAATACATTAACCCGACTACTTGGGATTGTATCCCTGCTGACTCAAACCACTTAGCCGAGAGTAACGTCACCTTCAAAAGAGGGGCCTACCACATTACACATTAATAACTTAATTAATTATCTTTCAATATTCCAACCCTTTAGGATTGTATTCTTGCTGACTCAAACTACTGGGTTGAGGGTAACTTTACCTTCAAAAGAGGGGCTTACTACTATAACTAAGATAATCTCTTAAAAAGTGCAAAAGTGCGGAAATCATCAAAGGTTACTCTAAATACGAGTCGGATCCAAGTGATTCATCTTGTCTATCTGTTTTTATTTTTTATTTTTATTTTCAGCATTTTTAGTTTTTATTTTCATGTTTAAAACTTTTTCTAAAATTTTGATTTGATTAGACGTTAAGGATAAACCGGTACTAAAAGCCCTTGTGTCCTTGGAAAAACCATAGGATTAAATATGTGTGTTTAGTGTTAGTAAAATATCATGTTTTATAAATTTAGAACTTGACTAAAGTGTTAAAAAGGGCTTAAAATATACATAAAAACCTATCACGCACTACGCACATCAAGTTTTTGGCTCCGTTGCCGGGGACACAAGGATTTTAAGAAAGCTTAAAATCGGCGGCCTAATCAGTTTTTCAAAACCTTCTTAAAATCGCGCGCTCATTTTCTGCATTTTAGTTAGTTTTTGCATTTATAGTAGACTGAACACGGGGCCGTGTTCACTGAACACGAGGCCGTGCTGCATATTCTTTTTACAAACTCCCAGATACAGAGTCTGAACACGGGGTCGTGCTCACTGAACACGCCCCCGTGCTGCACAAAACCATTCACTTTTATTAAAACGCCCAGATACAGAACCTGAACACGAGGTCGTGCTCACTGAACCATCCACTTCATATTGTGACCTATTTGAACCATCCACTTCATACATCTACTATGAGGAGCCCAGGTACGAGCCATCCACTTCATATACATCCTATGAAGACCCAAGGTATGAACCTTCTCCCTCATACTCATATTTTGATGAACCAAGGTATGAACCTTCATACTCATACTTTGAGGAACCAAGATATGAGACTCAATCTTCATATACTTACTATGAGGAGCCATGGCTTGAACAACCCACCTCTATGAGTATTATGAAAAACAAAGTTACGACCCTTATCCCTCATATACTTACAATGAGGAACAATGGTGTGAACCATCTACCTCATATGAGTATCACGAGGAACCAAGGATCGAACTTCCGGACTCAAGCTTTGAAGATCCTTATTCTATCACACCTATAGCCGATAAGATAATAGAACACCTTAAAACTATCAAGCGCTACATAAAAGAAGCCCGTCAAGGGAAGAGGAATCCCACGAAAGGGAAGAATTAACTTGTAATAAAGAAGAGATTGTTGAAAAGGTAAAAATGGAAGAACAGGTAAGTGAAAAGCCGACACATGAGTTAAACAACGAAAAAGGTGAGTCCGACAACGTTAAAATCCAAGAAGAGTCTTGTCACCTTCTTTCGAAAATCATTGTTTAGTACCCACTCATGCTAAGTTTTTAAAAGAGTTAAACACTAACACTAAAATTGACGAAACAGTACGCATCAAGTTAACGAATGATCAAACTACGCTAATGAAAGAAGATCCATTTGAAATTAACATTACACCGGTTCCATGTTTCTTTCAGAATTCCTTTATTAGTAATATTACAATTGATAAAGATCTTTGTGTTAATATAGTGCCAAACTACATTTTTGAAAAATTAAGTATTAGTTATTTTTCTCCACTTCAAATACCCATTTTTCTATCTAATCGGAAAACGGTAAAATCAATAGGGATAGTAGAAGATGTGTTGGTCCAAACCAATCAAATGGTAATCCTAACCAACTTCGTCATCATTGATGACGCTCCACTAGTGTTGGGATGACCTTTGGTAACGACCCACGAAGCTTTGAAAAATCAAAAGTACAACAATCTACCCATTCAATTAGGGGCATTCAAAAAAAGTGTCGATCTTGAGCGTTCAATGAAATATGCATTCGGCAATAATGACCCCCTAATTGAAGATGAAGATGAACCACATGATACAAGAGAAGAAATTGACCACGTTGTTGAAGAAGAGGTCGCCATAGAACAAACCTTTTTGGTTCTTGATCAAAATGAGCAACCAAATAAGGAGTCTCCTAAAGACCCACCTCTTGAACTCAAAGAACTTCCAAAAGGTTTGGAATATGCTTTTCTCAACAAAGATGGCAAGTAACCTGTAATTATTTCGTCAAAATTAACTAGTTTAGAAAGAGAAAAATTAGTCACACTTTTGAAAAAACACAAAAACGCGATCGCCTGGAAGCTTGTAGATATTAAAGGAATAAGTCCTTCCACGTGCACGCACAAACTTTTAATGAATGATGACTATAAATCGGTAATATAACCACAACATAGAGTAAATCCAAACGTCCAAGAAGTGGTTAAAAACGAAGTCATCGAATTACTTGACACCGGACTCATTTACCCAATCTCCGATAGTCCGTGGGTAAGTCCCGTCCAAGTAGTTCCTAAGAAAGGAGGTATGACGGTAATAACTAACGAGAAAAATGAATTAATACCAATAAGAACCATCACAGGATGGAGAATATGTATAGATTATCGTCGATTAAATGAGGCAACAAGGAAATATCACTTTCCTTTACCTTTTATTGATCAAATGTTAGAAAGATTATTCGGTCACAAATTTTATTGTTTCTTAGATGGTTTTTCAGGTTACTTTCAAATACCGATAGCACCCGAAGACCAAGAAAAGACAACATTCACATGTCCCTACGGAACTTTTACTTATCGACGAATGCCTTTTGGTCTATGTAATGCCCCTGCAACCTTTCAACGTTGCATGGTGGCCATCTTCCATGACATGATAGAAAAGACAATGGAAGTCTACATGGACTACTTTTCTATCTTTGGAGATACATACGACCAATGCCTTGATAACCTTGAACGAATGCTATCCCGATGTGAGGAAACTAACCTCGCCCTTAACTGGAAAAAATGTCATTTAATGGTAATGGAGGGAATAGTACTCGGTCACAAAATCTCAAGCGAAGGAATGAGGTTGATCGAGCAAAAATAGACACTATTTCTCGATTACCACCCCCATCCTCCGTTAGAACTATCAGAAGTTTCCTTGGGCATGCCGGATTTTATAGACGATTTATCAAAGATTTTTCAAAAATCTCAAGACCTCTAACAAAATTACTTGAAAAAGATGCCCCTTTCATCTTTGACAAGGATTGCAACCAAGCATTTCTAACACTAAAAGAAATGCTAGTCAATGCACCTATCATGATAGCGACTGACTGGAAATTACCCTTCAAAATCATGTGTGATGCAAACGACTTTGCAGTTGGAGCAGTCTTGGTGTCACACCCCAACCGATGGCGGAAATCATTGGGGCGTGACACTGAGCGAAACAGATTGTCCAGAAGTTTCCATAACAACTATCATTACCATTTAATTTAAGTTAACATGTCCCATACCACGTCATAAATAGCAAACAAGTTATTACAGATAAACATCAAGGCAATTATCCTGTTCCGACAACTCAGATTCAAATAGAAATAAAGATAGTTTAATTATTGGTTTCTAGGACCCCATTTCCTAGCTTCGATTTCATCACAGCACAGAGAGCGTCCTAGACCTTTCCTAGCCTCAAGTTCACAGCGTGCTAAGCATGTAAACTTCCTAAGCACCTGTCACATACGTTAAAATAAAGTCAATACATAAAATGTAAAGGTGAGCACACAAGTTTGATAATAGCATATAGAGTTCGAATTCGTTTACGCATAACCAGCACGTACACATAGTGAAGTGAAGCACGTTAGTTATCGACATAGATCCATCGATACCAATAACTGCGGGTTGACTGCCTGAGGCAGTTCGCAATACATGATTACCACCGTAATCCATGCAAGTAAAAGATCCTTAACAACCCCCGGGTAAACGGGTGCTGAGTCCAAACTATAGTACTATCGTTGCTAAGGCAGGTAGATAGCATTCCATGTGTAAACATAACAAACAAGCATTCATGAGCCACGTATAACATGCATTAACGGCTAGCGTTTAAATAGTTTGAGTAGTGTGATAATTGTAGTTTGAATATTCGTAACGTATGTAACACCCAAAAGTGCTTAAAGCAAAAAGGGTTCAAGTATACTCACAGTGATTTATGGATTGAAGGGAGCGCTTAGCGAATATGGTTAGCCTGAATAGATTCGGTAGCATAACGATAAGTGAAACGTAAAACAGGAAACAAATATGGAGGAGTCGGACAGCTGGTCGATCGGACGGCTGACCGTTCGGCTGTCAGTCCGTACGGTCTGCTGTTCGATCGGTCGGTAGGCCGATCGGATGGCTGTACGAGTGGATTGTTTCTTCCTTTGAGAAGGATGTGTTTGTGTATGATGGCTTGTCCTTTGAAGTTTTCGTTGTAGCATTTTGAAAACACTGAAGTACCTTTGCCTTTCTGGTCGGTCGATCGGACGGCTGTTCGATCGGCCGGCAGCCCGATCGGTTAGGCCTTCAACAAAGATTCAAAGTGAAGTCTTTGGATCAGACAGGTGTTCGATCGGACAGATGTTCGATCGGTTGGCAAGTCAACAAGTCAAAGACTTAAATGTATTGCAATATGGATCGGATGGTGGGTCGATCGAATAGCACAACTGCTGTTCGATCGGACAGCAGGGTGTCACCTGATCGGACGCCTGTTCGATCGGGTGGAACTTCTAGTGCATTCAACATGTTGAAAATTGATTAAGTGTTGAAGCATAGTATCTCATGATTCGAAGAGTAATCTGATCGGACAATAGTTCGATCGAACAACAGTTCGTTCAATACCATTCTTCAAAGCAAGTCGTTTGTGTGGGGCCATGTGCTAGCCGATCGGCTGGCCAGTCGATCGGCTGGTCTATCCGATTGGCTGGCTGTCCATTCGGACAGCAGTCCGATCGGTTAGCTTCCTGACCTGATCAGCCTTGCGTCTAACACCTTGGTTGTTCTGTTTGTCGTTTTATCGAGGTACTTTGACAGCGAGTAAAACCATAGATGCCTCGTTCTTACTTGGTCTCCCGGGTCGGACAGGAATCACCCAAATCCGGTCGGTGGCCTATTTGGAACAAAGTTTAATGTCTAACCCGAAGTCGGTTAACCTCGTGGATAAAATCCAGATCTGGAGCCGTATAGCCACCAAAATGGTCAATAAACCGGCTCGAGTTCTGTTTCTACTGGTTCGAGTGAAAAGAGTTGAAGAAAGTTGGGAAAATCCATCCTTCAATCCTTTTCACCACGTATAAGTTTAGATCTACAAGAGATCCTTGTTTGTTTATGTGGAAATCTGCTAGATCCAAGTCATTCTTGGTGGATTGAGGCCCAAACATGAAGTTCTTCAAGAACTCATGATGACATCATCCTAGAACACTTGATTCTTGGTGATTTCACGGTTAAATGTTTAGATTTGAAAGATAGAAAGGTGCAGGAGTGTGTATTGATCAAGAAAGTACAAGATTTAGGACGAAAACTTACCGGAATCGAGAGAAATCTGAGAGAAAGCGAGTTGAGCGTGCTGGTCGAACAAGGGTTTCCAAAAGTGGTAAAGAGTGACAATGACAGGGGTATTTATAGGATGACAAAAGAGGAAAGGGCTGGCCGATCGGCTGGCAGCTCGATCGGCTGGGAAGCCTGATCGATCGGTCACCCTTTTTGAGTGTTTTGCGCGACGATTTCTGATATTTCGGTTTCGATTGCGGGCGGTTTGATATGATAGGGTTTCCTAGTCAAATTACTTTCAGTCTCAACTACTTCGATTGTGATTCGAGTTCGAGTTCGATAGCATTCGAGTTAGATTTCGAGTTCGATTGAGTTCGCTTGATTACCACAATATAACATAAATAAACATGCACAGGTAACACGTAAGGCACACACACACGTATAACAATAAGTAGAAATTACGTAGTTCGAGTTACGATTCGATGTCGATTCAATTAGCATAGCTTGATTAACTTTATCGCATTGTTACTTCCTATAGTTCACAGTCGTAGGTCGATTGAAATACGATTAATACTCATCGATTATTGTAACGTACGACACATTATTGTAACGTACGACACTTACTCCACATAATTCAAATAAAATAAAGACATTTCTACCAGTCAAGTCGCGCGAAATCGGTCGTTGACTCTGACCTTGACTTTGACTTTCACTTATGAAAACACGGGGTGTTACACTTGGGATAACGAAAAGATAAGCATTTTCACCCAATTTATTACGCTAATAAAACACTTAATGATGCACAAGAAAATTAAACAACAACAGAAAAAGAATTACTAGCTGTGGTATTTTCTTTTGATAAATTTCGTTCTTATCTTGTTCTTTCTAAAATGGTAGTTTATACAGACCATGCAGCCATTCGATATCTCTTTAAGAAATAGGATGCTAAATTGCGTTTAATTAGATGGATTCTACTCCTCCACGAATTCGACATTGAGATAAAAAACAAAAGAGGAGCAGAAAACACCGCTGCAGATCATCTTTCCCGCTTGGAAGACCCAGCTTTGGAGGCAACTAGGGACGAGCAAATCAATGAAAAATTCCCAACGAAATCGCTAGAAATGGTGGAATACCGAGAAGAGCCATGGTACGCCGACTATGCTAACTACTTAACTAGCGGTATAGTCGCAAGAGGATGGACACGTCATCAAAGAAAAAAATTCTTTGACGATGTAAAGCATTATTTTTGGGTAGATACTTATCTTTACAAAATGTGTGCTGACCAACTCATCCGTCGATTCGTACGCGGTAGTGAAGCAAGGAGAATTCTCCGCCATTGTCATGAAGGTCCATACGTAGGACATCATGGTGCCGCTAGTACCGCATGAAAGGTATTTGATTCAGGATTTTATTGGCCAACTATTTATAAAGACGCCCAAAGTCTTATCAAGACATGTGATGCTTGCCAAAGATCAGATAATATTTCTTCCAAAAATGAAATGCCACAAAATGGCATTCTTGTTTGTGAAATTTTTGATGTGTGGGGACTCGACTTTATGGGACCTTTCCCACCATCAAAAGGAAACAAATATATACTTGTGGCGGTAGATTACTTGTCTAAATGGGCCGAGGCCAAAACACTTCCAACAAACGATGAAAGGGTTGTGGTAAGATTTCTGAAACAATTACTCTCTCGTTTTGGAACTCCAAAAGCATTAATAAGTGATAGAGGCACCCATTTTTGTAACCATCAACTTGAAATTTTTTTAACAAGGTATGGGGTCTATCACCGGGTCTCAACAGCATATCACCCTCAAACAAACGGACAAGCCGAAGTGACTAATCGAGGTTTAAAAAGAATTCTTGAAAAAACTGTAGGATTAAATAAAAAAGAATGGGCTGATAAATTAGACGACGCTTTATGGGCTTTTTGAAATGCGTATAAAACAACAATAGGTACAACACCATATAAGCTTGTCTATGGAAAAAGCTGTCATTTGCCGGTAGAAATTGCACACAAAGCCTACTGGGCAATTAAAAATGTAAACTTAGACTTAGAAATAGCTGGTAAAATTCGATTTTGTCAATTAAATGAATTAGAAGAATTAAGAAATCACGCATACTCTAACTCCGAAATTTATAAGGAAAGAATGAAAAGTTTGCATGATAAACACATTAAACCAAATAAATTTCGGTTAGGAGATCAAGTTCTATTGTTTAATTCACAACTTCGATTATTTCCTAGTAAATTAAAGTCTAGGTGGTCGGTACCTTTTTCCGTCACCCACATTTTTCCACACGGTGCAATTGAAATTAAATCTCGAAATGGAATTCCATTCAAAGTCAATGGCCAACGGCTAAAGCTCTATCAAGGATTTATTGAGGATGAAGAGGAAGAAATCTCGCTACAAGCGGCCGAAGAATGAAACGAAGGTTTGAGCATCAACATCATATCTTGTAAGTTACGAACATCGGGAAAGCATCTAAATCGGTAAGATTTCTAAAACCAAGCTTCGGGAAACAGGGCAGTCACACGAGCACTTAAATATATATATATATATATATATATATATATATATATATATATATATATATATATATATATATAGGGTGGGAGTTGGCTACAAAGTCCATTTTTTCTACAAAGTGTACAAAGTCATAAAACACCACAATTTCAGCCATAAAACATACTCAAAACCCACAAATAACACAGTGAAGATTACTAAAACACCATATTTGTGGGTTTTGTGTTGTGTTTTGGATGATAAAGCTTTGATTATCGAATGACTAATATTAGTGTGTTTTATGTTGATTATCATGTTGTGTTTTATATTCATATTTGTATTGTGATGTGTTTGAAGTTTTTAAGGATTGTTATGGTTTGGATATTGTGTTTTAGTTATGTTTTATGGTAGAAATTGTAGGGTTTTATGACTTTGTACACTTTGTAGGAAAAATGGACTTTGTAGCCGAACCCCACCCTATATATATATATTTGCCCGCCCACGGGGCCGTGTTCGGTTAACTGTCGGGGATAAAACCCCTTTTTCTTTCATTTTCTCATTTCAACATGCCTCGTTTCCCCAATAAATCTCTGGTTCTGGCGAAATTTTCTGCAGATCTTAATGTTCCTCCGACTCCTAACAATGTCAAAGTATGATTCTAGCATTATAATTAGTTAGATTAATCACTTGCATGTAGTTTAACATCAAAAATTTGGGGAAAATTCTAGGGTTCTTCAACTTGAACCTAATCAAACCTCAAATTTTTGCTTAGATCTGTTAGTATTAGTATAGACGCATGTTATAGGAAGTAAATCAACTTGAATTGTTTGTAGATTTGCCCGATTTCTCACAGAAACCTCAAACCCTTGTTTTTGAACCAAAAAAAGGATGAAATTGAAGGGGTAAATGGTTTGTTTTGGGAAAAACGGCACTTGGGGTTTCATTTTCGGGGAAAACCGCCCGTACTCAACAAAAAATTTTCAAGTTTTCAAAAATGAAGTTTTTGGGAAACAGACGCCTGAGCACGGGGCCGTGCTCAGCGAGTATGGGGGCGTGTAAAGCTAAATTCTGGTGAACATGGGGCGTGTCCACTGAACATGGGGTCGTGATCAGCTGATGTTTTCAGTTTTCTTCGAAAATTCTACTGTTTCATGCTAATTTTTTGGTGTTTTCTTTCAGATGGCCAAGAAGTTTACTAGGTTCAACCGAAATGAGTGGGCTGCTCAAGCACGGTTTGAGGTTCTCAAGACAAGGCTCGAAGAAAACCCCCGACAAGTTTGCTTGGATACTCTAGAAGCAGTAGGCCAAATCGACCGCTTCAACAACCTTGTTACTAGTCCACTACGAGCAGCTCTTTGCACTTGACTTCACTCCATCCATGAGTATAACATGGAATTTTATAGCACATTTGCCTTCAAGGCAAAAGCGGAGCCGTTTGACAATGAGGGGGTGGAATTCCATTGTGCAGGGGTTATGTACTCAATTTCAATTGCACAATTTGGGGAAATCGTCGGGTTGTATTCGGAAGAGGAAGCTGGAGAGCAAGAGAACACTGGTGGTCTCCGCGAACTTCCACAAGATCAACGCCAAGCTGCATGGGCTCAGATTGGGGAGGGACACTATAACCCGAGCCAGACCAAGAGCACACAGTTGAGGGACCCTCTCTACCGCTACATCCATAGGGTCCTCAGCTACTCCCTTTGCCAAAGACATGACAATGGTGGTGTTGTAGGGTTGCGTGATCTGATTGTCCTCCAGTGCATTCACAACCGTATAAACCTCGATGTTCCACACCTGCTACTTCGCAACATGCACTTGAACCAGCTTGCCACTCCCTCGACTCCTATCCTTTTTGGAGGATGGATCTACCGCCTCTTCAAGCATTTTGTGCAAAGGATGCCAAGGTCCTTCCAGAAGGGTCCATGGTTGGGAAAAGTGGACCTTGTCATATGTCGCTCCATGAATTTAATCAACGAAGCATATGACGGGATGATTAGATTTCAGACGGTTCAAGGGCATGCGTGGAACCCTCAAGAAGCTCTCGTCCTTCACGCTCCACATATCCGTCCTCCTCCCCAGTACCACTATCAGCATCAAGATGATCTGGGCCAATCCTCCTCTCAAGGAGGTGGTTTTCCTAACTTCCAAAGTTTACATGATTTGTTGCAGGAAAATCTCATGTGCACTCGGAACACCTACAATATGGCAAGCAACACGTACGCCCGGGTCGGAGTTATAGAAAGAAACTTCTCCGGCATGCAGGATGATATTAGCAACATCCGGGAGTACATGGCGGGCCAAGGAGGGGATGATGACGAGGATGGCGACATGGATTGAGCGAGAGGTGTTAGAGGTGGCATTACACGGTTGAAGGTCATAACAGGTTAACCCTGTATCTCTCACAAACAATTTCATGGCCTGCGTGCCATTGTTGAATAATTCACTTTTCTTAACACTTTTAATTTCCTGCAATTTTCTTTTTTGTTAGTTTGTGTTGTGGATGTTGAAACTTATGGTAAAGTAGGATGTTGGTTATTTGGTATGGTGTGGTATTTTTAAGTAAAAAAGGTAGTGCTACATAAGCCTGGAAACCAGAACCAAAAGACGAAACCTGTTTTCAAAGATTGCAGATTGTCCACACGGGGCCGTGCCCAGTCGGCACGTCCTCGTGTCCACCGCCCAGTACCTGTCGTTTGTTTTAATTCTGCCCAACACAGGGTCGTGTCCACCAGACACGCCCCCGTGTCCAGCTTCTGTAAGTTTTCGTTACTACCAATCTGACCACGGGGCCGTGCTCATCCAACACGAGGCCGTGTCCAGATGCCCAGTAACACCAAAACCTTGTTTTTAACACCTTTTTACACATTGAATCAACCTAAAAACTTATTTTTGGGACACATTGAGGATAATGTGTTATTTAAGTGTGGGGGGGGGGGGATGCTAAAACCTTGAATTTTGCAAGTCCTAATAACAAGCCTTACACAAAACTCTATTGAAACCGCTAATCACCCCAATTTTTTTCAAAAACTTTTCATTTTTTTACATGTCTTGGTTTAAATTGGGAATACCAAGTTCTAAAAAGGTTATATTTTTACAAATTTACAACCGATAGCGTCGTGATAAAAAGAACCAACATAAGAAAATTATGAAACGGCATGACAAATCTAGTTAAAATTTGATTATATATACTTGATCACATTAAAAACCCATTCCCACAAAAAGTGTGTTTTGAGCCTTTATTGAGCATAAAAGCACACATCTTTAAATTAAATGCTCATCATTCATTTCTTGTGTGAATAGCCGCTTGGTTTCTTACGACTCTAGAACTTGCCATGACGATACATTCCCGGTCCTTACCAACTTAAACCCAAGTAAGTAAATGAGGGAGGCATTAGGACTAACCCTTTTTCTTTTCTACACCATTATTTTTCATTTTTTTATCACCTACTCAAAATCCCCCTAGTTAACCCCTTTGAGCCTAAACCTTTTCGTTTCTAAACCCACAAAAGAAACACCCTTTACCCACCAAAACCTTTTTATTTTTAACCTTTTATTTTAGTAAAAAGCTCGGTTTTCATGTGACATTCCTTATTAAATAACTATAGAACTTTCAGAACTCCTAATAATCAATCATTTTATATATAAGTTTTTTGTATTTAGAATCTTTTTATCATCTATTATATGTATTTCTTTGATTACATACATGTTCAAAGTAGTTTACATATGTTTAATTGCCAAAATTATATATATGTGTCATAACTAATTACATATATGTAAAAAAACTAGTTTACATATGTGTAATTATAAAATTACATATAAAAAATGATAAAATTACTCTTAACATGTATGTAATCGTAAAAATACACATAATAAATGATAAAATTATCCTGAACATAAAAATATATAAATAAAAAGATTGTTTATTAGGAGTTCTGCGAGTTCTGTAAATATTTATGGTTCTGAAATGATCCTGTCCCTATATATATATATATGTATATAAAGTATAGCAATAAACAAACAAGTTCCTCAAAAAAAACTTTGTTTGAAAATGTTTTTTTTTGAATAAAAGTCACAAAAACAAAAAGTTTTACGACGACCGACGCTTTTTACGCTTTTCGCCCTTTTTACTAACCACTAACCCAAAACCATCTTGATATTTACAAAGGTGTATAGTTAAAAAGGAGGAGGATTGATTGCTTGGAAAGCATATGTTAGAAGTAAGTTCCATGTCGGTCTCGAGTGTTTCACAAAAATACATCTTCGGCCGAGTGTTGAGTAATCTCCTGTGAGGTATGTGAACTTGTATATAAATGGAGTTTTAAAAATGCATGTTTTGCCCAAATAAGTAATTTCTCTTATGAAATATTCTAAATAAATCATAACGAATAGGATTGTAAATAACATAAAAATAAATCCTAATAAAGATCTTGGATTCCCGACACTCAAGTCAAGCCCAAAAACTTCTCTTCTACCCATTCCATTTGGGAGTGTAAGCCACATTATAAAGAGTTTAGCTTGAGGACTAGCAAAGATTCAAGTGTGGGGGTATTTGATGTGTGTAAAATGCAACATATAAATTACATCAAATGAGGTATAAAACTAACCCTTTTTAGTACTAATGTTGGAAAAAATGTGCTTTTGTCTTCCTTTTGTATTTTCAGGATTAAATGAGTGTAAATGAACAAAGGAACAAATATGCAGCTTTTGGGCAGCGTATCTAATACGTAACCGGGAGTTATAATACTTACAACGAGGCAGAGCTTCGCTAATTAGGGGGTTATTATACGCGATATTACTTCTAATATACAGAATTTTAGAGAGAATTACGATTGTGAACGATTTGGCAAGTGAAGCCGGTGGCCTCTATTTATAGGGTTGTTCGGCCGCTTTCTCGCGCCCCGCAACGGAAACAAGAGGGTTGTCGCGCCCCGCCAGAGCCTATAGACTAGGCCCTAGCCTTGCTGACTTGCGGACTAGCTTCGACACGAGTGGGACACGTGGCGGCCTAGGGTTGCGCCTGCTGTCCACTTGGTCGTGGCCCGCGACGAATATAGACAAGGGGGTCACGCCACGCGAGCGCCCCTAATTTCTTGTTTTTCTTGATTTTTGTTAAATTAAATGTATTTCGGGCCTATTTTTCATATACGGGGTGTATTTTAGGACATATGGGCCATGTTTAAGGGTTTTAGGAGAGTTGTTATATCCTCCCACCTTGTTTTAGAACTCGTCCTCGAGGTCTACTGGAACAGGTGTGGATATTTCTTCTGCATCTCTTATTCATGCTCCCAAGTGTACTCTGGTCCTCTCTTGGAATCCCATTTCACTTTGACTAGAACTAATTTCTTGTGCTTGAGGTTCTTGATCTTTCTATCTTCAATTTGTAGTGGTTTCTCTACAAACTTAAGCTTCTCATTTTCCTCTATGTCTTTAAGAGGTACTACTAATGATTCATCTGCTAAGCATTTCTTGAGATTACATACATGAAATACATCATGTATTCCTGTCATTTCCTCGGTCAGTCGTAGCTGATAAGCTACTGGTCCTATTCTTCTAATAATCTCAAAAGGTCCAATATACTTGGGGCTTAGCTTTCCTCTTATGATGAATCTGATTATTCCTTTCCACGGAGAAACTTTTAATAATACTTTGTCTCCTACTTGAAATTCCAACGGTTTTCGCCTGTTATCAGCATAACTCTTTTGTCGATCGTGTGCTTCTTTTAATATTTCTTTGACTTGAATAGTCTTGTCCGTTGTTTCTTGCACTATCTCTGGTCCAGACAGTTGCTTTTCTCCAATTTCTGCCCAACAGACTGGGGTTCGGCACTTTCGTCCGATGAAATAAATTACACAAGCTCTAAGCATATCTTCCATTGTCTGAATTGTCCTTTCACTTTGTCCGTCCGTTTGAGGATGATAAGTTGTGCTTAGATTTAACTTGGTTCCCATTGCTTTTTGGAAACTAGTCCAAAAATGAGAAGTAAAACGGCTATCTTTATCAGACACAATAGATAAAGGAATTCCATGTAATGAAACTATTTCATTTACATATAACTTGGCTAATTGTTCCATACTGGAAGTTTCCTTCATCGGTAAGAAATGAGTAGACTTGGTTAATCTGTCTACAATCACCCAGATTGTATCATTACCTTTTCTTGTCTTGGGTGATTTGGTAACAAAGTCCATTGTTATGAATTCCTATTTCCATACAGGCATTTCCAATTGCTGTAATAAACCTGAGGGTTTCTGATGTTTAGCTTTAACTTGTGAACAGGTTAAACACTTGGCAACATAGGCTGCTATATACTTTTTCATTCCTATCCATCGAAAATTCTTTCTTAAGTCTTGATACATTTTATCACTACCGGGATGTATCCAAATTCTTTTCTTATGGAATCTCCAAATTCCATCTGTTCCTTGTTCTAATTCCTTAATCATTCCCTTTAATTTTTCAGTATCATCCTTGACAACTGATTCTTGTACTTCTCTAATTTTCTCATTTAAATCTACCTGCATATTTAATTTGAGAGAACGTACTTTTCTTGGTTTATCATGATACTTTCGACTTAAAGCATCAGCTACTACATTAGCCTTTCCTGAATGATACTGGATACTACAATCATAATCACTAAGGATTTCCATCCAGCGTCTCTGTCTCATATTTAACTCTTTTTGCCTGAAAACATATCTTAAACTCTTATGATCGGTGAAAATGGTAAACTTACTACCGTAAAGGTAATGTCTCCAAATCTTAAGGGCAAAAATTATGGCTCCTAACTCTAGATCATGGGTTGTATAATTCTCTTCATGATTCTTAAGGTGTCTAGAGGCATAGGCTATATCCTTTTGACGTTGCATTAACACACATCTATAACCTAACTTAGAAGTGTCACAATAGACTACAAAGTCTTCAGTTCCTTCTGATAACGCTAGTATGGGTGTGTTGGTTAATCTTTGCTTAAGGATTCTAAAAGGCTTCTTCCTGTTTTGGTCCCCATTCAAACTAGACTGATTTACAGGCCATTTTTGTTAAAGGAATGGCTATTCTAGAGAAATCTCAGATAAACCGTCTATAATAGCCTGCCAGTCCAAGAAAATGTCTCACTTCCGTTGGTGATTCAGGGACTTTCCATTTAGTAATCGCCTCGATCTTTGTGGGATCCACATGGATTCCTTCATGACTGACTAAATGTCCAAGAAATTGTACTTTTTGAGAATTTAGCATAAAGCTTTTCCTTTCTCAATAATGTAAGAAGTGCATGCAGATGCGCTGCATGTTCCTCTTTACTCTTAGAGTAAATGAGAATATCATCTATAAAGAAAATTATGAATTTATCTTGATATGGTTTACATATTCTGTTCATCATGTCCATAAATGTGGCTGGGCATTGGTTAGACCAAATGGCATGACAGTAAATTCATAATGGCCATACCTTGTTCTGAAGGCAGTTTTAGGAATTTCCTCTTCCTGTACTTTCAATTGATGATATCCTGAGTCTAAATCGATCTTAGAAAAGAATCGAGCTCCTTGCAGTTGGTCAAACAGATCATCGATTCTCGGTAATGGGTACCAATTTTTAATCGTAACCTTGTTCAATTCGCGGTAATCGTTACACATACATATTGATCCGCCTTTTTTCTTGACAAACAAGATTGGTGCTCCCCATGGTGATGAACTTGGTTGTATGAAACCTTTCTCCAGAAGTTCATCCAATTGCTTCTTTAGTTCCTGCATCTCTGCTGGCGCCAAATGGTAAGGTGCCTTGGCAATCGGTGCTGTCCCTAGTAGTAGGTGAATTCTGAATTCGACTTCCCTATCTGGCGGTAGTCCAGGTAGTTCTTCAGGAAAAACATCTGAGAATTGAGATACTACGGGAATATCTTTCAATTCTTTTCCTTTAGTGTTAATAATTATGGAAATCATATACACTATTGATCATTTTCTTGCATAACTTGCGGTTTTCATCACAGAGATGAATTTCGTAGATCTAGTTGGCTTATCTCCTTTAATTGTGATAATTTCACCTTTTGGTGAATTTACTTGTATTGACTTTTGATCACATAAAATATTGGTTTTATTGGTCACTAACCAATCCATTCCTAATACAACATCAAATCCAGCTAGGTTCATTGGATAAAGGTTAGCAAAAAAATTATGGTTTAGAATTTCTATTCTTGCTCCCTGCAAGATTTCAGTGATCCTAATGGATTCTCCATTTGCCGTTTCCACTAGACATTCTTGTTGAAGTTTAGTTAATGGTTGATTAAAAATTTTGCAAAATGAAGTATTAATAAAACTTTGGTTCGCACCAGAGTCAAATAATACTTTAGCAAAAACATCATTACTAAAAACGTACCAAGAATCACATCCGGAATGATCTTGGCTTCTTCTGCAGTTAGAACAAAAGCACTAGCATTCTTAGTAGTCTTGTTGTTCATGGCTGGAGCTAGTTTCGGACAGTTCGGTTTAATATTCCCTTTTTTCCACAATTGAAGCATACTCCATTACTGGGTTTCTTCCTGCAGTCTTTTTCCTTGTGTCCAGGTATCTTGCAGAAGTTGCAGTAAGTAGAACATCTTCCTGAATGTTTCTTCTTGCAAGACTTGCAGTAGGATGCAGAAGTAGAACCTACATTCTTCATTCGGTTGGAATTACCGTAGCGAAATTCCTGGGTAAGTTTCTGAACTAGGTTCTTCCTCTGGTTCTCTTCTTGTGTAAGTACCAGTTCATCAGTCAAAGTATTTGCTAGTTCTACAGCTTCTTCTATAGTTTGTGGTCTAGCTGCCTTGACTACATGTCTAATTTCACTGATTAATCCCCAGATGTAACGGGAGATTAATACTGGTTCTGGTGAGGCCAGGGTTGGCACTATTCTAGCATATTCGAAGAATATGGTAGTGTAACCCTTACAGTCTACTCCAGTCACTCTAAGGTTCAAGAATTTATTAGCAATCTATTCTTTTTCATTGGGAGGACAGAATTTCCTTTCGACCATGTTCTTAAACTCAGTCTATTCCATACTATAGATTATGTCACTTCCCCTAGACTGGAGAATAGTATTCCACCATTCTAAGGTTGCATTCTTAAAAATATTGGAAGCAAACATGATTTTGTCTTCCTCTGCACACTTGCTTATTTTTAAGACGACCTCTGTCTTTTCTATCTAGCGTAGAGCTACAATGGCTCCTTCATTGCCAGAGAATTATATCGGTTTGCAAGACCAGAATTCTTTGTAAGAACAACCATAAGACATGGTTCTTCTTCTTTTTGGAATAGGCAATTGAAGTAACGGTCCATTGTTTACGTTGTGACTGGGTTCAGTAGGTGGTCGTTTACTTCCACTATTACTTTTATTATTTTCCGCTTCTTTAACAGTTTGGATGATATATGGCATAGCATCTCTAATTCTTTGGGTTACTATGTGTTGAATGACACTGTTATTTATTTGGTTATCACTATCTGGTTTTCTAGATTTTCTTCGTTGTCCATCTGGATTTACAACAATTATCAGGTATTAATATCACAGAATAAGATTTAATGCCAAGAATTGCACAAACAAACACATTGGTCAAAACCGTCGATCATTGCGACATTTTACTCTATTTTATATATATGCATCTATTGCAACTACAACTGGAATTTAAAACATACTACTAGTTATGCATCAGTAAGTATTAGATTATCTATTTTAGTTGATTTTTTTTTCAAACCACTTGTATTTATATATATGCATATATATATATATATATATATATATATATATATATATATATATATATCTATATATTATTATTATTATTATTATTATTATTATTATTATTTCTAGGGGTTCATCCAGTACTGCATATTTCGCTCGTCATACTTCCAAACGAGCTTCTCCCCTATTTGCCTTATTCTCTCTCCTTCATCAACTAACTCCTCACCAAAAGTGCGGAGTTCCTGCACATTTTTGGTATTCATGGGTGGTGGCGGTGCGGGTATTGGTTCAGGGTATGGTAGTAAAGGGTCTCCATACGGGTATGGGTTTTCTAGGATTTCCCTAACATACTGGTCAGCGTCCTAATACGGATCTAGAGGGTCAAGATTTGGGTATGGTGCTATAGGGTTTGGTATGGGTTCCTCTTGTGGGTAGAGTTCTCGATAATCCATATGGTCGTCATTCCACGGATCATTTGCTAAAGGATTGGGTGCTGGGACTCTAGGTATCTCATCTGGTTTAAAAGCTGCTATGGGAACTGGTTCTTCTTGGTTGGGTTCTATTTCCATAGGCTGAGTGGGAAACAGTGGTAGTGGCTGTGATGCAATGATTTGTTCTAAGTTTGGGTCTGCGGCAGTGGTAGCTAATATATGAAAGTTGGCCAATCGCTTATTGATTATGTCTTGGGTCTGGGCATTCATCTCCCTATTTATTGCTGCTAAAGCCCTTTGTTGCTATAATTTCCTCATTCTTTTCCTATGCTCATGTGCTTCCTGACTGAACCATCCTCTCGTTTTGGTATGGAATGGTTCTGCGGATTGCGCTTTAAAGATGAATATCCCCTCTTCGGTGTCAGCTGAGTACCCCGAAGGAGTAGGCTGGGAGGAAGTTCCTTCATCTCCAGGAGAACTAGACAATTGACAATAAGCGTCCGATGGTCCTTGATCACTCATACTGTAAACTAACAGATTGTCAAATAACACAAAACAATATTATACACGTATACACATAGTCACATGGATTATTTCCTAACATAATTGACAATTTCAATGTCAGCGGAACACTTCTGTGGCTGAAATCAGTGGTTGTAGCTCTGATACCACCTCCTGTCGCAACCCCCGACCCCTTGCCTCGGAAGGCGGGCGGCCGCGAGCTTCGCAAATTCGGTGGTATCGGTGTTTATTTAATTTTGGCAGCGGAATTTACATCAGGATCGTAGTTAGGAAATATTTTATCAGAGTAAAACACCTCATTCTATAAATATTAAACACATGGGTAAAACCCAAGTTTCCATTCATAATATGTTTATAGGGATAAACCCTAATTTATTGAAATAAAACTTCTTTATTTAGGTAACTTTTATAGCCTCTTTTCCAAGCCTTCAGTGCTCTCCAGCTGGCTTCTATTTGGCTTTCACATTTTGTTACCTGAAACGCGTTTAAAACATTTTTGCCAGTGGAAAATACTGGAGAGTGAATCCCAGTTTAATCAAAACAAGTTTTATCAGTTTTACAGCACTGAGGGCAATCCAGCAATTACATTTGTTTACATCTACCTTAATTACCACCCACGGTACTGTCAATCCTGGCTGGTGGTAATGTTACTACTTACAGTGTAGTAACAAATTTTGTATACAAAACCCCAACATACCGACGATAATTGTAGAATTACAAATACTCAATCACTGTTGATTATAATGTAAAACAATTGAGGTTTTGTAAAAACAATTTACAAAAAGAAGGATTACTAACATTGCTAATTTAGGTATTTCCTTGTGATTTCCTGGTTATAATTTATTAGTTTAAACAATGCACACGCGTTATTATAATAACCCAAATTTACATTAGCTATACCCTCCCCGAGACAGAACTCCAACGACTAAGTCAGGCAGAGTCTCGACATGCGTTACGGAGCGCTAGATCAATCAGGCGGTGTATCTAATACGTAACCAGGGGTTATAATACTTACAACAAGGCAGAGCTTTGCTAATTAGGGGGGTATTATACCCGATATTACTTCTAATATTCAGAATTTTAAAAAGAATTGCGATTGTGAACGATTTGGCAAATGAAGCCGATGGCCTCTATTTATAGGGCTGTTCGGCCGCTTTCTCGCGCCCCGCGACGGAAACAAGAGGGTTGTCGCGCCCCGCCAGAGCTTGTCGACTAGGCCCTAGCCTTGCTGACTTGCGGACTAGCTTCGACATGAGTGCGACACATGGCGGCCTAGGGTTGCGCCTGCTGTCCACTTGGTCGCGGCCCGTGACGAATATAGACAAGGGGGTCGCGCCCCACTAGCGCCCCTAATTTCTTGTTTTTCTTGATTTTTGTTAAATTAAATGTATTTCAGGGCTGTTTTTCGTATACGGGGTGTATTTTAGGACATATGGGACTTGTTTAAGGGTTTCGGGAGAGTTGTTATATATATGCAGGAGGCAATCTTGGAACTAAGACACCAACTGAAGCCCATGCAATTATAGAGAAAGCTACCTTGAAGTCGAGTTCTAGTCACGGTGGAGTGCGAAATAAAGCATCATCTATTCCTGGAGTTCACCAGGTGGATACATATACGGCTCTTGCAGCACAGATTGGAGCTTTGGCAGCAAGGTTCGATCAAGCTCAGAACGTTTCGCAGGTACAATGATCATGTGATCAGTGTGGAGTGTCACACGAGCCAGGTACTTGTGAGCAGGGTGTTATGTTTACAGGCCACGAAGAGGTGGACTAATTGGGTTATCAAATTAGGCCCCAAAACAACCCCTACAACAACACTTACAATCCGGGATGGAGAAATCACCCAAACTTTGGGTGGAAATCTAATTCTAATAACCAAAACCCACTCGGATATGATCAACGCGCTCCCGCGCCACAACATCCTCAGGGGCAAACCTTTCATCCCTAGGGGCAATCTTTCCAACCACGTTACAATAATTTAGGTTTAGGAAGCACTTCCCAGCCACAAGCCTCTCAAAACAACTCGAAATTAGAGGAGATGATGGTGCAGCTATTAAACAACTCCAACAATGCCAACTAAATATCTAAGAAATGATACCAGGACCATGAGGAGCGTTTCATGGCATAAGAAGGGGAAATGCTGAGCCAGAAGGCTTCAATACAAACCATTAAGAATCAAGTCGGCCAGTTGGCCAAGATGTTGTCTGAAAGACCCCAGGGTAGTCTTCTAGGTAACACGGAACCAAACCTGAGAGGGCATGTTAATGCAGTAATGACGAGGAGTGGTAAAACCACGGGACCTGACAAATCGGACTTACCACCGATCACTGAGACGGTCCATACTGACGCTTCGGACGAGGTGCACGCTAGGCGAGTCCCAGTAAGTACAGCACAGCTCCAGGAGCCAATTGCAGAATATACTCCTCCAGTTCCATATCCGAGCAGACTGAAGAAGCAGAAGAACGATGAAAAACATGGTAAGTTTCTTGAAATGTTTAACTAATTACATACAAACATACCATTTGTTGAGGCGTTGGCTCAAATGCCTAAATACGCAAAGTTCTTAAAAGACATCCTCACAAACAACCAAAAACTTAAAAGCTTGTCTTGTGTGTTGTTGAATGAAAACTGTTCAGCCCTTCTCCAAAATCGTTTACCTGAAAAGATAGGAGATCCGGGTAGTTTTACTCTTCTCTACCTCATTGGCAGCATGTCTGTTACTCACGCATTAGCTGATTTAGGAGCTAGCATAAATCTTATGCCTTATAAGGTTTTTGCTAAATTAGATCTAGGTGAACCTTCACCCACTAGAATGAGCATTTAACTTGCAGATCGTTCAATTAAATATCCACGTGGATTTGTTGAAAATATGCCTGTTAAAATCGACTAATTCGTGTTTCCAGTGGATTTTGTTATTTTAGACATGGATGCATAAGAGCCTACTTGTTATAGTTACAAAAATATCAAAAACTATACAAGTCAGAACAAGGAAAACAAGGCACGCATGCCCAACCTACTCTAACCTTCACAGCCTTCTCCTTCAGCACCTTCCTTCGGGGCGAAGAATGCCCGCAGCCGGTCAACATAGTCATCCACAGCCAGGCATTCTTCCACCTGGGCAAGGGCAGGAACAATAAGGCCATCATACGCATCAGTTGCGGCTTTCATTGCTGTTTCGGTGTCAACCCCATGCAAGGCACACCGTTCATCGGTGAACTTCATCGCAGATACGACATTCACATGAGCAAGACACTCAGTGTAGCTGGCCGTGTACCCAGCTTCCCGCGCGCGGCTAACAACCTCAGCAACCGCGTTCGTATTTTCCGGTGCGTCCAGTATTGCATTCGCAACCTGCACACAATAATTACATGGTGATTTAATACTAAGGCAAAACCATGAACAGACGAATGATAAGGCACTTACATGAACAACACTGAAGTTTCACATCCATGTGCGGTCAGCGACAAGGTTGGCATTCATCGTTGCCATATCATCTCGCTCCTCTTCCGCTTTTGCAGCTCGCGTTTCGGCCTCCACCAAGCGCCGGTTCACATCTGCCAAAATCACCTCGCAAGCCTGCAACTCCTTGCGCGAATCTTCCTGCTTACAAACAACTTTCAATATGAGAAGACATTCTCATATTTGATTACGTACAAACAAAGGGTGAAGCATAATTACATACCTCTTACGTCGCGTACGCGGTCTTGGCCTCCTCTATCGTTTTCGCCATTCTAGTACAACCAACATTGGCCTCCTCGATGGCCTTCCCCATGGCCTCACGGCTTGCCTCAGCATCCTTCATCACCGCAACAGTCGCGGCCTTTTCTTTCACAAGGGCTACATTCGCCGCCTTCAGGTTTACATTTTACTGACGAAGACGGTAAAGTTTTTCATTTTCTCTATCACAAGCCTCTTTCTAGAGCTTGCGCTCTTCAGATAGAAGATGAGTTAAAGACCAATTCTGTTTGTGGCCCGCGATTACGGCCCATTCCTCTATTTGTTTGTATGCCTCGAAGTCAGTGTTTTTCTTCGATAACCGCTCCTCAGCCGCATGAATTTTTCCATGTTAGCAGCGGCTTCAGACTTCAAACGATCATACTCCTCTTCCTTTTGGAAAAGAGAGTACCAATCATGGAGGATCACGTTCCCAGTCATGGAACCCCCAATCAGGTAAAGGGCATGCTGCAGATATAAATTTTCACGCCCACCGGCCCTTAATCGCACCAACTCGGCGGGGGTCCCGACACCTTTCAAAACTTCACTGCAGAGGGAAGGGTCCGTCATCATATCCCCTTGAAGAATACTCCATGGAGGGGTATGGACGTCTAGACCACGCTTCAGAATATGTGTGGTAGTAGTAGTCAAGGGATGTCTCAGTTGGCTGAATCGAAGGCTGATTAGCACTCCCCCTGTTTGTTGTGCCAGAGTTGGATACATTTTCTTGAACGAGAGACTTTTGCTTTTTGTCCCCCTCAACTCCACCAGAATCGCAAGAGGCGGTAGAATCGATCTAATTACCAGATGAGTCCACAGAGTCATCGTAGACATCGCTCTCACCCACGGGAGTCTCAAACAACCGCCCCCCCTGCGCGTTGCACAGGGGGGTCTCCTCACTACTTAGGACCTGAACTTCTTCAGGCCCAACCTCCGACTTTTTCTCTTCACCCGCAACTTTAAGCGGTTAAGACGGAGGAGTAGGAATGTGCGCGCTTACAGCCGCTGCAATACACAAGACAAATACTTATCAGGAAAGTTCAGCGAAAATAAAATTCAAACAAATATATGAGAACTTACCAGAAGAAGGCTGCGCAAGACGCGTTCCAAGTGACGCCGTCCTAGCTCAGCGTAAGCTCGCCTTCTTCTCCGCACCGGCAGGTGCGGTATCTTGTTTCCTCTTCTGCCCAATGATGGGCCCCGTACTAGCACCTACGCCACCCGCGCCGGAGGAAGAACCTGGTGCATCCGACCCCTCTAGAGTATCAGACACTAAGATGTAATCTTCAAATTTGGTTATTCGGGGGCGGAAGGTACCTGATGCAACCTGCTTTACCAGATTGGTAACAGGTTTTTCTGGCTTCTTGGCCTTCCCGGCCTTGACCACAACTGCAACTGCGGTTTTCGCAACTCCCTTACCACCACTCGCGGCTGCAGGGTGGTCTCCTAGGGCACTAAGCTTACCTGCGGCAAACATAAATTCTTCTAAGATATCAGAGACTACAAGGTTAGTATACAACAAACATATTGATACATTACCTGGCCCTTGCGGCAGAGAGGCATTAAGTGCGGCCAGATCTGCAACCCGGAAGCTCGCAATGATGGTCTCATACCACCCTTCCTCCCCTTCACCGCACTTTTCCACGCAAAGCTTCACTTCACTATCTTTCGCAAACGAACGCCAGAAGCGTACCACTGAGAAATCGCAAGTCCATTGTTAGCAACAATGATGTGTGTAAAATGTAACATATAAATTACATCAAATGAGGCATAAAACTAACCCTTTTTTAGTACTAATGTTTGAAAAAGTGTGTTTTTGTCTTCCTTTTGAATTTACAATACCAAATGAGCTTAAACGAGCAAAAGGAACAATATACGGCCAAAACCAACATAAATACAAAGAAAAGGAATAAATGTGACATGCCTGACCCCTCGGCAGCATCCCCAAAAGCAAAAACAAGAAACATAAGACTTACCACGGGGTCGTGCGCACTGGACACGGGGGCATAGTCAGGTGTCTGCAGAAAAGACAAAACTACGGAAGCGTCTGCGCCCACCACGGGGGCATGCCCAGCTCAGCACGGGGCGTGGTTAACACTAAGATACGTAGAATCTTGCAAAATCTTGGTAGTACTGATACGCTTCTACCCACAGGGCCATGCCCACTGAACACGGGCCGTGTAGGGCCCTCTACTGACACATGCAGTTAATAAAGGAAGAGAAAAGGCTAGCCAAAGGGGCGTGCCCGCTGGACACAGGGCCGAGGCCGGGGTTCTGTTCAGGCTATAAATAGGGGTGCTTGGCTCACTTCAAAGGCATCCCTTGGCAAACCACCACTCTCCCACTTTGCCACCACTACAACACCCACATCCACCACCATCATCCATCATCCACCTTAGAGTGTGTGTAGTAGTCTCGGGATCCAAGATTGATAGTAAGAGTTCTTACCAATCAAAGGCCATGTTTGGTTAAGCCTCTTACATCACTTGGTGAAGACAAGTCTTTTATGTATTACTTTTGATTTTTAATCTTTTGGCACTTTTTATTTGGTTTTGTGTTAATGACTTTAATAACTAGTTTCTTATGTTGAAGGTGAATTTTCTTTATCATCTGTCCGTGGTGTCTTGGCATTACTTTATTGTCTATATAAAGTAAAAGATTTATACCATTCATATCTCTACGGTCTATATAGAGGTATGTTGGCTATCTGGTCGGGGGTTAAGGGAATGGTTTAGTAAGGTTCTTGCCTTGTTCAGTGTATAGATCCTGCAAGGACTTGGGTCAAGCTTACTAGGACCTCCTTCAATACCCACTGGTATGGGATGGCGGGGGTGCGAATAGCTATCCCCTCATATGTAAACTACTATTAATACAATAAACCGGCTACTTGGGATTGTATCCCTGCTGATTCAAACCACTTAGCCGAGGGTAACGTCACATTCAAAAGAGGGGCCTACCACTTTTCGCATTAATAACTTAATTAATTATCTTTCAAAATTCCGACCCTTTGGGATTGTATCCTTGCTGACTCAAACTACTAGGTTGAGGGTGACGTCACTTTCAAAAGAGGGGCCTACTACTATAACTAAGATAATCTCTTAAAAAAGTCCGAAAGTGCAAAAATCATCAAAGGATACATTAAAGGCGAGTCGGATCCAAGTGATTCATCTTGTCTATCTGTTTTTATTTTATTTTATTTTTATTTCTGCATTTTTAGTTTTATTTTCATGTTAAAAAATCTTTTCTCAAAAAAATTAGATTGATTAGACGTTAAGGATAAACCGGTACTAAAAGCTCTTGTATCCTTAGACGACCTCGGTGTCTTACCAACGCTATACTACGCTCACGATGGGTGCACTTGCCCAAGTGTGTGTTTAGTGTTAGTAGAATATCGTGTTTTATAAATTAAATGCTTGATTAATGTGTAAAATTGGCTTAAAATATCAATAAAAACATATCATACCTTACACACACTAACTTTTTGGCGCAGTTGCCGGGGACACAAGGATTTTAAGAAAGCTTAAAATTGACGGCCTAATCATTTTTCAAAACTTTTTAAAAACTGTGCGCACATTTCTAAATTTTTTCTTAAATTTTTGCATTAACAGTAGTCTGGACACGGGGCCGTGCTCACTGAACAGGCCCCCGTGCTGCATAAAAATAAGAAACACCCAGATACAGAGTCTGAACACCGGGTCGTGCTCATTGAACACGCCCCCGTGATGATCCCAACCAGTAATTAACTTCAAAACGCCCAGATAAAGATCCAGACCACGGGCCGTGCTCACTAACCACGGGGTCGTGGTGAGCCTCTGTTTCCACTTTTATTTTTGTTTTCTGGTCCCGAGACTCTTTTGTGGTCTGCTGGGTGATTCTTATGGATCAATACTCAGGAGGTTGCAATTACCACTATGAAGAGGATGATTATGAAGAAGAGTATTGTACCATTTGCAGTAACCCTCACTCGGTACAATATTGTGATCTCTTCGTGTTTTATAAATTTAAAACTTGATTAGTGTGTAAAATTGGCTTAAAATATCAATAAAAACATATCACACCTTTCACACACCAAACAACGAGGCAATTTATAAATAAACAGGGCAAAAAGAAATTACCTTTGTCTTTTTCCCTACAAACCAGCTTCATTTGGCTGCCCGGTTTCAATCGCAACATCATACGAAGATACTACAACTCCCTGTTGCTCAGTACAACATTCGAGACGGCCTGAAGCGCCTACATCCATCCCTGCACTTCAACAGTAGGAACGGTTATCTTCTCCTTAGGAATGTTCAGATACACATTCCTAAAATGTTGCTTACAAGCAACCACAGCCTCCTTCACATAAAAGAACTTTGATTTCCACTGGGTAAAACTCTTTGGTGGAACCTGAATAATTCTGAACGCGTCGTCGCAGAGTCGGAAAGAATAGAACCCCAGTTGGGCATGCAACAAATAAAACCGCCGGAAATTCTCCACCATCGATTCAATATCCTAGGAAAGGAAACAATACTCTAAATGACGAGCATGAACCATTCCCAACGGGTTAAGCTGGGAGATATGGATCCTGTAATATTCCAGCAGCTCTTCTATGAACACAGTCAATGGCAACTGGAAATTTTCAAGAACAAAGAACTCGGAAAAAAGCGTCACATAGCCGTCAGGTGCATCGGCTGCCGTTTCTCCATCTTTCGGGTAAATTGTCACGGCCCTTGGCCCCGGTTTGACCCGGTCCAGAGCCGCGAGGCAGGAAATCCGATGGTATCTAATTAAATGACAGCGGAAGTCTTTTTAAACAGGATCGATTAATATTAAAACTGCTCGTTTATATATAATATAGGGATAAATCCTAGAATTTACAATAAAGTGATTTCACTGGAAAATCTTTATTTCTCAAAATATGTTTCTTTATTTATTTACATTGAGCCACTTTTCTAAGCTTGTAGTGCTCCACGGCACTTTTCCTGTGCTCACAACAGATCACCTGAAACATGTTTGAAAAAAAGTTTTGTCAGCAGGGAAATACTGAGTGAATCATTCAGTTTTACTAAAACGAATCGTTTGTTATAATTCACAGTATTAAGAGATATTACAATGTTTCTGATATCAAACCAACTACCCACAGTATTTGTCACTCGACTCATTTCGGTGACTGTGGTCATATCACCATTGGCTGCCCCAATGAATGACGAATATCACTAATTAGGTTCGCCCACCTGAAGTGATAACAACAGTAGTAATGTGCACAATACCTCACATACCGGCTGTAATTTGGTGATTACATAAACTTAATCCCTGTAATTATAACTTTTAAAATAATTTGGAGTTTTGTAAAACAGTTGATAAAAAGAGAATGACTCACATTGTAGATTTAACGAGCAGAGTATAAGCCTACTGATTAGCCTTGATTAACCTAATTTAAATAACAATGCACGCACAAACAGGTTAGTAACTAATACAACAGTTACGACAATTCACGAGATTAAACCCTCACAACGATTTACAAGTGCAATACTTAACAATTCAGCGGATTCACAACGAATGACAGAGTATCGTCCGAGTTCGAACAACACTCAAACATTCAAGTCGAAATCACGATGAATAACAAAGTATAAACTCAATTTGAGCGGCACTTAAACAATCGTTGGATAGTTATAATCGACCGGACGTTGAATCGTAATAGCGATCGAGTTATTACCCTGATTGCGGCAGCATTTCGAGGTTTTGTGTGTGTTAATTGTGGTAAACAGAATGTAACTCGGTGCCTGAAACGAATTTCTTCATCGAACATATGCCGAATTTCAAGTGCCAATGTCTGCTATTTATAGTCAAAATTTTGCATTGCTTACGGACCGTAAGCCTCACAATGTTGAGGTCCGTAAGGGTGCTTACGGTCCGTAAGACTCACAATGTTACGGTCCGTAAGGGTTGAAAATAGGTTATAGGGTAGCCACGGTTGGGACTAGCTTTGCTGACTTGACAGATTCTTAATTTCGAATTTTGACAGCGAGTAATTTTAGATAATCATTAACTAGGGTATACCCCCCTTGAGTTTTAGGGGCCCTGATCCTGATTCCGATTGTTCTGAAAATTTTAGGGTTTGTTCAGAATCACTTGGGTTTCTCAATTAGGGTTTCCTATTGGCCAAATTAAAATAATAATTAGGACTTTTGATGAGAGTTGTTACATTCTCCCTACCTTAATAAAAATCTCGTCCTCGAGATTTACTGGAATAAATGAGGATACTTTCGCTTCATTTCTGATTCAGCTCCCAAGTGTATTCAACCCCTCGCTTTGAATCCCACTTTACTTTAACTAGCACTAGTCGTTTGTGCTTGAGAAACTTTACTTTTCTGTCCTCTATTTGAAGAGGTTTCTCAACAAATTTTAATTTTTCGTTTACTTCTATTTCTTGGAGAGGTACTACCAAAGATTCGTCTGATAGACATTTCTTAAGGTTGGATACATGAAATACATCATGTACTCCAGCTAACTTTTCTGGTAGTTGTAAACGATAGGCTACTGGTCCTATTCGTTGGATTACTAAAATGGTCCTACGTACCTGGGACTTAGCTTTCCTTTCTTACCGAATCGAACAACTCCTTTCCAAGGAGAAACTTTCAAGAGTACTTTATCTCCGACCTGAAATTCTAACGACTTGCGGCGATTATCTGCATAACTCTTCTGACGATCTCGAGTTGTTTTCAGTCTTTCTTTGATCTGAGTTATTTTGTCAGTAGTTTCTTGCACAATTTCTGGACCTGATAATTGACTTTCCCCTATTTCTGCCCAACAAACTAGAGTTCTGCATTTTCTTCCATATAGTGCTTCAAATGGAGCAGTTTCAATGCTTGAATGATAACTATTGTTATAGGAGAATTCAATTAATGGTAAATGATTATCCCAATTTCCACCAAAATCTATTACACATGCTCTAAGCATGTCTTCTAGAGTTTGTATCGTCCTTTCACTTTGTCCGTCTGTTTGAGGATGATATGCAATACTCAGATTTAGTCGAGTTCCCATAGCTTGCTGGAAACTTTTCCAAAAATGAGAAGTGAAACGACTATCCCTATCTGATACAATGGAGAGTGGAACTCCATGTAAAGATACCACTTCGTCTACGTACAACTTGGCTAGCCTTTCCATGCTGAAGGTTTCCTTCATTGGTAGAAAATGAGCTGATTTGGTTAATCGATCCACAATTACCCAAATCGCATCATTACCTTTTCTTGTTTTAGGCAACTTAGTAACAAAATCCATTGTTATAAGTTCCCATTTCCATACAGGCATTTCCAATTGTTGTAGTAGTCCTGAAGGTTTCTGATGTTCAGCCTTTACTTGTGAACAAGTAAGACACTTAGAAACATATCTTGCTATATCTTTCTTCATGCCTATCCACCAAAAATTCTTTCTTAAATATTGGTACATCTTATTGTTTCCAGGGTGCATAGTATACCTAGATTTATGGGCTTCTTCTAAAATCTTATTTCTTAATTCTCCTTGCTTAGGTACCCAAATTCGTTTCTTGTGGAATCTCCAAATTCCATCATTTCCTTGCTCTAGTTCCTTTATATAACCTTTCATTCCTTCAGCATTGTCCTTGATTGCTGTTTCCTGAACTTTCTTTAATTGTTCCATTAAATCTACTTGTAGATTTAATCTAAGAGCACAGACTCACTTTTGTTTTTCCTGATACTTACGACTTAAGGCATCTGCAACTATGTTTGCCTTTCCTTCGTGATATTGAATATCACAGTCGTAATCGCTTAGAACTTCCATCCATCTTCTTTGCCTCATATTCAACTCTTTCTGCCCAAATATATATCTTAAACTTTTATGATCTGTATAAACAGTAAACTTACTTCCATACAGATAATGTCTCCAAATTTTCAAGGCAAAAATTACGGCTCCTAATTCTAAGTCATGAGTCGTATAATTCTCCTCGTGCTTTTTCAACTGCCGGGAGGCATACGCAATTACCTTTTTGCGTTGCATCAACACACATCCGAATCCTAATTTTGAAGCATCACAATATACTTCAAAATCTTCTGTTCCTTCGGGTAATGCTAAAATTGGAGCATTTGTCAATCGGTGCTTTAAAATCTTAAAAGCTTCTTCTTGCCTATGTCCCCATTCAAACTTAGTGGCTTTACAGGTTAACTTAGTCAAAGGTACAGCTATCTTAGAGAAATCTTTAATAAATCGTCTGTAGTATCCAGCTAAGCCTAGAAAACTTCTAATTTCCATAGCTGTTTGTGGGACCTTCCATTTGGTAATTGCTTCTATTTTAGCAGGATCTACGTGAATGCCTTCGTGATTCACCATGTGACCTAAAAATTGTACTTCTTGCAGCTAGAATTCACACTTCGAGAATTTGGCATAAAGTTTTTCCTTTCTTAACAAAGTTAAGAGTGCATGCAAGTGTTCGCAATGTTCTTCCTGATTTTTGGAATAAATAAGTATATCGTCAATGAATACGATTACAAATTTATCCAAGTATGGTTTACAGATCCGATTCATCATGTCCATAAATGCTGCTGGGGCATTTGTTAGTCCAAAGGGCATGACTGTAAACTCATAATGGCCATACCTAGTTCTGAAAGCAGTTTTAGGTATGTCTTCTTCTTGTACTTTTAACTGATGATATCCAGATCTTAAGTCTATCTTAGAAAAATACCTAGCACCTTGAAGTTGATCAAAAAAATCGTCAATCCTAGGTAATGGGTATCGATTCTTAATTGTAACTTTATTTAATTCTCTATAATCGATACACATTCTCATCGATCCATCTTTCTTTTTCACAAACAACACTGGTGCTCCCCAAGGGGATGAACTAGGTTGTATAAATCCTTTGCTTAATAATTCATCTAACTGCTTTTTCAATTCTAACATTTCGGTGGGTGCTAATCGATAAGGTGCCTTAGCTATTGGTGTATTACCCGGAATTAGATGAATTCTAAACTCTACTTCTCTATCAGGTGGTAACCCAGGTAATTCTTCTGGAAAGATGTCTGGGTATTCTGAAACTACAGGAATTTCCTTAAGTTCTTTATCCTTAGTGCTAATGATTACTGAAATCATATACATTATTCCTTGCTTTCGTTCATAATTAGCAACTTTCATTACTGATATGAACTTCATAGGCTTACGTGGTTTATCACCTGTAATCCTAATTACTTCTCCGGTAGGTGCCTGAATTTCTATGGAATTCTTATCACAGAGAATTCGAGCATGGTTGGCTATTAACCAATCCATTCCTAACACAACATCGAATTCGGCTAATTTCATAGGTAACAGGTTTGCAGAAAACTTATGGCCTAACAGTTCTATTTTTTCTTCTTGCAAAATCTTATTTATGTTAACAGAATTTCCGTCTGCCGTTTCGACTGTAAAAATTTGCCTAAGGGTGGTTAAGGGTAAGTTAAGGGCTTGGCAAAATGAAGTATTGATAAAACTTTGGTTTGCACCAGAGTCAAATAACACTTTTGCATAAACGTCGTGGACCAAGAACGTACCAGCTATGACGTCAGGAATTAGTTCGGCTTCCTGAGTGGTTAGCTGGAATGCTCGGGCATTCTTCTTTGTTGTTCCATCAGCTGGTTTGCCTTTATTGTCTGCGGTTTTAATCAATTTAGGACATTCTGTTTTGTAATGTCCTGTTTCTCCACAGTTATAGCAGACTATGGTTTTCTTTTTGCAATTTTCTTCACGATGTCCTGCCATTTTGCAGAAGTTGCAGATTACATTGCATTTTCCAAAATGATTCTTTTTGCAATTTCTGCAAAAAGGCGGTTGTGCAGATTGTCTCCTTCCTCTTTTCTTGAACCTATTATTATCATTACCCATACGAAATCCTTGGGTAATCTTTTGAGCCAATTCCTTCTTTCGATCTTCTTCTCTTGTGCGCACTAGTTCATCAGTTAGGGTATTAGCTAGTTCCACAGCATCGTCAATAGTGCGAGGTCTCGCAGCTTTAACGATGTTACGAATTTCACTAATTAATCCCCAAATGTAACGGGAAATGAGTACCGGTTCTGGCGAAGCCAGTGTTGGTACCACTCTAGCATATTCAAAGAATGTCGAAGTATAACCGCGACACTCTATGCCTACCATACGATGGTTTAGGAACTTATTTGCCATTTGTTCCTTTTCATATTCAGGACAATATTTTCTTTCTACAAGAATTTTAAATTCTTCCCAGTTTATAGCATAAGCTATCCTTCTTCCTTTTGCTTGTAATACGGTTTTCCACCATTCTAGTGCCCCTTCTTTGAATAAATTTGATGCATACATAACCTGATCTTCTTCGGAACACTTACTTATTGCAATTACTGCTTCGGTTTTCTCTAACCAACGCAGTACTACAGTTGCTCCTTCGTTGCCTGCAAATTCAGCAGGTTTGCAAGCAAGAAATTCTTTGAAAGTGCAACCAGGCGTTGCAGCTTTCATTTTCTTAGGAGGTGGAGCCTGTCGTGGATTATTATCGTCATGATTTCCGCCTCCATTTACACTATGACTAAAATTGTCTTCTTGAGTACGTTTACTAGGAATGATTTGTTGTGGTTCAATAGGTTTCTGAGCAGCAGCCATGATTTCTGGAATAGCATTAGCTATCCCTTGAGTGATGATGTTTTCAATATCTTGTCTAGTCATATACTGGTTTTCCTGATTTTGTTCAGATTGATTCCCTTCATTAACTGGTTCATTACTAGCGTTTTCCATCTAATAATAATTATTATAAATATAACTATTAGTATGAAATGATTGTAAATAAAACAATTACACAGAAGCACATAAAATCTTACAACATAGATATATGTATCCAAAATTGTCGATGTTTCGACTTCTATTTTGCTTTATATATTATATAGGCATCCATACTCACTGTTTATCTTACAATGTTTTATTTCCCATTTTACAGAGTTATATTTGACTACTACTATTATTATACAGACATCTTTCCCAACCCCACTATTCTTTGGTCAACTGGTAGTTTAGTAGCGACGCTCCCTTTCGTCGTATTTCCAGGAGATTTGTTCCCCCATTTCCCGAATCCTATTCCCTGTACCTATCAGCTCTTCACCGAACTGACGGAGTTCGGCTAAGTTTTCGTTGCTCATTGGAGGATTGGGGATAGGTTCTGGATCAAACTGTGGAAGAAAGGAATAAGGACTGTTAATGATATTTTCGAATTGCCAGTCATTTGTCCACCATTCTTCCATTTGACCTAAAGGTCGAGTGTGGATTAGTGGGTCTGGAATAGCTGGTTCCAGATTTACAGGAAGTTGGGTTTCGGCTAGGTAAGGATATAGATTATTATGGATAGGGCTAATGACATCACAATTTGCCAGTAGACGGTCTATTTCGTCTTGAAATGTGATTTCTTCAGGATGTCTAGAGCTCTCTCCAATTTCTATTCCTTTTTGTTTAGAATCTTTCCTGATTTCTATCTCTGCTGGATTAGAACTTTCTCCGATTCCGATTCTTTTTCCTTTGTCTATAGGGTTTTCTATTTTGGGGAGTTTCCTAGTGGCTGGCTTTCTCCTGCGCACTTTCCTCCATCCTACATATCTTCTTCTCTTTTTAAGTTTTGCTTTTTCCAGCGGTGGAGCTTGGAATTCCAGAGGTTCCTCTATGTCAGCAAGATAACCAGTAAAGTCGTGGGAGACTTCAATTGGTACTGGGTAGAGGTTGAGATTCTGAAATGCTTCCGATATCTCATTCATGCTGGATAGCATATATGCAAAATGCACAAAAATGCTAAGTTAAAACTTTGGAACAAAGTTTTACAAATAAACATTAAAGTTTTATTGCATACGGATTTGTACAAAAGACCATAGGAAAGAGAACACACTATAATTTATTTATTTACTGGGGATTAATTTTCTACTAGACCAGGCTTAATGATATTTTAGAGGTTTGCATTCTCTGCTACGGTAGCTAGCATATAAAGGTTTGCCCATTTTTCATCTAATTTGTCTTCCCAAGGTGGCCTATTGCCTAATTCCTGGATTTCTGAATTAAACCTCACTTTCTTGACTTGGGGTTTCTTTATTTTCTCCTGTCCCTTCCTAAGAATCGAATTTCTTTTATCTTGGGTGAGAGGATTTTCATAATTTGCTTTACGGACAAAAATCCCTTCTTCCAGATCTGCTGGGTGTTTGGAGGAAGAGGTTCCTTTTTCTGTGGGTGCAATATCTAATTTGTGGTAGATAGCAGAAATCTTTTGTTTACCCATACTGTAACTCAACAATTAATCAGTTAATAAAACATGTTTTCACATAATAGCAATTAAATTTCCTAAGTATCTCTCAATTATTTTAATAGGCTAAAATCAATAGTAAGCTTAAATCAGTGGCTCTGATACCACCTTTTCCTGTCACGGCCCTTGGCCCCGGTTTGACCCGGTCCAGAGCCGCGAGGCAGGAAATCCGATGGTATCTAATTAAATGACAGCGGAAGTCTTTTTAAACAGGATCGATTAATATTAAAACTGCTCGTTTATATATAATATAGGGATAAATCCTAGAATTTACAATAAAGTGATTTCACTGGAAAATCTTTATTTCTCAAAATATGTTTCTTTATTTATTTACATTGAGCCCCTTTTCTAAGCTTGTAGTGCTCCACGGCACTTTTCCTGTGCTCACAACAGATCACCTGAAACATGTTTGAAAAAAAGTTTTGTCAGCAGGGAAATACTGAGTGAATCATTCAGTTTTACTAAAACGACTCGTTTGTTATAATTCACAGTATTAAGAGATATTACAATGTTTCTGATATCAAACCAACTACCCACAGTATTTGTCACTCGACTCATTTCGGTGACTGTGGTCATATCACCATTGGCTGCCCCAATGAATGACGAATATCACTAATTAGGTTCGCCCACCTGAAGTGATAACAACAGTAGTAATGTGCACAATACCCCACATACCGGCTGTAATTTGGTGATTACATAAACTTAATCCCTGTAATTATAACTTTTAAAATAATTTGGAGTTTTGTAAAACAGTTGATAAAAAGAGAATGACTCACATTGTAGATTTAACGAGCAGAGTATAAGCCTACTGATTAGCCTTGATTAACCTAATTTAAATAACAATGCACGCACAAACAGGTTAGTAACTAATACAGCAGTTACGACAATTCACGAGATTAAACCCTCACAACGATTTACAAGTGCAATACTTAACAATTCAGCGGATTCACAACGAATGACAGAGTATCGTCCGAGTTCGAACAACACTCAAACATTCAAGTCGAAATCACGATGAATAACAAAGTATAAACTCAATTTGAGCGGCACTTAAACAATCGTTGGATAGTTATAATCGACCGGACGTTGAATCGTAATAGCGATCGAGTTATTACCCTGATTGCGGCAGCATTTCGAGGTTTTGTGTGTGTTAATTGTGGTAAACAGAATGTAACTCGGTGCCTGAAACGAATTTCTTCATCGAACATACGCCGAATTTCAATTGCCAATGTCTGCTATTTATAGTCAAAATTTTGCATTGCTTACGGACCGTAAGCCTCACAATGTTGAGGTCCGTAAGGGTGCTTACGGTCCGTAAGACTCACAATGTTACGGTCCGTAAGGGTTGAAAATAGGTTATAGGGTAGCCACGGTTGGGACTAGCTTTGCTGACTTGACAGATTCTTAATTTCGAATTTTGACAGCGAGAAATTTTAGATAATCATTAACTAGGGTATACCCCCCTTGAGTTTTAGGGGCCCTGATCCTGATTCCGATTGTTCTGAAAATTTTAGGGTTTGTTCAGAATCACTTGGGTTTCTCAATTAGGGTTTCCTATTGGCCAAATTAAAATAATAATTAGGACCTTTGATGAGAGTTGTTACATAAATCGCCCCATACTCATCTGGCATCCTGACACTCGTCATCAGTTGCCGGAATTGGGGTACACTCCACTCTAACACCGGCAAACTAGCGCCATCCTCTGACGTATCAACATCTTCTTCCACAGGCGAAGCTGGTGGAGAAGACGGTTTCGATGGTGAAGCCATCAAGAAAGATTAAGATATAATGGGGTAAGAAGAAACTAACTTCAAACTCACTGAATAATTCAAATATATCGTCGGAGAAGACAGAAAACAAGAACTTCAGTCGCCGGAGAATTTTTGAAATTCGAATGAAGTGAGGGGAAACTCTAAAGGGTTTCCCTTTTTATACCCTCCGCAATTAATGCGAACGAAGTCACCGCAGAAACGTGCAGTTTCTAAGCCAATCACAGACCACCAGCTGGCAGGCGACAATTCTGCGAAATCAAGAACAACTGGTTTCAGTGTTCTTTTCACTTTTAAATAAATCCCATTTATTTAAACGAATACTCAAACGAATAACCAGTTCATGAACATGAAGCAGCTTGAAGCCAAGTCTCCGAGGCTGTTCATGCAGACTCTTGATAATCATTGTGAACTTGAGAACAGGAAGCTCAACAATGGTGGTAACAAGTCAGCTTAGGACTTTGTTTATCTACCATTGTGTTCACACAATCAACACTAGGGATAACAAGTGTGCTTATGATCTTGTGTATCTACCCATAGTATTCACAACAAGACCTTACGTTTTTTGTGCAAGCACGAGTGACGATTCGTGACTTGTACTATCATAAGGAAGCTTGAACCAGACGCTCAAACTAGGACATCAACATCAAAAGGGTAACCGCAGAACAAATCTTGAAACTCTAAAAACAGATGTCCAACTAATGAGCACGAACTACCTTACAAAGAGGGATCATCATTTCATGTCCAATTGATGAACATAAAGCACCAGCAAGGTGCCGAATACACTTGCACCGGCATATGCAAGGGATCTAATCAGATTGTGGGTAATGATGAGTTCATACTCATCTTCCGTCACCTTCTCAAAGGTTAGTTCGAAGCACTAGCAGGTGGCGATCATGTTTGATGATATCAGAAAAAAGGTAGACCACATCACCAGACCACCACTGAACCGCAACAACTAAGAGATGCTTCAGCATCGGCCTGAACTTACTCACTGGTTCTACGTGGTTGACAAAGGCTCTACACACCCAACTCCAGAATTAACGATCAATCGACCAATTGATTTACATTAAATAGGAGCAAAGGCCTCGGCCTAGTATCTTCTCCAAACCGATTTAAAGAGACACCCTTTCGACCATTAGTCTAGTATTCCACTCACTTGCAACTTGCGCATGGAAGCAACACTGGACTGGGGGGACTTGAAGGGGTATGGTCCCAAACCCCGCACCAGGCTTGGGCGTGAGTGATCATTACTTAGCTCATTACCCCTACCGACAAGGATTCATCCACGTTCGTGTGGGCGCGCACGAACCCGGTTTGCTTTCCCACTCGGGGAAAGATGAGAAGATTCACCTTGTGTATGAAAATGGCTGTTTTCGTCAACACAAGACATACGGTAATCACTACGGTTACCGCACATAGCGATGCGGCCCAGAACCACATCCTATTGTCGAGAGAAGTGGAACTTACACTTTGACATCAATGACCAAACCAGCAAGTGGTCTGCCTTGGCACTGACAGCAGCGGCAGCTGACCGCCCACATGCATAAAAAGCTGATAGACAGACTGACAACACCAGCAGGACGTGGCATCACCTCCAGATGTGCCCAACGCTCCCGTGACCTGTGTTCCTGACACACCTACAAAGGCTACGCGTTGTCAGACAGGTCCTAGGCCCATCTAGCGACCCTTTGGGCCCTTCTCCTTCACTCTTCGGCTATAAATACCCATCCCGAACCAGGTTTGAGGTAACGCTAATCTGCTCTCTCATACATACTACTTAAATATTTATCTTGCTCCCAAGCAAATACTTATTCTCATGCCGAAGAGTGGTAATAAAGAGCAACCCCCACCCCATCCTCCTTGTTACGAGTCACGGTGTGTTTCCTTGTGCATGAGATGGATTAGAGGACGACCTGGCCATCGATCAAGGAAAGAATAGATTAACCCTACTTGATGAAGCTCGATCCGTGGACTAACTCTTTTGTTAACCACTGCTTCATCACCCTACATGGTCCGTGTTTGTCAAATCATTTCCATATCCTCACGAAGTGGACGAAAAAAAGTTCAAGAGCCAACACGAGGCGGCAAGAAAAGACGTGAAATGGGCTTTTGGTGTTTTGAAGTTAAAATGGGGTATAATGAATCGGCCAATGTGTGCTAAGAGTGTGACAAAAAATTAGGTCTGTCGTGTATACGTGTATTATTTTACATAACATGATTTTAAAAAACTAAGGAAACGCGATAGCATCGGTACACATTTGGGATCATCCAGTCGAGCCCACGCTCGATGATAGTGTCTTAGATGAGCTTATGGATGAAGATACGCATTGGAGACTAAAACATGATCTCGTTGAGGATCTCTGAAGAATGGATTTACCACACCTATTGGTGGAATCCGACGAAGAGTAGTTAATTTATTTATTTTAATGTTTTTTTATTTTATTTTTAATTTAATGTAATTTTTTTTATTTTTAAGTTAATGTAATGTACTTTTATTAATTACGTTTTTTTAAAACCCCTTGTGTTTTTTAGTAATAGGCAAAAAGTTTAGGAAAATTACATGGTACAATTCAATTGGGTGGGGGGAACTTTGCCTAAAGGGATTAGGCCTGCACCCCTTACACCCTAATGAAACTTGTTTGAGTTCAGGTGTGCAAACGGGAAAGGTGGGATGAATATGATTCTTGAATGAGAGAGAGAAAGAGTGTTGAGAGAGAGATAGTGTGTGTGTGTGTGTTATTGGGTTTACATATGTATTTTTTTATTTTTTTTATTAAATATGGAAAATTGTGCTTTGCACATAACATAACTTAACAGAAAAATCTAACTGGGTTTGGCCTACAGGACATATCGTGCAAGATTTGAAACCTTAAGTACAGAACTTATCAAGTTTAGTGCTAAAGAACACCGCCTGCAAAATGGTGTTAACATAATAAAGGACAAAACTTGTAATTTACTCCAAGAAAAAAGTGAAGTTTGGGAAAATGGCAGAAACCGAAAACAAATAAAATATAGAGATAGATGTTGTATGTCAAGTATCAATGGATAGAATTTTTGATATTTCAAATTAAACGAACGACAGTCAAACAAGATACAGAAACACCACTTGATCAACTCCATCGAGCAAGCCTAAGCCCAGTTTTCGGATACAGAAACACCACCGAAACTCGTGAATATGATCTAAAGAACACCACCCAAATGACCAAACTTGAGCTAGCAATGGAGGATAACGAACCGATAACTCACAAGGAGAAAACTCAGTTGATAAATTTGATCATAAAACACCACCCATAATTCATAAAACAAAGCGAATACATAAAGGATTCTAGTCCTACCGGCGTCTTAAATTACAGAGAAATTAAAAGCGGTTTACTACCTATGAAAGCTAAAAGTACAAGTAGTTAAAGCATGGAAATAACGGCAACAAAAAAACATGGAAAAATGGAAAAGAAAGCTGAAGATGGTGGGAACGAGGTTGCATGCATTCGGGTGATCCACTTAGCCTCAATAATGGAGCTCAATTTGGTCCAATCTTAACCCATGGGTTACTCGTCCACCCATAGGCTGAGAAGTGATTTGGAGCGACTGGGACTTTCGTGCGAAGGGCTTCAGACAACTGGTGTTGGGGCGATTTGGCCATTCTCACAAAGAGGGAAGTCTCTTCGTGCGAAGAGGCTCGTTCACTTTCTCAAAGGTTCAAGTTTCGTTATTTCACTTATTTTAGCCGGTTTTTAAGAGTAACGAGCATAATCGTGTATTTTACTGGTATAAAACATGTATAATGGTGTTTAAAACATAGATTTTGAGCATAAACATGTAAACAAGTTTAAATTGTGTAATATAAATGTGAATAAAATATGTGAATTTCATTATGATCAATAGTCTCGGATTACAAAGTTGAAAAGATATAAGATACAATACAAATACAAGTTTCCAAAAATAGAATTACAACAATACTTTATAAATAAGGAAAGTACAAGAATGCGAAGCGTTACAGTCTCCCCTACTTTAGGAAATTTCGTCCTTGAAATTTATTCAAGAGGAAGACTCAACGAAGAGGTGTGGATGTTTGGCCTTCATTTCACTCTAGAGTTCCTAAGTGAATTCAGCGCCACGTTTTCCTTCCCATCAAACTTTGACGATGGGAATTCGACTGCGCCGTAGTTGTTTGGTTCCTCGGTCCATGATTTCGACCGATTTTTTCCATAAAATGCAAAGTCTCATTGATTTGGAGGTCGTCGATTAGAACTTAAAGTCCTTCATCAGCTAGACACTTCTTGAGATTCGAAACATGAAACGTTGGATGAACGTTTCTGAGTTCTTGTGGTAAGTCTAGTTGGTATGCTACTTTGCCAATCCTCTCAAGTATCTTGAAAGGACTTACGAAACGTGTTGCTAGGGGCGGATCTACATTGAAGGTTACAAGTTCTCCCGAACCCATTCGGTTTCAAATTATTAGTAGAAATGGTAAAATAGAATTCTGACTGAACCCATAAATAAAATTTGCGATGAACCCATTCATGAAATTATATGACAGCTGAATGGTTAGCGCGCCTCCTTTCAAGGGAAAGGTCACCGGTTCGACTCCTGTTTGACTTATTATTTTTTTTTTGCGCATTTTTTTAAATCTAAAAAAGGACTAGGGTTTTTTAAACTTTATACCAGCGCCCCCATACCTTTTTTTTGAAACTTGTTGCTATCCTGCTCGCATATCAGACCCCCATTCTCTTTCTTTTGTGACTTCCAAATCCGAATCCCTTAGACCCTCACTAAAATTCATCCAAAATCCTTCGTGAAACTCGCTGCTTGCACATTGGTTCTGAAATGAGGAGACGGTTTGACTTCAATTTCTAACCTTCTTGAAGAATGAACGGTAAACTGATATTTCTTGCGATTTGTTTACTTTCTTTCGTTTTCTTGATAAGTTTCATTGAATATGTGATGTTAAATCTTAATATGTTGTTGAACTTGAATGATTATGTGAACTTAAATGATTTTGTGAAGATTCTTGAATGATTATATGAACTTAAATGATTTTGTGAAGATTTTTGAACTTGAATCAATGATTTTAAATTGTTGAACTCGAATGATTATGTGAAGATTATTGAACTTGAATGATTTCAAATTGTTGAACTTGGATGCTTATGTGAAGATATGAATATCAATTAGACATTTAGTGATGTTGGTTTGTAATTTATTGAAACTTGAATTCGATATTTAGGTATGAAGAAAATTGACAAGTTTTTACAAAGAAAACCATCAAACCTTGAATCAAATGATATTAAAGTAGTAAACCCTCGAAAATAGATTTAAATGATATTCCATTGGGATCCTTTCGAAAGAAAACCAAACCATCGAATCGACACGAATTTTACCCGACCCAAACCGTCGAACCAACCCAATTTTTTTTACATATGTTCCTATGACATTAGAGTATCTAAAAACAATGAACCTGCTGAAAAAAAAATTATGGATCCACCACTGCGTGTTGCTATCAATGAATCTTTGATAAATCAATATATTGTTCAATAAGACCATTCGTAGTGGTTAATGCCTCTTAAAGAGCATTTTTCGTCACATCAGCATCATAATGTCTCATGTAATGGTTGAGGCAATGCTCTTTTATTCATTATTTTTCATGTTTTCTCTTCTCATTGGTCATTATTCTAGAAATGCTACTCTCTCTGAATGCCCCTATAATGCCCATTAGAGATGGTGTGGGGACATTATCAAACATTTCACACCCCTATAATGCCCATTATGCTAGGGGTGAGCAAGTTTAGGCCCGGACCGAAAATAACCGAGAACCGAACCGAAAATATACCCAACCCGACCCGAACCAAAGTACCTATGTATTTAGATCGGTTCCAATTTTTCATATAAAATAGGGTGGGGTCGGGTCGATTCTCAGTTTTTTTCATGGTGAAACCCGACTTGGGCCTATGGACCGGAACCGACCCTATATTTAGGGTAGTGAACCGGTTCTGTATTTTATGTTTGATCGGTTCTCGGGTCGGGTAATGGTCGGGTCGGGTCGGGTCAGGTTTTTCCTTTTGCTCACCCCTCCATTACGCATCACCTAAGGGTGAGAAATTATCCACCTAACTTCCTAAATAAATGCATAAATTATTCAAATCAAACATTCACAAATTTTATAGTAAAAATGCAATAAATTAAGATTGCTAAAATTGAGGAAAATCGTTAACTTCAAACCGGGTCCCCAAATAATAGAATTTGTGTCCGAAAGTTAGGATAAACCGTCTGTGGTTGTTTGCATTATGACACGACCCTTTTAAACCAAATTTATCCGTATCTAATTCCTTGAGTTGTGATTAAAGTATTTTTATTTTTATGAATTGAAAATGGATGTGAAGATCATGCAGTGTCGAATTGGGCTTGTGCAAGGGAATCAACCACAAAAGCCCACTATCTTTTAGGCCCACCACTTAATTTATTTTCAGGCCCGTGTCCTTTTCCAAATTCTACTTAGATCACCACTAACATGTCGTTGTGCCAAAGAAACCAAGAGAATCACTTACTCAAATTAAATAGTTACCGAGAATCGCATGACCAATTGTACCTAGTTCTTTTGGGGTACAATATAAGCTAAAAAAAAGGTGTGCTTATATAATTATGTAATCGACCCAAATATAATACTCGCTTAAGGTGTCCTTCTGAACACCCTCGAGGACTCATAATTCTTGATAAGGATTGTCCAACCATCTCGAATGACACATGAGTGACTATAATACCATTTGTCATATCTGGCCTCTCGTACAACTAATATTTTCAGCTTTCCTCATCAGGATTTCACCGAATTTGGTTTTGGTTGCTCTTTGGAGACTTCCTAGAGGTTACTCATCCTATTACTATTTCCACCTAAGCACGCTTAACTGCTGAGTTCTAACGGGATCCACAACCATTGTGTCCAACATGTGTTGTTGATATTTGAGGCGAGACATGTGTTAACTCTTATAAACCTTACATCTTTATTGTCTACAATTAAAGTGAGATTTACCTAGGTGTTAAAGTATGCAACTTAATTCCAACTTTCTTAAAACATGCATATTTGCTTCTGGTAGGCGACCCAATTGTGGTAGTGAACTAATAAAATGAGATGATTTGATGGGTCAAATTGAATGATGTTAGATATCATTAAATAAAATGATAAGGATAAGTGAAAACAAACTTAAAGAGTCTCATGATTGATTTTTAATTTTTTATAATAAACGACCAACTAATGTGATACATTGGCCCATGAAATTGATGGGTCAACCCGATAATGCGAGAAACAGATAGTAACGCAACATCCTACACCACATTTTTAAGGGCCCATCAAAACCACATCCTCTATCTTGGTCCCATTTTTAGTATTTTACTTTTGTTACTAATATAATTAAGATTATTTTGTAAAAATACACTTTTTTAACACTAATCAGGAGTCGTTGTCATAAAAAGAATAGGATATAACAACTGTATATTATATTTTCATAAAATTTACACTTCCCTTAAAATTATACTTGATATGTGAAAACCACGCTCATTGTTTTTTAATAGTACAGACTCGAACATTTAGGATCACCCTAACAAATGGATCACCCTTCCGTCCGACAAGTAGAATGTAATAACCTGGCCCACGCTCATTATTTTTAAAAAAATATACTCGTTTTCAAATTTATATATTTGCTTATCATTATGGTATTTCACAAATTAGTTTAAGAACTTAAGATAGATATTAACAGTCAAGTGTTTTTGTAAATGTATAGCCAAATAAATAAGTATGTTCTTAGGTTGGCAACGTACCAAACCGACTAACACATACGAAACGAAATCGAGAATGCATGGACTTGAACTAGTACGGTTTTAGTTTAAATTGGGATTGATCTCAACATGATATAGTAATAGCCTCATAGGTTTTCATTTTATAAAAAAATATAAACCAATTTTGTTATTCATTTAACAAAATGGTGGGTGGTGGTGGATGGTGGGTGGTGGTGGTGATGGACGGTGGTGGTGGTGACGGACGGTGGTGGTGGTGATGGGTGGTGGACGATGGTGGTGGACGGTGGTGATGGACGATGGTGGGTGGTGGACGGTGGTGGTGGGTGGTGGACGGTGGTGGTGGTGGTGGTGTTTAACCCTCTATAGACCTTAGAAGATCTTAGAAGTGGCTGGGCCAAGTCTGCACCAATAAGAGCTCGCGTGGACGTTTTTTAATGAAACGTCTTCGGAAAAACAAACAGTCTGCAGATGACAATGTCTGTGCGGCACAGACAGAACAACCTGCGCAGTACTTTAAAAAAAATAAACACCACCTTAAGAGTTTGATTTATTAGATCCCCTCTCCTGTCTTACGAAGTGCATCATAAGCCATTAAAACATTCCGAATGTTGCACTTACACTATAGTCAATCGTATATTAAAACGATAATACTTTCTACAACGTTTGATAATCAATCATCAGAATTTGTAAAAATAACAAAAATAGTTAGAACCTAATGAATTAACACCATCTAAGCGGGTTTGATATATAAGTATAGTTTACCTTTCATATATATCAAACGTTCAACCTTTTTTTTTTATTAAGGTGATAATGTATTAACGCCATCTAAGCGGGTTTAATAAGTCTAGTTTACCTTTCATATGAATCAAACGTTCAACCTTTTTTTATTAAGGTGTTGTCAAGAGAAAGTGTGTGGTTATTGGAAACAAGTATTTATAAATTACAAAGATTTAATTACTTTTATTTATTCGCCATTTCTTATTCATTTTCTATAATATTTGATTATTTTCTAAAAGAAAGGAACACGTTTAATAATCCTTTCATTTATGTGAATGAACAAGGGTAGCAACGTGTCCAAAAATGACCAATTGTGGTGACATTTTGTAGCCCTACAGGGTTATAATTAACATTGTTAGGTCGAAGAAAGTGACGGTTTTTGGCATAAACAAACGACGTCGTGTACTAGACACCACATGCTTCAACCATATGAAGCCACAGCACCTCGGTGCGTGTCCATATTTTTAACATTTTTAAATTATTGTTACCTTATAAGACAACAAATTTACAATGTTTTTTTAATAGATTGCAAGTCAAAAAGTGTGGTTATGTTATCTTATCTATCTATAACTATAATAATTGAATACTTTTGGTTCATTGTATTTGTTTGATTTGATTTGACTTAATGTATCTTGTTTTTTCAAACTTTAAGATAAGGGACGTACTTAGATGAGGTGTGTGTATGGGGATTATTTGTTCGATATTTATCGGGATTATGATCTTATGGACGGATGAAGTTATGATTTAAACTACTTGTTTTTTTTTGTTTTTTTTAATCTTAAATGTGTTTAATCAGGTTGCAGATAGCGTGTAAATGAGTCAAGCTGCTCATGAACTAATCGAGATCGGCTTGCTAAAAGCTCGAATCAAAACAAGCATAAACGAGCTTGAGACCGACCCTGAGTTTTATCTATATAACGTACATCAAGTACGACATATAATTATGCACGTTCATTTTAAAATCACGCACGTTATAACTCAAAAATCCAAAATCACACATGTTGAAAACAATAATCACGCATGTTGAAACCATTAATCACGCATGTTATAGACAAAATCACGCACATTGTCTACGTGATGTACGTTAAGCCGTAATGTATTTTACACTTTCTTTCTCTCTCTCTCTCTCTCTATATATATATATAGGGTCAGGATTTAGAGAAAACGGTTAAAAGTGTGAGAACGGTGAGAACGCTTATGGGTCATTCGATCAAAACAATCCATGGACTAGATTGCGCGGTGGCGTTTTCGTAAATAACATCAATTTTATTACGTGGGACACGCTTCATTAAGGGTAAAAGAGTCTTTTACCACTCAAATTCAAAACGCCATCAAATGATAACACGCCATTAAAAAAAACGCCATTAAAAACAAAACGCAAAAAATTAGTGATAAAACGCGTTGGATATTACAGGAAGAAGTAACACAGTAACTGAATTTCAGTTATTAACATTTATTAGAAGAAATTCCCTCCTAAATTACGCGCCAAAAACATCATTATATAAACGACGTAAAACATCGCTTCCATAATCACTTCAATCTATCCATTTCTGCAAAAACATCTTTAACCAAAAACGCTAACTTAACCAAAACGCCAAAAATGGCAACAATCGTTTGGTGGAGATACACTCTGGCAATCAGGCGATTCGTCCTGCGTTTTGACAACAGAAGGAGGGTGTATGTTAGGACGGTCAAGGCAATTTTGAAGATGGAAGAAGAGGTACAGAGGGTATCCTATCCCTTGGCATCGCTCTGGACAACGAATGCCATGAAACACATATGCTTATGAAAGCATTAACAAGGAAATTTGGACCAATCAAATCAGATGTAAAGCCGGACCCTGTCATGACATCATGGCGTTTTGATGATGAAACAGACATGGTGACCGTTATATACGACAGCGGAGAGCAGGAAGTCTACTGGCTTGAAAACATCATGACAAAGCAGGGGTTTGGTTTCATGGAAGAATTGCATAACGCCACTTGTTTAAACACAGAAATGGACTCAAAATTGGAGTTAATGCAAGACGTGTTCAAGTGGAGGCTTCAGAATCTTCAGGAACAAGAAGCCGATGAAGGTGAAGGTGATGACATGGATGAAGATCCAGATGAAGACTCCGAGGAAGAAGATGACGCAAGTGATGGATACTTTTCGGATAAAGTACCTTCTGACGAAGGTTTTAATTTTTTTTTCTTTTTTTCTTCTGTGTAATCTTCTTTTTTTAAGATAATTAAATGATATATTTCTCTCTTTATTTGCAAAACGCAAAAAAAAAAAAAAAAAAAAAAATACTAAAAAAGGTTATTGCTTACAAAACGCCAGAAATAACAAAAAATATTTTTCCTGCTTAATATTTTATTTTCTTCGTTATTGTATTTTGTCATCTTAGTCTGCATAACGCCATTTAAAAAAAACGTCAAACCTAGAAGATGGGACGTTTATCACCTATAAACTGATAAAAGCTGATCAAAACAGTAAATACAAAAACAGTAACTGAAAAGACTGTTACTTTATTACTATCATTTATTACAATAAAAAAAAATCTCGCCTAAACTACGCGCCAAAAAACTCCTATAAGAGAGGGGTCTATACACAATGAATTAATCACACCCAGAAAAACAAACGCCATATCCTCTAGAAACCACTCACTTTAAAACGCCAAAAAATGTTAGTTAAAATAACCACAGATAGCAAAGCTTTCACTGATGGATTCTTCTTCTGAGGGGATTATCTCAATAATCTTTTGCTGAATGAGATGGACAAATAATCAAGAAAAAGAGACTGATGACAGTGATATGCCATCATGTGAGCTTTGTTCTTGATGAATATCGGCATGGAATAAAGGGATCAACACAAGTGTAAAATGCTATTTTGGACTCCATTATTACAAATAACATCAAGCAAGAGTTGATCTTCAATGACATGCTACCAAACAAGAATATCACACCAAAACACAGGATGCCACTAAGCAGCTTCGTCTGAAAAAGACGGGGTTTATGTAGGAAAGTTGGCATTTAGCTAAGGTATTCAAAAGGTTCAAAACGCCAAAACAAAATCAAGAAGAAGGAGCTGATGACAATGAAGATTCGGAAGAGAAATTAGATTACTATTTTTAATTTTTTTTCTTTTTCATTTTATATTGTTTTGTTATCAAGTTATCTGTTGTTTTGTTATCTAATTCTCTACAAATAAAATAAATTATTATATAAAACGCCAAAAAACTACAAACACCAAAATGCTAGTAGTATGAAAACTGTGAGAACGGATGCTGGCAAAGCACCTTGTCAAATGTATTAAACGCCAAGAAATTCACTAAACCCCTTAAAATCATTTGGTCTTATTGTAATCTTATGAAAATATTAATGACTCGTAGTGAATTTTTTAGGATCTGAGTTTCTTATGATTGTGTTTGTTTGAGATTAATGAAGAAATGGATGAAAATAAGAAAGATCAAATGCAGCGGAAATGGAAACAAACTTTACAACACAGTCAGAGAGAAATAGTTTTCAGTAAACATATGCTTTTCATTGAGTCGAAAGATTGCAAAACATAATGATTACAATACATGCTTACATACTAAAACTCCCCCTCAGCATGAGCTCAATGGTTGATCGTACAAGATGACTGGATTGAAGGAGAAAAACCCCTTAAATAGAACAGTACAAACTGTTCTATTTATAGTACAGACCAAACCACTGAGAATCAAAGCTGACGTCACCATGAAAGTGACATCTACAGCCTAACAAACTCTAAGGACTGTTACATGCAACCATTGATAACAGAACTACTGATTACATAAACACTGCTTCTATAAACTACTGTTTCACTTTCCACTGATGTAGTCTAAGCACTGATGTTGAGCATTAGTGCTTTCTTCAAAGTTGATCAGTCCTTGAATGGGCAGTGCTTTAATATTCAACAGTTTTAGGAGACATCAGTAGATAGAGCTTCAATTCTTTAATCTTCATCAGTGCTTGGCCTATCAACGGTTAATATGATCAGTGTTTGGAGACTATCAGTTGTTAGAGCCACTGTCAAGGGGAAAGTCTTTGCATAAGCACTGCTTATTGTGAATCGACTGATCTGATCCAGTTTTGGCTTTTATCATTTGTTCCTTTGGTAGGGTTCAATCCCAACAATCTTCCCCTGTAACAGATGATGCCAAAACTTTTCATTATTCTTGGATTTTTATTGTCTCATCAATAATTCCCTGACTTGTCCTTTGAATTGTAATTCAAAGTCCAAGGAATATGTATCATCCTCATCCCTGCACAGTGTAAGCTCAAGGAGATCTTGCAGATCTTCAACACCCAGGCCAAGTGCTTGTTCCCTTGATATGTGCTTCACCTCACCACTGGATTTGAGCAAAGTCAATACGTGGGTCTGTTTGTCAGATTTCCACTTTAGTATTTTTGAATTCAGTGGGTTTCTTGAGAAAGGTTTTATTGATGATGAGTTTGGAGATGGAGGCCTGGTAATGACTGCTTGGGCAGTGTTTGTAGCTTTTGCCAATTCAGGTGTTACGCCATGCTTTTTCATACTTTCCATATTTATAAACCATTGCTTGAAATTCTATTTTTTTGGAAATCTTGTATTCCTTAAAATCGTATTTCGTTGTATCGTTGTAAAATCCGAGACTTTGATCGTAATGAAACGAATCTTTTATACATCATTTATACATGTTTATACATTGATATGTGCACTCGTTTGATACATGGTTCGTAATTTGTATAAACGTAAGCTTAACTCGTAAACAATGATCGTGTATTCGTAATCCTTAAATCTTCATACATTTAAACACTTAGTTATTCGATTATAAGATTAAGTTGTATGTTTTTTTTCACTTGATCATACCAAACTATAAACCATACATACTTGTTACATTTCATGTGTTATACACACCCATGTTATCACACTTTTTGCTAAATTAAAACATGTCATTTATGCATTTTGGACCTTGTTACAAGTTACATACATACTAGACACCATGTAACACTTTATTAAACATCAAATATATACCTTCTAATGTCAAATAAAAAATAAAAAATTATAGGGCTGTTAACAGCCTTGCATCAGCCCACTTAATTTCCTTGTTTTGAGTTTTTTAGCCCACTAAACACTTCCAAAGCCCAACCCAATGAAACCCTAATCCATCCCCTATATAACCCAAGCCTCCTCCAAGCATTTTTCACTTTCTAAACACTCTCCATTCACTCTCAAACACTCCAAACCGTAGCTGATTGTAGAAGTTCGAGCAGATTTATACCACTTCACTAAAGTGAGCATAACTCACTCAATTCTTATCCGATTCACTCGATTCTTTTTCCTACTACTTTGTATTGACCTTAGCTACGTTTCCATGGGTTTTCCCTGGAAAAACAGAGCCTGGAATGTTGCCAAAATGGCTCCAAAGTGGACTGATTTTTCTGTTTTTGTTTCAAACTTTGATAAACTTGTTTAAACTTGAGGAAACTCATCTCAAACCTTTGTCCTTATGCTTATAACCACTTCTATGGTTAGTTAGGCTTAAAAACAAGGTTGAGACATTGAAAATCAGAGGTATAAACCTCACAAACTTTCTGTTTTGTTCAAGGGTTTTAACCCACAAGTAATGCTCAAGTTCAAGACTTGATGATTGTGTAATTTAGGATTAGCTTGGGCTAACCTACTTGAAAATCCACACATTGCTTGATGTTTTCTCATAGATTAGTTGTTAATATTCTATTGTTTCTTGTAAGTTCATGACCCTCCTTGTTGTTCATAACAACAAGTGTAGTGGTGAACAATAGAGGTACCTAAATGGAAGCTTTGTTCTTCCTACCTCATGTATGAATTCCATGATACTTAGAGGTGCCTAAATGAAGACTTTAATCTTCTACCTCATGCTTGACTTATATAATGTAATATACACTATGTAATACTTATGTAACAACCAAATACTCAAACTCTTGGTGATGAACTAATGGACATTCGTCAAGCTAGTAGATTGTATCATCTTAGGCTTTGACAACTTGCCACGATTCTAATGGAACTTTGTTCCATGAAAACATTTAAACTCTTTTAGAGTTTCATAGTGTAAAGAACAAGTGTCATAGGTGTTAGATGATTATTTTCATATGTTTATTTTTCATGTTATTTAAACTCCAAATCCCTAGAACCATATGTAAACACCTCTTAAACTCTAAATCAAACACATTCAACTTCCTTGTCTCAACACCTTCGTCACATGGGATAATCGGAAAGCATATGCAACTTTGTGAGTACACTTGACCCATTTTTCTTTTAATACACTTTGGGTACAACATGTTTTACATGTTAAAATGCATGATTCACAAACATGCTTTTATTCGTTCAATCCTTATACATGCTTTGCTATGCTTAGGTTCATGCTAGAATACATACTACTTGTTAACTCGGCTTAACAATTATAGCGTTATAGGAGTAGCACACCTCCCGACGGGGTTTTTTTGAGTCTTTATTCTATAACGGCTCGTCACTTTTGTGTCAAGGGATGCTAAATACTAGTGGACACTAGAGTTGACATATTGTTATGCATGATAGATTGACCTTGTATACCAATTGCTATGTTGGATTGAAAATACCTTTTTATACATATGCCACGAGTCTAAAAATAGTGTACTCGCCAATACCTTTGTATTGAATTATGATTTTAAAACATGTTGCAGGTTTAGCGATGATGTTGATGATGCATGGAATCTAGTAGGATGCTTAGATACACACTTTAAATTTTGTATTTTATTTGTATTGTATTTCATTATTCATGTTGTATTTGTTTTAAATCCTTGTAATTGACTCTTTAGAAATGAAATGAAAATTTATCATTTAAATACTTGTCACTAATAGTATTATGAAGTCTCTTGCAATCTATTTCGTCTCACTCCGATGTTTAAGCCATCGGTTGGGGTGTGACGGATTGGTATCAGAGTCATAACTATAGGGAATTAGGAAAATTGCCATGCTTTTTACCTAGTCTATAGTTTTAGAGCCTTATTTTTATGTTTTGCTCGAAACTACTTGCATAATACTCTATTGCTTTTTATTCATTCTCTTTTGATCTTTTAACCATATATGCCATTTACACATGCTATTCTTGTGTGTTAATAGTTGCTTTATTATGTATTAATACTTGTTGTATTGTCCCATTATTTATGTGCTATTCTTGATATGTTTTCTTATGTGTTTATACTTGTTTATTTATTCCTTTAACTTACACCTTCCTAAGTCATTTTATTCGATTCATACTAAACCCGAAAACACTCCTAATACACAAACGAGACAACTTTACCAAAATAGGCGTGAAACCCACAATTTGGTGAACGACTCTCAATCCACCTATTCTTTTTACACGAAATTCGCCACCAAGTTAGGAGTGAGATCCTCACCTTGATGGAGAATTTCCGCTTTCAAATTCTAATGGGCCCTCGTCAAAGTGTTGAAATTAAATTTTCACTCGACGAGTACCAACCACACCTAGGATACGAAATCGTCAAGTTAGGGGTGAAACCCGCACCTTGTCGACTAGTTCCATTCCTTGAATTTTTCATAAATCCCGCCAAGTCTCGAAATTTCGATTGATTTGAGGCATGTAGTAACCGGAAGGGTAAATACTGTTAACCGACTTGTCAGAGAGAGTATTCCACCTATTAGGCCAAATCATGCTCCTTAAATTCGAAAGACTTTTCGACCACTTTGGTTAGTCAAAGTTCCGTTTTGGAACCATCCCAAATTTTAATCAAACATGTGTTTCTATTACTTATATTATACGACGCAATCTTTCAAATTCGAATTTACTTTCGATATTTTCTTCTCACACACACATCATACTAAATCTTTTTCATACATTGATACCTATGCATGATTTCAAAACGTCACTTAATTTTGTTTACATTCTTTATAATGCCAAAATGGAGACATATCATTGAGCGAGGAGTGATTTCCTTACCTTGATGATTAACTCCACTCCTTCTTTTCTTAAAACGATCTCACCAACGAGTTAGGGGTGATTCCCTTACCTAGGTGATCGTTACCAAAACTTTCCTTCAAAATACTTTGTCAAGCAAACACAATCATGTTTCATACCTAAATCATTTATCATTTATCGAAATACCCACTTATATCAATTCCAAAATACATTGTTTTATCAAACGTACTTCTTATCCTACAATCTATTTTCACATAACTCACATACACGAAATTCTTAATCATACCTTAAAACGTTTTATTTCCCGAATTTCAAAACCTTACGAAATGCTACCTATCAATTTAATCAGTCCAATGAATCTCTGGCCCATGAACTTCATATTCAACTTAATCTCTAAAACACGCACACGTTATATCATCATACTAGAGACTTCCATTCTTAATCGAAATCAAACCAACCTTTCTAAATTACTTATAAGATCTTATAGATGTTATATGATCGTTTTACCAAATACTCTTTTCAACATCAATAAATCATTTGTTAAAACTTTTAACAATCACTAAGTCATTTTGCTAAATTTCTTTTCTAAGGATCCTCATTTTCACAAGAACCTCCTAAATTCATAATTTCTTGTTTGATGAAACGAACTTACTTTTTATCGAAAACCTTTTTCCTACACCAATTTACAAAACACGTGGGCAAGAAGACTTCATGGGAACCGACCATCTTTGGATTACGTCAATTCTTTTAAAACAAAAGTAGCATTTCCATTCATTACAAAATACATTATGCTTAACCAATTAGTACTTTATATCCTCTTACATATACAAACTATATTCTACCCTTCAAATCAAGCTCAATATAATTTTGATTCGATAAACTCAACGTTTCGTTTAAACAACTATACATGCATATCATCATACACATTTTAGTCGATATATCGTGATAACATCATTCATATCGTTCGTATTTACATACTCAACCTTTTGAATGCTTTTACGCTTAAATCCGCTATGTCCCAACGTACACTATATACGTAAATTTTATTATTCGTACCTACACTTATACGCATACGTTTTATGCTTATACTTAAACTCATACTACTCGTACGTTTTATGTTTATACTCATACTTACGTGCATATTCATACTTAAACTTATACTTATGCTCATACTTTCATTCATACTCATGATTCATACATTCGTACCCGTACGCGAGCGTAATCCGAGTGATTCGCTTACGTGGGTTCCATACATACTTAAGCATGGACTTGCTTATATACTATATTCTTATACGTACACATTCTTATTTTTAAATTATGTATACCCTGATTCATACACAACTAGTACAAGCTATACGGATCATGCAACGATCAAAATAATCGCGGGTGCACACGAGATTATAGTGATAGGCGTATGAAAACCATAGAGCGTACTACTGTGTATGATAAGACGCGGAACGTAACATGACACCGAATAACAAGACGGACATAACATGGTCATCATGGTGGATACGCCGCTGGTACTTCCTATATATAAGTGTTTTCACCATGTTACCAAACTTTCGTAAAACGTGCCATGAGAAATTCAGTGTTTTGCAGACCTTTTGACCTAATACAAACTTTAAGCAACTCACAAACGCATTATATCCGATTATCCATGACGAGACTTCATCTTTAACACACTACTTTCGTCTATCTAATACTTATATCATTCATATACTTGTATTCATTTAGAGTCAATCGTTCGCCCATACTCCTATTATTCTCCATTATCCTTTCTTTCATACGAACCCCGTTCACAATCAAGCTTGTTTAAACATTCAAATCCTAATTTGTCTCATTACCTTTAAAACCGTCTCCCTATTCTTTATTCTTGTGTAAATGTACTTAGTATACCTTTAACGCTTTATTCAAAGTACCAAACCTTTTCGTTTCTTTCAATAAACAATTTTCACGAAAGTGTGATTTTTATACTATCCTTAAAACTTCCCCTGTAACTACCCCACTTTCCAACAAAATACAAACCGTTTGTTAAAATATTCCTTCTTAATACGTTCCATTTTTAATACATCTCCAATTTAAGTTATCCAAACTTGTTTAGACTCACTTTACCAATATACGCACCTACACGTTTTCAACTATGTTTGGTACCTCAAATTATTTTAGACAATGAACTCCCTTGCAAATTTACCTTGTCGTTCTTCAAAGTTTCGTACTTTTCAAACGGTTTCAAAATTTCCATGTCTCAATTTTTGCCAAAACTTTTTCAAGTCTTCCTCTTGAATAAATTTCGGGATGAAATTTCCTAAAGGAGGGGAGACTGTAACGCCCTGCTTTTTCATACTTTCCATATTTAGAAACCATTGCTTGAAATTCTATTTTTTTGGAAATCTTGTATTCCTTGTGATCGTATTTCGTTGTATCGTTGTAAAATCCAAGACTTTGATCGTAATGAAACGAATCTTTTATACATCGTTTATACATTGATACGTGAACTCGTTTGATACATGGTTTGTAATTCGTATAAACTTTGGGTGCAACAACTTTGTCACATGGGATAATCGAAAAACATATGCAACTTTGTGAGTACACTTGACCCATTTTCCTTTTAATACACTTTGGGTGCAACATGTTTCACATGTTAAAATGCACGATTCACAAACATGCTTTTATTCGTTCAATCCTTATTCATGCTTTGCTATGCTTAGGTTCATGCTAGAATACATACTACTTGTTAACTCGGCTTAACAATTATAGCGCTATAGGAGTAGCACACCACCCGACGGGGTTTTATTGAGTCTTTATTCTATAATGGTCTCGTCACTTTTGTGTTGAGGGATGATAAATACTAATGGACACTAGAGTTGACATATTGTTATGCATGATAGATTGACCTTGTATACCAATTGCTATGTTGGATTGAAAATACCTTTTTATACATATGCCACAAGTCTAAAACTAGTGTACTCGCCAATAACTTTGTATTGAACTATGATTTTAAAACATGTTGCAGGTTTAGCGATGATGTTGATGATGCATGGAATCTAGTAGGATGCTTAGATACACACTTTAAATTTTGTATTTTATTTGTATTGTATTTCATTATTCATGTTGTATTTGTTTCAAATCCTTGTAATTAACTCTTTAGAAATGAAATGAAAATTTATCATTTAAATACTTGTCATAAATAGTGTTATGAAGTCTCTTGCAATCTATTTCGTCTCACTCCGATGTTTTCGCAATCGGTTGGGGTGTGACATAAGGATTTTCTGCTATCATTTGCTGAAGGACCATTTTTATAATGTAATCCCCTTGTGCTTTATCTGCTTCTGTTTCTGCATCCATTTGCTTTTGTTTCCTTCTTTGATAAAGGATGGCAGCAGGTGGAGCAATGGATCTTTTGATAGGCAGTTTTTGTTGTCTAACTGGAACCACTACTTCTGGATAAATAGGCTTTTGAGGAGCAGTGGGATCTTTCTTCCTCAATTCTTCCAACCTTTTGTAGGTATCTACCACTTTTTCTTCTTTCCACCTGCTAACCTGATTCCTTGACCCATAATCAGCAGCAATAAGCTCTTCTTTCATTCTCTTCAGCTTTAAAGCCCTTTCTGGTACATTTTTCTTGTACTTGGACTAAACAGGAGGAGTGTGTTTTACTTTGTCTTTGTTCATCTTTTGCACTCTTTCTAACTCCTATTTAAGCTCACTAATGGTCTATTCTTTGTATTGATATTTCTTTGCCTTGTATTTCTTGAAGGCCATGATGTGATCAATGTAATATTTTCTCAGGCTTTCATCATCTCTTTCTGATAGTTTCTGACAAAGATCTTTTGAAAATTGCTCCAAAGTTCCGACTTGAGTGAGCAGGTATTGAAAGTTTCTTTGAATCTCTTTATCAGATTTTCCCTCTATATTTATTTTAGAGATATCCTCTGCTTGTTGAGCCTTTAACTTCAAATATTCTTCTGTGTTATTTGGTCTAGGATATCCTTGAAGAGATGGTAGATTTCTTTTTGCAGTGTCATCTTCAGAGTATAAGGATTTTATCTCCTCTCTAACTGCTAGAAGATCTAATGGATACTGGACTCCTGCAGGAGCAATGGCAGTATTTGGATTAAGAGCTTGTACTGAAAATAGTGGAACAGGGTTTGGAATGGTAACAAGGGTCAGTTGTTGTGAAGATGTTGGAGGTGGTGAAGAGTCATCATCCAGTATTATCCTTCTCCTTTTGGGTTTTGGAGAGGTTGGTGGTGTTTTTGTGGGTTGAGTGGTGGTGATTGGAGTAATTGGTGTCTGACTAACAGTTGTTGAAAAAACTGGTGTCTCAACCACTGTTGTCATTACAACAGTTGATGTGTCAGCTGTTGTCTTCTGGCTTTTGGCAGGTGGTGTTGGTAATGGTGAAGATGTTTTTGGTGGGGCAGTGGATTGAAAGTGAGTTGATGTAGTATTGATGGCAGTTGTTGGGGTAACATCTGTTGAAACAACTGAAGTGCCAACAACTGTTGATACAACAGGTGTCTCAACATCTGTTGGTTTGGTGGTTTGATGAGATGAGCTTTTAGGAGTTTGGGGAGTATGTTTTGTGATTCTGGAAGGTGTGGATTTAGGTTGCCTCACTTTTCTAGTAGGCTGTCTTCTTTTAGGTTTACCCTCCTCTTCCTTGGGTTCAGAAGTACCCTGCTCTTCCTTATCCAACAAAACTTTCTTCTCCTGCTTAAACCTTTTAATCCCTTTTATCTCCATTGACTCTTTCATGTTTGCTTTTAATGCAGCAAAGGCATTTTGAGTCTCATTAACCTTTTTAGAACCATCTGGCCTAGGGATTTCCACAACTAGTTTAGATTTTGCATCTGGTTCAATGTATAGACCATCTTCATATCCCTTTTTCTTCTTAACTTTCTCCCCTTTTTTGGCATCATCAGGAGGATTATCAACAAAGATGATGGTAGGAGGAGCAGTGCCAGTGGTTTGTAATAAATGGGCCTTAATTGCCTTGATGTCTGCTTGTGTATCCTTGAACCTAGCTTCCATCAAATTTCTGATCTTCTGAATTTGAACTTCATGTTGTTGATCAGTATATTGTCTTTGTTGATGAAGCATAGGTTGAAATAAACTCCAGAGCTCAACAGAGGATGGAGCAGATGTTGTTGATGTTGCAGCAGTGGGTGGTGCCTTTTGAGCTTGTAACAACTGTTGCAGCATATCTTTGATTTCTGCAACAGATGTGTCAAGTTTATCAACCCTCCCCGTCAATTCTCTGTACATTAAACTATCACCCAAGTGAATGGGATCATCTGATTTCCCACCAGTGGTGGTTGTATCAGTGGTTGACTTAGGTAAAGTGTCCCAAAAGTCATCCACTGATGCCTCTTGTTCTTGGTACCGGGGTCTTCTTTCTTCAGCAAAGGTTGCCATTCTAAGTGCACCAGTGTATATTGGATACACACCAGTGGGTACAATGGTTCCCAAAGAAGAAATTGCCTTCAAGGAAGTCTTATTAATGAAACTACTGTCCAAGTGTAAACCAGTGGGTTCAACACTTGTAGTAGCTGCTTCACTTGAACTACTGACAGGAAGTACTTGTACTTCCTGCAGTGTAACCTCCTCAGTTGTTGGTGGGTTAGCAGTGATAGGGAGCTCAGACTCAGTCACTTGTTAAGGCTTATTCTCAGTTATAAGTGGTTGAGAAGAACTGATTTTTGTCTGAGCTATATCAAGTGCATCCAACAAAGGTACTATTGATGGTGAAATTTGGGCAGTGAGTATGGGTGTAGAAAGAGAATTTACCCTGGGAGCTGGGCTGTGGATGATGGAATCAAGTGATTCCAGAGCATCATAATGTGGTGTCCCTATTGATACAACCTGTTCTTTTTTAGAAGAAGCAGGACGAGTTTGAGGCTCAGGTTGAGATCTTTCTTCCAACTGCTGTGAGGAAGTAGCAGCAGTGGTTATTGGTGACTTTTGTGTTGTCACAGGTATAATCTCTGGGATCTCATCTTCCAGAGTTACCTTTTTAGTGGGTTTGGGGGGCTTTTGGATATTTTTCTTTTTGGGTCTTTTGGTGATTTTAGGTGTGGGTTTCACAGCAGTGGCTTTGCTGCTGTGATCACCTTGAGCAGTGGGCTCAACAGCAGGGACTTGAGTAGCAGTTTGTTAGGTCCCGGATTGATCCGTTTCGATTGCGAACCGACTCGTGAACGTGCGGAATCCGTACACGATCGTGACCGAACACACGAGACGTAATATAATCTGTGATTCTATTGACGAATATGAAAACGTACAAAGCACCTGAATCACGATGTCACTTTCTCTCTCTACTTTCTCTCTCTAGCTCCTATCTTCTCCAAAGTCTTCAAATGAGCAAAGTGACAAAAGTCCCTAAACTAAGCCCTAACTCCTCTATTTATAGGCCAAGGGTTATAACGAGATATCTCATTATTTACACAAATGCCACCTTGCCTTTTACTAAAATATAACACTATAAGCACAAAACTTAATCTATTTCTGCTACGATCTTGAGATGACGGAGGCGATAGACATACTGCACTAACAGACTCCCCCTTGGATATTGCCGCAGTCAATCTCAAACATTCAGACTTGTAGCTTCTTTTCTTTTTCTCTCTTTAGCTCGAACAGAATCCCCGTGGATCTGTCTTCAGCTTCAGCTCCCCCTTTCGGTAGACTCTTCAGGCTCCCCCTTTTGTCAAGCTTCCGTGCTTTGGGATCGACACCTGGCTTTCCGGTTACAAGCTCTTCTGGGAAAAGTATCCTGGCTCCTATGCACGCTTCCCTTTGCGTTGAGCTTGTCTTCAGACTCCCCCTTAGACTCGGCTATCGGGATCGTAGTCTGGAATCTGCAACACTCAAACATTTATAAGTAACAATGTTTTCAGTTGTCCAGGTATCGTAACCTGGCTCTATTAAACTTTCTAAATCAAGATCCTGGTTCTAAGATATAATAATATGAGAATATCCAGAATTAACTTGATCCACTCCCTATATCAACAATCTTCATGGATTTGGCAGTTTCAACGAACCGGATCGGAAACTAGCTCTTTTACAGATTTTAACAGTATAAGTATCCAAATCCCTCACAGTTAATCATCCAAGTCCAAACTAATGACCTTGGAGATATTACAAACTGTTTTTGATTTTTGATTAAAAATTCAAGTTTCAAATTAATGAACTTGTTTATTTTCAGAAACACAATCAGCATACTCAGATTTTGAAACTCAGCTTCCCAGACATCGGTTGTCGAAAATAAAGCAGAATAAAAAATCTTTTTGTATATTCTGAAATATAAAGCAGTAAAGAAATATGTACAAACATATTTACAGACAATATTTTTGTTTGAGTTTGCGTCAGAGGATCATATCAGTTTATGACAAGTCACAAGTACCGTTGAGCTTTAAAACACTTTAAGAATTAAACAATTCACTTAGATTGTCGATATACTTGTCCACTTTAAATTTTTATACAAATTTCAACTGATTCAGGATACGAATTAGGTATTTTAAGAACTTAGACCCATTCATGTGTCCCACCTCTTGAATATACTCCCGTATCCAGATCCCAATAATCAGTCTTACAGGTAATTATAACACAAATGATATCTGTAAGGGGTTAATAAATTATGAAGAATCATGAGAGCTCAGGTCAGAACTACCGTTCAGCAGAGAGATCATGACTCAACTTGTGGGTGTGTCCCCTTTAGAGGATCTTTTTTACAACAGCATTGCTAAGCAATTTTATTGTCTTATCATATATGCTGAGGGTGATGCTATGTTTCAAGCATTTGCAGAAAGTATTATTCGAAGACTAGGTCAGAACTACCGTTCAGCAGAAGTCCTGGAATAATACCCCAGATATCACTGAGTATAAAAACCTAGTATATCAGATTATGAGACCTTTCAAACGAGATTTCAGGGGTTACCTATATATCCAAGTAGTGTTCCCCACGAAATAAGCAAGTTTGAATTTAGGTTTATATCCCGAAAAAGTTTACTAAATGTATAAAAACCTATCGGCATATCATCAGTGAGACTGTTTAACGCTATTTAAACATTACATTTCTTTAGCATACTGTAACTGTCTACTGATGTACTATCATTTCCTCTTTTTACACAAAAACTCAATTTTGAATTTTATCAAGTTTTTGGCTTTTTCAAATTTTCTAATGTTTTTGGATTTTCTGACAATATTACTCCCCCTAAAATTCAAAACCATTTAAAGAAAATTTGACAAACCAATATAGATAGCTTTGTCTCGCCATCCATTTTCTGCTTCGCATGCTCTGATTTGCAGAAAAATATAACGTACCCCCATGATTTACAACCCATTGATTTTCGACAGTTTGAAAACCGTTTTTCAATCTGATGAAAGTAACCATGTTTGTTCAGCCGTGAGGGTTTCGGCGTATTCAATCAACACTCCCCCTTACAACAAACTATTTTCCCATAATGATTTCAAAACACTTAAGTTTGTTTTAATCAGAATGGTTTTTCTGGAAAAATTAGTTTGTTTACCCATCTCTTATGAGTTCGGGGTCATCATATCACCTTGTTCTCTTTTAACCATTTTGAAAAATTTAACATTATTAGGATTCTATCAACACAAACACTTGTAGGAAATCAAGTACAACTTAATGTCCCTGATTTACCACATGTAAGACGAAATATCACAGTTACCATCCTGTGAATTTCTCAAGAATGATGCCGATACCTGCTTCACGCTTACCAACCTGGAAGCTCCGGCAAGTCAGGAATTCAACCAACAGATTTTGACACCCAAGCCTGACCAGCCTTAGGTGCATTTTGAGCTTTTCTCTTTTCTTCATAAAATTCTTTCACTCATTTTTCCTTACCATCAGCCATCTTGCTAAAAATATGTTTAACATTGTTATTAAACATTTTTCCAGCATCAACACCTTTTGATTTTAGGTTTGCGGCTCGTAATGGTGGAAAATTCTCATCATTCATTAAAGGAACTGTTTCTTCCTTTTTTACCTCAACTTGTGGCTCATCTGATTTTGTGGAATCAGATTCATTGCCCGAACTTGGCTTGTCTGACTTGGATGAGCCAGATTCATCACCAATAACTTTCTTTTTCTTCTTGTTTGTCCTCAGATTTGCATCTGAAGAATTCGATTTGCTTGGCTTTGCAGTCGAGTGAATCGATTCATCAGAACTCTTATTTGAACCAACTGGTGAACCTGAAGACAAAATCTTCTCCAAAAATACTCTCTCGCCTTCTTCCTCTTCTTCCTCAGTCTGTCTCTCTGCCCCTGTGAAAGCTTTACTTTCTTATCTTCCACTTTCTGTTCTTTGGGCTTGACAGTGACTGGTTTCTTTACCGTTCTCTGAGATTCAACCCTCGATCTTCCCATCGATCTCCTTGGGCAATCTTTGGCAATATGACCTCTGATTTGACAATTATTGCATCTTCTTGTCTCATAACTCCAATCCTGGCAGTTAACAGCAATGTGTCCTCTCACACCACAGGTGTAGCACATTCTGTTATCGTACCATTTACCACTTTCACACCATATGCTTAGATCATAACATTGTCTGGCTTTGCGGTAATCATCACTCTTCTTGAAAACTGGTTTTGGCTTTGAAGCACTGTGGTCAAACCTGCACCACTTATTATCAACATTTTGTGAGTTTTCAGTTTTAGATTTTTGTGATTTTTGATAATGATTGGATGACTTATCTGATGAGCTTTTATTTTCATTTTTAAAATTTTTCAAATTTTTAACTTTTTGTTTCTGTTCTACACTCTTCTTAACAGGTTTTTGTTTAGAACATTCACCTGTTTCAGTAGATTGCAAAACAGTATTTTTAAATTTTTCTTGTAAATCTAAAAATATTTTTCTTTTCTTTTCTTTTTCATCATCAGATATTTCATCACAATCTTCAATTTTGACTTTGTCAAAATTTTTGACATTGTCACTTATTGGAACAGCATTGATTGGTTTTGGACACACATATGGTGCAAAAGTCACAAAACTTTTCAACTTGTTTTCTAAATCAGCAATTTTCTTTCTATTACCTTCGGCTTCATGCTCAAGTCGAATGATTTTATCAAGATGAGAATTTATTTCACATTGTTTTTCAAGATTATTTTTACCAAAAACATCTCTCTCATCTTCTAAAATCTTTAACTGACTTTTGAAGTCATTTTCAAATTTTAATTTTTCAGTTTCAAACTCTTTTTCTTTTTCTTTCAAAATCTTGTTATCCAATGTCAAACTGTCCACATCACCCAACAGTTTGATATTTTCAGATTTTAGTTTTTCACAGTTCAAGCGCAACTCCAGAATCTGTTCATCATCAACTTTCTTCCCATCTTTCAAAGCTTTGTTTTCCAATGTCAAATTCTCCACATCTTTCAAGAGATTGACATTTTCTGCTTCGGATTTTTTACATTTTGAGCATACGACTTCACATTTTGAAGTTTTATCCTTCTTGAATTCTTCAATCTTTGTCGTTCCTGCAAGAAAAATTTTAACCATATCAGCAGGATTCTTCATTTAAAACACAACCTCTCTTGTAATCATATTTCATCCTACTTCTTGCACTAAGACCATTTCTAATTCTTTTGATTATTTCAAGAATCACATCCAAACTTATATATTTTGAGCTTCTTTCTAATTCCTCTATCAACTCTTTCTTTTTCTTCTCAATTTCACAATTGTATGTTCTAAGCTCTCTGATGAAGTCACCTGGACTAAATTTTGAGAACCTAGAATCCTTTTTCAGCTTACACAAAAATTCATCCCATTCTGAAGGTAATGCATCTGCAAATTTGGATATCTGTTCAGCATTTGATATCTTTATCTCATTCATTCTCAAACCTTTAAGTAAATCATCATATCTCTTTTCCATATCATTAAAGTTCTCATATTTCCTACACATAAAATATTTAAATCTTTCAACCACAACCTCTTTTTTCTCAAGATAAGAACCACAAGTCCAATTATTTATTCTTTCAAGATTAATATTTTCCTTTTCGTCAAACATTTTAACCACAATTTCTTTGTTAAATGACTTGGTTCAAAAATTATTTTTAGCTCAAAGTCCACAAATTTTCAACTTCTTGGAATTTGCACCTTGTAAATCACCTCGAATCACCTGCAAACAAACAAAATGAGTTTAATCAAATTTGTCAGACGATTGTAAAAGAATTTGATCCGTTCGGATGGATCAATAGTCAATCGGATGATGTTGTCCCAAACGGATGAAATCAGCCCACTTGGATGGGTGTCTTCGAACGGATGGTTTGGTCCGGATGATGATTCGTCTGGATGGTGAACCAGATGACAATACGCACGAGTGGGGATCCGCACAGGTGGGGATCCGCGCGGGTGGGGATTCGGAGATGTTATACGCACGGGTGGGGATCCGTGTGACTAATGTGATGCGTACGGGTGGGAATGTTATCCGCGCGGACAAGTTGTCCGTGCGTATGGCAAGTCAACTAAGGTCAACACGAATTAATGAAATGTTATCCGTGCAGGTGAAAATGATGAAGCTTATCCGTGCGAGAAACTTATCCGGATGGGTGACACACGTCCTGCATTAAGACAATTCTCATCAATGGCCGACAACAATTAATCAAGTTTTAATTCTATACGACCTCAATTGATACCAACTGTTATGAATCACGTGACCACATGCTCACCGAATGAATTAATCACTTACTTGGATACACGTGACTTTCTGATGTAGTTTATAATGACAACAAAGAATAGCAATCACATGCACACCGAAAGCAATTAATGACTCACATGTATCATTGATAATGTTGACTGACAAACCTGAAAATATTGACTAAAGTGACAAGTTCGGGTGATGTTGAGACACGTATTGTTATCCGTGCGTGTGGCAGGGTCAACAAAAAGTCAATACATATTATGTCATCCGTGCGTACGACTTATGCGTACGGATAGGTCAACAATCAGTCAACGCGTATGGTCATCCGTGCGTGCGACTTATGCGTACGGATAGGTCAACAATCAGTCAACGCGTATGGTCATCCGTGCGTGCGACTTATGCGTACGGATAGGTCAACAATCAGTCAACGCGTATGGTCATCCGCACGGATTGCCATCCGCGCGGAGAACAAAAAACGTAACAGCAGCAACTTTTATCATATTTCGATCAAAAAATCTCAAATTTCTCACAAAATACTTTGAATTAAAGTCTGAAATTTTATAGGCTTATTGATTAATTGTTTTCGCACATCATATTAAAAAATCAGCCGATTTTAACCATAAAATCTTGTTTAATTTTGCGTTTTTCTGTTTAAAAACGTGACAGAGAAGAAAATTAACAAATCTGATGCGAATTGAGATCTGAAAACGATGAAATCCTGTGCGAAATCGTGTGAATGATCTGAGCAATCGATATCCTGCTCTGATACCACTTGTTAGGTCCCAGATTGATCCGTTTCGATTGCGAACCGACTCGTGAACGTGCGGAATTCGTACACGATCGTGACCGAACACACGAGACGTAATATAATCTGTGATTCTATTGACGAATATGAAAACGTACAAAGCACCTGAATCACGATGTCACTTTCTCTCTCTACTTTCTCTCTCTAGCTCCTATCTTCTCCAAAGTCTTCAAATGAGCAAAGTGACAAAAGTCCCTAAACTAAGCCCTAACTCCACTATTTATAGGCCAAGGGTTATAATGAGATATCTCATTATTTACACAAATGCCACCTTGCCTTTTACTAAAATATATAACACTATAAGCACAAAACTTAATCTATTTCTGCTACGATCTTGAGATGACGGAGGCGATAGACATACTGCACTAACACAATTGTTGCTGCTAAATTCTGCTCAGGCTCCTCTGTTTGTGTTTTGGAAGGTTTTGACAGCCTAGTAAAAGTTTCAGAAGAAAGGTTGTTTATTTGACAAGGATTTCCTTGGATTAGCACATGTATATTATCCTTGGAAAATTTCTTTTGTAAGTAAAAACTTAGAAACCTTGGAAACAAGAGAAATGGTTTCTTATTATCTTTAATATTATTAATATTTTTAACCATGTCATTGAAAATTTCCTGGGAGTAATTAAAATTTTCTTCATTCATAATCGCATAACCCAGATATTGAATTTTCAACGGTATCTCATTGAAAGCAGTTGTTTTATTTGACACACACATGAGGAGGGTATGGAATAAAAACCTCATGGCAGGAGGAAAACTGCCCTTTTGTAAAGTGTCCTTTTTCATTTCCTCTTCATACCCTCTCTCAAGAAAATCAGTTTGATACTCTGTTTTTTGAAAAGAATTTTTAACTTGAATATCATTGAGTTCAAAGACCTCTGACAGAGTTTGAGGTGTGATGGTAACTAGAATACCTAGATTGATGAATTTATTGCTAAGGGCTTTTTGTCCTTAACATCAAGTTTAGCATTTTTCCAGAATTCTCTTAGGGTATCCAGGAAGATAGGAGCATTACAAGTCAACAAAGTTTTGTACTTTGTGGTCGAAAGAATATCAATGGCGGAGTTGAAAGTTGTGTTGTCACTTGGTTTTTCAAGTATGCACAGGTAGTTATGAGGAGTTTTGTATTGAAGAGCCATGGTGTGTTGAGTGTGATTACGAAAGGAAGAAGATGATGAAGGATTTGATAGAAATGGATGGTAACTGTTTTGAGAAAGGAATTTTGAATTCGATTCGACAGTGAAAACCCTGTTTGGGGTTTTGATCAGGGTTTTATAAAGTGGAAAAGTGAATGCTGACGTGGCAGCAGTTACAAATGATCTGACGGATAAGTACTGTCCATGTGCCAACCTCAGATGAGTAATGGAGGACAGTTGTTTAGGAAACCACTAATGGATCAATTGTCAGTGGTTTGCAGTGGAAAGATGAAAACAGTGGCTGACTTTTAACTATCAGTGGATAGCCATCAATGGGTTAAAACACTAATTTTGAACAACAGTGATTTAACAAAGAAATGGATAAACAGAGGTTGACTTTCAGTAGTGGTCAATAATCATCAGAACAGATGTTTGAACCAAAATAGTGGTTATGGCAGACTTTTAAGGATTTAATGAAAATTTTCATTTTTAGCTATTTTTTAAGGATGGAATTTTGATTTTTTGAAAACATTTTAATGCTTTTATTCATAGAAAAACAGGATTTTGCCTGTTATTCCATGTTCAGCATGCCAATCCTAGAGATCAAGCTTTCAAAGGTGGATGTGTCTAAAGCTTTTGTTAGCACATCTGCCAGCTGATCCTTAGTTGGAACATGGTGCAGATAAATCAAACTTTTTCATAGCAATCCCTCACAAAGTGATGTCTGATGTCAATGTGCTTGGTGGTTGAATGAGATATTGAACTTTTGATGATATATTTCATCTAACTGACTTTCCTGCATAAAAGAAGTCTTTTGAGCAATTATACCAAAATCCAATAACATATTTGGGGTAACAAACAGTTGAACTTTTCAGCTTGCAGCAACACCATAATGATCTTCAATCAGTGGTTGTGAAAACATCTGCTGCTTGTGCTTAGTAAAAAATGTCACACCCCGACCACGTAAAACAACAAATCATGGCGGAAACGTCGGGGAGTGTTGTAACAGAATCATTGTTTCACAACCATGGATTTAAATTGTTTCGTTTTATTGAATTATTGAACTCATTGTTTTATTACAATTAGGATAAATACAAATATTATCTTTCGAGTTTTAAAGTCACTAAGGCACGAGTCCATCCTATGTATAGCATGCATCAACAATCATCATATAGCAGCACCTGAAACAATATGTGAAAATAGGTATGTCAGCATAAAAATGCTTGTGAGTAACATAGGTTTTGTGAATTAGATTCATGGCTTTGGTTAACATAAGAAAAAGGTTTTATGTTTACAAAATAATAGCCATGAATCCTTGTAAAAAGTTTGGTTTCGAAAATACATTGTTTTGATAAAAAGGTTTGTAGTATATACAGAAATATACTTTCGTTTTGAAAAGATCGGATAAATAGTATATCAAAGTATACTTTAGTTTTGAAATAGTTAAATAGATAAGTAGTATATCAAAATATACTTTGTGTAGGATCGTGTTCTGACCCAAAACGAGTCGTTCAGAGGTGTTCTACTCAATATGAAAGGCGGAAACAGACATATCGAGTTCGATTCAGCTAGATATTCACTTTAACTGTCTTTCTGATTGATTTGACAAAGTTTTACAGCGAAACGACACTTCGGCAGCACTTCGGCTCCGAAATCACACATACAAGACCTTACTCAAACGAAATCAGGACACTCCTATATATAGGCAATGTAATTCCGCTTGAACCAGTTCAAACGAGATTACATTTCAAACGGAATTACCATTTCACACGAAAATACTATTTCAAGCGGAATTTGCAAGGTGATTTCGTTTGAAATCACTTGTTGATTTCAAGCGAACTTACACTTTGTAATTTCGTGTGAACTTACCTGCTAACCTAATTTTGACAATTTTCTCGAATTACGTGCCCTGATCTATCTATATACATACAAGACTCGATACAAGATGAAGTCTACAGACGCATGCACCAACAGTCTCCCCTTCGAATGTTGACGAGTCTTCAATGTCGAGTCTTCAACGTCTTCAGTCTTTATGAGTCTGCTCTTTCTGAAGTATCTGACACTGTAATGCATCGTCAATCTTCTTTCTCTTTCTTCCAAAATCGCAACCTGGCTCTATGCTTTTCTTGATCAGGTCTCTTGATTCCTTAAGTTCATCAGCATCATCAGCTTGCGTGAATTTCAGGTCCAAGATTATAACCTGGCTTACATTCTGCTCAGAATCAAAACTAGGCTCTCTCTCATATCTGCACAATCTCTACCTCACAATAAATTTCAAAAATTTATGATTTGACAAATTTATTCTCTGCTTACCACTTGTAAATACAAAATCAAGAAATGATTTTACAATGTTAATCACTGATGAACCACTAGCAATAATAACATTTTCTTTTCAAAAAACTGTTCTAAAATCAAACAGACCCCCCCTCACTGATTGTCATCATGTTTAGCACTTGGAATTTTGAAAATAAGCTCTCCAATATCAGTCGTCGAAAATCTTTTTGTATTTTTTCAAAATTTATGCTAAAACACATTGAAAATCTTTTTGGATTTTTTTATTTAAATGAAATGCAGTAAAGAAATATTTACAGACAATATTTTTGTGAGTTTGTGTAAGAGGATCATATCAGTTTTTGAGACAAATCACTAACATCGTTAAGCTTTATACATTTTAAGTTCTAAATGATTCACTTAGATTGTCAGTATACCGATCCACTTAAATTTTCACACAAAGTTCAATTGCTTCGAGATACGAGATTAATGTTTTAGAGACTTAAACTTATTCGCGTGTCCCACCTCTGAATATACTCTCGTATCCAGATCCCAATATTCAGTCTTACAGGTGAGTATACCACATATGATATCTGTAAAGGGTAAAAATGCGAGGGCCGTGAGAGCTCAGGCTATTGCTTCCGCAAAATCAGAGAGATGATGGCTTCGACTTTAGGTGTGTCCCCTTTAGAGGATCTTTTGTTTCAACAGCACATGATTAGCATTTTGCAATGTTTCATCATTTTTTGTACTGAGGGCGATGCTATATTTCAAGCAAGCGAAAAGTATTATACGGGACTAGGCCATTGCTTCCGCAAAATCAGAAGTCCCGGGATAATACTCCAGATATCACTGAGTATAAAGACCTAGTATCTCAGAAAGAGGGACCTTTCAAACAAGATTTCGGGGGTTACCCATATATCCGAGAGATGTTCCCCACGAATTAAGTAAGTTTGAAATTTAGGTTTATATCTCGTCACAATCTACTAAATGTGTAAAAACCTACTGGCACATCATCAGTGAGACCTTTTATCACATTTTAACTTTTCAATTCTTTAGCATGCTGTGATAGTCCACTGATGTACTATCATTTCCTCTTTTCTCAACAAAACTCAATTTTTGATTTTATCATGTTTTTGACTTTTTCAAATTTTCAAATGTTTTTGGATTTTCTGAAAATTCTTACTCCCCCTAAAATTCAAAATCATTTAAAAGAATTTTGAAAACAAACTATACAAGAAAAATGACAACTGTTGTGAATTGATTCAATTCGCCATCCACTTGGCATAAACAATCAGAACTCCCCCTTACAACAAACTATTTTCCCATTATGATTTCAAAACACTTAAGTTTGTTTTAATCAAATGGGTTTTCCGGAAAATAAGTTTTGTTGATTTTATCACTTGTAGAAATGGGGATTCATTCATTGCTTTGTTCTTTCAACCACTTGAAAATATAACAATTTTAAGATCAACTAACAAATACCACTTGTAGAAAATCAAGTACAACTTAATGTCCCTGATTTACCACTTGTAAGACGAAATATGACAGTTGTGAATTTCTCAAGAAAGATGCCGATACCTGCTCCACACTTACCAACCTGGAAGCTCCGGCAAGTCATACTTTTTACATATGAAAAACAGACATCCAAGCTTCACCAAAATTGGATGTTTCCTCCTCAACTTCACCTGGGTAAGAAGTTGCTTTCTTTGATTGATAAAAATCTTTAACCCCTGTGACCTTCCCATCGACCATCTTTCCAAAAATCTTTTTCACATTTCCATTAAAAACCTTTTCGACATCAAATTCTTTCTTCTCAGAATAGAATTGATTCGAGATCTCAATTTTTCCCACTTTTAATTTAAAATTTTCAGCCCGCAATGGTGGAAAGTTAACATCATCCATTGGCGGTACTGATGTTTCTATCTTTAGCTCAACTTGTGGCTCCTCTGACTTTATGGAATCAGATTCATCGCCAGATTTTACATCAAATTTCTTAACAACCCACTTCTGGTTGTCAAGATTCACTCTTCTCTTGTAAAATCTTTTCGAACATTCACCAACCTCATATGTTGAGTTCTTGAAAACTTTGAATTTTTCAGTTGGTGGTTCAGTTTTGTCAACAATTTTCTCTTTGAGTTTAGAAACAACTTCCTGTTTTGTTTTGGTTGCCAATGGACAGTTCCAGGCAATGTGACAACTTCTTGACATCTGTAACAGGTTCTTGTCTCCTTTCTCTGATAAACTCCTTTCTTCTCAAACTTTTGTCTCTCAGCAAAGAACTCTTTATTTGTTTGCTTCCAAAATGAGCTCTTTTGTTCTTCTTCTGAACTTGTCCCTGAAACAAATACAGTTTTTGTTTTATAAGTTTTCTCATTTTTATAATTTCTAGGTGGAATAAAACCTAGACCTTTCTTTTTGTAATTACCGTTATGGTTTGGTTTTTTTGAAAACCAGAACCAGAACTGTAACCCTTTTTCTTGTTTAAACATTGTTGAACTCTTGAAGTGTAAATTTTAGATTTTCCAGTAAGATTTACATCTTTTATTTCAGAAACATTAATTTCTGTTAGTTTGAAAACCTTTTTGATCATTTCTGGTTTAACAGCTCTTATTGGAAATTCCTCATCAGAATATAATTTGTCTGAATCAATCAAAGTATATGCCATTTTGATTGGTTCGTCATTCAAATTAGATTTTGATAACAAGAATTCTTTATTGTTAACCCTTTTAACTGACGACTTTGGACTGTCAACTGATGATGAACTCGAATTTTTTGACTCCAACTTTGACTCTAACTCCTCATCCTTATCCAACACCTGATCGACCACCTTTTTTATTAACTCAGACTCATGATTAGTGTCAGACGATGTGAACGTGACGTCAATATTTTCTGGTAACTCATCAGTTATTTCGGAATTTAACTTTATATTGACTGCCTTTTTGACTTGCTCCTCATTTGGTTTTCTGGGAGAATAACCTTCCCAAATCGGAGGCGGACACTTGTTATAATTTGCACTTTGTTTCTTACCAGTATCCTTTTCTTCAGTCTTCTTATCTTGAAAAGCTTCAAAACCTGCAACAGTTGGATAAATTCTATCAATCAAATAATCAGAACTAGAATAACTTTGCAACAATCTTCTAATTCTTTCATTTTCAATCCTTTCTGTCTCCAACTCCTGCTTCAGCTTTGCACATTCTTCAATGTAATGATTAATAGCCTTCTGCTTTGTCATCATCACAACATTCATCATAGTCAATGCATCTTCTCTTTCAGAATTTGTCTTTTGTAGACCAGTCACCGTTCTATTCAACACATCATATGATTCTTTCACATAGTTGAGATTGAATAATAATTGTTCTTTCATTTTATCTTGCTCACTCAACTTCTCATCTTTCTCTTCACATTTCTTGCATGATTCTGAACACTTTAAACATGGCTTGATTATATCAACAATCTTTTCCACTTCGATGATCTTTTCAACTTCAACAACTTTCTCAACTTCAACCACTTTTTCAGCTTCTGCTATCTTCTTATCATCAACTACCTTTTTCAGCTTAGTAATTTTAACTTCTTCACTTTGTTCAGAAATATTTTCCTGAGCAACACTTTTACTCTTCACCTTTTTCTTTCCTTTTGCTGCTTGTTTCTCTTTCAGCTTCTCCATTTTAACTGCAAAATAAAATTGAAAACTTTTAGGAGATAAATGAGTTTTTGCAATATTAATATGTTTTTCTTCCTCATCATCACTATCATCAGTTGATGATTGATCAAACACTTGTGTTTGTTCTGAAATAGCATCTGAAGAACTAGATTCATCATCTTGATTTTTCTCATCACTGGCAAACGCTTTCATCCATTCCTTCAACAAATCTGGTTCTTGAACGATTTGCGCGATTAATTCAACTGTTTTTGAATCAGGTGGAATATATTTGTCCCAGCTGAAGCCTTCTGCAACTTTTTCATCATCTTGATCAATTATGCCATAGTAAGCTTTCTTATTTGCATCTTTGATCATTTTGGCATGAGCAGTTTGCGGTTCCTTTTGTTGATACGGTTGGTGAGAAACTTGTTGATAAATTGCCTTCCGATAATAATCATTGCCACCATACGGATTCTTTGCTCCACTTGCTTCTCGATTTGTACATTCTCTTTTGAAATGACCTTTCTCCCTGCATCGAAAACAAGTAACTTTAGATTTATCAAACCCAAAGTAGAAACATTAGCATCCCTGAAATCATCTCTTCCAGTAATCATTTTAAACTTTTCAGCTCTTCTCAAAACACTCGCTAGACACCATTTAATGTCCATGAACTCCATCTCTTCTGCATCTATCTGATCGTAATCCTCTTTAGTCAACATAGGATTTCCGATCCTTCCAGTAACTAACCCTTCATATGATTCTAACACAGTAGCAAGTAATGACATATGACCTTTCACGACCTCTTTAGAGAAATTTTGACCATTCTGAAGATGCAACACGATATTGCAATTTAAAATATGACCATTACTGATGTTTGAGCTTTGAAACTGCTGACTTGAAATTGAATCTTTCGGATTAACACTTGGATATGAAGAAAATCCACTGCTGCTGTTTGGACTTTGATTGACTGATCCGGATGAGTTTTCTGCACTGAAAGCAGTTTGTATTTTCGGACTTGCTTCAACACTCTGAACACTCCCTTTGAAGTACATCTTAACATCTTGTTGTGCACTTGGATTGCTCATCCTAGCAATCTTTTGCAGTTCAAGATCTTGTCCTTCAATCTTTTCTATAAACTGAGAAATTGTCTAACCATCATATTCTCCAGTATTCTTCAAAATGATCAAGTATGTTCCCCACTCTTTCTGAGGTAACGCATCAGCTAATTTGTCAACCCATTCCTCACGATCTTTGTTGATACCTAACAATGAGATTGATCATACTAAGTGACAATATCTTTAAATCAATTTCTTCGTATCTTCTCCCGGCAAACTGGTAAACAAATCAAATTCTTTCTTTAACAATGATTTTTTACTCTTGATCATCTTTTCACTTCCCTCAAATTTAATTCGAAGTGCTTCCCAAATTGATCGTGAAGTCTTATCATGTTGAAACAATACAAATATGTCTTCTTTAATAGCTTGCTGGAGTAGACTGATCATAATCTTTTCTGCTTTGTACATGTCACGTTCTTTATCCGTAAATTCAAAAATCTTCTTTTCAACTCCCAAATATGTACGTGGTAGCACATACCTTTTCTCAACACACTCCCATGATCTCAAATGATTAGCTTGAACCCAGTTTTCAAACCGATCTTTCCAACCATAATACTCTTCAATGCCCATTAGCTTCGGGGGTTTTTGCAAAGTTCCAGTCTCATTTTCCATGTTCATGTTCTGAGCTATGGCAGCTGGAGTAGTCGGGGCAGTTGCAAACGCGTTATAGAACTCCTCTTCCATGATTCGGTAAACTTTTTCACAAAACAGGCACTCTCAAGCGAAATTACACCTCTTAAACGAGATACTCTTTTAAACAAAATCACACTTCCAAACGGAATCACCTTCTGAAGCGGAATCACACTTACAACTCACACGGAATACCTTTTTCAAGCGAAATTACTGATTTCGTTGGAAATACTTCAAGCGAAATAACAAATTGGAACGGAATAGTGATTTCGAACGGAATCACTCAAGCGAAATACCTGTTTCAAGAGAGATTACTAATTCCGTGCGGAATTAGCAGCAATTTCAAACGAAATTAACCTCAAAAAGTAATTCCGTGCGAAATTATGATGTAATTTCACACGAAATTATGCTGATGTCATCATTTCGGTTCAACTTTTGTCAAATTGATCAGGTTTTAGCTCGATTTTAGGTCTGAAACTTTCAAGGGTTTGTTAAAAACTGTTTCACACAATATGTGAGAAAATTATCCGATTTTAACCGAGAAAAATTGTTCAATTTTGAAAAGAAAGTGTAGAAGATAGAAAAACTAATGAAATCAAGCTGAATACGATTTAACTCCTCCTCCTGAGCTCTGATACCATATGTAGGATCGTGTTCTGACCCAAAACGAGTCGTTCAGAGGTGTTCTACTCAATATGAAAGGCGGAAACAAACATATCGAGTTCGATTCAGCTAGATATTCACTTTAACTGTCTTTCTGATTGATTTGACAAAGTTTTACAGCGAAACGACACTTTGGCAGCACTTCGGCTCTGGAATCACACATACAAGACCTTACTCAAACGAAATCAGGACACTCCTATATATAGGCAATGGAATTCCACTTGAACCAGTTCAAACGAGATTACATTTCAAACAGAATTACCATTTCACACGAAAATACTATTTCAAGCGGAATTAGCAAGGTGATTTCGTTTGAAATCACTTGTTGATTTCAAGCGAAATTACACTTTGTAATTTCGTGTTAACTTACCTGCTAACCTAATTTTGACAATTTTCTCGAATTATGTGCCCTGATCTATCTATATACATACAAGACTCGATACAAGACGAAGTCGACAGACGCATGCACCATCACTTTAATTAATGAAAATGATAGATTTGGTAGTATATCTCAAGTACACTTTGGTTTAAGAATGAAAGTATTGGTAGTATATCAAATTATACTTTGGTTTGAAAATAGAATATCAACTATGATTTGGTAGTATATCAAAATATACTATGGTTTATGATATAACAAAGTCGGTAGTATATCAAACTATACTTTAGTAAAACAGTATCATGTTGGTTGTATATCGAAATATACTTAGATCATGATTTTGGTAGTATATCAAACTATACTTTAGTAAATAGTAACATATCAAACTATGCTTTGGTAAATAACAAAGTAGTATATTAAAACATATGTTGGATTTTGTACATAGTATATCAAAAATATACATTGGATAATATCACATTTGAGAGCACATGAAACTGTACTTTGTTAGTATATCAAAATATACAAAAGAAACTGTGATTTGGTATTTATTCAAACCTTAGTGTATCAAACTACACTTTGGAGACTATAGAAATACCACAAAGGCAATTTCTATTTGGTTAAAATTTGGTTTCTGACATTCCATACAACAGGAATGGGGTGTCTAGTCCTTTAGCGCTATATCGTACTACCAATCGGCTTGGTGAATGTATAAAGAAAGTACAATCCAACAATTAGTTTTAAAATCTTTGAAAATTTGTGTTTAAACCATAGATAATTGTTCTATTCGTCAAAAGATAAGTCCTAACATGTATAATCATATAGTTGAAATCATGAAAATAACAAATAGGCACATATGTTTCACCCCAAAACATTTGAAAGCAGTAAAAGAGGGGACTGTGTACTGACTTAAGATTGCAAGTATCCTTGATTAAGTGTCCTAACGAAGCTCGCAAAATCAAGGAATCAAGTGGCACCTAGTATGGAATCACTATGTTAAACAATCGGATCCTAGATCGGGAGATAGGGTAGAATGAGGTTCTATAAATCAAATGAGTATTGGAACTCATATGGCATGATTTAATAGACCTAACATTCTGATTTGGAAGTCTACCTAAGTGCTTTTGACCCGTTTCAACCCATTATGGTAGTATAAGCTACTATAATGCGTCGTTTGAGTAAAACTATGGTCGGATGGTTAACTATACGCTATGTCAAGTCTTACATTCCCAATAATACCTAAACATGTTATTAAATCAGATTATATGTCAAAAAGTTGATCACATATGCAAAATATGGATTTATGCTTCAAAAGGGCATTTTGGTCATTCCATATGGGCATATAAACTACTTAACAAATAACTAACCAATCCTAAGTGATCATAAGGTATAACCTCAGAGGTTATTCCCTATGCAACTATTATCAGTAAACATACTTGGTCGGATCCTAATGATCGCCAAACGGGTCGGGTGCGAAAGTCTAAGCGGTTGTTTAAACCGCTTAACTTACGACCCTAAACAAGCATAAACAAGCACTAAACTAATAGTGACGAGTTAAACATGTCAAAACATGTTTAACTAACTTAGAAAACTGATTTGGTATCAAAACAAAGTGTTTTGATACCTAAAAGTAGTTCCGTTGCAAAATGCGTGCAAAAACGCATTTTGACCGAAACTTTAACTCGTCACTACACCTAGTTAACGTGGTAATCAGTAGGTATAATCGCTACGGATTATAACCATCGTGATTACAATCACGTTGCAAAGTTCAAACGAACTTTGCGTTGACCATTGACTGGTCAAAGCTAAAAGTCAAACATTGTTTGACTAATGTTTGACTTTTATGCTAGGAAAGCGATAAAAGAATGAAAGAATCTTACAAAGGGTCCTTGCTAGGGAGAACTTGATCCAAATAATCTCAGGTATGAAGTTTATAACTCCAACTTAGAGAAAATCAGATCAAGGGTGAATGAAATGGAAGAATTGCATGGCTATTTATACTTGTTGTGAGTTCATAGGATCAATCCATGTGTTTGTGTGGCCAACAAGCATTAGATCTCAGCCATCCATGTGTTTAGGGCAAGCTAATTTACTTGGGGATGTGTTAACTTGGTTAACACACAAAGAATTTACAAGAACAACCCCTGAATTAACAATATGTTGCTGAAAATCAAATTTCTGGAACTGGCATGCTGTCGCGCCCCGCGTACGATTTGGGGGTCAGCCTACGCGGCCCGCGACCTCATGTAGTTCAGCAAACAGTTTCATATTTGATAGTTTCATATTTAACCCCTGTTAAGCCATTTTCAAGGATCTAAAAGGTGTTCAAAGTATAGAGGACACAAAATATGCTTGGAAATATCTCAGATGTCGGTTCGTTTGGTCGTACGGTCACGTTATTCGTCTAATTACGACGAAACTTGAACGGACACGAAAACGATCCAAATTAAGCGACGAATGGTATTTTTGCATGCTGATCACTAAAATAAAAATATTTTAGTGTCTACAAAAATTTTGGATGTTCAGATGTGGTCAGAACGTAAGATATGCGCGTAAATGCAAACTTACGCCGTTTTTGACACTTTTAGTCCCTGTAAGATCAAATAAGCATATTTTCGCACACCGAACCACCCAAAGCTTATTTCTAAGCTATGTTTAGGTTATTTATGGTATGTTTAGCTTATGATCATATTCTGGACTATACGTTGCCATACGAAACGGCAGACTTTTGCAGTTTGACTCAAATAGTCCCTGTGAGCGAACAAACTTGTTTTTGACACACCAAACCCTTCATAACTTATTTCTAAGTTATGTAAAGGTTATTTAAGGTATGCTAAGCTTATTTCACTATTATGGAGTATTTTTTGCATTAAACTGATCGCGTTTACGCATCAGTTCGCGTATAACCTTCCAGAAAGCGATTTAAAACTCGAAATTGAACAAGAATTGATATGTGCTAATGATACACATATTTATACAAATACCAAGTATGAAACACTATATTTCATTGGTTTGGTATTTTTTTGATGGTCGTAATGACACAGGTGTCACAGTCTCCCCTACTTTAGGAAATTTTGTCCCAAAATTTAAATTTTAGAGGAAACCTGTGAAGACAATTGTGATTGTTTCGCTTTCGAATGAATCCTTCGTTTCCCAAATAAACTCTAGGTCACGTTTGGATTCTTAGCGAATCTGTTAATTGCCAAAATGTTGTCATTTCTGTAACAAAAGCATGGAGCTTTGAACGACGGATAGGAGAATGTTTCCTATGAAGACTATTATAGGAAACTTGTGTGTGCTCGAAATCAGAGTTGGAGAATGCAAGCTAAAATAACAATGGTCAAGGTCCAGGACTTCTAGTAACTTAAATAACGCTACGCTCGCAATGTAATAAGGAACACTTATATATAGGAAGTACCAGCGGCGTATCCACCATGCCCTTTTTACATTGTTCCCGTCTCGTTATTCTTATCACTATAGGTCTTAACACATGACAAAACTTGATCTGTTTTCTGTGCACTGAATTCCATAATTATGTATGCATCTATAATTACGTAATTCCTTGCACAGTCTGCACAGTTCATTTTATAATGTGTAGGGAAAAAATCAATCAAACAAACATGTAATGACTTGACTAGACCACCAAAGGATCTCTTTAACTAGATCAATGAACGATCTTTTTAACTAGATCAACACATGATCTCCTTAACTAGTTCGTCGTACGATCTCTTTAAATAGATCACTTAAGGGATCTTTGTAACTTAAAACCAAATAATCGTTTTGAAACAGCACTTTGGAATCCAAGGGTCTGACTATTTGCATAGAAAGCTCCTTAAGGATTTAAGATAGTACTTTGAGTATCCTTCTGAGAATCTAACATATAAAAATACGGAAGATTCTACCAGGACTTAGATAGCGAGCTTTAGAAATTACACATAAACACAAAGTCACAAAATTGTGCATTCGTTAACTTAGTTATTAGCTCATTTGTTAATTTGAATTAATGCATTTAAAGTACACTAGAAATCCAATCGCGGACTTCATTTAGTACTTAAAACATCCTCAAGAATCTAACTATTAAGATAGGAAGATCTTATAAGGATTTGGAATTTGTTTTTATCGTATCGTAACATTCGTATTAGGACACCTAAGGAATCCAATTAAGGACTCACGATAGTACCTTTAGATATCAAATCAAGGATCTGAAATGGTACTTCAAATATTTGTTTAAGAACTTGTAATTTGTACCTTGTACTTTGTTCCTTGAAAAGAAACGAGTACTTAGGATTTTAGGGGAGATCATAAGTGATCATAGAATGAAAGAACCACACGATTAGTTTGTTCTGCAAGGAACACGGTTCCTTGGTGTCGGTATCGTATGGGTATGTCACGCAGACACACAATCATAACAGCTTCGTAAAATAAAATTGGAACAACAATTTTATTTATATAATAGCTGAATTGTTCCAAAAGATAACAACAAAGGAAAATACAAGGTCTAATTGTTCACTGCTGCATTGTCGTTTGCGTTTGCCTCATTTATGTTAAACACTCGTCCACGCGCTGGATTTGCGTTAACAAGTCTTGGGCAATTGTTTCGGTAGTGAGTGAGATCACCACAGTTGTAGCACGATCCAGGTGGATATGGTGCTTGAACAGCAGCAGGATTTGCAGCATTCTGGTTTTGGATAACATGATGACATGTATTGACCAAATGTCCCAATCGTCCACAGTGGGTACATTTGTGACACGGTGTCTGATTCATATGATGACGGTTGCATTTGTTGCACAAGGGTGCAATACCAATATAGTTTTTCCTAGCACAAGGCTGTGCTGGCTGGTTTAGTGCAACCTGATCATTCTGAGCAACTACTGTGAAGTTTTGTGAAGCCTTACGCTTCTTCGACTTCTTAGAGGACTCGGTCTGTTTATCCTTTGGCTTTTCTTGTGCCAACTTGTCTGATGGTTTCTGGTCGCCTTTTCGGAAAAGTTTACCCTTTCTGATCTCAGATTCAGTCAGGGTAGCAGATAGTTCGATGGCTTGTCTTACGGTAGTATGGTTGCTACCAGTAACAATGTCCTGCATTAGATCAGGGAGGCCATCGATGTACTTTTCAATCGCCTTCTCCAAAGGCGTAACCATGGTAGGACATAACAGACTTAACTCCTCATAACGATCAGTGTAGGCTCGATGTTCACCGCTGTCTTGTTTAAGATTGTCAAATTCCCATTCCAAAGCCCTGGGCTCATGACGAGGACAAAATTCCTTCATCATTAGAGCCCGAAGCTCTTCCCAGGTTTGTGCCATTGCCACATCGGCACCCCTATCACGCATCACACCGTTCCACCATGTAAGAGCACGCTTCTCGAACGCGCTGGATGCAAACTCAACCTTACGCCCATTCGGAAATTGCACATGTCTGAATGTACTCTCCAAACTTTCGAACCATTACAGGAGCGCGGTTGCTCCTTGAGACCCAGAAAACTTCAAAGGTTTAGCAGAATTGAAGGTTTTAAAACTACACTGAGCATTGTTGTTGTTATTGTTGTTGTAAAACTGATGGATCTGGGTTACTAGGTTCGGAAGTTCTGCAGCCATTTGCTGAGAGACAAGGACTGCGACTTCTTCGTTGGTTAGAGGTTGTGCATCTTGTCGAGGAGGCATTGTCTAAAAGAAATAAGGGATCATGAGAAACGGGTGATGTTGACAATTGGAAAATCCAATGGGGTATTGAAAACATTGACAAAACACAAGGAAGGCGATCATTTGTTTGTTACCTCGAACAAACAAATGACACGCAGTGACTAGTCAAAGTAAATGGGTCAATATAATGTATCACTGAAGACGTGCTCGCCTATAAGTGAACACTCACCCGAAGAGTTCCCAGGTAAGAGTGACTGGTCTGATACTGCGGATTTGTATGAACACTCTAGCCTTAGACAGAAAACTTAGGGTACAAGCATTCATCCTTCCAGTTTGCACGTGTCTACATTATTTTAGACCCAAACTTTGACGAGATTTTGAAAACTTTGAAGGTTCAAAACCTTATAATAAATCATCCTAGAACAGATGATTAGTTTTCAAAGCAGATTCAAAATTTTGTGTTCTTATTGTGGTTGTCACTTAAGAATAAGTGACGGTATTGTTTTAAAAATCTAAACACAAGAATCTTGTGTTAGGGTCCTAGGAAGGTTATAGTCTAGGTCAAAGCATTACTAATAACCTAATTCCCAAAAACCATTGGCTCTGATACCAACTTTTATGTCACACCCCGACCACGCAAAACAACAAATCATGGCGGAAACGTCGGGGAGTGTTGTAACAGAATCATTGTTTCACAGCCATGGATTTAAATTGTTTCGTTTTATTAAATTATTGAACTCATTGTTTTATTACAATTCAGATAAATACAAATATTATCTTTCGAGTTTTAAAGTCACTAAGGCACGAGTCCATCCTATGTATAGCATGCATCAACAATCATCATATAGCAGCACCTGAAACAATATGTGAAAATAGGTATGTCAGCATAAAAATGCCCGTGAGTAACATAGGTTTTGTGAATTAGATTCATGGATTTGGTTAACACAAGAAAATGGTTTTATGTTTACAAAATAATAGCCATGAATCCTTGTAAAAAATTTTGTTTCGAAAATACATTGTTTTGATAAAAAGGTTTGTAGTATATACAGAAATATACTTTGGTTTTGAAAAGATCGGATAAATAGTATATAAAAGTATACTTTAGTTTTGAAATAGTTAAATAGATAAGTAGTATATCAAAATATACTTTGATTAATGAAAATGATAGATTTGGTAGTATATCTCAAGTACACTTTGGTTTAAGAATGAAAGTATTGATAGTATATCAAATTATACTTTGGTTTGAAAATAGCATATCAGCTATGCTTTGGTTTTGAAAATAGCATATCAACTATGCTTTGGTAGTATATCAAAATATACTTTGGTTTATGATATAACAAAGTCGGGAGTATATCAAACTATACTTTAGTAAAACAGTATCATGTTGGTTGTATATCAAAATATACTTAGATCATGATTTTGGTAGTATATCAAACTATACTTTAGTAAATAGTAGCATATCAAACTATGCTTTGGTAAATAACAAAGTAGTATATTAAAACATATGTTGGATTTTGTACATAGTATATTAAAAATAAACTTTGGATAATATCACATTTGAGAGCACATCAAACTGTACTTTGGTAGTATATCAAAATATACAAAAGAAACAGTGATTTGGTATTCATTCAAACCTTAGTGTATCAAACTACACTTTGGAGACTATAGAAATACCACAAAGGCAATTTCTATTTGGTTAAAATTTGGTTTCTGACATTCCATACAACAGGAATGGGGTGTCTAGTCCTATAGCGCTATATCGTACTACCAATCGGCTTGGTGAATGTATAAAGAAAGTACAATCCAACAATTAGTTTTAAAATCTTTGAAAATTTATGTTTAAACCATAGATAATTGTTCAATTCGTCAAAAGATAAGTACTAACATGTATAATCATATACTTGAAATCATGAAAATAACAAATAGGCACATATGTTTCACCCCAAAACATTTGAAAGCAGTAAAAGAGGGGACTATGTACTCACTTGAGATTGCAAGTATCCTTTATTAAGTGTCCTAACGAAGCTCGGAAAATCAAGGAATCAAGTGGCACCTAGTATGGAATCACTATGTTAAACAATCGGGTCCTAGATCGGGAGATAGGGTAGAATGAGGTTCTATAAATCAAATGAGTATTGGAACTCATATGGCATGATTTAATAGACCTAACATTCTGATTTGGAAGTCTACCTAAGTGCTTTTGACCCGTTTCGACCCATTATGGTAGTATAAGCTACTATAATGCGTCGTTTGCGTAAAACTATGGTCGGATGGTTAACTATATGCTATGTCAAGTCTTACATGCCCAATAATACCTAAACATGTTACTAAATCAGATTATATGTCAAAAAGTTGATCACATATGCAAAATATGGATTTATGCTTCAAAAGGGCATTTTGGTCATTTCCTATAGGCATATAAACTACTTAACAAAAAACAAACCAATCCTAAGTGATCATAAGGTATAACCTCAGAGGTTATTCCCTATGAAACTATGATCACTAAACATGCTTGGTCGGATCCTAATGATCGACCAAACGGGTCGGGTGCGAAAGTCTAAGCGGTTGTTTAGACCGCTTAACTTACGACCCTAAACAAGCACTAAACTAATAGTGACGAGTTAAACATGTCAAAACATGTTTAACTAACTTAGAAAACTGATTTGGAATCAAAACAAAGTGTTTTGATACCTAAAAGTAGTTCCGTTGCAAAATGCGTGCTAAAACGCATTTTGACCGAAACTTTGACTCGTCACTACACCTAGTTAACGTGGTAATCAGTAGGTATAATCGCTAAGGATTATAACCATCGTGATTACAATCACGTTGCAAAGTTCAAACGAACTTTGCGTTGACCATTGACTGGTCAAAGCTAAAAGTCAAACAATGTTTGACTTTTATGCTAGGAAAGCGATAAAAGAACGAAAGAAGCTTACAAAGGGTCCTTGCTCGGGAGAACTTGATCTAAATAATCTCAGGTATGAAGTTTATACCAACTTAGAGAAAATCAGATCAAGGGTGAATGAAATGGAAGAATGGCATGGCTATTTATACTTGTTGTGAGTTCATAGGATCAATCCATGTGTTTGTGTGGCCAACAAGCATTAGATCTCAGCCATCCATGTGTTTAGGGGCTGGCTAATTTACTTGGGGAGGTGTTAACTTGGTTAACACACAAAGAATTTACAAGAACAACCCCTGAATTAACAATCTGTTGCTGAAAATCAACTTTCTGGAACTGGCATGCTGTCGCGCCCCGCGTACGATTTGGGGGTCAGCCTACGCGGCCCGCGACCTCATGTAGTTCAGCAAACAGTTTCATATTTGACAGTTTTGGTCCCTGCACTTGCATAAGCCCATTTTTGGAACTTTTAACCCCTGTTAAGCCATTTTCAATGCCCTACAAGGTGGTCAAAGTATAGAGGACACGAAATATGCTTGGAAATATCTCGGATGTATGTTCGTTTGGTCTTACGGTCGCGTTATTCGTCTAATTACGACGAAACTCGAACGGACGCGAAAACGATCCAAATTAAGTGACGAATGGTATTTTTGCATGCTGATCACTAAAATAAAAATATTTTAGTGTCTACAAAAATTTTGGATGTCCAGATGTGGTCAGAACGTAAGATATGCGCGTAAATGCAAACTTACGCCGTTTTTGACACTTTTAGTCCCTGTAAGATCAAATAAGCATATTTTCGCACACCGAACCACCCAAAGCTTATTTCTAAGCTATGTTTAGGTTATTTATGGTATTTTTAGCTTATGATCATATTCTGGACTATACGTTGCCATACGAAACGGCAGACTTTTGCAGTTTGACGCAAATAGTCCCTGTGAGCGAACAAACTTGTTTTTGACACACCAAACCCTTCAAAACTTATTTATAAGTTATGTAAAGGTTATTTAAGGTCTTTTAATCCTATTTCACTATTCTGGAGTGCTTGTTGCATTAAACTGATCGCGTTTACGCATCAGTTCGCGTATAACCTTCCAGAAAGCGATTTAAAGCTCGAAATTGAACAAGAATTGATATGTGCAAATGATACACATATTTATACAAATACCAAGTATGAAACACTATATTTCATTGGTTTGGTATTTGTTTGATGGTCATAGTGACACAGGTGTCACAAAAACACTAGGCATATTGTCTAGGAATTGACATCCTCCTGTTGTAAGTTTCCACACTCTTGGGGTTGTAGTTTCCTGGATAATGTGAATCTTGACAACCATGCTCCCAAGATATGCTATGTTCTTTGAGGACTTTTGCCATTTAGATTCTTGTCCTTTGGCTGTGGTACAAGGTTTTCAAGCTTGTTGTTACTGAACTATTGAGGGTCCTCTTACATGACTTCTACCCAACTTTTTGTCTTTTTAGTACCCCTAGGTGCATGACTTGTTGATAATATGGTAGAAAGCCAGCAAGAAGACAAATGTTTTAGGGTTGACCTTTTGAAGGAATCCTTTTTCATTGATGTTGTCAAGTGTTTGGTGAAATGGATGAGTTGCACAAGGATTGATGTTAAAATGTGAGGCTGCAGATGTGATTCATCTGTGCTAACAATTGTTGGTGACTTTAAATAATCCAAAAGCTGTTTGAAATGAAGACAGAGGATTTGAAAGATGGGTTTGGGACACTGATGAACTTTATCCATTTTTTATGGATTTTTATCAACAGTGGTTAGGGGTGAAGTAGAGGTAGAGGTTTAGAAGGCTATTTGGGTCAAACATTATTTGTACATCAGTGGATGAGCTTTCACAACTGTTTTGAACAACTGCTACTCTGATGAAAGATATGATTTTGACTTGTGAAATCACAATATCATATCCAACATCTATTAATGGTGATTGTGAGTTACCTGCAAAATCGAATACTTGACAAACACATTTTAGATGCAAGTTTATCTGAATTATCACAACATCAGGGTTTTCAGGGATTTTTAATGCAGAGAGGTTTTATCACATATCTACTTAATGTTTTAAACATTCTATAGATTTTGGCAGTGATTGAGTATCCCAGATGATTATCACATTTTACTTTGATTGCTCATTTTGTGTTTTAATCTTTTGAGAATTTAGAGTAAAACATGAGCATTCAAATGTTTGAAGTTTGTTAACAATCTCCTTTTATTTATGATTTAGATTTGAATTTACGAATGAAATGACCCAGACTCTGACACCATCTCCTTTTGATCTATTATCATGGAATATATTACCCTAGGCAAAAATAAAAGGGTTTTACATCCTGACAGGCATTTGGATTTTTACCATCTAAAACAAGTAAAAATGCAAAATATATCATTTTTTAAGAAAAATGAAGAATAATATATCCGGTTTTATTCAAGAAACCTTTACCATAAAAAAAATCAAATAAAGACTTTCTGATAACAACATCAATTGGATCTGGTGTATTTTCAAAGTCAATGTAACTTTTAATTAGGTCAGAGTCACTTCATTCTCAACTTTAGGAAGATGGTAAGTGGTTTGAAATAAATTTTATAACCACTGTTTGATACCATTTCCTTGTTAAATGATTGTGATAGTGAGGTAGCCTGTTCACACTGGTTTTGAAAGTCCTTTGTGAACTTTTTGTACCATGTGAAGAATTTTCTGAAAATTTGGCCAATGCCTCTTTGTAGATAATTATCCAATGATACCCTTGTTACCTGAAACTTCCCAGATACAGTGATTGTACATGGTAGTTTGATGACATATGTTTGACCAAGGATTTATGTTTATTTTTGGTTTTTCCTTTTGTAGGACCCACCTGTGAACTCTTAAGTGTTTTTAGTTTTATACTCTTTTCTTTTGATTTCAAAAGTTTTGAGATAAACACACTTTTGAGTTTTTGTAATTTTTATTCTTTTCCTTTTTCACCCTTTCCATAGATAAGTTCTAAAACTACCACTGGAGGGTTTTTAAGGAAAGAATATTTAATCGAAAATCATTTTTAGCGATGATTTGAGAGATTTGGACATTTTTCACACATGCTTATGCCAAATTTCACATTACTCATGATTTGGTTTTCACAACATCAAACATATAACCTTTGTAGGATTTCACCCTTTTTCTCACAAGATATTTGGGTTAATTTTCACACTCTTTACAACACTGATATTTCACTATCATAGTTTTGAGCTGATCCATGGTTATATCTGCTGCATATTTTTGAAACTACTGATTTTCATTTTAATTTTAAACAATTTTGTTTTTAACTTTTGAATGTTTTCCAAAATTGTGGTTCATATATAAGATTCTGTTCCTAAGGTTTTGTTCATCTCTCCTATGTTACCAAAGGCATGGATGCCAATTTTCTGAACATAGGTCTTTAATGACATGAGATAAACCCTTAGCAGCAGTTAATCATGGAACCAATCATAGTTTTCATCACGAACACTCATAAATCTATGAAAGACTATATCCAATCCGAGATTATCAAATTTTACCAACTTTAACAATCATCGGTAGTTTATATCAGATTATCAGTGTTACGTGAATCCTATGCGATAAATGACATCTTGGTTGTTTTACAAAAGTTTTCCGTATAACCAACTCTAAACGTGATTATCTTTTACTTTTGTTTTTCAACAAATACGACCAACCTTAGTATCAATAAATTTTTAAGCTGAACTATTATGTCAAATTGATTGTTAGATCAATTTTGACTGTCCAAGCTCTGATACCAATTTTTAGGATTTGAGTTTCTTATGATTGTGTTTGTTTAAGATTAATGAAGAAATGGATGAAAATAAGAAAGATCAAATGCAGCGGAAATGGAAACAAACTTTACAACACAATCAGAGAGAAATAGTTTTCAGTAAACATATGCTTTTCATTGAGTCGAAAGATTGCAAAACATAATGATTACAATACATGCTTACATACTAAAACTCCCCCTCAACATGAGCTCAATGGTTGATCATACAAGATGACTGGATTTAAGGAGAAAAACCCCTTAAATAGAACAGTACAAACTGTTCTATTTATAGTATAGACCAAACCACTGAGAATCAAAGCTGACGTCACCATGAAAGTGACATCTAACAGCCTAACAAACTCTAAGGACTGTTACATACAACCACTGATAACAGAACTACTAATTACATAAACACTGCTTCTATAAACTACTGTTTCACTTTCCACTGATGTAGTCTAAGCACTGATGTTGAGCATCAGTGCTTTCTTCAAAGTTGACCAGTCCTTGAATGGGCAGTGCTTTAATCTTCTACAGTACTTAGGAGACATCAGTAGATAGAGCTTCAATTCTTTAATCTTCATCAGTGCTTGGCCAATCAGCGGTTGAGATGATCTGTGTTTGGAGACTATCAGTTGTTAGAGCCACTGTCAAGGGGAAAGTCTTTGCATAAGCACTGCTTATTGTGAATCCACTGATCTGATCCATTTTTGGCTTTTATCATCTGTTCCTTTGGTAGGGTTCAATCCCAACAGAATTATTATACAACGCCACAAAACGCCAAAGAATTGACTAGAAAACGCTATAACGCCGAAAAATTATCTATGTCACACAAAAACAATTAATTCAACACCAAAAAGTTTAATAAATATAATTAACGCCAAAATAATCTTAGACGCCAGAAAATGTTATGGCTCGTTGGGAAAATAAAAGGAGATTGAAAAGACAAAAAAAACCCTCACCCCCTGATCATATCCCGCGCCACGAGTTTGGTCAGAATGTGTTCCCACCGTTCTCACACTTTTGGGCGTTTTCTCCTGATCCCGTTTATATATATATAATGAGGAATTATAAAGAGAAAACCCACCAGAGTTAAGAAAACTCAAGAAAACCTTATGTAACAAAACTTGTTTTTCTAAAAAAGTTACAGAATGTAAGTTACATGTTATCGAACGTTTTGAGCCAAAAAAAAACAAAAAGCGTCGAATGTTTTTTATTATTTTTTTTTTGAAAATTCAGTGTTTATATATATATATATATATATATATATATAGGGTCGGGATTTAGAGAAAACAACAGAAAGTGTGAGAACGGTTAGAACGCTTATGGATCGTCCGATAAAACAATCTATGGACTAGATTGGCGCCGTGGCGTTTTCGTAAATAACATCAATTTTATTACGTGGACGCACCTCATTAAGGGTAAAAAGGTCTTTACACTTCTATACCAAAACGCCATACTAATGAATAAAACGCCATTACGGACCAAAACAAATCCCTATATAAACAAAAACATCCCAGACATCAAAACACACCCCCCAGAACCTGAAACGCCATATTTTCTACTATATACCATTCATCTTACAAACGCTAAAATCCCCAAAACATCAAACACACCTACTCAAAAAATGCCATATTTTCTACTATATACCATTCATCTTAGAAAACGCCAAAAAAGTCAAACATCAAAGATTCCAAAAAATCGACGGTTCTTTCAGATACACTATTTCCTCAGTTAAACGCCAAAAATGGCAAATATCGTTTCTTGTATATTCAAATATTGTTCTACGCCAAAGTTTTGGAGAATGCATTCTTCACTGAGGTGCTGTGACTCAAATAACACTTTGCTGCATGAGATGGACAAATCATAAACAAAAAGATGCTGGTGTCAAACTTATGCCATTTTTTGTGTTTTGTTAGTGATGAATATTATAATGGCATGAAAAGACGAATGACACTGATGAGTTGTTTGAAGATACATATTCAAAGAAAAAACTTATGTCATTTTGTCTTTCTAAACGGCCACAAAAACACAAGCATGGCTAAGCCAAACCGCCAGCGAACATGATTCAAAAAAGAAAGAGACTGATGAAAGTGAAGATTTGGAAGATGAATTGTTTCTATTTTTATTTTTTTATTTTCTTTTTATGTTGTTTGTTATGTATTTTTCAACTTGGAATAAAAAATGCATTATATTAATAAAACGTCAAACAGTCATAATGCATGTGAAACGCCATAATGCAATAAAAACGCCAAAAAACTCCCAAACTATAATGAAAGTAGTTTGCAGAAGTATTAATAAAAGCTAAAAATGGAAAAAAGCCAAAAACTACTTAAAGTCATTAAAAAACGCCAAACTTGGGAGATGGAAAGTCTATGACCCTAAAAACTCATAAAAAGCTGAACAAAAAACAGTAAAAATACACAGTAACTGAAAAGACGGCTACTTTATTAATATCATTTATTATAAATAAAATCCCGCCTAAACTACGCGCAAAAAACATCCTATAAGAGAGACGTCTCTGCACAATCAATTGATCACAAACCAAAAACAAACGCCATATTTCCTAGAAACCATTCACTTTAAAACGCTAAACATAAGAGTTAAAAAAGCCACAGATGCAGACCTCGATTCTTCTATATTGAGTATTGATCTGAATGAAGTTTCACTGAATGGATTCTTCTCTGAGGTGGGTATCTCTATAAGTTTTTGCTAAATGAGATGGACAAATATTCAAGAAAAAGAGACTGATGACACTGATATGTCATCATGTCACTTTTTTCTTGATGGATATATTGATGGCATGAAGGGATCAATACATTAGAGCAGGCGTTGGTCTTCAATATGTCATCAAACAAGTATATATCAACCCACAATAAAGGATGCCACAAAAAATAAGCATCTTCTAAAGACGGGCGTGTTGGATCTGAGTTTCTTTTTTATTGTATTTTCGTTTGAAATTAAGATGGAAATGAGAGAGTTGTGCAGCGGAATTAAGATGAAAACAAACTTTGCATACAATCAAACGAGAGTAATACTTTAATCAAACATCTTTACACAATGAATCGAAAGATTGAATTTGTTTCAACAACGATTACAATGATTGATGAATGAATGCAAACTCCCCCTCAGCCAGAGCTCAGTAGTTTGTTCGTGCAAAGAAGACGGTATTGTAAGAGCTGATAGAACAGTACAAAGTACTGAACTATTTATAAGCACTTGCAAACCACTGAGCATCTTAGCTGACGTCACCATGAAAGTGACATCTAACCTCCTAACAAACTCTAACCTCTGATCTATACAAACTCTGATATACTAACTACTGCTATTACATTTCTTTACATAAAAGACACTTAAACAGCTGCTGCATCCTTCCACTGCTGTGAACCCAGCAGTGCCTGTCCGGATCAGCAGTACTTGACTCAAGACAGTAGATTGAGTCAGCAGAGCTTTGGTCTTCCATCAGTCTTTGACATTTGTCAGTAGATGCAAAGCAGCAGTTGTAGGACAGCACTTAGTAAGATCAGCAGATAGGAGGTCAGCAGATATAAAACCACTTTCAAGGGGAGAGATTTGCATGAACTAACTGTAATCGTCTGCTTATTCTGGATCCACTGCTCTGATCCAGTTTTGGCTTTAATTATCTGTTCCTCTGATAGGGTTCAATCCCAACAATCTCCCCCTGGAACAGATAATGCCAAAACTCTTCATTATTTGTGGAATTCTTTATTGCCTCATCAACAGCTCCCTTATCTGACCTTTAAATTGTAATTCAAAGTCTAGGGCATCTGTATCTTCATCATCCCTGCTAAGTGGAAGATCAAGGAGATCCTGCAAATCTTCAAGACTCAGGCCAAGAGCTTGTTCCCTTGATATTTTCTCCACTTCTCCACCAGACCTGAGCAAAGTCAATACGCAGGTCTGTTTGTCAGTTTCCCACTTTTGTATTTTTGAGCCTGGTGGGTTTCTTGGGAGATGTTTATTTGCAGAAGTATTTGGAGAGGCTGGCCTATTCATGACTGGCTGAGCAGTACTTGCAGTTTGATCCAAACCAAGAGTTTCCATGATCATTTTCTTTATACCCTCTTTTCCAAGGTCTTCACCTTCCATTAACTCTTTGATGGTTTCAGCAATCAGCTGTTTCTGTGGCCTTCTTTTGTAGATGGCAGCACCAACTGGAGCTGTGGATCTCCTGATTTGTAGCTTTGATGGTCTTTTTGAAACCGCTGCTTCAGGATAGTCAGGCTTTTGAGGAACTGTGGGATCTTTCTTTCTTAATTGTTCCAACTTTTTGTAAGTAACCCTGACCACATCTTCTTTCCATCTAGCAACTTGTCTTTTGTTTCCATAATCAGCTGCTACCAGTTCCTCTTTCATTCTCCTCAGCTCTTCCTGTTTGTCAGGTACATTCTTTCTAAACTTTGCCCAGTTAGGAGGAGTGTGAGTGACTTTCCTTTTTATCATGTCTTGAATTCGTGCTGCTTCGTTTTCAAGTTCAGGAATAGTCCACTCTTTGTACATGTATCTCTCTCCTTTGTACTTCTTGTGAGCCATGATGCTTTCAATGTAGTCTTTCTTCAGAGTTTCAGCTGCTCTTTCAGAAATTTGTTGACTAACATTTTTTGCAAATTGCTCTAGGGATCTGACTTGTGTGAGCAAATATTGACTTCTCTGTGCAATTTCTTTATCAGATTTCCCTTGTGTGTTTTTCTTTGAGATATCCTCTGCTTGCTTGGCCTTGATTTCCAAATATTCATCAACATTTTTAGGCCAGGGATATCCTTTTATTGATGGCAAACTCCGTTTGGCAGGGTCATCCTCAAAGTAAAAAGATTTTATTTCTTCTCTAACAGCTGCTAATTCAAGAGGAAATTGAACACCTGCAGGAGGTAAGGGCTTGTACATTTTAACTGAAGAGAGAGGAACAGGTTTTGGAATTGTGAGAAGTGCTAAAGATTTTGAAGATGTTTGTGGTGGTGAATTGTCATCATCTTTGAGAATTAGTCTTCTCCTTTTTGTAGGAGGGACTGATGATGTTTTGGATGGAACAGTGGTGGTAGATGTAGTGGCAGTGGATTGTGATTGACTAACAGCTGTTGAAACAACTGGTGTTTCAACCACTGTTGTCATTACAATAGATGTTATAACATCTGCTGTCTTCTGCTGTATATCAGCAGGTGTTGTTTTTGGTGGTGATGATGGTAAAGCAGTGGATGTTGTGTGTGTTGAAGTGGTGTGTGTTGATGGAACAACTGTTTGGCAAGCAGTAGTTTTTGTAACTCCTGTTGCATCAGCTGTTTTGTATGGTGGTTTTTGAGCAGACTTTGAATGTCTGGTTGGAATGGATTTGGGTTGCCTCACTTTTCTAGTAGGCTTCTTCTTTTCCTCAACAGGATTTTCATGATCCTTTGACCCAGAAGTACCCTGATCTGGATGATCCATTCTGTCCACCCTGGCTTTCCTTTTGGCCTCTCTATCCCTTTTTACACTTGCAACTGCTTCTGCTAGTGCATTTGTTGTCACATCAATTTTCTTGCTGCCATCTGGCAAAGGGATCTTTTTAGTCATGTTTGAATTTTCTGGTTCAAGATAGAGACCATCCTCTATACCCTTCTTTTTCCACTCCTTAATTTTCTCCCCCTTTTTGGCATTATCTTCGGGGATTTGATAAATGTAGCGGACTTTTGGAGGAGCATTGCCAGTGGTGTGCAAGATCTGAGTTTTGAGAGCCTTTAAATCAGCCTGAGTGTTCTTGAACCTTGATTCCATTGCATTTCTCAGCTGTTGTACATGTTTTTCATGTTGCTGATCTGCTAATTGTGCTTGTTGTTGGAGAAAAGATTGAAATAGATTCCAGAGCTCATTTGTAGCAGGTGCCCTTTGTGGAGCAGGTGCTTGAGGTGGAACAGCAGTTGATTGTACCTTCTGAACTTGTAACACCTGTTGTAGCATATCTTTGAGTTCTGCAACAGAGTTATCAAGCTTTGCAATACGATCCGTCAATTTCTGGTACTTTAAACCATCACCCAAGTTAATGGGATCATCTGATTTCCCACTAGTAGTGGTTTTATCAGTGGTAGATGTAGGGAGTATACTCCAAACATTAACCACTGATGCCCCTTTTTCTTGGTACTGGGGTCTTCTTCCTTCAACACTTGACAACCTTTTGATGTTGCCAGTAGGATAAATAAATCCACTGGTGGTTGGCAGAGGTGCTATAAAAGGAATTGCCTCCAAGGAAGTCTTATTAATGTAACCATTGTCCAACTGTAAACCTGTAGGTACAACAGTTGTAGTGGCTGCTTCACTTGGATTACCACCAAGAGTTACTTGTAACTCATGGGGTGTAACCTCCTCAGGTTGTGTTGGTGGGTTAGCAAAGATTGATACATCAGACCCAGTCAGTTGTTGAGGTATATTCTCATTAGTAGGTGATTGAGAAGGACTGGTTAATGCCTGGTTCAAATCAATTGCATCCAACAGTGGTTTTATTGGTGAGGGAATTGTGGATGTGATGATTGGTGTAGAAATAGGATGTGTCCCGGGCATTGGACTGTGGATGATAGAAACGAGTGTTTCCAGAGCATCATGATGTGGAGACCCTATTTGTACAACCTGTTCTTTTTTTGAAGAAACAGGAGGAGTTTCGGTTATGGGTTGAGATATTTGTACCAACTGCTGTGAGGAAGTAGCAGCAGTGGTTTCTTGTGACTTTTGTGTTGTCACTGGCAGGTGCTCTGGTATCTCATCCTCCAGAGATGCCTTTTTGATGGTTTTGGGGGGGGGGGGGGGGGGTTTTGTGTTTTTCTTTTTGTTGGCTTTTTGGTGATTTTAGGTGTGGGTTTCAAAACAGTTGTGCTGCTGCTTTGATCACCTTGAGCAGTGGGCTCAACAGCAGTTACCTGAGGAGCAGTTGTAACTGCTAAAATCTGCCCAGGCACCTCTGCTTGTGTTTTGCAAGGTGCTAACATTCTTGAAAAAGTTTCAGTTGTTAAACTGTTTATTTGAGTAGAATCACCTTGGTTTATTATAGCTAAATCATCCTTACTGAATTTCTTTGAAGAATAGTAACTTAAAAACCTTGGAAACAGTAAGAATGATTTTGTTTCAACATTATTAACCAAATCTTTAAAAATTTCCCGAGAATTTTTAAGAATTCAATTCGACAGTAAAACCCTGTTTTGGTGGTGAGTGGGGGATTTTATAGGGAAGAAAGTGAATGCTGAGGTGGCAGTCGTTACAAAAGGTCTGACCAAAATGTACTGCCCACGTGACAACCCCTGTTGAAAGTGAAGGACAGTACTTGTGTGATAGGGACAGATGAAGGCAGTGGTATGAAAGCAGTGGATGATTTTCACTATCAGTGGATAGCATATCAGTGGATAAGACACTGCTTTTGAACAACAGAGTTTATCATAGTAATGAGAGAGTAGGGGTTGACTTTCAGCAGTGGACAGACTTTTGAAGGAAGCAGACTTTTGAACAATCAGTGGTTAATGGCAGACTTTTAAGGATTTTAATGAAAAATTTTCATTTTTAGCTATTTTTAAGGATGGAGTTTTGATTTTCTGAAAACATTTTGTTGCTTTTATTCATAGAAAAACAAGGTGGTGCTTGTTATTCCATGTTCAGCATTCCAATTCTAGAGACCAAGCTTTCAAAAGTGGCTGTATCAAGTGCTTTTGTGAGCACATCAGCCAGCTGGTCTTTAGTTGGGACATGATGCAGAGAAATCAAAGCTTTTTCATAGCAATCCCTCACAAAGTGATGTCTGATGTCGATGTGTTTGGTGGTTGAATGGGAAACTGGATTTTTGATGATATTTTCTGCTGCCTGACTGTCCAACATGAGTGGTGTCTTCAAGGCAGTGATACCAAAATCCAGTAACTGATTTTGAAGCCACAGGAGTTGGGCTGTACTGCTTGCAGCAGCAATGTATTCAGCTTCAGCAGTGGATGTTGAAACAGCTGCTTGCTTTTTGCTTTGCCATGAGACTAAGCAATCACCTAGAAACTGGCACCCTCCTGATGTGGACTTCCTTGTGGTGTGACATCCAGCAAAGTCACTGTCTGAGAAACCTGAAAGCTTGATGTTCCCATTCGCTGGATACCAGATACCAAGTGTGGGAGCACCTTTTGTGTATCTGAAGATCCTTTTTACAGCAATGAGATTTGATTTTCTGGGAGCTGATTGACTTCTTGCACAGACACATGTTGCAAACATGATGTCTGGTCTAGATGCAGTTAGGTACAATAAAGACCCAATCATGCTTCTATAAAGTGTTTGGTCAATCAGCTCATCCTTTTCATCAGACATGACCAGCTTATTTGTTGCCATGGGTGTGCTGCATGGTTTACAATCATTCATATCAAATTTGGTTAAAAGTTCTTTAGCATATTTGCTTTGATGAATGAAAGTTCCATTTTGCAATTGCTGTACTTGGAGACCAAGAAAGCATTGCAGCTCACCCATAGCACTCATTTCAAACTCAGCTGTCATGAGTTCTCTAAACTCTTCACACATTGAGTTACATGTGCTTCCAAAAATAATGTCATCCACATAAATCTGGACAATCATTAAATCCTTCCCTCTCCATTTTAAAAATAGTGTTTTATCAATGGTACCTCTTTTGAAACCATTTGAGAGTAGGAAGTTGGAAAGAGTTTCATACCAGGCCCTTGGTGCTTGTTTCAAGCCATACAAGGCTTTGTTTAGCCTGTAGACATGATCTGGATAAAATGGATCCTCAAAACCTGGAGGTTGACAAACATACACCTCTTCTTGAATTGTACCATAGAGGAAAGCACTTTTGATATCCATTTGAAACACCTTCATATTGTGGTTGACAGCAAAGGCCAGGAACAGTCTAATGGCTTCCAATCTTGCAACAGGGGCAAATGTTTCATCATAATCAATCCCCTCTTCCTGTCTGTAACCTTGAACCACAAGCCTGGCTTTATTCTTGACAACAATACCCCTTTCATCAGTTTTGTTCTTGAACACCCACTTTGTGCCAATGGGACTAACCTCTTCTGGCAGTGGTACAAGCTCCCATACTTGTTGTCTTTTAAACTGTTGGAGCTCCTCTTGCATGGCTTCTACCCAGCTGTTGTCTTTCAGTGCCTCTTGGTACTTGACTGGCTGATGGAGTGATAGAAAACCAGCAAAAAGACAAATGTTTTGGGTTTGACTTCTTGTGAGCACCCCTTCATTTATGTTGCCAATGATTTGATCAGGTGGATGAGATCTCAAGAAGATTAAATCTCCTTGGTATGGTATGATGGCATTGGTTGGTGAAGGCTGCAAATGTGTATCATCTGAGCTAACCACTGTTGGGGACTTTGATGATCCAGCAGTGGCTTCAAAAGGTGGTGGTATAGGAGGTAATGAAGTGGAAAAATGCTGACTTTTATCCACTGTTTGAGGACTTTTGTCTGCAGTGTTTGAGGATGTGGAAGCAGTGGTTGATGGGCTACTTTGGTCAACAACTGTTGAGGTAGCAGTGGTTGAGCTTTGACAACTGTTTTGAACAGCTGGTGCTTTTCCCTTTGTGGCAGACCTTTGAGGGATGATGATTTCATACCCATAGTCTGGTGTAGTATCCTCTGATGGACCTGCACTGTTAGTCTTGACAGCAGTATTTTCAAAAGTGAATTTTTTAAGATCAAACAGATCTGCAGGGTTTGCTGGGATTTTCATTGATGAGAGTTCATTGAACTTAACATTCAAAGTCTCCTCCACTGCCTTGGTCCGTGTATTGAACACTTTGTAGGCCTTGGCAGTGGTTGAGTATCCCAGATGATAACCACAATCAATTTTGGCTGCAAATTTTGAAATGGAATCTTTTAAGTTCAAAATAAAGCATGGGCAGCCAAACACTTTGAAATATGAGATCAGTGGTTTAATTTTATACAGAATTTCATAGGCAGTCTTTTTGTGCCTGGGGTTTATTAAAACTCTGTTCTGAACATAGCAAGCAGTGTTTACTGCCTCTGCCCAGAAAGTTAATGGCAAACCTGAATCTGCAAGCATGGTTTTGGCAGCCTCAATCAGAGTTCGGTTCTTCCTTTCCACTACCCCATTCTGCTCTGGTGTTCTTGGGATGCTGTACTGCCTTACAATCCCTTTCTTCACACAGAAGGCATCCAACTCCCTATTTTTGAATTCTGTGCCATTGTCACTCCTGAAGCTTTTCACTGGAAGGTCAAATTGCTTTTCAACCTGTATTACAAAGTCTTGCAAAATGCCTGCAGTTTCATCTTTTGAGTGCAAAAAGAAAGTCCATGTGAACCTAGAAAAGTCATCAACAATAACCAAACAATATCTTTTCTTTTTGAGGCTCATGACTTGAACTGGGCCAAACAAATCCATGTGTAGCATTTGCAAACACTGGGTTGTTTTGGACTCTTCAATGGACTTGTAAGAACTTTTATGTTGTTTTCCTTTTAAACCGGAAATGCAATGTTCAGGACATGAAAACAATTTTTGTGGTAGGCCTCTCACCAAACCATTTTTTGAAATTTCTGTGATTGTCTTAAGATTTGTGTGTCCCAGCCTTCTGTGCCAAAGTTCTGTCTCTTTGTTAGAGGCAGCTGAGAACAGACAGGCATCAGCTCTGGGACACTCTTTTGACATGTCAACAACATAAACATTGCCACTTCTTTGAGCAACAAGTTTAGTTTGACCAGAGTTGATTATTGCTTCAATCTTTTTGACCATTTCTGGTCCAACAATCCTACAACAGTCTTTTGTGAAGAATGACCCAAATCCCTTGTCACTCATTTGGGACACACTCAGAAGGTTGAATTTTAGATTGTCTATTAGATTGACATTTTCAAATTTTACTTTTCCAGATTCCACTGTACCCGACCCCAGAACTTTTCCTTTACTATTATTCCCAAAGGATATATCACCCCCTCCATGGATTTTAAAGTCTTTGAGGAGGGCTTTACATCCTGTCATGTGCCTGGAGCCTCCACTATCTACATACCAAAGACTATCAAAGCATGCAGAAGCTCCCTGCACATGAAGTAAAAGGATTAGTTCATTAAGGTCTCCAAAGCCAACAAGGCTTTGGATGGGGTCTCAAAAGTGTCTGGGATGGATGCAGAATGATGGACAGTGGTTAGGTCAGAAGTTTGAACTGTTTTAGGACAGTGTTTCTCTAACCACTGTTGTGGGTCCTGACCAATCATCTGCTGGTAACCAAAAGGATGCTTGTTCACTTTGGGTTTAGAGGGCCTTTTGTAGGCCTCATAAACGTGAGGAATCCTTTGGTAAGACTGTTTTTCTCTGCCTTTTCTGAACTGATTGGCAGAGGGTGCATCAGTAACCTGAACATCTCTTTTGACAGATGTTTGGTTCAGCTGTTTTGTAACAGCTGTTTGAACTGGCACAAACAGTGGTTGTTTCTTGGTGAATTTGACAGATGTTGATGATGATGATGGACTCAAGGATGTTTTAGCAATGTACTCATTCTTTTTCACATCAAAGTTTTTGAGATACACACATGCTTGAGTTTTGTGGTTTGTTTTACCACAGACAATGCAACCTTCAGCTGAAATAATGACACTTGTTCTGTTTAAATCATACGCTTTTAAGTGGAAACAATCTTTTGTAAGATGATTCCTTTTCTCACAGAATTCACAAAACAAGTTATCAATTTTTTCTTTCTTCTTTCTCTTTTCAGACTCCTTTGCAGCAGAGGTTTTAACCACTGCTGGGATGTCCTTGAGAGGTATGACTTTAGCTTTTGGAGCCTTGACACCATCAGTTGATGTAAAGTCCATTGGCTTGAAATTTTCAAGAATGTCACACTCATCAGACCATTTTGGTTTAAACTGGTATTCTTCAAGCTCCTCAAAAGTAGAGGATTCCATTGGTCTGTCAAGTGTGATTTTGTTACCAAGTTTGTCAGTGATTTTCACTTCTTGGCCATTCTTGTTTGTGGGGATGAACTCAGTGGTTTGAACAGATTTTTCAAAAGCAGTGTTTTCATCATCATGTTTTCTATAGCCAACCCCAAATTTCACATTGCTTTTTCTCTGTTTTTCAAGCATAACCTCATATCCTTTGCAAGATTCCACCCATCTTTCACAAGTAATCTGGGCGGACTCCAACTCCTTTTTGCAAACTTGGTATTTTTCTACCATAGTTTGAAGTTGGGTTTTGGTTATACTTTGCTCTTCTTTTAGACAGCTGTTCTCTTTTTCTTTTTCAGTCAATTTGTTTTTAAGTTCTTTTAAAGACCTTTCAAATTTGACCTCATCAGACAAGATTTTATCCCGAAGGTTTTCATTCACCTCTTTAATGTTAGCAAAAGCAATTATGCAATTGTCAGAACACAGTTTTTCAAGAACTTGAGGAGATACCTTGGCAGCTGCCATCATTGCACAATCACATTGATGATCTTCCTCATCATCAGCTTTCACCTTCTTTTCACCAGCCTTTTCTTCCTTCTCTTCTTGTTTATCCTCTTCGGACCATGGATCTGTCAGTGGTTCAATCAGGGAACCTGAACTTTCTCCCAACAGTAGTTCACCAGCCACAGCAGTAATCACTGCTTCAGTCACCTCTTCCACTGTTTCAAAGCTCTGCTGTTCCTCCTCAGTTTCAACCCCCTCCTGTATTGACTCTAATGCCATCAAACAAAACTCATCATGAGAAGAATCATTAGAAGCATAGAGTGCAAAATTTTCATCATTAAGGTCTTCAGGCATACTGCTCCAGTCAACAAACCCTTGAGTGAAAAAACTTTGTTGATCTGGTTGTGCTGCTGCTGGAGCAGTGGTTTGAGGTGCAACAGGTTGCACTTGTACCTGTGGAGCAGGGGTTTGAACATATTGGATTTGTGGAACAGTAGTTTGGACATAATGTACTGGCACAGGGGCAGCAGCATAGTGAGCAGTGTTCACTTGAGCTGCTGGGGCATATTGGGCATAGTGCACAGTGTTTTGGTTTTGAGGTCTAGGATTTGAGCTAGGATGAGTAATTATGGGACCAGTAGTTTGACTCCTACATTCCCTAGCGAAATGTCCCAACCTATTACACTTGTAGCACTTGATTTTCGATTTATCCAACCCAACCCTTAGATTCCCATGCAAACCTGGGAATTTTCGCCCTGTTCTTTTGTAGAACTTGCTAGTTCTAACACTTAGCAAAGCCAGTTGGTGCAGGATGTCCATTTCCTCTAAATCAGTGGGATCAAAATGTTGCAAATCATTTAGTTCAAAACTTAAATTGTCTGACATCTGGTTTTCATTTGCAGTGAATGCATAACTAGCAGAGTGAGGATCAGGGTTCTTAAAATTTGCACCAGCAGTTATGTCAATGAAGTGATTATAACCCTGATCCTTACCACTGCTCCCAGATTCTTCTTGACCCAGAAGAGCAGTATTACCGAAAGTGTAATCATCGGTAACTTTTTCTGACTCTTGTAACCTCCTTTTCTGGTTCAACTCCCTTTCGTAGGTCAGGAGTCGACCGTGGAGTTGGGTCAAGGTCAGATCCTTGAATTCAGGTGAGTTTCGGGTGACAAAAGCTATGGTGTCCCATTTTTCTGGCAGTGACCTGAGGAACCTGCTATTTTGAGTTGAGTTTGTAAAAGTGGTGTTAACAAGCCTCAGTTCACTGATGAGACAACTGAAACGCTCAAATTGTTGCGTTAGTGATTCGCCTTTAACGTAGCAAAATGTTTCATACTGTTGGTTCAGGATTTCCCTATTGTTTTCTATGACTTCTTCAGTTCCCCCAAACTGTTCCTTAAGTGCGTCCCATAACTCTTTGGCACTGTTACAATGTAACAGTCCAGCATATATCTCATTGGGCAGCGCTGATGCTACGATGCTAAACGCTTTAGCATCTAGTTCGATCTTTTGAAAATCGGTTTCGGTATAATTTTCAACTGGTTTTGGAACGAACTTTTTAGCATCTTCAGCACTTGGCACTGAAGGAACATGGGGACCATAAATGACAGACTTCCAACAACCTGTGCTTTGTTGAGCGAGGATGTGTCCCATCCTCCTCTGCCAGATGTTGTACTCATTTCTTTTTAGCATAGGTGGTTTAAAAAGCGAGCCGATGTTGTTTTTATCATCCTGAGATTGTGACGTCATTCTTGTTGTTTTACAGACACTGAGAAATCAACTTTAATGGTGATTAATCCTTGCTCTGTTTTTCAACGGACGAACAAACGATCAGTATCAATTGTTATGAGCTGAACTATTTACGTCAAAATGATTGTTAAATCAAATTTGACTGTCCAAGCTCTGATACCAATTGTTGGATCTGAGTTTCTTTTTGATTGTATTTTCGTTTGAAATTAAGATGGAAATGAGAGAGTTGTGCAGCGGAATTAAGATGAAAACAAACTTTGCATACAATCAAACGAGAGTAATACTTTAATCAAACATCTTTACACAATGAATCGAAAGATTGAATTTGTTTCAACAACGATTACAATGATTGATGAATGAATGCAAACCCTCAGCCAGAGCTCAGTAGTTTGTTCGTGCAAAGAAGACGGTATTGTAAGAGCTGATAGAACAGTACAAAGTACTGAACTATTTATAAGCACTTGCAAACCACTGAGCATCTTAGCTGACGTCACCATGAAAGTGACATCTAACCTCCTAACAAACTCTAACCTCTGATCTATACAAACTCTGATATACTAACTACTGCTATTACATTTCTTTACATAAAAGACACTTAAACAGCTGCTGCATCCTTCCACTGCTGTGAACCCAGCAGTGCCTGTCCGGATCAGCAGTACTTGACTCAAGGCAGTAGATTGAGTCAGCAGAGCTTTGGTCTTCTATCAGTCTTTGACATTTGTCAGTAGATGCAAAGCAGCAGTTGTAGGACAGCACTTAGTAAGATCAGCAGATAGGAGGTCAGCAGATATAAAACCACTTTCAAGGGGAGAGATTTGCATGAACTAACTGTAATCGTCTGCTTATTCTGGATCCACTGCTCTGATCCAGTTTTGGCTTTAATTATCTGTTCCTCTGATAGGGTTCAATCCCAACAGGGCGTTATGTAGGAAAATAAGGATCTACATAAGGTATTCAAAAACAGGTTCAAAACGCCAAAAAGGTTAAAGTAGAAGAGGCCGATGACAGTGAAGATTTGGATGAGAAATTAGATTATAATTTTTATTTTTTTTTCATTTTCTATTGTTTGTTATCTAAATCTCTGTTGTTTATTATCTAATTCTCTACTAATAAAAAAAATTGAGTATAAAACGCCAAAAACTACAAACACCAAAACGCCTGATAGTGTGAAAACTGAGAGAACGGATACTAGCAAAGCACGATGTTGCTATATAAAATGCCAAAAACGCCAAACAAAGTATTACTGAAAAAATCAACACTAATTGACAGATGAAATTGAACGAAATAGTAATTGCTAAACAGTAAAATGAAGAGACGGTATCATTATTGCGAAGCATTTATTATATTAAAAGCCACTACATGGAAAATTGAATTTATTTATTTATCTTTTCAAAACGCCATAATTGCCTGTCATATTATAGGCCTGTATCCTACATGGCACAACACTTGTTATAATAAAATCAAGAAAATTACTGATGTTTTTAACATTAAAGGCCTGCATCCTGATCTAAAAAACAATAAAAACGCCAAAACAATACTTAAAAAGCCAAAATATTTACTATGATCCTGATCTAAAACCAATAAAAATGCCGTGTTTTTATTAAACGCCAAAAAATGGAAAGATGAAGTGACACGCGTGTCACACCCTGGCTTTGCGGAAGCGTGGTTATTTTGGTGTGACTTCTTAATACCATAGCTTAATCATAACCAAGCTATATGAATTAAAAACATGCAAGATCATCCATTAAGTTTTGAAAACCAAATACAGTACCATTGTTTTAACGGGAACATACCCTAACAACCATAACCTTGTTCAACAGACATTACAAACTTGAAACATAACATAAACATGATTTAAGGGTTGTGTCTTGTCCAGGAAAGAGACACATCCCCTAAACCCCGGATGACCTCGGAAACTAGTGCAGCGGAAAACATGCCATACCGTGCCAGATCCCTTTTAATTTCCTGAAATACATATAAGTTGAAAAATCAACAATAATGTTGAGCGAGTTCATGTGTAAGTGAGTATGTAAAACACTTGTATGTATAAAAGTTCCTTGGTATGTAGCAGTGTAAGGAAAAGAGATCACCAATGGTTTGCAAGGCCATTAGTATGTGTGAAGTGTAAGTAGGAAGACTCAACCTAGCAGATTTTTGCGTCGGGTACAAAGTCACTGAAGGTCCGTTCTGCTGGGCCTCTTAGAGGTCCGTTCTGTTGGGCCTAGAGTTGGGCTCGCTACACCCAGATAGATCTACCGCTTACGTCCCTCGGTGTTTCTGCCTACCCACTCACATGATCTAAGTAGTAAACCTCCTTACGCTAACCATACCGTGTATAAAGTACTTGTAATCAAAGTAACATGTATTTCACCCCCGCAGTTAAGAAAACTGAAAACAGTTAGAGAAAAGGGGGACATGAACTCACTGTGAAGCGTCTCTACCAAGTATCTCCTGCTCACGCAGCTGTGCGACGACCTACAGGTGCTAATTTCTATTAGACGGACGGCCGTGCCTTAGCTTTATAGTTTAAGTCTTTGGGAAATAGTTAGACAACTATCTCGTGTTTACATTCTGTATATACTTGGTAGTTAATCTCCTTCCCAAGGATGGGGGATTCAATACATGTGCGTTCAAATTAAATCATTAAGTCTCACTTAATATGTATATATTTCCAATTCCAAAATATAAGTATTTTTCTCAAAAATATTATATTTTCATTTCTCATAAATCTTCTCCAATAATACGTTGTTAAAATACGCGTTCATAAATATTTTCGTAAGTGCGTAAGTTACGTTTAATATTCGAGTGGTAATATAATTACCGGTGTAACTTATACATTTATGGTGAAAGCGTTCGTATTATTTTGGATTCGTTAACGTTCGTAAATATTATTTTTACTCTAAAAAAATAATATTTATGTATTTCACAAAATAATCATAAACAGTGTGTGAAAAATATATATATTTATCACGTTAAATTTTGTGAAAATCCCACCTCCGAATATTTAGTAAATAAAGTCATAGCGAAATTTACGTTTCGAAAACATGTCGAAATTAATTCTATCACTTGTAGTGCAAATAGTTCTAGGTGTTAGGTTTTTAGAAAAATTTCGCCAGAGTTTCCTCTGTAACTGGAGGTGGCCACGCTTTCAAGCGTATCATTTTCTTTAACAAATCAACTCAACAATTTTCTTAATCAATCAAACAATTTCCGACTCATCAAACTAGTCGACAAGTATGTAAGTTAATATTCGCATGAACTTGTAGTTTTTCCGAAACTATAGTGTAAATCCCATTATATTTTGTGGATCTTTATATAAAGTAATTTTGATCTCGTAAAAACCTCGTCTTTAGAGAAATCCGTCTTTACAACTTCTCGTCCTCTTTTACAAAGTTTGTTATTTTGTCGAAACTTTTCATTTCACAAGTGTTTACACACTTGTGGTTTATAGAAATCATACTTGTTAGTGTAAGATCCGTCTTTTAGAAAACATGATTTCTTTGACGCTTGGTCCTTTGAAAATACGACTTGCAGATACGTAGATCTGCCAGTTTTAAACATCATTTCACAAGTAAAACTCTTTTACACAAGTTCATGATTCGCGTGTGGTAGAGTTTCACCTTTTAACCCTTGCATTATCCAAAACAAGCTTATGTTAAGATCCATGATCTTACTAAACCGGGTTAAACGATGATCCGAGCTACCACATCATAGATCGGGTCTAAATAAACACAACTTTCAATTACTACAACATTTACACAACACATAAACTATTAACCACCATTTTAAGTGTTTTTAGTAGACTTTTGTGCATCATTTTGCATTTTAACGAGATTTAACCGATACAAATCCTTTTAACCACTTTAGAATAGTTCAAATACAAGTTTTAAGTATTATACCTCTAGCTCAAGGCTAGGGAAGGATCTTGACGAAAATGGCGTGGATAAAAGCTAGATAAAGAGGTCCTTCGCGTTCCGCTTGCACCGAGCTTCCTAATACGCGATCCTTGATGCTTGAAGATGCTTGAAATATGAAGATCAAGATCGAAAGTATGATGGATGGAAGAGGGGTGTTCGGCCGAGAGTGAAAGGGAGCAAGAGAGAGAGTTTTGTGTGGAGTTGTGGTGATGGAATGTTATGTTGTGTTTAAGCTTGATCTTATAGACAAATTAGTGTGCAATTAACCAATGGATAATATGTATCCTAGATATTTAACATCTTTGATTAAAATAATCAAAATGGTACCATGGGGGGGTCACAAAGTGACCGAGTTCGGTCAAGGGGGGGGGGGGTTAGTTTGGTTCCATTTAAACTAACCATTAAGCCTTAGTTAGGTAACTAGGTTAAGTTAAGTGTTTAACTTAGTTACTAAAGTGTAGCGCGTTACAACGGGTGTTAGGGTATTCAGGGACCCTAACTGGCTCAGAAAAAGTTAAATAATGAAAATAACAATATTTTCATGTTCAGGGTATAGTCCGGTTGTTTGGTTGGATAGTAATCCGTTAAAGTGCTTAACAAAGCTTTAAAGTGTCGTTATTACTCTCTTTAGTGACACAGCTTATTCCTGACACTTTGGAAAGTGTCTAGTAATATTTTTCTCATGTTTTGGCACTTTATTAGTTAGCTAAAAGCTGAATTATTATGTAAAGTGCTGAATTTTGTACTTTAAGTACGTTTTAGGCACATCCAGTCATTGTGACTTATTCCTAGAGACGCAGTTCCACAACCCTTGTATCCCTACACTCACCATTAGTGTAGCAATTATCTCAGGCTCTTACAGGCCTTAGAGGCAGTGTCTGCCTGATGCTGGCTTTATCAGCATGTTCAATAGGTTATCCGCTATTGTGCTACTGTGCTTTTTGTGCATCATGTTTGTCACTAAGGTTCAGTATGTAAATAATGTAGTGACGATAAGTAAAGTATGATGCAAGTAAGTACATGTATCAGATATCAAGTAGCAGTTCATCAGCTAGTTCAAACAAGCACAGTAATTAAGCAGTAATTAATCGTTAATTAAGTCGTACGGATACCTGGTTTGGTGAGGGTTGTCACATTCTCCCCCCGTTAAATAAATTTCGTCCCGAAATTTAAGTTCTGCTACTAGATGCAGGGTTCTTAGGAAAAAGGTGGGGGTATTTCTCTTTCATCCGGTCCTCCCGTTCCCAGGTGTATTCAGGACCATGTCTGGCATTCCAACGAACTTTGACGAGCTTGACACTGCTCCAGCGGGTCTTGTTAACTTTCCAATCCGTAACCTCGACCGGTTCTTCAACGAAGTGGAGCATGTCGTCGACATGAATCTCGTCGGTGGGAATGGCAACGGTGACTTGAGTTGGACTTTTCTTTAGATTGGATACGTGAAATGTATCGTGAACACCATTTAGTTCAGCAGGTAGGTTCAACTTGTATGCTACTAGTCCTATTCTTTCCAGAATTCTGAAAGGACCAATGTAGCGCGGATTTAACTTCCCACGCTTCCCAAAGCGTGCCACCCCCTTCCAGGGTGATACTTTCAACAACACCATTTCTCCAACTTGGAAATCCACATGTTTCCGGTTTGGATCCGCATAGGCCTTTTGTCTGTGGCGAGCTGCTTCGATGCGTTTAAGAATCTGTGCAACCTTGTCTGTCGTCTCTTGGACGATTTCAGGACCAGCAGGCTGCCTATCACCTGCGTCAGCCCAACATAAGGGTGATCGGCACTTGCGTCCGTAAAGGGCTTCAAATGGTGCGACACCAATACTGGTGTGGTAGCTGTTGTTGTACGAAAATTCGACCATAGGCAAATGCTTATCCCAGCTACCGCCCAAATCCATAACACACGCTCTCAGCATGTCTTCCAAAGTCTGTATCGTGCGCTCGCTCTGGCCGTCAGTTTGCGGATGAAACGCAGTGCTTAGATTCAATTGTGAGCCAAAGGCTTCTTGGAAGGATTGCCATATTCTTGACACAAACCTTCCGTCTCTATCAGAGATGATTGAGAGAGGCACTCCATGACGTGCAACGATCTCTCTCATGTAAATTTCAGCCAATTTGCTCGTATTATCCTTCTCCCTGATGGGTAAGAAGTGTGCTGACTTTGTTAATCGATCCACTATCACCCAGATAGTGTCATGGCCTTTTGGCGTTCTTGGCAATTTTGTAACAAAATCCATGGAGATTTGTTCCCATTTCCACTTGGGAATCTCAGGTTGTTGCAGAAGTCCTGAAGGCTTCTGGTATTCCGCTTTAACCTTAGCGCACGTTAAACATTTGCTCACGTAAACAGCAACGTCGCCTTTCATCCTAGGCCACCAATAGTAATCTTTGAGGTCTTGGTACATCTTATCCGCTCCTGGATGGATAGAGTACCGCGATTTGTGAGCTTCATCAGAAATAACTTTCCTTAAACCACCAAACAGAGGAACCCAAATCCTTTTCTCAAAACATAACGTTCCTTCCTCGTTTGGTACCAGTAGCTTCTCCATCCCACGGAGATATTCTTCCTCTAGGTTTCCTTCCTTGAGAGCTTCTTTCTGCACGGCACGAATGCGCAAGGAAAAATCGGTTCGGATAATCATTTCCAAAGCTCTAACCCTTATGGGCTTGATTCTTTCTTTACGACTTAGGGCATCGGCGACTACATTCGCCTTCCCTGGATGATACTTTATCTCGCAGTCGTAATCGTTCAACAATTCAACCCATCGTCTTTGCCTCATATTCAACTCCTTCTGGTTAAATATATGTTGTAGGCTCTTGTGATCTGTGAAGATTGTACACTTCGTACCATAAAGGTAGTGTCTCCAGATCTTTAAAGCAAAAACCACTGCGCCGAGCTCCAAATCGTGCGTGGTATAGTTCTTTTCGTGCACTTTCAATTGACGCGATGCGTAAGCAATAACCTTTTGGCGTTGCATCAACACACAACCTAATCCTTGACGCGATGCGTCGCAGTATACCACAAAATCGTCAGTACCTTCCGGTAGTGCTAAGATTGGCGCATTGCAGAGCTTATCCTTCAGTATTTGGAACGCTTCTTCCTGTTTGATTCCCCAATCAAACTTCTTATCTTTCTGCGTGAGGAGCGTCAATGGTTGAGCGATCTTTGAAAAATTCTCAATGAATCTTCGATAATAGCCAGCCAAACCCAAGAATTGTCGAATCTCGGTTGGTGTCTTTGGCGTTTCCCAATCCTTGATCGCCTCGATCTTTGTTGGATCCACGTGGATTCCATCTCCATTTACCACGTGCCCAAGGAATTGGACTTCACGTAGCCAAAATTCGCACTTGGAGAATTTGGCATACAGCTGTTCCTTCTTTAGCAGCTCCAAAATGGTTCTAAGATGCTGCTCGTGTTCAGCCTTCGTCTTTGAATAAATCAAGATGTCGTCGATGAATACAATCACGAATTTGTCCAAGTACGGCTTGCAAACTCTATTCATCAAATCCATGAATACCGCAGGTGCGTTTGTTAAACCAAATGGCATAACGAGGAACTCGTAGTGTCCGTAGCGAGTTCTGAAGGCTGTCTTTGGGATACTTTCCTCTTGTATCCTTAACTGATGGTATCCAGATCGAAGATCAATCTTCGAATAAAAGCTTGAACCTTGAAGTTGGTCGAACAGATCATCGATTCTTGGCAGAGGATATCTATTCTTGATCGTCAGCTTGTTTAACTCCCGGTAGTCAATGCACATTCGAAAACTACCGTCCTTCTTCTTGACAAACAGGACCGGAGCTCCCCAAGGCGAGAAGCTTGGTCGGATAAAACCCTTGTCCAACAACTCTTGAAGTTGTGTCGACAGTTCCTGCATCTCAAATGGAGCAAGTCTATAAGGTGCCTTAGCCACAGGCGCGGCGCCTGGAACTAAGTCAATGTGGAACTCTACTTGTCTCTGAGGTGGTAGTCCAGGCAAGTCTTCTGGGAAGACTTCTAGATACTCCCTTACGACAGGGATGTCTTCGATTCTTGGCTCAGCAGCCTTCTTATCCACAATGTGTGCCAGGAAGGCAACACATCCTTTCTGCAAACACTTCCTTGCTTTCAAGCAGCTGATAATCCTCAACGGCGTCTCACGCTTTTCTCCATGAACAACAATGGTCTCACCATCATCGGTTGGGATACGAACAACCTTTTCGTGACAAACTATCTCTGCCTTGTTGCCTGATAACCAATCCATTCCTACTACCACGTCGAAGCTTCCCAACTGGACTGGTAGCAGATCCAGAGCAAACTCACGTTCTCCTAATTCGATCACACAACCTCTGATAACTTCATTGGCTTCTACTAACTTCCCATTGGCCAATTCGATTGAGTACGGAATATTTAACTTATTAGCGGCTAAACCAAGCATATTCTTAAATTCTAACGACACAAAGCTATAATCGGCACCAGTATCAAATAAAATGGATGCATAGCGTTGATTGACAGGGAACGTACCAGTAACAACATTGGGGTCCTGGCGCGCTTCCCTTGCTTCGATTTGGAACACTCTTCCACGGGCTTGGTTTAGGTCTGGACAGTTCTTCTTAAAATGCCCGATATCACCGCAGTTAAAACACCCAAGTCTTTGCCCGTTTCCACCAGCTTGATCATTCCTCTGATTACGGTTCGCAGCGCCCGCTTGGTTAGCATTGTTGCCCCGATTCTCGTTACCTCCATAGTTTCCTTGTGGGCGATTTCCAATACCGCCACGGTTATTATTTCTATTCCCAAAACCTCCTTGGCCTCCCCGGCCAACACTAGCCCAACAAGTGTCCTTCGAGTGGCCACGTTTCCCACATGCTTCGCATACTTTTAGCCCGCACTGACTAGAATGGTGGTGCTGGCAGGTGTTGCATTTGGGCTGGGCGCCCATATACCCTTTTCCTTTCTTCTCTCTACCAATTGCAACTTGAGTTGGCGTGTCTGATCCTCCTTTCTTAACCACCACACTGGCACCCTGCTTGAAGTTCGAGAACTTCCGTTTGTTACCTCCCGATGACTCGACGTGAGTCTCTGCCTTCTTCGTCTTGATCTCATCAAACTTGTTCAAACGAATTGCCTCCTCGGTGAGAGCCACGCTCAAATCGATGGCTTCAGTGATAGTTGCTGGTTTGGAGGAGGTCACCATACTTATGATTTGAGGAGCTAAACCCCAAATGAAGCGCTCGATTCGCTTGTATTCTGGTGTAACCATGTAAGGAACCACTTGAGATAAGTCATGGAACCTTTGAACGTACTCCGCTACCTTTGGACCGTCCATTTTCAAGTGCCAGAACTCGGTCTCCAATCGCTGGATTTCTGCGCGTGAACAGTACTTTTTGCGCATAAGTTCTTTTAATTCGGTCCAGGTCAGCGCGTAGGCAGCAGCTTCGCCTAGTGTCTGTACTTGCAGATTCCACCAAGAGAGGGCTCCATCCAAAAATAGCCCTGATATATAGGTGACTTGCTGATCCAGTGCGCACTTGCTCATGCGAAGAACAGATTCAGTTTTCTCAGCCCAACGAACAAAGGCGACAGCACCTCCAGTGCCATCAAAGTTGACTGGTTTGCAGTCTAGAAACTGCTTGTAGGTGCACCCTGCACATATGTTATAACATATGAATGGCATTAGCATCCTTGCTAAAGATATCCAATTAGGTCACGGTATGTCTTAACGACTTAGTATTACCGTGAGGTGGATTGTTATTGCCTTGGTTAATACTTCCGCTCGTTCCTGGCTGAGACGCTGCATACTGTGCTATGGCAGCAGCAATAATCTGCTGGAGTTCTGCCTCATTAGTAGGCATGTGTGTCTCTCGTCTCGGCGGCATCTTCTAAAAGATGGTTTAAGTTGGTCAGGCCATAGTAAGGCTCCGATGTTATAGTACGTAAGTCAGGTCATAATGTAGCGTACGTATATAACGATAATAATAGTAAAAACACATAACATCTCATGTTATCATCACAAATTCCAATCACACAACATCCCATGTCATAAAAATACAAGTAAGCAATCAAGCGAATCAAATATGATGAGAATACTGCGATTGCCATATATCGAGACCACATAGTAAGTGTATCAGTACATCCCTGTATCATACAATCATCAATTAACTAGGGGCTACATCACCCCTGTCCAAAAGCTACATCATGTCAATGTCAAATACAAGTCAACAAAAGTCAGAATCAAATGTAGTCTCCAAAAATGCTGTGCAGTCCAACAATCACCGTCTTCTCATCCTCGTCTACCCAAACAGCACTGATGAGCTCTATACAGATGGTGGTGGAGGAGGGGGAAAGTGGGTGTAAAGTAAACGACGTAACTGGAGCCAGTCCTCCTCCATAGCCTGCTGGGTACGAATGATAGTAGCAACCTGCTGCTCTAGTGTAAAGAGACGGGCAGCATAATCTGGAGGTAAGGGTCGAAATGGCTGCAGAGGAGAGTGTGTCTGACCATGGCACGGACACGGTGGCAGCGGAGCTCTCTCGAGCTCCTGGATGCGCTGCGTGTGTGACTCGTGCTGGGCGACAAAAGACATCAAAACGTCCTCGATAGTATACCCCCTGTGGAAAGAATGGTAGGGGTCAGTAGGTGGCATACCAGAGTCTGGTGCCCAAAGGAATGGCTCACTGGTAGGATCAAAAGGTGCCATATGAAATGGAGCAACAGAGGGTGGAACAGATGACATCTGGGGCATGAAGGGGATAGACATCGGTACATGCCCAACAGGATGGGCTGAAGAACCCTCTCCAGGCCTCGCTGGAGGTACAAACTGTGGAACCTGAAAAGAAAAATCAATATGTCGTGTATCAGGGATCTGAGGGGGAAAAGGTGGAACATCCTCATCAGCAGGTATCCAACCGTGCTGTGCATGCTCATCTGGTGGATCCATGCGTGCTGCGAACAGTGCATGCTCAGGCTCTAGTGGTATGGGATCAGGTGCAACAAAAGGGTGAACAGGTGCAATGTGCTCAACAGGATGGTCAACAGGTATATCAACAACAGGTAGAGGAACAACAGGATCAACAGCAACATGATCGCCCTCAAAAAAAGGAACATCCACGGGGAGATCATCAATAGGTGGGTCTGCTATAACAGGCTCAATAGGGATGCCAGCATGTACGAGGTCATGCTCAAGTATGGGGTCTAGAGCGGCTGCCTGCTCAGGAGCGACGACAGGCTCGGGATCATCAAAAGCCATCTCGAAGTCAAACTCGGGATCGATAGGGTCTACTGGGTCAGCTGGATCCTCCATGGGCTGATCCATAGGTATAAACTCGATCTCATGATTAGGGTCGTATCCCGGGGGAAAGATAGGATCGGAATCCTCTATGTCATCATGGTCAAACTCAAAGCTGGGAATAGGTGCGACAGAGGATGCCTGGTCAGGATCAGAATCATGCGCCAAGTGCTGTGCGCTCAATGTGTGGGAAGGTGCGGATGCCACAGACTCGAAGGAGTCTGGGACAGGAGAATGTGCTGGCGAATCCTCAGCGGGAACATCAGCGATCATCAGAAGATCGTCCGCAGGAAGAAGGGCCTCGCCCTGGATCTCATCCTCAAAAGGCTCATCCTCAAACAGGTCAATATCGCCATCAGCCTCGGCGTCAAGAAGAAGATCATATGCTGGATAAACGGCTAAGGGTATAGGAGCCGGAATCTCTACTAGAGGTAGGTACTCAGCGGGAGGGTCATCTGCAGGCTCATCAGCACCATCGGGTAGTGCGAAGGGCTGGAAATCATCCTCGTCAGTACTGGTATAGTCAGATGTGTACACCTCGTGCTCGGAGGATGTGAGGTCATCAGATACGATAGGTATGGGTCCAGTAGTGTCCGAATCGCCAGTACCGGCGGAATCCATGAGTCTGTAACATAAACACAATATGCTCAAATAATCAGTCATACAATCAGATAATCACATAAGTCACCAAGTAAGATATCACATAATTCTCCTAGTCCCACTAGCCTCCCAGTCTCCTAGACTGCTCTATCAACTACCTCGACCTCTCAGATCGAGCCTCGGTCTCCAACACCGAGCCTCAGTCTCCAAACTGAGCCTACTCTTCCTAGTCCCACTAGCCAATCCTCCTAGTCCCACTAGCCAATTCTCCTAGTCCCACTAGCCAACTACCTCGATCTCTCAGACCGAGCCTCGGCCTCTCAGACCGAGCCTCAGCCCTTCCAGACTGAGCCTATAAATAATAAAATGTGCTCAACATTTGTTTGTAAAAAGTTTTGGATCTGGACTTAAGTGGTATGCAGTAAAATGTTTTCGTGAGAGCCCTAGTGATCATAGTCTAGACTCGAGAAAGAATCCTAGTTCGCTATGATCAGAGCTCTGATACCAAGCTGTCACACCCTGGCTTTGCGGAAGCGTGGTTATTTTGGTGTGACTTCTTAATACCATAGCTTAATCATAACCAAGCTATATGAATTAAAAACATGTAAGATCATCCATTAAGTTTTGAAAACCAAATACAGTACCATTGTTTTAACGGGAACATACCCTAACAACCATAACCTTGTTCAACAGACATTACAAACTTGAAACATAACATAAACATGATTTAAGGGTTGTGTCTTGTCCAGGAAAGAGACACATCCCCTAAACCCCGGATGACCTCGGAAACTAGTGCAGCGGAAAACATGCCATACCGTGCCAGATCCCTTTTAATTTCCTGAAATACATGTAAGTTGAAAAATCAACAATAATGTTGAGCGAGTTCATGTGTAAGTGAGTATGTAAAACACTTGTATGTATAAAAGTTCCTTGGTATGTAGCAGTGTAAGGAAAAGAGATCACCAATGGTTTGCAAGGCCATTAGTATGTGTGAAGTGTAAGTAGGAAGACTCAACCTAGCAGATTTTTGCGTCGGGTACAAAGTCACTCAAGGTCCGTTCTGCTGGGCCTCTTAGAGGTCCGTTCTGTTGGGCCTAGAGTTGGGCTCGCTACACCCAGATAGATCTACCGCTTACGTCCCTCGGTGTTTCTGCCTACCCACTCACATGATCTAAGTAGTAAACCTCCTTACGCTAACCATACCGTGTATAAAGTACTTGTAATCAAAGTAACATGTATTTCACCCCCGCAGTTAAGAAAACTGAAAACAGTTAGAGAAAAGTGGGACATGAACTCACTGTGAAGCGTCTCTACCAAGTATCTCCTGCTCACGCAGCTGTGCGACGACCTACAGGTGCTAATTTCTATTAGACGGACGGCCGTGCCTTAGCTTTATAGTTTAAGTCTTTGGGAAATAGTTAGACAACTATCTCGTGTTTACATTCTGTATATACTTGGTAGTTAATCTCCTTCCCAAGGATGGGGGATTCAATACATGTGCGTTCAAATTATATCATTAAGTCTCACTTAATATGTATATATTTCCAATTCCAAAATATAAGTATTTTTCTCAAAAATATTATATTTTCATTTCTCATAAATCTTCTCCAATAATACGTTGTTAAAATACGCGTTCATAAATATTTTCGTAAGTGCGTAAGTTACGTTTAATATTCGAGTGGTAATATAATTACCGGTGTAACTTATATATTTATGGTGAAAGCGTTCGTATTATTTTGGATTCGTTAACGTTCGTAAATATTATTTTTACTCTAAAAAAAATAATATTTATGTATTTCACAAAATAATCATAAACAGTGTGTGAAAAATATATATATTTATCACGTTAAATTTTGTGAAAATCCCACCTCCGAATATTTAGTAAATAAAGTCATGGCGAAATTTACGTTTCGAAAACATGTCGAAATTAATTCTATCACTTGTAGTGCAAATAGTTCTAGGTGTTAGGTTTTTAGAAAAATTTCGCCAGAGTTTCCTCTGTAACTGGAGGTGGCCACGCTTTCAAGCGTATCATTTTCTTTAACAAATCAACTCAACAATTTTCTTAATCAATCAAACAATTTCCGACTCATCAAACTAGTCGACAAGTATGTAAGTTGCATATTCGCATGAACTTGTAGTTTTTCCGAAACTATAGTGTAAATCCCATTATATTTTGTGGATCTTTATATAAAGTAATTTTGATCTCGTAAAAACCTCGTCTTTAGAGAAATCCGTCTTTACAACTTCTCGTCCTCTTTTACAAAGTTTGTTATTTTGTCGAAACTTTTCATTTCACAAGTGTTTACACACTTGTGGTTTATAGAAATCATACTTGTTAGTGTAAGATCCGTCTTTTAGAAAACATGATTTCTTTGACGCTTGGTCCTTTGAAAATACCACTTGCAGATACGTAGATCTGCTAGTTTTAAACATCATTTCACAAGTAAAACTCTTTTACACAAGTTCATGATTCGCGTGTGGTAGAGTTTCACCTTTTAACCCTTGCATTATCCAAAACAAGCTTATGTTAAGATCCATGATCTTACTAAACCCGGTTAAACGATGATCCGAGCTACCACATCATAGATCGGGTCTAAATAAACACAACTTTCAATTACTACAACATTTACACAACACATAAACTATTAACCACCATTTTAAGTGTTTTTAGTAGACTTTTGTGCATCATTTTGCATTTTAACGAGATTTAATCGATACAAATCCTTTTAACCACTTTAGAATAGTTCAAATACAAGTTTTAAGTATTATACCTCTAGCTCAAGGCTAGGGAATGATCTTGACGAAAATGGCGTGGATAAAAGCTAGATAAAGAGGTCCTTCGCGTTCCGCTTGCACCGAGCTTCCTAATACGCGATCCTTGATGCTTGAAGATGCTTGAAATATGAAGATCAAGATCGAAAGTATGATGGATGGAAGAGGGGTGTTCGGCCGAGAGTGAAAGGGAGCAAGAGAGAGAGTTTTGTGTGGAGTTGTGGTGATGGAATGTTATGTTGTGTTTAAGCTTGATCTTATAGACAAATTAGTGTGCAATTAACCAATGGATAATATGTATCCTAGATATTTAACATCTTTGATTAAAATAATCAAAATGGTACCATGGGGGGGGGGGTCACAAAGTGACCGAGTTCGGTCAAGGGGGGGGGGTTAGTTTGGTTCCATTTCAACTAACCATTAAGCCTTAGTTAGGTAACTAGGTTAAGTTAAGTGTTTAACTTAGTTACTAAAGTGTAGCGCGTTACAACGGGTGTTAGGGTATTCAGGGACCCTAACTGGCTCAGAAAAAGTTAAATAATGAAAATAACAATATTTTCATGTTCCGGGTATAGTCCGGTTGTTTGGTTGGATAGTAATCCGTTAAAGTGCTTAACAAAGCTTTAAAGTGTCGTTATTACTCTCTTTAGTGACACAGCTTATTCCTGACACTTTGGAAAGTGTCTAGTAATATTTTTCTCATGTTTTGGCACTTTATTAGTTAGCTAAAAGCTGAATTATTAGGTAAAGTGCTGAATTTTGTACTTTAAGTACGTTTTAGGCACATCCAGTCATTGTGACTTATTCCTAGCGACGCAGTTCCACAACCCTTGTATCCCTACACTCACCATTAGTGTAGCAATTATCTCAGGCTCTTACAGGCCTTAGAGGCAGTGTCTGCCTGATGCTGGCTTTATCAGCATGTTCAATAGGTTATCCGCTATTGTGCTACTGTGCTTTTTGTGCATCATGTTTGTCACTAAGGTTCAGTATGTAAATAATGTAGTGACGATAAGTAAAGTATGATGCAAGTAAGTACATGTATCAGATATCAAGTAGCAGTTCATCAGCTAGTTCAAACAAGCACAGTAATTAAGCAGTAATTAATCATTAATTAAGTCGTACGGATACCTGGTTTGGTGAGGGTTGTCACAACGCGTTTAAAAAAAGAAATATGAAAGGACAAAAAAACCCTTCGCCCTTCTCTAAGCGGCGTAACACGTGTTCGGCCAGGAAGCGTTTTCACCGTTGTCACACTTTTGAGAGTTTTCTCCTAATCCCGTTTATATATATATATATATATATATATATATATATATATATATATGTTTAGGATCCTGTAAAAAAGATGAAATTTATGAGAATGATAAGAAAGAAATTGCTGAGAACACATATCATTATTTAATTTATTAGGATAAGGACAATTAAGTAATTTAATAAAAAACATAATTAAAGATAAAATTCAAAAAACCACATGCAATGCACATGTACATTCCCTCGTCTTTTTTAAACATCAATAACTTTTTATACGTAACTTTAAAAAAATAATGATAAACCATAATAACGAGTGTATTTTTATCTTTAATATAAGCACCATATTGCTATACTTATATAGAGAAAAAAATTACGTTTCAATCAGATGTTTTAGTCCATATTGTTTTCTCTATGTTGTTTTAATTGTATAGTGATTCAAGGCATTGTGTTTTACAGTAAAACACCATGAACGTATATAAGACACCATAACATTGTAAATACCATTTACATTCAATCTTTCAGTCTTGTTTTCTATAGTGTTTTATTTTAGGAATTCAAAACAGATTATGGTGTCTTGTAAAATAAAACACCATAGAAAAAAAGATTGAATGTAAATGTTATTTGTAATGTTATGGTGTCTTATATACGTTCATGTTGTTTTACTGTAAAACACAACGCCTTGAATCACTATACAATTAAAACAACATAGACAAAACACCATGGACTAAAACATATGATCGAATCACAAATTATTTTCTCTATATAAGTATAGCAATATGGTACTCATTAAAGATAAAAAAAACACTCGTTATTGTGGTGTAATTTTTTTTGAAAAAGAAGTTACGTATAAAAAGTTATTGATGTTTAAAAAAGACGGAGGGGGGGGGGGGGGACACTTGCAAGTGCATTACATGTGGGTTTTTGAATTTCAAAATGTTAAATTTACTTTTATACCCTTAATATAGAAAATTAATTATTTTAATGGTAAACACTATTTATAATTTTGCCATTATAATTTCAACCATTAGATTAAAGATCAAAGGGTGTAGATTCCTTTCTACACTTCTCACAACGTACACCCTTTTTACAATAACCCTATATATGTATGTGTGTGTGTGTGTGTATAGGGCCAGGATTTTGAGAGAATGGTGAAAAGTGTGAGAACGGTGAGAACGATTTTGGTGGTGACATGTGGGATTGATGTTAAATTACACTAAGGGTTAATATTGTCAAAAAAACCCACTCACATGAACTGGGTGTTCAAATAAAACGCCATAAAAACACCAAATTCAGAAAACGCCATGAAAATACTCAGTTAAAACGCCAACAAAAAAACTATTTTTTGAGCCATATAACTCCCAGTTAAAATGCCATAACAAAAAAAGCTATTTTTGAGCTATAATTTACAACAGCTCAAAAAAATAATGTTTTTTAGCCATATAGCTCAAAAAACGCCATAAGCTCCCAGTTAAAACGAAACGCTAAAAAAAAGCTATTTTTTGAGCTTTAATTTACAACAACTAAAAAAAAAACCATTTTTTTAGCCATATATCTAAAAAAACCATTTTTTTGTCTAACCGCCTAAATTAATATTTTTTGAGCTCAGAAAAATCATAATTTGTACTGTAAAAACGCCATAAAACACTCAGTTAAGAAAAACACCATGAAAAAACTCAGTTGAAAACTCCATAAAAACACTCAGTTAAGAAAAAACGCCATGAAAATACCTAGTTAAAATGCCATAAAAACACATAGTTCAGAAAAACGCCATGAAAATACCTAGTCTAAAACGCCATAAAACACCCAGTTCAGAAAAAACGCCATAAAACCCAGTTATTTTTTTTTCGAAAAGTATATCAATAGTATACTCGTTGGAAAGATAAAAAACGCTGAGTTTTATGGTGTAATTTTTTTTGAAAAATAATCACGTATTAAAAGTTATTGTCGTTTAAATATGATGGGGGAAAATGGCATGTGATTAGAATTTGCTCCTTTGTTTGGATCTTCATATTTTACCCCCCGGTAGTTCCAAGGCCCTATTATTTACAAAAATGCCACCGCATCATTCTCAGCCACAAACCACTAAGATCTTGTGGCTGAGAATCGTTCTCACCGTTCTCACACTTTGAGGCGTTCTCGCCTGATCCTGTTCCTATATATATATATATAGGGGAGGGTTATCTTGAGAACGATAAATATTGCGAGAACCGTGAGAACGAATGAAAAAACCAATCAAAACCAATTTTTTATTACAAACTTAAATGTAGGGTACTAATAGTTTTTTTGTTGCAAAATAAGGTATTAACTTTCTAATTTGTCACAATGTTGAGTAATAAGGCCAAACCTTGTTAACTTTTTTTGTTAAGTCTTAATAAAATAACTAAAATACACTTTAATAAATAGAGAGTCTATTTTTAATTAATTATATTTGACTAAAATAATTTAAAGTTTTATTTGTATTTATATTTTTTATATTTTTCTTTTTGATTTATATTTTTTATAAAATTATATGGATTTGAAGTTTATTATTTATAAACTTTGAGTTTGTATATAATATTATTTAGATTAAATTAAAAAAGTTTATTTTACTAGCATATTATTATATATAAACTCAAAGTTTACAACTAATAAACTTCAAATCCATTTAATTTTATAAAAAATATAAATAAATATAAATAAAATTTTACATTATTTTAGTCAAATATAATTAATTAAAAAAAAGGACTCTCTAGATATTAAAGGGCATTTTAGTCATTTTAGTAAGACTTAACAAAAAAAAGTTAACAACGTTTGGCCTTAGTACTCAACATTGTGATAAGATTTTGCCTTAGTACTCAACATTGTAACAAATTAGAACATTAATACCTGATTTTGCAACAAAAAACTATTAGTACCTGACATTGAAATTTGGCAGAAACCACAAGGAACAACGGTGTAATTTTTTCAAAAAAGAATTTACAACATAAAATAAATCATTTCTCCACTCAAAATCACTCTTATTAGATTTTTTACACATGTGTAAATATAACAAATTTACACACGTGTAAATGGCAAACTTACACGTGTAAATTTTCTTAATTTACGAATTCATGTAAATTTAAACGTCCAAATTAAATTTTTAATATTGTATTCGAATAATAATGATAAGTGTAAAAACAATTGAATTTAAATTATTTTTGACCAAGTTCTCGTGCTTTATTCATTCGTGTAACACCCCGAAAACGGGTTTGATAGTCAAACCACGTTAATATTAATAAACGGGTGAAATGCCGTTAGTGGTAAAATTTAACCTGGTGGAATATTAAGATTTAAATAAATAATCTTAATATTAATTAAAAGGAGAATAAATGCTTTGAGAAAACAAAGTTTATAAGAGGCCCGAGTTAACGGGACTTAAAATAAACTTGGTTATAACTCCCGGAACCCACTAAGTTAACTAGAAATAATTAACCTAGTTAGTAATGTGTAATTAAGTGAAAACAACAAAGAAAACAAGAACTAGTGAACCTTTTTATAAACCTTGGAACCAAAGGGGCTAAAAGGGTCAAGTGTGGAAAGAGTTTTGATTAAAACAAAATTTTAATTCCAAAACACACACAAAGTGTGTTCTGGTCGATTCCTACACGGGAGAAAAGAGGGCCTCCTTCTCAAGACCCTAAATCCATCAAATTGATCAAAATCAAGAGAAATCAAGCTAAGAAATTTGGGGCTTTAACTAAATTCGTGATCACCTAAGCTAGGAGATCACATGGTATGTCAAATTTTGTAATTCAGTGATATCTTGAATTAATGATGAACACCCATAATCAAAATTCTTGAGTGAATGTTGAATGTATGGGTGATATTGACATGAGTACAAGTCTAAGAACAAGCCCTAGATGCAAATTTGTTGAATTAGTGCCATAAGACTAGAGATTGAATGATTAGCCTTATATGTGTTAAGTGGGTTTTCATGATAATATGATAAACACATGAATTTGAATGTTAAATTGTGAAATTTGAAGATATGATGCAAGTCCTAGATGTTGTTCATGAACACTAGACATAGAGGTTTGATTATGATGTCAAAATTGGCTAAAAGAATGACCATGAGATTAGATAAAAGAGGCATAAGAATCCTGCCCGCAAGGTGTTTGTTAAAATGCCCGAATGAATGTAGATATGAATAAAATTATGAAATAAACGCGTAATTTCCTAATTTGATTAATTATCTGTGATATGGGATAATACGGGTTCTAGTCATGATGTTGATTCAAATTAATTATGCATATCATATGATTAAAGGTAGTTGACTTTTGAAAGTCAAACTAACCAATGAAGAAGTCAAATAGTAGTTTCGACATAAAATCCGTAAGATTGAATAGTCGTAAGTAATGATGACTAATCTAACCGTCTTACGAATTATGATGATAGTTTGACGCTTGACAAGCTAAATGAAGCTTGGGAAGGAAGCAGGTCAAATGAATCAAGCATGAAGCAAACACGTATTTAGGATTCAATGTAAGTAAAGCTTACACCCTTTTTATAGAATACCTACTTGTGTGTATTGAAAATGAATAAAGAAAATTTAGTAACTGAAATATGATGTTCCGACGTGAAATAATATGGGTCGAAACAAGTGAAAATGGTGAAAAACCATAGATTATGGCAAAAAGAGTAAAATGGTAAATTAGTCATGTGATGAGGAACAAATGAGGAATTTTGAAACATTACGTTATGGTGTAAACCGTGACGGGTAAAAGTGGTAACATAGTAATCCGGACATGAGTTGACGGATGGATAAAGAGATTTAAAAAGACACCACATGGCGTAAGTCATAACGGGTCGAACAAAATAAGAAACGAATTTTAAATAAAAGGAACTCAAGGTGTAAACCGTAATAGGTTAAAGTAGTGAGACGGTAATTAAATACCATCTCTTAATAATAATTGGTCATTTAGACTAAACGGGTCAAATGGTGTTGTTAACACCATTTGACAATAATAACTAACGATCGCTTGTTTAGTTTTGTGATCATAGGAAATAACATATGGTTCGCGTTGCTATTAACTAGTAATTAATAGTGAAAGGTATTTAAACGGATCAATGCTATGACCCGAGCCAGGTACGTATAAGTAAGACTATAGCTAAAAGGTGTGATTTTGGTCAAATGTATTGTTGAAAGTCATTCGTCGTAAAAGAAGAGACTAAGGTTGACCAAAACACCCATTAACGTTAAACCGGGCAAATGGTCCTTATGAGTCGTTTGGAAATAAGTTTTATGATAAAGTAAGGCTTTGATAAGTGTAAAAGTATAGGTATAAATCCTTTTCAGATCAAATACCTCAAAATGGTTCCTTGTCGTAAATTAACAATCCGAAAGGGTAAATTCGGAATAAACAATTTACATTATTAAATCCACCAAAAAAATAAATGCAGTGGAAGATAAGTGAATACCTTAAACGTAGAAAAAAATGACGTGTGAAAAGAGAGAGCTGGATTTAAACTTAAATGTTTAAATCCTCTAAACGGGTCAAAATAAATTATGTGCATAGCTTGGTTATTGGTCACATAATTCATGGAAGTTATAATTCACGAGTTAAAGATTTCGAGATAACAAGTATTTCAAGGTTTTATAATGATTTAGACGCAAGTTGTATAATAAATCATGAAACAGGTCAAAATCTTATAATTGAATTTCAAGCCGAGGGCTTGAAATCTAGAACTTTTTAAATTCAGATGTCAGGTTTTAACTCAATATGATGGAGAATTAAATTATGATCACGTAGGAAGAAACGGATCGTAAAACGGATATGTATATTGAAAGTTATGCAAGTTTTAGTGCATAACAAGTTTGAGATGGTAGAGCTGGGAATGTGCAGCACCAGCCAAGGAATCCTTCTGTCGAAAAGAGGGTGTCGCGTTACGCGATGATAAGGCAAGATTACCATCGCGCCCCGCGAGGGGCTCTGTTACTGGCATAAAGTTGTTTTCTTGTTCATTTTAGTATCCAGACTTGATTTAAACACTTATAAACTCAATATGACTAACTCATTTTATGACTTATGAGATCAAGCTCATTGAAGAACCCAACACGTCAAGATTCAAGCTTCCGCACTATGTATCGTCGTCATTTTAAATGAGGAACTTATACATATTATGTTGTATACTTTTAAATCTGAAAATGTTTTAATAAACCCGTAGTTTTCAAATGTATGTGCAATCGTAATTACACGTTTATACTCGAAATTTATACGTAAACTGTAAAATAGAAGTAAGGGTCTTACAAGTTGGTAATCAGAGCTCAAGGTTAAAGAGTAAAGTGTACGGTTCGAGACTTGATCGCATAATCCGGTAAGTTATATTTATAGTAACGGTTTAGCTTGTTAAAGTGTTGTAAACAACACAGAAGGTTATCGTGCAATACACGTTACCTTAATTAAATTGATAAAGGATTGATATAGTTAACGAAATTACGTGTGTTGACACGTATAGTAAAAAGCCTTGTATTATAATACAGGCGTTTATTGATGTTGACGTTACTAATCTATGTAAATGTTTTAGTTGAAGAACACTCACATCTGAAGATGGCGAGAGCTTAACAATTGGCGGATATGACGGAGGAACGGTCCGAATTATGACAAAGTAGAGAATGCTCACCAAGGACCTAAATCGTGTAGTGATAACGAATAAGGTTAATGGCAAGGAAAGCCCATTAGGGCAAGCATTTACTAGGTGCACATTTTAAATTTATTGCACAAATAGTATTATGCAACAAATACGTAGAGACTGACTGTTGCATACGTAGGATAAAAACTTGGAAAACCTTAATAGAATACATATCCAGGATGATATTTCTAAGAGAAATTAAGTAGAAATATGTTTTATTCCCGATTGTGAATAACAAGACAATAACAGAATTTAGTTTATATGGAAACTTAGATGGAAGTAATCATCCAAGTAAGTATTCTAAATATAAATACTATTGAGAAAAGTAATGATCACATTGACGAATGTGATCATATAAAAGTTTGATAAAAAGGAAAACATTTTATATGTTCAAGGATAAAATGGGTAAAACTAATGATTGTTAAATAGCAATTAAATAAAGTTTTACCGAATGAAATCATGAATATGGAAATGAATAGAGGCGTTACTTACATGGGGCATGATGTGAAAATTATAAAAAAGGTCATGTGTACCATGTGTTGATCGCTTACTCTGGCCAAGTAAGTAGTGAACACATGATACCATGAACTTCTTATAATGAACGCATTTACGTCCGATGTAGTAAGGATTGGGTAAATGGGGTGATTTAAAAAGGTACCCAAACAGATCAAATAAGCATAATGCTTGATAATAAATGTAAACGCAAACCGTGTAACGGAAGCATATTACATTAGAATAATGAGCCCGGGAGAAGGGACAAGGATCAATGTAAATGAAGATACAAACCGACTAGTGAGAATGTTAGGGCATTGGGATAAAGTCTGATTGTTCATAAGTGATGAAATTCACACGAACAAATCAAACGGATTGAATAAAAGAATAAAGGACTTGGTTGAATAAAAGCGATGGATTTCGCTAAGACGACCAAATAAATCAAATTGAAGTCTTAATGCATACCGGAATGGTTGCTTTATAATGACTTCGGTAAAATACCCGATAGATGGGTAGGATTTCAGATATATGCGTAAACCAAGAGACGAGAACGCGGATTAAAAGTCAAAAGACTAGGATTATGAGTTATGACTAAAAGACGATAAAATTTCGCAAACATAAATTTTTGATAATTATGTTCAACTATTTCGAGGTTGAACGGGTCGAATAAAGAATAAAGTTTGACTGTCATAAGTGATGAAATTTCACACGAACAAGTCAAAGGGGGTCAAATAAAGAATAACACTTGATAATGTAAGTAAGCGCAAACCGAATAATGGGAGCGCAAAATATTAATAAACCTATGTAATGGGGCATGAGAGAATATAAAAAGGGAAAACGCAAACCGGGCAACATGAGCGTTAAAAACATTAAGATAAAAGAACCTGGGTAACGGGTTGTAAAGAAATATAGGTGCGAACCAGATAATGGTAAGCAGAGAACAAACCGGCGCGTAAATGACGTAAGAAGTCATAGAGTCGGAAGGATAATCCGAAAGAAAACGAATGTAGCCTTAGACTACGGTTAAGGTCAAATGAATTTCAAAAGCGAAAATAAATGATTCTAAACATAAAAAGGGGTGCCTTGACGCTATATATATATATATACACACACATTTTAGTAATGACACGAGTAAAAAATGATCTACGGGATCATCATAACCTTTGGGATTATAAGTAGTGTTAAGGTCTAAGGGACCAAAATGACCCTCGGGTCACCAATAGAAAGAAATAAACTATAGGGGCCTCACCAAAAGGGGTGAAAGCCTAAAGAAATAGCCTACGAGGCTAAGTGAAAGAACCTAGGTGTCACACCCCCAAAACCCACAAGCGGAGTATCACCGCAGGAGGCATGACTGAACATGATCTAGCCACCAATCATATTGAACAATATAAGTTAAGTAAATAAAAGTCCAAACTAAACAACATAATCGGTATCAAAACAATTCAACAAAGTTTAAGTTATCAGCAGAAGCATAAAGTTCAAAACCCAAAACATAGTTTAAAAGTTCATAAGTTTAACATGGAACTCAACAGTCCTTGTCCCACAACGACCTCTTCCTCCTGTGCAAGCTCCATCTAAGCACCTAACGACCTGCAAGGCATATAGTAACAAATCAACAACAAAGTTGAGCGAGTTCACAGTTGGTTGTCCAATTTAGTGTTGTTCCAAAAACCATAAGTTGTTTCGAAAACCACGAGTTTAACCAGTTCCTTGTTTCCCAAACCATAATTAGTGGAGGCTTCCCCATGTAATCCACTAGACCCGTTACCATATCGACTACTGACTGTAGTTATGTTTATGTGCCATGCGTCAATGTCTATCATCATTGACAAAGTGCCCAGATCCATTAGTCCACTCCCGTCCTCTGTGGCACGGTGTGAGGCTTATCAAACCTAGTAGCGCTATTTAACTAATGACCCGTTCGCCAATGGCCCGGCGATTAAATCGATATAAAAATGAGGGACTTCATGATAGAGTTTTGTCTAGTAAGTTCTATGTTGTCATCCTTCCTATGGAGGATGGAGGTACGTATTCTACCCAAGGAGAATACGCAGGATTTAATGTTGTCATCCTTCCCATGGAGGATGGAGGTACGTACCCTACCCAAGGAGAATACGCAGGATTTTAATACCGTTCCTTAACCCATTCCCAAACCACCGCGAATCCCATGCCTTGTAGAAAGTGTGAACTCACCTTAGGTTAGCTCGGCAGATAAGCAAAAAGGTCAATTGAGCTGTTTGTGGTCAACCACGTCCGGAGTATCAAATGGATGGTTTGAGCGAGATACGAGAGCTTCGAATGGTGGGGCTGCCGTCAGACTTCGAGGGAGAGGATGAGAGTGTTTAGGGTTTGTGTGTGTTGTGTATTTTGCAAATAATGAGGAGTATACCAATCCTCATATTGTTATGCGCATGACGGAGTGGCCGAACCTATTCATGGGCTGCCCTTGGTCTCGAATTCAAGCAGAGTGGGCTGAGAATGGTGTGTGACAAAAGATAAAGTGTACGACCCTTAACTTGAGTGATCTGTTGGTGCATTTATGTTTATCGCCTCTGTCAACACGAGTCGTAGATGAAAAGGATTGAAACAAGACTTTATATTGTTATATGTAGGAAATGGCAAGGTGTCAATTCTGTAATTAATGAGATATTTCATTAAGCCCCTTGGCCTATAAATAGAACCCTTAGGGTTAGAGATTAGAACTTTTTGCCATTTGGAGATTAGGAGAGCATAGAAGCTAGAGAGAGAGTCTAGAGAGAGAAAGGAAAAAATCGATTCACGTTTCTTGTACGTTTTTAGATCTATCATTGGAATCACAGTTATAGTACGTCGTGTGTGTTCGGTCATGTTCGTGTACGGATTCCGCACGTTACACGAGTCGGTTCGCAATCGTTTCGGAGTCAAACCGATCCTACAAGTAGTATCAGAGCAGGAGCTCGATTGCACGGATCAAAAACACAATTTCGCACGAGAAAACATCAGATTCAGATAAAAAATCACATCAGATTTGCTCAATTTCTTCAACTTTTCATATCTTTCACTTTTTAACTGAAAATCGCAAAATTAAACAAGATTTTACGGTTAAAAATCACTGATTTTTGGATATGTTGTGCGAAAACACTTGATCTACAAGCCTTCAAAATTTCAGATCTTAATTCGAAGTGGTTTAAGAGAAATCTTGATTTTTGTGTTCGAAAAAATTAAAAGAGATGGCAGTTACTGTTGCTGTTGATGCCTATGATGTTCACCAATCGGATGACCACCCGATCGGGTGACCATCCGATTCAAGTCTCCACCCTATCCAATGCTAATTAGTAAATGTTGACTTTGTTGACTGTCACCCGATCGGATCACCACCCGATCGGGCGGTAATCCGATTCAACATATCTCACCACTCGTTCCATTGCTAGTTAGTAGAAGTTGACTTTGTTGACTGTCACCCGATCAGATCACCACCCGATCGGGCGGTAATCCAATTCATCTTACATCACTCATTTCATTAAAGTCAATTGTTCAGTCAACAGTTCTCGGCCTCATTAATAACATACAATAGTAGTCACGTGACGCACTAGAATTGATAGATTCTTATTAACGGTCCAATCAGAAGTTGATTAATGTCAAATTTGTCGGCCATTAATAATTTGCATGTGATGTTCAATTGATATTTCAGATATACATGTGAATATTGACTAACTGAAGTAGTTATCTGCCATAGCTTTGATATAGTCACAACAATTGAAATGGTCAAATAAGCATTTAGAAATCAAAGTTGATTGTCGGCCACTTTAATTGAAGATATCAGATTTTCACGTGAATCAAAGGTGTTGTCAGTTTGCATGTGAGAATTTATTGAAAGTTAAAGTTCATTGTTGAGGTCAAAGAGTCAACTGGCTACCGATCGGATCACCGTCCGATCCCTTGCACGTTGTTTGTCTTGTAGTGTCCTAGCATCGAGTGGTGACTCGATCGGATCACCACCCGATCGGCCAACATAAAATTTTTGTCGTGTAGTGCCATATATTGAGTAGTCACCCGATCGGACAACAAGTTAATAGTTTGGGTCACTCACCCGATCGGGTTACAATCCAATTCAAGGGACTTTGTTTGTTTAAAGGTTTAAAGTGCAAAGAATCGAGTGGCAATCCGAATGAATTGCCACCCGATCTTAATCATTCTATTGTGTTTTTGTGTCTCAGGTCAAGTATCAGATACCCGCCTGATCGAGTAGCCACCCAATCCAAGGCACATAGTCACCCGATCGGACAGCCACCCGATCCAAGGCACATAGTCACCCGATCGGACAGCCACCCGATCCAAGGCACATAGTCACCCGATCGGATAGCCACCCGATCCAAAGCACTTTGCCACCCGATCGGACAACATCCCACCTGATCGGACAACATCCTACCCGATCGGACAGCTCGTCACTCGATCGGATCACCACCCGATACGCTGCCACCCGATCATTGTTACTTTGTTGACTTCTGTTGACTCACTCGATCGGATATCTGTCCGATCAGCTGTTTGATAATTTTTAAACTAATTAAGTTTGTTTGTTTGCTTAGGTGATTCGAGGAGATAACATCATGGCTGAAGAGTTCTACAATACGTTCTATAAAGCGTTCACATCAGAATCGTCAGAAACTTCAACAGTCACACCAAAATCAATAACAAAAACAATCAATGATAACATAAAACATGATAACTTATATGGAACCTATTCGAAACCACCTAAACTTGAGAATATAGAAGATTATACATGGTGGAAAGAGAGATTCCTGAAATAGACCAAGGCATATGCTCACGAGAGCTGGTTCTGCTTAGAGTTTGGATACAGTCGACCGATCAATGATAAACAAGAAGAGATTCATCTCAATGATCTTTCCGATGAAGACAAACGGAAATTCTCATATGAGCCGAAGATGATCGCTTTAATTCAACAATCTATCCGAGATGATATATTTTCATTGTTAAATCATGATGGGTCATCAAAATCGGTTTGGGAAGCGTTAAGGGTTAAAGCTGAGGGTGGCAAACAAATTAAAAAGAACAAAATTGCTTTACTAAAAAAGAGTTTGATTTGTTTGATAGTTTAAAGGGAGAGACAGTGAGGCAAATGATTGAACATTTTTGCCATTTAAAAATTGAGTTAGACAGATTTGGAATTGTGAAAACACGAGAGGAAGTAATTGACAAAATAATTAAAGCGTTACCACGAGCTGATCAGTGGCAAACGTTTGTTTTTATTTTGAAAAAATGATGTTTTATATGATACAATTACTCTCGATGTGTTAATTGAAAAGATTGAAACTCATGAGCTTGAATTGCAGAAACAGAGCAAAATGAGCAGTTCTTCACATCAACAGAATGTCGGTCTTAATTACAAAGGCAGTGTGCCTTCGGTGACTATTAGCGAATCGCCAAAGACGGGATTCAATGTTGAAAAGTCAAAGGAACCTCAGAAAAGCTCATCAAGCTATAATCCGGGATATCATTCATCTTCTACAAAAGCAAATCCTGAAGAATCAAAAGAAATTCTTTTCAACATTGCTTTGAAACTGAAGAATTCTCTGGCTATGAGCATCAATGTAGCAAAACAACAAATGAGTTTTCTGGCATCTGTGTTAGAGTCATACGAAGGTCTAGTATCTGGAAAAATTGGAAACTCAGAGCTGACAAAGGAAGACTAAAACCAGATTGACCCAGCAGAAATGGAACTCATTGACATACGCTGTTGTTTAGCAAGTTGAATTCGAAGAGCTCAGAGGTATATGGAGATTACAGGCAAACAGTCAATTGGTGGTCCGTCAACAAAACGGGGATTCGATAAATCCAAAGTAACCTGCTTCAAATGTAAGCAAAAAGGTCATTTCAAAAGAGAATGCAAAAATTCTGAAGTTGACGAAACTGAGAAACCTGTTGGTGCATCATATGTCTGTTGACTACGTCTTATTTGAGTCTTATGTCTAGATAGGTTTAATGAGTGAGTAATAGTGCTTGAATTAGGATTAGAACATGTTTATTTAGTCCTGTCCGTTTGAAATGGTCCTGACCGTTTCAAGATGTCATGACCGTTTGAAGTGCATGGCCGTTTGAACATGTCATGACCGTTTGAACATGTCATGACCGTTTGAAGCAGCTGACCATTTGAAGCAGCTGTGACATCTTCAAACGGTCAGGGGCGTTGCCTATATATATGTGTTGTGCATGCTCATTTGAAACGGTCATACCAAATTCAGCTTGATTCTACCGGATTTTCTATCTTCTACTCACTTTCACTCATATTTTTCTGATTCAGACATATTTTACGGATAAAATGGTCTAAAACATTCACATAACAGAAGAAACACTTAGATAACGAATCCTTGAAAGTTTTGAACCATAATTCGGCTTAAATCTGATCGAAATCATCTTGACCGTTTGAAATTGTTCGTAATATGATGACATCATCCGTTTGAACTTAGTTGTGACCGTTTGAAACTGACGTGTCCGTTTGAAATTGACTCCTGTCCGTTTGAAACTGACTCTGTCCGTTTGAAACTGACGTGTCCGTTTGAAACTGACTCCTGTCCGTTTGAAACTGACCCTGTCCGTTTGAAACTGACCCTGTCCGTTTGAAACTGACCCTGTCCGTTTGAAACTGACGTGACCGTTTGAAACTGACCCTGTCCGTTTGAAACTGACGTGACTGTTTGAAAGTGGTTTAGTTTGAAACTTGATTATTGTTGTCTCAAACGAAATAACTCATTTCGTTTGAGAAAGACCATTTCTTTTGAAAGACTATATCGTTTGAACAATTCCGTTTGAACAGATTCAGTTTGAATCTGTCATCTTTCAAATTCAAGAATATTTCTAATTGTTTGTTGAATATTTCAGGTTATTCAAGAATTTCACATCATGGCTAATGTTGATCATGATACTTGGTGGAGAAGAGACAGTGCGAGATGGGAAATTGGCAAATTGTATGAACCATTTAAGGAAGCACAAAGAGCCAAGAGATGGAATGAAGAACTAGAGTGTTACATGGATCCACAGGGTAATCCAGTAGTTGATCCATCAAAAGTGGATTTTGATGCTATAACCAATGTGTTTCCAAGTGAGGGCACTTTCAACACAAGAAGGCTTTCTGATAAAAGCTATTTGCCAAATTTAATGAACAAGTTAAAAGAAGTTTTTGAAGCAAGTTTACCAAAGGTGGTAGAAATGAAGAAAAGAAAAGAAGAAGAGGTGAAAAAGATAGTTGAAGATTTGAAGAAGAAAGCTTTAGAGGAAGTCAAAGTGGAAGCAGTAAAAGCTGAGAAAGAGAAAGAAGATGTTACTGAAAAACAGCAGGTTTTTGAAGAAGTAATTTCAAAGAAAGAAGAATCTGAAAAGCCTGTATCTGTGAAATCTGAACCAGTGATTAAGAAAAAGGTTGCAGAAGACACACTAATCTTTGAGATTGTTCAGAAGGAGAAGAAACAGACTGAAGATATTCAAACTTTGAAAGCTGCTGATGAACAGATTTTGGAATTGCGCTTGAACTGCGAAAAACTAAAATCTGAAAATGACAAACTTTTGAAGAATATTGAAAGTTTGTCATTAGAAAACAAAAATTTTAAAGAAAAAGAAAAAGTATTTGAAAATGAAAAATTAAAGATTGAAAAAGATTTTCAAAGTCAAATGAAGGTTTTAGAAGATGAAAAATCTGTTATTTTTAAAAATAATCTTGAAAAACAGATTGAAATAAATTCTCATCTTCAGAAAATCATTCGGCTTGAAAATGAAGCTGAAATTGCTCGAAATAAAATTAATGAGCTTGAGAATAAATTGAAAGGTTTTGTGAATTCTACATCACATGTTTGTCCAAAACCGATCAATTCTGTTCCAATAAGTGACAATGTCACAAATTTTGACAAAGTCAAAATTGAAGATTGTGATGACAAAGCTGATAATGAAAAAGAAAAAGAAGAGAAAAGAAAAATATTTTTAGATTTACAAGAAAAATTTAAAAATATTGTTTTGCAATCTACTGAAACAGGTGAATGTTCTAAGCAAAAACCTGTTAAGAAGAGTGTAGAACAGAAACAAAAAGTTAAAAATTCGAAAAATTTTAAAAATGAAAATAAAAGCTCATTAGTTCAGTCATCCAATCATTATAAAAAATCACAAAAATTTGTAAATGAAAACTCACAAAATGTTGGTAATAAGTGGTGCATGTTTGACCACAGTGCTCAAAAGACAAATCCAGCAATGAAGAGGAGAAATGATTATCACCAAGCCAAACAATGTTATGATCTGAAGGTTTGGACTGACAGAAGTGGATGGTACGATAACAGAGTGTGCTATACCTGTGGTGTTAGAGGACACATTGCTGTTAACTGCCAGAATTGGAATTTTGAAACACGAAGATGTTATAATTGCCATATCAGAGGACATATTGCCAGAGATTGCCCAAGGAGATCGATGGGAAGATCAAGGGTTGAATCTCAGAGAACGATAAAGAAACCAGTCAATGTCAAGCCCAAAGAACAGAAGGTTCTAGAACAGAAAGTGAAGCTTTCGCAGGGGCAAAAAGACAGACTGAGGAAAAAGAGGAAGAAGGCGAGAGAGTATTTGGAGAAGATTTTGTCTTCGGGTTCACCGGTTGATTCGAATAAAAGTTCTGATGAATCTATTCACTCGATGGAAAAGTCAAGCAAATCGAATTCTTCAGATGAAAATCTGAGGACAAACAAGAAGAAAAAGAAAGTTATTGGCGATGAATCTGGCTCATCCAAGTCAGACAAGCCTAGTTCGGGCAATGAATCTGATTCCACAAAATCAGATGAGCCACAAATAGAGGTAAAAAAGGAAGAAACTGTTCCTTTGATGAATGATGAGAAATTTCCACCATTACGAGCTGCAAACCTAAAATCAAAAGGTGTTGATGCTGAAAAAATGTTTAATAGCAATGTTAAACATATTTTTAGTAAGATGGCTGATGGTAAGGAAAAAGGGGTAAAAGAATTTTATGAAGAAAAGAGAAAAGATCAAAATACACCCAAGGACAGTCAGGCTTGGGTGAAACTTTTCAAATAGAAAAATCTGACTTGCCGGAACTCCCAGGTTGGTAAGTGTGGAGTAGGAATCGGCATCTTTCTTGAGAAATTCACAGGTTGGTAACTGTGATATTTCGATTTACAAGTGGTAAATCAGGGACATTAAGTTGTACTTGATTTTCTACTAAGTGTTTGTTGTTGACAAGGGTCTTAAATGTTAAATTCTTCAAAATGGTTGAAAAAGAACAATGTGATGAAAGAACCCCAATTTTATGAAAAGACAAACAAATCTTATTTTCCGGAAAAACCATTTTGATTGAAACAAACTTAAGTGTTTTGAAATCATAATGGGAAAATAGTTTGTTGTTAGGGGGAGTTCTGATTGTTTATGCCGAGTGAATGGCGAATTGAAGCGATTTGATATCAGTTTGTCACGTTTCTTGTACAGTTTATTTTCAAATTTTCCCAGAAAATCAAAATTGAAACATATTTTGATTTTAGGGGGAGAAAAATTAAAAAAAAAAATTAGAAAATTTGAAAAAGCCAAAAACATTGAAAAAGCAAAAATGAGTTTTGTTGTGAAAAGAGGAAATGATAGTAAATCAGTGGACTATCACAGCCTGCTAAAGATATGTAATGTCAAAAGTGATAAACGGTCTCACTGATGATGTGTCAGTAGGTTTTTGCACATTTAGTAGATTGTGACGAGATATAAATCTAAATTCAAACTTGCTTATATCGTGGGTAACATCTCTTGGATATATGGGTAACCCCCGAAATCTCGTTTGAAAGTTTCCTTTTTTTGATATACTAGGTCTTTATACTCAGTGATATCTGGGGTATTATTCCGGGACTTCTGCTGAATGGAAGTTCTGACCTAGTCCTCGAATAATACTTTTCGCAAATGCTTGAAACATAGCATCACCCTCAGCATACATGATAAGACAATGAAATTGCTTAGCAATGCTGTTGTAAAAAAAAAGATCCTCTAAAGGGGACACACCCAAAAGTTGAGTCATGATCTCTCTGCTGAACGGTAGTTCTGACCTGAGCTCTCATGATTCTTCATAATTTATTCCCCTTACAGATATCATTTGTGTTATACTCACCTGTAAGACTGAATATTGGGATCTGGATACGGGAGTATATTCTGAGGTGGGACATGCGATTAAGTTTAAGTATCTAAGACATTAAACTCGTATCTCGAAGCAGTTAAAATTTGTGTGAAAATTTAAGTGGACTAGTTACTGACAATCTATGTGAATCGTTTAGAACTAAAAATGATTAAAGCTTAACGGTGCTAGTGATTTGTCTCATGAACTGATATGATCCTCTTACACAAACTCACAAAAATATTGTTTGTATATATTTGTTTACTGCATTTCTTTAAACTCAAAATCCAAAAAGATTTTAGTGTGTTTTAGCATAAAGTTTTGAAAAATACAAAAAGATTTACGACAACTGATGTTGGAGAGTTGATTTTCAAAATTCCAAGTGCTAAACTTGATGAACTAGAGGATTGGGAGAGTTTGTTTATAAACTTTGAATGTTATATACAAATGTTTTTGAAAGACTGTATGTTTAGTTAATCAAGGTCATTTACTTGAACTTGATGTTATTATTACAGGTTGTTGAATGAATGATTTCTACCAGTAAGTTTCTTAAATATAAGTGTTATAAATTTGTGAAACTTATGTTGTGGTAGAGGATATGCAGGTAACAGGAATGTAGTTCCCCATGGTAACAAAATGTTAAAGTTTGAACCAGAATTTAAGTCCTAGCTGATTGAGAGGGGGAGTCTGCGAAAGGGGGAGTTAGAGTTCTGGATCAACAGTTAACGGGGAGACTAAAGATGGAGCCGGGATGAGTTTCTGAACCTGTGAAGAAGGAGCTTTACAATGACAAAATTTGGAAAGAGGCTAAGACTAAAGACTTGAAGCCAAAGACTTCGTCAACATCCAAGGGGGAGTCTGTTGGTGCATCATATGTCTGTTGACTACGTCTTATTTGAGTCTTATGTCTAGATAGGTTTAATGAGTGAGTAATAGTGCTTGAATTAGGATTAGAACATGTTTATTTAGTCCTGTCCGTTTGAAATGGTCCTGACCGTTTCAAGATGTCATGACCGTTTGAAGTGCATGACCGTTTGAACATGTCATGACCGTTTGAACATGTCATGACCGTTTGAAGCAGCTGACCGTTTGAAGCAGCTGTGACATCTTCAAACGGTCAGGGGCGTTGCCTATATATATGTGTTGTGCATGCTCATTTGAAACGGTCATGTATGTGTGTGTGAGCGAAGGTGCTGCCGGATTTTTGTCAGAATACATTGTAAAAGCTCACGATCAGTAATAGAAAGAAAGTTAAAAGGATACAAGCTGTTTTGACTTCGTTTACGTTGATTCCGCCCTCGTATTTGAAGATGAACTGCCTTTACTGACTGTTTAGGGTCACCGAACACGATCCAACAAAACCTTTCAATGATGATTATTACCGAAAGGCGATTTGCCACCATAGCAAAGAAGAGCTGAAACTGATTGAAAATAATCCCAAAGAGAAGTCAAGAGCATGTGCAGTTATTCAAGATGACGAAGGGTTTGACTGGAGCGAATTCCTTCCAGAAGATGATCTTGTTGATGACCGTCTCACAGCACATGGCAGAACTGTATCAAAGAATATATATCGTGCGTGTGTGGCTGAGACAAAAGAGAAATCTCGAGAAGAAATTCTAAAAGAGAAAACCGAAAGAGAAAGATTCTTTGCAGGGTGCAGAATTGAGAAAATGCACGAAGAATATGAAGATGCAAAATACTGTGGGAGATACGACAAGAAAAGAGATTGCTATATCAACAAAAATGGTGATCTTGTCATTCACAGAAAAGATGTGGTTTTCAATGATGTTCTTGCAGTAATTCCTCTGTCCGGAGAATACTATTCAAATGTTGCGAAAGATAAAACTTATCTGAAAAGAGTGGACAAGATAATTCGTGATGTAATGACAGCAAGTCTGAAGAAGAGGGATGAAGAAAGAATGAAGAAGAATGTTGATGAGTTGGTAACTGATTTGAAGAAGGTAGCTGAGGAAGAGAAGGTAGAAGAAAACGTTGTTGAAAAAGAAGCTGTTACTAAAGAACAACAGGTTGAAGAAGAGATGAAGAAGAAAGAAGAAGAAAGAAGAAGAAGTGAAGATAGAAAACTTGGTTGAACAGACTAAGAGTTTGGATGTTGGTGATGATGTTGATGCTGGTGATGAGAAAAAGAAAGATGCTGATCAGACAGAAATAGCAGAGAAAGCCAAGGTGTTAATCAGTAAGGTAAAATCTGATTCTGAAAACTTAAATGAAACAATTGAACAGTGCAAGAAATGCATGGAAACGTGCAGTGCTTATACTAAAAAAGATGAAAAGTTCAGAACAAGAAATCTAGAATTTTATAAAATCGAAGAAGTTTTAAAAAATAAATGCAAAGAAATGTTAGAAAATGAAAATTTTTTAAAAGAAAATGATGAAAAACTAACACAAAAGTGCAAGAGTTTAGAAAAAGAAAATGAAATTTTGAAAGATAAGGTTTCGAAAATGACCGAAGAATGTGTTCAAAAAGAAAATGCATGTCAGGAAATGAAAAAGGAGTATGATTCATTAAAATTGGCTTACCACATTACAAAACAATCATATGAAGATGTGAAGAGTCAAATGACACTTGTTCAATCTAGATTGAGATACTGTTCTGAAACAACTGATACGCTAAAGAGACAGTATTCAATAAAGCAACAAGTTGTTAATTCTTATATTGAGGATGTTGCTAAGTTGAAGCGTCAAATAGCTGATTTAGAACAGGATAACAACAAATTAAAAAGCTATCATGCATCATTATATGTGCTTAAAAGAATTTTCAACATAAAAGCGGGTGATGATGATTCTGAAAAAAACAAAAAGGGTATTGGTTCTGAGTATCATGAAGTTCCTCCACCGGAAAAGTTTGCATTTTATGATGATGAGAAAGTCAAAAAAGCTTTCAACATGGTCAATCAACTGCCAGATAACATTGACGTAACCTATTCCAAATCTGATGATTCAAGTGATTCAGAGGTGGTAGGTAAGGTTGTTGAAAGTGTGTTGAAAGAAGAGTCGGTTGAAACAGGTAAATCTGAATCACAAGATGAAAATGAAGGTAGTTTTCATGAAGAATATCTGAAAAACTCAAAATCTGAGAAAAATTTGAATGATGATTCAAAAGGATTGGTTTATACCATGATTGGATAAGACAAATTATTCTTAGATATTGTATACCCGATTCAGAATGTGATTTCAGAAAAGATTGACAAAGTTTTCAAAATGGTTGAAACTGAAAAATCTGAAATTCCAAAGTTTGCTAGAAAAGGTCACAAAACTTTTTATAACAAACCTGGTTTCAAGAAGAAAAACATGAAGGCTGGTTTGGGTTATAAAAAGATAACATTGACGTAACCTATTCCAAATCTGATGATTCAAGTGATTCAGAGGTGGTAGGTAAGGTTGTTGAAAGTGTGTTGAAAGAAGAGTCGGTTGAAACAGGTAAATCTGAATCACAAGATGAAAATGAAGGTAGTTTTCATGAAGAATATCTGAAAAACTCAAAATCTGAGAAAAATTTGAATGATGATTCAAAAGGATTGGTTTATACCATGATTGGATAAGACAAATTATTCTTAGATATTGTATACCCGATTCAGAATGTGATTTCAGAAAAGATTGACAAAGTTTTCAAAATGGTTGAAACTGAAAAATCTGAAATTCCAAAGTTTGCTAGAAAAGGTCACAAAACTTTTTATAACAAACCTGGTTTCAAGAAGAAAAACATGAAGGCTGGTTTGGGTTATAAAAAGAAACAAAATTGGAAGAGAAATGAAACGCCAAATTATCAGACAAAGATGAACTTTGTTCATGGAACAAGTTCAGAAGAATAGAAAGAACTCCAATTTAGACGACAGTCTAATGAAGAGTTCTATGCTCAGAAAAAGCAACAACAACAGGTCAAAGATGTTTCAAAGAGAATATGTTTTAAGTGTGATCAAACTGGACATCTTGCACGCAAGTGCCCAAATCTGAAACCTGTTGATGTTAAGACGAAAAAGAAGTTTGATGATGTTGAGAAACAGAAATCTGAGGATGTGAAACAAAGGTCGACCAGATTTGATTCAAAACAAACATGGAGATACAACACAAATAAGTTTGCTTCGAATCAAAATTGGAAATCAAATCCAAATAGGTTTGATTCAAGACAAACCTGGAATTCTCACACATCCAGATTTAGAACAACACAAAGTTGGAAAACAAATGACGATGCAACAAAACCACAACAGTTTTGGAAACCAACTGTTGTTCATAATCAAAATGTTGAAAAAGATTCACATTTTTACAAAAGAGGTACTCCAAAAGGTCAAACATGGTCTGTTAAGAAACAAATTGCTTCGGTAAATGATGAAAAAGTTGAAGTCAAAATTGACAAAGTCTTCGTTCAAAATGACAAAGATTTTCCGAAGTTAAATGATGCATTTTGTGTTGAAATGCCTAAGGTCAAACAGACATGGGCTAAATTGTTCAAATAATTCAATAGTTGAATGTGCAGGTGCTCAAGAAAATTGAAGACTGTGAGAATGGGAATTGGAGCAGCCTGGCACAAGGAGAGGAGAAGGCTGCTGGTCCCTGCGACTGATTAAACAAGGAGTTTGTTCTTTCTGTACATAAATAAACCATATTTCTAAAACCCTAAAAATGTAAAATTTTAAAAACCAAAAATATGATTTTATTTTGTAAAAAATTTGAAAAATAAAAAATATGTTTATTTTTAAATTTTGGCAAGAATTCAAAAAAAATTCCAAAAATATGTTGATTGAATGCCGAAACCCTCACGGCAGAACAAACATGATTAATTTCACAAGAGTCTGTGTTGCTGAATATGTGATAAAGCTTCAAGAAGACTCAGAGAGAGAGAGAAAGACAAGACGCTACGAGATTGACTGCGGCAATATCCAAGGGGGAGTCTGTTGGTGCATTTATGTCTATCGCCTCCGTCAACATGAGTCGTAGCTGAAAAGGATTGAAACAAGACTTTATGTTGTTATATGAAGGAAAAGGTAAGGTGGCAATTCTGTAATTAATGAGATATTTCATTAAGCCCCTTGGCCTATAAATAGAACCCTTAGGGTTAGAGATTAGAACTTTTTGCCATTTGGAGATTAGGAGAGCATAGAAGCTAGAGAGAGAGTCTAGAGAGAGAAAGGCAAAAGGTGATTCACGTTTCTTGTACGTTTTCAGATCTATCATTGGAATCACAGTTATAGTACATTGTGTGTGTCTGGTCACGTTCGTGTACGGATTCCGCACGTTACACGAGTCGGTTCGCAATCGTTTTGGAGTCAAACCGATCGGACACATATTGTGCGACTAGACATACATATACACATTCCATACACGTAACACGTAACATAATAAAACATTCCATAAAATCAACGTATCACATAATCACATAACGTTCAAACATGCTACATCAGAATACAACGAAAAGTTCTGAAATACGAGTCACACTACGGGTCACTTGGGTAAAGCGTGGGAACTAGTTATGATTCTCCGCATAAAACATAACGAAAAAGAATAATTCTTGTCGTCAATTTCTTGATAAGACTAATTGACATGCGGTAAAAAAAAGTTAAACTAAAATTCAGTTTTAGTGAGAAACAACGTTTTAACAAATATGAATATTATGAGAGAAATAAAAAATTGGTTAATATTAAAGGATATAGGTCTTAACTCCGATAGGTGTAAGACGACACATTCGAAAGAAAGATTTTTCAATAATGAAAAGTCGACAAAAACTTAAACATGACGTGATCACGGTCACAAAAAGTGATATAGAATATAGCCACGTTGTAACGTAAGTTACGAGATATGAGATCATAAACACGCAAAAGGCCAGTGATGGCAATGTGGTATACCCGAATGACGGGGTCTGAAGTGACGGTGACTAATCAGTCTAGCCGGTAAAAACCATTTAAAGTCAAAGTAATGATATGACCTATACAAAGCGCTTGTCAATATAGGCTTAACATGAAGTAAACATGTTGAGGACTTATTCGACCGGGTGGTCAAATGACAAATCGGTCAAATAGGCGATAAAGATAAGAAATACAGGATGAAAGTTACGGTCTGTGAGGACTTAATCATGAAAGACGTACACGTCAATGCAAATGATAACTTTTGACCGAAAGAATGAACGCCTTAAAAACGAAACCAAGTTCGTTTGGTCTAAACCAATGAACTACAAAAAGAAGGTTTTGGGGACGAAACCTCTTTAAGGGGGGTAGACTTGTAACCCCCCGAAAACGGGTGTGATAGTCAAACCACGTTAATATTAATAATCGGGTGAAATGCCGTTAGTGGTAAAATTTAACCTGATGAATATTAGGATTTAAATAAATAATCTTAATATTAATTAAAAGGAGAATAAATGCTTTGAGAAAACAAAGTTTATAAGAGGTCCGAGTTAACGGGACTTAAAATAAACTTGGTTATAACTCTCGGAACCCACTAAGTTAACTAGGAATAATTAACCTAGTTAGTAATGTGTAATTAAGTGAAAACAACAAAGAAAACAAGAACTAGTGAACCTTTTTATAAACCTTAGAACTAAAGGGGCTAAAAGGGTCAAGTTTGGAAAGAGTTTTGATTAAAACAAAATTTTAATTCCAAAACACACACAAAGAGTGTTCTGGTCGATTCCTACACAAGAGAAAATAGGGTCTCCTTCTCAAGACCCTAAATCAATCAAATTGATCAAAATCAAGAGAAATCAAGCTAAGAAATTTGGGGCTTTAACTAAATTCATGATAACCTAAGCTAGGAGATCACAAAGTATGTCAAATTTTGTAATTCGGTGATATCTTGAATTTATGATGAACACCCATAATCGAAATTCTTAAGTGAATGTTGAATGTATGGGTGATATTGACATGAGTACAAGTCTAGGAACAAGCCCTAGATGCAAACTTGTTGAATTAGTGCCATAAGACTAGAGATTGAATGATTAGCCTTATATGTGTTAAGTGGGTTTTCATGACAATATGATGGACACATGAATTTGAGTGTTAAATTGTGAAATTTGAAGATATGATGCAAGTCCTAGATGTTGTTCATGAACACTAGACATAGAGGTTTGATTATGATGTTAAAATTGGCTAAAAGAATGACCATGATATTAGATAAAAGAGGCATAAGAATCTTGCCCGCAAGATGTTTGTTAAAGGGATTTTTACATATTTCCCCCTCCTAAGTCTCCTTTTTACGTATTTCCCCAAACCATAAAATCAATTACATATTTCCCTTTTTTGAGAAATTACCCAATTACCCTCACCTTAAGTTACAATGTGATCTGTATTCATTAACACTTGTTTCTTAATTCTACTAATCCTTATGTCACCCCAGACCGCGTAAAACAACAACCGCGGTGGAAACGTCGGGGAGTGGAGTAACAGAATCATTGTTTCACAACACATGGTAATTGAAGTTTTGTTTTATTGAATGAAAATGTTTACATAGTCTAGAAATTTACAGAAACAATACATGAATTAAACTGTCTTTCATAGTTTTAAGTCACTAAGGCCCTCATCCGATCCTATGTTTGCATCATGATCATCTAACAATAGCACCTGAAACAATGTGAAAATAGGTACGTCAGCATAAAAATGCCTGTGAGATACAAAGGTTTTGTTGGTGCAGGATTCATGACTTGTAAGTTTAAAGAAATGTTTAACTAAAAGTAGTCATGAACTTTATGAATATGTTTTCTTTTATAAATTATACGAAAATCGATAAGAAATCAGATGATATAATAGAATAATGCATGGTTAAATAAATAACCATGTAAAAATGAATTTGTATAAAATATGTCATTTGTAAAACAATGTCTTATGAAAATATGTTATTTGTATAAAATGTATCATGTCTTTATTGAAATGATTTAGATAACGCCACGATATGTAATATCATAAAAGCACTTATATATAGGAAGTACCAGCGGCGCATCCACCATGCGTTTATCATATTACACACGTCTCGTTACTTAAATCACTTACTAATTAAACCACCTAAAAATGTCTTGTTTAAACCAATGTTAAAATGTTCATGTATAATCAAATGTAATGTATGGTGAATGAAAAGTATTTACTCAATCCCATATGTATATGTTAATGTATAATCAAATGTTATGTATGGCAAGCGAAAAGTATTAACTCAAACCATAGGTAAAATGTACAAAACAATGTATTTGAATAAATCATAGTTTAAGTCAAAAGTTATGTTTTGTATAATCAATGCTTTACTGATACAAATATTTATGCGGTGATGTTAAACGTATACATCCAAGCCTTGAGACTGAAAGATAAACCCTTAATAGGTTAAAGGTTTATCAATATGTTTTCGGATTCTGTCATTCCTTACGTCCAAACAAACCTAGGATTTCAGGAATGAGATTTGTCGAGTCCTATGGTACCACTACATACTACCGAGCGACGTGATCAATGTTAATGAACGTATTTTAGTCTCGTTAAACAAACCAAATGTCATACCAAATGTACGCATGCTATGTGAAAACAATGTACTAAGTATGCTAAGTAAACATACGAAGCAGAAATGTCATGTAAATCTATGTGCTAACATGCTCAGTAAACATACATAGAAGAAATGTAATGTAAATCAAGGTGTCCATATGCTGAGTAAACATATGCAACAAACATGTTTATGAAATCAATATGTTAGCATGCTCAGTCAACATACATAGCAAAGCATAAATGAAATCATGTACTATATGCGTACTAATGAACATAGCAAGTATATGTCATGAAAGCACGAAAAGCATGAAAGTAACAAGTAGGCACATGTGTATCACCCCAAAACATTTGAAAACAGTAAAAGATGGGACTATGTACTCACTTGATATTGCTTAGAAGTCTTGATATAACAACCAAAGAATGCTAGAAGGATCACGAAATCAATCGGCACCTAATATAGGTAACTACGTTAATAAACCAGACCTAAATTAGAAGATCGGATAAAATGAGGTTTCGTAAACCAAATGAGTATTGGAACTCGTGTGATATGGTTTAACAAAGACTACATTCTAAATCGGAACCTATCCTAAGTGCTTATGACCCGTTATGACCCGTTTAGGTAGCTTATGCTACTTTAACGCCTCATTTGCGCAAAAGCGCAAACGAATATCCTAACTAGTCCTATGACAAGTATTATATGCCCTAACATGATTAATAATAAGTTTATGTGACAAAATTTAAGTTACATATGCTTAAAATAAAATTATGCGCAAAAAGGGCATTTTGGTCATTTTCCTAAGGCATATAAACTACCTATCGTACAACTAAGTAAACTAAGTGACCATAAGGTATAACCTCGGAAGGGTATTCCCTATGCAACTATGGTCACAAAATATGTTTGGTCGGATCCTAATGATCGACCAAACGGGTCGGGTTCGAAAGTCTAAGCGGTTGTTTAGACCGCTTATCTTACGACCCTATATAAGCACTAAACTACAAGTGACGAGTTAAACATGTTAAAACATGTTTAACTAGGTTAGAAAACAAGTTTGATATCAAAACAAAGTGTTTTGATATCCAAAAGTAGCTTCGTTTCAAAATACGCATAAATACGTATTTTGACCGAAACTTTGACTCGTCACTACGCCTAATTAACGTGGTAATCAGTAGGTATAGTCACAAGGGACTATAACCATCGTGATTACGCTCATGTTACAAAGTTCAAACGAACTTTCTGTTGATCAAAGACTGGTCAAAGCAGAAAGTCAAACATTGTTTGACTTTCATGCTTGAAACGCATAAAAAGCATGAAAGAAGCTTACAAGAGGTCCAAAGCTTGAAGATAGAACAAGAAAACTTGAAGAATGGGACCTTCAACCAGAAGGGATAGCCCCAATAGAGCAGAAGAAGAAGAAGAAGGAATTCAGATGTGAGCAAATGAAAGTGAAGAAAATGGTGGGTTTATATAGAGTTTCATGAACCGTTAAGATTGTTCCTCGTAATTTGAGCTTTGATCCTAGCCATCCATGTGATACCCATAGTTTTGAATACCATGGGACCTCAAAAACTAGCAAATGGTATGTTAAAACCATGTATATAAACCAAGGAAATGCTGCTGTTTGCTGAAAAACCAGTTTTACAGATCTGGGGGTCTTTCGCGGGCCGCGAAGGCAGAGCCTTCAGGCTTCGCGCACCTCTTAGACTCCAGACCAGCAAACTTTTAAATATTGGCAGAACAGACCCCTGCATGCATAAAAGCTGATTTTTAACATGTTTAAGCCCCGTTAACCCATTTTCAAGGCTCAATAATGATGTCAAAGTATAGGGGACATGAAATATGCTTGAAAATATCATGGATGTCGGTTCGTTTGGTCGTACGGCCTCGTTGTTCGGTTAAATACGATGAAACATGAACGGACGCGAAAAACGATCCAAATTATGCGACGAATAGCATTCCAATCACTAAAATAAAATATTTTAATGATTACAAAATTTTTGGATGTCCGGATATGCTCAGAACGTAAGATATGCGCGTAAATGCAAACTTATGCACTTTTTGACGCTTTTAGTCCCTGTTTGATCAAATAAGCATATTTTGCATAACGAACCCCTCAAAGCCTATTTCTAAGCTATGTGAAGGATATTTTGGGTATTTTTAGCTTATGATAAAATTCCAGAATGTTCGTTACTATACGAATCGGCATACTTTCATAGTTTGTCGCAAATAGTCCCTGCGATCGAATAAACTTGTTTTTGCCATACCAAACCCTTTAAAACTTATTTCTAAGTTATGTAAAGGTTATTTAAGGTATGTTAAGCATATGTTAAGGTTCCGAAGTGTTTGTTGCATTAAACTGATTACGTTTACGCATCAGTTTGCGTATAACCTTCCAGAAAACGATTTAGAGTTTGAAATCGAACAAGGATTGAAATGGGAAATTGTCTAACATAAATGACAAATATAGGGATCAAAATACATTGTTTTATTGAAAATTGAATTGTTCAGAGTTTTTATAATGATTACACAAGCACATATGTCACACCCTACATCAATATTAGCCTCATGATCTTCGTTAACAGAAATTAGTTGACCACTCATGTGGATGTACTTTTAGTTTACTGATTGTTTTAGCTCTATTTTTTTTATATATAAAAAGCTTATGTTTTCGATAGTGGTTCATAGCATCTCAGTTTTCTCAAACTGGAGTTGTTAAGATGTCTTACCTATTGATATTTTTCCTTTCTCATATCAAATACTTAAATCTTCAAACACTAACACAAATGAAGTTTTGGATCAAAACTTTTAACGCAATATTGATTAATTTACTTGTAAAAATATACAGTGAGTTAAATAGTGTTTTAGATTTTAGTGTTTAACGAAGGGCTTTGGGCCTTATAATTTTAAAGGCTTTAAAAAATTAGATATCAATGAGAACTTCATGTTTATATATCTTTTGAAGGAGTGTGAAATAAGAATTTATGGATTTATTTGAAGAATTGATTATGAAAGTTCTATTAAATGATTTGTATCATATTATTATTTTGGCTTTCAAAAATGTCACGCTGGTATGACTTTGATGATTTGAATGAAGAGGTTGCAACTGGTTAGAGATAAGTAGAAGAATCGGGATGATACTACATAATCTGGGTAAATATGTAATTGATTTTACATATTTGAATGAAGAAATATGTAAATATTCATTTAATAAGTCATTAAGGGTAAAATAGTCATAAATAATAGTCACTTAAATGAAAAGGGGAAATATATAATATATATGAGTTAGGGAGGGGACATATGTAATTGATTTTATGGTTTGGGAAAATACGTAATAAGGAGGCTTAGGACGGGGAAATATGTAAAAATTCCTTTGTTAAAATGACCGAACGAATGTAGATATGAATAAAATTATGAAAGAAACGCGTAATTTCCTAATTTGATTAATTACGTGTGATATGGGATAATACGTGTTCTAATCATGATGTTGATTTAAATTAAATGTGCATATCATATGATTAAAGGTAGTTGACTTTTGAAAGTCAAAGTAACCAATGATGAAGTCGAATATTAGTTTCGACTTAAAATCCGTAAGATGGAATAGTCGTAAGTAATGATGACTAATCTAACCGTCTTACGAATTATGATGATAGTTTGACGCTTGACAAGCTAGGTGAAGCTTGGGAAGGAAGCGGGTCAAACGAATCAAGCATGAAGGAAAAGCTTATTTAGGATGTAAGGTAAGTAAAGCTTACACCCTTTTTATAGAATACCTACTTGTGTGTATTGAAAATGAATAAAGAAAATTTAGTAATTGAAATATGATGTTCCGACGTGAAATAATATGGATCGGAACATGTGAAAACGGCGAGAAACCATAGATTATGGTAAAAAGAGTAAAATGGTAAATTAGTCATGTGATGAGGAACAAATAAGGAATTTTGAAATATTATGTTATAGTGTAAACTGTGACGGGTAAAAGTGGTAAAATAGTAATCCAGACATGAGTTGACGGATGGATAAAGAGATTTAAAAAGACACCACATGTCGTAAGTCATAGCGGGTCGAACAAAAGAAGAAACGACTTTTAAGTAAAAGGAACTCAAGGTGTAAATCGGAATAGGTTAAAGTAGTGAGACGGTAATTAAATACCATCTCTTAATAATAATTGGTCATTTAGACTAAACAGGTCAAATGGTGTTGTTAACACCATTTGACAATAATAACTAATGATCGCTTGTTGAGTTTTGTGATCACAGGAAATAACATATGGTTCGCGTTGCTATTAACTAGTAATTAATAGTGAATGGTATTTAAACGGGTCAATGCTATGACCCGAGCCAGGTACGTATAAGTAAGACTATAGCTAAAAGGTGTGATTTTGGTCAAATGTATTGTTGAAAGTCATTCGTCATAAAAGAAGAGACCAAAACGTCCATAAACGCTAAACCGGGCAAACGGTCCTTATGAGTCGTTCGGAAATAAGTTTTATGATAAAGTAAGGCTTTGATAAGTGTAAAAGTAGAGGTATAAATCCTTTTTGGATCAAATGCCTTAAAATGGTTCCTTATCATAAATTAACAATCCGAAAGGGTAAATTCGGAATAAACAATTTACATCATTAAATCCACCACAAAAATAGTTGCGATGGAAGATAAGTGAATACCTTAAACGTAGAAAAAAATGACGTGTGAAAAGAGAGAGCGGGATTTAAACTTAAATGTCTAAATCCTCTAAACGGGTTAAAATAAATTATGCGTATAGCTTGGTTATTGGTCGCATAATTCATGGAAGTTATAATTCACGAGTTAAAGATTTCGAGATAACAAGTATTTCAAGGTTTTATAATGATTTAGACGCAAGTTGTTTAATAAATCATGAAACAGGTCAAAAATCTTATAATTGAATTTCAAGCCGAGGGCCTGAAATCTAGAATTTTTTAAATTCAGATATTAAGTTTTCGCTCCATATGATGGAGACTTAAATTACGGTCACGTAGGAAGAAAAGGATCATAAAACGGATATGTATATTAAAAGTTATGCAAGTTTCAGTGCATAACAAGTTTGAGATGGTAGAGCTGGGAATGTGCAGCACCAGCTAAGGAATCCTTCTGTTGAAAAGAGGGTGTCGCGTCACGTGAAGATAAGGCAAGATTAAAGTCGCGTCGCGCGACGGCTGTCACGCCCCGCAAGGGGACTTGTTACTGGCAAAAAGTTGTTTTCTTGTTCGTTTTAGTATCTGGACTTGATTTAAACACTTACAAACTCAATATGACTAACTCATTTCATGATTGATGAAATGTAGGTATAACTTGGTGTGTCAGATGACGATCAAGCTCAATGAAGAACCGAACACGATCAAGAATACAAGCTTCCGCACTATGTATCGTCGTCATTTTAAACGACGAACTTATACATATTATGTTGTATAGTTTTATGTCTGAAAATGTTTTAATAAACCCGTAGCTTTCAAATGTATGTGCAATCGTAATTACACGTTTATACTCGAAATTTATACGTAAACTCTAAAATAGAAGTAAGGGTCTTACAATACGTTCTCACGGTTCTCGCAATATTTAGCGTTCTCATTTAAACTTTCCCATATATATATATATATATATATATATATATATATATATATAGGAACAGGATCAGAAGAAAACACCTTAAAGTGTGAGAACGGATCCTGGCCCAACACGTGGTAGGGGGCGCTAAATGATATGCAGGGGTACGGTTGTCATTGTGAACGTTCCCTCCTTATTCACGTCATAAATCTGTTTCAAATAAAACTCCAAAGATTTCGTATTTGCAGTTACCTCATTTTCAAGCTTTCCCAGATCTATGTCGTCTAACATGGATTCCGTTCGACAAAGTAATATTTGATGACGTTTTCATATTTTGTTCCAGCAATTCATGCAACACATATACAACATATATGGCATTTTGTTCTTTTATGCTTGTTTCATTGTCGTTTTTTTTCAAATTAATATTTCACAATGTGTTGTATGTTTTCAATGACGTTCTTCATGTATTCAATTTTTTTCGCGTTTTCATTGGTTGTTTAATAATTATTAAGAAATGATAATTGGATTTTTCATCATTAATGTTAATTGTCGTTTGGGATCTAATATATTTCTTATGTTTTACGATCATTGGTGTTTTACACCTGATTAGTTTTGAATATTATTGAGTAATATTTTGTAAAAATCAGTTATTACTATTTGTTAATTTGTAAACATCAGTTTTGTTAACTATGATGTTTTCATTATCATGTTATATTTGTTAATTATTCATATTGTTAATTATTGTTAATTATTTATCTCATGGCGTTTTGATTATCACGTTTCATTAATATTGTTAATTCATCACATTTGTAAATTTTTCAACTAATGTTGTTTTTATTATGGCATTTTTATTATGGTGTTTTCAATTATTTGTTTATTATGTGTTAGGATCTAAGTTTCTTATGATTGTGTTTTTGTTTGAGAATTGAGAAGATGAATAAGTAATTGCAGTGGAAACTAAATGGAAACAAACTTTCTCACACAATCAAACAGGAGAATTGCTTTCAACACACATGTTTATCATTGAACCGAATGATTAAATTTATTTCAATCTTCAATTACAACTGCATGCATGTATTACAAAACTCCCCCTCAGCCTGAGCTCACAATAGTTTGTTCGTACAGAATGACAAGTGATGAAAGAGCTAATAGAACAGTACAGGGTACTGTTCTATTTATAGGCACGAGCAAACCACTGAAGCATCTTGGCTAACGTTACCATGAAAGTGACATCTAACTTCCTAACAACCTACAACTACTGTTCTATACAAGCATTGTTATCTTAACCACTGATTACATTACAATATAAATAAGGAAACTAATCTACTGCTTCTCATTCCACTGTTGTGACTCCAGCAATACTTTATATCTTTAGCAGTGCTTGACCCATATCAGTAGATTGAGCATCAGTGCTTTAGTCTTCATCAGTCTTTAGACTTGATCAGTTGTTGTAGGAAATCAATTGTAGACGAACAGTGGATGGAGGTCATCAGTTGTTAGAACACTTTCAAGGGGAAAGATTGAATACAGCATCTGCTTATTCTGGATCCACTACTCTGATCCAGTTTTGGCTTTAATCAACTGTTCCTCTTATAGGGTTCAATCCCAACAATCTCCCCCTGGAACAGATGATGCCAAAACCCTTCATTATTATGGATCTTTATTGCCTCATCAACAGTTCCCTGACTTGTCCTTTGAATTGTAATTCAAAGTCCATGGAATCTGTGTCATCCTCATCCTTGTACAGTGTAAGATCAAGGAGATCTTGCAGATCTTCAACACCCAGACCTAGTGCTTGTTCCCTTGATATTTTCTTCACCTCACCACTGGATTTGATCAGAGTCAATACGTGGGTCTGTTTGTCAGATTTCCACTTTAGTATTTTTGAATCCAGTGGGTTTCTTGAGAAAGTTTTTATAGATGAGTTTGGAGATGGTGGCCTGGTTATAATATTTTGAGCAGCAATGTTTGTAGCTTTAGCCAATTCAGAATCTTCTGTTATCATCTGTTGAAGGACCATTTTTATAATGTGATCCCATGCTGCTGCATCTTCTGCTGTTTCTGCATCCAACTGCTTTTGTTTCCTTCTTTGATAAAGAATAGCAGCAGGTGGAGCAGTGGATTTCCTGACTTGCAGTTTTTGTGGTTTAGCTGGAACCACTTCTTCAGGGTAAACAGGATTTTGAGGAACATTAAGATTTTTCTTTCTTAATTCTTCCAGCTTTTTGTAAGAGGCCATCGTTTTATCCTTTGACCACCTTGTCACCTGATTCCTTGGCCCAAAGTCAGCTGTTATCAGCTCTTCCTTCATCCTCTTCAGCTTTAAAGTTCTTTCAGGTACATTTTTCTTGTACTTTGTCCAAACAGGAGGAGTGTGTCTTATTTTCTCTTTGTGCATCTTTTCAATTCTCTCTAACTCCTCTTTGAGCTCATCAAGGGTCCATTCTTTATATTGAGCCTTTTATGCCTTGTACTTCTTGAATGCCATTATGTGTTCAATGTAATCTTTTCTTAGGATTTCATCTGTTCTTTTTGAAAGTTTCTGACAAAGATCTTTTGAAAAGCTTTCCAAAGTACTGACCTGAGTTAGCAAATATTGGTAGTATCTTTGGATCTCTTTGTCAGATTTTCCCTGTGTATTTCTTTTAGAAATATCCTCTGCTTGTTGTGCCTTTATCTTCAAGTATTCTTCAATGTTGTTAGGCGTAGGATTTCCTTGAACAGATGGCTGGTCCCTTTTTGCAGGGTCATCTTCAGAGTAGAAGGATTTTATCTCCTCTCTAACTGCTGGAAGATCTAATGGATACTGAACAGCTGCAGTAACAATGGCAGTGTTTGGATTTTGAACTTGTACTGAAGAGAGTGGATCAGGGTTTGGAATGGTAGCAAGGGTCAGTGGTTGTGAAGAAGTTGGAGGTGGTGGAGAATCCTCTTTCAAGATTATCCTTCTCCTTTTGCGTTTAGGAGAGGCTGGTGGTGTTTTGGTGGGATGAGTGATGGTGATTTGAGTGGTGGTGTTTGAAGTGGAAGGTGGCTGACTAACAGTTGTTGAAACAACTGGTGTTTCAACCATTGTTGTCATTACAACTGATGATGTGTCATCAGCTGTCTTCTGCTTTTTGGTAGGTGGCTGTTTTGGTGGTGATGAGATTTTTGGTGGGGTAGTGATTGAAGTGGGAGTAGTAGTTGAAGTGTGTGTTGAAGTGGTGGCAGTTGTTGGTTTAACAGATGATGAAACCACAGAAGTACCAACAGCAGTTGATACAACATGTGTTTTAACATCTGCTGGTTTGGAGGTTTTATGTGTGGAGTTTTTGGGAGTTTGGGGAGTATGTTTTGTGAGTCTGGAAGGTGTGGATTTGGGTTGCCTCACTTTTCTAGTGGGCTGTTTTCTTTTGCGCTTAGGATTTTCTTCATCCTTGGGCTCAGAAATACCCTGCTCTTCCATCTCCATATAAACTTTCTTCTCCTGCTCAAACCTTGATTTACCCTTTGCCTCCCTGTCCTTTTTCAGCCTTGCTTTTTCATCAGCAATGGCATTTAAGGTTACATCAACCTTTTTGGAACCATTTGGTTTAGAGATGTCTGCAAGCATACTAGATTTATCTGGTGCAATGTACAGACCATCTTCATATCCCTTTTTCTTTAACTGCTTCATTTTCTCCCCCTTTTTGGCATCAGCTGGTGGAGGATTACCAACAAAAATTATTGTAGACGGAGCAGAGCCTGTGGTTTTTCATTAGGTGGGCCTTGATTTCCTTGATGTCTGTTGGGGTATCCATGAACCTAGCTTCCATCAAATTTGGTGCAGCATATTGTCTTTGTTGGTGAAGCATAGGTTGAAATAAACTCTAGAGCTCAGTAGGAGTAGGAGCAGATGATGGAGCAGCTGGTTGAGTTGGTGCAGCAATGGGTGTGGCCTTTTGTGCTTTCAACAACTGTTGCAGCATGTCTTTGATTTCTGCAACATTTGTATCAAGTTTATCAACCCTCTCCGTCAATTCATGGTACATTAAACCATCACCCAACTTATTGGGATCATCTGATTTCCCACTGGCAGTGGTTGTATCTGTTGTTGACTTAGGGAAAGTATCCCAAAAATCATCCATTGATGCCCCTTTGTCTTGGTACTGGGGACTTCTTCCTTCAGCAGGGGTGACCAGTTTTAGTGAACCAGTAAATACTGGAAACACCCTGGTTCCCAAAGAAGAAATTGCCTTCAAGGAAGTCTTATTGATGAAACAACTGTCCAAGTGTAAACCAATGGGTTCAACACTTGTAGTAGCTGCTTCACTTGAACTACCACCAAGAGTTACATGTAACTCAAGGGGTGTAACCTCCTCAGTTGTTGGTGGGTTATCAAAGATAGGGAGCTCAGACTCAGTCACTTGTGGTGGCATACTCTCAGTGATAGGTGGTTGAGAGGAACTGATTTCTGTCTGAGCTATATCAAGTGCACCCAACAAGGGCAATATTTGTGCTGGAATTTGGGCAGTGAGGATAGGTGTGGAAAGAGAATTTGCCCCGGGAGCTGGGCTGTGGATGATAGAATCAAGTGATTCTAGAGCATCATAATTTGGTGTCCCTGTTCTTACAACCTGTTCTTTTTGAGAAGAAGCAGGAGGAGTTTGAGGCTCAGGTTGAGATCTTTCTTCCAACTGCTGTGAGGAAGTAGCAGCAGTGGTTATTGGTGACTTTTGTGTTGTCACTGGCAGTTGCTCTGGGATCTCATCTTCCAGAGTTGCCTTTTTTGTAGGTTTGGGGGGCTTTTGGGATTTTTTATGTTTTGGTCTTTTTGTGGTTTTAGGTGTGGGTTTCATAGCAGTTGTTTTACTGTTGTGATCACCTTGAGTAGTGGGCTCAACAGTAGGTGCCTGAGGAGCAGTGGTTGCTGCTAAAGTCTGCTCAGGAACCTCTGCTTGTGTTTTGGAAACTTTTGACAGCCTTGTGAATGTTTCAGGTGTTAGGCTGTTTATTTGACAAGGTTCACCTTGGATAAGCACATGAGCATTATCCTTTGAAAATTTCTTTTGAAAATAATAGCTTAAGAACCTTGGAAACAGTAAAAATGATTTTTTATTAACATTTTTGACAAAATCATTGAAGATCTCCTGGGAGTAGTTAAAGTTTTCCTCATTCAGTATAGCATAACCGAGGTATTGGATCTTCAATGGAATTTCATTGAAAGCAGTGGTCTTATTTGAAACACACATTAGGAGGGTATGAAATAAAAACCTTGTTGTAGGAGGAAAACTGCCTTTTTGTAAGGTGTCCTTTTTCATTTCCTCTTCATACCCTCTTTCAAGAAAATCTGTTTGATACTCTGTTTTAGGGAAAGAAGTTTTACCTTGAAGATCATCGAGTTCAAATACCTCCGAAATGGTTTGAGGTGTTATTGTGACTGGAACACCCTTTATCGAAGAATTAATGGCTATGGGCTTTTTATCCTGAGAAGCAAGCTTATAATTTTTCCAAAATTCTTGCTGGGTTTCCAGGTAAACTGGATCATCAAAAGTCAACAAAGTTTTGTACTTTGAGGACAAAAGAGCGTCAATGACGGAGTCGAAAGTGGTGGTATGGCTTGGTTTTGTAAGTAAACCGGAGTAATTATGCGGAGCTTTGAATGGAAGAGCCATGGTGATTTGAGTATGAATGTGAGAGGAAGAAGACAATGAGTGATTTTGAGAGAAATGTATGGTAACTGCTTTGAGAAGGGATTTTTGAATTCGATTCAATAGTGAAAACCCTGTTTGGGGTTTTAATCAGGGTTTTATAAGGGAAAAAGTGATTGCTGACATGGCAGCGGTTACAAAAGATCTGACCGCTATGTATTGTCCACGTGTCAACCACTGATGATGAATGGAAGACAGTTGTTAAGGAAACCACTGATGGAACAAGTATCAGTGGTTGCAACGGTTAGAATGAAAACATTGGCTAATTTTTTAACTATCAGTGGATACCTATCAGTGGGTTAAAACACTGATTTTGAATAGCAGAGATTAACAAGGAAATGAGAAAACAGTGGTTGACTTTCAGCAGTGGACAATAAATAGCTAAACAGATGTTTGAACAAAAAACAGTGGTTATGGCAGACTTTTAAGGATTAATGAAATTTTTTCATTTTTAACTATTTTTAAGGATGAAATTTTGATTTTATGAAAACATTGTAATGCTTTTATTCATAGAAAAACAAGATTTTGCTTGTTATTCCATATTCAGCATGCCAATCCTAGAGATCAAGGTTTCAAAGGTGGATGTATCTAATGCTTTTGTTAGCACATCTGCCAGCTGATCTTTAGTTGGAACATGGTGGAGAGAAATCAAACCTTTTTCATAGCAATCCCTCACAAAGTGATGTCTGATATCAATGTGCTTGGTGGTTGAATGGGATACTGGATTTTTGATGATATTTTCTGCTGCCTGACTGTCCAACATGAGAGGTGTCTTTAAAGCAGTGATACCAAAATCCAGCAATTGATTTTGAAGCCATAACAGTTGGGCTGTACAGCTTGCAGAAGCTATATACTCTTCCTCAGCAGTGGATGTGGAAACAGCTGCTTGCTTTTTTCTTTGCCAAGACACTAAACAACTGCCTAGGAATTGGCACCCTCCTGAAGTGGACTTCCTTGTTTTGTCACATCCAGCAAAGTCACTATCTGAGAAACCTGAAAGCTTGATATTTCCATCAGCTGGATACCAGATACCAAGTGTGGGAGCACCTTTTAGGTATCTGAATATCCTTTTAACATCAATGAGATTTGACTTTCTAGGGGCTGATTGGGATCTTGCACAAACACATGTTGCAAACATGATGTCTTGCCTAGATGCAGTTAGGTACAATAAAGACCCAATCATGCTTCTATAAAGAGTTTGATCAACCAAATCATCCTTTTCATCAGACATGACTATTTTTGTGGTTGCAATGGGTGTACTACATGGTTTACAATCATGCATCTCAAATTTCTTTAAAAGTTCTTTGGCATATTTGCCTTGATGGATAAAAGTACCATTTTGCAGTTGCCTTACTTGGAGACCAAGAAAGCACTGGAGTTCACCCATTGCACTCATCTCAAACTCAGCTGTCATGAGTTGTCTGAACTCTTCACACATTTTAGTACATGTGCTTCCAAAAATGATGTCATCCACATAAATCTGGACAATCATCAAGTCCTTCCCTCTCCATTTTAAAATCAAAGTTTTATCAATTTTACCTCTTGTGAACCCAATGGAAAGTAGAAAGCTGGAAATAGTTTCATACCAGGCTCTTGGTGCTTGTTTCAAGCCATACAAAGCTTTATTTAGCTTGTAGACATGATTTGGATTATGTGACAACCTGTATTTTCTCAAGGTTAGTATTGCTTAAATTCTACAAACCCTTAGCGTGTGTCTTTGCGTTAAATTACCTATCTTGTGCACTGTAAATTGTTTATGTGTATGTTTTCACGAAACCGCCAAACACTTTTACGCGTCGTTTAACTAAATCTTGAAAAATAACTTAAATGGGCTGCAAACTCACTAAACACTCACACGTTTTGGCCTGCGACCGCACCTCGCTTACTGTACTCTAGGCCCACATCCTAGGCCCATGTAACTAGGACCCGACCTGATTTCACACACACTTTATCATAATAGGGATAAGGAAATTGGGCCGGCCACCATGTGTTCGTTTAGTGATTGTAGGCCCAAACCGAGCCCACTTGCCCTATCCATTATTTACGTACAAGGATCATGTGATTCCTTAATCCCTTTGCAACCCTAATCTCCCTAAAACCATGGACGGCAGCAGATTGGTTTCAAGCATCACCTTCTCTAGTATCAGGCATCATCTTCTCTTGGTTAGTATATTAAATTCCCTGTTTATTTGATTGTTTTTGGTGACCTTTATTTTGTTATACATGATATTATAGGGGTTGATGCTTGATGTTATGATCGTATATGGATATAATCGTGATACCCACTAGTGTTATACTTGATCAGAATCTGTTTTAGTGATTGTTTATCAATTGGATCCGAGTGAATGTTTAATCTGATACAACCGATTTGAACGTAGAGGATATAGATTGCTTGTGCATGATGATTTATTTAAATAATAGGGATTGGTATAGAGCATGTAAACCGTGAGGTTAGGATCGATGCATGTTCCGGATGTACATAAGTTTGTTAAACTGACAATTTATCATTGTTGAAACTAGAATTGCATAATTTAGCTATTAATGCTACCATGTGATATGTTAAGGAAAATGGCGGGCATGTGCCTTATATCTTTGGTGTTTACGAGACTATGTGTAATGATTGTGTCCATCATAACTTGTAATTGTTGTAGAGATCTTATTAATGAGTCCATGTGATGTATTATATTAAGTGGATTAATGTCAGAATGTAAGTAAGGTCACATGAAACATTGAAAGATTGTTAAAATTCTAATTACAAACAATGAAGGATAATAACTGATGTTGTTGTACATGCTTGGTAAATTGGGCCGCATATAGTGGTAGCATACACACATGATCTGGTCCATTAGTTATGGACCGGATGATTAATAACTGGGCCTTATATGTATATGAAATGTGGGATATATCTAATACCTGTTGGGCTGCGATTGGTTCGGCAAAAGTCAAACGGACCGGGCATTTTAGTAAGTCCTGTATTTTGGGCCTGTGTATTGCTGTTGGGCCGTACCAGTCAAGTCCAACGCAAATGGTTAGTGTATGAACTACATCATTGGGTGCTTGACCAAACGGAATTGAAAGTGTTGTTATTTGATACGTGTCTTGTGAATTATTATGTGTGAGGTGAATGTATATGGGAACCAACACCCTACTATACGTATGAATAAGGACTAGTGTGTTGCATGAGTAACTATTGTGATGGGTAGGATGCTATGTGTAAATTGTGTGAATGGACTACAAGTGTAGTTTGTGTAAAGTATACGTGTCCTAAATGTGTATGAAACTGATTTATGTATGTAACCATCTTAGGGCTTGGTTGATCAAATTGTGTTAAACAAGTAACTAATCCTACCGAGCAAACCGAAGGTGAGTTCACTACTTTCGAGCATGCGTCCCGGTGGTTGGGACAGTCAGTGGGTATCCCGGGGAGGGATAAGTCTTTTGGGTAAAACAGGAATATTGGATAATTATCTCATTCTATCACTCTTAAGTCCCATCTTTTGTTACCGGGGAGGTAACGGGGTATTAGTTGGTAGCGCTACTTAGGTTTGGCACCCTCACACTGTACCGGGGAGGACGGTTGTGAACTAATGACCCAGTCGGGCCCAGTGTTTCGATAGGAGCACTGGGGAACAGACAAAACATACATCAGGAGCTGTCTTGTTCAGTATCGATAGATTATCAATATTGCTTTTGCATTTGTTAATGAACTGGAATAATCACTTGGTAACAAACATTTTCATAAACTGTGAACTCGCCAGCTTTGTCTGATACACTTGGTGCATGTTCACAGGTCGTTAGGTTTCATGGATTTGGATACTTGCTGTCTGGAGGAGTAGGAGATGTCATGAGTCGACTGGAGGGATACACGTGATTACTTGTTATTATTATACCCTGGTTTTTGAACAGTTTTGCTTTGGTTTACCATTTGCTTCCGCTGAACATTTTGGCTTTCGTATAAACTTGTGACCGCATTTTATTAATGATTAAGAATTTTATTTTGAAACTTGTGTGGGTTCAATGTAATTAGTGGCTCATTGTCAGTACGTCACACGCCTATCAGGGACACTCCCTAGGTGGTATTTTGGGGGTGTGATAGATTAAATGGATCCTCAAAGCCTGGAGGTTGACAAACATATACCTCTTCTTGAATTTTACCATAGAGGAAAGCACATTTAATGTCCATTTGAAACACCTTTATGTTGTGGTTGACAGCAAAGGCCAGGAATAATTTGATAGCTTCTAGTCTTGCTACAGGGGCAAAAGTTTCATCATAGTCAATGCCCTCTGTGCCATTGTCACTCCTGAAGACTTTTACTAGTAAGTCAAACTGCTTTTCAACCTGTGTAACAAAGTCTTGCAGAATGCCTGCAGTCTCATCTTTGGAATGTAAGAAATAAGTCCATGTAGACCTAGAAAAGTCATCTACAATAACCAAACTATCTATTCTTTCTAAGACTCATGACTTTAACTGGGCCAAACAGATCCATGTGACGCATTTGCAAGCACTTGGTTGTTTTGGACTCTTCAATGGATTTAAAGGAGCTTTTATGTTGTTTTCCTTTTAGGCAAGAAACATAATGCTCGGGACAGGTGAACAGTTTTTGAGGTAAACCTCTTACTAACCCCTGTTTTGACAAAGCAGTGATTGTCTTGAGATTTGTGTGCCCCAATCTTCTGTGCCAAAGTTCTGTCTCTTTGTTAGAGGCAGCTGAGAATAGACATGCATCAGTTCTTGGGTTCTCTTTTGACAAATCAACTACATAAACATTGCCACTTCTTTGAGCAACAAGTTGGGTTTTTCCATTTTTTATTATTTCTTTAATCTTTTTAACCATTTCTGGTCCAACAATCCTACAACACTCTTTGGTGAAGAATGAGCCATAGCCCTTATCACTCATTTGTGAAACAGACCCCATCACCTTCCCTTTACTATTATTACCAAAGGATATATCACCCCCTCCATGAGTTTTGAAATCTTTGAGTAGGGTTCTACATCCTGTCATGTGCCTGGAGCCTCCACTATCTACATACCAAAGAGTATCTAAGCATGCAGAAGCTCCCTGCACATCAAGTAAAAGGTTAGTTCATTAGGGTCTCCAAAGCCAATAAGGCTTTGGATGGGGTCTCAACAGTGTCTATGTTAAGTTCAGGTGGATGGACAGTGGTTAGCTCAGGGGTTTGGACAACTTTGGAACTGTTTTTCTCTAACCATTGTTGGGGGTCTTGCCCTATCATCTCTTGATACCCAAAGGGATGCCTGTTCACTCTTGGTTTAGAAGGCTTTTGTAGGCCTCATAAACATGTGGGACCCTTGGGTATGGTAGTTGACCTTTATCTCTTCGGTATTGGTTAGCAGGGGGTGCATCAGTCACCTAAACATCTCTTTTAACAGAGGTTTGGTTAAGCTGTTTGGTAACAGTTGTTTGAACTGGCACAAACAGTGGTTGATTCTTGTTTGGTGGTTTTGATGAACTCATGGATGTTTTTGAGGTGCTCTCATTCTTTTTACATCAAAGGTTTTGAGATACACACATTCCTGAGTGAGATGGTTTGATTTACCACAGATGGTGTAGCTCTTAGCAGGCTTAATGACACTTGTTTTGTTGATATCATATGCTTTTAGATGAAAACAATCTTTTGTTAGATGATTCTTCTTTTAACAGAAATCACAAAATAAGTTTCTAACCTTTTCTTTTCTTCTTCTCAGACTCCTTTGCAACAGAGTTTTGAACTACTGTTGGGATATCCTTAAGAGGAATGACTTTTGCCTTAGGAGCTTTTACACCATCAGTGGTTGTGAAGTCCATGGGCTTGAAGTTTTCAAGAATGTCACACTCATAAGACCATGTGGGTTTAAATTGGTATTTCTCAATTTCCTCAAAAGTTGAGGACTCCACAGATCTTTCCAAAGTGATTTTGTTACCAAGTTTGTCAGTTATTTTAACTTCTTGGACATTCTTGTTGGTTGGTGTGATCTCAACAGAACCAGCTTCACTTGCAGCTGTTTTTCAAGCATGATCTCATAACCTTTACAGGATTCCACCCATTTTTCACAGGTGATTTGGGTGGCTTCCAACTCCTTTTTGCAAACTTGATATTTTTCTATCATTGTTTGGAGTTGGTCCTTGGTTATGCTATGCTCTTGTTTGATGCTGCAAATCTCACTTTCTTTTTCATTCAACTTGTTTTTAAGTTCTTTTAATGACTTTTCAAATTGAACTTCAGAAGTTAACAACCTATCCCTAAGGTTTTCATTCACTTCTTTAATGTTAGCAAATGCTATAATGCATTTGTCTGAACACAAATTTTTAAGAACCCGAGGTGATACCTTGGTTGCAGCCATCATGGCACAATCACATGTATGATCACTTTCTTCTTCAGCTTTCTCTTCTTTCTCACCTTTTTTCTTCTCTTCTTCTTCTTTGGACCAAGGGTCGGACAGTGGTTTCAACAGGGGTTTTGAACTTTCTCCCAGCAGTACTTCATCTGCAACAGCAGTAACCACTGTTTCAGCAATTTTGTCCACTGTTTCATCACTTGACTGTCCTTCTTCAGCTTCCAGCCCCTCTTGTATGGTCTCCAATGCTACAAAACAGATATCATTACCAGAAACAGTACTTTGAGCATAGAGTGCAAATTTTTCATCTCCTAACTCTTCAGGTAAACTACTCCAGTCAACCAGCCCTTGTGTGAAAAAGCTTTGTTGGTCAGGTTGAACCACTATTGGTGCAGTTTGTTGAGGTGCAACCTGTTGCACCTGAACCTAAGGAGCAGGGGCTTGAACATACTGAATTTGGGGAACAATGGTTTGAACATAATGCACAGGAACAGGGGTTGCAGGATGTGTATAGTGAGCAGTGTTAACATGGGCATCAGGGGTATATTGGGCATAGTGCATAGTGCTTTGGTTGTTTTATGGTCTAGGGTTTGAGCTAGGATGTGTGATAATTGGTCCAGTGGTTTGAATGACTGAGTTCAAAACACAGATTGTCAGAGTTCTGGCTTTCTCCATTTGCTGTGAAAGCAAAATTGGATGAGTGAGGATCAGAGTTGAAGTTTCCACCAGCAGTTATGTCCATAAAATGATCATAACTCTAATCCTTACTGCTGCCAGAGTCTTCCTGACCCAAAAGAGTTGTGCTGCCAAATGAGTAGTCATCTATAACTTTGCCAGACTCTTGCAACTTCTTTTTATGGTTTAACTCCCTTTCAAAGGTCAGGAGTCTACCATGAAGTTGGGTTAGTGTCAGATCTTGGAACTCAACACAGTTTCTTGTTACAAAAGCTATAGTGTCCCACATTTCAGGAAGTGATCTTAAAAACCTGCTATTAACAGTTGATTTAGGAAAGTCAGTTTTAACAAGCTTAAGTTCACTTATGAGACAGCTAAATCGCTCAAACTGCTGAGTTAATGTTTCACCCTTAATGTGACAAAAGGTTTCATATTGTTGGTTCAAAATTTCCTTGTTGTTTTCATTTAATTCCTCAGTCCCCCCAAACTGTTCCTTCAATGCATCCCACAATTCCTTGGCACTGTTACAATGTAACAGCCCAACGTAGATCTCATTGGGAAGTGCAGATGCAACGATGCTAAATGCCTTGGCATCCATTTCAATTTTCTGAAAATCCTGGTCCGTATAGTTCTCAATTTTCTTAGGAACAAAAAGACCTTTAGATCCTCAGCACTCGGCACCATAGGAACGTGTGGTCCATAGATAACCAATTTCCGACATCCGGTGTTCTGTTGAGCTAGGATGTGACCCATCCTTCGCTCCCAGATGTGGTATTCATTTCATTTCAACATGGGTGGCTTGAAGAGAGAACCAATGTTATTGTTTATATCTTGTGATTGTGACGTCATCTTGGTTGTTTTACAGGCACTGATTAATTAACTTTTATCTTAATTAACCCTTACTCTGTTTTTCAACAAAAGGAACAATTGAACGAGTATCAATGATTGTGAGCTAAACTATTTATGTCAAAATGACTTGTTAGATCAAATTTGACTGTCCAAGCTCTGATACCAATTGTTAGGATCTGAGTTTCTTATGATTGTGTTTTTGTTTGAGAATTGAGAAGATGAATAAGTAATTGCAGCGAAAACTAAATGGAAACAAACTTTCACACACAATCAAATAGGAGAATTACTTTCAACACACATGTTTATCATTGAACCGAATGATTAAATTTATTTTAATCTTCAATTACAACTGCATGCATGTATTACAAAACTCCCCCTCAGCCTGAGCTCACAATAGTTTGTTCGTACAGAATGACAAGTGATGAAAGAGCTAATAGAACAGTACAGGGTACTTTTCTATTTATAGGCATGAGCAAACCACTGAAGCATCTTGGCTGACGTCACCATGAAAGTGACATCTAACTTCCTAACAACCTATAACTACTGTTTAATACAAGCACTGTTATCTTAACCACTGATTACATTACAATACATATAAGGAAACTAATCTACTGCTTCTCATTCCACTGTTGTGACTCCAGCAGTACTTTATATCTTTAGCAATCAGTAGATTGAGCATCAGTGCTTTAGTCTTCATCGGTCTTTAGACTTGATCAGTTGTTGTAGGACAGCAGTTGTAGACGAACAGTGGATGGATGTCATCAGTTGTTAGAACACTTTCAAGGGGAAAGACTGAATACAGCATCTGCTTATTCTAGATCCACTGCTCTGATCCAGTTTTGGCTTTAATCAACTGTTCCTCTGATAGGGTTCAATCCCAACATTATGTCATGTTTATTATTCAAGTAATGGTGTTTTCACTTATATGTTTATTATGTCTTGCTTATTATTCAAGTAATCGCGTTACAGCCGACTTCAGTTGGCTGCAACCGGGTAAAAAATTAATGAGAATTGGATTTTATTGAGTCTATAAAATGGTATTTTGAAATACTCTTCTAATGGCACTGGAATCATAATTTTTGGACATCATTTGCTACTTTAAATAAATTATTTCGTTTCAGCAATTAAAGCTGCATTTTTTGCATATTTTACGTGTTATGTTTTAAATCATAACTTAGGGAATATTTAGATTTAGACCATGAAATTTATACGGTGGATGGTCTTAGGTGTCTGTGCAAACCTCCAACTGGAATTTCGTCAATCAGATAAACGAGGACCTTTAAATGAATTTTTCCGTGAGCTACAGTCAGAAAGTGACAAATCTGATTGCCGCTTAGTAAATGATTTTTTATAAATTTTTGGTAAAAGGTTAAACTCTAAAAATTTAACACAAGGCCAATCCCTCCAAGGGGCACGTCACATAAAAAAATCGTAATTTTTACAATTCCGTAAGTACGGTAAACGGACATCCCAAAAGAGCCTATTTTCAGTGAATTTAGTTATGCATGCTTATAAGTTTATAAAGTGTCGAACTTGCTGGTTTTAGTTTCCGCACATGCTTAATGATTGTATAAATGTTGTATTGCGTGTCGTAGTGTATATTATGAACATGTGCTTAAAAACTACTCGGTAATATATTTGTGACAACCTGTACGCATGTTACTTGTTAGATACGTGTAGAACTTGCGTGAATTTGAATGCATAAATCCTAACAATCTTGGTAACCATAATAGGACGTGGTTGACCATTCTAACTTGGGTACTTTTATTCTACTGAGCTAAGCTAAGGTGAGTTCACAACTTTTTTCTAAAAGCATGCGCCCCTGGTTTGGGAGAACATACTTATTTCCCTAGTTTGGGAAATACATACGGTACCCCTGGTTTGGGCTACACTCGCGTTCCTGGATTGGAACTACTGAACAAACTATCCACTTGAGGTGGACCATAGTATCCCTGGATTGGGACTGCCTACTATTCCTGGACTGGAACACTACTTTTTAAATACTGTAATTTATATTTCATGTCTTTAGCTGACTAAATGAACTCTATCTGAAAGTCCCCACACATTATACAGATTAGTCACCGGGTTTGGCGAACGGGGTATTAGTTGATAGCACTATTTGGTTTGAAAAACCTCACACCGTGCCGAGGAGGGCGGGCGTGAACTTTGCCTTGGCAACTGGTCAATGATGATAGACATTGACACGTGGCACAAACAACTGTAACAGTCAAGTTTCGGTACCACACAGTTTAGTAGCTTAACGATGGGGTAGCTCCCCATGACATGTTTTATGAACTAAGTATTTGAACAAACTTGTTTTATAACAACACTCAAAACTGTGAACTCGCTAACTTTATGTTGACACCCTACTGCATGCTTTGCAGGTTGTTAGGTACAACTATGGACGGACGTTGCAATTGGCTGAAGTGTGTGGTTAGTAAAGCCTTAAACTTCGTATATTTAATAAACTTGTGGTTTTAAGTTTATGAGGGGTTTAGTTTATTTTCCGCTGCTAACTTAAACTGTATTTTGGACTTTTAAACACTGATCACTAATCGTGTTAATTGTGATGATTTTACAACTTAATTAATTGGTTCAACATGATTAGTGGCTGGATCCTGGTCAGTCGCACGCCTCGCGATAAAACCACGCATGTGGAATTTGAGGGTATGACAAGAAGGTCATTAAAGTCTTAGCTTTTATGTAAGTATTGTGAGTAGGGGTAATTAACCTAGTTAACTACTAAAGTTATCATACTTGTGTAAAGTTGTGACAATATAAATTAAAGCAAGGAAGGGGTAACCAAGTTAGTGTTTGGGACATTAAAATGACACGTCTTAAAATAAAAAAGGGCTGTAAATGTAAAGTGGGTAAAACTTGATGTTACAACAAAAATAAAGAGTATGTGTGTGTGTGTATATACTAACGTGAGAGAGAAAGAGAGAGAGAAGGAGAAAACTCTTCTCATTCAACCATAACAAAAATTCAGCAAATTGGAAGTGTTCTAGGGCAAAATTTGAATGCATGTATTGAGTTCCTTAACCATCTAAGTATCTTCAACATAAGGTAAGTTAAATTGTATGATTTGATGTTCTTGGTAAAACGGGTTGTAATCAATCTGTGAAATTATATGAAATTAAGCATGAATATTGGTTAGAATCATCATGTAGAAGATAATTTATGCTTGAATTTAGTTATCTTGATGATTTGAAATGAAACCCACTTGTTGTAGTACTTGATGAAATATGATGATCTTGTAGGTGCAAAATTAGTGTAATATTGATGTATAAATTTGTATGTATTATAGTGTTATTATATTAATTTGATATAGAATGAAGGCTATGTGAATTTAGTTGATTTGATGACCCATGATGTGAACTAGTAAGAATATGCATAGAACACTTGTACATTATGTATGGTTAGTGGTACGCACACCAAGTGTGTGATGAAATGCCTTAAATAAAGATTTGTATGTGATAACGATGATCTCATGTGAATATAGTGGTAAATAATTAAGTTTGGTAAATGATAGTTTGTTAACTCAATTATGTAAAGAAAAGAATGGAAATGAAGACATGAGATTCAAACATGTTAATCGTAAATTATAGGAGTAAAAGAGGAAGACACGAGCCATTCCGGGTCACAAGCGAAGAGGCGATAAAGGTAAGTTCTCATACTTACAAGTACTGGTAGTTTATAGTGTCGTTATTACATTTTATGTTAAGTATATAAATTGTATTTGGTAAAATGAATACACATGGAAGTTCGATTCGTACATACCGGTCGAAAAGGTAAGAATGATATATGTATGAAATGGGAATTGGTGTATGATAGCAGCGGGTTCAGGTCATTCGAAACGGGTGGGCCAATGACCATGGGTTACGGTTGCAGCAAAATGGAGCCCCATTATGGAGAAGCCCATGTTCACATATTTTACATTATTAGTGTTATAATATTTTCTTTCTAAAGTAGTTTTATTTATTTATGTTTCAAGTTGGTTATTTTAATTCCTTAGATGTAGGCAAACATAGGTGGAAGTTTCCATCAATTTATGTACCGTAAGTTTGTTCAATAAGGGACAGTGAGTTTTGAGCAAGAAATTTATTTTAGTTAACGTGAGTGCAACACAAGAACGGTTCTAGTAGAAGAACTTGGAGGAATCGATCAATGGCGAGGTGCGGAATCCCTCGACGTCGTCTGAGAATCACCAACAACAATCTCAACACTTAACATGTCCAATTTCATTGATAGAATGTGAAAATACAAGAGTTCCAGATAACAATCGGACAGAGCTTCGCTATGACAATCAAGCAAAAAGTTCTAGACAAATAGCCCTAGTCCACTATTTATAGGCAACACAGGGAAGTGAGGGTGTCACCCGATCGGATTGTAACACCCAGTGTTTCGAAAGTTAAAGTCAAGGTCAAGATTGAAGTCAAAGGGAGACAAGATTGCTAATTGCGATCTGTCACTCCTTTCTCAATTCTTGTTTTGACTTCTTTGACTTGTAGATAACCTTTTTATGCTTTTACGTTAGTTGTATTATGTGGAGTATTTGTTAATAATCGAGGTTTAATCGCAATTTATCGATATTTATCGTATGTATTCTCGCTTTATCCCTTATCGCAATCGCACTCGCAACTCGAATTACGCGTCCTGGATAGTGTTCTTATATGTGTTGCCTTTGTGTGTTACTTGTGCATGTTATTTATGTTTTATGATGTGGTGGTTAATCGAAACGCAATCGCAACTCAATCGCAAACGCTAAATGAACGTCAAATAAGGATGATTGTATGTTGATATAGTAGTTGGGATTAAAAGTAATTTGAATAGGAAACTCTATCACATCGCAACGCTCAACACGCGAATCACAATCACAAAATTCATCGCGCCGAACACTCGTATCGAGTGGCCAGCCGACCGAGTTGCCACCCGATAGGGCTGCCACCCGATCGAAGTGCTACTCGATCGAGCTGCCACCCGATCAGGCTGCCACTCGATCGACTAGCCTCTTTCCTCCTTTCCATTTATGGAAACCCTATAAATACCCCATATGTCAACCTCACTTGATGTTGACAGCTCTCTCCCTCTCCACTCGAATCCAGCTGCTATTTCTTCAGATCTCTCGCGATTCTTGTAAGTTTTCCACATAAATCTTGTACTTTATTGATCTACACGCACTCCTACACCTTTCTATCTTTTGAATCTTAACTTTTAACCGTGAAATCACTAGAGTTGAGGTGTTCTTGGATGATGTCATCATGGTGTTCTTATGAACTTCATGTTTTGGCTTCAATCCACCAAGAATAACTTAGATCTAAACGATTTCCACATAACTAAAGAAGGATCTTGCATAGATCTGAACATATTCGTGGTAAAGAGGATTGAAGGATGGTTTTCCAACTTTCTTTCAACTCTTTTACACTCAATGCACTCAAAACCGATGGAAATCGGAGCGTGTTCTAATCTTCTACTCTTTCTTGTGGATGTGTTGGTTCAAGATCTGGATTCTATCCACGAGGTTACTGATTTCAGGTTTAACATGAAACACCGTCTCGAACAGTTAACTGGTCGGACGATGGTGGTTCCTGTCCGATCGGGTCACTAAGGCTTGACGAGGTTTCTGTTGTTTAGCACGTTATCAAACGGTCTTGAGAAAACGACAAACTACCAAAACAACCAAGGAAGAAAACGACCAAGTCATCTGGGATGGATTGTCATCCGATCGGATTGCCATCCGAACGGATTGCCACCCGACCGGACTGCCACCCGATCGGATTGCACCATGGGCCACACACTTAACTTTTATTTCAACATTTGAGGTTTTGAACATTGAACGGATTGTCGTCCGATCGGATTGCCACTCGATCGGATTACCACCCAACCATGTAATGTTTGACTTCAAACACTTAAACAATTTTTCAACATGTTCAATCCGAACAGATTACCATCCAATCGGATAGCCATCTGATCGAGTGACTGTCCTGCTGTGAACTTGTTCTCAACCTGAGAAGCCTCACCAATTGGATTGTTGTCTGATCGAACTGCCGTTCGATCGACCGACCTGAAAGGTAGAGATACTTCTCTGTTTTCAAAATGCTACAACGAAAACTTCAAAAGACAAGCCATCATACACAAACACATCCATTCCAAATGAGATGACAATCCAGTCGAGTGGTCACCTGATCGGGCGACCACTCAAACGGATTGTCATCCGATCAACCGGTCACCCGATCGGATAACCACCCGATCGGATTGCCATCCGATCCACTGGCAGTTTGCTTCAGGCTAACCTTGCTCTCTAGCGCTCCCTTCAATCCATCAATCGCGGTGAGTATACTCGATCCCGTTTTGCTTTACGCACTTTTGGGTGTTACATACGTTACTTATTCTAAATCACATCGAACAAGCTACGCAATACTTCAACGCTAACCGTTACCGCATGTTATACGTGACTTAATGAATGCTTGTTTGTTATGTTTACACATGGAATGTTGTCTAATTGCCTTAGCAATGATAGTACTATTAGTTTGGACTCAGCACCTGTTCACTCAGGGGTTGTTAAGGATAATTTGTTACATGGCTCACAATGGTGAGTGTGTATTACGAACTGCCTTGGGCAGTCAACCCGCAGTCATTGGTATCGATAGGTTCATGTCGATAACTAACGTGCTTCATTTCACACTGTGTACGTGCTGGTTATGCGTAAATGAATTTAGAAATCTATTATATCTATTAAACTTGTATGCTCACCTTTACACTATATGTATTGAATTTTACTTTAACGTATGTGGCAGGTGCTTAAGATGATTAGATGCTTAGCTTGCTGTGAAATCGAGGCTAGGAAAGGTCTAGAAACAAATATACGAATTGTCTGTACTTGAAATCTGAGTTGTCAGAACAGAACAAATTGACTAGATTTTGTCTGTAATAATTATGTTACTTTTTATGTCATGGTATGGGACGTGATGCTTAAATGATTGGAAATTATAGTTGTTATGAAAACTTCTGGACAATTTGTTTCGCTCAGTGTCGCGCCCCGATGATTCCGCCATCGGTTGGGGTGTGACAGATTGGTATCAGAGCCATAACTATAGGGAATTAGGCAAGACTCGACCTAGTCCGGGTCGATGTCTTAGAAACGACCTAGTCTATAGTTAGGTACCAACAGACCGACTTGTGCATGCCCTGTACAGGTTATGTACGAGCTTACTTGCTATTTCTCTCTATTCTCGCCTACGCTACACCATCACTGCACTCTAGTTTTTGAACGAGCAATAAGGTCGAGATTAGGTGTGAAAACAGCAAACTCTCAACTAAATTGTTTGTTCGACCCGTATTTTATCTACAAACATGAGAATTTGCGCCGAATCAGGAGTGAAATCCATACTTTGACGCATAATTTCTCCTTTATTTTATCAAAAACAGGAACGAAGTCGTTAAGCCAAGGGTAAACCCGAACCTCAATGACTTGTTCCGATCTCTATTTTGTTTTACAAAACTCTCACCAAAGCCTCGACGGACTCCAACGACTTGAAGTCATGCTGAAACTAGAAGGATGCGTGCCATTCGCCCAGATCCGAGGCGAGAGCACAATCCCGAAGGCCAAGTGTGTACCCAAGAGTCCTTGTGAATTGTCGAACTAGGGGTGTGAATTTCTGACATGATCCGAAAACACGACACGAACCTAACACGAAATTTGTGGGTTTGGGTTTAGTCTAAATGGTTTCGGGTCAGTTTCAGGTTGAACCCGCGAACCCGTTTAGCTAATCGGGTCAGGTTCGGGTCAACCTAGTCGGGTTGGCAGGTTGACCCGTTTAACCCATTTCTATTATATTATATTTTATAAATATGTTTTATGTCATAAGTTAAATAGGGTGTATATTTTATGCTATAAATATAACTTAAAAATGGAAGTTGACATAAATTTTTATGAATTTAATGTAATTTTATTATATAAATTTGTGTTTTTTTTTGTAGTAGTGTTAATTTTAGTATATTAATTTGCTGAAAAATAAAAAATTCAGGTTGAACGGGTCAGGTTCAGGTCAGTATGCGAATATTCGGGTCGGGTTTGGGTTCATATGTATGACATGATTTTCGGGTTCGGGTTCGTCTAAAATTTTAGGGTTCGGGTCGGGTTGAACCCGCCAACCAGTGAACACGACCCGTTTAACACCCCTAAGTCGAACTACTTTGGTTAGTCAACGTCTAAATAGCCGCAGACAATCTATTCTCGATTTTTATGTGTTTCGATTTTGAGCTCGCTACTGCCGACTCTGATATTTCGACGTTTTATGTGAATTTTATGTGTTATGTGGTTTTTATGTATTTGTGGTTACAATGAAAAAAAGCGGAAAGCGAAAAGCCGGAAGTCACCAACTCATCGTACCCCTTCTCGCTTTGATCAACACACATGACTCGCACTGCACTTCTACCTCAAAACGCTAACAAATCGCTACTACCATGAGGAACTACCGTACACTATGTTGCTTGCTATGTTATTCACTTATACTATACTACTCGCTATGCTATTCGCGATCGCTATTCTCGAACGCTCGCGGACTTTGAATGATAGGTTTCTGTATTCTGACTGCCTCTTGTGATTATGTGCTTCTGTGCTTTTGTGTTTCTGTTACTTACGTGCTTCTGTGCTTATGTGAATTTGTGGTTATGTGCCTCTGTGTTTACATGATCATATTCCTGAGCTTTAGTAGTCTTAGACGTGTGAGGTGAGATTCGATTATATTGTGTCTGAGTCCCATGACGATGTCTGTTGCAGACAATGTCGTCATCTGGACCCTCATCTGGACCCCGTCACCCACGAGTTACTCGTCAAGAATAGAGACACAAACGCCTTGCCGCTCTCGTCGCTAAGCAAGTTGCAAAGGTAGTTCCTCAAATCGTGAGTGATCTGTACGAGAATGTGAGCAAATCGTCTGAAGAATCCAGGACCGAAGCTCCTAAAGCTACTCCCAAAGCTGCTTTTAGCTTCAAACAGTTCAAAGCTTGCGGACCGAAAGAGTTCACTGGCGAAGATGGCTCTACGACCTTGTTTCAATGGTTCAACTCAATCGAAGTCACCCTACGTTAGAGTGGATGTCCTGACAATCTCCGCACTCTGAATGCTACCGGCGTCTTCCAGTCCGTGCCTTAGACTGGTGGACGGCCGAGAGGAATAAACGCGGAAATGACGCAGCTTATGGTCTGTCATGGGAGGAGTTGAAGAATGTTATGCTAGATGAGTTCTGCCCTCCCCATGAGCGCCAAAAGTTGGAGGACGAATTCTAGCATCTGAAGCAGAAGGATGGTGACAACGCTGCTTTAACTGCTCGTTTCAAGCAGCTCAGTATTATCTGTCCTGACCAAGTGAAGACTGCTGACATGACAATCAAGAAGTACATCCGCGCTCTGCCGGATTGTGTTGCAGATTTTGTGCATGCTTCAAAGCCAGCAACAATCGAGGAGACTTACCTGCTTGCCGCTGAGATCAACGACAACCGAGTCAAAGCTGGATTTTGGGATAAAGCTACCAAGAACCTGCATCAAGCTACCGCCGCACCAACCGCCGAAACCGCCACCGCTCAGTCATCGAAGTCCTCTCGTCGCTTGAGGAAGAACAGCAACAAATCGCCCGCGCCCGAACTTTCAACATCATGTGGTCAATGGTACGTTCCTTGTAAATGGTATTTATGCTTCGTGTTTGTTTGATACTGGAGCCGATAACTGTTTTGTGTCGTTTGAATTCGAGAAGCTCCTTAATCGTAAGCGCTCCTATCTCCCCTCGACGTTCGATGTCGAAGTCGCCACCGGAAGAACTGTCGCTGTTAATTCTTTTCTTCGTGATTGTAGTCTTGAGCTCAACAATCACATCTTTCCAATCGACCTTATTCCGATGCAACTCGGAAGTTTTGACATCATAGTAGGCATTGACTTTCTTCGTGAAAACCATGCTGAAGCTGTGTGCTTCGATAAGATGATTCGATTCTCGCTCGTGAATGGTGATGTATTATGTGTTTATGGTGAAACTCCCTCAAAAAGTCTAAAGCTCATGTCATGTGTCCAAGCTAGCAAGTATCTCCGCAAGGAATACAGAGCTTTCTTGGCTAATATTGTAGTAGCGGAGAAGGAAAAGAGAGGAAGGCCAGGAGTAAACGATGTTCCCGTGGTTCGAGAATTTCCTAACGTCTTTCCTGAGGATCTTCCTGGACTTCCGCCAAGTCGTGATATTGACTTTTGTATCGACCTCATTCCTGGAGCCAACCCTATTGCTAGAGCTCCTTATTGACTCGCTCCGTCCGAAATGCGTGAACTCTCGAGTCAGCTCCAGGAACTGCTTAATAAAGGCTTCATTCGCCCGAGCACCTCTCCATGGGGCGGACCAGTCCTTTTCGTAAAAAAGAAGGATGGGTCGTTCAGGATGTGCATCGACTATCGGGAATTGAATAAGTTGACTATCAAGAATCGCTATCCCCTACCTCGAATTGATGATTTGTTTGACCAGCTACAAGGTGCTATGTGTTTCTCGAAGATCGATCTACGCTCAGGTTATCACCAACTACGCATCCAAGAGGAGGATATACCCAAAACCGCTTTTCGCACTTGATACGGCCATTATGAGTTCGTTGTTATGCCTTTCGGTCTAACCAACGCACCCGCGGTTTTCATGGATCTGATGAATCGGGTGTGTAAACCATTTCTTGACCGTTTCGTCATCGTGTTCAACGATGATATCCTGATCTATTCAAAATTGAAAGCCGAACATGCGCAACATCTACATTTGGTTCTCGAGCTACACCAAGGGAATCGACTCTATGCCAAGTTCTCCAAGTGCGAATTTTGGCTAGAGGAGGTTCAATTCCTCAGTCACATTGTCAATAGTCAAGGTATTCACGTCGATTCTGCAAAGATTGAAGCAGTTAAAAGTTGGGTTACGCCGAAGAACCCGTCTGAAGTCCGTTCTTTTCTCGGACTAGCGGGCTATTATCGTCGATTTATCGAAGGGTTCTCTAAAATCGATGTGCCGCTTACCGCTCTCACACATAGAGACAAACCTTTTGTTTGGGGAACTGAACAAGAGTCTGCGTTCCAAACCCTCAAGCACATGCTTTGCAATGCTCCCGTCCTCACTTTACCCGACGGAAACGACGACTTTATTGTCTATTACGATGCCTCAAACCTTGGTCTTGGTTGTGTTCTCATGCAACGAGACAGGGTTATCGCTTACGCATCTCGTCAGCTCAAGATACACGAGAAGAACTATACAACCCACAACCTCGAGCTAGGCGTAGTTGTTTTTGCGTTAAAGATTTGGCGACACTACCTGTATGGTACCAAGTGTACGATCTTCACCGATCATAGGAGCCTACAACATATCTTTAACCAGAAGGAACTTAATATGCGTCAACGCCGATGGGTAGGACTCCTCAACGATTACGACTGTGAGATCCGTTATCAGCCAGGCAAAGCAAATGTCGTTGCCGACGCCTTCAGCAGACGGAGCTATCTGCTCAGCATTCGAAATATCCAAGCCCAATACGATCTCGAAACCCTCATCCGTGAAGCCCAGCATGCTTGTTTTAATGAGCGCACATTGAAGAAGGAAAGGATCTATCACGATGGAGCGCAGCTTGTGAATAAGTCGAATGGGATATTCCACTATCTGGACCGAATTTGGATCCCTAAGCAGACTAATTTGTGACAGATTTTGATGGATGAAGCCCACAAGTCTCGATATTCTATTCATCCCGGTGCCGATAAAATGTACCAGGACCTTCGCTACAAGTACTGGTGACCGGGCATGAAGAGAGATATCGCCCTCTATGTTGGGAAGTGCCTAACTTGCTCGAAAGTCAAGGCTGAACACCAAAGACCCTCTGGCTTACTTGAACAACCCCCGATCCCTATGAGGAAGGGGGAGAGTATAGCTATGGATTTCATAACGAAACTTTCGTGTACGCCATCGAGTCACGACAGCATCTGGGTTGTCGTTGACCGTTTGACCAAATCTGCTCATTTCCTGCCATTACGAGAAGACTACAAGGTAGAAAGATTAGCCCGGATCTACACCGATGAGATCATATGTCGACATGGGATGCCTCGTGACATGATTTCTGACCGGGATGCTCGGTTTACCTCACGTCTATGGGAAACATTTCAGACTGCTCTCGGTACTACGCTTAATCTAAGTACCGCATTCCACCCTCAAACCGATGGTCAGACTGAAAGAATGATTCGTACCCTTGAAGACAAGCTCCGCTCGTGTGTCATAGATTTCGGTGGTAATTGGGACGCTTACCTGCCGTTAGTCGAATTCTCGTATAATAACTGTTATCATTCCAGCATTCAAATGGCACCGTTTGAGGCTTTATACGAAAGAAAATGTCGATCGCCAATTGTATGGCACGAGATCGGGCACTCGCAATTAACCGGTCCTGAGCTATTGCAAGAAACGACTGACAAAGTCCACCAAATTCGAGACAATCTGCTGAAAGCTCGGAGTCGTCGAAAAGTTACGCCGATAGACGACGCAAGCCCCTTGAATTTGACGTTAGTGACTACGTACTCCTAAAGGTATCACCTTGGAAGGGTGTGGCCAGATTCGGAAAGAAAGGGAAACTAGCACCTCGATATGTTGGACCTTTTAAGATTCTAGAAAGGATCGGAAAAGTTTCCTACAGACTCGAACTACCGGAAGAACTTAGCAACGTCCACCCGACTTTCCATGTGTCGAACCTCAGGAAGTGCCTGGCTGAGCATGATTTAATTGTACCTCTAGAAGATCTTCAAGTAAACGAAACACTACACTTCATGGAGAAGCCTGTCGAGATCATGGACCGCCAAACCAAGCAACTCAGACGCTCCCACATTCCCATTGTGAAGGTTCGATGGGAAGACAAACGAGGGACAGAGTTCACTTGGGAACTCGGAAACAACATGAAGGCGAAGTACCCGCAGTTGTTTGTTACGGCTTCGGCCTAATTTCGGGACGAAATTCCCTCAACTAGGGGAGGCTGTAACACCCCGTGTTTCGAAAGTCAAAGTCAAGGTCAAGATTGAAGTCAAACGGAGACAAGATTGCTTATTGCGATCTGTCACTCCTTGCTCAGTTCCTGTTTTGACTTCTTTGACTTGTAGATAACCTTATTATGCTTTTACGTTAGTTGTATTATGTGGAGTATTTGTTAATAATCGAGGTTTAATCGCTATTTATCGACATTTATCGCATGTCTTCTCGCTTTATCGCTTATCACAATCGCACTCGCAACTCGAATTACGCGTTCTGGATAGTGTTCTTATGTGTGTGTACCTTTATGTGTTACTTGTGCATGTTATTTATGTTTTATGATGTGGTGATTAATCGAAACACAATCGCAACTCAATCGCAAACGTTAAACGAACGTCAAATAAGGATGATTGTATGTTGATATAGTAGTTGGGATTAAAAGTAATTTGAATAGGAAACTCTATCGTATCACGACGCTCAACACGCGAATCGCAATCGCAAAACTCATCGCGCCGAACACTTTAATCGAGTGGCCAGCCGACCGAGTTGCAACCCGATCGGGCTCCCACCCGATCGAAGTGCCACTCTTTCGAGCTGCCACCTGGTCGAGGTGCCACTCCACCGAGCTGCCACCCAAGCGGGCTGCCACTCAATCGACCAGCCTCTTTCCTCCTTTCCATTTATGGAAACCCTATAAATACCTCATATGTCAACCTCACTTGATGTTGACAGCTCTCTCCCTCTCCACTCAAATCCATCCGCTATTTCTTCAGATCTCTCGCGATTCTTGTAAGTTTTCCACCTAAATCTTGTACTTTCTTGATCTACACGCACTCCTACACCTTTCTATCTTTTGAATCATAACTTTTAACCGTGAAATCACTAGATTTGAGGTGTTCTACGATGATGTCATCATGGTGTTCTTATGAACTTCATGTTTTGGCTTCAATCCACCAAGAACAACTTAGATCTGAATGATTTCCACATAAATAAACAAGGATCTTGCATAGATCTGAACATATTCATGGGAAAGAGGATTCAAGGATTGTTTTCTAACTTTCTTTCAACTCTTATACACTCAATGCACTCAAAACCGATGGAAATCGGAGCTTGTTCTAATCTTCTACTCTTTCTTGTGGATGTGTTGGTTCAAGATCTGGATTCTATCCACGAGGTTACTGATTTCGGGTTAAACATGAAACACCGTCTTGAACAGTTAACTGGTCGGACGAGGGCGGTTCCTGTCCGATCGGGTCACTATGGCTTGACGAGGTTTCTGTTGTTTAGCACGTTATCAAACGGGCTCGAGAAAATGACAAACTACCAAAACAACCAAGGAAGAAGACGACCAGGTCATCTGGGATGGATTGTCGTCCGATCGGGTTTCCGTCCGATCAGATTGCCACCCGACCGGACTGCCACCCGATCGGATTGCACCTTGGGCCCTACACTTAACTTTTACTTCAACATTTGAGGTTTTGAACATTGAACGGATTGTCGTCCGATCGGATTGCCACCCGATCGGATTACCACCCGACCATGTGATGTTTGACTTCAAACACTTAAACATTTTTTCAACATGTTCAATGCGAACGGATTGCCACCCGATCGGATAGCCATCTGATCGAGTGATTGTCCTACTGTGAACTTGTTCTCAACCTGAGATGCCTCGCCAATCGGATTGTTGTCCGATCGAACCGCCGTTCGATCGACCGACCTGAAAGGTAGATATACTTCTCTATTTTCAAAATGCTACAACAAAAACTTCAAAAGACAAGCCATCATACACAAACACATCCATTCCAAACGAGATGATAATCCAGTCGAGTGGCCACCCGATCGGGCGACCACCCGAATGGATTGTCATCCGATCCACTGACACTTGGCTTCATTTTACGCACCGCTTATCGTTATGCTATCGTTCTGCTCAGGCTAACCTTGCTCTCTAGCGCTCCCTTCAATCCATCAATCGCGGTGAGTATGCTCGATCCATTTTTGCTTTACGCTCTTTTAGGTGTTACATACGTTACTTATTCTAAATCACATCGAACACACTACGCAATACTTTAACGCTAACCGTTACCTCATGTTATACGTGACTTAATGAATGCTTGTTTGTTTTGTTTACACATGGAATGCTGTCTACCTGCCTTAGCAACGATAGTACTATTTGTTTGGACTCAGCACCTGTTCACTCAGGGGTTGTTAAGGACAATTTGTTACATGGCTAACAGTGGTGAGTGTGTATTACGAACTGCCTTGGGCAGTCAACCCGCAGTCATTGGTATCGATAGGTTCATGTCGATAACTAACGTGCTTCATTTCACACTGTGTACGTGCTGGTTATGCGTAAACGAATTTCGAACTCTATTATATCTATTAAACTTGTATGCTCACCTTTACACTATGTGTATTGACTTTTACTTTAACGTATGTGACAGGTGCTTAAGATGTTTAGATGCTTGGCTTGCTGTGAAATCAAGGCTAGGAAAGGTCTAGAAACAAATAAAAGAATTGTCTATACTTGAAATCTGAGTTGTCGGAACAGAACAATTTGACTAGATTTTGTCTGTAATAATTATGTTACTTTTTATGTCATGGTATGGGACGTGATGCTTAAATGATTGGTAATTATAGTTGTTATGGAAACTTCTGGACAATCTGTTTCGCTCAGTGCCGCGCCCCGATGATTCCGCCATCGGTTGGGGTGTGACACGGATGGTCATCCGATCGGATTGCCATCCGATCGGATGGCCATCCGTACGGATGACACATGTCATCCATTCGGATCACATATAACAGTTACCGTTCCGTTCCTTGTTTTGTCTAGATACAAAATACACACATATACAAATATACGAATACACATACAGGACAAAATACATAAGACTCGATACAGACGGAAGCTACAGACATAATGCACAATCAGACTCCCCCTTGGACGTAGCAGTAATCTTCCTTCCTGCATAGTCTTTAAGTCATCTTCCTGCTACGTCTCCTAGCTTTAGCTTTCTGTCACCTCTGTTCATCTCGTTCTGCAAGCATCTTTCGCCTCAGAGGCCTACCAACTTCATTCCAGTACTTTCTATACACAGGATCATCATCTCGCTTTCTATCCCACCTTGGGATCTTGTTCTCCTCTTTTTCAATTGGTGTTTGGTCAGTTGGTGGAGGTCTCATAAGCTTTCTTCTACCCACAACTGCAGCTCTCTCAGTGTAGGATTGAATCGCGACCTGAATGAGTCGTTCGGAAGAGCTCAAATCCGTTTCAAAGGCGGAAACAGAGAAACGGATGTGAATACAGCTTGATTCACACTTTAACCTTCTTGTATATTGTATTACCACTGATTACAATCACAAGGAATACCGGCAGCACCTCGGTATCACTCTCGAAAATCTGTTCTAGTCCGCTTCAAATGACAACAAATGAAACATATTTATAGCCCTAGCTTGTTCGCTTGAAACACACATGACCCTTCAAGCGGGACCATTCAAGCGAACACACCAAGATTACATGTTCAAGCGAACTACAATCTTGACTTTCAAGCGAACCAACAAACATATAATAAATTTGATTTGTGAATTGCTTTGTCTTTTGAGATGTGATGCAATGATGATGTCACTATTATGATGTCATCATTGAATGTGATGACTTCATGCTTGATCAGATCCACAACGCAACGCAACGCAACGCAACCCAGACTCGATATAAGACGAAGTCGACAGATGTATGCACCAACAGACTCCCCCTCAGATGTTGATGAGTCTTAAGTGTCGAGTCTTCTCAATCTTCAGTCTTTATCAGTCTTTGGGCTTCCTTCACTCAAACTTTCTTCAACTAATCTTTCAGGATCAAACTCCTAGCTCTTGCATCTTCAGACTCTCTTTCTCTAACAGACTCCCCCTCAAGATGTGCTGGGATCGTAGTCTGGCTTTCTCAGGTTCAGGTATCGTAACCTGTCTCACCTGCATATTCTCTACCCAAAACATAAGTTTCATAAAAGATAAGATATAACAAATTTAGAAACTTTGCTAATTACTTGAAGACACAACCCTGAATACATCATTTTCAATTATCAAACAAAATGATTTATCATGTCAATTTCTGATGAACCACTTGAATATATATCATTTTCATTTCACACATCTTCAAACAAACTTTCCCAAACCTGTTCGTCATGTTTAGCACTCGGAATTTTGAAAATCAGCTTTTCAACATCAGTTGTCGATTTTTTTTTTTTTTCAAAATTTATGCTAAAACACACCGAAAATCTTTTTGGATTTTTGATATGAAAGAAATACAGTAACGAAATATTTACATACAATATTTTTGTGAGTTTGTGTAAGAGGATCATATCAGTTTATGAGACAAATCATCAACACCGTTAAGCTTTATACATTTTAAGTTCTAAACAATTCACTTAGATTGTCAGTATACTGATCCACTTAAATTTTCACACAAAGTTCAACTGTTTCGAGATACGAGAATAATGTCTTAAACACTTAAACTTATTCGCGTGTCCCACCTCAAAATATACTCCTGTATCCAGATCCCAATATTCAGTCTTACAGGTGAGTATACCTAGATGATATCTGTAAGGGGTTAAATTGTGAGACCGTGAGAGCTCAGGTCAGAACTTCCGTTCAGCAGAGAGATGACGGCTCGACTTTTGGTGGGTCCCCTTTAGAGGATCTTTTTACAACAGCATTGATTAGCAATTTTATTGTCTCATCATTTATGCTGAGGCGGCGCTATATTTCAAGCAAGCGTAAAGTATTCTCCGGGGACTAGGCCATTGCTTCCGCATTATCAGAAGTCCCGGGATAATACCCCAGATATCACTAAGCATAAAGACCTAGTATCTCAGAAAGAGGGGTCCTTCAAACAAGATTTCGGGGGTTACCCATATATCCGAGAGATGTTACCCACGATATAAGCAAGTTTGAAATTTAGGTTTATATCTCGTCACAATCTACAAAATGTGCAAAAACCTACTGACACATCATCAGTGAGACCGTTTATCACTTTTTATTTTCCATTTCTTTAGCATGCTGTGATCGTCCACTGATGTACTATCATTTCCTCTTTTGTACAACAAAACTCATTTTTCATTTTATCATGTTTTTGACTTTTTCAAATTTTCTAATGTTTTTGAATTTTCTGAAATTTTTACTCCCCCTAAAATGCAAACACATTTTAGGAAATTTGAAAATAAACTGTACAATAAAGAGACAACTGATATCAAATCACTTCAAATCACCATCCACTTGGCATAAACAATCAGCACTCCCCCTCACAACAAACTATTTTCCCATTATGATTTCAAAACACTTAAGTTTGTTTTAATCAAATGGTTTTTCCGGAAAATTAGTTTTGTTGATTTTCGAACCATTTGTAGGTTAGGGGTTCATCACATTGTTCTCCAAAATATCACTTGTAAGTATGGTCCAATCAAGTTCAACTTAATGACCTTGATTAACCACTTTGTCAATGAAAACTTCTTTCAACCACTTACAGATTCACTCACCAACCATAATCACTTGTAAATCAAAATATAACAATTTAAATATACCACCTGTACTTTACCAACTTTACCACTTGTAGGATCATATGCTAAGAAAGATGCCGATACCTGCTCCACTCTTACCAACCTGGGAGCTCCGGCAAGTCAGATTTTCAGTTAGGAAAAACTTTCCCCCAAGCCTGACCATCCTTGGGAGATTCTGGAACACACCAGTCCCACCAACATTTTGATTTATAAATTTCTTTTGCACTTTTAACCTTCCCATCAACCATTTTCCCAAAAATATGCTTAACTTTTCCATTGAAAGCCTTCTCAACATCAAATTCTCCCTTATCAGCGAAGAATTGATTTGAGATCTCTACCTTTCCCACTTTTTTCATCAAATTTTCCTTTGACAATGGAGGAAAATCCTCATCGTTCACCTCTGGAACGGAACTCACAATCTTTTTCTCAACCAAAGACTCCTATGATTTTATGGAATCAGATTCATTGTCAGAACAACTATCTGTTTTAACAACCCACTTTTGTTTACTCAAATCACCTCTTCTTTTGTAAAACCGTTTTGAACTTTCTCCTTCCTCAGAAGTAGAATTTTCAAACTTTTTAACATTTTTCATAGGTTGTTCTTTCTTATCAACACAAGTCTTTCTCAGAACAGAGTTAGAAGAAACTTCTTGTTTTTGGTATTTGGTCTTGGGGCAATTCCAAGCCATGTGTCCAACTTCTTGGCATTTGAAACAGGTTCTTCCGTCAACTCTTTGAGCAAACATTCTCACATTCTTCTTCACTTCAGCAAGAAACTCCTGGTTTGACTGTTTCCAGAAAGGTTTCTTCTGTTCATCCTCAGAGCTTCCACCTGCAACAAATTTTGTTTTTGGTTTATAATTTTTCTTATTTTTATAATTTTCTGAAGAACTAAAACCAAGACCTTGCTTTTTGAAATTACCGTTGTGGTTTGATTTCTTTCGATAACCAGAACTATAACTGTAACCTTTTTTCTTGTTCAATCTCTATTGAACTCTTGAAGTGTACTTTTTAGGTTTTTTAGCAAGATTTAAATCTTTTATTTCAGAAATATTAATTTCTGTTAATTTGAAAACCTGTTTAATCATTTCAGTTTTGACACTTCTTATTGGAAACTCCTCATCAGAATATAATTTGTCTGAATCATGCAAAGTATAAGCCACTTTGATTGATCCGTCATTCAAATTAGATTTTGATAACATGAATTCTTTATTGTAAACCCGTTTGACTGGTGAACTCGGACTCTTTTCTGACGAACTCGAACTTTCAGACTTAGACTCTGGTTTTGACTCCTCATCCATATCCAACACCTGATCGACAACTTTCTTTAATAACTCGGACTCATGATCAGTGTCAGACGCTGTGAATGTAACATCAATATTGTCTGGTAATTCATCAATGATTTCAGACTTTAACTTGATGTTGACTGCCTTTTTTAGACGCTCCTCGTTAGGATTCCTTGGAGAATAAGTTTCATGGATCGGGGGCGGACATCTGTTATACTTGACACTTTGTTTCTTACCAGTATCAGTATCTTCAGACTTTTTCTCCATGAATGCTTCAAGACCTGCAACAGTAGGATAAACACGATCAATCAAATAATCACAAGTAGTATAACTCAATAATAATCGTTTAATCCTTTCACTTTCGATCTTTTCAAGCTCCAACTCCTTCTTCAGATTAGCACAGTCTTCGATGTAATCATTTATGACGCTCTGCTTTGTCATTAATGTTGCGCTTATTTTTTCCATTGTTTTTTCAATTTTTGTATTTGTCTTTTTCAGACGATCAACTGTGTTGTTGAGCACATCATATGACTCTTTCACCTACTTCACATCAGACAGTAAATCTTCTTTAATCTTCTCTAAATCAGCAATCTTCTTATCTTTCTCCTCACAAACTTTGCAAGATTCTGAACACTTCAAACATGATTTTTCAACTTCAACCATTTTTTCAACTATCTTTTCAACCTCGACAATCTTTTCAACTTCAATGACTTTTTCTACCTTGACGAGTTTCTCTACTTCGACCAGTTTTTCAACTTCTACAACCTTTTTTATTTCAACTTCTACTTTCTCAGTTTCTACTTTTGCTTCCAACTCATGTTCTTCAATTTTCTTAATAAACTGTGCCAGATTCATATTCTCAGATTTCCTCATGTGTTTCACTATCATCAAATAAGTTCCCTATTTCTGATGTGGTAAAGCATCAGCAAGTTTATCAACCCATTCATCATCATCTTTCTTAATTTTCAATCTTTCCATTTCCACGACTAAATGACAATATCTATCAATGGTCATCTTTGTTGTTTCATGGTCAAAAGCTACAAACATGTCAAATGACTTCTTCAACAACTCCTTTTCCATGTTTCAAAGTCAAAGCTTCACAAACACAAACTTTCTTGTTTTAAAAAAAATACTGGTCTCAAACGAGCTGTATCACCTTGTAAAACACGGCGAATCACCTGCAAACAAACAAACAAACGACCAGTTTAAATGGACTGAATACGTAACAATGTGTGTTGATGAAATCAATCTAAGACTCGTTGTCGAAGATATGCGAACTCGTCTCAATGTTGTTGAAGTGAGATCACTGAATGAATGAACTTGATCGGATGAACCAAGTAATATGGGCTTTGAATGAACACAGCTCTATATTCCAACTTTTAATTGGGCCTCTCGAGCTAAGTAATCAATCGGGCTGAGACTTTTGATGCAATGTCACTATGAAATATTAATGTGATTGGGCTGAGACTTTTGATCAACTCTTTAATTCTATTGGGCTTGGTATCAAAACAATTAATAAATCGGTTCAGCTTATCTAATATATCTAAACTCTGATTGGGCCGCAAGAACTAAAGTCACATGGGCCGATCAATATTAATACTCAAAACAAATTGATTGGATCTTAAAGTCCACTAAACTGACAACAACAAGTAACAAGATAAGATGACTGGGCCAATTTTTTTTTAAAAGTGGTCGACAACTACTAGAATCAATTCAGTTTGATTGGACCAAACAATCCTTAGAGTCACGTGATGGGCCTGACTCTTATCACTTCACATGCAATTTTTTTTAATACAAACAAACCGACAATTTGTTATGATTCACATGGGCCTGACAACTCACTTAAAGATCACATGAACATTATAATAGCTGATATAATTGTTCTAATCTGAATGGACCTTTAATACTTCCACATATGCAATTTCAATGATAACCTACAACTGATTAAATGTTCAACACAAATCGATGCACTTTTCAAGCGGTGTTTTCAAGCGAACAGTCGATTGATATTCAAGCGGTATCACATGTAAACTCAAGCGGTCAGTCGTTTCAAGCGGACTGTCACAAAAATGTAATTTCAAGCGAGACTCACAGTGACATCAGCATTTCGAACAGAATTTCAAGCGGACTTACAAAAATGTCAAGTTTTAGATCGATTTTAATTCTGAAACTTTTTAGGATTTGTTAAAACATGATTACGCACAAGATGTGAAAGTTTGAGCCGATTTTATCTGTGAAAAATTTTTAAGTTTGAAAAAGGTGTAGAAATCAGAAAAAGTGATGAAAACAGGCTGTTTTGGCAAGAACTCCTCGTCCTGAGCTCTGATACCACTTGTAGGATCGAATCGCGACCTAAATGAGTCGTTCGGAAGAGCTCAAATCCGTTTTAAAGGCGGAAACAGAGAAACGGATGTGAATACAGCTTGATTCACACTTTAACCTTCTTGTATATTGTATTAACACTGATTACAATCACAAGGAATACCGGCAGCACCTCGGTATCACTCTCGAAAATCTGTTCTAGTCAGCGAACCTCTCAAGCGAACATACAACAATATAATATTCTATTTCAAGCGAACCTCCCTAGTTTGACCTTTTCAAGCGAACCGACAAACATATTATAAATCTGATTTGTGAATTGCTTTGTCTTTTGTGATGTGATGCAATGATGATGTCACTATTATGATGTCATCATTGAATGTGATGACTTCATGCTTGATCAGATCCACAACGCAACCCAGACTCGATATAAGACGAAGTCGACAGATGTATGCACCAACACTCAGCAATCTGTCTGAATTTTTCGATGCGCTTCTCTTTCTTCAGAAATTCCTCCAACTCTAAGTGTCTGAACTTTGACTTCCAATACCTACCAGAGTTGATATCCTTTTCAAAACATAAGTTTGCCATCTTCTGATATTGTTGTGCTTGAACTTTGTCTGGAGCATCATACACGATCTTGTTGAAACATAAGCACTCAATATCTTTCTTTGAACAGTTTACTAACCACATTCGATCCAACACACTGATCCTCTTTGATTCTCCAGTCTTCTTGTCAAACAATGATATCACCGCTTCTGTTGTGCTCTGATTGTACATCCAACCTTGGAAGCCTTCATAGAAATCCTGTTCCATCGCATGCAGTGGCATATTTTTCAAACATCTTGGCGGCTTTATTATCAAAGTAATATCTTTCTCTTTCATCATTGGATCAATATTTATGTCTTGTTTTGGATATTGAGGCTTCCAATCAGGAAATCTATGCTTTGCTTGGTACTTGATATATTTCCACAGCTTCTGATCGTGTACTTTCACATCAAGACCGTAATAGAATTGCTTTATATTCTTTGTATGCACCAACTCCTTCACATCCCACCATGGGAGTGTTTTGATATCTGAGAAGAACTCAAAATACTGAACCCCCTGCTCTCCTCTGATAGCATACACTTGCAGGTCTTCAAGATATCCCCATGAAAGAATGTCACCCAGAGACTTATCTGGATGATCTGTGAAGTACTACAATGGTCTCTTATACTTCCTCTCTTTGGGCATCACCTTGAACCAGTTCTTTCTTCCTTCTAATAGAGTTTCCAGCGGAACTGTCTCTGGAATACCCTCAGTAGCTATCTTTTCAACCACTTTCCTACGTAATTCATCTTCATTTTGACTTGTGAACATCTCAGCAAATGTAAGGAACGTGTCACCAACACCAGAATAATGATAGGGCGTATCTTCTTCAGATGTATCATAACCCTCTTCAACTTCAACATGATTAAAATTATCAGCTTCATTTGCAAGCTTGAATTCATATTCTTTCTCAGGCGATGATGGAATCTCATCCTCTATATCAAACTTCAGATTCTCATCATCTATCCCCAGTTCCTCTAACATCTCTTCCCTGGTCTTCGGTACCTCTATCTCCCCCTCATATGCAGCATGCAAGTAAATAACTTTGGGTTGTGTGAGGAATACATGATCAGAGTGTTGCTTTCCAGAAGAAGAAGACTCCTGATGCTGATCCTCCACTTGTTCTTTAATCTCGTCGTTTAGAAAATCATCAAGCTTTTGTTGAACTGAAGGCTTCACAATCAATAACCCAGTTGCCCCTTGATCATCGTCATCGTCATCATTCATAGGATCATAATTGTCAATGTCATCAAAAAGATCCTTCAACTCTTCATCGTCCAACTTCTCTTCTTCCCCTTCTTTGTCACCCTCTGACTCTTCTTTGTAACAAAGTAGTTTCACATCAGGCTGACTTGAAGAACCTCCTGCTTCTTGAGTTTCAACAATCAAATCTTTCTTTTTCTGAGTTGCTGCCTGGTGATGCGCGAGGCACACATAATATTTATACATTTATTTACAGTGAATTCGCACTCACGTGGGTTTTAATATTTATAAAAATGGTTTATACCTTAACATTAAAACACACACAACAAAGGACAAGTGTATCCCGTCATATATGCAGCAAAGTATTGGTAAGAGCAAGATATCGATCCATGGAACACGGGCGTTATTAAGACTAAATCTTTGTCATTATTTTATCAGATAAAAGGATAGGTGAATGGTTGTTTAACTAAGTTATCTAAATTATATCTAAAACATAAATATACTATTATCTTGTTTCACAAACATCCTAAACATGTTATCTATGTCACATATGTCACAAAAGCACTTAATCAATTTTCCAATTTCAAGACAGTTAGTCATCCACTAGGAGTTTTCTAACATGATGATTTTTCGGAAAGTCAACGCGATAAACACACGTTAACCACCTAAAATCATTCTTTAGCGAGCTATTGATATGTATTCATGTGAACCTTTAAAGATAGATTAGTCATCCGCTAGGAGTTTTCTAACCTCACTTATCAAAGAAAGCAATACCAATGGTCACAATACAGCCACGAGGATAAGCATTTAAGTAGATCATATAACAACATATTTCACCTTTAGTCTTGATACAAATCTACCATGTCAGCAATTTCAGACCAAAACTACTAAACAAGGATCATAAACCGCATGCAAGAACATGTAATCAACACCATATAATTCGTAGAACCCTTACGTGCAAGAAAGCATTCCTAATCAAAATAAGATATATCTTCGATAAAACTAATACCCCTCTCGAGTCTCATGGTGTAAACAAGTTTACAAACAAGTGATTAATCAAGAAATAGTTACCATCCCACTAACCACAGATTCATTATCCAAGATAATCCAACATAATCAGGAACTCAACATCAATGAAACGTTCATTATATAATCATGAAGATTCAAACATGAAAAAAGGTACTAAAGTTTCATACAAACAAGATTACAACATAAAGATTATTCAAGAAACAAGTACATTACTACTATTACATAAACTAACATCAGCTCATAACTTGCAAAATGATCAGAATACATGTTCAAGAACAAGGAATCGAACCATAAACAAGTAAGGAATTGATGGGTTGGATTGGTTATGCCTCCACTCGATCTTGAGGCTTCAAATGAGTCTGATCAGGACTGCTTCCGAGATCGAACGATAGGCACGGTAGTGCCGATGGATGGCACGGTCGTGCCGATGGATGGCACGGTCGTGCCACACCGGGCAGTTATCATATTTTTGCCGTTTTTATCAGAAATGCATCAGAATTTGTCCGTTTTCATCAGAATTTTCTTTTGTGCACTGTTTAAGACCTGAAAATATAAAAGTACCGATTTTGGTACCTAAATATCGCGGTTTCGGCCAAAAAAGCTTAAAACGTAAGTGTTTTAGGGTATAAAGACATGTATAGTTTAATGTATATCAAACATCCCCACACTTGAACTTTGCTTATTCTCAAGCAAACTTAAAATAAAGCACGGAATCAAATCTGAATATTTACAAAGCTACTAATTTGTTTGGTGGTCAAATTGGTTTTCAAAAAGTCATCATCAAAGATTTAAAACTAACAAGCTTTGTTAGATGTATGAAAGGATAATCATAAAGCAATGATTCTACATTTGATTGACTTAGCATGCAAATCTTTATATTTCTCACAATGTTCACACACACTCGGTTAGATTTCTGAATCATATATATAATGAGTATGTAAAACACTCGATGCCTAGTCAATGAATCATGCAATATCATAAGCTTGTCAAAAGATCTAATCTCTACCAATTTGCATGTGAAAAACATAAATCAAGAGGTCTTTGATGGGTTGCAATGTTAGGCTAAGGTTAAGGTTAAGGGTATCGAATGGATATTTGAAAGTGGCAAGAAATGTTAAAACTTGGTGATTTATTTTCAAGGATTCTGATCACGTTGCTAAGCTACTTGTATATGTGTTCATAGTTTATTCTTTTTACACTTCCACTCTCTATTTTCTTTCTTGATAGTTTTTCCTCAACTTTCTTAGAGAGTTTTGACAAACGTTTTTTTTTTTTTGGCATATGTTTATTTCAAACTAGATAGCTATGGCCAAATTTTAACGAAAATGGGTAAATATGAAAATGTTAAAATTTGGTTTAAGTAGGCATTATTATTTGGGTAAAATTAAGAAAAAAACGGAAAATAGGTTCAACATGGCGAACTAATGGATAGTGTTGGGTGTGGGATATAAACAAAGAAAAAGGCTGACAAAGGGGTATCCGAAATGCCTCTATCATTTCTATGTAATTTCACACATTCATGATTTTGAAAAGTATACAAATGACAAGTTCTAAATTACATAAAACATCCGGCTCACTCATTTTTCTGAAAAAACAAAGAAGCATTTGACAAGAAAGCTGTAAAGGCTCAAAAATATGCTCACGTAAACGGAAGGAATGGGTATAAATATAAAGATAAACATGCAAGTCTTTCTTTGTTTCATCACGCTTTTTAGTTATCTTTTTCAAAAATCAATTTGGCTTGTCGATTTTTATCAAATTTGATGCTTTCTAAAGAACACAAATTGACCTTTTTGTTTTATTTTGCTGAAAATATCTACATAAATGAGAACAATTAAGGACAAACAAAGTTTAAAACCTTTTAAAACCCTCCCCACACTTGAACTTCACATTGTCCCCAATGTGAAATACATATTAGTTAAGCAATTATGAAGAGCTAAACTAATAACGTGAAAAGGGAAAGAGGTACTCCCTCAAAGTTGGAGTTGACTTGTTTGAGTGGACTTTGATTGAAGTCGTCTCAACTCTGTGTGCATTTCTATTCAATTCTGCCAAGTATGTCACTTGCTAAAGCAGTCAACCTTACCACTGATCAAAGTGCTAGATAACCAAAACCAAATCCATTATTTAAACAAAGCAAACATACTAGTTAACCATTAAAAACAGACATAAAGTTTTAAAAATCCCAAATAAAGTACTGAATAGAAAATAGATAAAACATCAGTTTCTAAACTGTTCCGCTCTACCTTCTCCTACTCATCATCATCATCATCATCATGGTGGCGTGTTCCAGATGAACGCGCACCATAGTTACCTATATTTCTAAACGGGAACTGTGGAAGTAGCCAGGATATACGCTTTGTAGCCCTCCAAAGATGTAGGAAAAACCTGCATACATTTCCTCCCTCATTGTGTGTTGAGTTGCCCGCATAGCTTCCTGGTTGGCTCTCAGAGCGTCTTGAGTTTCTCGCATAGCTTCCTGGCTGGCTCTCATAGTGTCTTGAGAAACCTGCATATGTTGGAACTGATTGTACAACTCTGGGTAGGAAGGTATACCTGGAGGCTAGTTTTGTTGTGGCTGATACTGATAGTGGTGCTGGTCGTGCTCTGGTTGATCATGTTGTGGCTGGTCGTGTAGTGGTGGCTCTAGGACCTGATGCTCCTCCATGTTAACATCCTCGTCCTGTGGGGGTATCGGATCCCATACCTCCCCATTTAGACCCCTCAGTCACAGGCCATTGTCTATATCCACTGCCAGACCCATCGCTCTCAAAGATCTCATGTGTATGTCTCCTCCTGCATGAACCATAGTGAGACCACTAACTACATCATTTGTCATAATACCCAAATTGTATGCCAACTGAGTCACATATTCACCACCATGGATTTCATTGCTTGTAGTTCTCCCTGCGTTGTTCATAAAAAATTCAGCCATTCTAGCTGCGAGGTTGACGTGCACCCCATTCAGTATAGAATATAAGAAAAGAAGATCCAGAGTGGGACAGTTCCATGCACTTTCCATGCATCCACAAATGGTGTGACTCATGACCTGATGAATAACCCTAAGTAGCGGGTCTTGTAGTCGTGAGGCTTTAGTTTTTTAGCCTCATAGGGTGGTCCAACTGCCACTTGTGCCCAAAAGTTAGCCCGTTGCTGCTCATTATCAAACTTGTAGATATCAGTGAAAAGTTCTGAATCGATGTCTTCAGCTGAGTATATTCCCAGTCTTCTCCCAAGTCTAGCAACTGACCACTTATGCCACTTTCTACCCAACCTGAACTATATCGTCTCCCTATTCTTAAAGTCCAGATTTTCGCTTCTTGGTTTTTCATAAGTGTATGAAGTGAAAAATTCCAATGTTAGCTCAAGATATACGGGTCGTTCAATGTTGAACAACCTTGACATCGGATGAGACATCATGTCAGATAGTCTTTCTTCTTGGTTTAGGGCTGTTAGGGTGGCCCAATTGATCTTTCTCGGTTCACCAATTTGTCCCCTTCGATTCCATAGTGCTTCTAATCTTGCAATACAGGGACGTTCTTTCGTTTTGTTTTCGCTGAACTGTAGGAATCTGTGGTTCATCTGCATAAAGGAATATACCAAAATAAGAGCAGAAAATAAAATTTTCATTGCTGCCACCGGAACAGGCTGTTTACGACGTTCTGTCGTCGTCTCAGCAACCGCACGGTCGTGCGACTGGTTGCACTACCGTGCCAATCCCTGATTGGTACTGGCTTGTTTCTGGTAAATCATGTCGCACTGCGGTGCTGATTTGGCACTGCTGTGCATCTCGGTATCGCAGTTCTAAATCATTAATCTGTTGTTGATTTCGTGCCGGCACTGCCATGCGTCTCGACGGCATGACCATGCGACTTCAAAATCTAGCTAGTAATCAATTAATGGACATCAGAACAATGATCAGAACAACCGATTTAGCACCAAAGAGTCAAGAACAAGGGTTTATTTAACTTTATGAAGAAAACCCCCAAAATTTATTGATTCAAACCTCAGATCTACATCAGAAACTAAGTTAAATCTGAAAAAGTGTGAAAATTGGTTGATTTTTGGGTGAGGGCGACCTAGAACTCCCGTGCGGCCACTAGGGTTTTGAAAAAGTGTGAAAATTTTACTACAAAGTCGTTTTTATACCCTGTTTTTACTGTGCCGATTTTTACTCACACGGTCGTGCGGCTGGACGCATGGTCGTGTCGTTCCGGATCGCACTCCTGGTTTGACTGTTGTTACCGGGTCGCATGGTAGTGCAGCGGGTTGCATGGTAGTGCGAGCCGATGACAGTCCGGTGCATGAGTTATGAGTTTGTCCGATTACTGAGTGCATGACCGTGCCAATTTTGGCACGGCCGTGCATTACCTGGGCCTTTTTTGGGTCATTTTTAACAGTAAGTGTTTAATTTCGTATTTTCACCAAATTTTTCCATTTTTTGCAAGATTTTGTATATTTTAACAATAAATCAACTTCAAAATTCCAAAAGTTATAAATCAAACTTGTATGTACCTACGTTTAAAACCGAAAAATTAACGAACTAGGAAATATAACAAAATAATATGTACAAGATTACCCTTAGCGTGTGAAAACACGCTCGCTAAATTTGTCAGCGAGTCGATAGCTAGACTCATTCTTCCACACTTGTTTTAAGTGTGCGGGATGTGGTGTCACACCCCGACCGCGCAAAACAACAAACCGCGGCGGAATCGTCGGGGATTGTCGTAACAGAATCATTGTTTCATAACACATGGAAATTGAAGTTTTGTTTTATTGAATTAAAAGAGGTTATAATGTCTTAAAAACAAAGAAACATAACATAATTAACTAGTCTTGCGTCTTTTATTGTCACTAAGGCCCTCGTCCAATCCTATATTTGCATCATTATTATCTAATAACAGCACCTAAAACAAATGTGAAAATAGGTACGTCAGCATAAAAATGTCTGTGAGATACATAGGTTTTATTAAAACAGGATTCATGACTTGTAAGTTTAAAGAAAATGTTTAACAAAAGTAGTCATGAACTTATAAAATTGTTTTCTTTTATAAATCATACAAAAAGGTGATAAGAAATCAGATGATATAAATGAAAGATGCATAAATAAATAAATAACCAGGAAATATGAGTTTGTATAAAATATGTTGTTTGTAAAATAATGTTTCATGAAGATATGATGTTTGAGTAAAATGTAATATGTCTAACTTGAAATGGTTTAGAATAACGCTACGATATGTAATATCATAAAAGCACTTATATATAGGAAGTACCAGCGGCGTATCCACCATGCTTTTATCATATTACACACGCCTCGTTATTTAAATCATTTACCAAACAAACCACCAATGTAAAAATGTTCATGTATAATCAAATGTTATGTATGGCAAAATAAATAAAAGTATCTATTCTAACCATATGCACAAAACAATGTATTTGAATAAATCAAAAGTTATGTTTTGTAAAATAAATGCATGCTTTACTGATACAAACATCTATGCGGTGTTGTTCTAACACCTACATTCAAGCCTTGCGACTGTGGCGACAAACCCCTAACGAGTTAAAGGTTCTTCTAAATTCTGAATATCGAATTCGGTCATTCCTTCCACCCAAACAGACCTAGGATTTCAGAAATGGGAGTTGTCAATTCATGTGGTACCACTACCTACTAACAAATGGCATGATCGGTGTTAATGAATGTATTTATGACCCGTTAAACAAACCAAATGTCATACCAAATGTAAACATGTTTTATGAAAATGATGTACCTAAATATGCAAAATGAACATACAAAGTAGAAATGTTTAATGTAAATCAATGTGTCCATATGCTCGGTGAACATATGCAACAAAATGTAATATATGAAATCAATATGCTATCAAGTTAACAACATACACAGCATAAACATAGAAGAAATCATGTACTATATGTGTACTAATGAACATAGCAAGTATATGATACAAAAGCATGAAAAGCATGAAAGTAACAAGTAGGCACATGTGTATCACCCCAAAACAGTTTAAAATGGTAAAAGAGGGGACTATGTACTCACCTGAGAATGCTTAGAAGTCTTGAATAACAACCAAGCAAAGCTAGAGGGATCATGGAAATCAAACGGCACCTAATATAGGTAACTATATTAATAAACCGGACCTAAATCGGAAGATCGGATAGAATGAGGTTTCGTAAACCAGATGAGTATTGGAACTCATGTGATATAGTTTAACAAAGCCTATATACTAAATCGAAACCTAACCTAAGTGCTTACGACCCATTACGACCCGTTTAGGTAGCTTACGCTACTTTAACGCGTCGTTCGCATAAAACTCGTTCGGAACGCCTAACTAGTCCTATGACAAGTATTATATGCCTTAACATGTCTAATAATGTTACCTAATCAGTTTAGATGTAAAAATTTAGGTTACATATGCTTAAAATGAATTTATGCGTAAAAAGGGCATTTTGGTCATTTTCCTAAGGCATATAAATTACCTATCATACAACTAGCTAAACGAAGTGACCATAAGATATAACCTCGGAAGGTTATTCCCTATACAACTATGGTCACAAAACATGTTTGGTCGGATCCTAATGATTGACCAAACAGGTCGGGTTCGAAAGTCTAAGCGGTTGTTTAGACCGCTTATCTTACGACCCTATATAAGCACTAAACTAATAGTGACGAGCTAAACATGTTAAAACATGTTTAACGAAGTTACAAAACAAGTTTGATATCAAAACAAAGGGTTTTGATACCCAATAATAGTTTGGTTGCAAAATACGCATAAACGCGCATTTTGACCGAAACTATGACTCGTCACTATGCCTAAATAGCGTAGTAATCAGTAGGTATAGTCACAAGGGACTATAACCATCGTGATTACGCTCACGTTGCAAAGTTCAAATGAACTTCATGTTGACCATAGACTGGTCAAAGCAGAAAGTCAAACATTGTTTGACATTGTTTGAAATGAACTTACAAAAGGTCCAAGCAATGGAGATTTGATTCAAGTTGCTCAGGTATGAGGTGTGGAAACCCCAACTTAGAGCAGAAATGAATCAAGGTGTGAAGAACAAGTGAATTCAAGGTGGGTATTTATAGAGTTTGGACAACCATTAGGATCGTTTCTCGAATACCGAGCTTCAATCTAAACCATCCAAGTGTTACCCACTGAAATACCATACTATGAGTGCCCAAAACAAGCCCATAGATTGAAAGAAACCATGTGCAAAACAAAGGAACAGCTGGGTTTTACTGGAAACTGATTTTTGCAAGTCTGGGGGTCTCTCGCGGGCCGCGTAGACTTTCACTAAGTCTTACGCACCTCTCCTAAGCCTGACTTTGACAGAATGTCAAGTTTAGTCCTTGCAGGCCTGAAACTTGGTTTTCGATGCATTTTTGACACGTTTAAGCCTCGTTAACCCCATTTCAAGCCTCTAAAATGAATTTAATGTATAGAAAACTTAAAATATGCTCAAAAATATGTCAGATCTCGGTTCGTTTGGTCGTACGGTTACGATGTTCGGTTAATTACGACGAAACACGAACGGACGCGAAAAACAATCCAAATTACGCGACGAATGGAATTTTATCATGCCAATCACTAAAATAAAATATATTAATGATTACATAAATTTTTGGATGTCCGGATATATTCAGAACGTAAGATATGCGCGAAAATGCAAACTTATGCACTTTTTGATGCTTTTAGTCCCTGTTGATCAAATAAGTTTATTTTTGTGCACCAAACACCTCAAAGCCTATTTCTAAGCTATATAAAGGATATTTAGGGCATGTTTAACTTAGAATCATGCTCTGGAATGTTCGTTACAGTACGAATCGGCATACTTTCACAGTTTGTCGAAATTAGTCCCTGTAAGCGAATAAACTTGATTTCTACACACCAAATCCTCCAAAACTTATTTCTAAGTTATGTAAAGGTTATTTAAGGTATGTTAAGCCCATGTCACTATTCCGGGGTGTTTTTCGCATTAAACTGATTCCATTTACGCATCAGTTCGCGTATAACTTCCCAGAAGGCGATTTAGAGCTCGAAATCGAACAAGAATTGATATGTGCAAATGATACACATATTTATACAAATACCAAGTATGAAATACAATACTTAATTGATTTGGTATTTGTTTGATGGCCATGGAGGCACAGATGTCACACGTGGAGTTCGAGAATTTCCTCCACCGAGTCAACCGGTCTGTTGATGTAACTTTTGAGTCTTTGACCGTTGACTTTGAAAGTTTCCCAGCTTAAGTTTTTGATGATGACGGCTCCGTATGGGAATACTTCTTTGACCGTATATGGACCCGTCCATCAGGATCTCAACTTCCCGTAGAATAAACGCAGTCGCGAGGAATACAATAACACAAGATCTCCAATGCGGAAATCTTTATGTTCTCTCAATCTATTGTCATGAAACCTCTTGACTTGTTCTTAGTACCTGCTAGAACTTTCATAGGAATGGTTTCTTTGCTCCTCGAGCTCGTGGATTTGCAGAAAACGAGCTTCACCTCCGCTTTTCAAATCCATATTTTTCATTTTCAAGGCCCAAAATGCCCTGTGTTCTAGCTCGACAGGTAGATGACTGGCTTTTTCATAAACCAATCTAAAGGGAATGGTCCCGATAGGTGTCTTGAATGCTGTTCTAAAAGCCTATAGAGAGTCATCTAACTTCTCTGACCAATCTTTGCGTTTGTTATTAATGGACCGCTCAAGGATTCTCTTCAAACCCCGATTTGTGACCTCCACTTGCCCGCTCGTTTGAGGATGGTATGGCGTGGCCAATCTGTGATGAACACCAAAACGGGACAAGGCTCATTCTAACTGTGCATTACAGAAATATGTTCCTCGGTCACTGATCAGTGCTTTTGGAGTACCAAATCGGGCAAATAAACTTTTTAAGAACCTCACGACCACCCTAGCGTCATTTGTAGGCAAAGCTTGAGCTTCGGCCCACTTTGAGACATAGTCTACAGCAACTAGGATGTATTTGTTACCTCGTGAGGCTGGAAATGGACCCATGAAGTCGATACCCCATATATCAAAGACTTCACAGACTTGCATTGGATGTTGAGGCATTTCGTTACGTGAGGAGATATTTGTTGCCCTCTGGCAAGCATCACACGCTCTAACCCATTCATGCGCGTCACGAAAGATGGTGGGCCAGTAAAACCCAGAGTCTAACACTTTCTTTGCTGTGTAATTTGCTCCATGATGACCTCCGGTTGGCCCTTCGTGACAGTGGCCCAAAATGCTAGCTGCCTCTTCTCCCAATACACATCTTCGGATCACTTGATCGGCTCTGACTCTAAACAAGTATGGTTCGTCCCAAATGTAATATTTTAAGTCTGCAAAGAACTTCCTCTTTTGCTGACATGACAATCCTTTGATAAGGATTCCACATGCAAGGTAGTTTGCAAAGTCGGCGAACCAAGGTGACTCATCATTCATCTCGATACTTAAAAGGAATTCGTGGGGGAAATTTTCGTTTATTGGTTCCTCCAGCGAATTTTCAGAATTTCCATGCTCAAGTCTCGAGAGATGGTTGGCTGCAACATTTAAAGCTCCCTTTTTGTCTTGGATCTCAATGTCAAATTCTTGTAATAACAAGATCCATCTGATAAGACGTGTGCGTCCTGTTTGCTTAAAAGGTATTTGATTGCTGCATGATCCGTATACACAATTGTTTTGGACAACACAAGGTATGACCTAAATTTATCGAAAGCGTAAACTACTGCCAAAAGCTCTTTCTCTGTAGTTGTGTAATTTTCTTGAGCATCATGTAAAGTCTTGCTGGCATAGTAAATAGGATGAAAATGCTTCTCCCTTCTCTGTCCTAGAACTGCTCCTATTGCGTAATCACTGGCATCGCATATTATCTCAAATGGCAACGCCCAATCTGGTGCAACTAGAATAGGGGCTTTGATAAGCCTTTGCTTCAGCTGTTTGAATGCTTTCATGCATTCATCTGAAAATACAAATGGGGCATCGTTTTCTAACAAACGGGTCATAGGTCTTGCGATTTTTGAAAAGTCTTTTATGAATCGCCTATAGAACCCTGCATGACCCAGGAAACTTCAAATTGTTCTGATCGTGGTAGGGGGAGGAAGCTTAGAAATGATATCCACTTTTACTGGATCAACCTCCAACCCAGCTTTAGAGATTTTGTGCCCGGGAACTATCCCTTCTTTTACCATGAAGTTGCATTTCTCCCAGTTAAGCACAATATTAGTTTCCTCACATCTCATTAACATTCTTTTTAGATTTCCAAGACATTGATTAAAAGAACTCCCGAACACAGAGAAATCATCCGTGAATACTTCCATGGAGTCTTCAATCATGTCATGAAAAATAGCTACCATGCAGCGCTGAAATGTAGCTGGTGCATTACACAATCCAAAAGGCATACGCCGGTAGGCGAATGTGCCGAAAGGACATGTAAAGGTAGTCTTCTCCTAGTCTTCAGGAGCGATAGGAATTTGAAAATATCCAGAGAACCCATCCAGAAAACAGAAAAATGACTTCCCTGAAAGACGATCCAACATCTGGTCGATGAATGGAAGCGGGAAGTGGTCCTTATGGGTGGCATCGTTGAGTTTGCGGTAATCTATGCAAACTCGCCATCCGGTGACGGTACGGGTAGGAATAAGTTCATTTTTATCGTTTGGAACTACAGTAATACCACCTTTCTTGGGTACTACTTGCACTAGACTTACCCAAACAGAAACAGATATAGGATAAATCAGCCCTGCATCTAACAACTTTGTTACTTCTTTCTTCACCACGTCTTGCATATATGTAGTCGTCGAATCTTATGAGTACAAAAAGAAGGATTAATGCCTTTGATATCCATAATCTTCCATGCCATGGCTTTCTTGTGAAGCTTTAGAACTTCGAGAAGCTGTCTTTTTTCTTCTTTTGCTAAAGATGTTGAAATGATGACTGGCAAATGACACTCCTCGTCTAGCAAATGCATATTCGAGATGCGGTGGGAGTTCTTTTAACTCCAAAGATGGTGGATCTTCAACCGATGGTTTTGACTTTTCTTCAGCTTCACGGTCAATCTCCACAAATTGATCTGGACTTTGAGAACCATCATCACCGATTTAGAAAACCGGCTGCTCAACTTCATGGCCCTCCTGTGAAATGCCATTTTGGTTCTCACATAACAGATGTGTGTCTGTATCAATTTCTTCAATCGTGCCTGGGAAATGAGAGCTTACACAAGTGTCGACAATTTCAACATAGTAAAGCATGTCATCGTGACTTTGCGGATGTTGCATTGAACTTTTAATATCAAAAGTCGCGTGCTCGTCATTTACTTGAAGCGTGATTTGGCCAGCTGCCACATCAACAATCGTCCTAGCAGTATTTAGGAATGGGCGTCCAAGTATTAATGGCACTTTTGAGTCTTCGTCCATGTCAAGAATTACAAAATCCATGGGAAAAATGAATTTATCGATTTTAACAAGCATATTTTCAACGAATCCACGCGGATACTTGATTGAACGATCTGCAAGTCGAATGCTCATTCTAGTGGGTGACGGTTCACCCAGGTCTAATTTACAAAGACCTTATATGGCATAAGGTTTATGCTAGCTCCTAAATTAGCTAATGCATGACTGACAGACATGCTGCCAATGAGACAGGGAAGAGTAAAACTGCCCGGATCTCCCATCTTTTCAGGTAGACGATTTTGGAGAAGTGCTGAACAATTTTCATTCATCTGTACACAAGACAAGCTTTCGAGTTTCTGCTTGTTTGTGAGGAAGTCTTTTAAGAACCTGGCATATTTTGGCATTTGAGCCAATGCCTCAACAAATGGTACGTTTATGAGTAATTGTTTAAACATCTCTAAAAACTTACCATGTTGTTCATCATTCTTCTGCTTCTTCAATCTGCTCGGATATGGAACTGGAGGAATGTAATCTTCAACTGGCTCCTGGAGCTGTGCTGTACTTGCTGGGACTCGCCTAGCGTGCACCTCGTCTGAAGCGTCAGTTTGGACCGTCTCAGTGATCGGTGGTGAGCACGATTTGTCAGGTCCCGTGGTTTTACCACTTCTTGTCATTACTGCATTAATGTACCTTCTCGGGTTTGGTTCTGTGTTACCTGGAAAACTACCTTGGGATCTTTCAGATAACATCTTGGCCAACTGGCCGACTTGATTCTCAATGGTTTGTATTGAAGCCTTTTGGCTTCACATTTCCCCTTCTTGTGCCATAAAACGCTCTTCATGCTGCTGGTATCATTTCTCAAATATTTGATTGGCATTGTTGGAGTTGTTTAACAGCTGCGCCATCATCTCCTCTAGTTTTGAGTTGTTTTGAGAGGCTTGAGACTGGGAAGTGCTACTTGAACCTAAATTATTGTAATGTGGCTGAAAGGTTTGCCCTGATGGCTGAAAAGATTGTCCCTGGGGCTGAAAGGATTGCCCTTGAGGTTGTTGTGGTGCGGGAGCGCGTTGAGCATATCCGGGTGGGTTTTGATTATTGGAATTAGCTTTCCACCCAAAGTTTAGGAGATTTCTCCAACCCGGATTGTACGTCTTGCTGTAGGGGTTATTTTGGGGCCTAATTTGATTGCCCAAATAGTCTACCTCTTCATGTCCTATAAACATAACACCCTGCTCACATGTACCTGGCTCGTGTGACACTCCACACAGCTTACATGATGATTGTACATTTGAAACGTTCTGAGCTTAATCAAATCTTGATGTCAAAGCTCCAATCTGTGCTGCAAGAGGCGTATATGTATCTGTAACACCTGTGTTACTACGACCATCAAACAAATACCAAACCAATGAAATATTTTGTTTCATACTTGGGATTTGTATAAATATGTGTATCATTTGCACATATCAATTCTGGATCGATTTCGAGCTCTAAATCGCTTTCTAGAAAGTTATACGCGAACTGATACGTAAACAAAATCAGTTTAACGCGACAAACACTCCGGAATAGTGACATAGGCTTAAAATACCTTAAATAACCTTTACATAACTTAGAAATAAGTTTTGGATGGTTTGGTGTGTTGAAATCATGTTTGTTCGATCGCAGGGACTTTTTGTGTCAAACTGTGAAACTATACCGATTAGTATACAAACAAACATTCCGGAACTTGGTCATAAGTTAAACATGCCCTAAATATCCTTTACATAGCTTAGAAATAGGCTTAGAGGTGTTTGGTGCGCAAAAATAAACTTATTTGGTCAAATAGGGACTAAAAGCGTCAAAAAGTGCCTAAGTTTGCATTTTCGCGCATATCTTACGTTCCGAATATATCCGGACATCCAAAAATTTATGTTATCATTAAAATGTTTTATTTTAGTGATTGGCATGATAAAATTCCATTCGTTGCGTAATTTGGATCGTTATTCGCGTACGTTCGTGTTTCGTCGTAATTAACCGAACAACGCAACTGTATGAGCAAACAAACCGACATCCGAGATGTTTTTAGCATATTTTAAGTTCCCTATACTTTAACGTCATTTTAGAGCTTTGAAATGGGGTGAACGGGGCTTAAACGTGCCAAAAATACATCGAAAACCAAGTTTCAAGCTTGCAGAGACCATTTTTGACAATCTGTCAAAGAGGCCAGGAGGGGCGCGTAAGCCATGGTCTATTCTTACGTGGCCCGCGAGAGCACATCAGACAGAAACATTGAATCCGGTCCAAAACAGCTGAATATGACGGTTTTGTTGCTTGTTTTGCAATACCATTTGATGGTTTTGAGTGTCCCATTGTTTTGTAAACCATGGGCTACAAATGGAGGGTCAAGATCAAGGCACCGAATTACGAGGAACGATCCTAATGGTTCTCTGAAATCTATATATACCCACCATTTCTCATTCTTTCACCTCACAATTTGATTCATTCTACTCTAAGTTGAAGTGTATACTTCATACCTGAGTTATTTTGAATCAAAACTTCCTTACTTGGACCCGTTGTAAGTTTCTTTCGTTCTTTTATGCGTTTTTAAGCATGAAAGTCGAACAATGTTTGACTTTCTGCTTTGACCGGTCAATGGTCAACATGAAGTTTGTTTGAACTTCGCAACGTGAGCGTAATCACGGTGGTCATAGTCCCTTGTGACTATACGTATTGATTACCACGTTATTTAGGCTTAGTGACGAGTCATAGTTTCGGTCAAAATACGCGTTTATGCATATTTTGCAACCAAACTATTCTTAGGTATCAAGACCCTTTGTTTTGATATCAAACTTGTTTTCAAACTTTGTTAAAAATGTTTTAACATGTTTAACTCGTCACTTTTATATTAGTGCATGTATAGGATCGTAAGATAAGCGGTCTAAACAACGGCTTAGACTTTCGAACCCGACCCGTTTGGTCGATCATTAGGATCCGACCAAACATATTTTGTGACCATAGTTGTATAGGGAATAACCTTCCAAGGTTATACCTTATGGTTACTTCGTTTAAGTAGTTGTATGATAGGAAGTTTATATGCCTTAGGAAAATGACCAAAATGCCCTTTTTACGCATAAATTCATTTTAAGCATATGTAACCTAAATTTTGACAATTAAACTGATTAGGTAACATTATTAGACATGTTAAGGCATATAATACTTGTCATAGGACTAGTTAGGCGGTCCGAACGCATTTCACACGAACGACGCGTTAAAGTAGCGTAAGCTACCTAAACGAGTCGTAATGGGTCGTAAGCACTTAGGTTAGGTTTCGATTTAGTATATAGGATTTGTTAAACGTAGATACTTATATTAGGTATCCGATCTTCCGATTTAGGTCCGGTCTGTTAACGTAGATACTTATATTAGGTGCCGATTGATTTCCGTGATCCCTCTAGTTTTGCTTGGTTGTTATTCAAGACTTCTAAGCATCCTCAAGTGAGTACATAGTCCCCTCTTTTACTGTTTTCAAATGTTTTGGGGTGAAACATGTGTGCTTAATTGTTATTTTGATGATTTCAAAGTATAAATTGATTATACATGCTAGTATTTATCTTTTGACAAACTGAATGATTATCTATGGTTTAAACACTAATTTTTCAAAGATTATAAAATTAATTGTTGGGTTGTACTTATTTTATACATTCACCAAACCGATTGGTAGTACGATATAGCGCTATAGGACTAGACACCCCATTCCTGTTGTATGGAATGTCAGAAACTAAATTTTATCCAAATAGAGATTGCCTTTATGGTATTTCTATAGTCTCTAAGGTGTATTTTGATACACTAAGGTTTGAATGAATTCTAAATCACATTTTCTTTTGTATATTTTGATATACTTCCAAAGTATAGTTTGATATGCTCCCATATGTGATATTGTTTACTAAAGTATAATTTGATGTACTATGTACAAAACCAACATATATTTTGTTATTTACTAAAGCATAATTGATATGTTATTTTCAAAACCAAAACATAGTTTGATATGTTATTTACAAAACCAAAGTATACTTATGATATACTTCTGAAAACTATTATTTTAACAACTAAAGTATATTTGATATACTATCTGTTTAACTGTTTTGAAACTAAAATATATTTTAATATATATTACTTATCCGATTTTCTCAAAACCAAGGTAAATATTTATATATACTACAAACCTTTTTATCAAAACATTGTTTTACAAACAACATATTTTATACAAACTCATTTTACTTGGTTATTTATTTATTTGTGCATTATTCTTTTATATCATCTGAGTTCTTATTAATTTTTGCATGATTTATAAAGAAAACATTTTTAAGTTCATGACTACTTTTTGTTAAACATTCTTTTAAACTTATACGTCATGAATCCTGCATTAATAAAACCTATGTATCTCACAGGCATTTTTATGCTGACGTACCTATTTTTACATATGTTTCAGGTGTTACTGCATGATGATTGTCAATGCATGCTACACATAGGATGGACTCGTGCCTTAGCGACTTTAAAACTTGAAAGACAATATTTGTATTTATCTGATTTTTAATAAAACAATGAGTTCAATAAATCAATAAAACGAAACTATTTAATCCATGGTTGTGAAACAATGATTCTGTTACGAGACTCCCCGACGTTTCCGCCACGATTTGTTGTTTTACGTGGTCGAGGTGTGACAGAAAAGTTGGTATCAGAGCCAATGGTTATAGGGAATTAGGTTATTAGCAATGCTTTGACCTAGACTATAACCTTCCTAGGACCCTAACACAAGTTATCTTGTGTTTAGATCTTAAAACAATAACGTCACTTACACTTAGGTGACAACCACAACAAGAACACAAATTTCGAATCCGCTTTGAAAACCAATCATCTGTTCTAGGATGATTTATTATAAGGTTTTGAACCTTTAAAGTTTTCAAAATCCCATCAAAGTTGGGTCTTATAATGTGAACACGTGCAATCTGGAAGGGTGGATGCCTGTACTCTGAGCTTTCTGTCTAAGGCTAGAGTGTTCGTACAAATCCACATAATTGGACCAGTCACTCTTACCAGGGAACTCTTGGGGTGAGTGTCCACTTATAGGCTAAAGCATGTCTTCGCGATACATTAATATGACCCACTTACTTTGATTAGTCACCATCTCATTTGTTTGCCTTAGGTAACAAACAAATGATCACCATTTTTATGCGTTGTCATTCTGTTTTGATTATCTAATAACATTTCACTTGTTTCCTCCCATGTCTTCCAATGTCTTTAAGATGCCTCTTCATCACAACAACACTCAAATGTCCGAACTAGGTGCTATAAATTGCCCAGCAAATAGGCGTCGTACTCCAGAAGACCGTTGATTTGGCTATCACCATGACTCGCCTCAGGGATGAAGTCGTACAAGGGAACCGCTTCTTGGTGCAATTAATGCAACCGTCATCATCCGAATCAAGTAGCCTGTTTCAAATGTACCCACTGTGGACGATGGGGACATTTGGTTAACATGTGTCGCTTTGCTATCCAAAACAAAGTTGTTGCAAATCCTGCTGCTGCTCAACCTCCTGCAAGGAAACCTTATGCCGATACTGCGCTGATGTGCAATAAATGTAATGCACCTCACCGAGCTTACCTGCAGTGTCATCTGTGTGCATCATATGGGCGACTCGATCACCTGGCAAATGCTTGTCAATTCAACCCAAGCCAAGGTGGTCCAAGCCAACCCCAAGTCAACCCTGCTCGTATAATCGACTTAACATACGTAGTACCCAACCTCCAAATTCTGTTTCATATGTCTCCTTGGCATATCTAGCACCTCAACTTCATGAACTTTTTACCTTGTGTATCGACTTAAGCACGTCTAGTGCAAGGTTTCGAAACACCTCTCGTTACACAAATTCCCAAAAATCCATATGGGATCTTCTTATCTTCACAATTAGATCCTTGTGGATGATTATCGCTCAAATCGGGTTCTTTAATTGAATTATTTGTATGCCTTAATACGTACATTACGATTCAATAAGGACAAAGCCGAATTCCTATTATGATCTTCATATCTTCATAGTTAAGATCCTTGAAAATGTTTAAAGTGCCAAATAAAATCCACGGACTGGATTCCTGGTGTGCTTTAAATACCCGTGTCCAAAGATAAGAAATTAAAGGTCAAGTTAAACAATTATGTGATTATGTGCTTATGTGTTTTCTTTTATGTTTTTATGTGATCCGAATTTTCGTTATCCAAATCCTCATAGAATCTTCCATATCTCCATATGAGGGATTCATAGTAGGATATCCAAAGGTACTACCTTAAATCCTTAATGGGCTTCTACGTAATAGTTAAGACCCTTGGATTATGAAGTACTATTCTATAATTGGACCCCTTGAATGGTCTAGTTAAAAGATTGATTCAAAAATCTGGTTAGAAATATCAGGTGATGATATAGCTGAAAAGATCCCTTAAGTGGTCTATTTAAGGAGATCGTACGATGATCTGGTTAAGGAGATCATGTGTTGATCTAGTTAAAAAGATCGTTCATTGATCTAGCAAAAAAGATCCTTTGGTGGTCTAGTCAAATCACTTCATGTTTATTCGATTGATTTTTCCCTACGCATTATGAAATAAACTGTGCGGACTGTGCAAGGAATTACATAATTATGGATGCATACATAATTATGGAATTCAGTGCACAGAAACCTCAGCAATTTTTGTCATGTGTTAACACCTATGGTGATGAGAATAACGAAACGGGAACAATGTAGAAAGCGGCATGGTGGATACGCCGCTGGTACTTCCTATATATATGTGTTCCTTATTACATTGCAAACATAGCGTTATTTAAGTTACTAGAAGTCCTGGACCTTGACCAATGTTATTTTATCTTACACTTTCCGACTCTGATTTTGAGCACACACAAGTTTCCTCTAAAATTAAATTTCAGGACGAAATTTCCTAAAGTAGGGGAGACTGTGACACCTGTGTAACTACGACCATCAAACAAATACCAAACCAATGAAATATTGTGTTTCATACTTGGGATTTGTATAAATATGTGTATCATTTGCACATATCAATTCTGGATCGATTTCGAGCTCTAAATCGCTTTCTAGAAAGTTATACACGAACTGATACGTAAACAAAATCAATTTAACGCGAAAAACACTCCAGAATAGTGACATAGGCTTAACATACGTTAAATAACATTTACATAACTTAGAAATAAGTTTTGGATGGTTTGGTGTGTCGAAATCAAGTTTGTTCGATCGCATGGACTTTTTGTGTCAAACTGCAAAACTATACCGATTTGTAGAGCAACGAACATTCTGGAACTTGGTCATAAGTTAAACATGCCCTAAATATCCTTTACATTGTTTAGAAATAGGCTTAGAGGTGTTTGGTGCACAAAAATAAACTTATTTGGTCAAACAGGGACTAAAAGCGTCAAAAAGTGCCTAAGTTTGCATTTTCGCGCATATCTTACGTTCCGAATATATCCGGACATCCAAAAATTTATGTTATCATTAAAATGTTTTATTTTAGTGATTGGCATGATAAAATTCCATTCGTTGCGTAATTTGGATCGTTATTCGCGTACGTTCGTGTTTCGTCGTAATTAACCGAACAACGCAACTGTATGAGCAAACAAACCGACATCCGAGATGTTTTTAGCATATTTTAAGTTCCCTATACTTTAACGTCATTTTAGAGCTTTGAAATGGGGTTAACGGGGCTTAAACGTGCCAAAAAATACATCGAAAACCAAGTTTCAGGCTTGTAGGGACCATTTTTGACAATCTGTCAAAGATGGCCAGGAGGGGCGCGTAAGCCATGGTCTATTCTTACGCGGACCGAGAGAGCACATCAGACAGAAACATTGAATCTGGTCCAAAACAGCTGAATTTGATGGTTTTGTTGCTTGTTTTGCAATACCATTTGATGGTTTTGAGTGTCCCATTGTTTTGTAAACCATGGGCTACACATGGAGGGTCAAGATCAAGGCACGAATAACGAGGAACGATCCTAACAGTTCTCCAAAATCTATATATACCCACCATTTCTTATTCTTTCACCTCACAGTTTGATTCATTCTACTCTAAGTTGAAGTGTATACTTCATACCTGAGTTATTTTGAATCAAAACTTCCTTGCTTGGACCCGTTGCAAGTTTCTTTCGTTCTTTTATACGTTTTTAAGTGTGAAAGTCAAACAGTGTTTGACTTTCTGCTTTGACCGGTCAACGGTCAACACGAAGTTTGTTTGAACTTCGCAACATGAGCGTAATCACGATGATCATAGTCACTTGTGACTATACCTACTGATTACCACGTTATTTAGGCTTAGTGACGAGTCATAGTTTCGGTCAAAATACGCGTTTATGCGTATTTTGCAACCAAACTATTCTTAGGTATCAAGACCCTTTGTTTTGATATCAAACTTGTTTTCAAACTTTGTTAAACATGTTTTAACATGTTTAACTCGTCACTTTTAGATTAGTGCATGTATAGGATCGTAAGATAAGCGGTCTAAACAACGGCTTAGACTTTCGAACCCGACCCGTTTGGTCGATCATTAGGATCCGACCAAACATATTTTGTGACCATAGTTGTATAGGGAATAACCTTCCAAGGTTATACCTTATGGTTACTTCGTTTAAGTAGTTGTATGATAGATAGTTTATATGCCTTAGGAAAATGACCAAAATGCCCTTTTTACGCATAAATTCATTTTAAGCATATGTAACCTAAATTTTGACAATTAAACTGATTAGGTAACATTATTAGACATGTTAAGGCATATAATACTTGTCATAGGACTAGTTAGGCGGTCCGAACGCATTTCACACGAACAACGCGTTAAAGTAGCGTAAGCTACTTAAACGAGTCGTAATGGGTCGTAAGCACTTAGGTTAGGTTTCGATTTATTATGTAGGCTTTGTTAAACCATGTCATATGAGTTCCAATACTCATTTGGTTTACGAAACCTCATCCTATCCGATCTTCCGATTTAGGTCCGGTCTGTTAACGTAGTTACTTATATTAGGTGCCGATTGATTTTCGTGATCCCTGTAGCTTTGCTTGGTTGTTATTCAAGACTTCTAAGCATCCTCAAGTGAGTACATAGTCCCCTCTTTTACTATTTTCAAATGTTTTGGGGTGAAACATTTGTTCTTAATTGTTATTTTGATGATTTCAAAGTATAAATTGATTATACATGCTAGTATTTATCTTTTAACAAACTGAATGATTATCTATGGTTTAAACACTAATTTTTCAAAGATTATAAAATTAATTGTTGGGTTGTACTTATTTTATACATTCACCAAACCGATTGGTAGTACGATATAGCGCTATAGGACTAGACACCCCATTCCTGTTGTATGGAATGTTAGAAACCAAATTTTATCCAAATAGAGATTGCCTTTATGGTATTTCTATAGTCTCTAAGGTGTAGTTTGATACACTAAGTATAGTTTGATATGCTCCCATACGTGATATTGTTTACCACTATGTACAAAACCAACATATATTTTGTTATTTACTAAAGCATAATTGATATGTTATTTTCAAAACCAAAACATAGTTTGATATGTTATTTACAAAACCAAAGTATACTTATGATATACTACTGAAAACTATTATTTTAACAACTAAAGTATATTTGATATACTATCTGTTTAACTGTTTTGAAACTAAAATATATTTTAATATATATTACATATCCAATTTTCTCAAAACCAAGGTATATTTTTATATATACTACAAACCTTTTTATCAAAACATTGTTTTACAAACAATATATTTTATACAAACTCATTTTACTTGGTTATTTATTTATCTGTGCATTATTCTTTTTTATCATCTGAGTTCTTATCAATTTTCGCATGATTTACAAAGAAAACATTTTTAAGTTCATGACTACTTTTTCTTAAACATTCTTTCAAACTTATAAGTCATGAATCCTGCATTAATAAAACCTATGTATCTCACAGGCATTTTTATGCTAACGTACCTATTTTTACATATGTTTCAGTTGTTACTGCGTGATGATTGTCAATGCATGCTACACATAGGATGGACTCGTGCCATATGACTTTATAACTTGAAAGACAATATTTGTATTTATCTGATTTGTAATAAAACAATAAGTTCAATAATTCAACAAAACGAAACTATTTAATCAATGGTTGTGAAACAATGATTCTCTTACGACACTCCCCGACGTTTCCGCCGCGATTTGTTGTTTTACGTGGTCGGGGTGTGACAGTATCCACTTGATGAACTCTTGGAATAGATAAAGCTTTACTTCTTACTCCACTGTTACGCGAACTCGACTTCAAGGTAGCTTTCTCTATAATTATGTAGGCTACATTGGGTGTTTTTGTTCCAAGATCGCCTCCTGCATACACATCTAAATGTTCTTGTGAGTCGTAGTTGAGTCCTTGGTAGAAGTTCAACACAAGCTGTCTTTTGGACAATCCATGATGTGGGACATCGATCAAAAGATCTTTGAATCTCTCCCAAGCTGCGTGTAGAGATTCTCCTTCGTCCTGTTTGAATGTCATAATGCAATTCTTCAATTTGGCTGTCTTTTCCGGTGGAAAGTATTTTTGCATAAAAAGATCTGCCATCTCGTTCCAAGTCGTGATGGATCCTGCTGGAAGTGACAAGAGCAAGATCGGGCTTTGTCTCATAAAGAAAATGGAAAGAGCCACAAATGGATTGCGTCTTCAAAAACATCTCTAATCTTGAAAGTCGAGCACACCTCGAGAAATGAAGCGATGTGCCGACCTGGATCTTCATGATCCTTCCCATCAAACTGCACAGAATTTTGTAACATGTTAATTATACTAGATTTAATTTCAAAACTCGATGCTGCTTTCATTGGTCGGCCAATGCTCGGTAGCAAGCCCTCTCCTCCTGGACGATCGGTCTCGTTTAAAGGTTGGTCATCCTCTGCCATAATGCCCCCTTCTTCGTTCTATGAACTCTCGCTGTCAGAAAGTATCACTGGTTCGTAGATTGCGGCCGCAATCCTTTGTGTAACGACAAGCGATCTTTCGCGGAGCCACTGATGTGTGTAAAATGCAACATATAAATTACATCAAATGAGGCATAAAACTAACCCTTTTTTAGTACTATTGTTGGAAAAAGTGTGCTTTTGTCTTCCTTTTGTATTTTCAGGATCAAATGAGCGTAAATGAACAAAAGAAGCAAAAATACAGCTAAATCTAACACAAATACAAGAAAAGGAATAAACGTGGCATGCCCGACCCCTCGACATCATCTTCCCAAGCAAAAAAAAGATTTCAGAAGCCTGAACACGCCCCGTGCCCAGCGGACACGGGGGCGTACCCAAGTGTCTGCAGAAAAGACAAAGTTGTAGAAGCTTCTATTTCCCAACACGGGGGCGTGCCCAGCTCCACACGGCCGTCGTCAACGCTAAGATTCGCAGAATCCAAGCAAATCTTGATAGTACAGATAGGCTTCTGCACACGGGGCCGTGCCCAGCGGACACGGGGGCGTGGTCAACTAATATAGACAAACTGCATTAAATGAAGAGAGAGAAAGTGGATGCACACGGGGACGTGTCCGGGCTTCTGTGCAGGCTACAAATAGGGGTGCTTGGTTCATTTCAAAGGCATCCCTTGACAAACCACCTATCTCCCACTTCACCCACACTCCACCACCATCACAACACCCACATCCACCACTATCATCCATCATAGAGTGTGTGTAGTAGTCTCGGGATCCAAGATTGATAGTAAGAGTTCTTGACAATCAAAGGCCATGTTTGCCTAAGTCTCTTACATCACTTGGTGAAGACAAGCATTTAGTGTAATACTTTTGTTTTTTTTTATCTTTTCGCACTTTTGTTTTGGTTTTGTATTAATGACTTTAATAACTAGTTTCTTATGTTGAAGGTGAAACTTCCTTATCATTTGTCCGTGGTGTCTTGGCGTTATTTACTGTCTATATAAAATAAAAGATTTACACCATTCATATCTCCACGGTCTATAGGGAGATATGTTGGCTACCTGGTCGGGGTTAAGGGAATGGTTTGGTAAGGTTATTGCCTTGTTCAGTGTATAGATCCTGCAAGGACCTGGGTCAAGCTTACTAGGACCTCCTTTAATACCCACTGGTATTAGATGGCGGGGGTGCGAATGGCTTGATCCCCTCATATGTAAACTACTATTAATACATTAACCCGGCTACTTGGGATTGTATCCCTGCTGACTCAAACCACTTAGCCGAGGGTAACATCACCTTCAAAAGAGGGGCCTACCACATTACGCATTAATAACTTAATTAATTATCTTCCAATAATCCAACCCTTTAGGATTGTATCCTTGCTGACTCAAACTACTGGGTTGAGGGTAACGTCACCTTCAAAAGAGGGGCCTACTACTATAACTAAGATAATCTCTTAAAAAGTGCAAAAGTGCAGAAAACATCAAAGGTTACACTAAAGGCGAGTCGGATCCAAGTGATTCATCTTGTCTATCTGTTTTTATTTTTTTATTTTTATTTTCAGCATTTTTAGTTTTTATTTTCATGTTTAAAACATTTTTCTAAATTTTTGATTTGATTAGACGTTGAGGATAAACCGGTACTAAAAGCTCTTGTGTCCTTGGACGACCTCGGTATCTTACTAACGCTATACTATGCTCACAATGGATGCACTTCCCATATGTGTGTTTAGTGTTAGTAAAATATCGTGTTTTATAAATTTAAAACTTGACTAAAGTGTTAAAAAGGACTTAAATATACATTAAAAACTATATAACACAGCACACATCAAGTTTTTGGCGTCGTTGCCGGGGACACATGGATTTTAAGAAAGTTAGGAATCAACGGCCTATTCGTTTTTCTTATTTTTCTTTTTTTTAGGATTATTCTTAGATTTTCAGCATCTGCAGAGCTCAGCACGGGTCGTGCCCACTGAACACGCCCCGTGCCCAATAATTGGTACTGGCAATCCTGTTTTAAGTCAGACAGTAGCTGAACACGGAGCCGTGCCCACTAAACACGCCCCATGCCCAAGCTTCAGATACTGTAAACAGAGTCGTAAGATCCCAATAGCTGGTAATTTCTGACACAATCATGAGTGATACTGATAATCTTTACTTTCACTCCTCTTATGGTACGTGGTGTCAACTATGTGGCGGAAATCATGAAGATTTAAAATGTTATTTTTTAAATTATATTCCCCATTATATAGACCCATTATTTTCCTGTAGCCTTAAGAGGGCGAAAGTAAAAATAATCCCTATCTCTCCCTCGAATACTCTCAATCATCCTTTCTAGATGAAATGTTTCTTGAAGAATTCTTTCAGCTAGAAGAACTAATTCTCCGATGGATAAGATAACTTGAGATGGATATAACTAATTCATCTCAAGACGACATCCAAGAAGAATTATTAAGATCACATTCGGATAAAAACAACATCGTTGCTCCCGAAATCACCTCTAACTCTTGCGAAGACTTGAGCGATAGTCGTCCCTATGTCGATTGTGCCGTAAAGGACTCCCCATCGACTTCCATTGATGCATACATAGACCTAAGCGATTCGACATACACCTTCTATAACGATAGCCCGGATAAGGGTTAGACTTGTCCACTTACATTTAGCATAGGAATCACCCTTTCCGATAACCTCTTGCGTTCTCGTCTAAATCTAGGGCAACTTAGGTATCTCAGGCACTTCGGTGTTGTTCCGTCTAGTAAGGAACCACCCGATCCGGAAAAAATTCCTTAAAATTAGACAAAACTTCATAATCAGCCTCTAGGCACGGGGTCGTGTCGAGGTCAGCACGCCACCGTGTCCACCAAAAGATTCTCGTCTGACTTTCGGTTAGAATACAGACAAAAAGTGTCAGAATCTTGTCTGCACACGGGGCCGTGTTCAGCCGACACGGGGCCGTGTCCAGCGTGCGGTCGTTTTCTATAAATGCAGCAAAGATTCCTGCACATTTGGACCATTTCAAAGACAGAGATTTGGTGGGATCTTCACAGATACCATCCTAGGTATAATCTAAAGATGGTTCTCAACAACCATCTTGTCTTTTCTACTTTTGTCCATTGCCTTCTTCTTCATTTTTTACCTCAAACACCTCCATTAGAGCTTGAAATCACCATGGTTTCAAGCTTTATTGTGATGTTTATTAGATTTTTATTTAAGGAATCTTGTTAAAAATAAGTTTTACAACACTGTTTTAAGTTATTTCTGCTTAAAATTGCTTCAAAAGTCAGAAAAATAATTTAAAGCTCCAAGATTCCTTGTTCCAAAAATTTGCAGAAAGGTGAACACGGGGCCGTGCTCAGCGAGCACGGGGCCGTGTTCGAGGTACTGTTTCACTAAAATGAATCCTTTTCGGTTTGTTTTCTTAGAATGTCGAGCAGAAATAGTGGGACATCATCATCACACTCAAGAAACAACCGACAAGGGAGAAGGTCATCGGTAGAAGACTCTCTCGTCAACTATGTTTATGCCTTAAGAGAGGCCATAGACGAAATGACGGGGGTTGAGGAAGCTCTGGTCAACCGTATTAATCATTTATCGGTGAGTCTAGAAGGGTGTCTTAGAGAGGTCAACCTTTTGCACCAAAGGTTTAATTTCCTCACTCCTCCTCCTTTGGTACCAATCATTACACAAAGGGCATGGAATGTGGTACCAAAAGTTATTATACCAGCCGAGTGGTACGCCGTACATGCAGACCCCCCTCGTGACATACTCCATGGGGTCCCGGTCGCCGTCGCTCCTCCACAAGATGTTGAAGAAAATGAGCCCGCTTTCTTCCTCCCGAAAGAGATAGAGGAATGGCTCAACGACATCTAGGGGAAACCTCTCGGTTCCGAGTTCTACAACGCCTTTCCTTCAATAAGGGTAGAACTCCTTAGGATGATTTCATGTATCACTTGACCTAACTATCTTAGGAACTTTCTTTTTAACTTTCTGTCTTTCTTTATTTTTCTAGGAACTTATTGTAATTCTCTCTATTTTATGAATGATGGTTTTAAAATTATTTGGTGTTTGGATGATGATGTTGTAATGGGTAAAACACACTTGGATGGTGAAGGATACTAAGGGAGACTTGAACCAACACCCCATGCACAAATACAGAGCCTCCCGAACATTTTTCTTCGTTATAGCATGTTCAGCACGGGCCGTGCCCAGCCAACACGGCCACGTGCTCAAGGGTCTGCAGAAAAAACGCCCAGTTCAGGTAACTGGACACGGGGCGTGTTCGTTGAACACGCCCCCGTGCCCAGCTTTATGTTACTTTTTGTTACTTTCTGTTGCTGGCAATCTGAACATGGGGTCGTGCCAGGTCACCACGGCTCATGTCCAGATGCCCAGTAACATATTTTTTTGCTTTTAACACACCTTTTACACATTCAATCAAACTAAAAACTTATTTTTGGGACACATTGAGGACAATGTGTAATTTAAGTGTGGGGGGGGGGATGCTAAAACCTTGAATTTTGCAAGTCCTAATTACAAGCCTTACACAAAACTCTATTGGAACCGCTAAACACCCCAATTTTTTTCAAAAATTTTTCACTTTTTTTACTTGTCTTGGTTTAAATTGAGAATAACAAGTTCTAAAAAGGTTATATTTTTACAAATTTACAACCGATAGCGTCGTGATAAAAAGAACCAACATAAGAAAATTATGAAACGGCATGACAAATCTAGTTAAAATTTGATTATATATACTTGATCACATTAAAAACCCATTCCCACAAAAAGTGAGTTTTGAGCCTTTATTGAGCATACAAACACACATCTTTAAACTAAATGCTCATTTTTCGTTTCTTGTGTGAATAGCCGCTTGGTTTCTTACGACTCTAGAACTTGCCATGACAATACATTCCCAGTCCCTACCAAAGTAAACCCAAGTAAGTAAATGATGGAGGCATTAGGACTTACCATTTTTATTTCAATACCATTATTTTTCTTTTTCTTTTTTACCACCTACCCAAAATCCCCCTAGTGTTACCCTTTGAGCCTAAACCTTTTCATTTCTAAAACCAAAACAAACACCCTTTACCCACCAAAAACCTTTTTATTTTAAACCCTTTATTTTAGTAAAAAGCTCGGTTTTCTTGTGACAATCCTTATCGAAAAAGAAAAAAATGATGAAGTATATCAATAAGCAAACAAGTTCCTCAAAAGAAACTTGGTTTGAAAAAAAATGCTTCATTGGAATAAAAAGTCACAAAAACAAAATGTTTTATGAAAACCGACGCTTTTTACGCCTTTCGCCATTTTCTAACTACCTACCTTTAACCCAAGCCTAACCCTTCCCCAAAGTCCTCTTGATATTTACAACGGTTTATAGTTAAAAAGGAGGAGGATTGATTGCTTGGCAAGCATATGGTAGAAATAAGTTCCATGCCGGTCTCGAGTGTTTCACAAAAATACATCTTCGGCTGAGTGTTGAGTGATCTCCCGTGAGGTATGTGAACTTGTATATAAATGGAATTTTAAAGAGGCATGTTATGCCCAAATAAGTAATTTCTCTTATGAAATGTTCTAAATAAATCATAACGAATAGGATTGTAAGTAACATAAAAATAAAACCTAATTAAGATCTTGGAATCCCGACACTCAAGACAAGCCCAAAACCTTCTCTTCTATCTATTCCATTTGGGTGTGTAAGCCACATAATAAAGAGTTTTGCTTGTGGACAAGCAAAGATTCAAGTGTGGGGGTATTTGATGTGTGTAAAATGCAACATATAAATTACATCAAATGAGGCATAAAACTAACCCTTTTTTAGTACTAATGTTGGAAAAAGTGTGCTTTTGTCTTCCTTTTATATTTTCAGGATTAAATGAGCGTAAATGAACAAAAGAAGCAAAAATACAGCTAAATCTAACACAAATACAAGAAAAGGAATAAACATGGCATGCCTAACCCCTCGACAGCATCTTCCCAAGCAAAAACAAGATTTCAGAAGGCTGAACACGCCCCATGCCCAGCGGACACAGGGGCGTGCCCAAGTGTATGCAGAAAAGACAAAGTTGTAGAAGCTTCTATTTCCCAACACGGGGGCGTGCCCAGCTCCACACGGCTGTGGTCAACGCTAAGATTCGCAGAATCCAAGCAAATCTTGATAGTACAGATACGCTTCTGCACACGGGGTCGTGCCCAGCGGACACGGGGGCGTGGTCAACTAATACAGAAAAAACTGCATTAACTGAAGAAAGAGAAAGTGGATGGACACGGGCCCGTGCCCAATGGACACGGGGCCGTGTTCGGGCGTCTGTGCAGGCTATAAATAGGGGTGCTTGGTTCATTTCAAAGGCATCCCTTGAGAAACCACCTCTCTCCCACTTCACCCACACTCCACCACCATCACAACACCCACATCCACCACCATCATCCATCATAGAGTGTGTGAAGTAGTCTCCCTATCCAAGATTGATAGTAAGAGTTCTTGACAATCAAATGCCATCTTTGCCTAAGTCTCTTACATCACTTGGTGAAGACAAGCATTTAGTGCAATACTTTGTTTTTTTTTTTTTTTTTTAATCTTTTCACACTTTTTATTTGGTTTTGTATTAATGACTTTAATAACTAGTTTCTTATGTTGAAGGTGAAACTTCCTTATCATTTGTCCGTGGTGTCTTGGCGTTATTTTACTGTCTATATAAAATAAAATATTTACACCATTCATATCTCCACGGTCTATATAGAGATATGTTAGCTACCTGGTCGGGGGTTAAGGGAATGGTTTGGTAAGGTTCTTGCCTTGTTCAGTGTATAGATCCTGCAAGGACCTGGGTCAAGCTTACTAGGACCTCCTTCAATACCCACTGGTATTGGATGGCGGGGGTGCGAATGGCTTGATCCCCTCATATGTAAACTACTATTAATACATTAACCCGACTACTTGGGATTGTATGCATGCTGACTCAAACCACTTAGCCGATGGTTACGTCACCTTCAAAAGAGGGGCCTACCACATTACGCATTACTAACTTAATTAATTATCTTCCAATAATCCAACCCTTTAGGATTGTATCCTTGCTGACTCAAACTACTGGGTTGAGGGTAACGTCACCTTCAAAAGAAGGGCCTACTACTATAACTAAGATAATCTCTTAAAAAGTGCAAAAGTGCGGAAAACATCAAAGGTTACACTAAAGGCGAGTCGGATCCAAGTGATTCATCTTGTCTATCTGTTTTTATTTTTTTATTTTTATTTTCAGCATTTTTAGTTTTTATTTTCATGTTTAAAACTTTTTTCTAAATTTTTTATTTGATTAGACGTTGAGGATAAACCGGTACTAAAAGCTCTTGTGTCCTTGGACGACCTCGGTATCTTACCAACGCTATACTACTCTCACGATGGGTGCACTTGCCCATATGTGTGTTTAGTGTTAGTAAAATATCGTGTTTTATAAATTTAAAACTTGATTAACGTGTTAAAAAGGGCTTAAAATATACATTAAAAACTATATAACACCGCACACATTACCGCCTACTTCTTAAGTTATTTTCTGGTTCGTTGGCTAGCTCAGCATGAGCGAGTGCAGGGGTTGTGGACATTAGCCTGCACGTAAAATGGAAGACATTATACAGAAAAAAGAACATAATAACAATATAAGAAATAAGTGTAAATAATAATAATACTATTATATAATGTACAATATATATACAAGTTACGAAACAAATCTATTTAACTTTTTACTTGATTATTTACTTATTTACATCCGAACACTGTTTTTATTTGTTTACCAGAATTTCTAATGACAAACATCAGAAATCTGTAGAAACTTTTTAGTTTTTTTTTTTTTAAATCTGATGAGATATGATAAAAATCTGTTGAAGTTTTCGTTTCATCAGAATTTCTGATAAATATGTTGTATCAGAAAGTCTAACAGGTTTATCAGAATCCATCAGAAAATCGAATAAATTCATCAGAATTTAACAGAAAATCTGATGATTTTATCAGAAAGTTATATTTTTAATTTTGTGGAGTAAATAAATAAACAAATGAGTGCATTAATTAAATGGATAAGCGGTTAATCTAAATAAATAATTAGACAGAAATAAATAATCAAATAACTAAACGTAAGTACATAAATGTAAATAAATGCAGAAATGAAATAAATATAAATAAGCGGTTCGACGTTTGAACACGAACATAATTATAAAAATAAACAGAAATTAAATAACTGAATTGAAATAAATGAAATACTGAATTAAAAATACTGAAATGAAATAAATTAATGAATGAAGTACAGGAATGAAATGACTGAATTAAAATAACTAAAATGAAAGAATAAAAGAAAATGGTTCGATCCCGAACACTTAACTGAATTAAATAAATTGAAATAAAGAAAATGTTAGTCGAACAACAATTAAAACATTAGTGTGTTAGTAAAGTTAGTTGGTTAGTAGTTAGCTGGTTAGTAAAACATAAAAAGAAACGAAAAGTTAGTCAAAAGGTTAATTATTAACAAGTTAGTAAAATAGGAAAACACATAAATACAAAAATATACAAGTATTCACAGTTTGTACACCGGTAAAGTAATAACTCGGATTGTTCCGAAAAGTTCGCCATGTTCCCCGGCAACGGGGCCAAAAACTTGGTGACGCGCGAGGCGCACATAATATTTATACATTTATTTAAAGTGAACTTCGCACTCACGTGGGTTTTAATATTTATAAAAATGTTTTATACCTTAACATTAAAACACACACAACAAAGGACAAGTGTATCCCGTCATATATGCAGCAAAGTATTGGTAAGAGACAGATATCGATCCATGGAACACGGGCGTTATCAAGTACTAAATCTTTGTCATTATTTTATCAAATAAAAGGATAGGTGAATGGTTGTTTAACTAAGTTATCCAAATTATATCTAAAACATAAATATATTATTATCTTGCTTCACAAACATCCTATACATGTTATCTATGTCACATATGTCACAAAAGCACTTAATCAATTTTCCGATTTCAAGACAGATAGTCATCCGCTAGGAGTTTTCGAACATGATGATTCTTCGGAAAGTTAACGTGATAAACACACGTTAACCACCTAAAATCATTCTTTAGCGAGCTATTGATATGTATTCATGTGAACCTTTAAAGATAGATTAGTCATCCGCTAGGAGCTTTCTAACCTCACTTATCAAAGAAAGCAATACCGATGGTCACAACACAGCCACGAGGATAAGCATTTAAGTAGATCATATAACAACATATTTCACCTTTACAAGTCTTGAATACAAATCTACCATGTCAGCAATTTCAGACCAAAACTACTAAACAAGGATCATAAACCGCATGCAAGAACATGTAATCAACACCATATAATTCGTAGAACCCTTACGTGCAAGAAAGAATTCCTAATCAAAATAAGATATATCTTCGATAAAACCAATACCCCTCTCGAGTCTCATGGTGTAAACAAGTTTACAAACAAGTGATTAATCAAGAAATAGTTACCATCCCACTAACCACAGATTCATTATCCAAGATAATCAAACATAATCAGGAACTCAACATTAATGAAACGTTCATTATATAATCATGAAGATTCAAACATGAAAAAAAAGTACTAAAGTTTCATACAAATAAGATTACAACATAAAGATTATTCAAGAAACAAGTACATTACTACTATTGCATAAACTAACATCAGTTCATAACTTGCAAAATGATCAGAATACATGTTCAAGAACAAGGAATCGAACCATAAACAAGCAAGGAATTGATGGGTTGGATCGGTTATGCTTCCACTCGATCTTGAGGCTTCAAATGGGTCTGATCAGTGTGACACCCGGCTTTTCAGGCCGTACAGTACAATTGTAACACGTGTTGTGAATAGGTAACATGGCTATATTTGACTGGTTATGATGTTTGTATGTGAAATTTAATGTATTGGTAAAATTAAACTTTGATAAAAATTATGTGGGCAACGGTAAGATAAGAGCTTATCGCGTAACGGTTAAAATGCGAAACGAACGTCGGTGACCACCCGGACAGTGTTAAAATCCTAAAAATAGTTTGTTATGATTAAAATAATAATTTTAATCCTATTCGTGAGGAAAAATAAATTAAAACGCTAAGAAACTCTATTTTTCGAATTTAAGCGCGTATCGCGTGATGCAGCACGTATACCGACAAAATACTGTCAACACAGCCCATCAAGACGACTGAAAATTATTTTAGCAATAATTTGATAAGTTTATTCTTATAGAATGACAAAAATAAACAAAAACGCTTAAATTCCTATTTTTGCGATTTTAAACGTACACCGCGCAGCACAGCGCGCATACTGCCAAATACCGACAACGTAGCCAGTCGAGGCAACTGGTAATTATTTCAGTAATAATTTTAAGTGATTATTTTTATATAACGATAAAAATAATTTAAAACGCACTAAAACGGGTTTAAAACGCTAGATAAAATACCTGGTATCCAGTAAAATACCTGTTTTAATCACTAAGCTCTATATGTATATGTAAATTTATATGTGTAATGTATATATATAAGAGAGAGAGAGAGAGAGATAGGTGGCGGCTAGAGGGGGTGCCACCCACCTTGGAATTATAAGAAATGGACATGTGGATCTTGGAAGTGTGAGTAATGATTTGAACTTTTATAACACTCAAACTCCATTCAAACAAGATCAAAAAGTTCATCCCTCCTCCTCCCTCATGCTCACGGCCGAACACCCTCACACACATACACATTCAAAAATTTCAAGTCATTCCATGAAGATTCAAGGTCCTTTCAAGGTGATTTCAAGCTAAAAAGAGTGTTGGTGCACTAAATGCCTGTTGATTACGTCATAATCAAGTCTTGTGTTTAGAATTGTTTGAATGATCACACAATAGGGTTTAATTAGAGTTTGTATGTATTAAACTTGAAGATTTCGCTTGAAACAGCTTCAAGCGAAATCAACATATGATGATTTCGCTTCAAGCAGTCTCAAGCGAAATCTCAAGTCTATAAATAGGTGTTGTGTGATTCATTTTAGGTAACTTGGTCTTTATTTCTTTTTATATTTTTCAGATCTGAACAAGTTCCAACGGTCGAAATGGTATGATTTTCGAGTATCTTGTGTAAAACTGAGTTTTAACAAAGCCTACAAAGATTCGGACTAAAATTCAGACTAAAACATGTTAAAAATGACCTAAAACAGGTTTTCGCTTGAAAGAGTTCGTAGGTTTATATAGATTTCGCTTGAAAAACAGACAATTTCACTTGATATTTGGACTATTTCGCTTGAACATTTGAAGCGAAATAGTGTTGTGAGTTTTCGCTTGAATCTGCTGGACTTGTTATTTCGGATTTCGCTTGAAACAGTTGAAGCGAAATAGATCATCTGGATTTCGCTTGAGACTGTTTAACTAGGTTATAGCAGATTTCGCTTGAATCTCTTGAAGCGAAATTGGATTGCTGAATTTCGCTTGAAATATAGCTTGGATCAGATTTCGCTTGAACAGTATTATAGTGCTGATTTCGCTTGAAGTCATTTCATTTCAAAGAATTTCGCTTGAACTTGCTGATTTTTGTCAAAACCTAAAAAATTTTCTAAGTGTTTGACTGATTTTTCAGGTACGTTCACAATGGATGATATTTTCATGAACCTGTTTAGTGATATGTACGCATTCGCTGGAGATTCCGGGAACAATGATACTTCGTCAAGCAATGTGAATGATAACCCACCAAAAGAGAAGAAAAAGGAAGCTTGGGAATCGGAAAGTGCCTTCGGAACGTTTAATAAACCTCCAAAACTAATGGCTATTGAGGAGTATAGTCGGTGGTCCAGAAAATTTGAAGACTGGTTGATGGCATTCGCATTTCCTAGCTGGAAAAGTTTGAAAAACGGTTATGCCAATGGAAAGAAACATGGTGAAACTTTAAGAGCAGCTGAGGAAATTGAATCGTTTGTAGCTGAACAAAAGTGTGTGGCGTTGTTATTTCAGTCCGTCCGGGAAGACATAATCTCATTGATCGATTATTCAAATGCAAAAGATCTCTGGGAAAAGTTAGAAAAGAAATGTTTAGGAAGTACTGATATCGTGAAAAACAAAAAGAAACTTCTTAGGAAAGAGTTTGATATGTTTGGTTGTCTTAAGAATGAGTCAGTGTGTAAAATGATTGAAAGGTTCGGTCATCTGAAGCTGGAATTAGCAAGACATGATATCAGATATTCTGATGATGAGCAAGTAGACAAGTTGTTCGATTCGTTGCCAGACGAGATGGAGTGGAGATATTATGCTCTCATGCTTAAGAACACTATTCCTTCTGAATTGTTGAAACCAGATTTGGTGATTGAGAAACTTGAAAGTCATGAACTGGAATTGAAGAAGACGTACAAAGTTAATCATTCATTTTATCAACAGAATCTGGATCTATACTATCCAAAAAGCATGATGCCAAAAGCAACTTCACCAAAAACTGCGTTCTCTGTTGAAAATGTGTCGACAGCCGGCAAAGAAAATCAAAGTGGTAAAAACAGTGGAAGTCATAGTGGTTATCACAGTGGATCTTCATCTTCTGAAAGTCATTCTGATGCAAAGAATCGTTTTCAATGCAACATCGCAATAGACTTGAAGAATGCTCAGAACTTTGATGAGGAATCGGCCAAGCAGCAGATGATCTTTCTAGCATCGGTGTTGGAATCGTATGAAGGATTGGTAGCTGGGAAGATTGGCAATACAAATCTGACGAAAGAAGATTACGATCAGATTGATCCGGAGGAAATGGAACTGATCGATATTCGTTGGGCTATGGCAAGTGCTGTTCGTCGTGCACAAAGATTCATGGAAATTACTGGCAGAAAAACAATTGGTGGTGCTTCTACTAAGTTGGGGTTCGATAAATCAAAGGTGACTTGTTTCAAGTGTAAGCAGAAGGGTCACTTCAAACGAGAATGCCGAAACGCTTATGCTGATGAGTCGGAGAACCCTTTCAGAGATGATTACTACAAGAAGGCGATTTATCACCAGAATAAATCTGAGCCGCCTAGATTGAAGCAGGTTGAAGACAACAGAGAGAAATCTAGAGCTCTTGCAGTGATTTACGATGATGAGGGTTATGATTGGAGTCAAGAGGTTCTACCGGAAGAAAATGCGGTTGGTTACGCATTTATGGCGAGAAATGACGATCCTATTCCATGGAAAGACGATCGAACTGAAGAGCAAAAATATCAATACAGAAAAATGATTGCTGAAAACAAAATCATTAGAATATCTCGTATCTTTCTGGAAGCAAGAAGAGCTAATAGATGGGATCCAGATAGAGAGTGCTATCTTGATGAGTATGGAAATATTGCAATTGATGATAGTACACTTGATATTGAAGCCATAATCCAGCAATACAAAGAAGATGATGAGTACTGGCAACACAAATGGTGAGGAACTCCAACTTCGAAAATGATTGAAGAAGAGAAAGAGAAAGAGAGAAAGGAGAAAGAAGAGATCGAGAAAGCAAAGAAGATTGATACTGGAGTTATTGACACAACGCAGGAGTTGACTGCTGAAAATCTTGGAAGAATGGCTGACAAAGTGCTAGCTGCTAAGGCACTTGAGGTAGACTCTAACTCCGTGTCTGAGTCAAAAAGCCAGGTCAGTTCAGATATGTCAACGAATGCGTCAGGTAAGAAAATCGATGGAAATGCTGATTGCAAAAATTGCAATAAAGAGTGCAAATTTTGTAGCACAGTCACGTATCTCAACGGGAAGAAAGTTGATGATCTGACAGCTAAGGTCAGAAGCGTTGAGAATCAGATTCTTGATCGTGATAAAACAGTTAAAGCTTCAACTGAACGGATAAGAGAATTAACTAAACAAATTGAAAATGATAAAATTGATCATGACAAAATTAAACAAGAAAATGAAAAGTTGATTCTTGAAAACCGTCAGATTTCTGAAAAATTTGAAAAACTAAAAGGCACATTGAAAGATTGTGATGATCGAAATGGTAAAACTTTTAAAGAAAATGAACATCTAAGAGCAGTGCTTAGAGTCAAAGAAGAATCAATCAATCAACAACTGGATGAAATCGCTAAATTGAAACTTAAAGTTCAAGAGGTTGTAATCGAAAATGAGCGAATCCAGTTGAAGCTTAACAGTTACAACTCCGCAAGCTTTGTTTTGCAACATATCATTCCCAAACCCATCGGGAAAGACAAAGCGGGCGAAGATGTGTATTGTGATGGAACTGGGGTGGGGTTTCATCAAGTTCCACCACCTGTTCTTGATAACTACACGAAAAAGCAATCTGGGTTGGTTGAAATTGAGGAAGAAAAAGAAGTTAAACTTCCGGAAAACATTGATATTACTTTTACATCATCTGATGATAGTGTTCAGACAGAGATTGTTAAGAGCACAGCTGAAAGTGTTTTAATGTCTGATTCAACTGAAGATGATGGGTGTTTCTTAGACAAATACATTCAGAAATCAAAGTCCAAAAACAACTTAAGTGATGAACCGGGTCTTGTGATGTACAAGATGGCTGGATCTGATAAGTTGTATTCGGATTCTGAGTTTCCCATTGAGAATGTTAATGTGAAAAAGTTGACAAATGTTTTCAAGTTAGTTAAAGTTGAATTGTCAGAAGTGAACAGTTTGAGCCAAACAAAAAGGCAAATGAATTTTGAGAAAGATAAAGCTTACTACAAAAAGCCTGTTGTTCCACCACGTTTTTATAATAACAATCGAAACAATTGGTCGGGTGGTTATAGGGATGGTAAGAGTTATCAGAAAAAGAGTTTTCAAAACAAAAGGTTTGCTGAAAAGAAGGTGTTTGTGAACAGTTCAAGTTCACTTTCTGATGAAGAGAATGAAATTTTTTCAAAATCAAATAAAGAGTTCTTTGAGAAGAGGGTCTCACAACCTCAGTCTGAAGGCATAAGTCGAGTTGTTGATACTCGTACATGTTTTAGATGTAACAAAGTTGGTCACATTGCAAGAAATTGCACCAACTCCAAGCCTAAGATTGAAAATGTGAAGATTCAACAGAAGAAAGTTGATGTGAAGGGTAAAGCACCAATCGTTGTTGAGAAAAAGAGTGTGAAAAATAATAACATCAAAGTGAAAAATGAACCTGTAAAGAAAGTGGTAACTAAAAACGACAAGTTTTATAAACAGGTTGCATTATCTCAACAAGTTTGGAAACCAAAAACTGAAATGAAAATTTCAACTTCTGAAGTGAAAAAGGCTGAAGAATCAATTTCGGTTGATTATGATGCAAATTTTCCACCTTTGAAGGCTGAAAATTTCAAAATTCAAATTGCGAGAGTCAAGGTTACACCTAAGGCTGATGAGGCCTGGGTGGACACCATGTTCGAATAAGCAGTTTGAATTGCCGGAGCTTCCTGGATCGCGAAGCATGAATCGGCATCTTTATTGAAATGTTTTAAAATCAACTTGTGGTATGTGCAGGATCTTCCAAGAGCCATTTCAAGATGGATCATGGATAGTGGCGCATCTCGACATATGACAGGAAAGACTGCATTACTGTATGATGTGAAGAATATCAATGGTGGTTATGTGGGATTTGCAGGTCATGAAGGTGGTAGAATTGTTGGTGAAGGAACGTTATCCAATGGGATTGTGACGTTTGAGAGAGTTAACTACATCATTGAGCTGGAGAACAATCTGCTTAGTATCTCGCAGATTTGTGACAATCAGTATACTACTCACTTCACTGATAAAGAATGTTTGATTTTGAAACCTGGTTTTGTTATTCCTGAAGAATGGATTATTATGAGGGCACCTAGAGTGAATGATTTATATGTGTTAGATATGTCTGTAGCAACTACAACTACTGGTCAAGCACATTGTTTCGTGTCTAGAGCAACTGAGAAAGAATCAAGATTGTGGCACCGAAAGATGGGGCCTATTCACCTAAGGAAGATGAATCACTTGGTGCACAATGATTTGGTATTGGGAGTTAATATCAAAGGTTTTCATCTGGAAGGGGAGTGCATTAGCTGCATCAAAGGCAAGCAGAAGAAAAAGTCACACCCTACAAAGCAAGTTAATTCAGTTTCGAGACCTCTGGAAAGACTTCACATGGATTTGTTTGGTCCGGTGAATGTCAAGAGTATAACAGGAGATTACTATTGTTTGGTCGTTACTGATGATTATTCCAGATTTTCGTGGGTTTTTTTCTTGAAGACGAAAGATGAAACATTTGACAGTTTGATGGGGCTGTTCAGGAAGATTGAGAATTTGTACCAAAGGCGTATTAAGAGAATTCGAAGTGATAATGGTACTGAATTCAAGAACAGCAAGATGGAAGAATTTTGTGATGAAAGAGGTATTTTGCATGAGTTTAGTGCTCCGTACACTCCGTAGCAGAATGGAGTCGCAGAACGGAAAAACCGGACACTAATCGAGACGGCTAGAACTATGCTCGCAGATTCAAAGTTACCAATCAATTTTTGGGCTGAAGCTGTTTCCGCCGCATGCTATACGCTCAACAGGGTTCTCACTGTCAAGAAGTTCAACAAAACATGCTTTGAGCTAATCAATAATCGCAAACCGAATTTGAAGTATCTAGAACCGTTTGGGTCACCTTGTACGGTTATAGAGCCTCATGGAAAGTTTGGTCCGAAGAGCATTGAGGGAATATTTGTTGGTTATTCAAATCCGTTACGACGTGTTTTCGTTCCAAGTGAGAAGCGAATTATTGAAGCTGCAAATGTTGAATGTCAAGGTTATACTATGCCGCCGCAGAATCCTGGTGATTCATGGCGTTATCATTATGACAAACTTTGGGATTCGTTTGACATGAGAGAAGAATCAGAGGATGATGAAGATTTCTTTGATGAGTTGGATATTTTGCGTGAATATGAATCGCAGTTAAGATTCCCAGCTGAGTATTCGAGGAGACCACGGGAAACTTCAAACGATGATGAAGCAGGTCCAAGTAATGCTGGTGAACATGATGATGTCCAACAGAATGAAGTTGCTCAGGATAATCAGTCGGATCAGAATGATAATCTAGAAGCTGAAAACATGCCAGTATTTGATCATGGTGATTCAGATTCTGAGGGGGAGTAAATTCAGATTTCAAGTCAAACAAACCAAGTTGGTGAACAAGATGCAGAGCAGAATGTTACTAATCTGGAGAGAAATGTAGATGTTCCAAGTGAAGTGATGCCGCGAACTTTTTCATATCATCCAGAGGAGTTGATCATAGGAGAATTGCAGAAAGGCGTTCGCACTCGAAATCAGATTGATAAAGGGCTTACATGTTTTTATACAAAAGTTGCTCCTTTGCAAACTGAATTCTCATTAAGTTGTTTTATCTCGCAGGTTGAGCCAAGAACTTACAAAGAGGCGCTTACTGAAGACTCTTGGGTCAATGCAATGCAGGAGGAACTTAGTCAATTCGAGAAATTGGGAGTGTGGAAGTTAGTTGATTTGCCGGATGGTCAGAGAAAGATTAACACCAAGTGGGTGTTCAAGTGCAAGAGGGACGATAAAGGAGTTGTTGTAAGGAACAAAGCTCGACTCGTTGTTCAGGGATTTAGTCAACAGGAGGGGATTGATTTTACCGAAGTCTATGCTCCTGTAGCACGATTAGAGGCAATCAGAATTTTCCTAGCATTTGCGTCTTGGAAGAACTTCAAAGTTTATCAGTTGGATGTTAAATCGGCGTTTCTTTACGGGAAGGTTAAAGAGGAGGTTTATGTCGGTCAGCCACCGGGCTTTACCGATCCAATCCACAAAAACAAGGTCTATTTATTGGACAAAGCGCTGTATGGTTTACACCAGGCCCCGAGAGCTTGGTACGAGACTTTGTCTCAACACCTACTAGCCAACAAGTTCATTCGTGGAAAAGTGGATGCCACTCTCTTCACTAAAGAGGTCGATGGTCATCTTCTGATAGTTCAGATTTATGTGGACGATATAATCTTTGGGTCGACAAATGAAAATTTATGCAAAGATTTTGAATCAGTGATGAAGCAAAAGTTTGAAATGTCATCAATGGGGGAGATGAAATTCTTTCTGGGTTTACAAGTTGAACAACTTCCTGAGGGAATTTTCATTCATCAGTCAAAGTACGTTCATGATATTCTAGAGAAATTTGGGATGTCAAGTTCTACTCCAGCTGCTACCCCACTTGCAACAAATCATGGGATTCACCCAGATCTCACCGGAGATAGGGCTGATGAAACATTTTACCGTTCCATGATAGGTTCTTTAATGTACCTAACTGCTTCACGTCCAGATATCATGTTCCCAACGTGCCTCGCAGCAAGATTTCAGTCTAACCCGAGAGCATCGCATATGATCATTGTGAAGAGGATATTGCGCTACCTGAAAGGAACTCCTTCATTGGGGTTGTGGTATCCTAGGAAAGGCGAATTTACGCTCGAAGGGTATTCCGATTCGGATTTCGGATGCTGCAAAGTAAATTCAAAATCAACAACTGCAGGATGCCAGTTCTTTGGTCCTAGATTGGTTACCTGGCAGTGTAAGAAACAAACGTCTGTGGCGTTATCTACATGTGAAGCAGAGTATGTTTCTGCTAGCAGTTGCTGCTCTCAGATCTTGTGGATACAGCAACAGATGCGCGACTACGGTTTGCAGTTTCTTAACACACCTCTTTTTGTTGATAATGAGGCCGCAATTAATATAACAAAAAATCCAGTACATCACGCTAAAACTAAACACATAGAAATTCGTCATCACTTTATTCGTGATTGCTTTGAGAAAAAGTTGATACGAATTGAGAAAATCCACACTGACGAACAGAAAGCTGATTTACATACCAAAGCTTTTGATAAAAATCGGTTTAAATATTTGTTAAAACTGAATGGTATGAAGCTTCTGTCGGTGTCGGATGGCATAATTGGCGTTGATGAGAGTACTGTTGCGGATGAAGACGCGAAACAATCTGCAATGGTTTGTCGAATTTTTACTTGTTTTGGTATTTAGGGGGAGTAGATGTTTGTACATAGTTTTATTTTCAGAAAATACAAAAACAGTAAAAAATGCAAAAATACAAAAACATGATAAAATCTGAAAAAGAGCTTGTGTATATAGGGAAAATGATAGTACATCAGCTAGACGATTACAGTATGCTAAAGATTTGCAAAGTATAAAATAGTTAAACAGTCTCACTGATGATGTGTCGATAGGTTTTCGCACATTTAGTAGATTTATTCGGGATATAAACCTAAAATTCAAACTTGTGAATTCGTGGGGAACACTACTTGGATATATAGGTAACCCCTGAAATCTCGTTTGAAAGGTCTCTTAATCTGATATACTAGGTCTTTATACTCAATGATGTCTGGGGTATTATTCCGGGACTTCTGCTGAACGGTAGTTCTGACCTAGTCCTTGGATAATACTTGCTGCAATGCTTGAAACACAGCATTAAACCCTCAGCATGCTGAAACAATAAAATTGATAAATGCTGCTGTTGTAAGCAAAAAGATCCTCTAAAGGGGACACACCGAAAAGTCGAAGCTGATATCTCTCTGCGTATACGGAAGTATCGACCTGAGATCCCTCGGCCCTCGCATACCTAATTTATATACAAATATCATTGTAGTATTCTCACCTGTAAGACTGATTATTGGGATTCTGGATACGGGAGTATATTCAAGAGGTGGGACACATGAATGATCTAAGTTCATAATTCATCTAAATCGTATCCTGAGTAAATTGAAATTTGTGTGAGAATTTAAGATGGATCAGTATATCGACAATCGATGTGAATTGTTTAAGTCTAAGTATGTAATGTAGCTTAACGGTACTTGTAATTTGTCTGAAAAGCTGATATGATTCCCTGACACGCTTACCAAAAATATGTTTGTAAATAGTCTACTTTGTTTACTTTCTGCAATTTAAGTTTTCTGTATTTCATTTCTTAGTTTAGAACACTTTGATAAAATCCAAAAAGATTTTATTTCTGCTTTATTTTCTGACGAACCAAAGTGGAGAGTTGATTGTTGGATTCTCAGATGTTTGAAGCAGATGCAGGAGATTCTGGACTGAAGAATGAGGAGAGCTTACTTTGAAGAAGTTTGAATTGTTTGAAATGTCAAAAACAAGTTCATTAACTTGATACTTGTTATTTTCAGAAAATGTTTGAAATTGTTGTTTTAAAATCAGTATTGATTCGTCAAAAAGATCAACCAAGGTCATTAATTTGGACTTGGTAGATTAATCAAGTGATCAGGGTCATTAACTTGGACCTGAATACTTGAATGGATTTCTAAAACTGATCGATTTTGTGATTTATTGGTGAAAACATAGAATGGTTATGTTTATTGGTTGAGAAACAGGTTTGGGCTTCATTATTCCCAACGGAAGATAATTGTCAAAGCTTGAACCAGATATCTCAGATTCTAGCATATTGAGAGGGGGAGTCTGTGAAAGGGGGAGTTTGGATCAACAGTCAAAGGGAAGATTGAAGTTTAAAGGTTAAAGCTTGAAGATAAAGATTGAAGAAAGCTTTTACAATGTTTGAAGATTGTTAAAGACAAAGATTTGAAGCCAAAGACTTCATCAACATCCAAGGGGGAGTCTGTTGGTGCACTAAATGTCTGTTGATTACGTCATAATCAAGTCTTGTGTTTAGAATTGTTTGAATGATCACACAATAGGGTTTAATTAGAGTTTGTATGTATTAAACTTGAAGATTTCGCTTGAAACAGCTTCAAGCGAAATCAACATATGATGATTTCGCTTCAAGCAGTCTCAAGCGAAATCTCAAGTCTATAAATAGGTGTTGTGTGATTCATTTTAGGTAACTTGGTCATTGTGTGAAACACGAAGTGCTGCCGGATTTGTATCAGAAAACATTGTACAAGCACGAATATTAATCAGTAAAGAAGGATTAAAAGGATTAGAGCTGTTATGACTTTGTTTACGTTGATTCCGCCTTCGTATACAAAGATGAACTGCCTTAACTGACGTTTTAAGGTCGTAGAACGGTCCAACAAAGAGTGTTTGGAAGTGATTTCAAGCAAGAACAACCTTTATATTCTCATCTATTCTCAAAAACCCATCTAAAATTTTGAAGGTATAAAAACTTACTTTATAAACTTTGTTTTGATTCTTGATAGTGATGGAAGTTTCTCTTGTTCTTGAATCTAAACATAAACTTGAAACTAAAACAAATGGGTTTTTGAAACAAAAATGAAATGGATGAGTATATATGTGTGGGTGTAGCCGTATGTATGTATGTGTATGTATATGAGATTGAGTCTTGACTTTTGATAGATTATTGTTTGACATGATTTTTGAAAAGTGAAGTGCATGTGTGATCAAAGGAATGTTCAAAAAGGTTTTATGATTAGAAATGGATTTGTGAAAAGTAAAATTTGGGAACTATATATATATATATGCATGCATGAACATTTTGATATAGATAATTATTGATGTATAAGAATACATGCATATGTTTTGCATTTATGAATAAATGAGTAGATGATTATGATGTGAAGTATGGAATGTTTGAATATTTGAAACAAGAGTTAAATGAAGGTATAGATGCATTCAAGTTCATACAAAATGATTAGAACATGTTATGGATGCATTAGATGCATTTATTAGATCATGCACGTTAGAATATGATCATGAAATGATGATTTGTACATGTTTTAGTAAAAATAAATTTTAATTAGATTCCAAACACTAAAAATGTAAATAATTGAAGTATTTAATGGTATATAATTTTTGTCATAATGTTCTCTAGCTTTGCATGTGGTACTTGGTGCATTAGAAGTTGTAAAATACGTGAAATCGCATGATTTATGTGACTTACACAAAAACTGCACTAATCTGATTATAACCACTATTTTAATTATAAAATAACATGTATTGTGTTAAAATATCAAATCTTTTCGAGTTGGGATGGTTATAGTAACATTTAACGCAAAACTACGCGTTAAAACGGTCAAAAATCGGCTTTTCGAGTGATTTTTATAAAACTGATTTAGATCAGTAAATAAACTAATATTTTTAGTTTAAAAATAATTATTTTAACTAATTTTAAGTTTACTTGGTGTTTGGTTGGTCATACGTGACTTCCGACGCCCGAAAACGTTACCGAATCACTAAAATACTCAATTTTCAATGAACACTAGTATGGGTGAATTGTGAGTGAATCTTATGTGATAAAATGTGTTAAGCGATTTAAACACGTAAATGTGATAATATGTTGAGTGTTAATTTGATAATGGGAAATTTAGACTATGCATATATGCATGTACGTTTTGTGCGGTAGAAACGGTAAAATTTGCGTTAAACTTGTAACTTGTTTGTCGAGCATGAAATTTGGTACATATGAGGTGATTTATGTATAATTGCTTTAAAAATGACGAAATAGATAAGTTAGTTATATTTTGTGTGTTTGGTGTTAAATTCTATGAACTTTTATGTATATACAACACGACGCTCGAATCGTAGATATATTGCGTATAAACGGGAGAGTTAATGGAATTACACAATAATGGTCACCAATAAAATCATTCACATCTCAAAATCATAAATATATATATATATATATATATATATATTTGGATTCATATATATTAACATGCCAACATAATCAAAAATGACAACTTTTCAATAAAATCTCAAAGTTATGTGATAATTCTAAGAAACGAAGAAACTTGGGATTTTTATGTTAAATATGTATATTGATTTAGAATTGTTCCTATATTAGGATGTATATAAAAATCAATCTCTGGGATTGCGATATTAAAATACGCACCCAAAGGTGAGTGTCACTAAACCCCTCTTTTACTGCTTTGTACATATTTTGGGGGTGGAACACGTTGTTAAAAGGGTTTAATAATGTTTTCGAAATAAAACATACCTTTTACTATAAAATATATATATTTTTGCTGAAAATATATGAAATTTGATAAGTTATACATTTCGAAGTGAAACGTTTTGATGAATAAATATAGGATGTACGGTATTTCTTAAGTGATACAAGACCGTACGGTTGGGGAACGGATGCTGGCCTGGGTCTCGAGTGATGGAGATTCAGGGGATTCGTACCACATCGTGTATTAAATTGTCAAATTAGTAGGATATATAAATTGTACGTGAGGCAGACATCATATTGTTCTCAATGAGAGAACCATGTGCCCATGATGTCGTTTAATCAGTTAAGTATTGCACGCGATGAATTGTTGGTAGATCTATCTGGTTGATAACCCCGTCGTGACCGGTTGCCCCGTGTCAATGTCAAACGACGAATTAATATTTTGTTTATTGTCTAGCATTGATTATCCCTGCATGGTTAATATATAGTTCATATCGTCTAGCTAACATACGAGTCTGAAAATTAACGCTATAATTTAATATACAAAACCTGGGTAGTATTACTGTTGTCGGAGTAATGAACAGACGAAAGGCCCATGGATTTTATTAAGGAAGTAAAATGGACTTTCTAAAATTACTTGGATGTTTTCAAATAAACACCTAATCAGAAAGTTTTCATTGAAATAAAATTTGTTAGTAAACGAATAAATGAACTCACCTTCCTTTGTGTTGACACTTGATTTTAACGTGTTCTACAGGTACATGAATTCGGCTTCGGGAAATCATGGCGTATCTTGTGTTTGAATGATGCATGTTGTTTGTTTGAAAATGTTATACAACTTTTAAACTTTCTGGGACTTTTGTAATAAGATCCACGAGGATCAAAGACATCTTAAATATGTAGTTGTGTCGTGACTTAAAACGTAATGTTTAATAACTTATGTTTAAAATAAATGAATATGTCCACCAATAAAATGCATCGCTCGACAAGATATAAATGGGCACCAACTTCTGTCTCCACTACGTTAAAATATTCCGCTGTGACGTTTTTGGGGTGTGACAGAAGTTGGTGTCATAGCCATTGGTTGTTAGCGAACTAGATGTTTTCGCGGAAAACACTAGACTTCAACCGGAGAATTTTGAAATATAAGGCCAAAATTCTCGAAGCCAAGAATTTTAATAAACATAGAAAATATTTTATCATGTGTGAAAACCAGTATGTGTTTTATGTGCATACGTGATTTTCTGTTTATTTCGAGCCTTATGTGTTACTATTGATCACACACTTATTGTACGGTTATATATGTGTCACAGATGTCGCACGAGCACGAGGTCATCGAGATCAACGACTCAAGTAGCGAGCCAGATTTCGAGACTTCACCCAGATCTATTTTACCAGAGGCACCTATCACGATCCCACAGATGGTTGGTATGGCTGAGTTTGCTTCATCATTCCGTGTCGACCGTGCTTCCGCTAGCCAGGTAGACCCCCGATATGCTTTCACGAGCAACGGGTGGATTGATGACAATGATGACGCTCCTTTCTCAATCCATGAGACATCACAATCATCTAGCACAGTACCAGTTATCGATGACGTGATCAGAGATGTCCCTGTATTTGGAGGATCTTTTAGTATTGCACCAGCAGTGGATGCCACTATTGTTACAGCTCGACCATTAGAGCCGTCTGTTGCTCCACCTGCTGATCGAGCATGTTGCTGAGGTCCCTCCACCTGTTTTGTCAGAGTCACCTTTACCTGTCATTGAGTCACGTGCATCTTTTATGCCTCTATTAGTGTATTATCATCGCAGAAAGAGAGTTAGGCCAGCGGGAGAGGTAGCTTCTACGTCACAAGCTGAGACTGCATCTGCTTCTAAGAAGCAGAAAGGAGTTTGTGTGGATCGATGTTGCCATTGTGACCGACAGTTCGCTGCCATGCGTGAAGAGCTGGAAACGACTAAGGGTAAACTGAAGGACCTCGAGGGGCAAATCGACTGGTACAATGAGTTAAAGGAATTAGATGACAGCGCAATAGATCATATGCATTGGAGGATCGTGGATTTGGAGGAGTTGGTTAGGAAGATGCTAGATTTCATAGGGATGAAGCGTTAGATGTTGTTTATGTTTGTTGGGGGTTGTTTGTTTTTGGTTGTTCTATCTGGATACTCTTTTTGATGCTTTTCTTTTGGGGGGGGCTGCTTGCCGATTATATTTTGTGATATTAGGTAGAAATTCTGTGGAAACTTGTTATGGGTGTCGATGTAGATATACCGATGATAGATATCATATACTGAAAGACAGGTTGATAATTTCTATGATAATATCAGATGATTAACTTTTGGTTTAAAAATTGTTCTCATTAATATGTGGATATTATACATGCGCAATGTTTGGTCCACTAATATCTAATGATTGAATTATTTTTATTTTGGTTATCGTCTCATGTGATTATTATTGTTGTAAATAATAGAAACGATGAAAATGCCGCCAAAAGCAAAACCGAATACAGGACTACCTGCCTTCCCAGAGGAGTTGGCACGACTCATAACCCAACACGTTAATACTGCCTTGGAACAGCGTGATGCTAACCAAAATGATGGCCAGAAATGTGAATGCGGTACTCCTGGGCAGGATCTTGGTGGGACACAGATTGGAAACCCTTTAGGTAAAATAATGATCGGAAAGTTTTGGTTGTTCATTTGTTATGATCTCATTGGAACGTATTCCTGATTTATATTAACCATATGAACAGTGCACCATAGCGTACATAAAACAATTCAGGGTTGTAGCCCAAGATCATTTACTGGTGTCCTATGCAATGATGTGACGTCGAAATGCGTGATATCAGGTTGTAAGAATGAGTCAGTTATCCGAGTATTTCAGCGATCTGAACCTGGAATTGGAGATTCGAAGAAGAGCAAACCCGAGAGCTCCAAGAAGACTCCCGAAGTTGTAAGTAGGAAGAAACGTAAATTGGAGAAAGCAAGTGCAGCTAACCCTCAAGAGTCAGGAAAGGGTAAGGACGGTGATGGACAAGAGAAGTGCGCCAGATGTAGCCGAACCGGACATGTGACTTCCCAATGTTACGCTAAGAGTACATTGGATGGAGCTGCGCTTGAAGGATGCTTTACGTGCGGTGGACAAGGACACTACAAAAGGGAATGCTCAAAATCGAAAGGACAGGACGTTAAGAGTAATTTCGTTGGGACAAGTGTTAGGAAGGCAAGTGAGAGCCCTGCTACTGTTACCGGTATGTTTCGAATCAAAAGCCAATCTATGTTCATACTTATAATGCTAAAGCTGACTTGAGTTTCGTTCGAGAAACTATGAACCATTGATGTGTTCACCTATAAGTAAGCCAAGTATAAAGTGTCCTATAGAACTAATTGTTGGTGAATTGATAGAAACTAGCTAGGTCGTTTGTAGTTATAGCATTTAGTAAGGCGATTGTAGTTTTAGAGATTGGATTCTTATCGGTGGAGTTGAGAAACTTTGACGAAAATGCAAGAATGAATTCACTTTCTGAGGAAGAAGTGGGGACTATCGCTCGAAGAAGCTAGTTGGAATCTTTCGTCCTGATGACAATGGAAAGGCGGAAGCTATTCGCGAGAATTGATAGAGTCGAGTGTTGAGTGTTGAAAGTCGGGAGTGGTCAGTGTTGTGAGGATGCTGAATTGTTGAGAAAGGGCTATTCAGCATTTGCAGTGAACTTAATGGATGCGAAAACTGAATGTAGGAACGTCGGAGAGATTTTTATCAAACGCAACTATCCGGAAGTCTTCCTAAAAAGACTTACCTGGATCTTCCCTGCAAGATGGATCGAACCTCAAATCGATCTGACTCACGGTGCTACAACCAATTGCACAATCTTCTTACAGATTAAGCACCTCCTGAAGTGATAGAAATGATGAGATAGTTTTAAGAGCTTTTGGACAAGGAATTCATTCGATCAAGTTTATCGCCATGAGATGCATCAGCCTTGGTGGAATAAAGAAGGATAATGAGAGTATGCTTATAGATCAGTTTGAGATTGGGAAACGTGTAACATGGACAATTGAAGGTTCAGTTTTGTAAAAGGAGTTATATTGAGAGAAATGCTATAGGGTATAACAGAGGAGAGAAAAGCTGAGCCACGTTGACTTGGTCCTTTCGAGAGCCCATCTTGAGTTGGATCAGTTATATATGGGCTCAACCTACTACCAGAAACAAGTGGTATACGTGATGTACTATTGGGATGCATTTGAAGGGATGTATAATAAGTGATGCACTAATTATGCGTTTTGTGAAGATTATATGGGGAGATAAACGAGGGTTTATCGATGTGACACCCGGCTTTTCAGGCCGTACCGTACAATTGTAACACGTGTTGTGAAGAGATAAAAAGGTTGTATTTGACTGATTATGATGTTTAGATGTGAAATTTAATGAGTTGGTAAATTTAAACTTTGGTAAAAACTATGTTGGCAAAGATAAAATTAACACTTATCGCGTAACGGTTAAAATGCGAAACGAACATCGGTGACCACCCGATAAATGTTAAAATCCTAAAAATAGTTTTTTAAGATTAGAATAATTATTTTAATCATATCCGTGTGGAAAATAATTTAAAACACTAAGAAACTCTATTTTTCGAGTTTAATCGCGTACCGCGTGATGCAGCGCGTGTACCGACAAAATCTTGTCAACACAGCCTATCAAGGAAACTGATAATCATTTTAGTAATAATTTTATGATTCTATTACTTTAGAACGATAAAAGTAAATAAAAATTCTTAAATTCCTATTTTTGCGATTTTAAGCGCGTACCGCGCAGCACAACGCGCATACTGCTAAATACCGACAACGTAGTGTGACAACCCGCACTAAACCAGGTATCCGTACGACTTAATTAATGATTAATTACTGTTTAATTACTGTGCTTGTTTGAACTAGCTGATGAACTGCTACTTGATATCTGATACATGTACTCACTTGCATCATAGTTTACTTATCGTCACTACATTATTTACATACTGAACCTTAGTGACAAACATGATGCACAAAAAGCACAGTAGCACAATAGCGGATAACCTATTGAACATGCTGATAAAGCCAGCATCAGGCAGACACTGCCTCTAAGGCCTGTAAGAGCCTGAAATATTTTGCTACACTAGTAGTGAGTGTAGGGATATAAGGGTTGTGGAACTGCGTCTCTAGGGATAAGTCACAATGACTGGATGTGCCTAAAACGTACTCTAAGTACAAAACTCAGCACTTTACAAAATAATTCAGTTTTTAGCTAACTAATAAAGTGCCATAATATGAGAAAAATAACACTAGACACTTTCCAAAGTGTCAGGAATAAGTTTTGTCACTAAAGAGTGTAATTATAACGACACTTTAAAGCTTTAGTAACGCTTTAACGGATTACTATCCAACCAAACAACCGGACTTAACCCGGGACATAAAAATATTGACAACAACATTATTTTTCTTTTTTTCTGAGCCAGTTAGGGGCCTCGAATACCCTAACACCCGTTATAAATTATAACACACTAATACTCTAAATTAAATACTTAATAAACTAAATATAACCTAACTAAATGGTTAAGTTCTAACCATAACCAATCCCCCCTTTTTGAACGATTCGGTTCCCACATGTGGGGACACCTTTTCAATGTTGATTATTATATTAACAATTGCCTAATATCTTCCATGCAATATTCATTGGGTAATTGGTGTGGTTGCATTATATAAAGAACCGTAGGATCACTCCTCCTATTCATTTCACCACAACAAAGTTCATCTCTCTCTCCTTCTCTTGAAGTCTCGGCCGAGAGACAAGCCCCACACCCACCCACTTTTGATTTTCATTCAATGCTTTCTACCTATATACAAGTGTGAGGGATCACGCGAAAGGAAGCTCGGTGCACTCGGATTACGAAGGACCTCGCTACATTTCTTTTATCCACGCGTTTTTCGACTAGAATCTTCCCTAGCCTCGAGCTAGTAGTAAGTCGCTTGAAATACATTCTTGATCCATTCTAAAGTGGTTAAAAAGATATATGACGGTTAAAATTTATGAGCATGCAAAAAGATATGAAAAAGTTTACTAAAAATGCTTGTAACGATGGATAAAAGCTTATACGTTGTGTAAATGTTGTAGTAATTAATTTGTGTGGTTATTTGGACCCGATCTATGTTGTGGTGGCTCGGATCATCATTTAACCCGGTTTGGTCATGATCATGGATCATGACATAAGGTTGTTTTGAATAATACAAGGGTTAAAAGGTGAAACTCTACCACACGCGAATCATGAACTTGTGTAAAAATGTTTTACTTGTGTAAAAGTGTTTTAACTTGTACAATAGTGTTTAAAACTAGCAGATCTACGCATCTGCAAGTGGAATTTTCAAAAAACCACGTATTAAAGAAATCATGTATTTTAAAAGATGGATCTTACACTAACAAGCATGATTTTTATAAACCACAAGTGTGTAAACACTTGTGAACTGAAAGGATCCGACAAAATAACAGTTTTTGTAAAAGATGACGGAAAGTTGTAAAGATGGATTTTCTCTAAAAACGAGGTTTTTACAAGATCAAATTACCTTATATAAGGATCCACTAAATTTAAGGAGATTTACACCACAGTTTTGGGAAAAACTGCAAGTTCATGTAATTTTTGGCAAGTTACACATATATGGAATTGTTGTTGTGAGAAAAGTTGTTCTGATCAAATAAAGAAAATTGTTGAGTTGATTTGTTAAAGAAAATGATACGCTTGAAAGCGTGGCCACCTCCAGTTACAGGGGAAACTCTGGCGAAATTTTTCTAAAAACCTAACACTTAGAACTATTTACACTACAAGTGTTAGAATTATTTTTGACATGTTTTCGAAATATAAATTTCGCCATGACTTTATTTACTAAATATTCGGAGGTGGGATTTTCACAAAATTTAACGTGATAAATATATATTTTTCACACACTGTTTATGATTATTTTGTGAAAATACATAAATATTATTTTTAGAGTAAAAATAATATTTACGAACGTCAACGAATCCAAAATAATACGAACGCTTTCGCCATAAATATATAAGTTACACCGGTAATTATATTACCACTCGATTGTTAAAACGTAACTTACGCACTTACGGAAATATTTATGAAGGCGTATTTTAACAACGTATTATTGGAGAAAATTATGGGAAATTGGAAATATATACATATATTAAGTGAGACTTAATGATATAATTTGAACGCACATGTATTGAATCCCCCATCCTTGGGAAGAAGATTTACTACCAAGTATATACAGAATGTAAACACGAAATAGTTGTCTAACTATTTCCCAAAGACTTAAACTATAAAGCTAAGGCACGGCCGTCCGTCTAATAGAAATTAGCACCTGTAGGTCGTCGCACAGCTGCGTGAGCAGGAGATACTTGGTAGAGACGCTTCACTGTGAGTTCATGTCCCCCTTTTCTCTAACTGTTTTCAGTTTTCTTAACTGCGGGGGTGAAATACATGTTACTATGATTATGAGTACTTTATAAACGGTATGGTTAGCGTAAGGAGGTTTATTACTCAGATCATGTGAGTGGGTAGGAGCAATATGAGGCCATTAGTCCTCATGTCGGGACCGAGGGACAGGAGCGGTAGATCTATCTGGGTGTAGCGAGCCCAGCCCCAGGCCAAACTAGAAACGGACCTCGGGGTGACTTTGTCCACATACTAACGCCGTGGCATAAATCTGCTAGGTTTGAGTCTCCCTATTTGCACTTCACAAACATCAGTGGCTTTGCAACCCATTGACGATCTCTTTTTCCTTATTGCTACATACCAGGATTTTCATACTCACAAAGGTTTATTTACTCACTTACACATGAACTCGCTCAACATTATTGTTGATTTTTCAACTTACATGTATTTCAGGAAATTAACGGATTTGGCACGGTATGGCACGTTTTCCCGCTGCACTAGCTACGAGATCATCCGGGTTTGGGGAATGTGACTCTTTCCTGGACAAGTCACAATCCTTAAACTGTGCTTACGTCATGTTGATGTTTATGTTTGTTGAACAATGTCATTAGGAGGTGTTTCCGTTAAGATAATGTTGTTGTAATTGGTTTTCAAAACTTAATCGAATGGATGATCTTGCATGATTTTATTTCATATAGCTTTGTTATGGTTAAGCTATGGTATTAAGAAGTCACACCAAATTAACCACGCTTCCGCAAAGCCAGGGTGTGACACGTAGCCAGTCTAGGCAAACAAAATGTTGTTTAATAATATTTTGGTGAGTTTATTTTTATAGAGTGTTAAAAATAATTTAAAACGCACTAAAACGGGATTAAAACGCTAGATAAAATACCCGGTATCCAGTATAATACCAGTTTTGGCCAAAATTTAGATATATATGTATATGCATACACATAAAATCATGTACATGTGTGTGTGTTGGCAGCCATTCACATTAATTTCTCACTCTCTCTCCTCCTCTTATTGGCTTTCATGGGAGGTGTTGATGATTATGTTTCATTAACTCATTTTTAAATCTCAAAAACACTTACAACTCTGAGAATGAAAATTTTCAAATCAAACACTCTCTCTCTCTACTAAATTTCAGCAGAACACCCCCTTATTACATCCATAATTTCGGAATTTTTGATGTTCTTTCAAGAACATCATTAAATCTAAGGTGTTTCCAAGCTATTTTGATGATCCAAAGGTGTTTTCTTGGTGAAATAAGCTTTCAAACATCAAAAATCATGTCAAAACCCACTTGAATCTTGAAGGTATAAAAAACATTTCTCTAAATTTTGTTCTTGAGTGATGTTGTAAATCTTGGAAAGTTTCTCTTAATTCTTGAGTTTTTCACAAGACATAAAACTAAAATAAATGGGTTTTTGAATAAAATAAAAAATGGATGTATGTGTGTGTATACATGGGGCCGTACACATGTATGTGTGTATGTTAGAATGTGAGTTTTAATTTTTGATTGATTCATGTTTGATTGATTCTTGAAAGATGATGCATGCACGTTTAAAAGATGTGATATGGAAGCTTTTTGATTTGAAATGAGTTTATGTGAAAAGTAAATTTTTGATCATGATTATATATGTATATAGCCGTGTATGTATGTGTAAGTGTGCATGCATATGAATTTTTGATATTAAAAGTCTTAGATGGGTAAGAATGCGCATGTTTTGCACTTATGATAAATGATGTGATGATAATCATGTGTAGAATTTGATTGTTCTTGAATACTTGAACATGATTTAAATATGTGTTAGATATATATATATATATTTTAGTTCGTATAAAATGATGATGATGTTACAGGGATGCATTAGATGCATTTACCTGAACATGCATGATGATGTGTGATAATAAAAAAGGTGATTTGAGTATGATTTAGTAAAAATAAGTTTTAATCAGATTATAAACACTAAAATAAAGTTATTTTAGAAGTGTTTAGTGACATATAACTTTGTCATAATGGTGCATTAAAAGTTGTAAAATACGTGAAATCGCATGATTTATGTGACTTACACAAAAACTGCACTAATCTGATTATAACCACTATTTTAATCAGTAAATAACATGTATTATGTTAAAATATCAAGTCATTTCGAGTTGGGATGGTTATAGAAACGTTTAACGCAAAACTATGCGGTAAAACGGTCAAAAATCGGCTTTTCGAGTGATTTTTGTAAAACTGATTTAGATCAGTAAATAAACTGATGTTTTTAGTGTAAAAAGGTATGTTAACTAATTTTAAGTTTACTTGGTGTTTGGTTGGTCATACGTGACTTCCGATGCCCAAAACCATTACCGAATCGCTAAAATACGCATTTTTGATGAACACTAGCATGAGTAAATTTTGAGTGAACCTTATATGATAAAATGTGTTAAGTGATTTAAACATGTAAATGTGATAATATGTTAAGTGTTAACTTGATAGTGGGAAATTTAGACTATGCATGTGTACTTGTACGTTTTGTGCGGTAGAAACGGTAAAATTGCGTTAAATGTGTAACTAGTTTGTCGAGTATGAAATTTGGTACATATGAGATGTTTTATGTATATTTATTTTAAAAATGACAAAATAGATAAGTTAACAAGATTTCACATGTTACGGTGTTAAATTATGTGAACATTTATGTATATATATATATATTACGACGCACAAATCATAGATATATTGAGTATAAACGGGAGACTTAACGGGTTTACACAATAATGGTCACCAATAAAATCGTTCAAGTCGCAAAATCATAAAAATACATATACATTGACTCATATATATATATATATATATATATTAACGTGCCAACATAATCAACAATGACAACTTTTCGAGAAAATCTCAAAGTTATGTGATAAATCTAAGAAACAGAGAAACTTAGGATTTTGTGTTTTGAATATTGATTTAAAATCATTCCTATATATATATATTAGGATGTGTAGAAATCAATCTCTGGGATTGCGCTATTTAAAATACGCACCCAAAGGTGAGTGTCACTAAACCCCTCTTTTTACTGTTTTATATATATTTTAGGGGTGGAACACGTTGTTAAAAGGGTTTAACAATGTTTTCGAAATAAAACATACGTTTTAATATAAAATATATATTTTCGCTGAAAATATATGAATTTGATAAGTCATACGTTTCGAAGTAAAACGATTTTGAAGAATGAATATGTTGAGTGTTGTATTTCTTAAGAGAAACGAGACCGTACGAAATGGGAATGAATTCCGGACTGAGTCTCAACATTTGAGCGACAGGGGAATTATTAAATTGTCATATTAGTAGGATATATATATATTGTACATGAGGCAGACATCATATTGTTCTTCGAGAAAGAACCATGCGCCCATGATGTCGTTTAATCAGTTAAGTATGGTACGCGAGGAATTGTTGGGAGATCTATCGGGTTGACAACCCCGTTGTGACCGGTCGCCCCGTGTCAATGTCAAACGACGAATTAAAATTTTGTTTATTGTCTAGCATTGATTATCCATGCATGGTTAATATATAGTTCGTATCGTCTAGCTAACATACGAGTCTGAAAGTTGACACTAGAATTTAATATACAAAACCTGGGCAAAACTACAATCGTCGGAGTAATGAACCGTTGGAAGGCCCATGGATTTTGTTAAGGAAATAAAATGGAACTTCTAAAATTACATGGATTATTTTCAAATAAACACCTAATCAGAAAGTTTTCCTTGAAATAAAATCTGTTAGTAAACAAATAAATGAACTCACCTTCCTTTGTGTTGACACTTGATTTTAAAGTGTTCTACAGGTACTTGAGCTCGGCTTCGGGAATTATGGCGTATCTTGTGGTTGTTGATGCATATATATATTCACTTAAATATGTTGGACGCATTTTAAAACTTTCTGGGACAAATGTAATAAGATCCATAAGGATCAAATACAATTTAACTATGTCATGCTTGTGTCATGTCTTAAAACGTAAAGTTTGAATAACTTACATTTAAATTATACTAAAATGTCCAACAATTAAATGCATCAAACATCAAGATAGAAATGGGCACCAACTTCCGTCTCCACTACGTTTAATATTCCGATGTGACGTTTTTGGGGTGTGACAGAAGTTGGTATCAGAGCTATTGGTTGTTAGCGAACTAGATGTTTTCGAAGGAAAATACTAGACTTCAACCGAAGAATTTTGAGATTTAAAGTCCAAATTTCTCGAAGCCAAGATTTTTAAATAAATGTGGTAATTTTATCATGTATGAAGGCCTTTATGTCTTTATGTGCATACGTGATTTTCTGTTTATTTAGGCCTTATGTGTTACTATTCACGTTGATCACACACTTACTTTGTACGGTTACGATATGTCACGTCTCGGCCTATGGAACCATTAGTTATCCTGCTCACTGATATTGTCGAGCCTACACTTGAGATTCTTTCGCATGTCGTTACAGAATCATTTGTTCTGCTATTCGAGTCACGTATTTTGCTACACCTCTTTTAGTCTACACTCGTCGTAGGAAGAGGACTCGACCCATTAGAGAGATCACATCAACTTCGAGAGTTGAGACAACGTGTACTTTGAAGAGGCATAAAGGAGTTTGAGTCAATCGCTCTCACTGTGATTGTCAGTTCGCCACGTTACGCGGAGGCATGGAGACGATGAAGGACTTAGAAGGACAGATGGACTGTTATTGTAACAACTCTCACCAAAAGTATTATTTCTTATTTTATTATGTCCAATAGGAAACCCTAATTAAGACACCCCATATAATATTGCATGAACCCTAAAATTTTCAGAAACAGTTGGAACTAGGATCAGGGCCCCCTAAAACTCAGGGGGGGGGGGGTATCCCCTAATTGACAATTATCTTCATAACTCGTTGTAGGAAACGAATTTCGTCGAAATGTTGACTCACCTAGGCTAAGTGGACACCAGGCTACCCTACCCTAAAAATGGACCCGTCTCGCCACGCGCCAGGACCAGGTGGGTCTGGCGCGCCACGCGACAGGAACCATTTTTCAGTATATATAGCAGGGGTTTGGCACTTGCATGTTGGTCTTATTACGACGAAAAAATTAGTTTTGTACGTCAAGTTATACACTGTCTAGTCAAAACTATCAAAATCCCAACCCTCTGCTGCGACAACAGGGTAATAACTCGATCACTGCTACGATACAATGTCCGATCGATTGAAACCAATCCGATGGATGTTTAAGTGCTGCCCGAACTCGGGCTATACTTTGTCATTCGTCGTGAGGGTTTTGATTTCGTGAGCTTATCGTGAATGTTGTATTAAGTTACTGACCTAGTTTCGTGTCCATTGCTATTTACCTAGGTTACAATAATAAATCACTAGTCAAGGTTCTGTCCAACTAAACTTGCAATGTGAGTCATTCTCTTTTTATCAAATTTCTTTACAAAACCCTAAATGTTTTCCAGTTATACTTTGCAGTGATTAAGTCTTTGCTAATGTTTAATTACTGGCAGTATGTGGGGGTTTCTGCACATTACTACTAACGATTTATCACTTTAGGTGGGCGAGCCTAGTTAGTGATATGTCCACAGTCATAGATTCGGTCAAGTGACAGCTGAACCACATAATTATATGATAGGGGCAAATATAAAAACCCTTAATGTTGTAAATTTATAACAATGTGTCTTTTGTGCAAATTGAATGACTCGCCAGTATTTCCTCGCTGATAAAAATCTTTTTAAACATGTTTCAGGTGATCTACTGTGATCCAGGAAAAAGCGACATGTAGCACTACAAGCTTGAAGAAGTGGCTCAATAAAATAAATAAACATGTTTTGTAAAACAGGGAATTTCCTCGTAAAATTTCCTTTATTGTAAATTATGGGGTTTGTCCCAAATTTGTGAAATAAAATAAATTGGGTATTTTCAAGTTTAAACGATCCTGTTAATGCTTCTGCTGCCAAACTAAATACAAATACCACGGGTTTTTCTGTCTCGCGGCTTCTGGACTGGGTCACACCGGGCCGGGGGCCGTGACAGAAAAAGGTGGTATCAGAGCCACTGATTTAAGCCAATTAAGTATTTAGAAATACTTAATTTTCAGATTTCCATTCTGTGAATTTAAGTTGATAAATGAAATGCTAACTTAAGTTTGTGTGTGTTTTTCATATATGCTAACATCATGAATGAGTTGTCTGAAGCTCTTCAGAATCTCACTATCTATTCTGCTGAGATGGAAGTTTCCGGGGGCCTTTCCGGTTATTGTGCCGACACTGAGAAACCTATGGAATTCCAAGCCCAACCTCAAGAAAAACCCAAGTCGAAAAAGAGAAGGAGAATCATAGGCTGGAGACGCGGATGGAGGAAGAAACCAGCTGCACAGAAGGTTAAAAAGACTGAGGATCCCAAGGATAAAGGCAAAGGAAAGGAGATCAGGGAAAGTTCAGGGCAAGTCCAGGAATGTCCACCGTGGGAGGAGTTGGATCGCAAACTGGCAAATAGTGACCTCATCGGACCTGCCGATGAAAACCTCTTCAATTACCCAGTTGAATCACAACTTCCAGTTAATTTAGAGCCTGCTATCCCAGATCCTATTGTCAACCCTCAACCTCTACCAGGAGAGCTAGAAGAATAGTGGACAACTGACTGGCAATTTCAGAACCTACTGAATAACCCTAACACCTTTTTCCCCCAGTTTGACCCGGAGCCTGCACCAAATCCACCTATGAGCACAGAAAACTTGGCTGAGCTCCGTCACTATTGCGAGGAACTGATGGACGCAGGGAATCGAATCCGGGAAGTAGGAGAACAGATCTGCTGGAAATATGACGAGAGGGAACGTCGTTTCTAAGATGCCAGCTGACTGTCGTTATGTGTTTAATAATAATAAAATGATAAATAATAAAAATATAATCTTGTAAAATAACTTAAAATAAAACTTTTGTAAGATAACTGGTGTGTACGGATGCATACTAAAATATATAAAAATATAAAAGTCGCAAAGTCGACAATTTTGGCTATAGATGTTGACGTGATTATGAGCAATTGTTTTATTAAGTTTGGTTGTTATTTATTTGTGCCAATAACTTATATATATACTGATAATTATCAGATGGAACCTGCTGTTAATGAACCAGTTAATGAAGTTAACCAATCCGAACAAAACAATGAGGATCACTTTCTTAATAGACAAGATATAGAAAACATCGTTGCTCAGGGAATAGCCAATGCTCTCCCGGCAATCATCGCTGCTGTTAAAAGTCATGTTGAACATTCCCAAGCCAAGCCTAGTAAACGCACGCGCGACTATAATTCCAGTAACAGTGTTAACGGAGGCGACAATAACGACAACTTGATTCAGGCCCCAATACTTAAGAAAATGAAAGTTGCAACACCTGGTTGCACCTACAAAGAATTTCTTGCCTGTAAACCAGTTGAATTTGCAGGCAATGAAGGGGCAACTGCTGCACTACGTTCGTTGGAGAAAACCGAGGTAGTGATTAAAATTAGTAAATGTGCCGAGAAGGATATGGTCATGTATGTTTCTCACCTTTTTAAGGAAGAGGCATTAGAATGGTGGAACACGGTATTGCAAGCCAAGGGAAGTGACATGGCCTATGCCATGAATTGGGAAGAATTTAAGCGTATGGTGGAAAGAAAATTATACCCTGAATATGAAAAGGAACAAATGGCGAATAAATTCCTGAGCCACCAAATGGTGGATGTTGACTGTCGAGGGTATACTTCGAAATTCTTCGAACATGGTCGAATTATACCAACTCTGGCCTCGCCAGAACCGGTACTTATCTCTCGCTATATTTGGGGTCGAATTAGCGAGATTCGTGAAATCGTCAAAGTTGCGAGACCTCGCACCGTTAACGATGCGGTAGAGTTAGCCAATACTTTGACCGACAGGCTGGTGCGTACGCGGGAATAAAAGAGGAAAAAGGAATTAGCCCAAAAGATTACCCATGAATTTCGTGTGGGTAATAATATTAACTTCAAAAGGAAGGGAACTGGGTCCTCTTCCGCCCCGCCATTTTGCGGGAATTGCAAAAAGAAACATTTTGGAAAATGTAGAGAAAATTGTAATTTATGCAAAATTACGGGCCATCGGGAAGTGGAATGCAAAAAGAAAGCAAAGATCTGCTACAATTGTGGAGAAGTTGGGCATTTCAGACCAGAATGCCCTAAATTGGTCAAACCAGCAGATAACAAGGCTAAACCGGCTGAAGGAACTAATAAGAAGAATGCAAGAGCCTTCCAATTGACCACACAGGAAGCCGATCTGATTCCCGACGTAATAGCTGGTACGTTTCTGGTACACAACGTTTATGCGAAAGTATTATTCGACTCTGGTGCAAACCAAAGTTTTATAAATACTTCTTTTTGCCAAGCTCTTAAGCTACCCTTAACCAAACTTAGGCAGATTTATATAGTAGAAACGGCAGACGGGAACTCTGTTAACATAGATACGGTTTTGCAAAAAGAAAATATAGAACTTTCAGGTCATAATTTTTTTGCAAACCTGTTACCTATGAAATTAGTTGGATTCGATGTCGTATTAGGAATGGATTGGTTAGTAGCCAACCATGCTCGAATCCTCTGTGATGAGAATTCCAAAGAAATTTGTGCACCTACAGGAGAAGTAATTATAATTACAGGGGATAAGCTGCGTAAACCAATGAAGTTCATTTCGATAATGAAAGTTGTTAGTTATAAACGAAAGCAAGGAATAGTGTATATGATTTCAGTAATCATTAACACTAAGGGTAAGGAACTTAAGGAAATTCCTGTAGTATCAGAATACTTGGATGTATTCCCAGAAGAACTACCAGGATTACCACCAGATAGGAAGGTAGAATTTAGAATTCATCTGATTCCTGGAACAACACCTATAGTTAAGGCACCCTACCGGTTAGCACCCACTGAAATGTTAGAACTCAAAAAGCAATTAGATGAATTGCTCAGTAAAGGATTCATACAACCTAGTTCATCCCCTTGGGGAGCACCAGTGTTGTTCGTAAAGAAGAAAGATGGTTCGATGCGAATGTGTATCGATTATAGGGAATTGAATAAGATTACAATTAAGAATCGATACCCATTGCCTAGGATTGATGATCTTTTCGATCAACTTCAGGGGGCTAGATATTTTTCTAAGATAGATTTACGCTCCGGATATCATCAATTGAAGGTACAAGAAGAAGACATACCTAAAACCGCTTTCAGAACTAGGTATGGTCATTACGAGTTTACAGTCATGCCCTTTGGACTAACAAATGCTCCCGCAGCATTCATGGACATGATGAATAGAATCTGTAAACCGTATTTGGATAAATTTGTAATTCTCTTCATCGACGATATACTTATTTATTCCAAAAGTCAGGACGAGCATAGTGAACATCTACACGCACTCTTAACTCTGTTAAGAAAGGAAAAGCTTTACGCCAAATTCTCAAAATGTTAATTTTGGCTACAGGAGGTACAATTCTTAGGTCACATGGTGAATCACGAAGGTATTCATGTAGATCCCTCCAAAATAGAAGCGATCACCAAATGGAAGGTCCCGCAATCAGCTATGGAAGTTAGAAGCTTTCTAGGGTTAGCTGGATACTATAGACGATTCATTAAAGATTTTTCTAAGATAGCTGTGCCATTAACTAAGCTAACCTGTAAATCAGTTAAGTTTGAATGGGGACCCAGGCAGGAAGAGGCTTTTAGGATTTTAAAACAAAGGTTAACAAACACCCCAATTCTTGTCTTACCTGAAGGGACAAAAGATTTTGAAGTTTATTGTGACGCTTCTAAGTTAGGATTAGGATGTATGCTAATGCAACGCAAAAATGTAATTGTGCATGTCTCAAGGCAATTGAAAAAGCACGAGGAAAACTATACGACACATGACTTAGAATTAGGGTCGATAATTTTTGCCCTTAAGATTTGGAGACACTATATGTATGGAAATAAGTTTACCATTTATACAGATCATAAAAGCTTAAGGTACATATTTGGGCAAAAAGAATTGAATATGAGGCAAAGAAGATGGATGGAAATTCTAAGTGACTACGACTGTGATATCCAATATCACGAAGGAAAACAAATGTAGTCGCAGATGCTCTAAGTCGTAAGTATCATGAAAAGCAAAAGTGAGTTCGCGCTCTTAGATTAAATCTACAGTTAGATTTAATGGAACAACTGAAGAAGATTCAAGTAACACCAATTGAGGATGATGCTGAAGGAATGAAAGGAAGAATAAAGGAATTAGAGCAAGGAGCTGATGGAATTTGGAGATTCCACAAAAGAAGGATTAGGGTACCTAAGCAAGGAGAGTTAAGAAATAAGATTCTAGAGGAAGCCCATAAATCTAGATATACCATGCACCCTGGGAATAATAAGATGTACCAAGATTTAAGAAATAACTTCTAGTGGATAGGAATGAAAAAGGATATAGCTAGATATGTATCTAAGTGTCTAACTTGTTCACAAGTTAAGGCAGAACACCAGAAACCTTCAGGGTTACTTCAACAATTAGAAATGCCTGTTTGGAAGTGGGAACTAATAACCATGGATTTTGTTACTAAGTTGCCCAAAACCAGAAAAGGTAATGACGCAATTTGGGTAATTGTGGATCGATTAACCAAATCAGCTCATTTCCTGTCCATGAAGGAAACTTTTAATATGGAAAGATTAGCCAAGTTATACGTAGACGAGGTAGTATCCTTACATGGAGTCCCACTCTCTATTGTATCAGATAGAGATAGTCGTTTCACTTCACATTTCTGGACGAGTTTCCAAAAAGCAATGGGGACACGATTGAATTTAAGTATTGCATACCATCCCCAAACAGACGGACAAAGTGAAAGGATGATTCAAACCCTGGAAGACATGCTCAAGGCATGTGTAATAGATTTTGGTGGAAACTGGGATAATCACCTTCCCTTAATTTAATTCTCCTATAACAATAGTTACAATTCAAGTATCGAAGCTGCCCCGTTCGAAGCATTGTATGGACGAAAGTGTAGAACTCCAGTTTGTTGGGCAGAAATAGGAGAAAGCCAATTATCAGGTCCCAAAATCGTACAAGAAACCACCGACAAAATAACTTAAATCAAGGAAAGACTAAACACCGCTCAAGATCGTCAGAAGAATTATGCAGACAATAGACGCAAGCCGCTAGAATTTCAAGTTGGAGACAAGGTACTTTTAAAAGTTTCTCATTGGAAAGGGGTAGTTCGGTTCGGTAAAAAGGTAAAGTTAAGTCCAAGGTACGTAGGACCATTCCCAGTAATCCAGCGAATAGGACCAGTTGCTTATCGCCTACAACTACCAGAAGAGCTGGCTGGAGTACATGACGTGTTTCATGTATCTAACCTCAAGAAATGTTTATCTGACGAATCCCTGGTAGTACCTCTTCAAGATATAGAGGCAAATGAAAAGCTAAAATTTGTTGAGAAGCCACTCCAAATAGAAGACAGAAAGGTCAAGTTTCTCAAACACCAAAGACTAGTACTGGTCAAAGTCAAGTGAGATTCAAAGAGAGGGCCTGAGTACACTTGGGAACTAGAATCAGAGATGAAGCGAAAATATCCCTACTTGTTCCAGTAAATCTCGAGGACGAGATTTTAATAAGGTGGGGAGGATGTAACAACTCTCACCAAAAGTATTATTTCTTATTTTATTATGTCCAATAGGAAACCCTAATTAAGACCCCCAAGTAATATTACATGAACCCTAAAATTTTCAGAAACAGTTGGAACTAGGATCAGGGCCCCCTAAAACTCAGGGGGGGGGGGGTATCCCCTAATTGACAATTATCTTCATAACTCGTTGTAGGAAATGAATTTCGTCGAAATGTTGACTCACCTAGGCTAAGTGGACACCAGGCTACCCTACCCTAAAAATGGACCCGTCGCGCCACGCGCCAGGACCAGGTGGGTCTGGCGCCCCACGCGACAGGAACCATTTTTCAGTATATATAGCAGGGGTTTGGCACTTGCATGTTGGTCTTGTTACGACGGAAAAATTCGTTTCATACGTTAAGTCATACACTGTCTAGTCAAAACAATCAAAATCTTGACCCTCTGTTGCGACAACAGGGTAATAACTCGATCACTGCTACGATACAATGTCCGATAAATTGAAACTAATCCGATGGATGTTTAAGTGCTGCCCAAACTCGGGCTATACTTTGTCATTCGTCGTGAGGGTTTTGATTTCGTGAGCTTATCGTAAATGTTGTATTAAGTTACTGACCTAGTTTCGTGTGCATTGCTATTTACCTAGGTTACAAGAATAAATCAGTAGTCAAGGTTCTGTCCAACTAAACTTGCAATGTGAGTCATTCTCTTTTTATCAAATTTCTTTACAAAACCCTAAATGTTTTCCAGTTATACTTTGCAGTGATTAAGTCTTTGCTAATCTTTAATTACTGGCAGTAAGTGGGGGTTTTGTGCACATTACTACTAACGATTTATCACTTTAGGTGGGCGAGCCTAATTAGTGATATGTCCACAGTCATAGATTCGGTCGAGTGACAGCTGAACCAGATAATTATATGATAGGGGAAAATATAAAAACCCTTAATGCTGTAAATTTATAACAATGTGTCTTTTGTGCAAATTGAATGACTCGCCAGTATTTCCCCGCTGATAAAAATATTTTTAAACATGTTTCAGGTGATCTGCTGTGATCCAGGAAAAAGTACCATGTAGCACTACAAGCTTGAAGAAGTGGCTCAATAAAATAAATAAACATGTTTTGTAAAACAGAGAATTTCCTCGTAAAATTTCCTTTATTGTAAATTATGGGGTTTGTCACAAATTTGTGAAATTAAATAAATTGGGCATTTTCAAGTTTAAACGATCCTGTTAATACTTCTGCTGCCAAACTAAATACAAATACCACGGGTTTTTCTGTCTCACGGCTTCAGGACCGGGTCACACCGGGCCGGGGCCGTGACAGTTTTGATGAGCTAGAAGAGCTTGTTAGGAAGATGTTGGATTTCCGGGGATTGAAGAGTTAGTTGTTGATTGTTTCTGTTGTTTGTTATGTATGTCTCATTTGATGCACCCTATTTATGGCTTGCATGCCAAGGTTTCAGATATTTAGGAGGAAATTTCATATAGACTTGTTGCGGGTGTTGATGTAGACATGCAGAATTTTTATTAGTCTTCGTACTAAAAACAAGCTTTGTAATTTCTGTATAAATATCGAATGGGTTCCTTTTGGTTTAAAAATTTTTCTCATTAATACGTGGGTATTATACATGCGCAATGTTTGGTCCACTAACATTTAATGATTGAATTATTTTTGGGATATCATCTTATATTGATATTATGTTGTAATAATAGAAATGACTAAATGCCGCCAAAAGCGAGACAGGGTTCTGGACTACCTGTTACCCCGAAAGAGTTGCATAACTCATAGCCCGACACGTTAATACTGCCATGGAACAGCGCGATGCTAAGCAGAATAATGGCCAGGAACGTAGAGTGATACTCATGGGCATGGTCTTGTTGGGACAAAGGATCGAAAACCCTTCAGGTGATATAATGATCAGAAAAGTTTTACTAGTTCATGTGTTATGATATAATCAGAGCGTTTTCCTGATTTCCATTAACCTTGTGAACAGTACATAGATGTACACATAAAACAATCCAGGGTTGTAACCCAAGATCATTCACTGGTACCCTATGCAATGACATGGCAACGGTATGCGTGATGTCGAGCCGTTACAGCGGATCGACCATTCCAATAATTCCACATTCCGAGCCTAGATCTGGGGATTCATGAAAGCGAAAGTCTGAGAGTTCACAAGGTTCAGTTATAGTATTGGTAAAGTGATAGAAACTAGTAAGGTCGTTTGCAGTTATAGTATTTAGTTAGGTGATCGTAGTTCTAGTGTTGGTTTATTTCTAGTGGACCTGGGGAGCCTTGACGCGGATGTGAGAATGGATTGATTTTCCAAGGATGAAGTGGGGACTATTGCTTAAAGAAGCTAGCAGAAGCTAGCTAGGATATCTCGTCCTAATGACGATAGAGAGGTGATAGTTGTTCACGGAGACCGATCGAGTGTCGAGTGTTGATGGTTGAGAGTCGTCAACGTTGTAAAGATGTTCGAGTTGTTGCGAAAAGGTTATCCTGCGTTCTTTGTTAACATTGTGGATATGAAAGCCAAAAGTAGGAATATCGGAAAGATTCCTATTGTTCGCTAGTATCCAAAAGTTTTCCTAAAAAGACTTACCTGGATTGCCCCCCGCGAGACAGATCGAATTTCGAATCGATCTGGCATCCGGTGCTGCACCCAATTGCACAATCTCCTGATAAATTAAGCACCGTTTGAGAATGATAGAAATGTAAAGTTAGTTTCAAGAGCTACTGGACAAGGGTTTCATTCGATCAAGCTTTTCACTTTGAAGCGCATCTGTTTTGTTGAAGAGAAAGAAGTGTGGATCCTTCAGGATATGTGAAGATTTCAAAAAGCTAGACGAGTTGACTAACAAGAATCGGTACCCTTTTACCGAGGATTGACGACTTGTTCGATCAAGCCACAAGGATCCAGCTGCTACACGAAGATCGATCTACGATTGGAGTATCATCAGTTGAATGTTGCTGATGAAGATATGCTGAGGACTGCTTTTCAAACACGATATAGCCATTATGAGTTATTAGTCATGCCTTTTGACTAAATTAATGCGCCATTTATATTCATGGATCTCATGAACAGGGTATGGAAACCCTAACCGAATGAATTCATGATAATATTCATCGACGACAAACGTGCCTATGTGCGAACCAAGGAGAATCCTGAGTAACGTTTGAAGTAAACAATGGAACTGATGAATGATGAGGAGCGCCAAAGACCCTTCGGGAGTATGATGATCCATATAACTAGTGGGGTACTACCGGAGATTTATTAAGAATTTCCCTGAATTACTGCAGCTTTCAACACTAATAACCCTAAAAGGAATAGGGAAATTGATTGGACAGCAAGATAGTAGGAAGCTATTCGGACCCTTGAGAGAAAAGTTGGGAGCGTGTATGATGGACTCCGAAGGAAGTTAAAGATACTTGTCTGCCCTTGGCAGAGTTATCTTGCAATAATAGTTCACACGCTAGTATTCAGGTTGCTTCGTTTGAAGTCTTGCATGGATGGAAGTATTGATCACCATTACGTTGAACCTTGGAAAGGGTGGAGAGCATTGAGATGTGAGATTAGGAATTGAGAGTATATGTAATATGGGTCTACAAAGATTCTTTGTAAGAATCAAAGTTTCCCACAGAAACTATAAGACTATATTCATTAAACCTGTTTTCACTGTTTTCATCTAGTGCGAAAACAAAACCTGTAGAGTAAAATTTCGGGGATGAAATTTCCTAAACAGGGGAAGACTATGACACCCGGCTTTTCAGGCCGTACCGTACAATTGTACACGTGTTGTGAATAGATAAAAAGATTGTATTTGACTGATTATGATGTTTATATGTGAAATTTAATGAGTTGGTAAATTTAAACTTTGGTAAAATTTATGTTGGCAACGATAAAATTAACGCTTATCGTGTAACGGTTAAAATGCGAAACGAACATCGGTGACCACCCGATAAATGTTAAAATCCTAAAAATAGTTTGTTATGATTAGAATAATTATGTTAATCATATCCCTGTGGAAAAATAATTTAAAACGCTAAGAAACTCTATTTTTCGAGTTTAATCGCGTACCGCGCGATGCGGCGCGTGTACCGACAAAATACTGTCAACACAGCCTGTCAAGGAAACTGATAATCACTTTAGTAATGATTTGATGACTTTATTACTTTAGAACGATAAAAATAAATAAAAACGCTTAAATTCCTATTTTTGCGATTTTAAGCGCGTACCGCGCAGCACAAATGCGCATACTGCTAAACACCGATAACGTAGCCAGTCCAGGCAAACAAAATATTGTTTAATAATATTTTGGTGAGTTTATTTATATAGAGTGCTAAAAATAATTTAAAACGCACTAAAACGGGATTAAAACGCTAGATAAAATACCCGGTATCCAGTATAATACCAGTTTTGGCCAAAATTTAGATATATATGTATATGCATACACATAAAATCGTGTACATGTGTGTGTGTTGGCAGCCATGCACATTAATTTCTCACTCTCTCTCCTCCTCTTATTGGCTTTCATGGGAGGTGTTGATGATTATGTTTCATTAACTCCTTTTTAAATCTCAAAAACACTTACAACTCCAAGAATGAAAAATTTCAAATCAAACTCTCTCTACTAAATTTCAGCAGAACACCCCCTTATTACATCCATAATTTTGAAATTTTTGATGTTCTTGCAAGAACATCATTAATTCTAAGGTTGTTTGATTCATGTTTGATTGATGCATTAGATGCATTTACTTGAACATGCATGATGTTGTGTGATCATAAAAAGGTGATTTGAGTATGATTTAGTAAAAAATAAGTTTTAATCAGATTATAAACACTAATATAAAGTTATTTTAAAAGTGTTTAGTGACATATAACTTTGTCATAATATTTACTAGCTTTGCATGTTGTACTTGGTGCATTAAAAGTTGTAAAATACGTGAAATCGCATGATTTATGTGACTTACACAAAAACTGCACTAATATGATTATAACCACTATTTTAATCAGTAAATAACATGTATTATGTTAAAATATCAAGTCATTTCGAGTTGGGATGGTTATAGAAACGTTTAACGCAAAACTATGCAGTAAAACGGTCAAAAATCTTCTTTGCGAGTGATTTTTGTAAAACTGATTTAGATCAGTAAATAAACTGATGTTTTTAGTGTAAAAACAAGTATTTTAACTAATTTTAAGTTTACTTGGTGTTTGGTTGGTCATACGTGACTTCCGACGCCCAAAACCGTTACCGAATCGCTAAAATACGCATTTTTGATGAACACTAGCATGAGTAAATTTTGAGTGAACCTTATATGATCAAATGTGTTAAGTGATTTAAATATGTAAATGTGATAATATGTTAAGTGTTAACTTGATAGTGGGAAATTTAGACTATGCATGTGTACTTGTACGTTTTGTGCGATAGAAACAGTAAAATTGCGTTAAATGTGTAACTTGTTTGTCGAGCATGAAATTTGGTACATATGAGATGTTTTATGCATATTTGTTTTAAAAATGACAAAATAGATAAGTTAACAAGATTTCGCGTGTTACGGTGTTAAATTATGTGAACGTTTATATATATATATATATATATATATATATATATATATATATATATATATATATAGGGAGGGGCTCATGCGAGAACCACCCTTATTATGAGAACCTTGAGAACCAATGTGAACACAACCTAAAATAGCTAAAAAAAACCTAAAAAAACCTAACCCCCACCCCCCAAAAACCTAAACCCCCCACCCCCCCCCCCCCCAAAAAAAACCTAACCCCCCCCCCACCCCCCAAAAACCTAAACCCCCCTCCCCCACCCCCCAAAAACCTAAGCCCCCCCCCCCCACCCCCCCAAGCTAAAATGCTAATAACTAAACCCCCAAAAAACCTAAAAAAATCTAAAAAAAATCTAAAATTTTTTTTTTGATTTTTTTAATATTTTTTAGGTTAAAATCGCTACTTTTCGAAGCCAAAAAAAAAATTTTAGAAAAAAAAAATTAAAATTTTTTTTTTTTTTTTTTTGCTTCGAAAAGTAGCGATTTTAACCTAAAAAATATTAAAAAAATCATAAAAAAAATTGTGTGATTTTTAGCTATTTTTAGGCATTTTTTGTTGTGTTCACATTGGTTCTCGCGGTTCTCACAATAAGAGGTGGTTCTCGCATGATCTTCTCCCTATATATATATTACGACGCACAAATCATAGATATATTGCGTATAAACGGGAGAGTTAATGGGTTTACACAATAATGGTCACCAATAAAATCGTTCAAGTCACAAAATCATAAAAATACATATATATGGACCCATATATATATATATATATATGGACTCATATATATATATATATATATTAACGTGCCAACATAATCAAAAATGACAACTTTTCGAGAAAATCTCAAAGTTATGTAATAAATCTAAGAAACAGAGAAACTTAGGATTTTGTGTTATGAATATTGATTTAAAATCGTTCATATATATATTCGGATGTGTAGAAATCAATCTCTGGGATTGCGCTATTTAAAATACGCACCCTTATGTGAGTGTCAGTAAACCCCTCTTTTTACTGTTTTATATATATTTTGGGGGTGGAACACGTTGTTAAAAGGGTTTAATAATGTTTTCGAAATAAAACATACCTTTTAATATAAAATATATATTTTTGCTGAAAATATATGAATTTGATAAGTCATACGTTTCGAAGTAAAACGATTTTGAAGAATTAATATGATGAGTGCGGTATTTCTTAAAAGAAATGAGACCGTACGAAATGGGAATGAATTCCGGACTGAGTCTCAACATTTGAGTGACAGGGGAATTCGTAAGTCGTAGTATATTAAATTGTCGTATTAATAGGATATATATATATATATATTGTACGTGAGGCAGACATCATATTGTTCTTCGAGAAAGAACTCTGTGCCCATGATGTCGTCTAATCAGTTAAGTATGGTACGCGAGGAATTGTTGGTAGATCTATCGGGTTGACAACCCCGTCGTGACCGGTCGCCCCGTGTCAATGTCAAACGACGAATTAAAATTCTGTTTATTGTCAAGCATTGATTATCCCTGCATGGTTAATATATAGTTCGTATCGTCCAGCTAACATACGAGTCTGAAAGTTGACACTAGAATTTAATATACAAAACCTGGGCAATACTACAATCGTCGGAGTAATGAACCGACGGAAGGCCCATGGATTTTATTAAGGAAATAAAGTGGACTTTCTAAAATTACATGGATTGTTTTCGAATAAACACCTAATCAGAAAGTTTTCCTTGAAATAAAATATGTTAGTAAACAAATAAGTGAACTCACCTTCCTTTGTGTTAACACTTGATTTTAACGTGTTCTACAGGTACTTGAGCTCGGCTTCGGGAATTATGGCGTATCTTGTGGTTGTTGATGCATATATTGTCACTTAAATATGTTGGACTAATTTTAAAACTTTCTGAGACAAATGTAAAAAGATCCATAAGGATCAAATACAATTTAACTATGTCATGGTTGTGTCGTGTCTTAAAACGTAAAGTTTGAATAACTTACATTTAAATTATACTAAAATGTCCAACAATTAAAAGCATTAAACATCAAGATAGAAATGGGCAACAACTTCCGTCTCCACTACGTTTAATATTCCGCTGCGACGTTTTTGGGGTGTGACAATCGAAGCATCGAAGAAGCAGTATATATAGCTAGAATATTATGGGACTAACTGGAAGTGTGATTTCAGCATTCCATTAGTAACTACGATTTATAAGTCGTGTAACCGGAGGATACCCGAATTGATGGAGCCTTGACTCGAATCTTCTTGATTTAGAGCTTATGAATATTGGACCCTGGAGAGGGTGGAGAGTGTTGAGATGAGAGTATAGGAATCGAGAACGTGTGTAATATAGATCTACAAGGATTCTTCATAAGAATCCAAGTTTCTCGCAGAAACTATGAGACTATATTCAATAGATTCGTTTGGTTTATTCTTATTAGTGCGAAAACAAAACCTGAAGAGTAAAAATTTCGGGGACGAAATTTCCTAAACAGGGTGAGACTGTGACACCCGGCTTTTTAGGCCGTACAGTACAATTGTAACACGTGTTATGAATAGGTAACAGGGCTATATTTGACTGGTTATGGTGTTTGTATGTGAAATTTAATGTATTAGTAAAATGAAACTTTGATAAAAATTATGTGGGCAACGGTAAGATAAGCGCTTATCGCGTAACGGTTAAAATGCGAAACGAACGTTGGTGACCACCCGGCCAGTGTTAAAATCCTAAAAATAGTCTGTTATGATTAAAATAATAATTTTAATCCTATTCGTGAGGAAAAATAAATTAAACCGCTAAGAAACTCTATTTTTCGAATTTAAGCGCGTATCGCGATGCAGCGCGTATACCGACAAAATACTGTCCACACAGCCCGTCAAGACGACTGAAAATCATTTTAGCAATAATTTGATAAGTTTATTCTTATAGAATGACAAAAATAAATAAAAACGTTTAAATTCCTATTTTGCGATTTTAAACGTGCACCGCTTAGCACAGCGCGCATACTGCCAAATACCGACAACGTAGCCAGTCGAGGCAACTGGTAATTATTTCAGTAATAATTGTAAGTGATTATTTTTATAGAACAATAAAAATAATTTAAAACGCACAAAAACGGGTTTAAAACGCTAGATAAAATACCCGGTATCCAGTAAAATACCTGTTTTAATCACTAAACTCTATATGTATATGTATATTTATATGTGTAATGTATATATATAAGAGAGAGAGATAGGTGGCGGCTAGAGGGGGGTGCCACCCACCTTGGAATTATAAGAAAGGGATATGTGGATCTTGGAAGTGTGAGTAATGATTTGAACTTTTATAACACTCAAACTCCATTCAAACAAGATCAAAAAGTTCATCCCTCCTCCTCCCTCATGCTCACGGCCGAACACCCTCACACACATACACATTCAAAAATTTCAAGTCGTTCCATGAAGATTCAAGGTCCTTTCAAGGTGATTTCATGCTTAAAAGAGTGTTTGGAAGTGATTTCAAGCAAGAACAACCTTCATATTCTCATCTATTCTCAAAAACCCATCTAAAATTTTGAAGGTATAAAAACTTACTTTATAAAATTTGTTTTGATTCATGATAGTGATGGAAGTTTCTCTTGTTCTTGAATCTAAACATAAACTTGAAACTAAAACAAATGGGTTTTTGAAACAAAAACGAAATGGATGAGTATATGTGTGGGTGTAGCCGTATGTATGTATGTGTATGTGTATGTATATGAGATTGATTCTTGACTTTTGATAGATTCTTGTTTGACATGATTTTTGAAAGGTGAAGTGCATGTGTGATCAAAGGAATGTTCTAAAAGGTTTTATGATTAGAAATGGATTTGTGAAAAGTAAAATTTTGGAACTATATGTATGTATATATGAGTGGCCGGAAATATATATATATGCATGCATGAACATTTTGATATAGATAATTATTGATGTATAAGAATACATGCATATGTTTTGCATTTATGAATAAATGAGTAGATGATGATGATGTGAAGTATGGAATGTTTGAATATTTGAAACAAGAGTTAAATGAAGGTATAGATGCATTCAAGTTCATACAAAATGATTAGAACATGTTATGGATGCATTAGTTGCATTTATTAGATCATGCATGTTAGAATATGATCATGAAATGATGATTTGTACATGTTTTAGTAAAAATAAATTTTAATCTGATTCCAAACACTAAAAATGTAAATAATTGAAGTATTTAATGGTATATAATTTTTGTCATAATGTTCTCTAGCTTTGCATGTGGTACTTGGTGCATTAGAAGTTGTAAAATACGTGAATTCGCAAGATTTATGTGACTTACACAAAAACTGCACTAATCTGATTATAACCACTATTTTAATCATTAAATAACATGTATTGTGTTAAAATATCAAATCTTTTCGAGTTGGGATGGTTATAGTAACGGTTAACGCAAAACTATGCGTTAAAACGGTCAAAAATCGGCTTTTCGAGTTATTTTTATAAAACTGATTTAGATCAGTAAATAAACTAATATTTTTAGTTTAAAAATAATTATTTTAACTAATCTTAAGTTTACTTGGTGTTTGGTTGGTCATACGTGACTTCCGACGCCCGAAAACGTTACCGAATCACTAAAATACGCAATTTTCAATGAACACTAGTATGGGTGAATTGTGAGTGAATCTTATGTGATAAAATGTGTTAAGCGATTTAAACATCTAAATGTGATAATATGTTAAGTGTTAATTTGATAATGGGAAATTTAGACTATGCATATATGCATGTACGTTTTGTGCGGTAGAAACGGTAAAATTTACGTTAAACATGTAACTTGTTTGTCGAGCATGAAATTTGGTACATATGAGATGATTTATGTATAATTGCTTTAAAAATGACGAAATAGATAAGTTAGTAATATTTTGTGTGTTTGGTGTTAAATTCTATGAACTTTTATGTATATACAATACGACGCGCGAATCGTAGATATAGTGCGTATAAACGGGAGAGTTAATGGAATTACACAATAATGGTCACCAATAAAATCGTTTAAATCACAAAATCATAAAAATATATATATGTGGATTCATATATATTAACATGCCAACATAATCAAAAATGACAACTTTTCAAGAAAATCTCAAAGTTATGTGATAATTCTAAGAAACGGAGAAACTTAGGATTTTTATGTTAAATATGTATATTGATTTAGAATTGTTCCTATATTAGGACGTATATAAAAATCAATCTCTGGGATTGCGATATTAAAATACGCACCCAAAGGTGAGTGTCACTAAAGCCCTCTTTTTACTGCTTTGTACATATTTTGGGGGTGGAACACGTTGTTAAAAGGGTTTAATAATGTTTTCGAAATAAAACGTACCTTTTACTATAAAATATATATATTTTCGCTGAAAATATATGAAATTTGATAAGTTATACTTTTCGAAGTAAAACGTTTTAATGAATAAATCTTGGATGTACGGTATTTCTTAAGTGATACAAGACCGTACGGTTGGGGAACAGATGCCGGCCTGGGTCTCGAGTGATGGAGATTCAGGGGATTCGTACCACATCGTGTATTACATTGTCATATTAGTAGGATATATATATTGTACGTGAGGCAGACATCATATTGTTCTCAAAGAGAGAACCCTACGCCCATGATGTCGTTTAATCAGTTAAGTATTGCACGCGATGAATTGTTGGTAGATCTATCGGTTTGACAACCCCGTCGTGACCGGTCGCCCCATGTCAATGTCAAACGACGAATTAATATTATGTTTATTGTCTAGCATTGATTATCCCTGCATGGTTAATACATAGTTCGTATCGCCTAGCTAACATACGAGTCTGAAAATTGACGCTATAATTTAATATACAAAACCTGGGCAGTATTACTGTTGTCGGAGTAATGAACCGACAGAGGGCCCATGGATTTTATTAAGGAAGTAAAATGGACTTTCTTAAATTACTTGGATGTTTTCAAATAAACACCTAATCAGAAAGTTTTCTTGAAATTAAATTTGTTAGTAAACGAATAAGTGAACTCACATTCCTTTGTGTTGACACTTGATTTTAACGTGTTCTAAAGGTACATGAATTCGGCTTCAGGAAATCATGGTGTATCTTGGGTTTGAATGATGCATGTTGTTTTTTTGAAAATGTTGGACAACTTTTAAACTTTCTGGGACTTTTGTAATAAGATCCGCGAGGATCAAAGACATCTTAACTATGTAGTTGTGTCGTGACTTAATACCTAATGTTTAATAACTTATGTTTAAAATAAACCAATATGTCCAACAATAAAATGCATCACTCGACAAGATATAAATGGGCACCAACTTCCGTCTCCACCACGTTTAAATATTCAGCTGCGACGTTTTTGGGGTGTGACAGAAGTTGGTATCAGAGCCATTGGTTGTTAGCGAACTAGATGTTTTCGCGTAAAACACTAGACTTCAACCGGAGAATTTTGAAATATAAGTCCAAAATTCTCGAAGCCAAGAATTTTAATAAACATAGAAAATATTTTATCATGTGTGAAAACCAGTATGTGTTTTATGTGCATACGTGATTTTCTGTTTATTAAAAGCCTTATGTGTAACTATTGATCACACACTTATTGTACGGTTATATATGTGTCACAGATGTCGCACGAGCACGAGGTCATCGAGATCAACGACTCAAGTAGCGAGCCAGATTTCGAGACTTCACCCAGATCTATTTTACCAGAGGCACCTATCACGATCCCACAGATGGTTGGTATAGCTGAGTTTGCTTCATCATTCCGTGTCGACCCTGCTTTCGCTAGCCAGGTAGACCCCCGATATGCTTTCATGAGCAACGGGTGGATTGATGACAACGATGACGCTCCTCTCTCGATCCATGAGACAGGACAATCATCTGGCACAGTACCAGTTATCGATGACGTGATCAGAGATGTCCCTGTATTTGGAGGACCTTTTAGTATACCAGTAGTGGATGCCACTATTGTTACAGCTCGACCGTTAGAGTCGTCTGTTGCTCCACCTGCTACTGTGATCGAGCCTGTTGCTGAGGTCCCTCCACCTGTTTGGTCAAAGTCACCTTTACCTTTCATTGAGTCACGCGCATCTTCTACGCCTCTATTAGTGTATTATCATCGCAGAAAGAGAGTTAGGCCAGCGGGAGAGGTAGCTTCCATGTCACAAGCTGAGACTGCATCTGCTTCTAAGAAGCAGGAAGGAGTTTGGGTGGATCGATGTTGCCATGGTGAACGACAGCTCGCTGCCATGCGTGAAGAGCTGGAAACGACTAAGGGTAAACTGAAGGACCTCGAGGGGCAAATCTACTGGTACAATGAGTTGAAGGAATTAGATGACAGCGCAATGGATCAGATGCATTGGAGGATCGTGGATTTGGAGGAGTTGGTTAGGAAGATGCTAGATTTCATAGGGATGAAGCGTTAGATGTTGTTTATGTTTGTTGGGGGTTGTTTGTTTTTGGTTGTTGTGTCTGGATACTCTTTTTGATGCTTTTCTTTTGGGGGCCTACGTGCCGATTATATTTTGTGATATTAGGTAGAAATTCTGTGGAAACTTGTTGTTAGGGGTCATTTTCTTAACATACGTATCCTGACTAATATCCTGCCTCTGTTTGTTCATTTGTGACCAGGATGCTGGAAGAGGATATTGCTAACATCTTGGGCGATATCCTGAGACTTGTTGAATTAACCACGTGCAGGTTAAGGGCTGAGACTTGCTAACGGTCAAGAGGACTTCTTCTCCTCAAGACTCGGACGAATTTGTTGAGGAAGAGACGTTGAGCCCGAAAGACCAGGTCTACAACCTTCGAAGAAGGAATATTCGGTGGATCCCGCGAGTTTAGGGTAGTTTGTTATTTTATCTTTACTATAAATAGATGGGGGCGGATCCGCTTAGAACACAGAATTTTTCACTAACACTCTCATACACTTACACTCTCTAGCTCATTGCAAACACCACACTTGTATTCAAGTTTCGTTGTAACACTTAGTCGATCCGTACCACATCCTGCACTGTATCCTGATTTTTGAAGCAATAGAAGAACTAGGCAGCTGAGATTGTCAGCTCCCGAGGTTTTATGCCGGCGATCTAGATTGATCAAGGGTTTTCCTCGTACATCTCGTGTCATTTTCTTTACTTTTACTCATTGTTTGATCATAGATACAGCTCTATATCCTGAGCCGTATCCTGAAACTGTTTTTACCAATTAATTTGATCAACATATTTTCGACACTCATTTCTAGCACACTACCTCACTTAACTAATTTGATCACTTAATTACTTCGGTAATTTTTGACCAAAACAATTTGGCGCCCACCGTGGGGCAAGTGGTGCTCTCCTTACTAAAAATTTTTGTCAAATCGCTAATCGGTTTTCTATTTTCAAAACTTTTTGCCACATTGTCCATAATGGCCTCAAGATCAAGCATGAGTTCCTCTACTGTGTCTGCTGTGACTTCTGCTACTACTGGTTCAGTGCTTCCACCACCTCCTCCAAGGATGCCAGCCTCTACAGAATCTCAAGATGTTATCCCTACTCGGAGTGTCCAGGGATCTGCTCCCGTTTTAGCTTCTAATGATGAAATTTTAACTTTATTTGGAAGTGTGCATGAACAAATGAGGCAGCAATAGGAAACAAACCAAATGCTTTTAAGGGAAATACAACTCCTGAAGTCTGGCTCGAGCAGATCTGCTGAGGACAATGTTACTCCATTACACCCTAGAGCGTTGAACTTTAGTTCAGCTGTGTATACCGAGGATAACAGGGGGAATATCGTGCCCAGTCTTCCTCAGAATCATACTCCTGAAATACACTCCTCGGTCAGGATGTCAACCATGAGGAGCTCAGGATATGCTTCAGGATATGGGCAAAATCCTCCAACGGGTAACGTGTCAAATAATAATAATACTCATGCTACTAACAATAATAGATCTTTGCAGGATACAGGTGTAACATCAGCACTTACTAGGGAACTTCAAAAGTTGAAGGACATGATATCTAGTGTACCTGGGGTGGTCCAGCCGATCCCAGAAGTGTCCCAGGACAGCCACAAGATATCTCGTTTTGCATATCCTATCTATGATGCTGAGATCCCAAAGAGATTCCAAACTCCCAACATGAAGCTTTATGATGGGAGTACGGATCCTGAGGAGCATATTGCTCAGTATAGGGAAAGAATGGAGATTAACCCTATCCCTCCGGAGCTCAAGGAAGCGTGCTTGTGCAAGGGATTTGGTTCTACTCTAACAGGATCGCCCTTAAAATGGCTATTAAACGTTCCTCCTCACTCAATTACTTCATTTGCTCATTTGGTTAATTTATTTAACAGTCAATTTTCTTGTAGTCGGAGTTTTGAGAAACTAACCAGTGATCTTTACAGGATAACTCAAGGGCCTCAGGAATCCTTGAGGGATTATGTGAACAAATTCAGTCGAGAATCCTTGGATATCCCACATCTTGATGTTGCAACAGCTATGCAAGCTTTCAAGATGGGATTACAAAAGGATTCTCAGTTTTATCAGGATCTTGTAATGAATCCCTGCAGGAATCTCGACGAAGCTCGTAACAGGGCTTTGAGATATATCCGTCTGGAAGATGACAGGAAGATGCAAGAAAGGATGAACTCATCCAACACTTATGAGTCAACTAATAGGAAGTCAGAATCCTCGTTCAAGTCATATCGGCCTAAGCCGTATAGTAGAAATGAAAACAAAAGAGTGAACGCTGTCGAAGATGAGGATCCTGAAGAGTATCCTGAGTTGTCCGAATATTGCTTTTCTGTTAATATTCCTGAATTGATGTATGCTATGCAGGGTCTAGGAGACAAGGCTAGGTGGCCTCGAAAGAATCAACAAAAGGCTGACTGGAAAGATAAGTCAAAATGGTGTGCTTTCCACGAAGATTTCGGACATGTGACTGAGGATTGAATTACTCTAAGGAAAGAAATAAGCTATCTTCTAAGCAAGGGATATCTGAAAGATCTCTTAGGAAGAAAGAAGAATAAGGGTCAGGATACTGAGAAGGATCCTGAACGAGCAGCATCACCTCCCGCGGATGCCAAGATAATCAACTTCATTTCGGGGGGATCCGACATTTGTGGAACTTCGTATTCGGCAGCAAAGAGACATGCAAAGGAAGCCAAGGCCGAAAGGGGAGACAAACCTGTCAGGATGACTACCCTCACAACTGACAAAGTGATCACTTTTGATGCTGATGACAGGGATACTGTCCAAGATCCTCACCATGATGCTCTGGTAATAACGTTATATGTGGCTAACCATTTAATACGCAGGATACTGGTTGATAATGGCAGCTCCGTCAACATAATCCAACTAGAAACTCTGAAGAGAATGAATGTATCTCCAATGGATATCACTTCAAAGTCTACCATGCTTGTTGGATTCAGTGGAGAGGCTAGAAACACAGTGGGAGAGATAAAGTTGCCAGTATACGTTGAAGGAGTCAACTCGATACAACGCTTCTGTGTGATGGATTCTCTATCCTGCTATAACATCATACTGGGAAGACCGTGGATTCACGATATGAAGGCCGTGCCATCAACATATCACCAATGCATCAAGATACCTACCCCTTGGGGAGTGGTCAAAGTTGATAGTGATCAGCAGGAGGCGAAAGAATGCTACTCATCCTCGATGAAATCCTCAACCAAACCTAGTGCAGCATAGCAATTAAAGACACGGGCCCAGGATATCGCGGAGGATCCGGAGCAGGATGTGAAGAAAATTATCCTGGACCAGGATAATCCCGATATTTCGGTGCTCGTAGGGACCAATATCCCTCAGGATATTGAAAAACAATTAATTAACTTTTTGAAATGCAGGATGTCTACGTTTGCATGGAAGCATGAGGATATGACAGGCATATCCAAAGATATTATCACTCACAAGCTTGGAATTGATAAATCCTTCAGGCCTGTGCAGCAAAAAAGAAGGAAATTTGCTCCTAAGCGGAACAAAATTATCCAGGAGGAAGTTGAGAGATTATTAAAATCCAGGATGATCAGGGAGGTTAAATTCCCAAGATGGCTAGCAAACGTGGTTGTAGTGCAGAAGAAAAATGGGAAATAGAGAGTTTGTGTGGACTACACAGACTTGAACAAAGCTTGTCCTAAAGACCCATTTCCTCTTCCCCACATTGATGCAATGGTAGATGCCACTGCCGGGCATGAAATGCTGACTTTCATGGACGCATCTTCAGGATTTCAACAGATCCAAATGGAACCTTCTGACCAGGAGGATACTGCCTTCATGACACCAACAGGTATTTATTGTTATACAGCTATGCCTTTTGGTTTGAAAAATGCAGGTGCAACATACCAAAGATTGGTAAACATGATGTTCAAAGACAAACTGGGGGACACCATGGAGGTATATATCGATGATATGGTGGTGAAATCTAAAAAGGCTGAGGATCACCTCCAGGATATCAAGGGAGCATTTGATATCCTGGATCAATACAACATGAAGCTGAATCCTGCTAAATGCCATTTCGGAGTGGGGGCAGGAAAGTTTCTTGGATATATGGTGACAAAGAGGGGGATAGAAGCAAGCCCAGAGCAGATCAAAGCTATCCTGGATATAAAATCACCCTCAAACATGAAGGACGTACAAAGATTAACAGGCCGAGTAGCAGCCCTAAACAGGTTTATCTCAAGATCCTCAGAGAAATGCAAAGACTTCTATGATATCCTAAAGAAGAACAAAAGATTCGAATGGGGGGAAAAGCATGAAGCAGCCCTACAGGATTTGAAACGGTATCTCTCAACCGCACCTCTATTGATGAAGCCGGAAAATGGTGAACCACTATCCCTGTACCTTGCTGTATCAGGGAATGTTGTAAGTGCTGTTTTTATAAAAGACCATGAAGGTCAGCAATATCCTGTTTATTATGGTAGTAAAAGTTTGTTAGATGCTGAAACTAGGTATTCTCATTTAGAAAAATTGATACTAGCATTAGTCATGGCATCAACGAAACTTAGGCATTATTTCGAGACACATAGGATACATGTTAAAACAAATTATCCTATCAAAAATGTGCTTAGGAAACCAGAGATGTCAGGCAGGATGGCCAAGTGGTCAGTAAAGTTGAGTGCTTATGATTTAGTATACGAACCTAGAAATGCCATAAAATCTCAGGCTTTAGCTGACTTTGTGGCTGACTTTAGTAGTGACATTCAGGACGAGGTAGACCTAGAAGTTCAACAGTTAGGAGAATCCTCAGGATCCTGGACATTATATACTGACGGTGCATCTAATGTAAGAGGAGTAGGATTAGGAATACTACTAAAATCGCCACAGGGGGACATATTACCCCAGCCTATTAGGTGTGAATTTCCTGCTACTAATAATGAAGCAGAGTATGAGGCTTTAATTGCAGGATTAGAGTTGGCTAAGAGCATGAGTATCAAAAATTTGCAAGTATATGTTGACTCTTTGTTAATTACTAACCATTTTAATGGATCCTATGCAGTTAAGGGTGAGAAGTTAATCGAATATCTCGATATTCTCAAAAAATTAGCAGGATATTTCGATGTTTTTATACTTGAACAGGTACCAAGGGAGGATAATGCTGAAGCGGATGCCTTAGCAAATTTGGGATCATCGATCAAGATACCTGAAGGGACGCAGATACCAATATTACATGTCTTATATCCTGCAACGAATCCTCAGGATAAAGAAGTAGCTGGTATTCAGGATCCTGGAGTAGAACATCCTGAAGAGGATCCTAAATCCTGGACGGCTCCAATCATGAAATATCTCAAAGAAGGACACATCCCTGGAAATGAAAATCCTAAGGCATTTAGGATGAAGGTATCACGATTCACTATTATAGATAATATTTTATACAAGAAATCTCTTGCAGGACCGTATTTGAGGTGCTTGGAGGATCCTGAAGCCAAGGAAGTACTTCAGGATATACATGAAGGGGATTGTGGTAACCATGCTGGGGGCAGGTCGTTATTCTCAAAAGTATTAAGGACAGGATATTATTGGCCAACAATGAGAAAAGATGCCGCAGAATATGCTCGAAGATGTGACGCATGTCAAAGACATAGTAACATACTGCATCAACCTGCTGAACCATTGTATCCTATTGTTTCCCCTTGGCCATTTATGAAGTGGGGTATGGATATAGTGGGAAAGCTACCGAAAGCTCTGGGAGGAAAAGTCTTCATGGTAGCAATGACGGATTATTTCTCTAAGTGGGTTGAAGCTGAAGCATTTGTTCAAGTTAGAGACCAAGAAGTAGTATCCTTCATAAAGAGGAATATCCTGACCAGATTCGGAGTACCAGCTGAGATAATCTGTGACAATGGTTCTCAGTTCATAAGTAAGAGGACTACTGACTTTTGCAAGAATTGGGGAATCAAAATGATCACGTCTACTCCGGTACATCCTCAAGCAAATGGACAAGCAGAATCCTCAAACAAGATAATTGTCAATAACTTAAAGAAGAGGCTTGGAGCCAAAAAAGGAAGATGGGCAGCAGAATTACCCTTTGTTTTATGGGCTGATAGGACAACGGTAAAGAATGCAACAGGCCAAACCCCATTTTCCTTGGTGTTTTGAGCAGAAGCAATGATTCCAACGGAAATGACAATACCTACTGCAAGATCTGTCTTAAGTGATCCTGAGAAGAATCCTGAAGCCTTTAGTCAGGATTTAGACACTATAGATGAAAAGAGAGATGCGGCAAGGCTAAGGATGGCAGCATATCAACAGAGAATATCCAGGGCATATAACAAGAATATTAGAACCAGAAGATTTAAGGTTGGAGATTGGGTGTTAAGAAAGGCTTTTCAAAATACTACTAATCCTGCCGATGGCAAGTTAGCTCCAAAATGGGAAGGACCATATGAAGTTGAATCAGAAGCAGGGAAAGGAGCATACAGACTCAAGAATATGGAAGGGGATATGCTACCGATATCTTGGAATGCTATACACCTTAAGCTCTATTTCAAGTGAGTTTAGAATTCAATTTCTAACTCAGAATGGTATGAATTCTATCTTTTTTAAATATGTTTTGGTTTAATTTATACTTTGAAACTCAATACTGACTTAAGCATCGGAGGGGTGTTAGCCAAGCTAACACCCACCTTAGTTTACAATTGTTTTGCAAGATATGTTTCAGGATATAGCTCCAGGATATGCACTCAGGATAACTCAGAAGATTAGAGGATTGGCCCCCTCTCTTACGTTTAAGGGATACTGATCCCTTCACAGGTTTAAAGGTATTCACCTTTCTTCGGAATTGGGTTTAAACACCCCGCCTGGAGCACAAGTTATTCAGGGATAGTTCAAGGTGGCGGGACCAGTCCATGTAAAAGTGGCTGACAATTTCGTTACTGTTGGCTATATCCTGAATCCTAAAGGTATATGAGGATTGATCACCCTCTCTCACGAAAGGGTATTTTCATACTCTCTAAGGTTTAAAGGTTTTCACCTTTCTAAGTCTTGGAGTTTATACACTCCCGCCTGTAGCGCATGAAAAGTTGGGATTTTCCCCAGGATACAAGGGATTTATCTCCAGTACATCCTTGGGTTTTACCCTTGGGATGTAAAAAAAAAAATTTATGCAATGGAAACTGACATTAAGTAAATTTCTAAGATGCTTGAAGACATTATACACAGGGGACATTCCCACCAAGGTGGTGGTGTAAAGCTAAAAGGATGAAGTTTGCAACTAATGCACTAAGTACCTTGCACAGGGGACATTTTCATTGGAAGAGTTAAAAAGGGATTGAAGTTTGGTAATAGGTTTATATCCTATTTCTGGTATGATCTTTCCTTTATAAGCCTCATTTAAGTTTTTAGTGACATTATGTCAAGTATCCTGATATATATCCTCAAAGGATATTTGATTAGGGTGTTTGAAACCAGTATTAGTTTGGAACTCTGATCTTTTAATATTATCAAAACTTGGTTTTGAAAAGATAGACTATTTTTTACTTTCTAAAGAAATTTTTACAAAGTTGAAGGAACGTTTGGAAGATCTATCTAATAAAAGGCTTTTGCAGTATGTTGCTGAGCATACTGATCAGGATATTTTATAAGATAACAACACAAAATCTTTACAAAGATAAGACTCACACTAAGTAATGCAAGGTAGTGCAAGGTAACAGAAAATAAGTCAAAAGATGAAATTATTCTTAAAAGCAATCAATACTGGTTGATAACCGAAGGTTTCATCCTGAAACCCAGGACCCATCCGCCTTCGGTTATCAAATTGTTTAGAGACAGAAATGAAAATTGTTCATAAAAACATAAAATTGTTCGAATGAAAATAAGCTCTAGGGGGTAGTGCCTTCTTGGTCCATAGCGGTTTCAGCAACATCCATCTTGGGATCCGGCTCAGCATCCTTTTCAGCATTGGTTGCCTTTTCAACTGCTTTAGAAGGTTCATCGACAGTTGATTTGGAAGAAGTACCGCCAAGATTCTTCAGCTTGGTCTCCCAAGCACGAACGTCCCAAGAAGGGCATTCGAAGCCTAATGTTTTGGCTTCATGAGCCATCTTTAACCTAGCCTGGAGAAGAGAAATGACGACGGAACTTTTGAGGCTTTCTTGGTAACTGACCATATCCTGTTCGCACTGCACATGGGCAGCTTCCAGATCGGCCTGGGCTTGAAGAGTAGCTTTGTTGAGAGCAACTTGGTGTTCTTGGGTCATAGCTTTGTATTTCTCCTCGTAATGACGAGACTTGGCGGCCGCAATCATGCCTTGGTCAGAGATTGTGATTTCTGCTTCCTTTAGCTTAGATTCAAGTGTTTTGTTAAGCTTGCAGGATTCTTGATATAAATGAACCAAACGCTCAAGACCCTACAAAGGTAAGAGGACAGGGATTAATATTTTGAAAATAGTCTAAATTGCAGGATATGATATGAAGATACTAACCTGGTTAAGAAAAGAAGTCATAAAACCACTGGCTTCAATGAACCCGTGCTTTTCATAAGGAAAGGTGTCAGAAATGACAGGGGAATCGGGTTCTTTCCTTTTGCGGGAACTTGAACTCTGGGGCTTGGTAGCCGGTGAAGGTTTAGGAATGATGATGGCTTTGGAGCTGATGGGTTTGGATGTAGCAGTGGTTTTGGAGCCAGATTCTTTCTTGACCTGGATCTGGTCAGAATAGCTATCCAGTTCATCAAGGTCAAAGACTTCAGGGATCTTAGCTGGTGCTGCATAAAGGGAAAAGTTTTACTCTTTATTTTATCATTATATTGTTTTGACTAATTATTTTGAAAGGAATTCTTACCAGACATCTCGGATGATGAGTACTGACTTGAACTCGGGACGTGTGTGGTGAAAGTCCTGTCTATTGCAGGTAACCGGTAAACGGTATTGATTCTCTCTTCTGACTCAGCGGTAGGGGGGGCAACTTCCTTGAAATTCACTGCATAAAGATCAAAAAGAAGAATATTAATAGAGGATAACAATCAAATCGTCTATGAGGATATTTATGATCCTACCGGTGGTTAACCACTCCACCGGAAGGTTGGCACCCTCAGCAATGGAATCTCGTTTGACAAAGAAGAATTTGCGTTGCCATCCGTCTTCGTTTTTGGTGGCTTTGAGAATCAGGGGTTTGCTGGAGGTCGAGAAGAGCAAGAACCGGCTAGAGCCGTGGGATCGAAGGCGAGAAGCAATAGGTAAATCCTCGATGCAAAGGTCAGAGCAATGGAGGTTTTTGATTTGGTTGAGTACAATTAGTACTCTCCAAACCATGGGCATGGTTTGAGCAAAAGAGATGCCAGTAATACGAAAGAATTTCATCATGAATTCAGGAAAAGGGTATCGAAGACCTAGTGAAAAAGGATATGCTGGAAAACAGATCCATTCGGTAGAAGAAACATCCGATCGGATTGACCGATCGAATGGCCTAAAGACTGTGCTGTCGGGGAAAGCGCCGGAGGCTCTTAAAGCTGCAATGTCTGCGTTGTCAAAAGCGCAGATCTCCTTTTCGGGATTTTTAAGAAGATTCTGCTGGGTGAAGGTCTCGGCGGCCATTGCTAGAAAGATGAAGTAAGTTGACAGGAAGAAAATCAGAAATGGAGAATTACCTGAAGGTTCTGTTGAAGATATCTGCTTTTCAAACAAGAAAAGAGGAGATATAGGGGCATCGTGGATCTCCATTGAGTAAAAAACGCGTTGGAAGTTACGATGTGATCTTGACCGTCGCTTCGTTTTAAATGCCTTGAGTTGTGGGATAAGATTTTTGAAATATATCCGTTGGATTGGTATACCAACCGATATATTTGGGGACAATTGTTAGGGGTCATTTTCCTAACATACGTATCCTGACTAATATCCTGCCTCTGTTTGTTCATTTGTGACCAGGATGCTGGAAGAGGATATTGCTAACATCTTGGGCGATATCCTGAGGCTTGTTGAATTAACCACGTGCAGGTTAAGGGTTGAGACTTGCTAACGGTCAAGAGGACTTCTTCTCTTCAAGACTCGGACGAATTTGTTGAGGAAGAGACGTTGAGCCCGAAAGACCAGGTCTACAACGTTCGAAGAAGGAATATTCGGTGGATCCCGCGAGTTTAGGGTAGTTTGTTATTTTATCTTTACTATAAATAGATGGGGGCGGATCAGCTTAGAACACACAATTTTTCACTAACACTCTCATACACTTACACTCTCTAGCTCATTGCAAACACCACACTTGTATTCAAGTTTCGTTGTAACACTTAGTCGATCCGTACCACATCCTGCACTGTATCCTGATTTTTGAAGCAATAGAAGAACTAGGCAGCTGCGATTGTCAGCTCCCGAGGTTTTATGCCGGCGATCTAGATTGATCAAGGGCTTTCCTCGTACATCTCGTGTCATTTACTTTACTTTTACTCATTGTTTGATCATAGATACAGCTCTATATCCTGAGCCGTATCCTGAAACTGTTTTTACCAATTAATTTGATCAACATATTTTCGACACTCATTTCTAGCACACTACCTCACTTAACTAATTTGATCACTTAATTACTTCGGTAATTTTTGACCAAAACACTTGTTATGGGTGTCGATGTAGCCATACCGATGATAGATATCAGGTACTGAAAGACAAGTTGATAATTTCTATGATAATATCAGATGATTAACTTTTGGTTTAAAAATTGTTCTCATTAATATATGGATATTATACATGCACAATGTTTGGTCCACTAATATCTAATGATTGAATTATTTTTATTTTGGTTATCGTCTCATGTGATTATTATAGTTGTAAATAATAGAAACGACGAAAATGCCGCCAAAAGCAAAACCGGATACTGGACTACCTGCCACCCCAGAGGAGTTGGCACGACTCATAACCCAACACGTTAATACTGCCTTGTAACACCGTGATGCTAACCAAAATGATGGCTAGAAACGTGAATGCGGTAGTCCTGGGCAAGATCTTGGTGGGACACAGATTGGAAACCCTTCAGGTAAAATAATGATCGGGAAGTTTTGGTTGTTCATTTGTTATGATCTCATTGGAACGTATTCCTGATTTCTATTAACCATATGAACAGTGCATCGGAGCATACATAAAACAACTCAGGGTTGTAGCCCAAGATCATTTACTGGTGTCCTATGCAATGATGTGACGTAGATATGCGTGATATCAGGCTGTTAGAATGACTCAGTTATCCGAGTATTTCAGCGATCTGAACCTGGAATTGGAGATTCGAAGAAGCGCAAACCCGAGAGCTCCAAGAAGACTCCCGAAGTTGGAAGTAGGAAGAAACGCAAATTGGAGAAAGCAAGTGCAGCTAACCCTCAAGAGTCAGGAAAGGGTAAGGACGGCGATGGACAAGAGAAGTGCGCCAGATGTACCTGAACCGGACATGTGACTTCCCAGTGTTATGCTAAGAGTACATTGGATGGAGCTGCGCTTGAAGGATGCTTTACGTGCGGTGGACAAGGATACTACAAAAGGGAATGCCCGAAATTGAAAGGACAGGACGTTAAGAGTAATTCCGTTGGGACAAGTGTTAGGAAGGCAAGCGAGAGCCCTGCTACTGTTACCGGTATGTTTCGAATCAAAAGCCAATCTATGTTCATATTTATAATGCTAAAACTGACATGAGTTTCGTTCGAGAAACTATGAACCAGTTTTGTGTTCACCTATAAGTAAGCCAAGTATAAAGTGTCCGATAGAATTAATAGTTGGTGAATTGATAGAAACTAGCGAGGTTGTTTGTAGTTATAGCATTTAGTAAGGCGATTGTAGTTTTAGAGATTGGATTCTTATCGGTGGAGTCGAGAAACTTTGACGAAAATGCAAGAATGAATTCACTTTCCGAGGAAGAAGTGGGGACTATCGCTCGAAGAAGCTAGTTGGAATCTTTTGTCCTGATGACAATGGAAAGGCGGAAGCTGTTCGGGAGAATTGATTGAGTCGAGTGTTGAGTGTTGATATTCAGGAGTGGTCAGTGTTGTGAGGAAGCTGAGTTGTTGAGAAAGGGCTATCCAGCGTTTGCAGTGAACGTGATGGATGCGAAAACTGAATTTTGGAATGTCGGAGAGATTTCTATCAAACGCAACTATCCGGAAATCTTCCTAAAAAGACTTACCTGGATCTTCCCTGCAAGATGGATCGAACCTCGAATCGATCTGACTCACGATGCTGTGCCCAATTGCACAATCTTCTTACAGATTAAGCACCGCCAGAAGTGATAGAAATGATGAGATAGTTTTAAGAGCTTTTGGATAAGGAATTCATTCGATCAAGTTTATCGCCATGAGATGCATCAGCCTTGGTGGAATAAAGAAGGATAATGAGAGTATGCCTATAGATCAGTTTGAGATTGGGAAACGTGTAACATGGACAATTGATGGTTCAGTTTTGTTAAAGGAGTTATATTGAGAGAAATGCTATAGGGTATAACATTGGAGAGAAAAGCTGAGCCACGTTGACTTGGTCCTTTCGAGAGCCCATCTTGAGTTGGATTAGTTATATATGGGCTCAAGCAACTACCAGAAACAAGTGGTATACGTGATGTACTATTGGGATGCATTTGAAGGGATGTCTAATAAGTGATGCACTAATTTTGCATTTTGTAAAGATTATATGGGGAGATAAACGAGGGTTTATCGAAGCATCGAAGAAGCAGTGTATATAGCTAGAAGATTATGTTACTAACCGGAAGGGCGATTTCAGCATTCCATTAGTAACTACGATTTATAAGTCGTGTAACCGGAGGATACCCCAATTGATGGAGCCTTGACTCGAATCTTCTTGATTTAGAGCTTATGAATATTGGACCCTGGAGAGGGTGGAGAGTGTTGAGATGAGAGTATAGGAATCGAGAACGTGTGTAATATAGATATACAAGGATTCTTCGTAAGAATCCAAGTTTCTCGCAAAAACTATGAGACTATATTCAATAGATTCGTTTGGTTTATTCTTATTAGTGCGAAAACAAAACCTATAGAGTAAAAATTTCGGGGACGAAATTTCCTAAACAGGGGGAGACTGTGACACCCGGCTTTTCAGGCCGTACAGTACAATTTTAACACGTGTTGTGAATAGGTAACCGGGCTATATTTGACTGGTTATGATGTTTGTATGTGAAATTTAATGTATTGGTAAAATTAAACTTTGATAAAAATTATGTGGGCAACGGTAAGATAAGCGCTTATCGCGTAATGGTTAAAATGCGAAACGAACGTCGGTGACCACCCAGACAGTGTTAAAATCCTAAAAATAGTCTGTTATGATTAAAATAATAATTTTAATCCTATTCGTGAGGAAAAATAAATTAAACCGCTAAGAAACTCTATTTTTCGAATTTAAGCGCGTATCGCGATGCAGCGCGTATACCGACAAAATACTGTCCACACAGCCCGTCAAGACGACTGAAAATCATTTTAGCAATAATTTGATAAGTTTATTCTTATAGAATGACAAAAATAAATAAAAACGCTTAAATCCCTATTTTTGCGATTTTAAACGTGCACCGCTTAGCACAGCGCGCATACTACCAAATACCGACAACGTAGCCAGTCGAGGCAACTGGTAATTATTTCAGTAATAATTTTAAGTGATTATTTTTATAGAACGATAAAAATAATTTAAAACGCACTAAAACGGGTTTAAAACGCTAGATAAAATACCCGATATCCAGTAAAATACATGTTTTAATCACTAAACTCTATATGTATATGTATATTTATATGTGTAATGTATATATATAAGAGAGAGAGAGAGAGAGAGAGATAGGTGGCGGCTAGAGGGGGTGTCACCCACCTTGGAATTATAAGAAATGGATATGTGGATCTTGGAAGTCTGAGTAATGATTTAAACTTTTATAACACTCAAACTCCATTCAAACAAGATCAAAAAGTTCATCCCTCCTCCTCCCTCATGCTCACGGCCGAACACCCTCACACACATACACATTCAAAAATTTCAAGTCATTCCATGAAGATTCAAGGTCCTTTCAAGGTGATTTCAAGCTAAAAAGAGTGTTTGGAAATGATTTCAAGCAAGAACAACCTTCATATTCTCATCTATTCTCAAAACCCCATCTAAAATTTTGAAGGTATAAAAACTTACTTTATAAACTTTGTTTTGATTCTTGATAGTGATGGAAGTTTCTCCTGTTCTTGAATCTAAACATAAACTTGAAACTAAAACAAATGGGTTTTTGTAACAAAAATGAAATGGATGAGTATATATGTGTGGGTGTAGCCGTATGTATGTATGTGTATGTATATGAGATTGAGTCTTGACTTTTGATAGATTCTTGTTTGACATGATTTTTGAAAAGTGAAGTGCATGTGTGATCAAAGGAATGTTCTAAAAGGTTTTATGATTAGAAATGGATTTATGAAAAGTAAAATTTTGGAACTGTATGTATGTATATATGAGTAGCCGAAATATATATATATATATATATATATATATGCATGCATGAACATTTTTATATAGATAATTATTGATGTATAAGAATACATGCATATGTTTTGCATTTATGAATAAATAAGTAGATGATGATGATGTGAAGTATGGCATGTTTGAATATTTGAAACAAGAGTTAAATGAAGGTATAGATGCATTCAAGTTCATACAAAATGATTAGAACATGTTATGGATGCATTAGATGCATTTATCATGCATGTTAGAATATGATCACGAAATGATGATTTGTACATGTTTTAGTAAAAATAAATTTTAATCAGATTACAAACACTAAAAATTTAAATAATTGAAGTATTTAATGGTATATAATTTTTGTCATAATGTTCTCTAGATTTGCATGTGGTACTTGGTGCATTAGAAGTTGTAAAATACGTGAAATCGCATGATTTATGTGACTTACACAATAACTGCACTAATCGGATTATAACCACTATTTTAATCAGTAAATAACATGTATTGTGTTAAAATATCAAATCTTTTCGAGTTTGGATGGTTATAGTAACGTTTAACACAAAACTATGCATTAAAACGATCAAAAATCGGCTTTTCGAGTGATTTTTATAAAACTGATTTAGATCAGTAAATAAACTAATATTTTTAGTTTAAAAATAATTATTTTTACTAATTTTAAGTTTACTTGGTGTTTTGTTGGTCATACGTGATTTCCGACGCCCGAAAACGTTACCGAATCACTAAAATACGCAATTTTCAATGACCACTAGTATGGGTGAATTGTGAGTGAATCTTATGTGATAAAATATGTTAAGAGATTTAAACATATAAATGTGATAATATGTTAAGTGTTAATTTGATAATGGGAAATTTAGACTATGCATATATGCATGTACGTTTTGTGCGCTAGAAACGGTAAAATTTGCGTTAAACATTTAACTTGTTTGTCGAGCATTAAATTTGGTACATATGAGATGATTTATGTATAATTGCTTTAAAAATGACGAAATAGATAAGTTAGTAATATTTTTTGTGTTTGGTGTTAAATTCTATGAACTTTTATGTATATACAATACGACGCGTGAATCGTAGATATAGTGCGTATAAACGGGAGAGTTAATGGAATTACACAATAATGGTCACCAATAAAATCGTTTAAATCACAAAATCATAAATATATATATATATATATATATATATATATATATATGGATGGCACGGTCGTGCCACACCTGGCAGTTATCAGATTTTTGCCCTTTTTATCAGAAATGCATCAGAATTTGTCCGTTTTCATCATAATTTTCTTTTGTGCTCTGTTTAAGACCTGAAAATATAAAAGTACCGATTTCTCTTTCTCTAGAATATTAACACTATGAGTTTCAATCTCTGCAGTACTCTGAGCATGAACCTCTAGAGCTTGAACATGTTTTTCACTTTTCCCACTCTAAATCTCAGGTACAGATGTTTCTTTTTCTTCTGAGGTTTCTTTTTCAAAGTAATCTTTCCAACTCCAATCTTTAACGTATCAATCTCAGACTCCGTATCACTTGATTCACTATCAGCATCACTTGAATCAGTGTGAGCAACGCCTCCTACTACCTTTTCTTTCAATCTTTCTTCAACATTCTTTGTAGAAGATTCTGCTTCCTTTTCAACACTTTGATCTTGTGCAGCAGCTTTAGCCGCTTCAGCAGCTTTAGCTTCCTCATTTCTCTTTATAAAATCATCTATTGTCTCCTTCATCAAGTCAACACCTTGCTGCACTAGCCCTGTAGGATCTATCACTGTTTCATCCACAAGTCTTGGTGGAGATTTCATTGAAGGCCCTGCAAAACAAGCATTGATCATTCATTAGCATAATATAACATTTTATAATCTAACTTTTCTTGTGACTCCCCCTTTCAACTTTACCCTTAACAACAATCTTCGGTGTGGTCACTTTAGGTGCAGTCACTGCTGGAGAAACCTTCGGAGTTCTCTTCCTTTTTCCATCCTTCGCAAACCAATACCTCAACTTCTTTTCATGCATGCCACTTAGACTATTTGTTTCATCCTCTGAGTTACTGTTCTCGTGTCTCCATGCATCATTCTCAGGAACTAAATAATTTGGATTTTCAATCTTACAAATCATTCTCTTAACTCTTGGCTCCGGCTCATCTTTCTTCAGACCTTTATATTGATTCAATCTACTCAAGGTCTCACTTTTCATGTGATGTAGATCTAATTCATCAGCTGGATCCTTCGTAAGATCTTTCACTTGAACATCAATCAGCATTTGTATGAACCTTGGGTACATTATGTACTTCTCACCCCTGATATTATCCACCATATGGTCAAACAACACTTGTGAAATGTTGTAAGGCCTATTCAGCACCAGACATGTGATAATATTCATGATGTAATCTGACGGCTCATCATAAGCTCCTTTTCTGTGCGATAGAGCATGTATCACGTAATGAACCAAAAATTTGTAAGGTCGACAGAACTTAGACTTGAGATATTTATCATTTACGTGTGCAGAAAATCCCATTATGAACCATAAACCCTTGCATAGCCTTTCAGGAACAATAATAGGGTCATCATCACTATCTCCTAAGTCCAATACTCTCCTAACATCTCCCACATTGAATTTAACTTCAACATCAATATCTTTATCATTCTCGTCTTTCTTTTGTACTGCCAAATATATCATATTTTCACTCTCTTCGTACCTTATCGACTTCAGAACATTCTAACGTGTGATTCATAAACCTTTGTCCTATCAGTTAATGCCTTGGCAATCCTACTCTCTCTTAGAAATTTCGCCATATCTTTGAATGGCTCCATGTTTGCATAATTTTCTTCCAAAATACAATAAACGTTGTGAGCTGGATGCCAATCAGATACTCTTGTCTGCAAGAATAATCAACGTTAGAGTCTGCACAAATTTCGAGACATAAAGTGAAAAGTGACAAAAATTTGAAAAACTCAAAAATTTTCTAACTCTGGAGCACACTTATACACTACTCAGTACTGATGATCGGATGGCCATCCGATCGGATGGTCATCCGATCGAATGAGACATCACCTTTCAAGATCAAATTAGTCAACATAATTTGCATTTGGATCGGATGGCCCTCCGATCAGATTGACATCCGATCGGATTGTCATTCATTCCAAGTGAACAACTATTCAGTACCTTTGACAAGGCAACTAAATGAATGTGTTGTTTTGGATCGGATGGCACTTCGATCGGATTGACATCTGATTGGATTGCCTTTCTATCCAAACCAACTGATAACAGATAAAGAATGATACAAGCACACATGTATAACAAGTCAACACTTAGAAATTTTTCAAACTTAATGATGTGCATTGGATCGGATGGCCATCCGATCGGATTGCACTTCGATCCATGTGACATGAAGAACAGTTTGAATATCATATGAACATCAAAAATTTTCTAACAATTTTCCAAAATTGAACACATTTTCACGTAGAGAATTCACTGATTTACAAAACCCTATGTTCAGATTTCTCTAAAACCTAACACAAAGAGTTTAATTTGGCTTTAAGTGCACCGACTGCCGAACACCCTCTATCATCTAATCTTCAAATCTAACATTTTTTTGATCAAATTGAAACGGTAAACCTATAGATCTTAGGCCGATCTACAAAACCTTGTATTTAGATTCCATCAAAAGTCCCTAAACAAGCCTAGATCTAAGTTTCTTCATTCAACAGCCGCCGATACCTCTAAAACCATCAAAAACTTCAAAATTTAACGATGAAAGTTAGAAATCTTACCTTTCCCATTGTGAAGGTTGAGCGTGCCAAGAATCCAATGAACCTTGGAAAGCAAGAGTGTGAAAAACAATCAAGAACAGTTGAGAGTGTTTGAGAGTGAGGGTCGAGAGGCACTTCGATCGGAAAAAGTTGACTGAAACCCTTTGACCCCTATTTATAGGCAAGACCACTTATCGGATGGCCATCCGATCGGATTGTCATCCGATCCACTCTCCAACATTTTAAAATTTTCAATTTTTATTTTCCAATTTTATCTGGTTTGGTCAGTTTTAGGAATCCACTTAAGTATCTAGGTCCAAGTTAATGACCTTAGGCACTCAATTTTACCTACCAAGTCCAAGTTAATGCCCTTGGTTGACCCAAAATGAAACAAACTGACATTTTGTTCAAACATTTTTCTGAAAGATTGTACAAGTGTCAACTTAATGAACTTGTTTTGACGTTTGAACATCTTCAATTTTTCAAGATTAGCTCCCAACCCTGTTGTCCAGTCCAGAAACTTCCTGCTTTGCTTCACTTCTTAGACTCTAAAGATCAGCTTTCCACTTTGGTTTGTCGAAAAAACTAAAGCAGAAAAAATAAAGTCTTTTTGGGATTTTAAGAAAGTTTTTACTGAAACACACTAAAATCTTTTTGGATTTTTTTATGCTAAACTGAAATGAAACGCAGTAAAGTATAAGTGAACAGTAAACTATTTACAGACATATTTTTGGTGAGCGTATTAGAGGATCATATCAGCTGCAGACAAGTTACAAGTACCGTTGAGCTTAATTTCACACTAAGTATTAAACGATTCACCTAGATTGCCGATATACTGATCCTTTTAAATTTTCACACAAATTTCAACTATTTCAGGATATGAAGTTAATGTATTAAGTACTTAACTTATTCGCGTGTCCCACCTCAGAATATACTCTCGTATCCAGATTTCTATATTCAGTCTTACAGGTGAACGTACAATAATGATATCTATAAAGGGTAGTGTGAGGCCATGAGAGCTCAGGTTAGAACTTCCGTTCAGACAAAGAGATGATGGCTTGACTTTTGGTGTGTCCCGTTTGGGGATCTTTTCTTCAACAGCACATGATTCACATTTTGCAATGTTTATCATTTTTTATGCTGAGGGGAGGCTTTAAAGATTTAAAGCTATGCAGAGTATTATACGAGGACTAGGCTATTGCTTCTGCAAAATCAGAAGTCCTGGTATAATACCCCAGATATCATCAAGCACATAGACCTAGTATGTTAGAAATAGAAAATCTTTCAAACAAGATTTCAGGGGTTACCTATATATCTGAGAGATGTTCCCCACGAAATAAGCAAGTTTTGATTTTATGTTTATATCCTGAAAAGTCTACTAAGTGTGTAAAAAGCTACTGGCATATTATCAGCCAGACTGTTTAATTCCTTTTAAACATTACCGTAATTGTCTAGCTGATGTACTATCATTTCCTCTTTTTACACAAAGTCTTTTTGGTTTTCTATTGTTTTTGGATTTTGAAAATATCTCATGTTTTTAGATTTTTGCATTTTTTATTGTTTTTGTATTTTCTGAAAATATATCTATCTCCCCCTAAATACGAAAACAACTAAAAAGACGACAAACCAAACCAGTCTGCTTTTCAACATCCTCTGCTTCGGTTTTCTCATCAACGCCAAGTATTTTCTCCGCCTCCAACAACAGCTTCATACCATTCAAGTTTAAAAGATATTGAAAATGTGATTTATCAAAAGCTTTGGTATGTAAATCTGCCTTTTGTTCGTTGGTGTGGATTTTGTCTATTCGTATCAACTTCTTCTCGAAACAATCTCGGATGAAGTGATGACGAATTTCTATATGCTTCGTTTTAGCGTGATGTACCGGATTTTTCGTTATGTTTATTGCAGCCTCATTATCAACAAATATAGGAGCGGTAAGAAATTACAAACCGTAATCGCGCATCTATTGCTGAATCCACAGGATCTGCGAGCATTAGCTGCTAGCAGACACGTACTCTGCTTCACAAGTTGATAGAGCAATAGAGGTTTGCTTCTTACACTGCCAAGTGACCAATCGGGTTCCAAAGAATTGGCATCCTGCAGTTGTTGATTTTGCGTTAAGCTTGCAGCAACCGAAGTCAGAATCTGAATATCCTTCGAGCATAAAGTCTCCGTCTTTGGGATACCACAACCCCAGGCTTGGAGTTCCTTTCAGGTAGCGTAGGATCCTTTTGACAATAGACATGTGTGAGGCTCTAGGACTTGACTGATATCGGGCCGCGAGGCAAGTCGGGTACATGATGTCAGGTCTAGATGTTGTCAAGTATATTAGCGAGCCAATCATTGAGCGGTATAGCGTCTCGTCGACCTTCTCTCCGGTGAGATCAGGGTTGATACCATGATTAGTTGCTAATGGGGTGGATATCGGTGCCGTCTTAGACGTCCCAAATTTCTCCAGAACATCGTAAACGTACTTCGTTTGATGTATGAAAGTTCCCTCGGGCATTTGATCGACTTGCAGCCCTAGGAAGAACTTCATCTCACCCATTGACGACATCTCGAACTTCTGCTTCATCACCTTTTCAAAATCTTTGCAGAGTTCATCATTTGTTGACCCGAAGATTATGTCATCAACATATATCTGAATGATCACTAAATGCCTATCGACTTCCTTAGTGAAGTAGGTAGCGTCCACTTTTACTCAGATAAAGCTGTTGGCAAGCAAGTGTTGAGAGAGCGTCTCGTACCAGGCTCTCGGGGCCTGATGCAAACCATACAGTGCTTTGTCTAGCAAGTAAACCTTGTCTTTGTGGATTGGGTCAGTAAAGCCCGGTGGCTGACCGACATATACCTCCTCTTTCACCTTTCCATAAAGGAATGCCGACTTGACATCTAGCTGGTAAACTTTGAAACCTTTCCATGAAGCGAAAGTAAGGAATATTCTGATGGCTTCAAGTCGAGCAACTGGAGCGTACACCTCTGTGAAGTTTATCCCCTCTTGCTGACTAAAACCCTGAACAATGAGTCGAGCTTTGTTTATGACTATCACTCCTCGATCGTCCCTCTTTCATTTGAACACCCACTTGGTGTTTATCTTTCTGTGCCCATCAGGAAGATCCACTAGCTTCCATACACCAAGTTTCTCAAATTGACCCAACTCCTCTTGCATCGCATTGACCCATGATTCTTCCGTCAGTGCTTACTTGTATGTTTGCGGTTCGATCTGCGATATAAAACAACTGAGTGAGAATTCAGTTTGTAATGGAGCAATTTTAGTATAAACGCAAGTAAGGACATGATCAATCTGGCTTCTTGTGCGAACTCCTGATTGCAGTTCTCCTATGATCAACTCTTCGGGGTGATACGATAGAGTCCTCGGCATAACTTCACCGGGAACGTTCACCTCGGCTTCCAAATTTGTAACATTCTGATCCGCAACATTTTCATCAACTTGGACTGTCTGATCTGAAGATTGGATCTGCTCCCCTCATATTCTAAATCACCGCGATCAAATGTTGGGCTATCATCAGATTCTGAATCATCATCATTGATTGTCGTCTGATTATCTGGAGCAGGCTCTCGTTCCGAAGTAGTCGGAATTTGCTGAACATCATCATTCTCTCCAGCATTACTGGTGTAACACCTTGCAAAATCATGTCCAATACAATAATGACACGTGTCATAAACCCTGTTCATGTTAAAGGTTAACTTGAAGAACTAAAGTTGTCAAACAGTGCAAAGATGTATGTGGAAGGACCAAAAGCATCAACATGCCAAACTTGTGCCTCTAATTGACCTCACACGATGTTCGTATTCTTTAATGAATAAATTGTCGGACGCAAGAAGCCGTTTGTGCTTAAAACCAAAAGTTTACAAAACACAGGGGGTTAAAAGTGTCAACATGTTAATTCATACCTCCGGGTGACCTTTTAACGATCCCAAGGCTTTGTGTTATCTTATCATACACACATGAATATTAGATAATGATTTCATGTAGTTTCAGTGCAATCTTGTTATATAATTTGCAATTTCCAAGAAGAAGGGTTAAAAGTGTCAAAGTGAAAATTCTACTCTCGGGATACCTTTTCAACAAATCCAAAACATATGAATACATGGTTTTACTCCCAAGAACAATTAAGACCTGATTATGTGGGCCCCTCATGCTGAGAATGTCAGTTATTCGAGTTCTGAAAGTACATGGACTGAACTTGCAAACAAACAAAAACATTTTTGAAATTTCACTCTCAGGCGTGTCGCGCAGGACTCACTTGCACCTGGCACGACACGCGGGCGGGACCATTTTTCAGCCAGAACTAGCAGATGCCCAGCATGCAACCTGCAAATCTTTTCTGATCTTCTGCAATTCTGAGGCGTAAACAGCAGCTTGTTAATGGTTTTTAAATACCACTTGGACACTTGTAATCATCAAGAAACATCAGATTACACCTGCCTTGATCTTGTGAGATGGAATTCACTATAAATAGAACTCATTTGAAGCACTCAAGACTTGCTCACTTCAAAGAAATTCTCAAGCAAACTCTCTAAGCTTTATCTATGGAGCATCCTGGTTCATAAGGAAGCTCTCTTAAGTTTAATCTTCGTGCTAAGGACCTTTGTAAGTGTTCTTGGCTCCTGTAGTTCATTTGCTATTAGTTTTAGGACCGAAAGTCAAAGATAGCATATTTCTTCTTTGACTTTTAATTTAATCAAAATCGGTCCAGCCATTATTCGAATTGAAAGTGGCTATGTGATGGTAATTAAGTAGGTGATAATCCCTCAAAAGGGCACCTCCTAATTATCATGTTTACTTAGTCAATTGTCGGGTCAAAGTAATGAACAGAAAAGTTAAACAAGTCATTTTTTATAAAATAATTCATAACTGATAATGTGGAAGCTATAAAATACGTTTTATCACTTAAATAACTTGGTAAATAATATAAGAACATGTTTAGACATGTTCAACCCGACAATTCTGAGTTTAGGCTCGGTTCGCAATCGAAAGTCACAAAAGTTGACTTTTGCTTTGACTTCCAGTTCTGACCCGATTTAGCTTAGTTTCTTTGTGTCTTAGGGTTCCTTTGTGACCATATTATATGTTAGCATAACCCTCTGAGATTATACTTCATGGTCCCTTAGAAATCATAGTTCATTGCATGTTTCCGTTATTGCTTAAAATTGACTATTATGCCCTTATGTTATAAAAATGGGATTTTTGAAAATATGAAAGGACAAAAAGCTTTATTACTAATATATAAGTATGTCAACTAAATTTGACATCTGTTTCTGGTCTCAAACTAAAGTTATGCAAGATAGTGTAAAATGAAACTTTTTGTTATTTAAATTACATTTTCAGCATAAATCATGTTTAAACCCAAATTTTGGCACCAAACTCATTACCTACTGTTTTGATATTATTTTTAGGAATTTTTGGAATTTTTGGTCAGATTATAAACTGACCTTATCATTGAGTTTTCGTATAATTCGATAAATGACGATAATACCATTTTCATTCATAAAATGAGATTAACATGTCAAACCTTTTCCTACTGATGTTATATGATAAATAAATTATTTTGAACATTAAAGGCTGATCAAAATCTCAGATTTTCATAAACATCTTAAATATCGTCAATTATCGACTTTTACGCAAATTAGGCGCATAGTATGGTTTAAAACCATATTTAACACCTAAGACTTGTTACCTACTGATTTTATAAATAAATTTTAATACTTTAACAGTAAGTATAAGTCTTGAACTCAGATTTCCAATTTTGTCCTTAAAACATATATGAAATGACTAAAATGCCCTTACGGTGCATAGTTTGGCCAGAAATGGTGAACCTCACATATGTATGATATCTTACTGATGTAACTTGATAAAATAAATATTTTACTGAATATTTTAGACCAGAACCTCAGTTTATGTTAAAACCTCTTTGATAAACTTTAAAATGACCACAATACCCTTACGGGACTTAAATTGGTTTTAAAATCTTTTTGGGCATAATTGTTGATATCCTACTGATATCATATCATATTTAAAGCATATTAACTTGTGAAACTTGTACATGACTCATCCAGTTACCCACTATGCTTATACGCGTTCGGTACGGTTTATGTAACTAGTTTGCATAAATTAGCCGAAACGGGTCAAACCTTATAATTTTTACTTCAAAATCCAGAATGTATTTAGCTTACCCATTTTATACAAGTCTCCATACTTGTCGGGTCTAAATTACATTCCAATCCGGTCACCGCTTAATCTTGCGTTTCATACCGTGAACATTTCTTTAAACTAACCGGTCTAAGTGTACAACTTAAATAGGACCCGTTAGTAATCTAATAGGTTATTAATACCTTCGTTCCAGATTAGGAGCCCAGTAAAAGCTACCTACACTTGTTGAGTAGGATATACGGCTGAGAATATAAATTTTACATTTTCAGCTCAGGTAAATACTTTTAACTTATTTTTCCTTATACGGGCTTGGGATACGGTAAATTATTACCGCTTGGTTGGGTATTGAATATTTAATCTATTAGTGGTTAAATCATTGAGATAACCCGTTTTAATCTGTTTTGTTTGATTTAAGCATTTGGGGGTTAATATGATCGTGTCCTGGATATCCTCGGCTCATACATTTGAAATGGCCACGACTTAAGCACGGGATGTAGGCATACACCTGACAGTTTCGTATGTAAAATGATTTACCCACTCGTGAGGAAACTTCTTGTGGGTTTATATTAGTGGTGTGTCTATTAATCTTATCTCGGCTTCTATCCTGGGCCCTGAATGTACGACAAACATGTGAATCGTATACAAGATTATTTTATATAATTGTCCCAAGTTATAATAGAACATTTGTGCCTTGTACATTTAAATCAATTTTTATAAATGTTATCAAAAGAGTCGGTTAATTGTATTTACTAGTGTAAGCTGACGTATTTTTCAAAAGACTAAGTGGCAGGTACTACACGAAATTGGCTGGAAGCTCCTGAGCACTAATTAAAGAATCTTGCAAGTTCTTAGTGCTTAAAGTCTGTCGAACAATACTTTACTTTATGTTTTAGATCCGCCTGTCGATCCATACACAACCGTTATGTAATATTTACTTATACTTTGCCTTTCGGTTTGTATTAATATTTTCTACCAAGACTTCCGCTGTGCATTAAACTGTGATTATTGACTATGATGATATCAACTACGTCACGATACTCCCCACCGGGCCCACCAGTAATACGTGGAAATATCAGGGTGTGAGAGGTTGGTATCAGAGCCAACATTGAGTAAATTAAACACTAGCCTTTTGTGTTTAATCTCAATGACACGGTAGCACATTCCTTGACTTCCAAGTCTAGGCAAACATCATCATCATCATCATACTCAGTAAATCCCGCCAATAGCAAAGCTAAGGTAGGGTCTGAGGAGGGTAAGATGTAGACAGCCTTACCTCTACCCCGTAGGAATAGAGAGGCTGCTTCCAATGAGACCCCCGGCTCGCAAGTCTAGGCAAACAACTTAGGATTAATCCTAATCTTATTTGGTTTTTGTTTTGTTTGTTTTGTTTTGACAGGACTACAAGCAATCATGCCACGAAGAGTTAGAGGGAGGAGTGGAAAAGGAAAAGCCCCGATGAGGGGTAGGAATGATCACGAAGTTGGGCCATCTCATCGGCGCACGCCCTCGGCATCACTCGGCTCCAGCCCACACGGAGACTGGAGGACCAACCTTGAGCCCGCGAGATGCTCTGTCTCGCTTAGCTCCTCACCATCATACCATCACTCATTCAGGCTGCATCAGGATGACGAGCCTCATGATTCACATCACTCTTTCATACCTTTGCACTGGTCTGACTCTCACAGTTCCTTCCAGAACCCAACACCCTACTTCCAGAGCCGGTTCAACCCAGTGAACCAAGTCGAAGAACCAGAGGGTCCAAACCCGCAGGGACCCGCCGATCACTATCCGGAATTTCAAGACATGGATGTGGACGAAGATCCAGATCCTGAGTTGCCACCATCTGGGACGCCGACGCATCCCATCGAGATTTCAATCGAATCTTCTTTTCATGGTTCGCCGTACATGGGCCCTGATATCTGGGCCGAAAGATGGAGCACGTATAAGTGGGAGTATACTCCCCCTCACCACAACTCACCTCCAATCCAGGAGGTCCCTTCTGAGGACCCACATTTCCAGGTGGTCACGCCACCACCACCACCAGCGCCAGAGCAACCACCGCCGCCAGAGCCGTCAAGGAGGAAAAGAAGTGCACGGATGTCCATGCGTGGGGGTTTTCACTTAAGCAGCCCCCCAACACTCCAGCAACTACCCTCCTATCTAGGAAGACCCACAATTGGGTGGGCCTTCAAACGCCTTTTCTGAAGTCGACTCTGCACCAGTCGCACCTGCACCCCCGCCCATGGGTTATGAAAACCCAATCCCCGCTTACCCAGATGCAGCTGGGTATAACCCGTTTGAGCAACAAGCTTACTCGGTTTATAACTACAACAATGCACCTGCCGTTGACCCATACTTGAAGGCAGCACACTTTAACGCTCCTTACCCTTCTCCCTTTCCACCAGCGTACCCAACTGGGTACCCTGCATATGGGTATCAATACCCACTGCCTCCTCAACCTCAGCAGTAGCAGTCACTGCAACCTCAAATCCAGCAACCACAGCAGGTAGAAATCCTCCAAAGGTTGCATGAGGTGGAACAAAGGGTAGACGAAGAGCGTAGGAGTCGTCGCGGTCTTCTAAAGGGTTTGGTAAAGCTCATTAAGGGGAAAAGAAGAAGGATTATTAGAAACCCTTTATTTATTGTTTTGTAATTTTAAATTTCAATTAAGTCCCTGCGTGGACATTTTATTTAAGTATTTAGTCCCTGCGTGGACATGTTTTCTCATTTCGTCCCTGCGAGGACAAATTATTTAATTAAAGTCCCGTTTAGGGCAACTATTGTACTTCTTTAAGACAATTTATGAAATGTTTCATTTTAAATTTTTATTTGTCATTATATATATGCATGTACAATATAACACAAATCAAAATATCATTTCAAATTTATAATTGATCTGCCATTTAATCTCAAAATAAAATCTTAAAGGTAAAACCTAGCCTATATGTCATTTTAGACATGGCCATGATGGTAAATCCTTTTTAAGATAATAAATCTTGTTAACACCTAAGAACGTGTTAGCACTCTTGATGAATGTGGTTCGAGAAAATCACACTAGTCATCCTTATATTGGATTCTTCCAATTCCTTATTTACCCAATGATCTAGAAATCATGGCTTATATCATCAAATGTGATGATCACATTACTAACATCCATTGGTGGTGAAGTGCCTACGGGCTATATTTATTGTCCCAAAAGACAAATGACAGTTGTAGTCTATGACTCCCTGTCAAGAAAGGTAATGAACTATGTTCGAACCTTAATGCCTCAAGTCTATAAAATCATGGCTTATAAAATTAAAATTGTCCTTGTGACTAGGCCTTTTGTGCCACTGTAATATCCTTAATAATTTATAACTGGGATTAACTATAATGAAAAATTTAAATAAACTAAATTATCAAATTAACCAATATGGTCTATATTTACCATGGTTAATGAATCGTCGAAAATGATGATTCTATAATAGACTTCTGAATAAATTATTGTCATCATTTTTATAGCAATCAAGCTTCATGGCTGAATCTCAAGAGGTTAATAGTCATCCAAGGGAAAGAAATGATAACACCAGAGTAAATGTAACTGGTGTAGATCTGCAAGCATTGATAGACAATGTTGTCACTAGAGTCGTTGGCAGAATGATCAAAGAACCAAGTGATACTCACATAAAGACTCAATCTGTACCTCATACTAAACCTCCTTCTAAAACACATGAGTCAAATAAGGACGATTCTCAGCATTCGTTGAATCAGAAGAGTCTCCCATCCAAGCAAATTGTGCTTAATCAGGAACAACGCACAAAGACTTGTTCTTACAAATACTTCATCTCTTGCAAGACAATGGGACTTTAAAGGAGAAAAGGTGCCATTGACTGTATGATATGGCTTGATGAAATGGATACCGTTGTGGATATCAGCGGGTGCGCGGAACAAGATGTTGTGAAGTTTGTTTCACAGTCGTTTAAGGGGGAGGCATTGGCTTGGTGGAGGTCGTTAATCCAAGCCACGGGGAAGATCCCACTCTATAACTTGTCGTGGGAGCAATTTGTGGCACTGATGACAGAAAACTTATGTCCTCAGCATGAGGTAGAGAAAATTGAAGCTGACTTCTTCACTCTGGTCATGAAGAATTTGGATTGTCAAGCTTATGTTACGAGTTTCAACACTATGTCAAGATTGGTTCCCCATTTGGTCACACCAGAACCTAAGCGCATAGCGTGCTTCATTGTAGGCTTGGCCCTAGAAATCAAAGGTAATGTTAAAGCTTCCAGGCCTACCACTTATAGGTCCGTGGTGGATCTGTCCTTATCCCTCACACTCGATGCAATAAGGAATAAGTCTGTTAAGATTTCTGATGAGGGAAAGAGGAAGCGGGAAGATGAAAGCTCACATCGCTCCGACAAGAAAAGAAAGGGGAACTCTGAGCATAAGAAGAGTTCTGGATTTAAGAAGGACTCCCAGCAGACAGGTGAGAAGCCCAAGTGTAAAACCTGCAAGAAGCACCATTTTGGGAAATGCAGACTTGACTCGCAGTCGCAGCCTAAATCTTGTGGTATATGCAAATCAATAGATCATAAAACAATGGATTGCAAGAACATGAAAAATACAACCTGCTATGGTTGCAACGAAAAGGGGCACATAAGGACCAATTGCCTGAAAAACCCAAAGAAGCCTAAAGAGGCTAAGAAGACAAATGCTCGAATCTTCCAAATGAATGCTCAAGAGGCAGTGTAGAATGATAATGTTATAATACGTACTTTCCTCATCAATGATGTATATGCTAGAGTTTTGTTTGATTCTGGTGCAGATAAGTCCTTTGTAGACAATAAATTTTGTAAACTGTTAAACCTGCCTGTTAAAACTCTAGACATAAAATATGAGGTAGAATTGGCCGATGGTACCTTAGAGACTGCTTCAACAAATTTAGATGGATGCTTTATACCATTAGGAATCACTCTTTTCCATTATCTTTATTACCGATAAAACTTGCAGGATTTGATATAGTCATAGGCATGGATTGGTTATCTTTGAATCAAGCTCAAATTGCCTGTGATAAGAAGCAAGTTGTTATCAAGACCCCTTATGGTGAATCACTTACTATTCTTTTGGAGATACGCATTATGGATTGCCTGAACAAGTATCTATGCTTAAGGCATCAAGGTGTTTAAATAAAGGTTGTGTTATTTACATGGCACATGTGACAGTGGATGCGCCAAAGCCTAAGATTGAAGATATCCCCGTTATTTTGGAGTTCACTGACGTTTTCCCCGAAGAGTTACCTGGTTTACCTACCGATAGACAAGTGGAATTCATAATTGATATTATACCAGGAGCAGCCCCAGTAGCACGAGCTCCTTATCGTTTGGCACCAACAGAAATGAAGGAATTAAGGACGCAGTTAGATGATCTATTGAAGAAAGGTTTTATTCAACCAAGCTCGTCTCCTTGGGGAGCACCAATCCTATTTTTAAAGAAGAAAGGTGGCTCAATGCGTCTATGCATTGATTATCGTAAGCTAAACAAAGTTACAATCAAGAACCGATATCCATTGCCCAGGATCGACGATTTGTTCGATCAGCTTCAAGGGGCAAGTTTCTTTTCGAAGATCGATTTGAGGCCGGGATACCATCAGTTGAAGGTCAGGACAGAAGATGTACACAAGACCGCCTTCAGAACAAGATATGACCACTACGAGTTCTTAGTGATGCCTTTCGGGCTCACTAATGCACCTGCAACATTGATGGATCTCATGAATCATGTCTGCAAACCGTATCTGGACAAGTTTGTCATAGTTTTTATTGATGACATACTCATCTACTCCAAGAACCAAGCTGATCATGATGAACATCTCCAATGCATTCTTAAACTTCTGCAACAAGAGAAGCTATACGCAAAGTTCTCTAAATGTGAGTTATGGCTCCGAGAAGTCCAATTTCTTGGACACGTGGTGAGTGAGCATGTAATCCAGGTGGATCCCGCTAAGATAGAAGCGATTATGAATTGGCAAGCCCCTAAGACGCCCACAGAAATTCGCAGCTTCTTAGGTTTGGTAGGTTACTACAGACGTTTCATCAAAAATTTCTCAGAATTGCTGCACCTTTGACTTCGTTAACTCGTAAAAATGTAAAGTTTGACTGTGGTCCCAAACAACAAGAATCTTTCAAAATTCTTAAGCAAAAGTTAAGCAATGCTCCTGTGTTGACATTGCCAGAAGGGATAGAAGAGTTTGTTGTTTATTGCGATGCATCGCACACTAGTATGGGTTGTGTGCTTATACAGAAATGTAAGGTAATTGCTTATGCTTCACGTCAACTTAAGGTGCACGAAAAGAATTACACCACCCATGATTTGGAATTGGGTGCCGTTGTATTTGCACTAAAGTTTTGGAGGCATTACCTATATGGAACCAAGTGTGTGATCTATTCAGATCATAAGAGCCTTCAACATCTGTTTAATCAGAAGGATCTTAATATGAGGCAACGTCGTTGGATGGAAACATTGAACGATTATGATTGTGAAATACGTTACCACCGGGCAAAGCTAATGTGGTCGCTGACGCGCTAAGCAGGAAAGAAAGGGTTAAACCTATTAGAATCAATGTCAAAAGCATTGAACTAAAGAACAGCTTGAATGAAAGACTGTTAGCTGCTCAGAAAGAAGCCGTTTTGGAGGAAAACTTCCCATCAGAAAGACTAGGTGCAACTGTTAATCAGTTGTCACCAGGGAACGACAGAATCCTTAGATTGAATGGCCGAATCTGGGTTCGGATTCATGGAGGACTCAGAAATGAAATTCTTCGAGAAGCCCATAATTCTAAATATTCAGTTCATCCGGGCAGTGATAAAATGTACCAAGATCTAAAGGCAAATTACTGGTGGATGGGTTTAAAGAAATCCATAGCCACTTATGTGGCTAAATGTCTGACATGCGCACAGGATAAAGCCAAGCATCAAAAACCGTCAGGTTTACTGCAACAGCCTGAACTTCCCACTTGGAAATGGGAAATGGTAACTATGGATTTCATTACTAAGTTACCAAGGACTAAACACGGGAATGATACGATATGGGTTATAGTCGACAGGCTGACCAAGTCAGCTCACTTCTTGCCCATTAAAGAAATGCATAGCTCCGATAAGCTAGCTCTGCTATAAGTGGATGAGATCGTATCTCTCCATGGAGTGCCAGTATCTATTATCTCTGATAGGGATACTAGATACACATCTCATTTTTGGAAAAGCTTTCGACAATCTCTAGGCACTCGTTTAAATTTCAGTACTGCTTATCATCCTCAGACGGATGGGCACAGCGAGCATACAATTTAAACGCTGGAGGACATGCTTAGGGCTTATGTTATTGACTTGGGTGGAAGTTGGGATGACCATCTTCCTTTAATTAAATTTTCATACAACAATAGTTATCATTCGAGCATCCAAGCAACGCCTTTTGAGGCCTTATATGGAAGGAAGTGCATAACGCCAGTTTGTTGGGCCGAAGTTGGAGAAACCCAACTATCAGGACCTGATATAGTCCTCGAGACGACGGATAAGATTGTTCAGATCCGTGATCGTCTGAAAGCTGCCAGGGATAGGGAGAAAAGCTACGCAGACAAGAGGCGTAAACCTTTGAAATTCAAGGTAACTGATAAAGTATTGCTCAAAGTATCACCCTGGAAAGGAGTGATGCGATTTGGTAAAAAGGGCAAGCTGAGCCCAAGATATATTGGACCATTCGATATTAGCGAATGTGTCGTAAGTGTGGCATATAAGTTGAATCTACCGGAAGAGCTTAGTGGAATTCATAATGTATTCCACATCTTCAATTTAAAGAAATGTCTAGCCGATGAGTCGCTAGCAATGTCTCATAAGGACGTGCTGATTAAAAAAAGCTTAAAGTTTGTTGAAAAACCTTTGTCGATCGAGGATCGACAGGTTAAAAAGCTTCAAAGAAAGAATGTGCCAATTGTAAAAGTGAAATGGGATGCCCATAGAGGCCCAGAATATACGTGGGAAGTTGAATCCACAATGAAACAGAAATACCCTCATTTGTTTTAGTAAATCTCGAGGTCGAGATTTCCTTTAAGGGGGTGAGGATCTAACAGCTCGCAAAATCATGTCCAATACAATAATGACACGTGTCATAAACCCTGTTCATGATAAAGGTTAACTTGAAGGACTAAAGTTGTCAAACAGTGCAAAGATGTATGTGGAAGGACCAAAAGCATCAACATGCCAAACTTGTGCCTCTGATTGACCTCACACGATGTTCGTATTCTTTAATAAATAAATTGTCGGACGCAAGAAGCCGTTTGTGCTTAAAACCAAAAGTTTACAAAACACAGGGGGTAAAAAGTGTCAACATGTTAATTCATACCTCTGAGTGACCTTTTAACGATCCCAAGGCTTTGTGTTATCGTATCATACACTCATGAATATCAGATAATGATTTTATGAAGTTTCGGTGCAATCTTGTAATATAATTTGCAATTTCCAAGAAGAAGGGTTAAAAGTGTCAAAGTGACAATTCTGCTCTTGGGAGACCTTTTCAACAAATCCAAAACATATGAATGCATGGTTTTACTCCCAAGAACAATTAAGACCTGATTATGTGGGCCCCTCATGCTGAAAATGCCAGTTATTCGAGTTCTGAAAGTGCAGGGACTGAACTTGCAAACAAACAAAAACATTTTTGAAATTTCACTCTTAGGCGTGTCGCGCAGGACTCACTTGCACCTGGCGCAACACGCGGGCGGGACCATTTTTCAGCCAGAACTGGCAGATGCCCAGCATGCAACCTGTAAATCTTTTCTGATCTTCTGCAATTCTGAGGATTAAACAGCAGCTTGCTAATGGTTTTTAAATACCACTTGGACACTTGTAATCATCTAGAAACATCAGATTACACCTGCCTTGATCTTGTGAGATGGAATTCACTGTAAATAGAGCTCATTTGAAGCTCTCAAGACTTGCTCACTTCAAAGAAATTCTCAAGCAAACTCTCTAAGCTTTATCTCTGGAGCATCCTGGTTCATAAGGAAGCTCTCTTAAGTTTAATCTTTGTGCTAAGGACCTTTGTAAGTGTTCTTGGCTCCTGTAGTTCATGTTTTATTAGTTTAAGGACCGAAAGTCAAAGATAGCATATTTCTGCGTTGACTTTTAATTTAATCAAAATCGGTCCAGCCATTATTCGAATTGAAAGTGGCTATGTGATGGTAATTAAGTAGGTGATAATCCCTCAAAAGGGCACCTCCTAATTATCATGTTTACTTAGTCAATTGTCGGGTCAAAGTAATGAATAGAAAAGTCAAACGAGTCAGTTTTTATAAAATAATTCATAACTGATAATGCGGAAGCTATAAAATACTTTTTATCACTTAAATAACTTGGTAAATAATATAAGAACATGTTTAGACATGTTCAACCCGACAATTCTGAGTTTAGGCTCGGTTCGCAACCGAAAGTCGCAAAAGTTGACTTTTGCTTTGACTTTCAGTTCTAACCCGATTTAGCTTAGTTTCTTTGTGCCTAAGGGTTCCTTTGTGACCATATCATATGTTAGCATAACCCTCTGAGGTTATACTTCATGGTCCCTTAGAAATCATAGTTCATTGCATGTTTTCGTTATTTGCTTAAAATTGACTATTATGCCCTTATGTTATAAAAATGAGATTTTTGAAAATATGAAAGGACAAAAAGCTTTATTACTAATACATAAGTATGCCAACTAAATTTGACATCAGTTTCTGGTCTCAAACTAAAGTTATGCAAGATAGCGTAAAATGAAACTTTTTGTTATTTAAATTACATTTTTAGCATAAATCATGTTTAAACCCAAATTTTGGCACCAAACTCATTACCTACTGTTTTGATATTATTTTTAGGGATTTTTGGAATTTTCGGTCAGATTATAAACTGACCTTATCATTGAGTTCTCGTATAATTTGATAAATGACGATAATACCCTTTTCATTCATAAAATGAGATTCACACATGATTAACATGCCAACCCTTTTCCTACTGATGTTATATGATAAATAAATTATTTTGAACATTAAAGGCTGATCAAAATCTCAGATTTTCATAAACATCTTAAATATCGTCAATTATCGACTTTTACACAAATTAGGCGCATAGTATGGTTTAAAACCATATTTAACACCTAAGACTTCTTACCTACTGATTTTATAAATAAAATTTAATGCTTTAATAGTAAGTATAAGTCTTGAACTCAGATTTCCAATTTTGTCCTTAAAACATATGTGAAATGACCAAAATGTCCTTACGGTGCATAGTTTGGCCATAAATGGTGAACCTCACATATGTATGATATCTTACTGATGTAACTTGATAAAATAAATATTTTACTGAATATTTTAGACAAGAACCTCAGTTTATGTTAAAACCTCTTTTATAAACTTTAAAATGACCAAAATACCCTTACGGGACTTATATTGGTTTTAAAATCTTTTTGGGCATAATTGTTGATATCCTACAGATATCATGTCATATTTAAAGCATATTAACTTGCGAAAATTGTACATGACTCATCTGGTTACCCGTTATGCTTATACGCGTTCGGTACGGTTTATTTAACTAGTTTGCATAAATTAGTCAAAACGGGTCAAACCTTATCATTTTTACTTCAAAATCCAGAATGTATTTAGTTTACCCATTTTATACAAGTCTCCATACTTGTCGGGTCTAAATTACATTCCAATCCGGTCACCGCTTAATCTTGCGTTTCGTACCATGAACCTTTCTTTAAACTAACCGGTCTAAGTGTATAACTTAAATAGGACTCGTTAGTAATCTAATAGGTTATTAAAACCTTCGTTCCAGATTAGGAGCCAGTAAAAGCTACCTACACTTGTTGAGTTGGATATACGGCTGAGAATACAAATTTTACATTTTAAGCTCAGGTAAATACTTTTAACTTTTTTTTCCTTACACGGGCTTAGGATACGGTAAATTATTACCGCTTGGTCGGGTATTGAATATTTAATCGATTAGTGGTTAAATCATTGAGATAACCCGTTTTAATCTGTTTTGTTTGATTTAAGCATTTGGGGGTTAATATGACCGTATCCTGGATATCCTCGGCGCATTCATTTGAAATGGCCACGACTTAAGCACGGGGTGTAGGCATACACCTGACAGTTGCGTATGTAAAATGATATACCCACTCGTGAGGAAACTTCTTGTGGGTTTATATTAGTGTTGTGTCTATTAATCTTGTCTCGGTTTCTATCCCGGGCCATGAACGTACGACAAACATGTGAATCGTATACAAGATTATTTTATATAATTGTCCCAAGTTATAAAAGAACATTTGTGCCTTGTGCATTTAAATCAATTTTTATAAATGTTTTCAAAAGTGTCGGTTAATTGTATTTACCAGTGTAAACTGACGTATTTTTCAAAAGACTAAGTGGCAGGTACTACACGAAATTGGCTGGAAGCTCCTGAGCACTAATTAAAGAATCTTGCAAGTTCTTAGTGCTTAAGGTCTATCAAACAATACTTTACTTTATGTTTTAGATCCGCCTGTGGATCCATACACAACCGTTGTATAATATTTATTTATACTTTGCATTTTGGTTTGTATTAATATTTTCTACCAAGACTTCCGTTGTGCATTAAACTGTGATTATTGACTATGATGATCTCAACTACGTCACAATACTCCCCGCCGGGCCCACCGGTGACAACTGGGACCAGCTTCATCATTATTGGAAGTATGTTGACGTTTAGAAGACCTTGCTGGAAATCTTCTCTAAGATGCTTCATATTCACGTAAAATATCTAATTCATCAAAGTACTCTGGCTCTTCTTCTAACTCAAATGAATCCCATAGGGTATCATAATTGAATCGCCATGAGTCTGCGGGCTTCTGTGGAGGCATTGTGTAGCCTTGACATTCAACGTGTTGTGCTTCGATGATCCTCCCGAGACTTGGAACGAACACACGTCTAAGCGGACTTGAGTAGCCCACAAAGATTCCTTCTAAATTATTCGAACCAAATTTACCATCGGGATCTAGAACTGTGCAGGGAGACCCGAATGGCTCTAGGTATTCAAGATTTGGCTTGCGATTGTTGATCAACTCGAAACATGTTTTATTATGCTTCTTCACAGTAAGTACCCGGTTAAGCGTATAGCAAGCGGCTGATACTGCTTCTGCCCAAAAGTTGATAGGTAACTTTGAATCAGCTAGCATCATTCTTGCCATTTCGATCAGCGTTCTGTTCTTTCTTTCTGCAACTCCATTCTGCTGCGGAGTATATGGTGCGCTGAACTCTTGTAATATACCCTTTTTATCACAAAATTATTCCATTTTGTTTTTTTTTTAACTCAGTACCGTTGTCACTTCGTAATCTGCAAATTCGGTTTTGGTACAAGTTCTCTATCTTTCTGAAATGTCTCAGCAAACTCTCAAATGTTTCATCTTTAGACTTCAGGAACATCACCCAAGAGAATCTCGAATAATCATCGGTAACCACTAGACAATAACGATCTCCAGTAATACTCTTGATATTCACAGGACCGAAGAGATCCACGTGAAGTCTTTCAAGTGGCTTCGAGACTGAGTTCTCCAATTTTCTCGGATGGGATTTCTTGCGTTGCTTTCCTTTCAGACAGCTTATACATTATCCCTCCAGGAGAAAGTTCTTCAAATGAACACCTTTAACAAGATCGTTATGCACCAAGTGGTTCATTTTTCGTAGTTGAATGTGGCCCATTTTTCGGTGCCACAGAACTGACTCCTTTTCAGTAGCTTTTGATACGAAACACTGAGGGTGACCCGTGGTAGGTGTAGTAACACTCATGTCCAACACGTACAAATCATTTACCCTTGGTGCCCGCATTATGATCCACTCCTCGGGGATAACAAACCACGGCTTCAGAATCAGACATTCCTTGTCTGTGAAGTGAGTTGAGTACATTTTGTCACAAATTTGAGAAATGCTAAGCAAATTGTTTTCTAGCTCTGCTATGTAGTTAACTCTTTCAAAAGTAACGAAACCGTTTGATAACGTGCCCTCCCTGATAATACGTCCTCCTTGGTTTCCCGCGAAACCGACATAACCGTGGTTAAAACCTCTAACATTATACAAAAGGGTCTTCTACCCTGTCATGTGCCGGGATGCTCCACTGTCCATAATCCACTTCGAGATAGACCTCGGGAGCTCCTGCACATTTCACATAAAATTAGTTAGAAGTTGAAGCAGCCCAAGCCTCCTTTGACCTCGGGTTGCTATGTATAGTGGTGGGAAGTTGTTATCATTCACTTTCAAGCTTTCTTCGGTTCCAACCTCAACCTCTTTATATAGAAAGAATTCGTCTTTTTGAGGTTGACCAGATGGTTGAACCTTCTTTGGAACATACTTCTCCCTGATGGGGTCGAAGTTTGTTTTTCAAGCTTTTGAAAATAATCTAAAGGTACATCCATCTTAACTTGTTTAGTTGAAGATGGTTGCTTTGACTGAACCTTTGATTTTGCTTCATCAGATGTCTTGGCTGGTGATTTCGACTTTGGCTTCCATGTTTGTTGAGGAGAAGCAACCCGTTTGTAAAAATGATCAATTTTCTTTACCGGCTGTTTTACGGGTTCAGTTTTGACTTTAATGTTTTCATTTTTCAAAGTCTTCTTCTCGACAAACATTGGCACTTTACCTTTGACATCATTTTTCTTTCTCGGATTCTCAACAACCACAGACTTAGGTTTTGAGTTGGTACACTTGTGTGCAATGTGACCAACTTGATTGCATTTGAAGCAAGTACGGGTATCAACATCCCGACTTTTACCTTCAGTCTGCGGCTGTGAGGCCTTCTGAGCAAAAAATTCTTCATTCGTTTTTGAAAAAATTTCCGATTCTTGCTCGGAAATTGAGCTTGAGCTCTTCACAAACACTTTCTTTTCAACAAACTTTTGTCTCTGAAAAATCCTCTTTGGGTAACTCTTACCACCCTGATATCCACCCGACCATTTGTTTTGATTGTTTTTGTTAAAACGTGGTGGCACGACAGGTTTCTTATAGTAAGATATATCATGTTCAAAGTTCAAAAGCCTTTTGGAACTCTTTAACCCTTCAATTTCAGAAACATCTATTTCAACCAGTTTGAAAACTTTCTTCAGTTTGTCCAGATTCACATTCTCAATCAGAAACTCAATATCCGAGTACAACTTATCCGAACCTTGCATCTTGTACATGACAAGACTTAGATCATCATTTAAGTTGTTCTGGGATTTTGGTTTCGGGATGTAGTTGTTTAGAAAACATTCATCCTCTTCAGTTGAATCACTGTCTGATTTTAGCACTTTATCAACTACATTTTTCACAACTTCAGATTGAATACTATCCTCATCAGACTGTGAAGTGAATGTGACATCAATTGTTCTGGTAATTTTTCAATATCGGTTTTCTCACTTGTTTTACATTCATTATCCAACCCAGATTTCTTCTTTGAAAAATTGTTAAGCACTGGTGGTGGAACTTGATGATAACCCACCCCGGTTCCATCTGAGTAAATGTCTTCACCAGCTTTGTTCTTCCCAATTGGTTTGGGAACTATGTGTTGAAGAACAAAACTAGATGAGTTATAGCTGCTAAGCTTCAGATTTATTCTCTCATTTTCAATCTTAGCTTCTTGGAATTGCAGCTTGAGACTTACGATCTCATCCAGTTGCTGGTTTATTTGTTTTTCTTTTGCTTGAAGAGTTCCCGTTAACTGCGTGTTTTCTTTATAAGTTTTACCATTTCGTTCATCAGAATCTTTTACTGTTCTTTTTAACTTTTTAAAGTTTTCTAGAATTGTTCTGTTTTCAAGAATTAATTTTTCACTTTCTTTCTGAAAACGTTCAACATCACTTTTATCTTTTTCAATCTTTTCAGTTAACTCTTTGATTCTATCATTTGAAGCTTTAACCAGTCTATCTTGATTTAAAATTTATTTTTCAGTTCTACTGACTTTATCAACCAGATCCTGAATTTTCTTCATTGAGAGATACACATGTGTGCTGCAGACTTTGCACTCTTTCATGCAATTTCTGCAATTACTTTTTGTTTTAGCACCATTACCCTTACCTGATTCGGTTTCTGAATCACTACTATTAACCTTTCCAGATGACTCAGAACTAGAAGCAGACTTGGAATCTACCTCAAGTGCTTTTGTCATGAGAACTTTGTCAGCCATTTTCGTCAGATTTTCTGCTGTCGTTTCTTTAGTAGTGTCGATGATCCCATTGTCTACCTTCTTTGCCTCTTGCCTTTCTCTCTCGAGCTTTTCTTGCTCTTCTCTTTCCTGTACTGATTTTCTGAGAGTTTCCATATCAACTGATGATGGTTCCACACAGATGTTGCCTTTTGGATCTAAATAACATTCACGATCCGGATCCCATTTCTTGCGCTTTTGGCTTCTTTCCAAGCCTCGTAGATCTTTTGCTTCATATTTTGTGCTATCATCTTTTGACGCATATAATCTAGATCTCCTTCTTTTTGTTCAGTTGTTGCCATAAACGTGAAACCAACTGCGTCCTCATCTGGCAAGAATTCACTCCAATCAAAACCTTCATCATCCTGAATCACAGCTAAAGCTCTGGATTTTTCTTTTGGAGTCTCCTCGATCTGCTTCATCCTCGGTGGCTCCTCTCAGTTTTTATGATAGATCGCCTTTTTGTAATAATCATCACGAAAGGGATTTGCTGTATCATCTACCACCGAGTTTTGACATTCTCGCTTAAAATGTCCTTTCTGCTTACATTTGAAGCAGGTCACCTTGGATTTATCGAAACCAAGTTTAGTCGACGGACCTCCAATAGAGTTTCTGCCAGTGATTTCCATAAACCTTTGAGCTCTACGAACTACGCTCGCCATGCACCAACGAATATCGATCAACTCCATCTCCTCAGGATCTATCTGGTCGTAGTCTTCCTTTGTAAGATTTGTGTTTCCAATCTTTCCAGCTACAAGACTTTCATACGACTCCAGAATAGAAGCAAGGAATACCATCTGCTGTTTTGCTGTTTCCTCATTGATGTTCTTAGCGTTGTTCAAATTAACAGCAATGTTGCATTGAAAAACATTCTTAGGAACATTTTGTGGCTGCTGATTGTATGAAGCAGATGAAGAAGAACCAGTTCCATGATAACCACTGCTAGACGAAGAACTGCTGCTGTTCTTTTCTTGATTCACAGTGTTAGAACTCTCAGCACTGAAAGAAGTTTTTGGAGAAGTGACTTTTGGAATCATACTACCCTGATAGTAGAGTTCCACATTCTGTTGATATGGCGTGCTGTTCACTTTGTTCATCTTATTTATCTCCAATTCGTGGTTTTCAAGTCTCTCGATCAACCAATCAATTATCATATCTGCCATCTTCTTGGTATTTTTCAGCACTAGACCGAAATATTGCCAGTCTTGCTCATCTGGCAGAGCTTCAAACATTTTGTCAATGATTTCATCTTTTTCTATCGTGATCCCATATCTGACTAGTTCTGCCTTCAGATGACAAAACCTTTCGATCATATGTCGTACACTCTCATTTTTCATGCAAGTGAATAAATCGAATTCCTTTTTCAACAATCTTTTCTTGTTTTTCACAATTTCATCACCCCCGATACATTTCTTTTCCAGTTTTGCCCATAAATCTTTTGAATTATCATAATCAATCAAAGATATAATGTCATCTCGGACTGATTGATGAAGTAGGGCAATACACTTCTGTTCAGCTATAAACGTTTCTTGTTCAGTATCACTCAGGTTTTCAAAATCAGTTCTTGTAGTCGTAAAACCATTCTTCATGCACCTCCAGCTACTGTACGCGAATGCTTTTAACCATCCATCGAATCTATTAGACCATCGGTTGTAATCCTCGATTGCCATCAACTTCGGTGGTTTGTTGTATGTCCCATAGGCATTATCAACGCTTAGTGTGTCTGCAATCGCCTTTGAAGCATTCTTTGGGTTCTTGTCGGTGTTGGTGTTTGTAGATGCATCTCCAGTGTTGTATGCGAAAATATCACTGAACGGGTTCAAAAATTCATCTCCCATCTTGATATCCTGAAAAATCAAACACTTCGAAAAATTTCACAAATTTCAAAAACTTATGCACTTGGATCGAATGGTCATCCGATCGAATGGCACTTCGATCGGATGACACAAGTGAATAATGCAACAAGTACCAAGTGTCGGATGGAACAAGTGTTGAATGGCTATCCGATCGGATGGTCGTTCGATCGAAATGACACTTGAGCCTTTAAAACACTAAACCACAACACTTATCCGATCGGATGTCAATCCGATTGAATGAGCGGGACGTCAGCAAAGAAATAAGAACAAGTCCAGTCCAATCCGATCGGATGAGTGACGTCATCATGCACGAAGAACAAGACATGGTTTTTGATCAATTTGAAGGTGTTTTAGTCTGAATTTCGGATTGAAATTTTGAAGGATTGTTCTGTAATGAATTCTGATCAGTTTGATATCAAATTTAGTCAATTTCATCCGTAAAATCTAGATCAATTTTGAGTTTTTTTTTTATTTTTAGGTGTGATAGTATGAAAACTGCAAGAAATGTAGAAGATGATGAAGAAATTGTCAGAATCTCCGGTGAGATTTGACTGAAATCTGTTGAAAATGGCTGAAATCTCGGTGAAATTGTTGTAGCTATCTCCGATCCGACCTCCTGTGGCTCTGATACCACTTGTGAGTGCAACGCAGGAACGGTTCTAGTAGAAGAATGTGGCGGAATCGATCAATGGCGAGGTGCGGAATCCCTCGACATCTTCTGAGAATCACCAACAACAATCTCAACGCTTAACATGTCCAATTTCATTGATAGAATATGAAAATACAAGAGTTCCAGATGACAATCGGACAGAGCTTCGCTATGACAATCAGGCAAAAAGTTCTAGACAAATAGCCCTAGTCCACTATTTATAGGCAACACAGGTGTTATGGGACATTTTCTGAACATATATCCTAACTAATATTCTGCTTTTGATTGTTTATTTGTGATCAGGATACCGGGTCAGGATATTGGTAACATCCTGGTGCGATATCCTGGTATTGATTGAATTAACCACGTGCAGATTAGAAGGTGCGGGTCTCTAACGGTCGAGTGGACCTCTTCTCCTTAAGACTCGGGTAAACCAATTATATAAGAGACGTTGAACCCGGAAGAAGTGGACTACAACGTTTACTTGAAGAATATTCGAAGCATCCCGGTTTAATAGGATAGTTAGTTGATTTCGTTTAACTATAAATAGTATGATCGGATCAGATTAAGGCACTCACTTTCTTTCGCACACTTTACTCTCTAGCTTCTAGCAATCACTACACACAAACACTTGTACTCAAATTACATTGTAACACTTAGTTGATCTGCATCATATCCTGCACTGTATCCTGATATTTGAAGCAATAGAAGAACAAGGCAGCTGTGATTGTCAGCTCCCGAGGTTTTATGCCGGCGATCTAGATTGATCAAGGGCTTTCCTCGTACATCCTGTGTCACCCTTTACATTTTGGCTCATTGTTTGGTCACATATACAGCTCTATATCCTGAGCCGTATCCTGAAACTGTTTTTGCAAATAACTTGAATAACATATTTTCGACACACATTTCTAGCACACTACCTCACTTAACTAATTTGATCACTTAATTGCTTCGGTAATTTTTGACCAAAACAATTTGGCGCCCACCATGGGGCAAGTGGTGCTATCTTTACTAAAAACTTTTGTGAAATCATTACTTGGTTTTCTATTCTCGAAACTTTTTGCCACACTATTTACAATGGCCTCGAGATCAAACATGAGCTCTTCCACCGTGTCTGCTACAACCTCTGCAACAGTTGGTTCCGTGCTTCCACCACCTCCTCCGAGAATGCAAGCCTCTTCGCAAGGAACTGAAAGTCATGTGGCTCGGGATGTTATCCCTGCTCGCAGTGTCCAGGGATCCGCTCCTGTTTTAGCTTCTAATGAAGAAATTTTAAATTTGTTTGGTAGTGTACAGGAGCAGATGAGGCAGCAACAGGAGACCAACCAAATGCTGATGAGGGAAATACAACTCTTGAAGTCTGGCCCGAGTCGGCCTGCTGAGGAGATTGTCACTCCTTTACAACCCAGAACTTTGAACTTCAGTTCAGCTGTATACACTGAGGATAACAGGGGAAATATTGTGCCTAGCCATTCCCAGAATCATACTCCTGAAATACCCTCCTCGCTCAGGATGTCAACTGTGAGGAGCTCAGGATATGCTTCGGGATATGGCCAGAATCCTCAGACTGGTAACGTGTCAAATAATAATAATACTCTTGCTACTAACAATAGTGGATCTTTGCAGGATGCAGGTATGACATCGGCATTTACTAGGGAGCTCCAGAAATTGAAGGACATGATATCCAGTGTACCTGGGGTGGTCCAACCAATTCCGGAAATGTCCCAAGACAGCCACAGGATATCTCGGTTTGCGCATCCTATTTATAACGCTGAAATCCCAAAAAGATTTCAAACTCCCAATATGAAACTCTATGACGGAACTACGGATCCTGAAGAGCATATTGCCCAGTATAGGGAAAGGATGGAGATTAACCCTATCCCTCCGGAGCTCAAGGAGGCATGCCTATGCAAGGGTTTCGGTTCTACCTTAACATGATCAGCCTTGAAATGGCTGTTAAACGTTCCTCCTCACTCAATTACTTCTTTCGCTCATTTTGTTAATTTATTTAACAGTCAATTTTCTTGCAGCCGGAGTTTTGAGAAATTAACCAGTGACCTTTACAGGATAACTCAAGGAGCTCAGGAATCCTTGAGGGATTATGTGAACAAGTTTAGTCGAGAATCATTGGATATCCCACATCTTGATGTTGCAACAGCCGTGCAAGCGTTCAAGATGGGGTTGCAGAAAGATTCTCAATTTTATCAGGATCTTGTAATGAATCCCTGCAGGAATCTCGACGAGGCTCGTAACAGGGCCTTGAGATAAATTCAGCTGGAGGATGATAAAAAGATGCAAGAGAGAATGAATGAATTCATCCACAACCTATGAGTCAACCAACAGGAAATCAGAATCCTCGTATAAACCGTATCGCTCAAAGCCATATGGCAGAAATGACAGCAAGAAAAGTGAATGCTGTTGAAGACGAGGATCCTGAAGAGTATCCTGAATTATCTGAATATTGCTTTTCTGTTAACATACCTGAACTAATATATGCTATGCAGGGTTTAGGAGACAAAGCCAGGTGGCCTCGGAAGAATCAACAAAAAGCTGACTGGAAGGACAAGTCCAAATGGTGTGCCTTCCATGAAGACTTCGAACATGTAACTGAAGATTGTATCGCTTTGAGAAAGGAAATAAGCTATCTCTTGAGTAAGGGATATTTGAAGGACCTCTTGGGAAGGAAGAAGAATAAGGGCCAGGATCCTGAGAAGGATCCTGAACGTGCAGCATCACCTCCTGCGAATGCCAAGATAATTAACTTTATTTCAGGAGGATCTGATATCTGTGGGACCTCTTATTCTGCAGCAAAAAGACATGCAAAGGAAGCTAAGGCAGAAAGGGGAGATAAGCCAACAAGGATGTCAACCCTCACAACTGATAAAGTGATCACGTTCGACAGTGATGATAGGGATACTGTCCAGGATCCTCACCACGATGCTTTGGTAATAACTTTATATGTTGCTAATCATTTTGTGCGCAGGATACTGGTGGATAATGGCAGCTCCGTCAACATAATTCAGCTGGAGACACTGAAGAGGATGAATGTATCCCCGATGGATATTACTTCAAAATCCATTGTGCTCGTTGGGTTTAGTGGAGAAGCCAGGAATACCGTGGGAGAGATAAAACTGCCTGTATATGTCGAAGGAGTAAACTCGATGCAACGGTTTTGTGTCATGAATTCATTATCCTGCTATAATATTATATTGGGCAGGCCATAGATTCACGATATGAAAGTTGTACCTTCCACCTATCATCAGTGTGTCAAGATCCCTACTCCTTGGGGGGTAGTCAGAGTTGAAAGTGACCAACAAGAGGCGAAGGAGTGCTACTCCTCTTCAATGAAGGCCTCAAGAAAATCCAAAGCAGGATAGCAATTAAAGATGCGAGCCCAGGATATCGTGGAGGCTTCGGAGCAGGATGTTAAGAAAATTATCCTGGACCAGAATAATCCAGATATCTCGGTGCTCGTAGGAGCCAATATCCCTCAGGATATTGAAAATCAGTTAACTAACTTTTTGAAATGCAGGATGTCAACATTCGCATGGAAGCATGAGGATATGACAGGTATTTCTAAGGATATTATAACTCACAAGCTTGGAATTGACAGGTCTTTCAAGCCTATCCAGCAAAAGAGAAGAAAGTTTGCTCCAAAACGAAACATAATTATTAAAGAAGAGGTTGAAAGACTATTGAAGTCCAAGATGATCAGGGAAGTCAAATTTCCCAAGTAGCTAGCAAATGTGGTCGTGGTTTAAAAGAAGAATGGGAAGTGGAGAGTTTGTGTAGATTACACAGACTTGAACAAAGCATGTCCTAAAGACCCATTCCCTCTACCTCATATAGACTCGATGGTGGATGCCACTGCCGGTCATGAGATGTTAACCTTCATGGATGCATCCTCCGGATTCCAGCAGATCCAAATGGAACCTTCAGACCAGGAGGATACTGCTTTCATGACACCAACAGGTATTTACTGTTATACTGCTATGCCTTTTGGTTTGAAAAATGCAGGTGCAATGTACCAGAGATTGGTGAACATGATGTTTAAAGACAAACTGGGGGACACCATGGAGGTGTACATTGACGATATGGTAGTCAAATCCAAGAAGGCTGAGGATCATCTCCAGGATATTAAAGGAGCATTTGATATCCTAGACCAGTACAATATGAAACTAAATCCTGCCAAGTGCCATTTTGGAGTGGGGGCAGGAAAGTTTTTAGGATACGTGGTAACTAAAAGGGGTATAGAGGCTAGCCCGGAGCAGGTTAAAGCTATCTTGGACATCAAGTCACCTTCAAATATGAAAGATGTACAAAGATTAACAGGACGAGTAGCTGCTTTGAACAGGTTTATATCAAGATCCTTGGAAAAATGCAAGGAATTCTATGATATCCTGAAGAAGAATAAGAAATTCGAATGGGGAGAGAAGCATGAAGCAGCCTTGAAGGAATTGAAGCAGTATCTCTCAACTGCACCCCTGTTGATAAAACCCGAGGATGGTGAACCATTATCCTTGTATCTTGCAGTATCAGGGAATGCAATAAGTGTTGTCCTGGTAAAAGATCACGAAGGTCAGCAGTATCCTATCTATTATGTTAGTAAAAGTTTATTAGATGCTCAAACTAGATATTCTCATCTAGAAAAAATGATATTAGCCCTGGTTATGGCATCAACTAAGCTTAGACATTATTTTGAGACATATAGGATTCATGTTAAAACTAATTATCCTGTTAAGAATGTGCTTAGGAAACCTGAGATGTCGGGCAGAATGGCTAAGTGGTCAGTAAAATTAAGCGCCTATGATCCAATATATGAACATAGAAATGCTATAAAGTCTCAGGCTCTAGCAGACTTTGTGGCTGATTTCAGTAGTGATATTCAAAATGAAGTAGACCTAGAAGTGCAACAACTCGGAGAAAATATAGAATCTTGGACACTATATACTGATGGTGCATCTAATGTAAGAGGTGTAGGTTTGGGTATACTACTAAAATCGCCATAGGGGGACATATTACCCCAGGCCATTAGATGTGAGTTTCCTGCCACTAATAATGAAGCAGAATATGAAGCTCTGATAGCAGGATTAGTGTTTTGGTCAAAAATTACCGAAGTAATTAAGTGATCAAATTAGTTTAGTGAGGTAGTGTGCTAGAAAGTGTGTTGGAAATATACTTGTTAAGTTATTTGGAAAAACAGTACTCAGGATACGGCTCAAGATGTAGAGCTGTATCTATGATCAAACAATGAGCGAAAATAAAGTAAACGACACGAGATGTACGAGGAAAGCCCTTGATCAACCTAGATCGCCGGCATAAAACCTCGGGAGCTGACAATCGCAGCTGCCTTGTTCTTCAATTGCTTCAAAAATCAGGATACAGTGCGGGATGTGGTACGGATCGACTACGTGTTACAATGAAACTTGAATACAAGTGTGGTGTTTGCAATGAGCTAGAGAGTGTAAGTGTATGAGAGTGTTAGTGAAAAATTGTTGTGTTCTAAGCTGATCCGACCTCATCTATTTATAGTAAAGATAAAATAACTAACTACCCTAAACTTGCGGGATCCACCGAATATTCCTTCTTGGAACGTTGTAGACCTGGTCTTTCGGGCTCAACGTCTCTTTCTCAACAAATTCGTCCGAGTCTTGAGGAGAAGAAGTCCTCTTGATCGTTAGCAAGCCTCAACCCTTAACCTGCACGTGGTTAATTCAATAAGCCTCAGGATATCGCCCAAGATGTTAGCAATATCCTCTTCCAGCATCCTGGTCACAAATGAACAAACATAGGCAGGATATTGGTCAGGATATATACGTTAAGAAAATGACCCCTAACAATTGTCCCCAAATATATCGGTTGGGATACCAATCCAACGGATATATTTCAAAAATCTTATCCCACAACTCAAGGCATTTAAAATGAAGCGACGGTCAAGATCACATCATAACTTCCAACGCGTTTTTTACTCCATGGAGATCCACAATGCCCCTATATCTTCTCTTTTCTTGTTTGAAAAGCAGATATCTTCAACAGACCCTTCAGGTAATTCTCCGTTTTTGACTTTCTTCCTGTCAATTTACTTCATCTTTCTAGCAATGGCCGCCGAGACCTTCACCCAGCAGAATCTTCTCAAAAATCCCGAGAAGGAGATCTGCGCTTTTGACAACGCAGATATTGCAGCTTTAAGAGCCTCCAGCGCTTTCCCTGACAGCACAGTCTTTAGGCCATTTGATCGGTCAATCCGATCGGATGTTTCTTCTACCGAATGGATCTGTTTTCCAGCATATCCTTTTTCACTAGGTCTTCGATACCCTTTTCCTGAATTCATGATGCAATTCTTTCGTATTACTGGCATCTCTTTTGCTCAAACCATGCCCATGGTTTGGAGAGTACTAATTGTACTCAACCAAATCAAAAACCTCCATTGTTCTGACCTCTGCATCGAGGATCTACCTATTGCTTATCGTCTCCGATCCCACGGCTCTAGCCGGTTCTTGCTTTTTTCAACCTCCAGCAAACCCCTGATTCTCAAAGCCACCAAAAACGAAGACGGATGGCAACGCAAATTCTTCTTTGTCAAACGAGATTCCATTGCTGAGGGTGCCAACCTTCCGGTGGAGTGGTTAACCACCGGTAGGATCATAAATATCCTTATAGATGATTTAATTGTTATCCCCTATTAATATTCTTCTTTTTGACCTTTATGCAGTGAACTTTAAGGAAGTTGCTCCTCCTACCGCTGAGTCAGAAGAGAGAATCAATACCGTTTACCGGTTACCTGCAATAGACAGGACTTTTACCACACACGTTCCGAGTTCAAGTCAGTACTCATCATCCGAGATGTCTGGTAAGAATTCCTTTCAAAATAATTAGTCAAAACAATATAATGATAAAGAGTAAAACTTTTCCCTTTACGCAGCACCAGCTAAGATCCCTGAAGTCTTTGATCTTGACGAACTGGATAGCTATTCTGACCAGATCCAGGTCAAGAAAGAACCTGGCTCCAAGACCACTGCTACATCCAAACCCAGCAGCTCCAAAGCCATCATCATTCCTAAACCTTCACCGGCTACCAAACCTCGGAGTTCAAGTTCTCGCAAAAGGAAAGAACCCGATTCCCCTGTCGTTTCTGACACCTTTCCTTATGAAAAGCATGGATTCATTGAAGCCAGTGGTTTTATGACTTCTTTTCTCAACCAGGTTAGTATCTTTATATCATATCCTGCAATTTAGACTATTTTCAAAGACTTAATAATAATATTGATCCCTGTCCTTTTACCTTTCTAGGGTCTTGAGCGTTTGGTTCACTTATATCAAGAATCCTGCAAACTTAACAAAACACTTGAATCTAAGCTAAAGGAAGCAGAAATCACAATCTCTGACCAAGGTATGATCGCGGCCGCCAAGTCTCGTCATTACGAGGAGAAATACAAAGCTATGACCCAGGAACACCAAGTTGCTCTTAACAAAGCTACTCTTCAAGCCCAGGCCGATCTGGAAGCTGCCCATGTGCAGTACGAACAGGATATGGTCAGTTACCGAGAAAGCCTCAAAAGTTCTGTCGTCATTTCTCTTCTCCAGACTAGGTTGAAGATGGCTCACGAAGCCAAAACATTAGGCTTCGAATGCCCTTCTTGGGACGTTGGTGCTTGGGAGACCAAGCTGAAGAATCTTGGCGGTACCTCTTCCAAATCAACTGTCGATGAACCTTCTAAAGCAGTTGAAAAGGCAATCGATGCTGACAAGGATGCTGAGGCGGATCCCAAAATGGATGTTGTTGAAACCGCTATGGAGCAAGAAGGCACTACCCCCTAGAGCTTATTTTCATTCGAACAATTTTATGTCTTTATGAACAATTTTCATTTCTGTCTCTAAACAATTTGATAACCGAAGGCGGATGGGTCCTGGGTTTCAGGATGAAACCTTCGGTTATCAACCAGTATTGATCGCTTTAAGAATAATTTCATCTTTTGACTTATTTTCTGTTACCTTGCATTACTTTGCATTACTTAGTATGAGTCTTATTTTTGTAAAGATTTTGTATTGTTATTTTACAAAATATCCTGACCAGTATGCTCAGAAACATACTGCAGAAGCCTTTTATTAAATAGATCTTCCAGACGTTCCTTTAACTTTATAAAAATTTCTTTAGAAAGTAAAAAATAGTTTATCTCTTCAAAACCAAGTTTTGATGGTGATCAAAGTTCCAAGCCAATACTAGTTTCAAACATCCTAATCAAATATCCTTAAAAGGACTTTGAGGATATATGTCAGGATACTTAACATAATGTTACTAAAAACTTAAATGAGGTTTACAAAGGAAAGATCATACCAGACATAGGATATAAACCTATTACCGAACTTCAATCCCTTTGCAACTCTTCCAATGAAGATGTCCCCAGTGCCAGGTACTTAATGCATTAGTCGCAAACTTCATTCTTTTAGCTTTACACCACCATCTTGGCAGGGATGTCCCCTGTGTACAATGTCTTCAAGTATCTTAGAAATCTACTTAATGTCAGTTTCCATGGCATAAGCAATTTTTCACGTCCCGAGGGTATAACCCAATGATGTACTGGAGATAAATCCTTTGTATCCTGGGGAAAATCCCAATTTTTCATGCGCTACAGGCGGGAGTGTATAAACTCCAAGACTTAGAAAGGTGAAAACCTTTAAACCTTAGAGAGTATGAAAATACCCTTTCGTGAGAGAGGGTGATCAATCCTCATATACCTTTAGGATTCAGGATATAGCCAATGGTAACGAAATTGTCAGCCACTTTTACATGGACTGGTCCCGCCACCTTGAACTACCCCTGAATAACTTGCGCTCCAGGCGGGGTGTTTAAACCCAATTCGGAAGAAAGGTGAATACCTTTAAACCTGTGAAGGGATCAGTATCCCTTAAACGTGAGAGAGGGGGCCAATCCTCTAATCTTCTGAGTTATCCTGAGTGCATATCCTGGAGCTATATCCTGAAACATATCTTGCAAAACAAATGTAAACTAAGGTGGGTGTTAGCTTGGCTAACACCCCTCCGATGCTTAAGTCAGTATCAGGTTACAAAGAACAAATTAAACCAAACATATTTAAAAGAAGTAGAATTCATACCATCTTGAGTTAGAAATTAAATTCTAGACTCACTTGAAATAGAGCTTAAGGTGTATAGCATTCCAAGATCTCGGTAGCATATCCCCCTCCATATTCTTGAGTCTATATGCTCCTTTCCCTGCTTCTGATTCAACTTCATATGGTCCTTCCCATTTTGGAGCTAACTTGCCATCGGCAGGATTAGTAGTATTTTGGAAAGCCTTTCTTAACACCCAATCTCCAACCTTAAATCTTCTGGTTCTAATATTCTTGTTATATGCCCTGGATATTCTCTGTTGATATGCTGCCATCCTTAGCCTTGCCGCATCTCTCTTTTCATCTATAGTGTCTAAATCCTGACTCAAGGCTTCGGGATTCTGCTCAGGATCACTTAAGATAGATCTTGCAGTAGGTATTGTCATCTCCGTTGGAATCACTGCTTCTGCTCCAAACACCAACGAAAATGGGGTTTGGCCTGTTGCATTCTTTACCGTTGTCCTATCAGCCCATAAAACAAAGGGTAATTCTTCTGCCCGTCTTCCTTTTTTGGCTCCAAGCCTTTTCTTTAAGTTATTGACAATTATCTTGTTAGAGGATTCTGCTTGTCCATTTGCTTGAGGATGTACCGGAGTAGATGTGATCATTTTGATCCCCCAACTCTTGCAAAAGTGAGTAGTCCTCTTACTTATGAACTGAGAACCATTGTCACAGATTATCTCAGCTGGTACTCCAAATCTGGTCAGGATATTCCTCTTTATGAAGGATACTACTTCTTGGTCTCTAACTTGAACAAATGCTTCAGCTTCAACCCACTTAGAGAAATAATCCGTCATTGCTAGCATAAAGACTTTTCCTCCCGGAGCTTTTGGTAGCTTTCCCACTATATCCATACCCCACTTCATAAATGGCCAAGGGGAAACAATAGGATATAATGGTTCAGCCGGTTGATGCAGTATGTTACTATGTCTTTGACATGAGTCACATCTTCGAGCATATTCTGCGGCATCTTTTCTCATTGTTGGCCAATAATATCCTGTTCTTAATACTTTTGAGAATAACGATCTGCCCCCAGCATGGTTACCACAATCCCCTTCATGTATATCCTGAAGTACTTCTTTGGCTTCAAGATCCTCCAAGCATCTCAAATACGGTCCTGCAAGAGATTTCTTGTATAAAATATTATTTATAATAGTGAACCGTGATACCTTCATCCTAAATGCCTTAGGATTTTCGTTTCCAGGGATGTGTCCTTCTTTGAGATATCTCCTGATTGGAGCCGTCCAGGATTTAGGATCCTCCTCAGGATGTTCTGCTCCAGGATTCTGTATACTAGCTACTTCTTTATCCTGAGGATTCGTTGCAGGATATAAGACATGTAATATTGGTATTTGCGTCCCTTCAGGTATCCTGATCGATGATCCCAAATTTGCTAGGGCATCCGCTTCAGCATTATCTTCCCTTGGTACCTGTTCAAGTATAAAAACATCGAAATATCCTGCTAATTTTTTGAGAATATCGAGATATTCGATTAATTTCTCACCCTTAACTGCATAGGATCCATTAAAATGGTTAGTAATTAACAAAGAGTCAACATACACTTGCAAATTTTTGATACTCATGCTCTTAGCCAACTCTAATCCTGCAATCAAAGCCTCATACTCTGCTTCATTATTAGTAGCAGGAAATTCACACCTAATAGCCTGGGGTAATATGTCCCCCTGTGGCGATTTTAGTAGTATTCCTAATCCTACTCCTCTTACATTAGATGCACCATCAGTATATAATATCCAGGATCCTGAGGATTCTCCTAGCTGTTGAACTTCTAGATCTACCTCATCCTGAATGTCACTATTAAATCAGCCACAAAGTCAGCTAAAGCCTGAGATTTTATGGCACTTCTAGGTTCATATACTAAATCATAAGCACTCAACTTTACTGACCACTTGGCCATCCTGCCTGACATCTCCGGTTTCCTAAGCACATTTTTGACAGGATAATTTGTTTTAACATGTATCCTATGTGTCTCGAAATAATGCCTAAGTTTCGTTGATGCCATGACTAGAGCTAATATCAATTTTTCTAAATGAGAATACCTAGTTTCAGCATCTAACTAACTTTTACTAACATAATAAACAGGATACTGCTGACCTTCATGGTCTTTTATAAGAACGGCACTTACGGCATTCCCTGACACAGCAAGGTACAGGGATAGTGGTTCACCATTTTCGGGCTTCATCAATAGAGGTGCGGTTGAAAGATACCGTTTCAAATCCTGCAGGGCTGCTTCATGCTTTTCCCCCCATTCGAATCTTTTGTTCTTCTTTAGGATATCATAGAAGTCTTTGCATTTTTCTGAGGATCTTGAGATAAATCTGTTTAGCTGCTACCCGGCCTGTTAATCTTTGTACGTCCTTCATATTTGAGGGTGATTTTATGTCTAGGATAGCTTTGATCTGCTCTGGGCTTGCTTCTATCCCCCTTTTTGTCACCATATATCCAAGAAACTTTCCTGCCCCCACTCCGAAATGGCATTTAGCAGGATTTAGCTTCATGTTGTAGTGATCCAGGACATCAAATGCTCCCTTGATATCCTGGAGGTGATCCTCAGACTTTTTAGATTTCACCACCATATCATCGATATATACCTCCATGGTGTCCCCCAGTTTGTCTTTGAACATCATGTTCACCAATCTTTGGTATGTTGCACCTGCATTTTTTAAACCAAAAGGCATAGCTGTATAACAATAAATACCTGTTGGTGTCATGAAGGCGGTATCCTCCTGGTCAGAAGGCTCCATTTGGATCTGTTGAAATCCTGAGGATGCGTCCATGAAGGTCAGCATTTCATGCCCGGCAGTGGCATCTACCATTGCATCAATATGGGGAAGAGGAAATGGGTCTTTAGGACAAGCTTTGTTCAAGTCTGTGTAGTCTACACAAACTCTCCATTTCCCATTCTTCTTCTGTACTACAACCACGTTTGCTAGCCACCTTGGGAACTTAACCTCTCTGATCATTCTTGACTTTAATAATCTTTCAACTTCCTCCTGGATAATCGTGTTCCGCTCAGGAGCAAACTTCCTTCTTTTTTGTTGCACAGGCTTGAATGACTTATCAATTCCAAGCTTGTGAGTGATAATATCTTTGGATATGCCTGTTATATCCTCATGCTTCCATGCAAACGTCGACATCCTGCATTTTAAAAAGTTAATTAACTCTTCAATATCCTGAGGGATATTGGTTCCCACGAGCACCGAAATATCGGGATTATCCTGGTCTAGGATAATTTTCTTCACATCCTGCTCCGGATCCTCCACAATATCCTGGGCCCGCGTCTTTAATTGCTATGCTGCACTAGGTTTGGTTGAGGATTTCATTGAGGATGAGTAGCATTCTTTTGCCTCCTGCTGATCGCTATCAACTTTAACAACTCCCCAGGGGGTAGGTATCTTGATGCATTGGTGATATGTTGATGGCACGGCCTTCATATCGTGAATCAACGGTCTTCCCAGTATAATGTTATAGCAGGATAGAGAGTCCATCACACAGAAACATTGTATCGAGTTGACTCCTTCAACGTATACTGGCAACTTTATCTCTCCCACTGTGTTTCTAGCCTCTCCACTGAATCCAACAAGCACGGTAGACTTTGAAGTGATATCCATTGGAGATACATTCATTCTCTTCAGAGTTTCTAGTTGGATTATGTTGACGGAGCTGCCATTATCAACCAGTATCCTGCGCACAAAATGGTTAGCCACATATAACGTTATTACCAGAGCATCATGGTGAGGATCCTGGACAGTATCCCTGTCATCTGCATCAAAAGTGATCACTTTGTCAGTTGTGAGGGTAGTCATCCTGACAGGTCTGTCTCCCCTTTCGGCTTTGGCTTCCTTTGCATGTCTCTTCGCTGCCGAATACGAAGTTCCACAAATGTCGGATCCCCCCGAAATGAAGTTGATTATCTTGGCATCCGCGGGAGGTGATGCTGCTCGTTCAGGATCCTTCTCAGTATCCTGACCCTTATTCTTCTTTTTTCCTAAGAGATCTTTCAGATATCCCTTGCTTAGATGATAGCTTATTTCTTTCCTTAAAGCAATGCAATCCTCAGTCATATGTCCGAAATCTTCGTGGAAAGCACACCATTTCGACTTATCTTTCCAGTCAGCCTTTTGTTGATTCTTTCGAGGCCATCTAGCCTTGTCTCCTAGACCCTGCATAGCATACATCAATTCAGGAATATTAACAGAAAAGCAATATTCAGACAACTCAGGATACTCTTCAGGATCCTCATCTTCGACAGCATTCACTCTCTTGTTTTCATTTCTACCATATGGCTTAGGCCGATATGACTTAAATGAGGATTCTGACTTCCTATTAGTCGATTCATAAGTGTTGGATGAGTTCATCCTTTCTTGCATCTTCTTGTCATCTTCCAGACGGATATATCTCAAGGCCCTGTTACGAGCTTCATCGAGATTCCTGCAGGGATTCATTACAAGATCCTGATAAAACTGAGAATCCTTTTGTAATCCCATCTTAAAAGCTTGCACAGCTGTTGCAACATCAAGATGTGGGATATCCAAGGATTCTCGACTAAATTTGTTCACATAATCCCTCAAGGATTCCTGAGGCCCTTGAGTTATCCTGTAAAGATCACTGGTTAGTTTCTCAAAACTCCGACTACAAGAAAATTGACTGTTAAATAAATTAACCAAATGAGCAAATGAAGTAATTGAGTGTGGAGGAACGTTTAACAGCCATTTTAAGGCTGATCCTGTTAGAGTAGAACCAAATCCCTTGCACAAGCACGCTTCCTTGAGCTCCGGAGGGATAGGGTTAATCTCCATTCTTTCCCTATACTGGGCAATATGCTCCTCAGGATCCGTAGTCCCATCATAAAGCTTCATGTTGGGGGTTTGGAATCTCTTTGGGATCTCAGCATCACAGATAGGATACGCGAAACGAGATATCTTGTGGCTGTCTTGAGACACTCCCGGGATCGGTTGGACCACCCCAGGTACACTAGATATCATGTCTTTCAACTTCTGAAGTTCCCTGGTAAGTGCTGATGTTACACCTGTATCCTGCAAAGATCCACCACTGTTAGTAGCATGAGTATTGTTATTATTCGACACGTTACCCGTTGGAGGATTTTGCCCATATCCTGAAGCATATCCTGAGCTCCTCATGGTTGACATCCTAATCGAGGAGGGTATTTCAGGAGTATGATTCTGAGGAAGACTAGGCACGATATTCCCCCTATTATCCTCGGTATATACAGCTGAACTAAAGTTCAACGCTCTGGGGTGTAACGGAGTGACATTGTCCTCCGCAGATCTGCTCGAGCCAGCCTTCAGGAGTTGTATTTCCCTCAAAAGCATTTGGTTTATTTCCTGTTGCTGCCTCATTTGTTCCTGCACACTTCCAAATAAGGTTAAAATTTCATCATTAGAAGCTAAAACGGGAGCAGATCCCTGGACACTCCGAGTTGGGATAACATCTTGAGATTGTGTAGAGGCTGGCATCCTTGGAGGAGGTGGTGGAAGCACCGAACCGGTAGTAGCAGAAGTCATAGCAGACACAGTAGAGGAACTCATGTTTGATCTTGAGGCCATTATGGACAATGTGGCAAAAAGTTTTGAAAATAGAAAACCGATTAGCGATTTGACAAAAAATTTTAGTAAAGAGAGCACCACTTGCCCCACGGTGGGCGCCAAATTGTTTTGGTCAAAAATTACCGAAGTAATTAAGTGATCAAATTAGTTTAGTGAGGTAGTGTGCTAGAAAGTGTGTTGGAAATATACTTGTTAAGTTATTTGGAAAAACAGTACTCAGGATACGGCTCAAGATGTAGAGCTGTATCTATGATCAAACAATGAGCGAAAATAAAGTAAACGACACGAGATGTACGAGGAAAGCCCTTGATCAACCTAGATCGCCGGCATAAAACCTCGGGAGCTGACAATCGCAGCGGCCTTGTTCTTCAATTGCTTCAAAAATCAGGATACAGTGCGGGATGTGGTACGGATCGACTACGTGTTACAATGAAACTTGAATACAAGTGTGGTGTTTGCAATGAGCTAGAGAGTGTAAGTGTATGAGAGTGTTAGTGAAAAATTGTTGTGTTCTAAGCTGATCCGACCTCATCTATTTATAGTAAAGATAAAATAACTAACTACCCTAAACTTGCGGGATCCACCGAATATTCCTTCTTGGAACGTTGTAGACCTGGTCTTTCGGGCTCAACGTCTCTTTCTCAACAAATTCGTCCGAGTCTTGAGGAGAAGAAGTCCTCTTGACCGTTAGCAAGCCTCAACCCTTAACCTGCACGTGGTTAATTCAATAAGCCTCAGGATATCGCCCAAGATGTTAGCAATATCCTCTTCCAGCATCCTGGTCACAAATGAACAAACATAGGCAGGATATTGGTCAGGATATATACGTTAAGAAAATGACCCCTAACAATTAGAATTAGCTAAAAATATGAATATTAGATATTTACAAGTATATGTTGATTCCCTGTTGATTACTAACCATTTCAATGGATCTTATGCAGTAAAAGGCGAAAAGTTAGCTGAATATCTTGAAATTGTTAAAAAATTAGCAGGATATTTCGAAATTTTTATACTTGAACAGGTACCAAGAGAAAAGAATGCTGAAGCTGACGCTCTAGCAAACTTAGGATCTACTGTCAGAATACTGGAGGGAACTCAGATACCAATAGTGCACATCTTGTATCCTGCAATGGAACATTTCAAATCTCAGGATAAAGAAGTAGCATGTATCCAGGATCCTGGTGATGGATAACCTGAGAAGGATCCTGAATCCTGGATGACTCCAATTGTGAAGTATCTTCAAGAAGGAGATATCCCAAAGGATGCAAATCCTAAGGCTTTTAGGATGAAGGTATCTCGTTTTACTATTATAAATAATATTTTGTATAAGAAATCCCTTGCAGGTCCGTACCTAAGGTGCTTGGAAGATCCTGAAACCAAGAAGGTACTTCAGGATATACACGAAGGAGACTGTGGCAACCATACTGGGAGCAGATCTCTGTTCTCGAAGGTGTTGAGAACAGGATATTACTGGCCGACCATGAGAAAGGATGCCACGGAGTATGCTCAGAAATGCGATGCATGTCAAAGACATGGCAACATCCTGCATCAGCCTGCAGAACCATTATATCCTATTGTATCCCCTTGGCCATTTATGAAATGGGGTATGGATATAGTGGGAAAACTTCCAAAGGCTCCAAGAGGAAAGGTTTTCATGTTGGCAACGACAGATTATTTCTCCAAGTGGGTCGAAGCCGAGGCCTTTGTTCAAGTCAGGGATCAAGAAGTGGTATCCTTCATAAAGAGGAATATCCTGACCAGATTTAGGGTACCAGCTGAGATAGTTTGTGACAATGGCTCTCAATTCATCAGCAAAAGGACTACTGACTTTTGCAAGAGTTGGGGAATCAAAATGATCACATCCACACCAGTACATCCTCAAGCAAATGGACAAGCAGAATCCTCAAACAAGATAATCGTCAACAACTTAAAGAAGAGGTTAGGTGCCAAAAAAGGAAAATGGGCAGAAGAACTACCATTTGTCCTATGGGCTGATAGAACAACTGTGAAGAATGCTACTGGGCAAACCCCATTTTCCTTAGTATTTGGAGCAGAAGCGGTGATCCCGACAGAAATGGTAATACCTACAGCAAGATCCAACCTCCGGGATCCTGAGTAGAATCCTGAAATCCTATGCCAGGAATTATATACTATTGATGAGACAAGAGATGCAGCAAGGCTAAGGATGGCCGCATATCAACAAAGGATATCCAAGGCATATAACAAGAATATAAGGACCAGAAGGTTCCAGATTGGAGATTGGGTCTTAAGAAAAGCTTTTCAGAATGCTACTAATCCTGCTGACGGAAAGTTGGCCCCAAAATGGGAAGGACCCTATGAGATTGAATCAGAATCAGGGAAAGGAGCATACCGACTCAAGAATACGGAGGGGGATATGCTACCAAGATCCTGGAATGCTATACATCTGAAGCTCTATTTCAAGTGAGTTAGGAATTTAATTTCTAACTCAGGATGGTATGAATTTTATCTCTTTTAGTATGTTTAATATTATTTATTATTTTGAACCCATTACTGACTTAAGCATCGGAGGGGTGTTAGCCAGGCTAACGCCCACCTTAGCTTACGATTGTTTTGCAGTATATGCTTCGGGATATAGCTCCAGGATGCACACTCAGGATACTTCGAAAGATTAGAGGATTGGCCCCCTCTCTCACGTTTAAGGGATCCTGGTCCCTTCAAAGGTTTAAAGGTATTCACCTTTATCACGAATTGGGTTTGAACACCCCGCCTGGAGCGCAAGTTGTCCAGGGATAGTTCAAGGTGGCGGGACCAGTTCATGTAAAAGTGGCTGACAATTTCGTCACTGTTGGCTATGTCCTGGACCCTTAAGGTATATGAGGATTGATCACCCTCTCTCGCGAAAGGGTATTTTCATACTCTCTAAGGTTTAAAGGTTTTCGCCTTTCTAAGTCCTGGAATTTATACACTCCCGCCTGTAGCGCATGAAAATTTGGGATTTTCCCCAGGATACCTATGGGATTTTCCCCAAAATACTAAGGATTTATCTCCAGAATGCTTTCGGGTTTTACCCCGGTAACACAAGAATTGTCCATACGGTCAAAACTTGAATTCAAAAATTTTCTAAGTGTTGGAAGATTTCATGTACAGGGTACATTCCTCCTAAGGCAATTGTGTGGAGCTCAGAAAATCAGATTGGAACTTAAGATACTGAGTATCTCGAACTGGGGACATCTTTGCGGCAAAAAGTTGTAAAAGGAGTAAAGTCCAATATCAGAGTTGTACTATGTTCCTGGTATGATCTTTCCTTTGTGAATCTTACACAACTTGTTTGAACTTTTAAGTTTAAGTATCCTGATTAGGATATATCTTTAGGATATATTCTCGAAATATGATTAAGGATGTTCGGTTGGAATATTTGGATACAATACTTGGGTTTAAAAATCAGAGTTGAATTTGTTTATAAATGCTAAGTGAACCGTCTTTCTCCTTTGAAAACAATATTTAAATTATTTGAGATTTTGAAGAATAAACAATTTTTAGAAACTTTGTCTAAATTGTGTGGATTTTGAGAAGTCCTATTTGACAAAAGTCTTCGTAGGATACCGATGAGTATATTTGTTAGGATATTTTCAATAAATAATTGTACAAATTTTGCAAAGCCAAAATTTAAACTAAGTACAACACAAGGAAGTAATATTATAAGCAATACTAGGTGACAACCGAAGGCTTCATCCTAGAACCTAGGACCCATCCACCTTTGGTTATCAGACTGTTGAAATTTAAACGAAAATTGTTCAAAGACGTGAAAAGTAAATTGTTTAACAAACCATAACAATAAAAATTAAGGAAAAGTCAGGGGTAAGTTTTAGGAGGCAGCGCCTTCTTCGTTCATCACAGCATCCGTCTCAGGATTAGCTTGAACATCCGTCTCAGCTTCGTCGTTGACACCGGTTGGTTTTTTAACCGCTTTTGAAGGCCTTTCAGCTGCAGGTTTGACAGGATCACCTCCGAGACTCCTTAGTTTGGTCTCCCAAGCGTCGACATCCCAGGAAGGGCATTCGAACCCCAGGGCTTTGGCTTCATTGGCCATCTTAAGCCTGGCCTGGAGAAGGGAAGTAACAACGGAGCTCTTAAGGCCCTCCCGGTAAGTGATCATGTCCCGTTCATGTTGAGAGTGGGCGGCGTCGAGATGAGCTTGGGCCTCGAGAGTAGCTTTATTAAGCGCAGCCTGGTGTTCCTGGCTCATATCCTTGAACTTATCCTCATAATGCCGGGATTTGGCAGCAGCAATCACGCCTTGGTCGGAAATGGTGACCTCAGCCTCCTTCAATTTGGACTCAAGTCTCTTGTTGAGTTAACAGGATTCTTGATATAGATGAACCAGACGTTCAAGGCCCTACATCCAAAAGTACAGGTATTATAATAACCGGGATATTAATTTGACATATATGTGCAGGATAAGGAATAAGACTATATACCTGATTCGATAAACCCATGATTTTCATAGGGAAACGTATCAGAAATCAAAGGTGAGTCGGTCTCTTTCCTTTTGCGGGAATTTGAGCTCCGAGGTTTAGTAGTTGGTGATGGCTTGGGAATGATGATGGCTTTGGAACTGCTGGGCTTAGATGTAGCTGTAGCTTTGGGACTAGGCTCCTTCTTGATCTGGACCTGATCGGAATAACTGTCTAACTCCTCGAGGTCGAAAACTTCAGGGATTTTTGCTGGTGCTGTATAAAAGGAGAATTCTAAACTTTTATTCCTCTTTCGTTATATTATCAATTGTTTGTAAAATAACTCTTACCAGACATCTCCGATGATGAGTATTGGCTGGAACTGGGGAGGTGTGTGGAAAAACTCCTGTCACCTTCTACTAGTTGGTAAATTGCTTCGATCCTTTTTTCAGATTCTGCAGTAGGGGGAGCTACTTCCTTGAAATTCACTACAAGAAAGACCAAATAAGAAAATATTAGCACAAGACAGAGGCCTGAAAGTGTCTTCGGATATTATTGAAACCCAAAACCCTACCGGTGGTTAACCACTCCACCGGAAGGCTAGCACCCTCGTCGATGGAATCTCGCTTAACGAAAAAGAATTTACGAGGCCTTCCATCCTCGTTTTTGGTGGCTTTAAGAATGAGAGGTTTGCTGGAAGTTGAAAAAAGTAAGAAGCGGAACCGTGTGATCGGAGGCGGTAAGCGATTGGGATATCTTTGATGCGGAGATCAGGACAGTGAAGATGTTTGATTTGGTTAAGCACGATTGGTACCCTCCAAACCATGGGCATTGTTTGGGCAAAGGAGATACCGGTGGTTCGAAAAAATTGCATTATGAATTCAGGAAATGGGTATCGAAGACCTAACGAGAATGGGTATGCTGGAAAACAAACCCATTCGGCAGAAGAAACATCTGACCGAATTGATCGGTCAAATGGCCTGAAAATCGTGCCGTCAGGGAAAGCGCCGGAGGCCCTCAGCGCGGAAATATCCGCTTTGTCGAAAGCACAGATCTCTCTCTCGGGATTTTTGAGAAGATTTTGCTGAACAAAGGTGCCCGATGATTCACCGGTTTGGGAATTGGAAGAAGGATGAGAAAATCGACAGGAAATAAAGGAGGAATAAGCGATTACCTGGAGACTCTGTTGATGATATCTGATTTTCAAACAAGAAGAGAGAAGATATAGGGGCATAGTGGATATCCATTGAGTAAAAACCGCATTGGAAGTTGTATAGAGTCATCTCAAACGTCACCTCGTTTTAATTGCCTCGGTTTACGGGAAAAGGTTTTAAAATATATCCGTTGGATTGGTATACCAACATATATATTTTGGGGACAATTGTTATGGGTCATTTTCTGAATATATATCCTAACTAATATTCTGCTTTTGATTGTTTATTTGTGATCAGGATACCGGGTCAGGATATTGGTAACGTCCTGGTGCGATATCCTGGTATTGATTGAATTAACCACGTGCAGATTAGAAGGTGCGGGTCTCTAACGGTCGAGTGGACCTCTTCTCCTTAAGACTCGGGCAAACCAGTTATATAAGAGACGTTGAACCCAGAAGAAGTGGACTACAACGTTTACTTGAAGAATATTCGAAGCATCCCGGTTTAATAGGATAGTTAGTTGATTTCGTTTAACTATAAATAGTATGATCGGATCAGATTAAGGCACTCACTTTCTTTCGCACACTTTACTCTCTAGCTTCTAGCAATCACTACACACAAACACTTGTACTCAAATTACATTGTAACACTTAGTTGATCCGCATCATATCCTGCACTGTATCCTGATATTTGAAGCAATAGAAGAACAAGGCAGCTGCGATTGTCAGCTCCCGAGGTTTTATGCCGGCGATCTAGATTGATCAAGGGCTTTCCTCGTACATCATGTGTCACCCTTTACATTTTTTCTCATTGTTTGGTCACAGATACAACTCTATATCCTGAGCCGTATCCTAAAACTGTTTTTGCAAATAACTTGAATAACATATTTTAGACACACATTTCTAGCACACTACCTTACTTAACTAATTTGATCACTTAATTGCTTCGGTAATTTTTGACCAAAACAACAGGGAAGTGAGGGTGTCACTCGATCGGATGGTCATCCGATCGGATTGACATCCGATCGGATGGCCATCCGTACGGATGACACATGTCATCCGTTCGGCTCACATATAACAGTTACTGTTACATTCCCTGTTTTGTCTAGATACAAAATACATACATATACAAATATACAAATACACATACAGGACAAAATACATAAGACTCGATACAGACGGAAGCTACAGACATAATTTTCTCTCAAAGGATTTTGAGGTAAATTAATTGCTCCATTGCTAGCACAAATTTGGCATATTTGTGTGGTGTTCTTTGGAAGCTAAACTTGAAACGGGTGGTGATTTTTGTATCCCGATTCACGTTTAGATCGCCTTATGGTTTGTGTTGGTGGTGAATCTGTATCCGAAAACGAGCCGTTGATCTATCTTAAGTTGTCCGTTTCGTTCGAATTTTCATTATCCTACCTGTTCCTTCTTTTATTGCTATCAGTATCGAACCGGATATAGGAGATTGAAGGAAATCGACATCAAAGCAAGTTAGAAAGCATGATCGAATGAATGTAAATGAGAAGATAATCATCATGTTCGAAGGAATGTTTGAATACTATGTTAGTTAATTGTGATATAACTAATTTGTATGGTATGGTTGTAGGTAAATCATCATGAGGTGGCGCCGAGCTTGGAACGAACACATCACCCACATATCACGTTTCTGTATTGTCACTATTAAACGGGTCAAAACATTTTGTAGTTTTGTTCAAGTTTAATCGTACGCTTGTAAATTGTGTTTAAAACTTATCATGTTAGTATGTTATCTACTGGTAAACTTTTAAGTAACCATGTTTGGATTGTAAATGTTAGGTTTCTATATGTTAATGAATGATATAAACTTTTGTTAAACGTCCATACAATTATAATATGCGTTTATATATTCGTGTATGAATGGGTGTCACATACAATGATCTCAAGTTGTGTAATTTGGTTCCCAAAACATAGTTTAGTTATGGGTGTTTCAATGTATCTAGCTCTAAGCTAGAAGTTGTTTCCTCTTTTATTTCTTATAAAAAAAACTTAATTATATAAACTTTATCAATTCACTTCTTGATATTTTATATTTTAGTCATTTTTCATGTCATAATTGAATAAGACCACCCATAGTGGTAAGAGTTTTAGGCGTGTTTTTACCAAATAATACCATAAAACACCCCGTACACCGTCCCTGAGGTGTTTTTTGTCCAAAAATGTGTTTGGCGTTTTTTAACTCGCCTCCTCCACTTGTGTTTGACCAATAAGAACCTTCCAACTAATATTATTTTTTTATTTTTGTTAAATAATAATATTTGGGTAATTATTGTTGGGAATTATATCACCACAACCCTTTTTAACTTCAAGTCCCATAGTGTCTCATATGTCACATGTCAATTCATGCCCAAGAGAGGGACATTAGTTTCAAGCCGCACTACACATAGTCTAATGCTAGGAATAGTCATTATCTCTTAAAATTATTGACATTTAGACCATGTGTAGTGGTGAAGAAAGACCATTGGGCATTATCCGTCATGTGGTGGTCCAGTCAGCAATGGAGTATTATAGGACGTTTTTCATAAATGGGTGTAGTGGGATAATACCCAATAATGCCCCTGCAATTATTACCCATTATTTTTTTTAAATTAAAACAAATAATCAATGATCCTCACTTCTCATTGGTCAAGTTTACAAGTTTACCGTAAGCCAAGGCGTTTTATAAACCACGCCAAAAGCAAAAAAAAAAAAAAACAAAATAACGGCCACCGTAGTGGTTTCGGGGAGTTTCGGGGTAATTTACGCCCAAATACTGCTCTTATATTTATATTTATATTTATATTTATATTTATATTTATAGTTGTCCTTAAATGCATTTCCTAAAAATTTCAACTTTTATTACTTAACGTCATTATCTTTACAAAAAAAAATTAATAAATAAAAAATAAAAAAAAAACCCAACTCGATTCGTACATATATTTTGACATGAATGATTAGCCACATTACTAGATCACGGAATCCTAAACGTAATACAATGTAACATTCAAATGATCGACATAACATGCTAAAATAATACTTCCTATAATTTATTTAGCATAAACAATATAATAATCTCTCTTATTTATAGGGTTAGAATATTAATAAATCTCGAACACGTGTCACCAATAAGATAATGTGTAGAAGGCCAAATCACATGTAATGACGGTTGGAAGTTTTTTTTTTTTTTTTTGAACAGCAGTTGGAAGTTATTTTTATCATATTTAAATGACATTAAATAAAAATGAGAAAGGATCCACTAAAAAGGGGATTTTGCCTAAAGGTGTTAGGAGTGGAGCGGTAAACTGGTCGGCAAACGGTTTTGCCGATCGGCAAACACCGCCGCCAACAGTTTACCGTTGCCGACAAACACATGAATCAGGGGATCAATGCCGATGCGGGGAACGAGGTTCAAACGGCTATAATGCCGTTGGTTTATTAAAAAAAATCATTTTTACCTTTTATAAATTAACTTTTTCAAATCCATTTTCACCAAACATCAATCTCATCCAATTTTACTACATTCCACTCTCTTTTTTTTTAAATATTTTCAAAAAAATGGAAGGCTCAAACAAGGGTGAAGGTGATGTATGTAAAATGCAACATATAAATTACATCATTTGAGGCATAAAACTAACCCTTTTTAAGTACTAATATTGGAAAAAGAGTGTTTTTGTCTTCCTTTTGTATTTTCAGGATTAAATGAGCTCAAAAACGCAAAAGAAGCAAAAAGACAGCTAAATCCAACATAAATACAAGAAAAGGAATATTAGTGGACTGCCCGAACCCTCAACGGCACCTTCCAAAGCAAAATAGAGAAATCAGAAGACTGAACACGCCCCGTGCTCAGCCAGCACGGGGCCGTGCCCAAGAAGCAGCAGAAAAGACAAATCTATAGAAGCTTCTATTGCCCATCACGGGGCCGTGCTCAGCGGACACGGGGGCGTGTCGAAAGTACAGCAGGCGCATTTATTGTAATTGCGAATTACAATTAATGAGGAGAGAGAGTGTCAGACGGACACGGGGCCGTGCCCAGCGGACACGGGGCCGTGTCCAGCTCTCTGTTCAGCCTATAAATAGGAGTGCTTGGATTCATTTCATCTCATCCCTTGGCACACCACCTCTCTCACACTTCATCCACCACCCACCACCATCACAACACCATCATCCACCACCATCATCCATTGTCCATCGTAGAGTGTGTGAGTCATCTCGGGATCCAAGATTGATCGTAAGAGTTCTTGACAATCAAGGCCATGTTTGCCTAAGTCTCTTACATCACTTGGTGAAGACAAAGTGTCTAGTATAATACTTTTTATTTCTAATCTTTTGCACTTTTTATTTGGTTTTGTATTAATGACTTTAATAACTAGTTACTTATGTTGAAGGTGATCTTTCCTTATCGTTTGTCCGTGGTGTCTTGGCATTATTTTACTGTCTATATAAAATAAAGGATTTTCACCATTCATATCTCCACGGTCTATATGGAGGTATGTTGGCTACCTGGTAGGGGGTTAAGGGAACGGTTTGGTAAAGGTCTTGCCATTGTTCAGCGTTTAGAGGTCCTGCAATGGACCTGGGTCAAATTTAGTAGGACCTCCTTCAATACTTCACGGTATTGGATGGCGGGGGTCCAAACTCTTTGATCCCCTCATAAGTTAACTACTATTAATACTATAACCCGGCTATTTAGGACTGTATCCCTGCTGACTCAGACTACTTAGCCGAGGGTAACGTCACCGCCAAAAGCGGGGCCTACCACAATACTGCATTAATAACTTAATTCATTATCTTCCAATAATCCACCCTTTTAGGATTGTATCCCTGCTGACTCAAACTACTGGGGTGAGGGTAACGTCACCTTCAAAAGAGGGGCCTACTACAATAACTAAGATAATCTCTTAATTATGTGCAAAAGTGCGGAAATAATCAAAGGTTATACTAGATACGAGTCGGAACCAAGTGATTCATCTTGTCTATCTGTTTTTCTTTTATTTTTATTTTCAGCATTTTAGTTAGTTTTTAATTTTCTTAGTTTAAAACATTTTTCTAAACTTTTATTTTGATTAGACGTTGAGGATAAACCGGTACTAAAAGCCCTTGTGTCCTTGGACGACCTCGGTATCTTGGCAACGCTATACTACACTCAACGATGGGTGCACTTGCCCATATGTGTGTTTAGTGTTAGTGAAATATCGTGTTTTATAAATTTAAAACTTGGCTAAAATAAGTGTTAAAAAGGGCTTAAAATATACACCTAATATATACGACACTTCGCACGCATCAGAAGGCAAGAAAAAAATGGTAGGGTCCGGTTCGAAGTCGAGAGCTCAAGATAAACGTGGTTCGGGTGGTTCTAGGGTCCCGTTTCATCCGCACCTTGGGTTTGCGAATCACACCCAACCTCCATTTTATTTTAACCAACCCGTGCATCAACCTTTCGGTTATGATACCCAACCCATCCAAAATTGGATGCAACACGGTCCGACGATGACTCGACCCGGTTATTATGATTACTCCCTAGAAGCCCAAAATGCTTTTGACCCGTTTGCTTTTCAAACCCCAAGCTCACTATCACCGAGACCTTTTCAAACCCCAATGTCACAATCACCGAGAGACGTACAAGATGACTCCGATGAGGAGTTCGTGCCGGAAACCCAAGAACAAGAGTTAGATGAGGATGAAGATGTTGCGGTTGAAGAAAATCCTGTGAACGAAAATGTAGCCGAACCGGAAAGAAAAGGAAAAGCGAAACAGGAAACTTGGAGGCCTAGACAAGAAGAGGCGTTGGCAAAGGCTTTTGTTCATTGCACTTTGAATAAGAAGAAAGGCAATCAACAAAAGGCGGATGGGTTTTGGAAGAAAGTTCTAAACCACTACAATGAAACGGTCGGAGGAAGTAACCGAACCCACCATCAAGTTGGCTCAAAATGGATGACGATGCAAACAAAAATTAACACATTCAACGGTCTATATCATCAAGCGGTAATTTTTTTATACGGTTTATTTTTTAACGAAATATTTGGATTAAATTGTTGATAATTTATTATTTTACAACCGTTTACGTCCTAGCGGGAGTGACGATGCTTATGTAATGAAGCAAGCGCTAAAGGATTACAAAAGCAAAGAAAAAATTGATTTCTCCTATTGCGGCTTGGGAGATTGTTAGAACAAATCAAAAGTGGTCGCCGGTGCCTTTGTTGAATGAAGAAAGCTCCTGCTCGGGTCTAAAAAGAAAGTCTTCGGATTCGGGAAATTATACACGAGGATCACCGAATGTCGAAATCTCGAGCGGATTCGGTATTCCCGACATAAACGAGGATCCTTCACCACCACCAAGACGACAAACGAGAAAGGAGAAAAAGGACAAAGGGCCGTCTTCAAGAAACGAAGATCCAAGAGATATAACACACAAATTCGAAAAGTACAAGACCATGAAAAAAGAGATAATGGAAATTAAACGTATAGGAGAAGAAAAATACTTGACCTTGGCGGATGAGCAACGAGAAGCGTTGCGACAAACAATGTTCGACAAGGACTTGGAGACGTATAATCGGCCTACTGACAATGTTCACCCTGCGATGTTTGAAATCACACTCGCTAGAAAATGTGAGATCGCAAAAAAATATGGATGGCCTTGTGATTTTTAGTTTTTTTTAAAGTTAGATTTTATTTAAAATGTAATACTTTATTTTTATTTAAAATGTAATGCTTTATTTTTATTTATAAAAAGTTGATGTTTTTTTTTTCCATTTTATCTTAAATTAAAAAAAAAGAAAATAAAAAAAAGTTTGCCACTCAGCAAGTGTTTAAACCATTGCCAACAATTTTCAGCAAAGTTTAAACACTTTTGACTGATTGACATGACGCACCCTGATTGATCAGTTTTTTGGTTTGCCCCTCCAAAGTGTTTAACCACTCCTAACACCCTAAGTAGTCTAAGAAGGATTGTAATAATGACATGTGGCACTCCTAATAAGTTGGAATGAAGGGCATTTTGGTCCTTATAAATAAGAGTGAGAATGATTTGTGGCACCCCCTTTATTTTTTAAAAATACAAAAAAAAAAATCTAGTACAAAAAACTCTAGCACAAAAAATATAGTAAAAAAAATATAGCACGAAAAAATTCAGCAAAAAAATGTAGTACAAAAAATTCAGCACAAAAAATTGAGAAAAAAGAATTTAAGACAAAAAAATTTAGTACAAAAAATTTAGCACAAAAATATAGTACAAAAATCCAGCAAAAAAATGTTATACAACATAGAAATACAACACATTTTAATGGGTGTTTTTTAGTCTTCATATTTTATATAGCAATATGGTACTCAAATTAAAGATAAAAAGACGCTTGATTTTACAGTGAATTTTTTATGAAAAAATATGTCGTATAAAAAAGTTATGAACGTTTAAAAAATGAGGGTGGAATATGCATGTGCCTTGCATGTGGAGAGAGAAAGTCTATAAATAGGATTTTCCCAAGATACCGTTGCACTCTTTCTTTCTCTTACACTTTCATCTTAACCATTGATTTGAAAAATGAATGGTTAAGATTCGTTCTCATCCTATTTAGGTAAAATAAACTTTTTATTTGATCTTTACCCCAAATAAAAATTTAACAAAAAAATTTGCAACATAGACAAGTTTGTAAGAGACGGAACAATTAATACTATATGTACGGGGAAAAACAACAATAATTATAAGATGAGTGATACAGTATCTAATCGTGCAAAAAACTAATAATATTACGTGGCATCACACCTTTATCCGTAGAAACCGCTATCTAAAAAGTCAAAGTTTTGTCAGGAGTGGTTTGACTTCTTCAAACTGAGGTATTATTTTTGGCTGAATTATTATTTGGTATAATTAAATAACCACTTTTCTTCAATTCGTAACCAACCAGTATTTATTTCAGCTTGACAAAAGGAAATAATAAAATAAGATTCATCTGTATTTTTAAATTTTGTGATGCTTATTATGTGTAGTGCTTTCGTCATAACGTTTTATAAACAATTGGCATGTTTTATTTTAAAAATTTTGTTTCCAGTTGATTAAATCGTATAATAGGATGAGTATTTATTGTTGTTCTTTTATTGTGTTTTTCTTTTATTAATTTAAATTGTTATCAGAAGAGAGGTTAAACAAATCTAAAAAAAATCTTCTATGATTCGAAGTTGAAGATTGCTGATTCGGTCACTCCATCTGGCATATTTTTAAATGTTAATTTACTTACAATATATATATTTCTTCTTCCTCTTTTTTTTTTTTTTTTTTTTTTTTTTTTTTTTGCAATTTAGGCTCCATTTAATTTAACCGTTTAGTTTTAAAATGTTATACATGTTAAGAGTAGTATAACTGGAATATAAATTACTAGTGATGGATCAATTATAAACTCTTTTGACGATCATATAAGCTATGCTAGTTGATAACTTTTAACTGAATTGTTTTCCATGTATGTGATACGATTATTGTTATAGTTTGACATGATTTTTTCCTGCATTTTGATTTGGAATTGGTTGGACTATGGGTTTATGTGAGGGGTAATTGTTATAATTTTTGTTGATATCACTAAACTCAATTACGACGTGTTGAAAAACACAACTCTATACTTCTTTTTTTTTTGGATAAAGGGCAAAGCCCGGCAAACATAAGTGGGTGATATAAAGTTGTAAGCACCTTAAAAGGATTATAAGTCGGTTTTAAACGAGGGAAGTAAACGAGTGACACGTTGAATTTATATATTTTACCTTTTAATTTAGAACTTTAGATGCGTGGACAAATTGACCACAAAATACGTGTTAAAAAAAGTACATTTTGAAGTTGTCACTATATCGATTATTTCGTCACGTTTTTTTCACTATGTTGATTCTTAAAATTTAGGGTAAATAATATATTTTATTTTTAGAAGAGTTAATATTTTCAACGTGTCAAGTATATACAAAAAATCTGAGTTAATATAGAGTCATTTTTCTAACCGTTGTTGTAAAACCAGAGCCACATGCATGAATGTGTAGATCACGTTGTACATGTTTCATAAATTAATACGTGTCAAATTGTGAGTAAATTGAGTTTCTAAACAATGTTCAATTGTCTAAAACTATTAATATAATTTTGTATATGCAAGTAACATATGAACATTTTATTATATAGAGGTATATGAAGTCTTTGGGATATTGGAAGGCTAGGAATGAGAATGTGTTTTCAAGTATAGATACGGACGTGGTTAAAATTGTTTCTGACATCAAGTCTTTGGGATATCTTTGGTTCAACTGTTCAAGAGTAGGTTTAAGAAGGAAACGATTGGGTGGAAGGATTAGTATAATTTTTATTTTCCGTTCATGTAACTTTTGTTTTGGCGGGTTATCTCTAGCTTGGAGATTCTGCCGGTTTTTTGGTGTTAATGAAATTTGCCTTAAAAAAAATAAAAAAAAATCTGAAGTAGTAAACACACATCTTCCTCATAAATTCACGTATTGTTCAATTTGTGAGATTTACATCCATACCATTTTTTTACAATGAACAACTGATGACATTAGAGAAATAAGTTACAATTTCCATCTTTACAGTTTGGTCTGACTCGAATTGTCACTTTTATCAATTTACTACTACTACTACTACTACTACTATTAGTTTTGCATTTTTGCCAATGCACTTAACTAAGTTTGGTCGTTTTTTCAGTCATCAGCAAGGGTATTTCAATCAAATAATTCGACCATGAGCAATGAAAAGAAACGTTTTAGAATTAAAAAGAATAAGAATAATGAAAATTTTGGAAGGAAAAAGAAAAACCGAGTACGGGCATAAAAATTGTGCCACGTCATTCTTAGTGGCTCAATGACTCATACTATATTTTCCGTTAGATGTTTCTTTCTAGTCAACTTTAAGGTGCCCAAACAGAAAATAACGGACACGGTCCTATACTCGTCACAAATATTCAAAACCAGCCCTTTTAAATTAAAAAGTATTCTTTTTCATCTACTTTAACTTGGCCGGTGGACGAAAGGTTGAGTTTCCTTTTTGTGATGGGGGCGTGGACTAGGGTTAGGTGTTGTTTATTTTTTAAGAGGTAAAATATCTATAGTCTACGGACTAAATCTGCAGATATCTGTAGAAAAAGAGGTGAATCGAACCTCTACAATCTGCAAGAAGAAGATTATTTGTTTTTTTTAATGTATGTTGACTTCTAAAAGAAACTGGTGGCGGTGTACGAACGGTGGTGGTGGACGGTGGTGGTGGATGGTAGAGACTCAGAGCATTTACATCCCTTCCATAATTTTTTACTCTATATTACATTAAAAATTACTACATTTTGTTTTCCTTTTCAAATAAATTTATACTTTTATAATTACATTTTTTCTTCTCTCCAATTACAAGAGCACATACTCCGAGAATGTGGCGGGGATGTTTTAGACTCCGATTACAGGAGTGCGTTGGACCTTTTGCATAGTTCTCTTCCCGACCTTGATATTGGCGGTTTCTACATTAAAGACACCGTCCCTCCTAAATCCCAGAAAATTCTGGCGAATGCCTTATATGGGGAAATTGTCAAGAGGTTTGAAGAGAAGTTTGTTTTATCCCCTCGGCAAAGAGCTGTGTTTGAATGTCTACGTGCCCCACATGCTCAGGATTTTCTGTCTGTCGCACCTATTGAAGGCTTGGGGCAACACATGTCGGCTGTGGAATACCGTGTTATCCTTAGATACCGACTGATGATTCCTTTGTACCCAGTTGACGAGCCATGTCTGGTATGCCGCAAAGCGTGTTTGGATTCTTTCAGGGAGCACGCGATCCACTGTAAAGAGCTACCAGGGTTTAAATATCGGCATGATTGGGTGAGAGATGTGTTATGTGATGTTCTTAAGAGGGCCGGGATCTCTGCCAAAAAGGAGGCTCCAGTAAATTTCCTGACTGACCCCTTAGAGGGGAGGTCCACTTTACGCCCGGCGGACATCCTTGTGTTTGGATGGGAAGGGGGGAAACACGCTTGTGTAGATCTAACTGGAGTCTCCCCCCTTGTCGGGCTCAAGGACAAGGGCTTTGTCGTAGGGCAAGCGGTGCTCAAAGCAGAGGCGAGCAAAGTGGCAAAACATGAGAAAGCCTGCCTGGAGAATCAACATGTGTTTGTCCCGTTTGTGTTTGATACCTTTGGTGGTCTCGCTCCTGACGCTGTGCGACTTTTGAATCGGGTTCAAAAAGTCGTTAATAATAATTCTTCGTCGCTAAAGGTTTCAAACTATGTATTTAGTAGAATTGGTTTTTCTATTCAAAAGGGGGTGGCGGCGCAACTTGTTGCCCGACTACCTGCCATTGCTTTGTAATTGCCCTTTTTCGTGTGGAATGATATTGAAGGGTTTGTTTAAAAAAAAATTACAACTACTTTTAGAATATATTAAAAAATTATAGAGTGTAAACAGTTTCACTAAAATATACAGATAAACAATAACATTTTCTCTTTCCCTAAAAACCACACACACAATGTGTGATGGAAGGGATGTGAATGCTCTTAGAGGCCAGTGGTTAAGAGAACGTAAACCCACATGTTTGGTAAAAGAAAGTAAACATAACGTGCAGGGCCGGCCCAAGGGTAAGCCAAATGAGGCTTGGGCCTTGGGCCACCAACACTATAGGGCCTCCACAATTGATGAAAACACAGTCCATTAATAAAAGATTTAGGGTATGGATTATCAACAGATTGATGGTTAGTAGTGTAGTGGTTTTGTGTATGTATGGATATTGGTGAGACCTGGGTTCGAATCCCTGGTTCAGCATTTTTTTCCTTGTTTTTAAATTTGAACACAATCTTTCAAATAATTACACTTGGGCCCTTCAAGTTTAACTTTCAATTACATACATTTTTTTGGGGAAAAAAGGCCACAAGATTTTACTTCGCCTTGGCCACCAAAATGGTTGAACCGGCCCTGATAACGTGGGAGATATCAAGTTTAGTCATGGTCTAGTAACGTCATTCAATCCGACCATCGGTGTGTTTAAACACTGTCGACGATATTTAGTATGACAATTTAGAAGGTTATTAATATTATTAAAGCATCCTTGTTCAAAACAAAAAAAAAAAAAAGTTTCACGTGTAAGATCAAAACACTTTGAAGGGTGTGAATTAAAAATTTTCTATAAGGTCCCAAACAACATCCACGATCCACCCCCAAACTTCCTAAACAAGCAAGTCACGTTTTGAACACGAAAAGTCAAGCATCTATTCTAAAAGGGGTTAGGCGAACACGTCATAGTTCATAATTCAATATTGTAAGAAGTTTCGCTTCTCCGTGTTCTAAAATATAGTAACACCTTTTTTTTTTTTTTTTTTTTACTTTAGAACACATTTATATTTTTAGAGTAAAATGCACGGATAGTCCCTGTGGTTTTGCAAAGTTTCAGCTATAGTCCCCAGATTTTGGAAATTACACTCATAGTCCCTGTGGTTTGACAGTTTGTTACGCTGATAGTCCCTGGAGTGGATGTGGGTTAGTTTTCTCAGTTAAGTCCATGTGAAATTACAAAATTACCCTTGCTTTTATTATATTCATCAACATCATCATCATTCAACAGACTCATTCATCAGTGGATGTATCTCTCTTTCTACTCTCTCTCTCTCTCTCCCTTTGATAAATATGTACTTAATACTTGTAATCTGTTCATGAAAACATATCACATAAGAATAACTTAATTAGCCCTATGCATCACAATCAAAACCAACACAAAACAGTTCAACTAACTAACTGAAATAACCGTCATCTACAACACCAAATAATTCAAATCCAGCAACAAAATCAAAAACTTACTGAAGAGGAAAACCAGATCGCAAATTAACCTCAGAGAAAAATATAGAATCCCACGAAACAACCTGATTCTGGAGATAATACATCCACAACTTATTATCAGACACAATCACTCTCCACAATTTACAAACAGCAGCGAGTCTCGCCACCTCGTGCGGCTGCAACAACTTCACGATTTGCATAAACACATCGATCGGTATCCGATCGAACTCTCCGGTTGAAGACGAACACATAAAAATCTGATCGAACAACGTTTCACTCGATGAAGTTGAATAGTTCAGATTAGATGAAAAGTTGGAATTACTCGATGAAATTGATGTGTGTCTAGTGGAATTCGAACGGTTTGAGACTGATTCCCAGACTTTCCTGATGAGATTTGACATTGAGAGTGAGATTATTGAGTGAATTTGGGGGAAATTGGGGAAATTAGGGTTTTTGTGTGTGTGTGTGAGAGAGAGAGTGTGAGTGAGTGAGTGAGTCAGTGAATGAGTCTGTTGAATGATGATGATGTTGATGAATATAATAAAAGCAAGGGTAATTTTGTAATTTCACATGGACTTAACTGAGAAAACTAACCCACATCCACTCCAGGGACTATCAGCGTAACAAACTGTCAAACAACAGGGACTATGAGTGTAATTTCCAAAATCTGGGGACTATAGCTGAAACTTTGCAAAACCACAGGGACTATCCGTGCATTTTACTCATATTTTTATAATCTTTTAATATATGTTGTTTCTATATACTTTGAGTATACCATTACAATGTATTTTTTTTATTTGCATTGTGATTTAAAATCTATCACAAATTGAACCACACCCATTATAATGTATTACATTGCATACACTTGAGTTTATGATAAACCTTATATAAAAAAAAAGAGAAAAATGCCCGGACAGTTCCTGTGGTTTCGCCTTTTTTCACCTATAGTCCCTAACTTTCTAAAACTACTTGAATAGTCCCCAAGTTTTCAATTTTTGTTCTCGGATAGTCCCTGGGTCTAACTTCGGTTTGTTTTCTCTGTTAAGTGGGTGTGAAATTACAAAAATACCCTTAATGTAAAAACAAAACAAATTACACCTCCCCTGCTATATAATCCCTCCCTCTCAATCACAACACAAACCGTCCCTCCTAATCCCTTCCTCTCGATCCTCTCGGTCAGGTGACCGGAGCAAGACACCGGCATATCAACGGACCTCCTCGTCTGTTCAACTTCATCGTCGAGATACACACCCCCAAATCACACCTCCCCCCCTCGATCGATGGAACGACACGACGACAAAGATGTCGGCAAGTTGATGATGCGATGATGATGAAGATGACACGCTGGAGATGGTGACGGCGGTGACAGCGGCGCCACCGTCTGCGGCGGTCTCATGGTGATGCTTGACTGTTCCTATAACAACTCGTCTCTAAAACCTTCTGTAAGTGTTGTTCTCGAGTAAAATTGAAGGATTTACACATCTTTTAATCATTTTTTGGTGGTTTTGGATGTATTGGAGGTGGAGCCGCAACGGTGGTGGTGGCCGACGGAGTTGTCGGCCGAAGACAGCGACAAAGGCAGTGGTGGGTGGTGTTATCAGTTTGAGTTTGGTTCGGGTTTAGTTTCGAGTTCAAGTGACTTGGTTCAACTACAGGTTAGATCTGTTTCGGTTCAGATTTCGCGACACGGTTCAGATTTTGAAGGTGGAGGGATTAAATGAAGATGGAGGTGGCTGCTGTAAGTTATTCGGTTCAGATTTCGCGACACGGTTCAGATCTTGAAGATCTGTGTGAAGATCTTTGTATTTTCTGAAAGTGTCATCCCCGCAGCTCGAATCGGAAAACCGACACTGGAAAAGGTCTCGGGAGGTGCGGTTTAAGGGGGGTACACCCTGGTTCCACCGTGAAAAAAAGCCGGAAAACCCTGGTTCCACCGTGAGTAGCCGGACTTTCGCCGGAAATTGGAGAGGGAGAGAGAGAGGGTGATGGTGGAGGGTGGAGGAGGGTGATGGTGGGTGGAGGTTGAAGATGAAGTGTGGTGATGAGGTTTTTTAAATAAAAAGAGAAAAATGCCCAGGTAGTCCCTGTGGTTTGGCCTTTTAAGAAAAGAGTATTTTTGTCATTTCACACCCTCTTAACACCCACTTAACAGAGAAAACAAACTGAAGTTAGACCCAGGGACTATCCGAGAACAAAGATTGAAAACTTGGGGACTATTCATGTAGTTTTAGAAAGTTAGGGATTATAGGTGACAAAAGGCGAAACCACAGGGACTATCCGGGCATTTTTCTCTAAAAAAAATAAACAAATATATAGTAATCGCAAGTCGCAACTATACATTCCAACTTATATAAGCAATACATAGATATGCAAGGTAGAACGCTAGAACCTTAAAATATTATTATATATTGTATAGAATTTTTAACAATAATTTTTACATCTAAATACCACTTTGCGATTGTAAGAATATAAGCTTACACTACTTTTGGGATGAATAAATGGTATATTATTATATCACTAGGTCATATTTAATGCATCTATACGTTCTTGTACAAATAAATTGATATGTTACTTAATGGACGCTATAGTTGTAACGTGTTCTAAATAATCTCTAGATCAAGTGGTGGAAGACTTGTATTTCTCTTGAAAGATGCAAGTTCAACTTTCACTTGGTGCAGAGTGAGGCACTGGTGGGCAATGATAGGAGACCCAGGGAAACTGGGTTGGATTGTTGAGCCAAACGGGTTTTACTAGTAATTTCACCGTCGTGCCTACGGGCGGGTGGGTTACCGGGTTTTCCTCGGAATTGGTGGTGGACTCAGGTTACTCTTGGAGTACTCCGTTTGTCCAGTGGGTGCCCCGAGAGTGCTCGGGATTGATTCTGTTGGCCGTTAAAAAAAAAGTTGTAAGGTGTCATACTATTTATATCTTGTGTCCGATTTTTTTATTTAAGAAGATATTTATTAGTTTATCAGGGGACCGGGGTGGTCCGTTATACCACACCATCACTCGTTCTCATCAACAAAACACCGCCGCCACCAAATAGTTTCACGCCTGAAAGTTATAACGCGTTGAATTTATCACGCGTTTTAGATGTTTGAGTGGTGAGTTATTTTTAAATGGAGATGAGTGTGTGGTGAGTGATGAGTGCGTTGAATAATGATTGATGACATGGCGAAATTTGATTGAAAATTGTGAGTGAGTGATAACAGATGACCACCCATACCCTCTTATACAACTATTTTCTTAAACTTATATAATATTCATACATAAACAAATATGAGAATAGCCACAAAGTTCACCAAAATATAATTAAGAGTAAAATGCACGGATAGTCCCTGTGGTTTTGCAAAGTTTCAGCTATAGTCCCCAGATTTTGGAAATTACACTCATAGTCCCTGTGGTTTGACAGTTTGTTTCGCTGATAGTCCCTGGAGTGGATGTGGGTTAGTTTTCTCAGTTAAGTCCATGTGAAATTACAAAATTACCCTTGCTTTTATTATATTCATCAACATCATCATCATCATTCATCAGTTCTACTCTCTCTCTCTCACTAAAAACCACCACCACCGTCACCTCCCCTGCCGCCATCACCACTCCCCACCACCACACCTCCGCCTCCTGATTAATTCACAATTTCAAAAAAATTCAACATCAATTCACAATCTGATTAACCTAATCATACACGATTTCAAAAAAATTCAACATCAATTCACATATTATTCTCAATAAACCTAATCCACCATCTGATTAACCTAATCATACACGATCAAATCCAATAACACAAATTCAACCGCAATCAAACACAGCCACCAAACAAATAAGCAATATTTTAACAGATCTACAAGGAAACATACATAACAAATCAAGTATTGACCGAATTACCTCAAGAGGGAGGCTCATGAAATCATCAGAAGGGTTGGATTGCATTTCTTTGACCTCCTGTAGAATCCTCTTGACCGATGGATTCTTCATGTTATACTTGTCCCCCATTTTTGAGATTGAAGATCGAACAGATCTGGTGGTTTTTAGTGTGAGAGAGAGAGAGAGAGAGAGAGAGTAGAAAGATCTGGGTATTAGAGAGAGAGAGAGAGAGCAGAAAGATCTGAGTATTTGATGAATATAATACATGAAATCTCTGATCATGCTAATACATACACAAATTTGATGAATATAATAAAAGCAAGGGTAATTTTGTAATTTCACATGGACTTAACTGAGAAAACTAACCCCCATCCACTCCAGGGACTATCCGCGTAACAAACTGTCAAACCACAGGGACTATGAGTGTAATTTCCAAAATCTGGGGACTATAGCTGAAACTTTGCAAAACCACAGGGACTATCCGTGCATTTTACTCTATAATTAAAAACAATTATCATGCATATTTGGAATCTTCAATAATTAAATTTCATATGCATTTCGAGAAACACTTGAGAAAAATATTACGTCACTACAAAGGACACGTGTTCACCTGTTACACAACTACTTTCACCCAACCCACACAATGCAACACACCTTTTCACACCCCCACAACACACGTTATATATACGACCCTTCACCTTCTCTCTCACTTTCAATATCACTCATTCATTCAATTCATTCACCCACATTCAATAAATCACTCTACAAAAATGACGAAACAAAATTCCGGCAAATCCACTCTTCTCCGGCGACAAAAACTCGCCGTACTCCTCCACAGCTCCGAACCAGACATTATGATCACAACCAAACATCAACAAGACAACAACGATGGTAGTTTCGACCACCGTCAAAGCAACGCTTCATTACCAAGCCCCAACAGATCTTCATCTTCATCTTCATCTCCGGTTTATTATTTTATGTCACCGGTTAATCATATAACTTCACCATATACCAAATCTCCTTGGAGTATTCCGTACCCTAACAATAATGCTGTTAATAATAATACAGCCCTGATCGGGTCTTTGGTACGTGAAGAAGGACACATTTATTCGTTAGCGTGTTCTGGTGATTTGTTGTATACGGGTTCGGATTCGAAGAATATTCGGGTTTGGAAGGATTTGGTTGAGTTTTCGGGTTTCAAATCGAGTAGTGGATTGGTGAAAGCAATTGTTGTATCTGGTGACCGGATATTTACCGGTCACCAGGATGGTAAAATACGGGTTTGGAAGTATTTGGATAGTAAGAGGAAAGCTTATAAACGGGTTGGTAGTTTACCAACCACGAAAGATTATATAAAGAGCTCGATGAATCCGAATAACTACATTGAAGTTAGAAGGCGTCGTAATGTGCCGTGGATTAAGCATTTCGACGCCGTTGCGTGCATGACTTTGGATGAACAACAAGGGTTGTTGTATTCGGGGTCATGGGATAAGTCGATGAAAGTCTGGAGACTTTCTGATTCCAAATGTTTGGAATCAGTAAACGCCCATGACGACGCTATTAACAGCGTCGTCGTGGGGTTTGACGGATTGGTTTTCACCGGGTCCGCCGATGGGACGGTGAAAGTGTGGAGGAGAGAGTTGGTCGGTAAAACGACCAAACACCTCCTCGTTTACACACTTTTGGACCAGGACAGTGCAGTGACGTCCGTGGTGGTGAACATGAACACCACGGACGCCATAGTGTACGCTGGGTCCTCGGATGGTTTGGTAAACTTTTGGGAAAAGGGGAAGCAAATGCTGTCTCATGGCGGCGTTTTGCGGGGGCATAAACTCGCGGTTCTTTGTCTAGCAACCGCGGGTAGTTTATTGTTGAGTGGGTCCGCGGATAAGAGTATTTGCGTGTGGCGGAGAGAGGGTGGCGGGATTCACACGTGTTTGTCGGTTTTATATGGACACACCGGACCGGTGAAGTGTTTAGCGGTTCAGGGACGGTTTGAAGAACAAGAAGATGAGGATGATGATGATCGGAAAGATCAAGAATGGGTGGTTTATAGTGGCAGTTTGGATAATTCGGTTAAGCTCTGGCGCGTGTCGGAACAACCATAGATATGCAACTGCTAAATGGTGGTTATGACGTTCGGAAATACAAGGAGGTGACGGAACGCGCCGCCGTATGGTGGTGGGGGTGGTGTTTTGCATGTTGGTATGTGTCAAGTTTTGTGTTTCCGCAAATTCAATGGGTCATTATTACTCGGTGCAAGTAGAAGAACGTGTTTGAAAATGTTTTGTTTTTTAATTTATTTAAATGTAAATGTAAATGGATCGAGAATTGGAGATCATGGTTTCTCTCTCAAAATATATAAAAACGAAAAAATGTAATATTTATGTAAATTTATAGATATGGTAAATGTAATTTATATACAGAGTTCTTGTGTTTTGAGATTTAATTCATACAAAATACGCTAAATAACTCTGAGTTAAAAAATAAGTTTAAGGCCCAAATTGATGGCTTGGGTTTATACATGTTATTATGTTATCGTGGGTTTCATCATTTCGACACCATTTGGATTGGGGAAGGATTTGAGATGCTAGAAACCGTCCAACACAACAACAAGATTCGATCCAAAGTTTTGTTACAACAAACATAATTTGTCGATAGTAAGTTATCCGATGACAAAAAGTAGTTTATTTAATTTTTAGTTTTTTGAGTGTATTTATTTGAACAAACGTATCTGTGTCTAATTGTTTTGCTTGTGTATGAAAGTGTTGCTTTAAAATAAAACAAATATTCAAATTAGTTACAATTTGTTGAGTGGAAGAAACAAGTGTCATAACATCGTTGTCACCCCTTAGGGTAGACGGATTGGTTAAGCTAGTAGCTTTACTAGTGCAAGGGTTGATTTTGTTTGAGGAGGTTGTTAACATTATATATATTATTAAGCCCGTTAAGTCTAACCGTTTTTGAAATCGATATCCATCATTAGATCTTGCTCAGATTTCATCTGAGCCGTTTAAAGTCACAAAAAAACCGTCGTGGTAGAGGTTCAGGACGGCTACCTTAGGTGGTGGTTTTCTCCTAATTTTCAACCCATTTTCTCCACAACTCTAGTGGTTACCTCCTAATTTTTTGTGCCAATTATCTACACAACTCAACCTCCTACAAATCATTTGAGGAGGTATTGTTATATGATGTACCTACTAGCAACAATTTGTACCATTAATTTAAGCAAGCAAATTTTTTTCTGCAGTGAACAAAAGATGGAGCAAAGTAAAGTTGTCAATGTAATTAGTCCACTTAGATTTTTTATATATATTTGGGCTAACTAGATTCTTTATAATTGCATGTTTGTGTTCATTTCTTTCAGGTTAGTGTTGCAGTTGTAGAAAAATGGAGTCGGTTCGAGAAATTGGTTGAGCCAAGGCTCCGTTTCTTCAACCCTTGAAGAGGTCAGTATCTCGTCGGCGTTCTCTTCACCAATCAGGCCAAAATTTTAGGACTTATGGTGCAGAGTTCCGACGTGTCTTCTGCTTGCTCATTTGTACCCTACATCTCGTGTATGTATGTATACCTTTATTTGAAGGTTTAGATCTTTTATTTGCAAACCCTGTGTATCTTCTGCTCTGTTCTTAAAGTACAATACAACCTTATGGAGTTTTGGTCTATGTCAATTTCATCAATTTCTCCGTACAAAATAAAGTTAGTAGTTTATCAATTTCTTAGTACAAAACAAAGTTAGTAGTTGTATAAGTCGACACATGTTGCGACTTTTCTAAAACTAATTACATCAACTAATACCCTTCAAACAAGATAAGCTTTTGCTCCTAGAGTATAAAGTGTTGTGAACCAACAAGCATTATGGTTCAAAACCAGTGTCCCGAGCACACTCATTTCCAAGCACATGCCTCTTAGAGAGAAGGTTATAGGTTTAAACCTAGGCAAAAGAAGTATTTTAGTATAGTTGATGTATAGTAGATTAGAATTAACATTTACCTTTCTAAAAAAAAAACTAACACCTTAGTCAAACCCAAACCAAACCGGTTTGATTTGACCCATACTAAAATGACCCGTTTCTACCCCAACCCTTTTTGACTTGTTACCCACAATGAAAGTTGAAGAAGTTGATATCGCCTTGATCAACCACATTATATAAGTAGCTGCAAACATTATTTGTGATTCATAATCCTCGAAAACATTATCTGAAGTAGCTTTACATGAGCAAAAGAGTAGTAACTCGTTATCCAGCAAAGAGGGGGGAACCGGAAAGAAAGCCATAAAGCCTGGAACACAAATAAATAACCACATTTAGAAATTCACCAGATTTATCAAAATTTCTTACAAAGGAATGAAAACAGATCAACTTACCTCTCTTCCTATGTAACGATTGATTAATATCTCACTCCAGGTAAGCTCTTCCTGTCATGTACAAATGGATAATGATAAATAGAAATAACAAGGGCTTTTCATTACACAAAAGTTGCATGATATAGCTTATCAAATAAAGTCTGTTTTGTTAGAAAATGTAGGCTTAGAAAACAACCGTGCATAGAGAATGTAGTATGCAAGCAATGCAGGAGGATAGAGCATCTGCAGATGCTCTATTGTTTGATGCGCTAATCAGATGCTCTAATAGATGCTCTAGTACTAGATGCTCTAATCAGATGCTCTAATAGATGCTCTAGTACTAGATGCTCTAACAGATGCTCTAATATGTGGGATGCGCTATTATGGAGTAGATACGCTAAATTTGTTAAGCCTTATACATTTTACTATTTTACGGTTTTCTTGGTCAACAAGTTGTAAACCCTAATTTGGGTATTATAAATAGTTGATAGGTCCTTTGTAATTTTCATCACCTCAGAAATATAATCCTAACCCTAGTTGCAGCCCGTGGACGTAGGTCACATTGACCGAACCACGTAGATCTCTTGTTCGTGTTTGTGTTTAATCGTGTGTGTGTGAAAATAACCCTAACAACTGGTATCAGAGCCAGTTTGGTTCTAGTTGTTTTTTTTTTTGCACACTGATTAGAAACCTCACACCCGGAACTAGTTTCTTTTTTTTCCCTAAGCCACAGTCGCCGCTGCCGCCTTCCTTGTTCCGGCCGATTGTAGCCTATCAGGTTCTTTGAACAAACTGTTCAAAGATGATGTCTGAAGATGCTAAGACTCGTATTGAGAAGTTTGATGGGCAAGACTTCGCCTGGTGGAAGATGCAAGTCGAGGACTTGCTGTGTCAGAAGGATTTGTTGCAGGTTCTGACTTGTGACAAGCCTGAGAAGGTAAAAGATGACGAGTGGAAGGACATGGATAGGAAAGCCCTTGCTGTTATCAGGTTCACTCTAGCTAAGAGCGTTGCCTTCAACATTGTGAAAGAAACCACAACAAAAGGACTAATGACAGCCTTGTCTAACATGTACGAGAAACCTTCCGCGTCTAATAAGGTATTTCTGATTAGACAGTTGGTTAACACCCGTATGCGGGAAGGTGCGTCTGTTACTACCCATGTTAATGAGTTTAATACCATTATTTCCCGTTTAACATCTGTTGACATTAAATTTGATGATGAAGTACAAGCTTTACTACTTTTATCCTCTTTACCGAAGAGTTGGTCAGGATCTGTCACTGCCATTAGTAGTTCATTTGGAACTACCAAACTCACATTCGAGGGCATCCGTGATTTTATCCTTGGCTAGGATATTAGAAGGAAGAGTACAGGTGAATCATCCAGTTCTTTGCTTAGCACTGAGGGAAGAGGTAGAAAGAAAGAACGGGGCAGTAATCGTAGCAGATCTAAATCCAGAGGCAAGAGAGGGAATTCTAAACCTAGGAAGGAGAGGCAAGATATAAAGTGCTGGAACTGTAATGAAAACGGGCACTTTAGAAGTCAATGCACTAAATCATCCATAGACCAGAAAGAGATACATTCTGCCACTTCCTCTGTTTCAGATGATGCTTTAATTTGTTGTGTTGAAGATACAGTAGAGTCTTGGATTATGGACTCAGGAGCATCGTTTCATGTTATCTCAAGTTCGAGAAAGATGAAGAATCTCAGACTGGGCAACTTTGGTCAGGTAAGGCTTGCTAACGATAAAATGCTTGACATTACTGGGATTGGGGATATTGATTTGAAAACATCTTTGGGTACTGTCTGGACATTGAAAAATGTCAGGGTAATTCCAGAATTAAAAAGAATGTTGATTTCCATCGAGCAATTAGACGACCAGGGGTACGACGTTCACTTTGGGGGTGGACAATGGAGGGTTGTCAAGGGTAATATGGTAATTGCTAAGGGAAAGAAACAGGGTACTCTGTATATGGTTGAAGTGCCTGCAGGGAGTGCAAATACAGTGGCTAAAGGGCCGAGTCCGTCCAGTGTTTGGCATCAACGGCTCGGCCACATGGGTGAAAAAGGGATGAAAATGCTTGTCGCCAGAGGAAAGCTTCCAGAACTGAAGAAAGTCGAGTCTGAATTCTGTGAACCATGCGTATTTGGAAAGAAGAAGAAAGTATCATTTGCCAAGACGGGTAAAGCACCGAAAGCTCAGAAATTAGAGCTCGTTCACACAGATGTATACGGGCCCACTCCAGTAGCTTCAGTGGGAGGAGCTCACTATTATGTCACCTTCATCGATGACTCAACACGCAAGGTATGGGTTAAATTTTTGAAACATAAGTCTGATGTTTTTAATACTTTTAAGAAATGGAAAATTGCTGTTGAAAATGAAACTAACTTGAAGGTGAAAGTTTTGAAATCCGATAACGGAGGAGAGTATGTCAGCCAGGAGTTTGTTGATTACTGTGCTGAACATGGCATTCGAATGATTAATACTGTCCCGGGCACACCTCAGCAAAACGGGGTTGCAGAAAGGATGAACATAACCTTGAATGAACGAGCCAGAAGCATGAGAATAAATGCTGGATTACCAAAGATGTTCTGGACAGATGCAGTTAATACTGCTGCTTACTTAATCAATCGAGGCCTATTAGTTCCATTGGGATACAAAGTCCCACAAGAAGAGTGGAAAGGTGAAGCTGTGAAGTATAACCACCTGAGGATATTTGGGTGTAGTGCATATGATCTGGATCAAGAAAGAGACAAGCTAGATGCAAAAGCCAAGAAGTATACCTTCATTGGCTACGGGTCTGACAAGATGGGTTATAGACTCTGGGATTTGGAAAGCAAGAAGGTAGTTCGCAGCAAACATGCTACCTTTAATGAGGCTGAATTGTACAAAGACTCATTGGGATCAAACTCTAAGGTTCAAAAGCAGCAGGTAGAGTTAGAGACAGGAATAGGAAACCAGAAAGCTAGGTCGGTCCCTGAACCAATTCCCGAACCAGAAAATGTCGACACAGAGTTTGAAGTTGGTGGTAATAATGAGGAGGAAACCTCTGATAGTGGGAGCTCAGATTCAGAGGAAGAACCGCCCCCACAACAGCCTGACCAGAATGAGCATTGGGTTAGGAGATCCACCAGAGCTACAAAACAGCCACAAAGATATGATCCTTCAGTGAATTACATTCTCTTGACTGAAAATGGCAAACCCGACAGTTACTCTGAAGCAGTCAAGGTGAAAGATTCTCGCCAGTGGGAGAATGCTGTGAAGGATGAAATGAGCTCTCTTGACAAAAACAAAACTTGGGTTTTGGTTAAGCTTCCGCCAGATAAGAGAGCATTACAAAACAAATGGGTTTTCAGGATCAAAGAAGAACACGATGGGTCTAAGCGGTACAAAGCCCGTTTAGTTGTCAAAGGTTTTCAATAGAAAAAGGGGGTTGACTACGATGAGATCTTCTCTCCAGTTGTGAAGATGACTACCATCAGGCTCGTTCTCAGCATTGTAGCAACAGAGAACTTGCATCTGGAGCAGCTAGACGTCAAGACAACATTCCTACATGGTGATCTAGATGAAGACATTTACATGGCACAACCAGAAGGTTTTCAGGCAAAGGGCAAAGAAAACTTGGTTTGCAAGTTGAAGAAAAGCTTATATGGTCTGAAACAAGCGCCTAGACAATGGTACTTGAAGTTTCATAACTTCATGGGTAGAAACGGGTTTAAAAGATGTGAGATGGATCACTGTTGTTATCTCAAGAAGTTTGAGAAATCTTATGTCATTCTACTGCTCTATGTAGATGATATGTTGATAACTGGGTCAGACATGAAAGAGATTACTAAACGGAAGAAACAGATGTCTGAAGAATTCAAGATGAAAGACTTGGGTCCAGCGAAGCAAATACTTGGGATGAGCATTATCAGAGATAGGAAAAATGGTTCTCTGAAACTATCTCAAGAAAAGAACATTGGAAAGGTTCTTGAGAAATTCAGCTTGAAAGATGCAAAGATCAGAAGCACACCATTGGGAAACCACTTTAAGCTCTCCAAAGATCAATCACCAAAGACAAATGAAGACAAGGAAAAGATGGCTAAGGTTCCTTATGCATCAGCCATTGGTAGTCTTATGTATGCAATGGTATGCACGAGACCAGATATAGCACATGCGGTCGGAGTGGTTAGTCATTTCATGTCTAATCCATGACGAGAACATTGGGAGGCAGTGAAATGGTTACTCAGGTACTTGAAAGGAACATCTAAAACAACATTGTGTTTTAAGGGAAAAGATGTTGTGCTAAGGGGGTATGCAGATGTAGACTTGGGTGGTTGCAAGCAATCATACAAAAGACCACAGGGTACATCTTTTCAGTGGGAGGCACTACAGTTAGTTGGATGTCAAGATTGCAGAAAAGCGTTGCTCTTTCAACTACAGAGGCAGAATACATGGCTATAGCTGAAGCCAGTAAAGAACTTATCTGGTTGAAGAATTTTCTTGAAGAACTTGGTAAGAAACAATTAAACTGTTATCTATTCTGTGACATTCAAAGTGCTATACATCTTGCAAAGAATCCGGTGTTTCACGGAAGGACGAAGCATATTCAGTTGAGGTATCACTTCATCAGAGGACTGATTCGTGACGGTACCTTGCAACTCGTGAAGATTGATGGAAAGATAAATCCAGCAGATATGTACACTAAGGTGGTACCTTGGATAAGCTGAAGCTGTGTGCAGCTTCAGCTGGCCTTCAAGAATAGTTGAGAAGGCGGCTGCAACTAGTGGGATAAGAGATTACGAAAGGAAAGGACAATACTGGTGAATGGCAGTTTCAAAGTTTGTCGAAGCCTCCAAGTGGGAGATTGTTAGAAAATGTAGGCTTAGAAAACAACCGTGCATAGAGAATGCAGTATGCAAGCAATGCAGGAGGATAGAGCATTTGCAGATGCTCTATTGTTTGATGCGCTAATCAGATGCTCTACTAGATGCTCTAATCAGATGCTCTAGTACTAGATGCTCTAACAAATGCTCTAATATGTGGGATGCGCTATTATGGAGTAGATACGCTAAATTTGTTAAGCCTTATACAGTTTCCTATTTTACGGTTTTCTTGGTCAACAAGCTGTAAACCCTAATTTGGGTATTATAAATAGTTGATAGGTCCTTTGTAATTTTCATCACCTCAGAAATAAAATCCTAACCCTAGTTGCAGCCCGTGGACGTAGGTCACATTGACCGAACCACGTAGATCTCTTGTTCGTGTTTGTGTTTAATCGTGTGTGTGTGTGAAAATAACCTTTACATGTTTTACATCAATAGAAAACCATAAAATTAAATACTGATACCGGTACCGATGTTGATCAGTCGATACCGGCTCGCTTCGTCACCATATTGCTATTTCAAATACAACTCCATCTTCAATAAAATTTAAATCAGAATGTTAAGCAAAAAATTAAACGCACCCTGTATTTCGTTCTTATATAAAAACGAAACTAACGAATGAAATTTACAAGAGAAAAATAAAACTATAGGCCTAAATGTCACACCCCCAAAATACCACAAGCGGAGACCCCCGCGAGGCGTGTGACGTACCAGGATCCAGCCACTAATCACATTGAACCCACAGTAACGTAATAAATTCAAAATCTTATTCAACGCGTCTCCTACTAGACGATTGATCAGTTTAGACAAAAATTCTATTTCTTTCTCCATTTACCTCGCTTCTTAGAGCGCGACAAATTATTTGTTTTCTGCGTTTCTTTTTTGCATTGTCTCCAAACGCCTATGACCGATGTCTCGAATGTCTTGTAAGCGTCGGTTCATCTCTTTGAAATCTTCCTTCACTTCGAAATTAGCCGAAGACGACTCCGCCTGTCCCCCTTTTTTCCCGCTTCTTCTACCAGGCGGTCGGGCCGACTCCACATCCTCGTCGTCATCCAAATTAATGTTTAATTCGACGTTACGAGCATCGGAAGTGGGTGTCTCCGGATCAAGGGAGGATGATGTTTCGGACTGTTTTGCTTTACGTCTACCACTAGACGTCATGCTTGGTACGTTAGACCGTTTAGGACTTTCGCGTAAAAGCTCCCAACATTTCAAGTATGTGAAAACGCCTTTCGTTTGGTTGTACTCTTCCAACGTTCTTGCTAAAAGACCCGCATCGTTTTGTCCGCTACCCCAGTTATCCCTCGTGCGTTGGAAAACTTCTTGGAACTGATGACATTTCTGGTTTATGTCAGTCCATTTGCTAGATATCGAATCTTTGTCCCGATACTCACCTTTACCCATCGCTTTAAAAAAAGTTTCACGAATTTTATTCTAGAAAATTGGTGATGTTTGATAGTTTGCTACAAAAATATAAAAAATATAATGTTATATTCTTAAAAATAAAAATAAACGGTTACGAATTAGTTAAAAAAATTAAACAAATATGCTTTTATAACGTTTACCAACTTCGGGGTCCTCCGATATGTCGAGCCACGCCCGTGCTAACGCGTATTCCTTGTCTTTTCTCCAAGCTAGGTAGGTTCGATTCCGGCGTGGAGCGTTTGGTTCCTTTTTTATGAGACCGGTTACCACGTTGAGATGCCTCGACATTGGGATCAGGTTGTGTCTCCAGTACCATTTCTACGTCGGGTTTGGTTTCTTCTCGAGACGGTTGCGAACCGCCCATGGATGCAAAGCCGTGTGGACCGTGAAAGAACGGCCGTGAACCGCCGATGCCTAGTATTTGTGCGTACGCCAACATACTCCGGTCCATCTCTTAAAAATTGAAGTTTGGTTGCGGTTGGGTGGTGTTCGGCCGATATGTAGTGGGGTTACCGGGTCTAGATGGAACACCAAAAGGGGGTCGGAAGGGATTCATGATGTAATTTTTTTTATAAAATTTGAAGTAGTATAGAAGAGAGTAGTGTAAAGTTTATAAAAATGTGTGAAAAGTGGGGTGTTTTATAGGTTAAAATGTGGAATTAAATAGAAAAAAATTGTTTGTTACCGTTGAAAGCAACAACATTCTTTTGAAAGTGGTGCAAATTTTGGCTTTTTAAACAAAATGCTCTGGTCCTAATTTTTGAAAAAAACCCGTCCGGGGGGGGGGGGGGGGGTCAAGGGGCGTGATTGGGCGTTTTTTTGGGGAAAAACGCCAAAAAAGCCCCACCACGGGTGGTCTTAGTGTACTAATCTAGTTGCTAAATTCTTTACTGAAATCTCACTTCTCAATTTGTTATTGTTTGGTGTATTTATTTTATTTGTTATATGTTGCGTACCGGGGAAGGTAAGTTAATTAACATAATTACACTGTTTTCTTTTTAAAATGCTTAAATTTGAAACTAGATAAAAAAATTGGGGGCATATATTCAAGGGTGGGGTTCTGCTACAAAGTCCATTTTTCCTACAAAATGTACAAAGTCATAAAACACATCAATTTCAGCCATAAAACACACTTAAACCCACAAATAACATAGTGAAGATCACTAAAACACAATATCCAAACCTCAACAGTCCTTAAAAACTTCAAACACACCATCGTAGAATTATGAATATAAAACAAAAAATGATAATTAACGTAAAACACACTAATGTTAGTCATTCGATAACTAAAGCCTTATCATCCAAAACACAACACATACCCACAAATATGGTGTTTTAGTAATCTTCACAATGTTATTTGTGGGTTTTGAGTGTGTTTTATGGTTGACATTATGGTGTTTTATGACTTTTTACACTTTGTAGGAAAAATGGACTTTGTAGCCAACTCTCAACCTATATTCAATATGGTGTTGTATAGGTTTTCTACACAACCCTATAGGCGAAGGCAGATGACGGGCCTACATAGACACTTAGTTTTGTGTTATCAGTGTAACCTAACGAAAACTTTACACTCAAAGGAACCATTATAAGGATATGGACGATTCATCCTAGGTTTACAATAAACATAAGTTTTTGCCAAATCTATTGAAAACAAGTTTTATAAATATCTTAAATGATCTCCGGGTTTCAAATTCTTATATTCACTTAGCATAAGATAACCACTAACGTTTGTGAGATGCGTATATCAGGTGTCGTCGAAGATTACCATGACTCGATATAAAGACTAGCACCGCTTATCAAATCGTACTATTATTTCAAAATGTATATTCTTATTATATACATCTTAGTTGCGTAATTTCTTAAATTATGTTTTGTTACCAAATCTATATCAAATTTTTACAACCCCAATTAGACCACCTGTAGTGGTCTGTTGTTTGGGCGTGGATGGGTAAAAAAAATGCCCCGTTCACATGGTAACACCGCCCCCAAGGGCATTTTTTTGGAAAATTTTGGTTGGGCGTTTCCATGAAAATACCGGTGTTTTGATTGTTTTCATAATATTACCGTTAGGCAACGGTCAAATAATAAAATCAATTTTTTTACCTATAAAAACCCCAACTCTATCTCATTTTTGTACACCTTTCTCTTAATCTTATAAATCCCTTTCTCATTCTTTATAAAAAGAATATCATGTATCCATTCCGCCTCTCTTTTAGTATTCGATCTTGGCCTATGAATCCAAATTCTTATCGCCCGAACACCACCCAACCGCTACCAACCTTCAATTATCAGGATATTGACCCGAATACGATGGGTTACACGCAACTATTAAACATGCCCTACAAATACTTTCAAGGGCCACGCGGTTTTGCATCTAATGTGAACATAAGCATGGGCAGTACGCATGGTACTCAAGAAGAAGCCGAGCCCAAGATTGAGAAGGTGACGGAGACACAACCGGTGCCCGAAGCCGGAGGTAGTTCTCAACGTGGAAAACACTCCCATAAAAAAAGATCCTAACGCTCTATGTACGAAAAGAAGCTATCTAGCTTGGACCAAAGGCGAAGTACGGACGTGACTCGACATCTCGGATGATCCGGATGTTGGCAAGCGTTACTTTTTTTGTAGTATTTATTCTTATAAGTTGTATTCATTTTTAAAGTAGTTTTTATTTTTGGTACTATTTTTTTTAAAAGCATAATAATATATATGAGGTTAAATTATTCTACAAATCCTTCTAATTGTAATAAGTGTAAGAAGGTTTTATAGAGTGACAAGTGTCCAATAACCTAAAACCTAAACTTACTACACCACCACCCAAAACCTAAACACCCACCCCCACCCCACCCCACCCCAGCACCACCCAAAAACCTACCCCCACCCCGTGGCAAAAAAAAAAAAAAAAAAAAAAAAAACTATACCTTATCAAAAATCCTAATCCTCACCCCACCCCCAAAAGCCTAAAAAAAACCTAACCCCCACCCCCTAAAAACCTAAAAAAAAAACCTAAATACCCACCCCCACCTCGGCAAAAAAAAAAAAAAAAATGGGTGGGTGGGGGGTTTAGCTTTTTGGGTGGTGGTGGTGGGTGTTTAGGTTTTTTTGTTTTTTTTTTGTTTTTTTTGTAGTGGGTTTATTTTTAGGAGCCTTTGTACACTTCTTATTTTAAGGAGCCTTTGTATTTGATCCTAATCCAATATATATATATATATATATATATATATATATATATATATATATATGTATATATATATATATGTATATATATATATGTGGTATTTTTTGTAGCCAACTATTAAACGCTACCTCTGTTTGGATAAAATTCGAGAAACTTTCTTTAAAGAGATGGGTAAAGGTGAATATTGGGACAAAGATTCGTTATCAAGGAAATGGAGCGATACAAATTCTGAATGCCATTCTTTTCAATAAGTTTTCCAACGCACGAAGGATAATTGGGGTAGCGGTCGAAGCGACGCAGATATATTAACTAAAGCGTTGGAGGAGTTCAACGCAACGAGAGGGTTATTCACGTACATGAAGTGTTGGAAGCTTCTATGTGGAAGTCCTAAATGGTCTAACGTACCGACCATGACGTCTAGTAGTAGGCGTAAAGCGAACCGGTCCAAAACCTCATCTTCGGTCGATCCGGAAACACCCGCTTCCGACGCTCGAAATGTCAATTTAAACAATCCAATTAATATTATTGAGTATGACGAGGATGAGGAAGTTGAGTTGCCCCGACCGCTCAGTAGAATAAGTGGAAAAAAGGGGAAAGGCGTAATCGTCTTCGGCGAGCGTCGAAATGAAACAAGATTTTGAAGAGAAGAACCGACGAATATTGGACATACGAGACCTTGGCCATAGGCGTTTGGAAACCATGCAAGAAAGAAACGCCGAAAACAAAAAGTTCGTCGTGCTACAAGAAGCGAGGCAAATGGAGATAGATATCGAGTTTCTGTCTAAACCGATCAATCACCTTCAAGGAAATGCGTTGATCCTAGCTCAATGGCGTAGGCACCAAATCCGTGACAAATACAGACTTTAGATCTAGATTTTGCATTTTCATCTTTAATTTTTAGTGTTTTAATTAGTGGTAATGTGATTTTTATTTATTTATTGAAATATTATTTGTTTTAATTTTCAAATAAATAAAAATAACTAATTGAGTAATCAATGCATGGGACATTATGAGACATTATACCACTATACTCATTTTAACTTCAAAATGCCTCTTTGTTGACTGGACTATCACATGTCAGATCATGCCCATAGGAAGGGTTTGAAACCAACCCACCACAACACATAATCTTATAGAGAAGCATAAAAATGATCGATCGTCTTTGGCCCAATGGGTTGATGAGACGGGCTGTCGAAAATTTCTAGAACTTCATATTCCACAAATACATCAATCAAATTAAATAGACTAAATTACGATTTTTGCCCATGTGGTTGTTTCACTTTAACCCTATCAGCCCAAAAAGAATCTTTTGACATCTGAGCCCTCAACGTCATGTTTTCTAACCCTTTTGCCCCGCATCACTAACCACATCCATCTCCTTGGTTAAAAATTGATTATGTGCCCCTCACACGAGGGGCATTTATAACAAGACTAAACTGAAGGGACTATTTCTGCAACTTTTGATGAGGATAGATTTAACACAGCAACCAAATCCACCATCAACAACAGTTATTGCTGACTTGATGCTCGATTTTTGAGTTATTAATCAACGACGAACCCAAACAAGAATATAACACAACAATTAAATCCACCATCAACACACTTAGCAGGTATATCATATCCTTTGTACTCCCGCTTTTATTATGCAATTTCATGTACGTAATCCCCAATTGGTAACAATCGTCCGTGTATAATTCACTCATCAACTAGTGTAATTTCATTTTGTGTTCTGCATTGTTGAAGATAAACCTAATTTTCATATAGTTTATGGATTTTAATTGTTGAATTTAAGGTTTTGTTGCTTCAGATATCAGATATTTTAAGTTTAGGACTTTTTAACTATGTTGTTTAGTTGACCTTATTAGAAAGGGGTTTTCTAATGGCACACCCCCTGTCTATCCGCACACTTTTTCAATTCAATATGCATCGTATAGGCCTATACGATGCGCATTGAAATAAAGTAAAAAACATGGCAGGCTGACAGGTGCAGGTTATGTCTGGCGGCGGGCTTGATACGCATCGTATAGGCCTATACGATGCGTATCAAGGCACTGATTTTTTGAAGTTTATTTTTTGTTGTGTTGTGTCGAATGCGAACCCGAGAAATGAAAGGGATTTCGAGCAGTTGGAAACAGAGATTGTAGGAAACAAGTGTGATTATCAAATGACAACTTGAGGGGTCTAGTCCTAGCTAGTTTCTCACACGTGATACGCATCTAATATGACACATGATAAAAGCGTTTTTTAGACAATCTGGGATTATGTTCCGCAAATTGGGAACCACATATTCGTATGTAAAAGCTTGGAAAGATGGCCGAATAGAGATCTGTATACACCCTTGGTTTCTCGAAATCCCTTTCGTTTCGCATCAAGATCTTTATCTATCATGTCATCGACCAACTGCTTGAACCTAGAATATGAAGATCACGGTCCAGGATGAAATATATTAAAACCATTCAAGCCCACCAGTCTACAATGTGTTATGGTCAGATTTTTCAAGTTTGTATAGTGGGAGAAAAGACCAGCACCCCTGTCAGTATTGTCCTTTAAATTCGCATAAAAGATATATTCGTTTAATAACCTCCTCCTATAAATCAACCACAACTCACCCGAGACCGACCTCTGGATCACACATGATAAAAGCGCTTCTCTAGACAATCTGGGATTATGTTCTGTTTTATGACACATGATACGCACGCTTACCTTAGTCACATCTTCCATGGAGTCACAGATCCGACAATAGGACCCACGGATCTTATGCCCACCCGAGACCGACCTCTGGATCACACGTGGGAGAAAAGACCAACACCCTTGTCGTTCTGTATTTTCTCCTTTTATAATTCTCGAAGAATCTCGTAACTTATTCTCTATTTCTCTAAATCGTCTGTAAAATTATTAAAAAAAAAACAAACTTGTGGTTTATCGCCCTGTGTGAGCAATGGAAGCCCGACAAACAGTCTTGCAATTACATCTTCAATTGAGACCACATTATTAATTATAATGAAGCGATGAAGATTGAATGTGCAAACCACAACCGTTTTTTTACTACAGTGGCTATGGGAAATACAAGCCTGACACGTCTTCTATGATGATTCGAAACATTCACGAACCACAAATGGACTCAGACTCATACTACTCTAATATGACACATGATAAAAGTGCTTCTTTAGACAATCTGGGATTATGTTCCGTTTTATGACTGTTGGTGCATATGTCTGTCGACTTCGTCTTGTATCTAGTCTTGTAATAGATTAGATAGATCAGGTGATGTGCGTGAGTGTTATTAGTTTTTAATGTATATATTAAGCCCTTTTTAACACTTTTTTTAGCCAAGTTTTAAATTTATAAAACACGATATTTACTAACACTAAACACACATATGGGCAAGTGCACCCATCGTGAGCGTAGTATAGTGTTGGCAAGATACCGAGGTCGTCCAAGGACACAAGAGCTTTTAGTACCGGTTTATCCTCAACGTCTAATCAAATCAAAAATTTAGAAAAAGGTTTTAAACTAGAAAAATAAAAACTAACTAAAATGCTGAAAATAAAATAAAAGTAAAAAGAGATAGACAAGATAAATCACTTGGCTCCGACTCGTGTATAGTGTAACCTTTGATTATTTCCGCACTTTTGCACTTTTTAAGAGATTATCTTAGTTATTGTAGTAGGCCCCTCTTTTGAAGGTGACGTTACCCTCAACCCAGTAGTTTGAGTCGGCAAGGATACAATCCTAAAGGGTCGGATTATTGAAAGATAATTAATTAAGTTATTAATGCGTATTGTGGTAGGCCCCTCTTTTGAAGGTGACGTTACTCTCAGCTAAGTAGTCTGAGTCAGTAGGGATACAGTCCTAAGTAGCCGGGTTAAAGTATTAAAAGTAGTTTACATATGAGGGGGTCAAAGAGTTTGGACCCCCGCCATCCAATACCGTTAAGTATTGAAGGAGGTCCTACTAAATTTGACCCAGGTCCTTGCAGGATCTATACACTGAATAAGGCAAGACTCTTACCAAACCGTTCCCTTAACCCCCGACCAGGTAGCCAACATACCTCCATATAGACCGTGGAGATATGAATGGTGAAAATCTTTTATTTTATATAGACAGTAAAATAATGCCAAGACACCACGGACAAACAATAAGGAAAAATCACCTTCAACATAAGAAACTAGTTATTAAAGTCATTAATACATAACCAAGTAAAAAGTGTGAAAAGATTAAAAATAAAAAGTATTACACTAGACACTTGTCTTCACCAAGTGATGTAAGAGACTTAGGCAAACATGGCCTTGATTGTCAAGAACTCTTACGATCAATCTTGGATCCCGAGACGACTCACACACTCTATGATGGACAATGGATGATGGTCGTGGATGATGGTGTTATGGTGGTGGTGGGTGGTGGGTGAAGTGTGAGAGGGGTGGTGTGCCAAGAGATGGTTTGAGCTTGAGCCAAGCACTCCTATTTATAGGCTGAACAGAAGCTCGGGCACGGCCCCGTGTCCATCCTCTTCTCTGTCTTCATTAATTGCAGTTTGGCTGCATTAGTTGACCACGCCCCCGTGTCCGCTGGGCACGACCCCGTGTTCAGAAGCGTATCTGTACTATCAAGATTTGCCTGGATTATGCGAATAGTTGACCACGGCCCCGTGTTCGCTGAGCACGGCCCCGTGGTGGGCGATGGAAGCTTCTACAACTTTGTCTTTTATGTTGACACTTGGGCACGCCCCCGTGTTCACTGAGCACGGGGCGTGTTCAGACTTCTGTTCTCTTGTTTTGCTTGGGAAGATGCTTTCGGGGAGGTCGGACATGCCACATTTGTTTCTTTTCTTGTATTTATGTTAGATTTAGCTGCTTTTTTGCTTCTTTTGTTAATTTGAGCTCATTTAATCCTGAAAATACAAAAGGAAGACAAAAGCACACTTTTTCCAACATTAGTACTAAAAAAAGGTTAGTTTTATGCCACAATTGATGTAGTTTATATGTTGTATTTTGCACACATCAAATACCCCCACACTTGAATCTTTGCTTGTCCTCAAGCAAAACTCTTTATAATGCGGTTTTTTCACTCCCAAATGGAATGGGTAGAAGAGAAGGTTTTTGGGCTTGTCATAGAGTGTCGGGATTTCGAAGATTCTTTATTAAGTTTTATTTTTATTTATTTACAATCCTATTCGTCATGATTTATTTAAAACTTTT